>OW386167.1:30976867-33376867 GCA_936431705.1 Cheilosia pagana
ATCCATCTAACTTCTTACTTATTATTTAAATTCTCCTTATTGAAGTGTTTTAATTATTTTAAGTTCTGTTATATTCTTATGTTTTCTCAAACTATGTGTAGTAGATGTATCCATGTTTTTAATGTTTTCAATGTTTTCTGTTTGTGTTTGGATTATTTGTTTGTATTTAGATATTTAAGATCGCTTTGATGTGTGAATACTGGGAGAGGTGTTTTCTGCAAAACTGTTTTGTAGATCAGTTAGTTAGTATGTACGTGTAGAGTTAGTAAAAGTCCGTCCTAGCTGTTGTCAAGTTGTGACTGGTGTTCCGAATTCATGACGAGGGTTTTAGTATATACTTTCCTCCTTACCACAATTGGTTGTCTGGCTAAACCAAATACCAAGATAGCAAAGTATCTAGCATATACTTCAACCCGATTAGGGTTTCTAAGCCCCCACTTACGCCTCCCTTAGGATCGGAATAAAATCCTTGATCTTAAGGATAACAGTTAGTGTAAGGCCTAGTCACTCTGACCTAGCTTCTGGTTCTACCAAAGACCCCCGACTACCTCACTCATCCCTGTAGCTACACGCTTGGGGAATGGAAATCTCCTGGCTCTTGGCCTAGGGATCGGAAAGCCACCTTCAGTCTGTTTCAAAACCAGAAGCTCTACCAGTCCTTGAACAAAAGATAGACAGGAAAGTAAAAAAATTAAAAGATGTAAACAAAAAAAATCGCGAAGGCTGTTGCAAGTCCAAGGCGATGACCTTCACAAAGGAACATCATCCTCTTGAAGTAGCAATCGGCCTAGCCGGTAATAATCGTTGCCCGCCATTGTTGGTTCCCATAGCCCTGTCGCGCCAAAATATTTATATTTATATTTATTTTTATTCCCAAAAATTGCCTTGTGAATTTCGTACGAAAAATACATTATTTGGAACAAACAGCTAAATTTACAAAAAAAAATTATTAATTAAATTAAAATATAATCTACTAGATTCGCTCAGTGGTAGAAAATGGACCACCCAGTTTTTTTTTTTAAATCAACTGTCTTTAAATAAAGAAATTGAATTTTTTTCATGCTTCTGTTTTTTTATATTTCTTATTCAATAATATATTTTTTTATTTTTGCTCAAATGCAACGTAAATTGATGCTGCTGCAGATGTTTGTCCCTTTGAGAATGCCCGCAACTGGATTTCCTCATCTTTAAATATTTAAGACATCTGGAACACCTCATTCCTTTATTTGTGCGACAACTTTCTTTTTTTAATATTTCGGTGGCTCTGTTAATTAAAAAAAAATCTTTACCCTTTCGAATGACAATAATAGATTTGCTTCCAATAGCAACGTTATCTGTGTATGGTTCTCTTTTTAACTTTCTGGTATACGTAGTAAGGAAACGGTATTGTATTCGTACTCGAACTCGAAATATTAATCAAATCTAATATTACGATGATAGACTCGAAAAAGTGGGTCTCACAATTCTGTCCGTCTGTACGTAAATTTCTGATAACCACAGCTCAAACGGCTGGACGGATTTTTTTCAAACTTCAAATTTGGAGCTTGTGAGCTTAACGGTACTTTAACGATTTAAACCAAAATTGAAATTTCGTAGATATTAAGAAGGTGAGGCTAACATGGCTGCCTACCCAGTTTTTCGCTAAAAAAATTTAATAACGGTACTTTGTAAATTGGACATATCTCAAAAACGTCCCATACAAAAATGTTAAAATTCAACTTAAACGAGAAAGTTTCGTGCGATCCAGTCGTGCACTTTATTTACTAAGCGTTCTTTGGAAATGTAAAAAAAAGGAGGACAGCGTTTATACTCTATTTTATTTTGAGGTAGTAAACATGTAACCTAATTTTTAATTTCTGAAGCATACACGATATGCTGGCTATGAAGCAGATGTGTTTTACTTTTAGCTAATTTTTGGAATACATAAAGGGTGTTAAGAGGTGTTATTTTGATATTCAAAGAAAAATGCATTTTTTTGAGATAAATGATCGGATATTTATTTCATAATAAAGAGTAAGGTACGTCGTTAATAATGAAAAACAACTTCAGCCAAATGGCCACCACGACCACGCTTACAGGACCATATCCTTTTGAAGAAATTTTCCATAACAAAATCGCAAAGTGGCTGCCATAATGTTCTCGATAGACTCACGAATACCATCTTTGAGGTCTTGAATCGACGCTGGATTGTTGGCGTAGACCTTATCTTTCACGTGGCCCCAAAGGAAGAAGTCGCAAGGTGTTAAATCACAAGATCTCGGTGGCCAATTGTGATCACCTCTTCGAGAGATAACACGATCCGGAAATTTTTCCCGTAAAAGATCAATGGTTTCTTTCCTTGTGTGGAACGTAGCGCCGTCTTGTTGAATGTAAACGTTGTCCAGATCAATACCATCCAACTCCGGCCATAAAAAATCATTAATCATTTCTCGATAGCGCAATCCATTCACCATAACTGTTGATCCAACCTCATTTTCGAAAAAGTAAGGTCCAATGACCCCGCCGGACCATTAACCGCACCAAACAGTCACACTTGAGGATGGAGAGGCTTCTCAACAATAACTCTTGGGTTTTCCGAGCCCCAGATTCGACCAATTTGCTTGTTAACGCAGCCACCGAGGTGGAAATGGGCCTCATCAGTTTTGCGAACTGTGACCGCAAAATTTTCACCATTTTTGTAGTGAATTTTTATAATTTCAATGCGTTGTTGAAGCGTGTATCTTTCCATTTTAGTAATGGCGTAGTTTCTACTTGTCAAATGTCAAAAAATAACAGCTTCAAAAGTTACAGCTACCGAAATAGTGGGCTATTCAAAATAACACCTCTTATTGGAAAGCCCTTTACTACAAACATAATTATGAGAACCATGTTCTTTTCTTCATCTTCTCTCGTTAGCTCCAATTTTTTACTAAGTTTTGAGCTTTGTCAAACATTTGTTAGAGTGGTCGCAGCAAGTTTATGCTCGCCTTTTAACTTTTACCTACTATAGGCACGTTCAATCCACATTCAAGTTGGACCTCCCTACATTGTTTACAATAACTTCGAATGCACTCTTCCTGTGATAGAATTTTAGGGCTATATCTAGCCTATTACCCAACTATTCCATTGGCAGATGCGAAAGTCGTTTTTGTTCTCATTATAACTTTTTACTGGGCTGTGAACAGCGACTTCGCAGCTTTAAGTTGTTCAAAATAACACCTTGTTTTTTCGAAAAGTTACTCCAAAGCAAAATCTTCAGTTTGGAGGACGAGTTCCATCTTATAGCATTACCTACTTCGGAATATATGCTGCCTTAAACGAAGATACAGTGCGGTCGCTTACCGAATAACTGGAGTATATTTTTCCTTCCAACCCGTTCAATAATCCTCCATTTACCGTACTTAACGTCAAGTACTTGACACCTTAAGCTGTTTCCAGTGACCAACGTTCGATAGAGCACTACTTTCTACACTCGAAAGGACTTAAATAAATGTCCTGTCTGCATAATCTACTGACCACAAAGTAAAAACATTTGCATTGCCATAGTTTGATTTCAATACACAAATCAACTATACCAATCGAGGACTAGTCCTTTATTTGTCAATGCCACCGAGCGGAAGATTTAATAGGCAAATATGTTATGTTTGTCTACCATCATTGCCCCGCATTCTACATTTTGTGCGGTTTTCGAATGAAATGCAATACAAGACGCCACAGTCAGTGGACGAGTTTAGAGCAGAAAAAAATGAATCACTCGTCTTTGGCAACATCTTTGATCATTAGAATTGTTGCCATCATAGGGCGAGTAGATATGTCTGGCGTGCCATCCATTATGTGGTTTACGTTTGAGTCGATACGTTTCTTCTTCCTGATGACTCTCTCAAGGACATCCGCATATATGTATATATATAGCCCTCGTTTGATTGTTTCTGATGCCAGCATAAAATGGATATTAACAAAGGGAAGTTGATGATAGGATGTGAACACACGTACCGCCAGCAGCGTTGTGAAACAATAGAAACAGGAAAAAAATGTCTTTCTTAATATCTCGGAATTTATGCACACGAACGTATCGCGCAGCAGTTTGTGTTAGCTTTTGTCTGGTTCTGCTATGTGTACAGAGACAGACTTATAACTAAGCTAATCAATTTTTCTTTTTATTGAATTTCTACGCGATTGTGATCGAACTGTGGTCTGTTCTTTTATCTTAATCTCAGCGAAATGACAAATGGATCAGAGGATGGATGTGAAACGTATGTGTGAAATATGAGTGTGTGGTTTTATGGAGCAACCCTCACCCTGGGGTGGTTGTGAAAACTTCAGACAACAATAACCTTTTCTATAAGTGCTGTTGTTCTTAGCATTTTGCTGTACCGATATGGATGAGTATATCCTGTATGAGTATGAGCATGAGAGGCGAGAGACTTTAGTTCCATACAGTCGGAGAAAGAAAATATATACGGAAATGGACACGGGTCTTATCGTAAGATGGAGCACATGGAAGGAATTAAAAATCACAAATTGTTATGTTACCGTATTTTATTATAATACACGCCGCCAGCCATTCAAATCAACAAAATTTCATTGAAATCGGTTGATGGGTTTCGGAGATTAGGGTAGCGACAAATGACATTAATAATTCCTGGACCTAGCGACCGGCACCTGTGAAAATTTACACACAAACACGCACAAATCCTATGGCCACTGCTGCATGAATTGAATAGGGGCAGCTGTTTTGGCCTTGGCTGCGTTAATGGAAAATCGTCAGGGCATATTAACTAACTTCTTTGGAACATTCATCGACTTAAGGACTACACAGACAGATGTCTAATAGCTTAAATAACCATTTTATATCCTTAATCCGATAAGCCTTTGTGAAGTTAAAACCGAACATTAGGTGTTAAACCTTAAACCCCTAACGCTGAGCTTCCGTTATGTGATAGAACTACATCCAAAACGTGTAAACCTTATCTGAAAGATTCGAATCACAACACTGAAAACCGCGTGAACGATATTAGCGACAAGGACACTTATTGGGGACGATCCTTTATACTATGTATTGATGATGATGATGGGCAACAAAAGTTTTCTAAGAACTCTGCTTAGCAACGCGAATCAGATAGAATCCTCAAATGATGTCGTCCATTTACTGTCAGCTTAGTGGATGCCAACGACTTGTTAAATATAAATAAGCAAGCGAAATTCAAGACTCAATTTTTACCTTATTTAAATTCCCAAACTACTGAAATGGTGAGCTTAAACATTGATAAATTGTAGCCCCTTTATTTTTTTGAGCTAATTTTCTAAAATCGTCTCATTTAAACACCCATCGAGTTGAGAGGCTTGGGCAAGCCCACCCTGCTTCAGCATGTTTCGTATCACATTCGTCCTGCATTAAACAACAACAAAAAAAGAAACAGCAGCTAACTACTTAAAAAAGGATGTACTTTCCCCGCCATGTGCGAACATTTTATTCAAAACCGATGCGCCATATTGGTTTTTGCTTCATTTTCCAGTTTGTGTTTAAATTTTTTTTTTTTTGCAGCCAACATCAACGATTTTCTAAACGAGGATGTGCTCGTGTGTGCATCCGCTAAAATTCCCTTTTTTTTCTCTGCCAATTTTTTTCGACTACGAGTATGTATCCTTTTTTGGATGGTGCAGAAAATTGTATTCATACCAAAAAGGAAGGAAGTTATGGCAAATCGGCGAACAGGACTTCTGGCGTTAGGCGAAAAAAACAAACTTCGTTGAAATTATAATTTTAGTTCGACGGAGGTTACCTACTGTACGTGTACAGCGCCGGTCGACCTAGAATTGGTTAAACGTTTTGCATTTTTTTTTTTCTGTATGCAAGGAGGGATATCCTGAAAAGTGAAACTAGCGTTGCCTCCTCGAATCAATTAAAGGGCGGATTAAAAATCCGGAAGCCCTTTCACTAAGCTGCGGTCATGTGGGCGCTTATCTGAGTTAGCTGGGGGTAGTAAATATGTCGCCTGATAAGTACGTGTTCACCATGGCCCTTATTAAGTTTGAACACCTTGGCAGTATTCAATTGTGCTGTGCACAGTCATTTCGGTAAGTAGGAGCATAAGAATGCGGGCGAACAAAAAAGAAATAAAATCGCTGATATATATTTCACATAGCTTGGCTGTCCTGGCAGTTCTCTCGTAGAGGGAGAGCATAAGAAACCGCTGCGACGACGACACCGGAATGATTGTGCTAAGGGCTGTGCTTGCTACCAAATCTGCCGCAATCACTGCAACATCGTCCTCGTCGTCGTCGTTGGCTTAGCACTGGGTGCTGGGATGCATCCTGCTGGGTTGCTGGCACTGAGCTACGAATGCATGTTAATAGCCAACCAACTGGCTTCTGTCAAAGATTTATGACTTTTATGGGTGGAAAGGGTTATTGCAGTGGCATTGCGCTTGACAGCAGCGACAAAAAATTAGTTTTTCAATCGAAACGGAGGCGTAGGGAATCTATAGGTACGAGTATATCGTTGTGCGCTGTATGAAAAATGGATCTAGGGGTGAGGGAAGCTGTGAAAATGAAATACAGACATGTCTGGGATATTTTCGATTGAAGTTCAGTGTAGAATGCATCCGACGAAGTGAAATTAATTTTTAAAGCGTACAGCGGCCGTCTGTCATTGGGTTAAGAAAAGATATCGGATTTTGTGGGAAGAAAGTGCTTTCACCATTATGTGGATGAATATGTTCGACGACATTATTTAAAGGCTTAAGGGACGTTGTGTATATGCATCTCTTGGAAGTGTTCTTTCTTAATTTGATGGCATTTTATTAGCAATTGTTTTCTAAACTTCCTTCAGGGCGTCCTATTTGTAAGCACTGTTTCGAGTAATTGGCGCAAATTCTAGCAAGTAAAGCATGCAATGCTGATTTGCAAGAGTTTACTTTCCCTGGCACTAAGGTTCATTTCGGAATCGAGTGTGAGGGTCCGGTACTCTTAATGCGGCTTTTGGTAGAAGACATTTTTGTCCTAAGGCACTATTTCTAATATAGTTTCCCATACAAGAATTGAAGGTCAAGAGCTGGCTTCAGCGAATGCAGTTCCTCATCTGATAATTGGTACTTGTACTTGCAGAATCCGCAGAAAATTTCCTAAGATGTACGTAGTTTTCTGAGGTGTTCCCTAGGGCCTTGTTAGGAAGCCCGCTAGTACACCCGATCTCATTCCTTGATTTTTTATTTGAGAGAGAATGGCTAAAAAGCTATGAAACAAGTTGATGCTCCCCTTGAAGGTATCGGCCTTTTTATTATCTACCCTCTATCCCACCCAAAATGGCCATGTACCTACTAGGCTCGAGACTTATAACTTGGAATTAAAGCTAGGGTTCAGAGAGAAAAAGGCTCAGTTTAATGGAGGGGTGCTGCGATTGAAATCAAAAATGGAAATGTTTGATTTGATTTGAGTGGGTTCGTTGGAACCGTAGGACGTGCGGTGGGTTGGTAAATAGAAGAGGTGGGGTTATCTTAAATTACGAGGGTTGTATTGAAGAAGATGGAGTTTTAAAGAGACGGCCAATCGATAGAGCTTGATAGGAGTCTATGAATGAAGAGAATGCGTGCAGCATCCCTGCGATCCTTTAGGCTATTCAAGTTTATGAGTTTGAGGCAGTCTTGATAGGGAGGAAAAATTAGGGGATCGTTCCAGGAAAGACCGCGGAGGGAAAATCGAAGAAAACGTCTTTGTATATTTTCGATTCTGCTTACATTAACTTGCTGAAAGGGTGACCACGATTGGCTGGCGTATTCGAGGAGGGGGCGGAGAAAAGTAGAATAGAGAGATCTGGTTTCGTAGGGGTCGGAGAATTCCTTTGATCACCGTTTGATGAATCCAAGGGATGAATTGGTTTTACAAATTATCTCATCAATATGCGAACGGAAATTAAGCTCGCAGTCGTACAGTATGCTAAGGTCAGTATAGCTGGGTAATTAGAGTGAGAAAAAATTCTCTTGCGGCCAAGCGGGTCAAGATGAATATTCGCAGAGTGTCTGCACTTCTGCCTTCGGTTGGGGCGACGCGTCGGAAAAACCACGGGGAAAACGGGGAAATAACTGACGAGCCTAAATCGCGCTCTTTCCGCTACCATACAACTTGCTTCTAGATCTTGGGATAGGATCGAGCTAAAAAATTAGACTAATGTTTTCTGTAGCTCATTACTTACATGCGTTTTGGTTTTTGATGGCTTAGAGTTTATCGCTTTCTGTTTATTACGTACGCACAATTACGTACGGTTTAACACACCCGGACGTTTGCACTTGGAGGTTGGATTTTTCTTAAACTGGATTTATCCTGTAGAATCGTAGGTAACTGTGTTGCTCGGGCTGACATTGAACAAGAAAGAGCGGTGATTTCGAGTGCTAGCGGAAAGAACGATTTTGATCACGAGCTCAAACATGATTGTTTATAAGGTTTGTTCGACAATGGAAATCTATTACCAACGAAGGTACTAGATTTACTAGGTCCAACGTAACGGTGACTAAGTACATATTTTAATGTTTTTTTTTATTCTTTAATTTAAATCTTTAAATTGGAGAATTCATCACAATGAACAAAATTTAATTTTAATGGACAGTTTTTAATTAAATCACCAAAAATATTAAAACACAATATTTCAACATGAAATTCAATGAATATATGAGAAAACACCTGAAACTAAATTATACATATTAAAAGTTGAATCAAATATTCCAAAATATAAAAAAAAAAAAAAATTAAAACTAACAATTATTTTTCTTTTATGATGCTCTCGTTTTCACTGACTTTGAAATAGTTGTGGATAATTTTGAAAAGAGTTTTATATTTTAGTTTATATTGCATCTAATTGGAGGTATACAAAATTAAATAAGCTTCCGCAAGTCAGCTTGTGATGGCATTTCTTATTAGTTTTGTACTTAGATTAATCTTTGTAAAAACTTTACTTCGTAGATTAGCAATTTTAAGAATCGACTTTTGTCTCGTTTTTGCATGTATTTACTCCATAGTGCGACGGAAGAATTCTGCTCTCATTTAATCAAGAAGATGAATTTGTTTTTAAGAAGACTACAACTGGAACGGCCAAAGTCTTAAATATTATGCCTGAAACAGATGTGCAGCAAAAAGCGTGCATCAAAATTAGAGAACATGGTTTTCTATACAAGCAAACACACAACTTTGCTGCAAACAATATTTTGCTGCAACACATCGCTATTTCTAATTTTGATGCAAACCAGCTCTACTAGAATAGCAAAATAGTACAATTTAGTACATTTCTTGTCATTTGAAAATTTGAAAAAAAATTCAAACAGTCATGGAGTAAAATCTTATAGAATTTATTAAAAACAAAGAGTTCTTATATAATAAAAAACACAGAAATTATAAAAATGTATTTTTAAGGGACAAGGCTTTCGCAGAACTTATTTTACCAATATTAAATTAATTGTCAAATGACTGTACTGTCGTTAATTGATGCGATGTAATGTTAGTAACTACTGCACGTCTGTTTCATATGCGTCGCTGAACGCATTGCTGCACGCAGTATTACTGCACGTCTGTTTCAGGCATTAGAATACCAAATGCAATCATTGTTATCCTTAGGTATATGAAAAAGCATATTGCTTACAAAAAAAAAAAAAAAAACAATATAGGTATTCCATAGCAGGCACATTTTTACTGTAGTACAACTCGCTCTATTAAGTGCCCCTATTGTCGAACCTAAATACGCGTCACGCACCCACTTGACCCCCTAAAAGCAAGACTAACTAATAACAGGTCATTCGTAATATTTATTGAAGGACAGTTCTAATTGATTGCCACTTTGTTGCTGCTGTTCACAATGTGCTATCTGCATCTCCAGCGATTTCAAAAGCCATTCACAGACCACTATCCAGTGGCAAGTATCCATTCACTGCCCAGACATTACGCCCATTTATTTCGTAATTAAACTTCAGATGTCCTCCTAATTTACGACCAAAAGGCGACATAAAAACATGCGTCCAAATATACCATTATCCCCCAACGCCGCCGCACACACATGTGGAGTAGGGCTAACTGCCTTATCCCACACACACACACCCACACTGTCAGTTCATTCCGAATCAAGATTAAAGGGATGTTTTCACTTTTAAGAGCGTACCCACTTACCCAGAATTAGCATGCCTTCGCTGGATGACGATATAAAATACGAAAACCTAACAGGATTAAATTGCTAATCAATTCCCTTTTAATGCGATTCAATGAGGGGAAAGTAATAATAATAAAGAATAGCAGCTCGAAAAAAAAAGAAAACACTGGAAAGCCCATTTCAAATCCCTATTCTCACAGAAAGGGCCCATTATCTCGGATAAAAAAATATATATGTACAACAACCAAAATAGAAAACCAAATGACAAATATTCGAGGCATTTTGTCGTCAGTATGCACAAAAACACACACATTCACACGCTCACCAGTCGACACTGTCAGATGTGAGTATCTTGCTAGAAATTGACATAAATGAGCGGAGAAGTGCTTCGTTTTTCAACGCTCTTAAGCCGATCAAAGCCAACCTTTCGTTCAAAATGACACCCATTACAAGGATACTCGTCGTCGTCGTCGTCGTATAGTCATCTCTTCTCATGTGTACACTCTTCCCCACTTACCGCAGGCGAAGTGCGAAGGATATGATTGGGAGTTCTACTGTAGCTCTTCCTTATTTCGAATCGGTCGTATGCCGTTCCCTATGTCGACACACTGCGGCACCACGATTCTGATAGACAATATAAATATATATACGTTACGTATACGCCAGAGCAGTTGTACGTGCAGAGCTCTAACTTAGGCATTGATTACTTTTCGATTAGATGCGACGACGTCGATGGCCATGCGGCAATGAGGTCCTGTCCTGTTGAAAGTGAGTGTCCGTCTGGGAAGCTACTTAAATTACCAGACAGCTTCTGTCTTTTGGGGAAAAATGATATCTCCGCCGGGTTAAGTGGACGAGAGTGAGAGTGCTCCTGCTCGGTGTGGTCCTGGTCATATATCAAGGGCTAAGCCGATAAATAGATTAAAATATTTTTTTTGCTCTTCATTTTTTTTTTCCTGGTATCTATAGGTTCCATGGGAAGGCGGGAGGTGTAATGGGAGTGTGTTTTTTATCTGGGCACTTCATTAAGGGATTTACTCCATTCAATAAACACCTGAGACTTCAGAATTGTATTTATATAGCTTAAGATAGGACTCGGCAGCAATCCGTACGTGAGTGAAAGAGGGTTTTACTTGCAGAGGCATATTATAGAAAATGCGTCACAGAATGCGGTTCAAGCAGTAAACTCATCAGAAATATCGTAGATTTTTTTTAAACGCAGGTACAACTCGCATTCTGCAACATCTGCATGCAGCTTGCAGCTCAATTATGTCAATAGAACTCATATATATGTAAAACAACTGAACGGACATTTTATCTACGCAGTTAGACATTTCATCCACAGTCATTTTTTGGATCGCATTAGTCGCTCCTCTGCAGTGGATTTGCAGGAATTTGCAATCGTCCTGAACTAGTATTTCATAGATGGGATGTAGCTATACAAAACTAGTATTGAGAAACGTCAAAAACGAGTCAAAAATTCAGTTGAAAACGCATTCAAAAACTAGTCAAAAACGCTCTAAAATACACTTAACAAAAACGCATTAAAAACACGCAGAAGATGTGTGAAAACATGTCGAAAAATGAGTCAAAAAACGCGTTCAAATACTCATCAAAAACTACGTTGTAAAAAGCGTCAAGAACCCATCCAAAACCATGACAAAAAGGGAGTTCAAAATGGAAGTTTTTCAACTTTTAAGGTACCAGCTGATGATGCAGTGAACTTCACGTCAAACGATTTTGAAAATGTTGCTATCCAATAGTTTTTTTAAGATGATGGAAAGCAATGTTAGTTTCGAAACTATATTTCCAAAACAGAGTCCCACTGTAAAAACCCAAAAATGTTCACGACTGGATTTAGAATCACGGGGATACTACGATCAAGTGCGTCCGATTCTTAATATTCTGGCGGCGAATTTACATAAAAAAGAAATGTAGCGTGCAGTGCAGTTGGATTGAAAGAATCAGAATGCTGGTCCGAAATAACGCCGAATATCAAATTTCGGTCTTTTTGAATTATTATTTTCTAAAGTTTTAAATGCTTAAGTAAATAGAACTGGAAATTTGAGCAAATAATAGCTTAGAAATTAGGCCGAATTTTGAACTATTATTTTCTAAAATTGTTCGTTCTAGCGTTCTTGAGTTCTAAATTTGAGAAAATAATAGTTCGAAATTCGGCCAAATTAGGTTGGGTTAGGTTCGGGTGGAAGCCACAGGATCAATCAGGTCAAGAGTTACCCGCTGAACCAACCGGAGCTTTGAATAAAGCGTTGGAGGCATATGATGCTTGTATTAGCGAGTTGGCCGAGATTGTCGAAGAAGCGCTCTCCGAGATGTAGTTTTGTGCGGAAAGAGAGGCCTAGGCAAGAGCAAAGGAGAAGAAGATTGGGGTCTTCTTCCTCCTCGTCCATACTGCTTCTAGAGAAATCATTTGAAGGGTGGCCCAGTGGTGGCTCGTAATGACACCTACGATTGAACTTATAATGGATCTTCTCCGTGTTATATGATTTTTAGAACGCTTGAGCTTGAGGTTAAAACTTAAACTTCCATAAAAGCGTGTAGAGTGCCCGGCGATACCCACAGGCCGTAATTAAGGCACTCAACTCGAATAAATCTTTGTCCAAGCTTCTTGTGGACTGCAAGGAGATAATGGATAGGAAGTTTAATATATTAGAAATCACTCTCTTCTGGGTTCCGGCCACTGGAAGATAAAGGAGAATGAGAAAGCCGATGAATTTGTCAGAATCCATGCAGATATCGATAGGTTAACGGCAAATAGGAGGGGCTATTAACCTCTAGGATATCACGCAGCCAAGCTTGGTATGACCCATAACTCCCACTTCCTTAGCTGTGCTGATACAACTGAGAGTGATACAGTGCTCTACATCTCTGTCAGTGTCCGGCTCTAGCACAAACCAGACTCCGCAAGTCATTCTACGATGGTAGCTCGGCAATCCAAGGTACCCATTTCAAAAACACCACCAAATTCTCAACTCCACCGGCTGCTTCTCTAACATACCTATCTCTCCTTTTCGACCAGTACAGTGAGTTGGGGTCCAAAAATGGCGCTCAAGCCCTAATTGTTTTTTTCCCTTGACAGGTAACCGGAAATACAGCCGCTTAAACCAACCAACATCGGCATTTAAAGACATTTGCCACAAAACGTCCAATACCTATCTGCCACTAATCATCAACCACTCATCCTATATTGATTGTCGATGAACTTTTCTGTGCTCCATGAAAAGTTTAAAGCCTTTTTTGCTGTGCCTTTGTAACTATATGCACCACTGCCCTGTTGGGACCATCAATCCTCTGACGACATATAGGAAACGGTCTCGTTTATGCAACAAAATTTGATTATACTTCGAATGGCGAAAACAACGCCCTCTCGCATTGAGTCCCATTGTGAGAGGACAGACAGTTAGTGCGCACACTACTTTCTTCCTGTTTTATATGCCACACCATCGGCGGAATATAATTTATAATGGTATCGTAATAAATGGTCATTGTATAGCCATACATCAAGGATGTGTGCTCATCCGTTTTTGCGCTGTCCTCCCACTGCCAATGCGAAACCCGGTGTGGTCTTTTGGGGATTTCGGGACTTGCCACTCTAACTTTAGTTGTTATGAAGTTATCCTTGTTGCAATGAGAGTTTAACTCGATTTTGAGCATTGTTGAGCATATGCGGACACTAGTTGTACGAGCAGAGTATTCCATATACGACGAGTATACCGAGGATAACTTTTGTGTGAAACCATTTTAATGGTTTTAACTTAAAAGTTCAGCATGGGTGTTTGTGTGGCTGAGTGTTAGTGTGTGCGTGTGTGTTTAGAGGCGACTATTGATGGCCACTCGAATAGCTATAGTGTCATGGCAAAGTTGATGACGATGATGCTGTTGTTGATCATGGTTATGATGATTTTTGCCGGCCATACCCTATCCCTAACTTTGTGTGTGTGGGTTTTTTCCCCCGTTGGACGGAGATGAATAGTTTTTCATTTATTTTCCATTTCCGCTCGTGGCGGGATACTTTCCGGTAGCCTGGCGATTTCAATTCGTTGGAGTGCACAACATTGTGGATTAGAATGAATGTGGGAAATATTTTTTTTACTGATGTCCAAAAGGCAACACTTGTTTTGTATGTACGAGTGCAACACTGGCGTGCCTGGTGTATGTTTTTAATTGCCCCTTATATTAAATCATAACAAAAGGATTAGTTTTGTGTTTATGAGAAGAAAAAAGGAGGAAAAACGCTAGTTAAATTGGGCGCACTCAACAAAGTGTAGTTCTGATGTTCGGACCAGTACTCCTTTGAAGTGGGCTATTTGCTTTGATTTAAAGCGGTTGTTGTGAGTTGTTCTTTTTATATAGAGAGTACTCAAAAATGTATGCTCTATCACAATAGATCTGAAGGAGGTCCCTCACTAACAAAGGAAATGTAAGCGATAATTAGAATAAACAGGTACTTGGCATCCTTGCGAAAAGGCTCGATCTAACCCGCCGGATGTGTGGGGATTCTTAATGCTCGTTAACACAAAAACGTATTGTGTGAGTGTCTGAAACCGCTCTGCAACACACTAATCGGCACGTACCAGTGTGGCTTCCGGCCCGGCAGATCGACTATAGACCAAATTTTCATACTGAGGCAAATCTTGGAAAAGACCAACGAATTTCAAGTGAAAACTCCCCACCTATTCATCGATTTCAAAGCCGCGATAGCATTCATCGTCAGGAGCTCTATATGGCGATGGCTGAATTCGGGATCCCGGAAAAACTGATCCAGCTGTGTCGTGTGACGTTGAAAAACACGCGGTGAAACGTGCAATTTTTAAAAAAGTCCTCTGAACTATTTTAAACATGCACCGGATTTCGGCAAGGAGATGCGCTATCATGCGACTTCTTCAATCTCGTACTGGAGCAGATAGTGCGCAGGGCAGGTGTCAATACGGAGGTCACTATCTTCAACAGGTCCGTCAAGCTGCTGGGCTATGCGGACATCATCGGTCGCTCCCAGCGATCGCTTTACGGCGATTGAAAAAAAATCGAAATTTGTTGGCCTTGAAGTAAATGAGGGCAAGACTATGTACATGCTATCAACAAACAAACAAGCATCTGTCCACCGCCTAGGACAAAACGTCACTATTGATAGCAACAATTTCGAGGTAGTTAAGGAGTTCACCTACCTCGGAGTAAACATAAACTCCACGAATGACACAATAGTGAAGATACGGCGAAGTATTGGCAAAATAACTGGGTTCGAAACTCCTAACTCGAAGGACAAAATGTGTGCCCTTATCCTGCCAGTCCTGTTTTATGGCTCCGAGTGCTGGACCATAGGCAAGAAGAGAGAGCTGATACTGGGCTCCTTGGAAAGCAAAATTCTTCGGCGGATTTTTGGTCCTGTGTGCGAGGAGGGCGAATGAAGGATATGGATGTAGTCCAAAAAGCCAAAACACGTCGACTACATTGGCTCGGCCACATCGAGCGAATGGACAATAATGCTTTGGGTAAGGGGATCTTCGAATCTCAGTCCAAGACGACAAGGAAGACTGAACCTCCGTTTCAAAGACCAAGCCATCGCGGGTGCCAGAGCGCTTGGTCTAGATAACTGGAAGCAGCGTGCTCGGGATTGCAGAAGATGAAATGCTGCAGTGTTTGAGGCAGAGACTCTTCACGAGTCGGGGCAAAGAACAAAGAACAAAATTCTGATTGGACGACTTGTATCTATCTAGACTAGGTACATATGCATTTATCTTCTCTTCTCTTCTCTTCTCTATCTCTTCTCTACATATAATAAAACTGTAGAATAAAAAATACCTGACCGCGCATCACGCAGGAACTACTGGACGGATTTTGATGAAACCTGGCATAGTGATTGCTTATGTTCTGGGTCGCGCTTTAGGATACTGTTTAAACCGAATATTACTTTGTTTTTACAAAATAGTCAAAAACCGGATATATGTAAGGAAAATTCTGTTTTTTCGAACCTCGCTCAGTAATGGCTTATCGGATTGAAAAATAAAAAAATAGGTAAATTTAGTAAATTTTCTGCTGAATCACTTAAGATATAAAACATTCTCCTGCGTTGTCCTGCAGCTGAGCAATGCTCAAAACAATTATTCAAAACATCGCCCACAATTTTCTTTCAGTGGATACCACTGTCAGTAGTCATGCAGAGTTGTGTGTGTGATTATTATGTGCGCGCTCTAACGTGATCATAATGCTTTACACTTCAATGGGCAGTCGTCTCTTTTCAGCGCATACATTCAGGTTGAACAGGTTTTCAGGTGCTGTTCATTGGAAAAAGTTCGTGTGTCAATGTCAAGTTGTTTCATTCATGTTGCTTCTTTTCGCCGACATTTGAGGTGGGTAAGAGGGAACAAATAACAGAACTTTGCGTAGATTTTTTTTTGTAGACGTTTTAGTATGAATTAAAATTATGTTTTTATTGTCTTTGTTTTTGCTTTGTATTGCTTTTAGAAAGGTCCAAGGGAGGGAACTTATTTATAAAAAAACGGCGGGTAAAGCAAGGCGAGCACGGGTCAGCTAGTAAATAAATAAATTCATATATTGCTTATGAATATTTTTAATAGACATAGCTAATACTTTAAGTATGCGTTCACGTGTTTTGACACGCTTTTTACAAAGGAACTTTACGGTGTTATACGTCGAAATGAGCGAGCAACAATTTTGTTAAACGTATTGCTGCTTTCGGTTTGTTGTCGGCAAATATACAAATTATATTCCTTTAAACTTGTGTGTAATAAACATTAGTGGATCTGTGCCATTCCAACTATGAACGGCAGACTCTACAACCTCAAATCGAATAAATCTTTTAAATTTTGAAATTTTAAAGCAGTGAGACGCTCGAGATTTTAAAAGTAGGTGGGTCTAGTTAGGCGTCGCGTTTAACTTAACGTTATTTGCGATCTTAAAGTTGATATAAACCCGTTGTTTATATTCAATCTGTCAACGCACGTGTATCAACGCTACATTGTTTTTGTGGTTGTTTGTGATATTCACCCCTAGCGAGGTATCCGTCGGAACGGAAACTTCTCCACAACGCATACTCTGTCGGAGGCTCAAATCCAAATCGTAAACAAATTCCGCAATCAATTTCTGTCGAAGGATATCGAAACCTAGCTTTCAAAAATTGAAAAAAAAATTCTCTTCATCGCACTTCCACGTAATTCGCCGATATGCGTTACAAAATGTCAGAGAAATACTCCGAATAGATGTTCCGGAGAATACCTCGAAGCAAAAAACCTCCGAATCATATAGAATCGAAGAATTTTCCTTTACGACGAATACCTCGCTAGGGCCGATTAACTTCGACGGTTAGCCTTGTTTAAATTAAGTTTATTGCCTCATCAACTGATTAGGCTATGGAGATAGCAAAGAAGTAATGCAGGGGTGGTGGTGATGCTGCTGATGGGGATTTGATTATGAGCCGCTTGAAACTTACGACTTGGCTTGAAGGTTTCGTACTGAAGAAATGTTGATGGCAAGTAAATTCACTTCTGAAATATGTTGCTGGTAAGGTGACATATAGGTTTTCAATAACCAAAGATGACTTCCCGGCTGCAGTGAGTCTGTTTATTTTTTTAAGTTTTTCTTCTATGCGGATCTGTTTTTAATTGTGGGGGTCGACTTTGAGTTTTCGCCAAGCCTGACGGAATGACATTTGCCGCTTTCTGCTACTGAGATTATACTTAGACGTTCACTGTACCACAATTGTTATATTGATAATTGATAATATGGAACGAATTTTAATTAATATGATGAAAATTTATGTTCATCATTTATCGACTATGTCGACAATTTTATGAAAAATTCATCAAAATGATGAACCGAAATTCCCCTCCAATTTCATCAATTTGTATCCCCATTGACAAATTAATTCCACAATATGATTCACACTTTCATCATTTCGATGAATGATTTTCATTAAATAGGAAAATTGGTTCGTTAGTATGATTCACACTTTCATCAAATCGATGTTCGCAGTCACTTAAAGGATGTCTTATTTTCATCAATCTAATGAATATTGTATTAATCAATCCAATGCTACTATTCATTGTTATAAAGCATCATTTTTCTTTTCTTTTTCAGTGTGCCTGTGCAGCACAGAATAACAAAGCCTTTCTGACACTAAAGTGCATTTATATTTGTAGGTCGTATCACGTCTACGTTGAACTTCCTTTTGTCGCACAATAACCATACCTATATATTTTTGCAACTTCGAGGAGTCAAGCAAGGAGTCAGGCAAGGTCATTTTAAGTCGTTCCCCCAAACCTAACACAAAGTTTGGGATTTGTTTGGAAAACCCTCTAACCATCAAGTTAAACCTAAGCCTTAAAATCAAAGAATGCCACAAGTCGTTGGAGTGTTTGGATCAAGAAGATCCAAATTCAATCCCCGGGATATTACAAAGTGCAACTCTCTTCAGTTTTTTGACACTAATAATGAATAGGGTTTTATGTTGGCATGTTACACCAATCCTTTTTATAGACTGTATACAAATCATTTCAATAATATTTGAGCCCAAGCTGACCTCATCTGATTTACATATTCAGTGCAAAGTTTTTCGATTATGCGTCAAAATTATTTAACTTCCTATCAAGACATTAGATTTCAACAATATCCACTGAGCTATAGGGTCTTTGTACATGTAAAACAGGAACGTAAGGAAGTTAGCTTCCACTTAAGATATAAATTCGCTGCAGAGAAGGAATATTGATAACCATGACACGGACAATAAAGGCGAAGACAACCTGTTTGTCGTAATTTTCTATGTAAAACTGCGCCACTTGGTGTGACTCGAAAATAAAATTTTTTCAACCAACAGCTGCTGAATGTTTATAATGATCTTACTTTCCCATTGAACATCCTCGACGAAAACTGAAGATAAAACTAATTACATTTCCCAAAGTCCGTAGTGCCCAACACTCACAAACCACATGCGAACAATCAATCTCAGCTATGTATACGTAGAGGAGATTCAAAACCAATCACACAAATCCTTAGATTCTCCCTGAAAATGTCACACGAATTGCAAACATCTGACGAATCCGCGATGAAGGAAGCTGCACAAATGGAATTGCACAGATTGGTTTCCCGCTGATGATTTCAAACTTCCGACGCACGGTCCCGTTTCCAATTTCCAATTTAAATGCAGATCCTGTCATCGAGGAAACAAAACAAAAAAAAGAATACAACCTACCATTCAATCGCACCCTACCAACTAAGAGAAAATCCGCACAAGTCCTTTCATCTGCACGCCCTTCTTTCTTAGCACTCGCTGCCGGTGACTTTATTAGCAAAACCCAAAGGTATCAAGTTCATGTTTCGATAGCCGGAAATTGGTCACAAAAGCCTTTGGCCGATAACTTTCTGACCAAGCAAACTACACTAGCCCAATATTTACATGACACTTTCCTTGCCCATAGAACAGGGCGATTGACTGTAAAGAATTTCCAAGGCTTCCACTTCCATCGATGACTCTGACCGGCAAGCGGCAACGAAAAAGAAAAAAAAAAGGAACACAGACTCTTTCCTTTATCGTCTAGTGACAGCACCATCAGTATGATGTGTGCCAATGTCTCGGTGTGTGTTATAATCATAATAATAATATTGTAATAAGGTCCATGAATAAACCTTTAAGGGATAACGATAACAGGATCAATTGTAGATGCAAAGTACACCACCACCATAGACCACCCAAATGACAACGGCAGCAACTCCGACCATTAACCGACCGAGATACTGATGCTAGCTGCATACAACTTTAGAGTGTGTGTTTCACAAAGGATCTGAGTAGAGGACCAGGGCAACATGGAAAGTGATAACTAAACAAACGACGACGGCCGGCCTTATGGTCTCTCGCTTTAACTTGTTGTCCTTGGGATCAGAAATCACTGTGGAACTATAAGGAGTGTGTGTGGCTGCTTGTGAAGTGTTTCACTGCAGACGAGAACTTAGCTTTAGCTATAGCCAGGAAAGTTTACTGGACCAGTTTGTGGATTTTCTTGGTCATATCGAAGAGAATTACGAATATTTGTGATTGTGCATCTCGATGTAGATACCTTACGCATTATTGGTGTTGTCCTTCGTTGTTGACCACACTGCGAATATTGATATTGTGGCTTTGCAATTAAATAGCTAAGTGGCTTCTGAGCTTGAGTGTGTGCAACAGCAGGAGCAACATGTATATTGTGTACAAGTGTTTGCTGTTTCGTGGATGAGGTCTTTGCAATTCTATTCAAGCATGCCGAACATGGCCGCAAATGTGCCAGTTTTGAGATTGTAAATACATTTGGAATGTTGTAGTGCGGCAGATCCTTACGTTCATTATTATGTTGGTATGTTAAATGCAAACGCTTTGGGGTATAGTCCATAAAATTTAGGGACAAATTTGACAGTAAAACAAGTAGGAAATCGAGCGAAAGCTGTCGAAAACCTTTAAGAAGTGGATGGTTTCTGTTTGTGTTTCTATTTGTCCTAAATATTTATTTTGTCTTTAGTCACTTGCCTTTAGTCTTCAGTCTTCAATTTATGTTTTTTTGTCTTTTATGTTTTATCATTTGTCTTCAGTCTTTAATCTTTAAACCTTCGTTTTAATCCCTTTGTAATAAGTATTTAGTACCTATTTTAGCTTCTTTGTTGTCTTCCGTCTTTTATTCTCTCAGTCTTTTTTTTAATTTTAGTCCCTGTTCTTCTTAATCGTTTGTCTTCTGTCTTTTATTTCTTTTTTTTTTTTGTCTTCAGTCTTAAGTCTTTAGTTCTTAGTCACTCGTCTTCTGTCAGTTTTTTTTTAGTCTTAAGTCCTTTGCCTTTTGTTATTTTATTTTTTAGCTTCAAATCTGTCTTCTGTATTCTGTCTTTCGTCTTCTCTTTTTTTTTTTGTCTTCTGCCTTCTGCCTTATGCCTTCTGTCTTCTGTATTTTTTTATTTTTTCATTTTATCAATTGCTTTTTTTGTCGCTTGTGGTTTGTCTCTTGTCTTTTGCCATTTGTCTCTTGTCTTTTTTCTTTAATCTTTTGCCTTTTGTCTTCTGCCTTCTGGTCATTGTTTGTTTTCTTGTTTCTTTTGTCTTTTTGTTTGTATTTTGTCTTCAGTCTCTTGTCTATAATCTCTTACCTTCTATTTTCTGTATTTTTTTGTCTACAGTTTTTATTTAGTCTTTAGTCTTTAGTGTTTTATCATCTGTCTTGTATCGCTCATCTTCTGCCATCTGTCTTCGAAATTCTGATTTCTGTCTTCTGTCTTATGTCTTCTGTCTTCTGTCAGTCTTTTTTAGTCTTAAATTTTCAATTTTCTGTTTTTTGTTTTTTTCATTTGTCTTCTATCTCTTGATTTTTGTTTTTTGTCTTCAGTCTTTAATTTGGCTTAAGTCTTTCATCTTAAGTTATTGTCATTTGTCTTCTGTCTTCGGTTTTCGGTCTTCGGCCTCTTACCTAATGTCTTTAGTCTTTTATCTCTCTCTTCTGTATCCTGCCGTCTCGCTTCTGTCTTTTGTTTCCAGTCGTCTTTTGTCTTTTCTCTCGCCCCAAAAGTTTGAATCTTTTTCAAGCTAGTGCCCTTCCAATTCGAACCCTCATTACATATATCGCAGTCATGGGCCTTGGGTATAGGCCGTTTATTTTCCCTTAGATCGTCGTATAGCTCGCATTTAAAACTGTACTGATGACGGAAGGGCTGCTTGGATACCAACCGCAAATCTAATTCCACCGAGTATCGCATTCCATTTCAACTACCCATAGACAACAAACAAAAATTCTTCTAACGTATACCTAGGAAACACTGCAAGGACACCCCAGGAAATTTTCCATATATAGCTTTAAGAAAAATTCAATTTCAGCTCTGCTAAGGGCGACCTTATCGATTCTACCGCATTTTGTGTGCTCCCTTAGAATTGTAACCTGTGTGCGCGTCCAATATCGTTTATTTTTTCAGCTCCACATCTCTCCATTCATTAGGTTCTTTCGTTTGCGGACAAAACGGAGGTAAATTCGAGGAAAAAATCCCAAAACAACAGTGAAACTAGAAAACATGGCATTTCTGCGGCCGGAACATACGTATGCTGCGATATTAGAATGGTTTTAAGTTCACTCTTTTTGACGTTCCGCAGTTTGCTTTCATGTGGTGACTTTCATTGGACCAAAAATGTTTGCGGTCGTGGCTTTTAATCTCTGCCTCCAAGGCTCGCTCAGTTTCAACAAAATACTACAGCAGTTGTGGTAGCAACAAAGGAAGCGAACAGCAACAAAAAAAAATTGCACAGAAAACAAAACCATTGCAGGACCTTTTCCTTTTCTATTCATGTCCCGAAATGGTATTTTCCGGCGCTATTTTGTTTTGTAGCACCCGAACCGCTGCAGCTAATACACTTTCGCTAGCGTGTATACGTGAGGCGGAATGCCTCTGTAAGGATCCTCCCTTTCCAAAAGAAAAGGTTTAGTTTTTTTTTCTTTTATCCACCACGAAAACCGAAATATCCCACATGTCGTGGTAGTTGTTGTGAAATAAATTTTGTTAAGTAAAATTTATTTATATTTAACGCGAGAAGCGCTGCAGACTGTACAGTCTGTGGGATTCTTGAGCTAAATGTTATCTGGAAGGATGTATAGTTTTGGTCTTTTTGGGAAATGATTTATACTCGTTAGGTAGATGTATAAATTACAGATGAGATTTATATGAAGTGGAAGCGAAGACTTTTTGGTCGTTTTCGATTTGGCTCATTGTCATCCTTTAAGGTGTAAGGATAAGTTGAAGCTATTACGTGTGAAATGGGTCAATTAATGTGAAGCGCCGCGTTGTATAATATTCCAAAGGCATATGGCCATGTATGCACGATACATATGCGTATAATTAAAGAGAAATTGAAATGCCTCGCAGGTAAAACGACACAGACGTCGATATAATCTATCCCTTGACCTCATTAAGGGTTATGCTAATGAAGCTCTTTGGAGCATATTTGACACGTATTTATCAATATGTGTGCTATCGATGTGATTTTATATTCACTTACATTTTAAATTACTGGTAGTTTAACTGGTATGATGGCGATTTGTAAGGAAACAAGTACAGAAGGTAACATGAACTTTCTTGAGCCTTTTGAAGTGATCTTTAGACCATCCCACTCTGATGGCATTACTTCGATTTACGATTTGATATTTTTGGGTTCGCATCGATGCTGTCCTGTGTGATTTCAATACTTTCGGTTGGTCAAACTGACCGCGATCAGTAAATTCGTAAAAGATCACTGTTACCACTATAGAGTACCACAGGACGATCTTTCGTAGAAGATTTTCAAACGTAAATCGGCAGTTCATCAAGGATGTCCAGCTATTAAAGCTTTAGAAGAGCTGGCCCTTTGCAATCTAATCTCGGGCACTAGAGCTTGTCCCAGAATGGAAGAGAACCACAATTTTATCGAAACGCGACGCTGTGAAGAAAAACCTTGAGCTGTAGCTTCTGTTTTTCCAAGGGTTGAAACTGAGACTAATTACACTCTAACTTCCAGTTAGCCACCAATGGATGTAAAGTGTTCTTTTAATAACATCAACAAAGAATCAAAAGCTACGTGTAAGATGTGTGGGTTTATGCACATTTATCGAATTTTCTTACGTTCTTCATTTTTAACTTGTAGCCATCAAGTAAGTAAGGTAAATGTAGCAAATATGTGGGGGCCGCAGGTAACAATTATTTGGTAATTGATAATTGCCGTAACTTTAAGTTTTTGAAGCATTCGAAAGTGTTTGGTCAATTGAAAAGGAGAACATATTTTTTTAAAAATTGATTTGCTTACATTTAATTGCACATTGAAAGACCACGAGAGAGTGCTGTATAACCTTAAATTTTAAGCTTATCACTATAAGTATCGAAAAAATTGTACGTCGCTAGATGTCTGTTACCTGTTGAAAAGTGCTGGACGGACTTTGAAAAAACTTCTTTTAAACTATTTCCTAAGACTCCAAAAAGGCGTTAGGCTATGTTGCTCACTGCCACGCCTACTTTTTGGTAGCTTTTTCCACCAAAATGTATTTTTTAGTCTTCCCTGAAGCTTTCTACTTAATCCAGCATTACAGACCAAGATCTAACATGATCAAATTTACTCTATTGCATCAACTCGTAAAATATTAGCACCGAATGCTCCTGATCTTGGTTTTGATTATGGTTTAGGGTCAAACATATTCGCTTGAACAAACACTATTATCTGTTGCAGCGGAACGAAGGAGAAGTATGCAATGTCAATATGTCAACATAAACAACCGCGGCAATAGTTTTCCCAAAGAAACGGCGCAGATAATTGAAAATGAACATACCTAAGTACGAAAATATTCAGACGATTTGGTTTAAAATGTGAATACGAATTAATTTTGTCATGTTGAACGAAAAGTTGTTGAAACTTGAAACCATTCAGGTCAATGTCGTTCACATAGAAATATGGACTGATGACACCGCCAGCCCAAAATCCACACCAAACAGTGACTTTTTGGGGATGCATTGCCCATTGGATACCTACTCTTGGATCTTATGTGTATTGGCATAGTCCCAAATTCGACAATTTTTTTTGTTGACGGGCCTCATCGTCAAAGTTCAGAAGATTATTGGAAGAACCTGTACTTTCAAACTAATGAGGTTTATTACCTGAACCGCACATTCTCACCTTTGGCTGTTTTTTCTCAATTTAAATTTTTAAAGCTACACACATCTTTTGTCGAACTTATTGCGGGGTTATTTGAAAATCTAATTTCATGAAATATGGACCAAATGAATGGTGAATTTCCGAACAATAAATAAATTTAATAGATGGAAATTTCTGTTGAAAGAAGGGGTGTGACATGTGACTGTAATTTTGGAAATAATTTAACACAATTCTAGAAAAAAGTAACAACAAGACAATAAACGACGACAATCGACTGGTCAGAAAAAATTATAATATCAAGAATTTTATACTTTGCCTTAGCCCAACAGTTTTCGTACTTCGAATTCTTAGTTTGAGAATGCAAGTCGGCGCAGTGGCTTAGTGGTAGTGTGTTGGGCTACTAAGCGAGGGGTTCCAGGTTCGAATCCCGAAAGGGCCAAATTACATCTTAAGGTTTTTTTCCACTGTGCCACCTCTCGCGAAACTCTGACAAACATCCGAGAGTAAAACTGTCATGAATGAGCTTCTCAATTAGCCGTTTGGACTCGGCGTAAAATTGTAGATCCCTTCCATTCGTCCTAAAAATTGAAAACCCACACAAAACGAATGGTTGTGAGAAGCTAGGCCTTGGGTCCCATAGACCTGTCACGCCAAAATATTTATTTATTTATTTAAGTGTAAGACGAATGCAAGAACTTGTATCTATTCTTGATTTAAAGATACAAAATGTAAAAATTTTAAGAATGTAAACTGTTGTCTGATGAATTAGTGGTTTAAAATGCTCAACAATTTAAATCGTGTGTGTAACTTTGAATAAAATATTTCAAATTTTAAAGAGAAAATGTTAGTTCAAGAACAATAAATGTTATACTTATTATTTATAAATATATCTATTAATTGTTGATACAAGAACACATTGTCAACAAAAAATTATAACGAGCTTGTTAGTTAAAATATTTAAACGGTCCGATTTCCAAAAACACAAATCTTAAACTTCCCCCAAGCAATAATAAGTTGTTGATGGAAGAAATTTTTTGAAATTATTTTTTTCACTCCCAATCTAACAATAACAGGTATATTACCTAAAAAATAATCCAATAACTTTAAGCACAAGCAATAATGGAATTTGCCTTCAAGCATTCCAAACAGACTCTTTTAGTAACAGATCAGTTAACAGCTCTGCATAAAATTTTATCAATTTCCTACACAGAACAAAACGCATCCACTTAATTAAACCGTACTGCCAATACTAGTCCATCAGAGATATCGCCTCTGCCCCTATACCATAACCATAATACCGCGCCGATAAATTTACCGATTCTATCATGCAATTGACATTCACTTTATTCCGAAGACAATCGACATTATAATTAGTAATCAGCGCGAACACAAAACCACCGCGCTACGGAAAAAAAAATGGGCAGACCCGCCCAAATACAGCTCGCAATTTAGCCGCAAAGCCTGTGCCGTATCCCACTTGCCCCTTTCGATGCATCCACAAGCGCATACACTCATGCACTCGCTAAAAGAGAGAAAATTAATACAATTTACGTAGCGGTCAATTATCGCTTTTGATAACATATTAAATCCAATTTTAAATTTGACCTAGCGGCAGCAGTGAGCAATATTTTTGCAACAGCGCATCCTGGCAGCTTCTCCCCAATTACCAAATCACCCATTTCGGTGCGAGGCTCGAGTTTGCCGATTAAACTCACGGATTAAACTCTGTCTGTGGCAGTGTCGCTCTTTCAAATACTATGCGCCATGCATGTAGCATGTCCTCGCGCAACGGCCAAACCAATTACTTGTATCGCGTTCACGGCTCGACGATGTCCTGCATCCATAAAGTAAACTCGACCCCCAGACAGGCGACCGACCGAGCGACGGTTCCATTCGATGAATTTTCAATCGGAATACGTCAGAAGTTTTAAATTCATTGTTGCACGTTCGGCTGCCCGGGTGGGGTTGAAATCAACCCCATTTCCGTATCTTCGGGAGGGGTTTCCGTGCAACGGTCGTTCATTAGGGCTCTCCGAAGTGCATTTTAGCTAATTGCAACTCGTGTTGACTATTTAAGCTCGCACATTGACAGCGGGCCGACAAAAACAAAAAAAAGAAGTTATTTTAATGCAATAATTGTTGCGCAGTGCTCGAAGGGGAGGCAGGATGCAACAGAAGAGCTGTTGCCGAGTGAGTGGGCCAGTCTGTCCGCCCATGGATGTGATGCTTCAAATGGAAATAAAATGCAATTTTCCCTGACGGCACCGTAATTGGATATCAGTCATATAAATTTGCCTGAATGACATTTTCTGTGATAATATTGGGCAAGAGGAGGAGGGGTTTTTTGTGTGCGCCTGGAGCGTGGACTCCTATTGCATACATAGTTGGCTTTTGTTTTCCGGATGGACACCTACTCAGTTGGGGCGGGGGTCGTAGACATTTAGCCCGTTGTTCAATTTGGCGCGGATGAGGTCCATTTGACGATGATGAAATTGAAAAGTGTGCGCGTTAGCTCTTCGACGGATGGTTCTGACGTACAGGGACATTTAGGGGATTGGAAAGTGGTTAGAATTTTGTTATAAAACAGTTGGACATGAACGTTTTAGTTTTGTGGGGGGTCAGCAAAGAGCTGATTTTCATTCATTTTTTAAATCTGTTGAAACAAATGGTGTATCTGAACGCAAGAATGAACACTAGTGATCCGGCCACTAAAGTCTTCGAGTCTAACGCGGAGGGACAACGCGGTAGAGGAAGACTTCGCCGCACAAGTAGAAGGATACCTTAACCGACTTGGGCTAATTGAAGAGGCTTGAACTGGAGAACTGCAAAGTAAGTGATTTACCTGTTATAACAAGCTCGAACACAGCCCAACAATGCGTGCCCCGCCAAACTGTGGTACATATATGAAAATTATTTTACTTTCGATCGTGCAATTCACACCCGCTTTCGATAGAAATATCCCGGGTACCGGTAACTGTTATAGTAGTCAATACTAAAATAGCTTCCATACCTACTACCAACATACATGTGTTTCATGAAAAAACCTGAGAGAAAAATCGGACCAGCATACTCAAGACTTATTGTTTTACCGAATGTGTAAAGCTTTATGTTGGATCTGGGAGAGGCAGTCCCGACTAAGGCGACGCGACCAATTGACGACGAAAACGTTATACAGCATCAATGACGGTGAAGATGTGAAGATGATACCGGTGCGAAATGTCAAATTAAAAAAAAAATTGTTATAGGCTTGGTAAAAGGAGTGTATAATTGCGAAAATTTAAAAATAGATCTAAGAAAATGCCATATTCCCAATCATTGCATTGTTATCTGACATGTCGTGGTGAGTGACTCCTCAACAAATTAAAATCAAGAACGGTGACAAATTATTCACTTGAACATTTACTTTCACTTGAGATTCGGTGCATACAGTTGAAGATCACGAAGTTTTGTGGACCCACTCTTCTTTTAAAAAGTAGAGTCGGGCTACCATTGTTGAAACATGACAAACAAAAATTCTTAGATGCCCGGGTGAGATATCTGTTATGACGAAGTCTTTCAGCTCTCAGTCGTGCGCTGGAACTTTGGTATCGGCTTGAAAATTTATTTCTGGTAGAAAAGATATTACCACCAAACGAGAGAGAGTGTTGACGGTGCCGTGGCATAAGGCTATATTTCCAAAAATTCAATTTTTTTTACTATTGTTTTCTAAACAATATTTCTATCAACTTTCGTGCGTTATAAAATTAAAATTGAATTCGAATCAACTTTGTGTTGAAGATAATAAAAATATAGCTAAGAATAGTAATAATATTCTTTGCCCAATTTGTCGACAAATTTTCAAAAGCACATGTACACGTACAGGTACATCTATTTTTTGTTAAAAAAATATTAGTTGAAATAAGAGATTTTTTTTTTTGAAAACTGAAATTATTGTTATTAATTATTAACTAATATATATAAATATACAAAATGAAACGCCTTTATTTAATCTTTTCTCGCTTTGGTTTTCTGTAGGTTGACTAATCAGAACAGTAAAATAACTTAAAAGTGACTTAAGCCCATAATGGCCTTATGTCGCTTTGTAAAAGTGTCATAAGGCCATATCTCACGGCACCGTGTTGGCTCCCAGATTTACCCTGCCGGGAATGTACTTCATGTTTGTTGAAATTTGTACTAAAAAAAAAACAACACGTCAGAACTAACTTGGGAAACTATTTTAAGACGTTTGCCGAACTGCAAATGTTAGTGGTTTATTGTCGGTTAGGATTGTGAAAATGTTAACTTTCAAAATTCCCATGCACTGTGTGGAATTCATTTTCGTGGGACTCCAACCTGAATTCAAGTTTTTATGTCTAAAGCCGAATTTGTGAACAAAAAATTGGTCCATTGGTAATCAAACCATTTTTGCTCTCCAAAAGCAAAGCTTTAAGTAGATCCACTGTCCTTAAATTTTGTTATTTAATATTTATCTTTTATCTTAAAACAATTTGCATCAGCTTCAAGTCGCTAGTTTTATTTGATAAAAAAAAATATAAAAGTAATTTTCAGATGACAGAAGCAAACAAAAGGTAAATACAGTCTACAAGCTCAAGTCAAAATTAAACATTGTACATCGAGCATTTCGAGGGAAAATGTGTTGGAGGAGAAATTTTCAGTGTTCAGAACTTTTCCAAAATTCCAAATTCCAAAATTTGGAGCGAAAATGCGTTCCCAAATTAATTTTTCAACAAACTTTAATGCGTCTGCATACAAGCTGCCAGATGGTGCGATATATCGCTAAAAGTGCGATTTTTATTTTGATTTTGTGACAACAATTCAGCTTTTGCAATATAGATGTTTTTCGCGCTTTTTGTGAGATTTTTGACTTCAAATATACCTTGAACATTTTTAAGTTTTTGTTGTTTTGTTGTTTGTATGTGTTATGAATTAATGTAATTCCTATTTTTGCTTGTAGATGTCAGGTATTTTTTCGTAACTTCCTACTTCTACATTTGACTTTTGCCTGACCATTATAAGTTACTCGCCAGCTTGTCAAATTGGTCTAATGATCCAAATCCTCAAACTGACGAACGCATACAAAAGGTCGTAGTACACTAAACACTAATCATTCAAACACTCGTTGTAATTAATTCAATTTATCAAACGCATCATGCGCTCTGAAATCCTTTTTTCGCCGGTTTTACTTTTACTGAAAAGCAATTTTTTTTTTGGGCCAACTCGTTTGCCACTCGCCTGTCTGCTTGTGTGATCCTGGTGTGCAAACCATTCGACCATGTCTCCCAAAAATCGGGGGCTAACGCTAATTAAGTTTATTTGGGTGCTGGCGCTGGCTGGGTATGGGCAGCCCTTTCTACAGCGCTGGGGAGGCGGTAGTGCTTTGTTGTGCTGAAATGAACGGCGCTGCCTTGATGCTTCGCTGTTTTCCTTTTTTTATGGATTTATACATTTTTTTAAGGACTCAAGCCACCACCCTACATCCGCATTTGTATGTAGAGCAATGTTGGTAGTTTTTAGCTGGAACTCTCGCTGAATTTTTATATTGTGTCGGTCAATTTTGGACTCGGTGTGCTTTTTTGTTCGGCTTGTTTTTGCGAACGCAATGTTTTCCTGTAACTGGACATCCTGGCGACTACACAAATCCTTCTCCCATCAACTGTACAGATACATATACATATAAATTTGTTTTTCGAACTACGGGTGTAATCCTTTTTTCGTATTGCTCGTGTAGACCCGGTCTCCGGTTCACTTAATTTTTATTGCCAGTTAGTGTTTTTGGATGCTCGTTTTGTGGAGCATGTGATGAAAGTGTGCTGGCAATGGCAAAATGGCTGAGGGAACGCGTGGGTGGTCGCGAGAATGTCAACATATTTTTATTTTCTGTAATTTTTGTGTGACGCTTGTTCGACGGTTATTCAAATTGATTTGAGGGTCGGCGGGTGGGATTAAAAATTGGTTGCAATTGTTACTTTTAAGATTGAAAACATTTGTCAAACGAACTTACTCTAGGTAAGGTTGCTTTTGTAATCAATGCGTGTTTTTAATTGGATATTTATAACGAAATACAAAGGCATCAGAAAAGACGTTTGTTGATGCTACAATCTGCGAGGTCGATGTTAGATAAGTTTCTATTTATTGGTTTTTCTTGTTTGTTTTTCTTGCCTGTTGAGGACCTCCACTGAACTTTTGTACGCGTCAAAAAGCGCAGAAAAACCTAGCAGAAAATTACTCCAAAAATTCATAAAAAAACGCGCCCGAATATACGTCAAAAAATACAAAATAGTGCAAAAAACGAAGACAAAATGCTTCCACTATCATGTCTAAAAATGGATCAACAAACGCAACTAAAAACTCAGAAAGAAACGAGTTAAAAAAACTCGTCTAAACACGGTTCAAAAACCCGTCAAAAAAATTCAACCACAAAAAGGTGCCAAAAACGCTCCAAAAACGCATCGAAAAAGCGTCAAAAACGGCTCGAAAAATGCCTTCAAAATCGCCAAAAGCGGATCGAGAAATGCGTCAAATATGGGTCAAAAGACGCATCAAAAACGGGTCAAAATAATTCGCCTAAAACACGTGAAAAAAGTGTTAAAAAACACATAAAAGATCGAGTTCTTAGAGAAATATTCATCGAAGTGGACGTCATCTACCAGCGAATTTAGGTTTCAGAAGAACTTAAGAACCGCTCGTTCCACTCATCGCACATCCTTCTCTCTGAATATGACAATTTCGGGTAACTAGGCAAACAAAAAAACACTACTATGCATGTAAGTGAGTGAGTACATTAAACAATGGCACTCCTTAGAAAAATGTTAAAACCGAAAATGAACTTAAACTCGGAATGCGATTAAAAATCGAAGTGGTTTAACGGGCAACAGGTTAAAATACGAGGAATGAGGTTTAAATTTGTTGAGTGGACACGTTTTCGCAACCAATGATATGCCAGGCAGTCACAGAATAGGTGTTCCGAGAATTCGACATCTTTCAGACAGAACCTGCATTCTGTGTCCGGAAAAAAGTCCATATTGTTGTGATGTTAGGACAATAGTAGCCTAATTCACTTTGCAGTAGGGTAGGGCTCCGGCCCAAAGAGTACGGATTCGGAACCTGCCCTATAGTCAATTTATCCTCGCATGTTCGTTGGTTACAATACCCTGATGAACGCGGGCACCCAACCAAGTATGACCTTGTTGTGTTTGGCTAGGACTTGCAAAGCTGCTTGACTTTTGACTGTGGGAAAAAATTTATTTGATGGCGCCTTTAATTCCTTTTTTGGACTTCCGATTTAAAAACCGTGGAACGCATTCCCGTAGGTAACTAAACTTTGGTGATGGGTCCAAAGAGACCAGCTCAAACTCTGGATTTCATTTTTGATCCATCTTAACTTTTTGGTTACAGTGTCTGAAGTCTGAAAACCATTGGCCCATTTTGCAAGGTTCAGTATTTCTTCTTCGAATAATTTCGCAAAGCTTTCTTTCCTAACCATAGTGCCAGGGATGGAGGAAAACATGTCCATGTTTAGAATTATGTTAATGTTATGTAAGGTGTTCTACAAATTCATCTAAAACTTATATTCAGGATGCAGTTCGATGGTGCATTTAGCAGCCGTCTTCATAATAACAAATTGCAGCGGTGAGAGCCCAATAATGGTTTCAAGAGCTGTTGTTGGGCAGATGCTTTTGAAGCATATTTACTGTTGTTGGTTCAAGTCCTTTCGTCCACCAGACCGGTGAGGTTAAAAATTGTTTTACGTAAGGCCGAAGTCATATCACTTCAAAGCAGCGTTACTTCCACTTTACTCTTACAAATAAAAATAAACTGCGCACGACTGGGTCACACTAAACTTTCGAATCAGCAATTTTCACAATGGTCCCCCTTTTCATTTTTGGTGGAAGTGTAGGGCTGGAAATAAAGGATGCATTTATGCATTTTAAAGTGAATTTTTTATATTGTTGAAAAATTGTGTTCTATTTTGAGGAAGTTTTTCGTAATTGTAATTGCATATTTATTGGCTTAGATCTGAGTAATATGGTATTGTTCAGGATGTAAGCATTAATTGGTTTTTAAAGTTCCATCTAAATCGAAGATGGCGTTTTGGTGAATGAACGGATTTTAAAAGCATAATTTTCAGTAATTCGAATGGAAAATGAAGCAGGATTTGGTAAAAATCGTTGTAGCCGTTTTCATGTAGGTTAGAAAACCAAATACCTACTCAAAATATGATTTTTTTTCAAAAATCCATCGTACCTACGTAATTTTGAGAAAAACTAAGTTTGCCTTACCTTGTCTTAAAAGTGAATTCGTGTCAAAATCCTATTGATCGTTTTTAAGATAAGTCCAAATTTCGAAAGTACTTTATTCAATTTTTTAGCGATAAACTGGGTACCTAAGCTCAAATATTCATTTCTATGTAAATCGATCGTTATAGCTGTTTTCGAAAAAAAAATCAAACTTATTATTTAAAAGTATTACATGGGAAATACCGTTAATAGCAATGCTAAGGTTCAAAAAAAAAAAATGGCCGCAAACGGTAAGCCCACAAACTCCAAATCCGAAGATTGGAAGAAATCCGTCCCGCCGTTTGCGCTGAGAGTTGCGAGACTCACTTTTTCGAGTTCCTCTATCATCGTAATGTCAGAATTGATTAAAGTCCCAAGTTCGAAATTTCACTTTTTTCTTTCTCGTATAAGATACGCATATGAGAAAGTTAAAAAAAAAAATAAAAAACCCTCCCTACAGCCTAATTAATTGAAAGACTAAACTCCCAACAGCTGTAACGATATGTACTGGCCAAAGGATGTACCAAATAAAATACCCACATTCTCAGCAGCTCCAAGTCCACAATAATCCGCTACTTTAACTAAACTACCTCTGAGCAGAAATAACTTAATCCCGCTCATTATCTCCGGTCCTCGCAAGATATAATATGTGTATCCGCTTTATAGTGGACACCCCACGCCCGGATGCCGCTATACTGGGTCAGGTATGTTGACGCTTCATTTAATTAAAGAGAATAAAAAAAGACAAAGTTAGAAGCCATCATGCAACAATGTGGCGCAAAGTCCTTTCGGATTCCGCATCCGATTTAATGGAAATAAAAATTTTATTCCTTTTTTAAGTTTGCAATTTGTTCCGGCAGAGAGTGGGGAATTCAATTAGAGTGGCATGGTGTCGTCTAGAGTCACCCTTTTGGGTACAACTAACAACTCACCCTCTGTGCGGGGAATTTAAGTGCCCTCATTAGGGTATTAAAGGATAACCATAATTTCCAATAAATTGATCAAATTCTTGGCGTTTCTGTGCGCGTGCATGTTTCTGCTTACGGACGATAGATATTTATATGGGGATGGGGGTGCGTTACGCTTTTGCAACTATTTACAGCAACGCTCTGATAAATCATTATGCCGAATCAATAATTTATAATCCTTGTAGAATTATCCTTTGGCGCGTTGGCCTTCGCCGTCAAAATGCAAACACTAACTGAACGGTCCATTCAGAAATTATAACCTCGTACTCGTGTTTATTTTATGAGTCCTTTTTGTGTGTGCGCGCTGCTCTCAGCTCGCACATATCCTTTTTCAGCACCTAGTTATTTATACGCTTAAACTTTGACATATGACTTTTCGTGTGCGTTTTGGTTGAAACGTTGATATTCATCATGCACGACACCATCATCCTACACCATGTGTGCTGTGCTGTGCTATGCTGTGCACCCTGACGCTGAATGAATCCTTTGGCGACATTGGCGTTGACACTGTAACAAACGTCGCGTCGCTCGGTCCGTGTATAGCGTGCTTCAAACGCCATAGAAATAGAACAGAAAATGAACTCCCAACTCTGCGGGTAGGTACGGTATGGGCGGCTGTTGGCATATGAAATATGAAAATCCTTTCTATGATCTGTCGTTTGGGGGGGGGGGGTGGTTGTGTATAGTGCCATTGTCGTCGTCGTCGTTGTGTTGACGTTATGCTATTGCTGTATAGCAGTCATCATCATTGTTTGTTTGCAGATGTCCTTATTTGCCAAGTGTACGGGAATTGATGGTATATGTGGCCATAGGAACGTGCATATCTGCGTTAAGTAGACATTTGGTAAGTGGCAGATTTTTAGTTGCTGGCAACATGCAAAAGGCACATTTGTTATCGCCACAGCACTGCAGGAAGGAACGTGTGTTTGCTCCTCGACTTATTTTGCTTGTGCGTTTCGTACGACTTTCGTACGGTACGGCATATATGCAGCACACAACGACAACAACTAATGAAATCCGTGTGAGATGGAGGTTTGCCATGTTTTCTTATATGGCTTCGAGCGGAATTCAAACAACATTATTTATGTCGTAAGCTATAAATCGCCTGAAAACAAACGAGTCAGGCTTTTATTCAGCACACTCGTGTACGACCGCACATCAGAGTAATTTTGTACATTGATCTACGAGGATTGATAAAGAAAATTATAAGACAAATTTGTGTGAAGTAGGTGAGATGGAAGTTACGAGTAGAGTACTGCTCTGGAGGTGTATTAAATATTGACTTGTTCAGTCAGACACGTTTGGTTATAAAATGTACTCGCAGACAAAAGGAGCGGATTTAATTCTTTTACTTTAAAATTCACAATTTTTGGGTCGGCTTTTGCTGAGACAGATGCAGACTTTGGCATTACGATTGCGAGTCGTAAGTTGTTGGGTAGATAATTTCTTAGAACCCAATGGCTTATATAATTACAATGCCTTAGAACTTTTGAGAAGGTTTTTAGTAAGACATTTAGTTTCGAAAAGGACTTACCAAGATAAGGCCTATGATATCCTATTGCAATCAGAAAAACGCATAGCCACAATCATTATTGCAATATGAACGTAAATACCGTAAATGTTACGATATTGGGGATGAAATGCGACTCTCCGGGTTTTTCCTTTATGTCCCGATTTCTACTAAAGGGCTATTCAATGACGGAACGGGCAAATGTTGCCAGTCTGTGGCGGCCATGTTATTTTTGGGGCGTCTATCTTATCATAATAAATAAATAAATATTTTGGCGCGACAAGTGTGTTTGACCCTATTCCTAGCTTCTCACAACCATTCGGTTTGTGTGAGTTTTCAACTTTTGGGACGAATGGAAGGGATCTAAAATTTAACGCCGAGTCCGAACGGCTAATTGAGAAGCTCTTTCATGACAGTTTTACTCTCGGATGTTTGTCAGACGTTCGCGAGAGGTGGCGCAGTGGAAAAAAACCTTAAGATGTAGGTAATTTGGTTCTTTCGGGATTCGAACCGGAATTCGAAGTCCAACACACTAACCACTAAGCCACTGCGCCACTGGTGTCTTATCTGGTGTTTATTATTCAGTCACTGATGCCAAAACACGATTGAGCAACAAGTCCCTTGCCGAGAAAATTGGCGCATTCCGTGAAAGTGTACGGAAAAATCCGAGGCAAGGCATTCCTCGCCTTGAAGTCGGCCTTTTACAGATTTCAACTTGCCGATTTTTTTCGTTGCCTGGGCTTTGGAGCGTTTAAAAGAGGACCCAAAATGTTGGCCGAACAATCGCATCTGCAGCGATGAGGCGCATTTGTTGATGGAAAATGTTAGCACGAAAAATTGCCCTATATATGGGAGGACGCCAACCCACACGAGGTTCAACATGTGGCAATGCTTGCACAAAAAAATAATCTTTGGTGCGAATTTTGGGCCGCCTCGTCTGTAGTCTGATGTAGGTGTGACCATAATTATTTCAATTTACTTTTGTCCAAAATCAACTATATCGACGTAGGTATACGAAATCTGGTCTAGAAGGACGAGGTTACTTTCCACACAGCAGACGTCACGATGGACATTCTGCATAAACGATTTGAGGGTACGCTAGACTTTCTTCTTGATGGGTTTCTTGAAATAAACCGCAATCGATCGATGGCCAGCATTACCAATGCCATCAAATTCAGTCGACTCCATGTGGTAGGGTTAACTTTAAAAAAATACTTTAGCCTCGGCGGAAATTCAATTTTATGTGAGCTCAGAGCAAATTGTACCTACCTGTAGAAGAAAAACCCAGTAAAATCATCGGATTTGACTAACCAATCCGGGTGTATAGTTTTTTATGTCAGTTATCGATGACTTTGTGTGGTTTAAATTACAATATCTTCTTGCAAAGATCTGCGTCATCTATATATATAAAAATATATCTTGGTTTGTTCGGATGCTTAAAACTCGAGAACGGCTCAACCGATTTGAATGATCTTTGTTTTGTTTTGTTTGTCTTACATCAGCGATGGTTTAGAAGAAAAGAAAAGTTGGAAAATTCTCAACAGGTGGCGTTGTAGGCACACATTACATTTTTCATGGGGAAACGCACTTTGAAAAAAAAAAAATAAACTGGATAGAAATCGAGTAGTGACACTTCAAATATAGAAAAAAACAATTATTTTCAAAATCACAGTTTGTTGATCTTTTGTGATAGAAACACTTTACTGCTAAGTGCGAGAGAATCAACAGGTGGCGCTGTGGTCGATCTTCAGAGCCGCTCAACCGATTTCAATGAAACTTTGTGAATGCGCATGGTTGATTCCAACTTGAAAGATAGTATAGTTTTGGGCCCTAATGGAAACAAAGTGCAATCAAAAACAATACAAATAGAAAACCTTGGATTAAAAATAAATAAATAAATATTTTGGCGCGACAGGTCTGTGGGACCCAAGGTTTAGCTTCTCACAACCATTCGTTTTGTGTGGGTTTTCAATTTTTGGGACGAATGGAAGGGATCTAGAGCTTTACGCCGAGTCCAAACGGCTCTTTCATGACAGTTTTACTCTCGGATGTTTGTCAGACGTTCGCGAGAGGTAGCGCAGTGGAAAAAACCTTAAGATGTAATTTGGTTCTTTCGTTAACAAAGCCATTTGCAAAAAATAATCGGGATAGAAATCGGGATATGGCACTTGCCATATAGGTAACAAAATAATTAAATTACTATAGGTATCTGGACATTTATGAAGCCTTGAATTTTTGTAAACGGTGTTCAACACAATGGGGCAGTAATCAATAAGGGCGCCGTTGCACCTCCCTTAAAAAATGACTCTGCGAATTGTGGTGGGACTTAATACGAAAGGCACGGGCAGCGCCGTGGGAGTACAGCTAGTAAGCAATAAAAACAAAACTCCGTCTTGTCTTCCCCTTCGGTATAAGAAACACTCATATTATGTTTGCAGTAACGTTGGTTAGAAGGTTGCAAGGTAAACGGCTGCTTTTGACAGTTGTTACTGCTTAAGACTTATACCATTGCCTCTCTTACGCGAACCATCCATTCAATTTGACGACAAAATAAAACCATTGTTTCCCAGAACACAGCCCTTTGCTTTTTTAATTTGAACCGAATTTTGAAAGTGATTATAAAGCTCTTTTATATCCAGATCCTCCAGGTCTTCAAATAACTAGTTGCAAAATGAGCGGATCAAGTACCACCTATATCTCACTCGACTAACTTTCACAACTATCACAAATCCTACCTGTCATTTACTTCTTCGACCTACAAGGACGATCGCATGTTGCCCCAAGTGCGCTCACAAACAAAAAGTCAGCCCAACATCCGACCCATGATACATACCATCTCATTACCTTGCTCAAAATCTTATCGCAAATTCAATTTCCCCAGAAGAAAAAAATGTCAAGGACACTCTTAAATAATTCCATCCTTCCGGTGAGCTTATCTATAGCAATTTTTCGATTCGATAAGACATCACATCGACTTGGAGCTAAATTAACTCATTACGACTCGAGTAAGACAAAGGCAAACAACTTCACGGTGGCGGTAGCGGCGGCGCTCGGCCCCCAGAGGCATCTATCGCGTGTGCATTTGCGGGTGGTGGCATTTGTATCCTTTGCAAATAGACACACAAACAAATACCAACCAGCCAACAAAAGAAAGTCTCAAGATAAAAACTCAGGTAAATACTGTGACACACTAGAATGCCGACGGCAGTAGTCCTAGAAAAATATAAAGAAATAGATAGAGAAAAAGCATCCAAAAGAAAAACAAAAAAACGGGCGCAATTTAACCCGAAGGCATCAAGCATTGAGTGACTTAGTGAATTTCCATCCAAACCGCACCGGGACCATTGTGTGTGCCACTTGAAAGGGTTCCGCGAGCGCCCAATTGTGGGAAAAACTGCTTAAGGAAAACTTTTTTTTTCTCCTACTTCTCCTTTAACTCCGCAGTTTGTGTTTATTATAAAGACTCACTTTAAGTAGCTTTAAATACAGCAATTGTGAAGGGGCATGCACCGAACAGAGTAAAAATCTAATCTAACGGAAAATTCGAATATCCTGCAAAAGTATATAGCGACCGCCAGCAAAAACGAATCACAGGGGTAAAGCAAAGTTAAAAAAGGAACAAAAAATGGTAATGAACGAAAAAAAAGTTACAAATATTAGCGAGCCAAATACAAAAGGATCTGTTTTCTGAATTTCGTAAGAAAAAAAAAACCGAAGAAATTTAAAACAAAAAAATGAACAGCAAAAGGACACTAATCGATTGCTCTCCAAAGGGTATGAAAATTAAATTGCTCTTACAAAGCGCAGTTTGGCCAAAAAAATTTAACCATCTTTGCCTGGAAGTGAAAAGGTTAATTATTGTTTTCATTCACAACAATTAAGAACACTCAGCTCTCACTGGTGCAGAAGGCGGTGCTCGTTTAATACTTGAACTTGAATAGAACAAAATAAATTAGACAGCAAGGCTTCTTCGAGGTGGACAGAAGGCAATAGATGCAGCACCCAAATAAGTTAGCAAATAAAGTATATCAGCTGCCTTCGCATCATGCTAGGTTAGGTAAGGTTAGGTTGAGAGATCGGCACAAGAGACCAGTCATCATACCGGGTCCGAAGTTATTAAAGAACTAGATACATGCCGAGGTCTGGAATGGCTTGTAACGATTTAAAATAAATTGAATTGCGCTATTTCTTCGAAAACCTCCACGATTTCACATGTTTCAGAGATAAATTCGATAGAAAAAAATTTTACTGATCTCCTTAAATCTATTGTAAGAGGTCAACTTCTTTTTTATAATTGCATTTACATTTTTTATTTTTTTCCAGAATAATAAGGATTTTTTTTATTTTTTACTATTAATAATGGTAATTTTGTAGTTATTATGTATGACGTTGGAGAATGCTCGATGCTCCGTCAAAATTGGTAGAGACTCTACTGAACCCTTCGAAACCACCAGAGGGCTTAGACAAGGCGACGCACTGTCATGTAGCTGTTTTAACATTGTGCTTGAAAATGTAATACGGAGCACTCATGCCAGTACATCGGGCACCATTTTCAATAAATCAACACAATTACTTGGGTTTGCAGACGACATTGACGTGATAGGAAGAACGAAGCGAGCAGTAACCGGTGCATTCACTACTATGGAGTCAGCAGCAGGAAAAATGGGGCTGCAAATTAACGAGGATAAGACGAAGTATATGCTTTTATCAACAAAAGTCCAATCCCACCGCCGACTTGGTCAAAATGTGACCATTGATAGGTATAACTTCGAGGTAGTCAGTGAATTTGTCTATCTAGGCACTGCTGTAAGCTCAGGCAACAACATCAGCGCTGAAATCAAACGCAGACTAACTCTTGCTAATCGCTGTTTCTTTGGGCTAAACAAGCAATTGAGGAACAGTGCCCTATCGAGAAGAACCAAAGAGACGTTGTATAGAACACTCATCATCCCGGTCCTGCTATATGGTGCAGAAGCATGGACCCTGTCCCAATCGGATGAAAAGGCACTTGGAGTCTTCGAGAGGAAAGTTCTGCGTACGATTTATGGTCCTGTCTGCGTAAACCATGAAGACAACGTTTGGCGAAGAAGATACAACGACGAACTATACGTGCTGTACAACGACATAAGCTTAGCCAGGAAAATTCGAATTCAACGACTAAGATGGCTGGGTCATGTTGAGCGAATGGACATAAACGCTCCAGCGCGAAAAGTCTTCAACGCCAAACCAGAGGGAGTCAGAAGCCAAGGTAGACCTCATCTTCGATGGAGCGACCAGGTAGAGGGAGACCTCCGACAACTTGGAGTGCGAAATTGGAGACGGCAGGCTAGAGATCGAGCCAGCTGGAGGGGTATATTGAGCAAGGCCTAGGAGCACCACGCTCTAGTTGAGCCAACATAACTAACTAACTAACTAAATTTTGTAGTTAACTTGTGCATCCACATTAAAAAGATTACCTGATTTTTAAATTATCAAGCGTTTTTCTTATTGTTGCTAAGAGATTTTAATATTGTTTCAAGATGCCGTCTTATGTGGCTTTCATATAAAAAATTCATCAAGACTTCTCTATTTTTTGACATGTTAATATACATTATTTAAACAGTGCAAACTAAATACAAAAGTAACCAATATGAGGACAAGACCAAGTACATGCTATCAACAAACAAACAAACAACTGTCCACCGCCTAGGACAAAACGTCACTGTTGATAGCAAAAATTTCGAGGTAGTTAGGGAGTTTACCTACCTCGGAGTCAACATAAACTCCACGAATGACACCATAGTGGAGATCCGGCGAAGAATTACCCTAGGAAACCGTTGCTACTTCGGTTTGGCAAAACAACTGGGTTTAAAACTCCTAACTCGAAGGACGAAATGTATGCTCTACAAGACCCTTATCTTGCCAGTTGTGCTTTATGGCGCCGAGTGCTGGACCATAGGCAAGAAGGGAGAGCTAATACTGGGCTCCCTCGAAAGAAAAATTCTTCGGCGGATTTTTGGTCCTGTGTGCGAGGAGGGCGAATGGAGGAGAAGATACAACCGCGAACTCTATGAGCTGTACCAAGATGTGGATGTAGTCCAAAAAGCCAAAACACGTCGACTACATTGGCTCGGCCACATCGAGCGAATGGACAATAATGCTCCGGCTAAGAGGATCTTCGAATCCCAGCCCCCAGGTTCGAGAAGAAAAGGAAGACCGAACCTCCGTTTCAAAGACCAAGCCATCGCGGATGCCAGAGCGCTTGGTCTGGACAACTGGAAGCAACGTGCCCGGGATCGTAGAGGATGGAAGGCTGCAGTGTCTCAGGCAGAGACTCTTCACGGGTCGGGAGCCCGATAAGTAAGTAAAGTAAGTAACCAATATGTTTAACACTACCTACACCTGACAAAAAAATCTTGCACTCTTTAGGACTTGAGTCAAGTTTTCTGTCAAAAGTAGGCTCACCAGACGTCCTCTTTTTGTCTTAACAAAAAAATGCCCGGTATGTTTAAGAAAAGTATGCAATTTTTCCTCTTTTTGGGATTTCTCAGTTTACGGGACATTTTTGAAGGTGTCCTCTTTTTGCTGGGCATGGAGCTGGTCATCTTAGCTCAAAAGGGAATGGTTATTTGCTCTAAATTTATGTTTAATTTTTTAAAAATGTTACCAATCGCCTCTGCTTTGATTGTTGTAGCGATATTTGTATTTAAAACTATTTAGAAAAAAAACGAACACAAGGCCGACTACTACTGGTTGAGGGTTGACTACATATCCTTTAAAAACCTGTCAAAATTCGTCCCAAATAATAAAGCTTTAGTTTTCAGTTTAATTTAAAGTCATATTTGTCATTATTAAAAACGAACTCGCACACGTGCCTTACAAAATTTAAATGAAATTTAAATACCGCCTTTTTCCTGAGAAAGGCTCGGATAAACAAAAGCCTTCACTCGGTATACCTACCTATACGCGTGTAAATAGCTATATGTAGGCACCTCTCACATCAGTGGAATTATTTAAATTTTGCGAATTAAATTTTCACTTTGCTTTTGAATAGCTAAGCACATTTCATGAACGGCTACCCATCTATCTCGTCCATCCATCCACATGATTCATTCATAACAAGTTCTTCCTGGGGTAAATCTCCTTCCACTGTGTGTACAAGTACAGTGTGCAGTGGTATAGTGCTGACGGATAGTAGGCACTACTGTCCGAATGCAACAAATGTGCTTCTAAACATGGACGTGTAGTTGGAAAGAAAAAAAAAATCTCACGAAATGAACCAACTCCTTTGTGGCATTATGAAGAAAGCTTCCCTTCCGGAATACATTTTGAGGGTTGCTGCTATACAGCCGCAACATCCAACTCTACGTCCAAACTGCTTCGTTCTGAATTATTTCATACCCCGGCCCAAGTCCAGCCATCTCTCTCACACGCCATGAATTCAGCTGAAATGATTCCATGAAGTACACAAAATGGATATATCCTGTACTGCACTTTATCCTTTTCATCTCCTTTAACTCATTCCGTGTACGGTCGAGCGATTATTTTATTTTTTGTTTCCATCCCCATGCTGCGGCCCTTTCCCACAACCCCATCGCTTCACATTTCCTACGCTAATGGATGAGTTATATACCGCCCGCCATACATCGTATGCTTTTCGAAGCGAAGGAAAATTATGAGTGTATGCCGTTGCTCGGGCGGTGAATTGAATGGAGATGGAGTCCTTCGTTTCTCGATTTGCCACATCAGCATCATTAAATGTAGATCTTTCATCGCAATGGCGCACGGAGCCCGGTGCGTTGCTGGAATAAACGCAAGACATGCATCCAGTGCAAGGGCGCACCAGCCAGCCAGCCAGCCACTGAGGCATGTCAATGAGCTGGAACAATTAGATATGTACGTGAAAGCGAGCCGCGCACACATACCTACACAACTATATTCGGATTTTTATTTCCCTTTACGTTTGTGTTTTAGCCAGGCGTACCTATGGAAGACGTGTTTTTCCAAAGATATACGTTCCCTACCCTACCCATCCCTCGGTGGTGCTAAAGACATTTTACAAATTACCAACCAATAACAATGTGTCGAGGTATCCTTCTGCCGTGGAATTTATTCGCTTTAATCTCCTCGCAAAAGATGAAGTACAAGTAAGCTCCGGCACCAGAAGGATGAAGGAAATAAAAAGAGGAGACGTCGACATGTAACCGAACGTGAAAGGATTTCATTTCATTTTGTGTGTTAAATACAAAGCGCATCTTTCATTTTCTTCATCGTTTTCCTTAGACTAATTTTTCCTCGTCACTGCCACGATGGCTACGACGACGATGACGACGACTACGACTACAGGCGAGTGGGGTTGCGACTTGTAAGGGTTAGCTAGCAGGGGTGGTGTCTTTTTTTCGCATGGAGCAGCAGCTGCAACAGAGGTAGCGGCACGACGTTGATGAAAGGAAATACATCATCAGTAATGTGCTGTTGAAGGTTTGTGCAGGTTCCTCTGAAGGAATGTTGTGCTTCAATTGATTTTTCATTAGTCTTATGAGCTTCTTCCTGACAATGATATCTATTGCGCAAAAAATGATGGCAGAAGCGCAATCGGAATTAAAACACTGTTTACATTCAATATTTTGCGGACAAAGACTGATTGGAAAGGGACCTGTTCTATAGCTGTTCAGTGTCAAAAGTTAATAACAAGTTGACCATTCAATTTCAAATGTGGAAACAAAGAACACAATAAGCAAATGCATATACATAGAAATACAATGAGGATATTAACTTGATCCCATAATTTTATGCAGCTCGTAAATTCATAAACTGCTGCGGTGTTTTAGCTTTTAAGTGAACAGTAAACACCCCTCGGAATATCATTGCGTATTTCACGTAAATCGGCTTTCAAGTCCCTTGTCAAACTGTTCTGAGACTTCCCAAAATTATCAATTGGTATGAAAAGAAACAATTGATTAAATTTTTGAAAAAATTGGCATTAAATGAGTTAATTAGGTATACCTATTGGAAGTTTTTGGCGAAAACAAAGAAAATAAATGTACAAAAAATGTTAAAACTACGCTTGGCACATTAATTTTTTCACTTTTTTTACTCAACTTCGAGTACGAGACCAAGCCCAGTTACTTCCAGCTTAGTAGAAAGTAGTTTTCTGAATGCTAGTAAAACAAACATTATTATCTTATTAGTTATCTACCTATTAATTAAATTTATTTTTCAGTTATAGCCAGTTCGGTCCCCTATTTTCCATAGAAAACTGCAACAGATACAGGGATATATATTCGGCTCCGAAACGCACAGCTAATCTATTCAAAAGTGCCTAAAATTATTGGGCTTCAGTTTATTTTATTTGACAAAACACAAGTCAGAACAAAAGTCTTTTAAAGTAAATTAATGCTCAACAGCAATTCATACATTACGATTTCATTAAATAATGAGGAAAGTAGGAGAAAAAAATCGTATAAATATTAAGTGAATATTATACATATTTAATAAATTACATTTTAGTGAAAATAAAAAGCTAAAACTAAAAAAAAAATGGAAGGATGATTGAAATTTAAAAAATAACAAGAAGGAAGAAATTTTAAATTTGTCGGCTCCCATTATTCGCTTAACGTTGACAGGTAGAGAGTTCCAAAGTCTGGTAGTGTGGACAAGAAAGAGGCTTTAAGTATTTAAAAAGTTAGAAGAAGGCGTTCTTGGATTGAATGTACGTGATGACTGGACAAACTGCAGCTTCTAGAAAAGGTATTGTGGCGAACGACGAACGATTATTTGTTATATTGTACATGAAACTGTAATGAAAGAGCTTCTATTGGCTGCTTGGACTCGGTGTAAAATTGTAGATCCCTTCCATTCGTCCCAAAAATTTAAAACCCACACAAAACGAATGGTTGTGAGAAGCTAGGCCTTGGGTCAAACAGACCTGTCGCACCAAAATATTTATTTATTTTATATTTACATGAATACACAGCAACTAACTTCGCAAAACTGTTGAAAAGCACAACCAAGGGCATCTTTGTGGTAGGAAGCTATATGGATAAGCTTTTTATAGCAGCTAGAAAAACAAACCGTCCAAATTTTTACTGCTTGTAGAGAAAGTTAGATATTTACTTTGGTAGAGGTATTTGGCACTCGGCTACACTCAGCCCCATTCTTTGTACGTGATTCTGGGCCCAATTGCGTGGCTCGTCGTCTGGTTGATACTCCAATCTCCGAGGGTCCTCTGCGACATCTTCAGCCACCGCTGCTTAATCTATTTACAACAGCTGCTTCTACGATCTTCTATTCCAGCGGCTTAAAGTAGATGTGTTTGACATGTTGATATCGGACGACCAGGAAATCTGAGCCGAAATTATTCCGCAAAAAAATCGAAACAATTATTCCGCGTTCTTTAGGAGTACCTACATCGAATAACTAAAATCATTTTAATAGAAATTAATAGGTTATACCATACCGCGCAGAAAAATCATCTAATCCCTACTGCGATTCACCTCGCAAACTCACTATTCATAGGACCTTTTGCACGACCTCTGTGAGAGAGAAAAACAAAAGCAGACATTTAATTTTGTCAGCGTGTACCACCACGTCTTCCATCACCCCTAACTAAGCACCACTTCCCACGGCGCACTTGTTTCAATTCAGTACATCTGGCACCTGGGTAATAAATTTCAAGTATCGTGTAAACAGCATCTAACACATTTTTGAACAACGCTGCGATGAATAATTTTCCAACGGACCAACATCCAGCAACAGCAAATATTATCATTCCATCATAATGTACAAGGGCGAAGTGACGCCAAGAAGCGCTGAACCAGAAACGCACATGCAAAGATTCCACTCGGTGGTGACTCTCTAGCGGCCCGCACCCCTCTCTCTACACAAAGAGGCCAGGCAGGTGACATGCACCACCCAAGGCAGAAGAGAGGACATACCGCTCCATCTTCCACTTGTTCTCGTTACCTATCTGATGTTGCACATGCAACACATCAAGGATCATGTAGTTATTACAGTTTGCCACACGAGGACGGAGGACACTCCCTTTCGCCTGCCAAAATCAAAACATGGCCACTTCAGTGTCAGAGTGAAGTATTTGCCAGCTTTGTATGCATTAGCCAAAGTGATGTCCTGCTCGTGTAATCCACTCCGGATCCCATTTTAAGTATGATTGTTTAGAGATTATTTCCTCAACCAAAACTCTCGCCTGGTGTCGCAATCAGATCAAAGAACGTTCGGGACACCTTTGCAGTTGACCATTACTTAAAGTGCATCGAACACGAAAACCCCATCTCGGCAGAGAGCCATACCCCTTGGCTCTAATGATGATCAGCCACCATAGGTGGTAATTTATGGGCAAGGATTGAAGTTCACCTATATCGTGCAATGGAAAGCTGTAAATCTTTTTCGTGCCATTATCTCCTGCCGTGTGCGTGTGTATCGATTAAGGACTCGAATGGCAGCAATGCCAGTTTGATTTGTATGCACTTAATCACTGATTGTTAGCATTTAATCAGAATAACTTAAATTGAAATGGATCCAGGCCCATGCTGCCTTTGTCTGCGTATGCGTATGCGTATGATTAAACTCTGAGGCCTGTGATTATAAATTCCTGAAATGCCTCATGTTATCCTGTAACATTAAGCATTTATGCACACGTAAGCATTTAAATGGGATCGTTTATTTAATTGAATTCTCTCGTCCTGCCCCGCGCCACCATACTACTGGCACTGGCACTAGCTAAAGTGTACCGCAAAAATAATTGACCACCTCTGTTGGTCGGGGAATATAATCACAGGACTCTGTGTGCATGCGAATGTTGAACCAAATGCAGGGACACGTACCTAGAGATGTCCTTACCGGATTATTTCCTCCTGATTGCATACGAGGGCATGTTTATGTCCTGGTTGGTAATTTACTGCACTCAACCAACCGGCCAGCCGGCATTGGGTGACTTGAGAAGGAAGCGTGCTTGACGAACTTAATAATCATCTTTTGAGCTTATGGCATACAGGTGTCTATTTACTTATCGTTGGTTGGACATCATGCCAGCTGCTGGGCATGGATGTGTGTGTGTCATCCACAATGTAACTTTAATAATTTGAATAATTGAATTCACTTAGCTGCGTTTATCTGGGAATCGCAAATGAGTGGGGATTAACGATACTATTGCCACAGTCTATGAGAAGGAGATAAGTTCCGCCGCAGAGGGATGTACCTATACATTAAGCCGGCTTGGTCGTCTGTTGCTTAAGGGTTGGTGGTTGATCTATAATTTGCGATGACGACTGTCTGGCCTGTCACGTTGTTAATATTAAATGCTTAAATTACACCACGTAGCCGCATGGCTACGCTGCACTCCTTCAATTGGAGTTTAAATGAGTATGAATCCGAACTGCCATAACATACACGTAATAAGCAACTAGGGCTGGATGGAACTTCGTAAGCAAACGCCTGCCACTTTTCTTTCCCAATATTTTCCTTTGGTGAATAGGAATATATCGGCTTTGTTAAATACTCAAGCTGACTGGAACTATTATCTGTTCAAATTTTAATAAGCTATGTAGCTATAAGGACATGATCATAGTTTGCATTTTGTTAGCAACTGGTTAAAGGATAACGCCAGGGAGAGGGCGATGTTTGAATGAAATTGCAACATGGAAAGAGATGGGAAAACTAGCACAGGACTAAGCAGATAATTAACGCGCAAATTCGTACTCTGGAAGAATATTTTCTATTGCTCCTCCTCGACTATATGCTTTGCCAATCTTTGGCAAGATGAAACGAGAAAATTAAAGGAGATGTTATAAGCTCCTGCAAACAAGATTTTTAATCCTTTTCTGTTGTTCATAGCTTACATGCATCCCTTTAATCTGCTGAACTCAACTTGTGGTAGATTTAGAAGACTTAAGCCGACTGTAATTAACAAATGGCTTGAGTAAAAAAAACGACTTCGCCATATTACAGACCGAACTTCTTGTTCTTAAGTGTAACTTCTTTTTTGGCATCCAATGAAGCGATAGTTTGAATAGACTAGAAATGTAGAAACTATCAGCATCAGCAGCACCGTTTCATATCTAGCATGATAATTCTGCAACAATTACCAAATGGCATATAGAAAAAGGCAAACTAATTTCTCAAGGGCTTTGATTGTTTGTCAATTCACCACGCTGTGCAGCTGTTCTTAGTTGCATGATGAAATATAATGTTGCTCAGCTTGTTTCAATCATCCATTTTTCCCACATAAATCAATTACGTAGATTTCAGTTGATATATCCAGTTTACTACATACATAGACAAAATATCAACGTCCGTACTCGGCAAAAAATAGAAAAAAAATGACACAAATCGTTCAAAAGTTAAGAGACTAATCGAAAAGGTTGATCCAAAAGGCTAGCCACCGCACAATTTACAGAAGTACAGAGATATGATAAAGAAATACATTCATATTCAATTAAATTTTATTTAATTTGAAGGAAAACAAAGAAGAAAAAACCTCCATTTTACAGAAAAAAATATAAACCTTATATGTGTAGGTTAAACAGATAAGTAAAATAAAAAAAATACATGACAGATAAAAACAAAGCAAATAAATAAATAAATGAGAAGAAAACAATAAATAAATAATTAATTGATAAATAAATAAATAAGTATATAAACAAATATATATAAAATAACTAAATAAATAAATAAATAACAAAGAAAACATATCTGCTTTAGAAGATAGAAATCTTTTAAGTGAAGACTTATCATTATAAAACTCTTCACCTCAGTAATTTTTTCAACTTTGGGGACAGCCTCATCTAGGGGGATATGGATGTGCAACTCTATGAGAAATGTCTTCTGAAATATCAGAAAAAAAATTCAAGAACGAGCCATGAAAATAAATCTTATACGGACACTAAAGAATTTAAGTTTAAGCATATTATTACAATGGTTAAAATTAAAAAAAAAAAGTTAAATGTTTTTTCAAAATTTATACAATGTTCCGCCTTTTAATTTGTTGTCGTTTGTCGAAGCAAAAAAATGTTTATCAAGTTCATGTTCATTTTCTTGTTTTTGATTGATTGTTGATTTAGTTGTCCATGATTAGAATTTGGAGAATTCAGGGATTTGTTTTAAACATTTGCACTTGCAGTTGTAAGCTGAATATAGAATATGCCGATGGACATGTGTGGGTAGTTGCAATCATTTAAAGATTTTTTTCGTAGTTGCAATTGCATTTTTATTGTGTTTGGGTCAAAACCGTCAGAGCGGTTTTTGCAAAATTATGTATGCAAAATATTAACAAATGTTCCTATAATTGGTACGGAAAGTACCTATAATTGCTCAATTATTGGCTAATATCTGAGTAAAGGGTATTGTACAGGATGTAAGCAATGCTTTGATTTCTTAAATTGTATCCAATTCGAAAATGGCGTTTTCGAGATACGAATATTTTTTAGAAATGGCGTTTTTGGTGATGGTGATGGCGTTCTTGGTGAATGGAAAATGATGGACACATTGATTTAGAAAATATCCATTTTACCTCAAGCATGCAATTTGGTCAAAATCGGTGCAGCCGAAGCCGTTTTCATGTAGGTAAGCTATAGAAAACCAAATTCTCAAAATGTGGGATTAAAAAATCCGTACAGCCGTTTAGTCTGTGGGCCTCATGAGAGGGCGTACAGACGGACGGATTGCGAGACACATTTTTAAAGTTCCTATATCATCGTTATATCAGAATTGATTAAAATCTTTAGTTCAGAATTCTGTACAATCTGCCCAAGAGAGGTATCCGTCGGAACGGAAAATTCTCCGATTTTATACGATTCGGAGAATTTTTGCTTCGAGGTATTCTTCTGAACAGCTATTCCGAATATTTTTGCGACATTTTGTAACGCATATCGGCGAACTGCGTTTAAGTGCGATGAAGTGCATTTTTTTGTTAATTTTTTGACACATCAGACAGAAATTGGTTGCGGGTTTCTTTTACGATTTGTAGTTAAGCGTTTTCTTTTCCGAAAGCGGATACCTCGAATGTAATTTAAGCCTCCGACAGTGTATGCGTTGCGAACAATTTTCCGTTCCGACGGATACCTCGCTAGAGCTGAATATCTTTCTCTTACTATGTATACGAGGAAGTTAAAAGGCGGTGACAGATTCCAGCACCCAGGCCAGCACCCTAAAAGTTAAATAGTTCTCAGTTAATTTTGTCAAGGACTACTACTTTCAACTGACCAAATTTTCTATAATTTTAGCCAGAGAGGCCCTGATGAGATGCTCTGGTTGCTTTAACAAACTCTTCGTCAGACTGTAGTTCTCGTTAGTGTGGACCTTACGATGAGACGATTCAACGATGGGCCATACAACATAGAATGACCATAGTCTGGAAAAAAAGAGGCATTCATTTGAATTAACTTTGAAGCCCGCGTATAAATATAAGAACGGGACCTGTAAATACAGTAAATAAGGTACATATAAATATCAATGTAGAATAAAGGAAAGCCCACGAAAAAATTCTTGCCGGTAATCTCGAGAACCAATGAAATGTTACAAACTGTATACCTAACCGGGTGGTTGCAGCTAGTAAATAATAAGACCCTTTGAAGCTCAAGCCAACCCAGCGCATTAGCGCCACCTAAGTTAGTAAGTCGCTCCTCAGTGTTTGTATTTGTTGAAGTAAGCATTTTTATCAGACAAACAAATATAGATGGACTGAAATGAACTGGGGCAAAACAAAAACCCACTCACCCCAAGTAAAATGTTTAAGACACTTTACACTACGACACACAACCGTCAGACCAAACGAAACATCTCCTTCGCTCTTATATTAAACGTGATTTTATTTCCAGCAAGAGCGCAGCATAAAAATAGGAAAACGAAAACGAGAAAACAAGAAAAACCCTCGCGATTTAGTGCTGCGGTTAACTGCTGCGGTATATCAGCAGTGAACCGTTTTAACAGGTGGGTGCCATTACCAGTGCCGTGTACACGAAGCAATACAATACAATAGAAGCGGGTGCTCCTTTGAAGTCATATACACATACACGGGTGCGGGTGTAGTACAGCCCAAGTACGTTCATAAATTCTCACATGCGAAACAATAAAATTGTCCTGTACACTCGCTCATACTGGTAGACAGGGGGGAGAGGACCGCCAGCAACTTTGAACGAGATTGCTCGACAATTTCGTTGAAGACGAAGAACAAGTGCAAAAAAAAATTATATTCATCTGTTCAGCAATTTTTTGCTTAGAACACTCGGAGACAAGTGAATACACCATCTCTGCAACTGGAATTTCGCAATAAACCGAATTGGATATAAAAGGGACACAATAAATGGGAAACAAATCCTAAATTTTATTTCACACCCTATTTTGTGTCTGGAATAGTTTTAGTCGGGAATGGGGCGGTTGTCTTTCGGCTGGAGTGTGTGCTTCAGTTTATGTGCAAATTGCCAACACTTTTGGATTGGAAGACTTCGTCCTTTGTCACTGTGCAAGGAAATGAGCATCCTTTTTGCATACTTCTCAGATGGTTGCTCACATCCGATGACAATGCAACAGAACACGAAATTTCAGAATTTCAGAATATTAGCCGGCTGCGTGAAGTCGTGTGTCATGTACCTATACACCAGAGGCGGAGGCGTATAGTTGAGGGAATTGAGCGCGAATAGGGCGCAGGCAGTAATGACAGGTCCAAGGGTGTCTTGTCGACGAAAATGTGCAAATTTTGCATTTTTTATTGCTTTTTACGGAACAAACAACTAGAAAAACAAATCAGATGGGACTCTACCGCCCACTAAAGTCTTAAAAAGAAAGCATTTTCCTTATTTTTTTTTTCAAGAATACCTTAAGGAAATACCCCGCAAAAGTTGGGTTTGAACAGCGTATGAAGGGAACATAAACAGAAGGAAATCAAATGATCCTTTTGGTCCTCTACCAATCGCTGAAATTATAAAAAAAAAACTTAACATATTTTTTATAGTGTCTATTGATTGCTGATATTTAAAAAAATATAGATATTTTATCAACAATATTTCTGTATCTACCTACTTGACTAGGTATTTTACCATTTCAGTTTCTTAAAAAAATTGTTTGACATTGCTTCGTGTAAGTGTGATTCTTGTAATGGTTGTTGGTGTTTAAAGAATCAAGGATAAGATAATTTTTAGTGGACCGGAGTAATGACAGAAAAACGGTGGTCGGTGATATTGACAATTAACTTACTCTACCATCCACAGCAAGAGTTTGTGATCGATATGGGATTTCTGTAAGATAGGCTTTAGGAGAACTCCAGGACATTGGAATAATAACACTAACAAGACTCTAGTTATTGATAAAAATAAAATACATAAAGCTTTATCAAAATCGGGAGAAAGCATTTCAAAACAATGCGATACTGTCATATTCAAGATGGACGATACTATCGGAAGAAGGTTCTAAGAGATCATATTTCAATTCTTTCAGAAGCCGAATCCACATTTTTAGGCCATATCGGGTACAGGAAAGGAAATAAGTACTAACTCAATGGAAGATTTTTTTTCAAAAACAAGGGATTTGATTTAAAGAAAAAATCGTTTGCATTGGATGTGGACAGTGGCCAATATTGCTTATATCATGCGAATGAATTGCCACCACAACATCTATTTTCATTAAACTATCGGTAAGTCACTAACGGATTGTGAACTTACAACTTACTGATGTTGCTCAATTTGTACCTGTGATAGGAAATCTACCTGAAATCGAGTAAAAAATCGTCGATTAATTGAGTAGAGAACAAAAGTATTTTTTTCAAAATGTGTCAATCAGTAAAAAAACACCTTACATTAGTTAAAGTAACTCATCTGAAAATCTTAACATTCTTGTGGAGTAGATACTTTATGAAAGTGTATGCCCCAGTGTAGTTTTCGATAAAAACAAACCGTTTTTCAACTCATCTCTTTTTCAAGATGGTTGCTAAAAAACTTAAAATCAATCGTTGAACCTGTCATTTAAGGAAAGGCTTTTTTCGCAGATATTTTAGTAGCAATGCTCTTCGACGAAAGGGTTATTGTCAGATTATTGTCATATTGTCATGTTATAAAAAGGAAAACCATAATCCTTACACCAAACCGAATATTTAAGCCGCCAAACAATAAATTTAACGCTACGGACTACATGGACATACTTTTTTGGAATGAATGTCAAATTACTCCACCACCTTTTCTAGTTGAATTGACTGATGATGAATTTTCAATGCTTCAGGCAAGATAAAGCCAGACCGATGCGTACGTTGGGTTAGTAAACCCCTGAGATCAGGTTATTATCACTGACCATCGCCTTGCAACGTGCTTTCGAATCAATTTTATTAGGAAATTGTCCATCCTATTCATTTGAGCCACATTTTTGTTGCCTTAAAGTACCTTCTTTCTAACTGCATTGATTCATCCCTTTCCCATTGCCAATTAAGCAGCCGATAGAAATGGTTCTTAAATATATATATTTATACCCTGCGTTACCTTTATTTTTCTAAACAAATTCCGGGCCTGATTGCTGTCGGAGGAAATCGGAAATCAATTCTTTTGAAGCTGTCAAAAAGTCAATTAAAAAACAAACTTGATCGCACTGCAACTCAAAACGCTGGAGTGCGTTACATTGTATAGGAACAATGCTCCGAATACATGTTCGGAAATCGGAGAATTTTCCGTTCCGACGGATACCTCGCTGGGACAGATTAAAAACAGCAACCAATTGCTTAGCTTCCTACAAAGCCTCTGATTATTTTTCGATTCTATATGATGTGTTGGTTTATCTGGTTTGATTCAAGGTAGATTTTACCAATGTAACGTTGACATGTTTAAAAACTATTAGATATTCATGGATTGAGAAACCGAGTGGTATTCTTTCTATTCAGAAAGTTCTTTATTCTTATAGTTTAGGTACATTTTCTCAATAACTGCTAGCTGGTCAGGATTTATAAAGGGGTACCTATATATCCACCAGGAAGGTATGCCCTTTCAGGACCCAAAACCTATCACAAACATTTTTTTTTTCGACAAACAGAAGAGGTATAAAATTCAAGGCGAAATCCAAAGCTTGTCCATGAGGTTGAACCTATAGAAACTTACGTAGCGCTTCAAGCCATATTGTTGAAATTCCATCTTTTCGCACCACTCACTACAGAAACTCCTACCCAGTTGTATCTTGTAAACTCTATAATCGTCTTCCTCCTGATATAAAACTCATAAGATCTCAACACAGATTTTTAAGTGAACTTAAGTCATGGCTTCTCGATTTTGATCATAATGAAATTGAAGTTTTGCTCACCTACATTGCATAAATAATTTAATTTTGTCAACACTTTTGGAACTTTTATTGCTAATTAAAAAAAAAAAAAAAAAAGGATATGAATATTGGCACCCCACAATAATCACAATAATTACTAACTATAAAAAAAAAATTAAAAAATTATATGAAGTGGCATTTAACACTATTTATCGCTATTTAAGCCGAATAAAAAATGTCACTAGCTATTCTTAATTGCATATATTTAGTAAGAACTTATTATGAAACTGTTATGTACCTATATAAGAATGAGAATAAAGAATAATAATAAAAAAAAAATAAAAAAAAAAATATACCCATCTGTTCATTCTACAAGAAAACTCACCACTGAAATACTGCGCCCCAATAGTTGATCCTGCTGTTACCCTGCTCCAGCCGGGCATTTACTCGGGCGACACCAACTTTATATACGAACGTTCAGAAACTGTATACCAACTGTTGCATTGCTGAAATTTCACAAATGCAGTGTCTGCATCCGAAATCCCCTGTACAGTTTTATTAATATTTTTCCACATATCCTTCGCAAACGGAGGAGCTGCACACTTCCCCCCTGAGAATTTATTCTGTACTCAGTCATAAATATTTTCCATAAAAGGATTGCGCAATTATGTTGCATTAGAGCTTGTCCCTTGGCACAGCGTATACAGACACTTGCATGCAACTGGGAACCACTCAGAGTCAGGCCATCCACCAAAGAATATTCATAAATGGCTGCCAAAATCCAAGTATACCATACCATACTTCCCCACATCAGACAGGGGATGATCGACAAAGGAATTTCATTTTCTGTCCAAGTAGTATATGCGGGAGCTCTCTAGTTGGACGGTTTAATGTGTCAGCAGTTAATACCTGGAATACCTATATATACGAATAAAAGATCCCCCTCCAGGTCCAAGCACTCGCCAAAGCTGTAAAAAGGCAAAGCGGAAGCGACACGTCAAGGACGTTATTTATTACAATTGCTAACGACTCGTAGACCATAAATCTTTGCATTCCTTTGCACCAACACCAACGGCAGTGTACATATTCACACCGTGTGGTTGGAAAATAATTTCTGCATAGATTTTGATGAACGGACCAACGCACACAAAAAAAAAACCGAGGCGAAAAGCGATGCCTTAAACTTTACGAGTCCTGGTGCGGCACTTCCTAGGCTAAACTTTGCCACGCCAAATCTATTCAGTTGGAAAATAACTGTCAGGATGAAGTTTTAATTGTGTCCTCACCGGATTAACATCGCCCTGGAATCCAGATTTGAGCAAGATAACCACCATCTTCCACCACCAAACTGCCGCAGCGACACCTCCACCAGCAATGTCTTATAGATGGGTGGAGGGTCGTCGGCTGCGTAGCATCGCCTGTCGAAGTGGTATATTTCCATCCTCCTTTCCGTTCATTCGCATTATTATATGGGCTTACGGTTGAGCCATCTAAATCTGGAAATTATTCGTATTTTTCCAGGACCTTCCTATAAAGCGTCCTTTGCCCACTTTGGTGACTTTTCTTCGATGATGATGATGATGATGACAGTGGGTATTTGCTGTATGTGTGTGTGTGTAATTGAATTTTCATATCATGCGCGAATTGCTTCCTCCAATACATACGCAACGTTTTCGTTTTAATTAAATTTGGTGGAGGCGATTTCGTTCGTTTTTTGTTTAGTTGGCCGTGGCATTTATTTATTAAATTAGCACTCGCGATTCGCTGTCAATGCAGGCTCAATTTGAAGGATTTACGCCAGGGATTACGCGAGCCTTTCAATATTTGACAAGATCTTAGATAATGGACGGAGTCTAAGTTTCTTCTGTTGTGTTATGTGAGCGGTTGTTTCAGAAAAGGGGGTTGAGCTTTTTATTTGACATTTGCGGGCAGCCGCCTTTGGTGTTTTGTTAATTTTCAAAGGAAACCCCATTGGTAAGTTTTTAATAATGTCAGCGACATTGACATGGGGTGGTTTGGTGGGCCGCCAGATAGGTTAGGAATAAACTTGTTTATTCTCTAAACAATATTCTCTTTTCCAAAATCCCTTATTGGACATTTTTTATACCTTTTTTCGGAAATCTCTCTGGACGAAATAACTAATGCTAAAATATATCATTAAAAATTTTTTAATTGTATCCGTTATTTTCTACTTGTAACTTAAAGAAATATCCAAATTAATATAAAAACACTCAAAACTCAAACAAAAACAAAAAAAAATATTTTGTTTTAATCTTTTCTTAAATTAAAAAATAAAATACAAATATTTGCATTGTTTAAGGTTTGCGACAATGCAATCAATTTAAGGTCCAATTTACTAGTGGAATCTCAATTTTTTTATAATTTATTTTTATATATATAAATTTGAGTTGTTTTCTTTTTTCTTCTTTTTCACTATTTCTCCAGATCGCACTTCGCACCTTTTCAATATTAGTTTTTACAATATATGCTCAAGAGATAACTCCTCAATAATTTTATAAGCTGAACGTGTGGCTTACCAACAATAACCGGGAGATGCGCCAGTGCCAAGCTTCAACATTGTTTTGCGTCCTTGGAAAGTGTTGCGAATCTGTAATAGACCAAAACTCCGGAACATATCGTGGCTGGGATGGTTTCCTCGCGTTTATTTTGCCTGTTATGTAATAAACTTTAAACCACTCTCCTCTTTTTTTTACAGTCGGAAACAAGAGTCTTGGACAAGAGGGTATATCTTCAGGAGAAACAAATGCCAAACTTTTTGCATTTCATAAGTTCCATATTCAGTTGCGAGACCACTGGATTAAACTTCTTTCCAGCAGATACGATAGTGTTTTCGAAATCCGAACTGTAGCATAACTCGTAAAAAGCTTGGATATATGGTTTATTACTTTTCGAGCTCATCAAAATGAAGTCAAGTAGTATCTATAATTTGGTCATTAACCCTGGATGGTTACCCTTATTTTACACACACTAAGGTCATGCTTCGTCGAATCGACGTAGTCCACTTTAAAACCTACATACTCCGAACTTTACTCCGAACTTTGTCTTACCTTTAACCTGAATTTTGTCAACAAGACTCTTAGGCATATTTAAACTAGATTTATTTAAGGTCTCCCCAAACATGCGACGAAGAAGGAAATTTTGCGCGATTCAGTTGCGCATTTGTTCAGGTACTCGTGTATTTAGAAGCCTGTTTTGGTGGGGGCAAAACCCTTTATTCATTTGGCTTAATACAAGCTATGATAATGGCTCAAAACTAAAAACTTAAATCGAGTATTTATAACTAGGGCTGAAGGCTAAGGACGGTGAATTCGAATTTAAGGAAAGGACTGCTGCGGTTAAAGTCGAAAACTGTATGATTTGAATTAACCTTTCGCAGCATACGGGAAATTGGTTCGTTTGAGCCATACGAGGTGCGGTGGAATGGTAGATAGAAGAGACGGGGCAATGAAGATTTCGAGGGTTTGTGTAAAAGGATATAGAGTTGAAAAAAGACATGCAGTCGGTGAATAAAGAGAACGTCCTTGCGTTCCTCAAGGGTATTCAGGTAGATGAATCTGAGACGGTCGTTATAGGGAGTTTAAATTAGAGAATTATTCAAGAATAAACCCCGAAGAGCAAATCAAAGAAAACGACGTTGGATGCTCTCAATTCTGGTATAAAAACTCGTTGAAGGGGTGACCACCTGACCACGCTTGGCCAGCGTACTCCAGCAATGGGCGAACAAAAGTGCGATCAAGTCAAGTGCGAGTTGGAGCATTCTTTGGACCATATTTCAACGAAGCCAAGTGTTGAGTTTGCTTTAAGAATTAACGCATCAATATGCGATCGGAAATTAAGTTCCCTGTCACATAATATGCCAAGATCACGAATAGATTGAACGACGGCTATTGGTTGACCGTGGTGATGGTAAGTTCGAGGAGGAGACTTGTTGCACTTACGTGAGAAAGTAATAGCTTGGCTTTTGGTGACATTGAGCTTTAAACAGTTTTGGAGGCACCAGGTGGAAAAATTGTGTAGATCAATTTGAAGGAGGTTAGAGTCATGTTGTGAGGAAATGGGTTTGAAAAATTAAAAATAGAGAGATAGTGCTGAGTGTTGAATGACCATTTCAAGATCATTATTGGTTACGATAAAGAGATGGGGAATTATATGACTGCCTTGAGGAACATCTGAGGTAGCCAAAACAGAAGCCGAAAGGACGGACCTGAAGCGAACACTATAAAATCGATTTTGCAAAAACCTTACTGAAGTCAGTTGTAATGACGTTGACTTCTTTACCACTTTCTAAGAATAAGCGTGCAGAGGACACGAAATCGATGAGGTTAGTTGATCTGCCTTTTAGAAAACTGTGTTGGTTAGGGGACATTACTTTCGAGAAGTTTGGGTAAATGCGAAATTTTAGCTGTGGTTCGATAGATAGTTACTTCGCTCTTTAACCCCTTTTTATAACCCGGTGTTATGAAGGAAGACTTCCTTATCTGAGAAAATTCGCCTTGAGAAAGCTACAAATGAAAGATATTCGAAAACGGGGTGGAGAGATTGATTGAACATTTTTTTTTAAATATGGCGGGAAGACCATCTGGACCAGGTGAGTAGATACTCATCATTTAGCTTTTGTAACTTATTTTCAATTGTTATAGAGTAAGAAAGTGGCGAAGTAGGTAATCGAAAAAAGAGCACCGACTTTGCGGCTCATATCCTATTCTGTCATTTTGTATTTACCTACGTATTACCTATATTATATTATTTTGCATCCAGCATTTTTTTTTTATCTAAATTTTTGCTTTACTACTTACCCAAGTCCCTATCGGAGACTCATCTTATGCAAACACTCCTCCTTCGCCACATCAAGGTAGATGTGGAATCATTCCCAACACTCTGCTCACAATTTGCAGAACTTATTCTTGTTAAAAAAAAACACAATAGAAAGTTCAAATACACTTTCCGACAAAAACAAAATCGAGTTTCAAGTCCAAGCATGGGTATGGGAATATCGCCTTACACTAACATATACACAGAGACAGAGCATATGCTATGCATACAATCCAAAGCGGTGAACATACAACTTAAACTTTCCTCCGGGAATATATGCACTTGTGTCCGTAATTCGATTTTTCTCAATTTGATAACCAATATACGACTGTCACCAGTCACACATAAAGGGTACGGCGTATGTAGTAAGAAAAAGAAAAAATAAAAGGAAAAAGGAAAAGCGGGTAAGCCCACCACTCTCGTTCATTCAGCGACAAACTAACAAATTTCATATGTCATCTGCGTATGCCACCATCCTTTCATCGAATGCATAAACATGTACGAGTTTGACATTTCATAAAAATGTTGGTTATTTCCAAGAAAAACAGGGAAGAAAAACGTTCGGTCGTACTTTATAGGACTAGGTCTGGCGGGCTGTTGAATGGGTAGGTATTCGTATTCTTATCCTTGTTGCACACATACCTGCACGCCGCGCCGATGATATCCATAGATAGATATACCAGATACACTGGAATCAGTTGCAACTTGCGATATCGTCGTTGTTGTTGCCTGCGAAAACCGTTTCCGTTGTCGTCGTCGTCGTCTTCGATGGCAAAAGAAAACTTTGCGCTCACCGAAAGGCATTCAATAACTTCAATTCCTCATATTGTGTGTTTGGAATTTGAAATACATTCACATTATGATATGCAGCATCGCCTGCACTCCTTCCTCAGCGCTACACTCATCGTTTTGCTATTTTAGCGGCGAATCAGCGAGTGGAAGAACGACAAAAAAACGTATTTGATACCCATACAATCGACAAAAATATCGAATAGAGACGACACGACTCATCCTGTTGCTGTTCCTGATACAGTATACACATAGCATAGCCCTGGCTTTGTGCAAGATGGCAATCCTTTTTCCCGTTCACTGCATTCGACATGTGAGCTTCTTCATTTTACCAGACAGTTTTTTTTCTGCTTCTCTACGTCTTTGGTAATATTTTGGATTCGATTTTGTATAAACATTGGATGTGCGGGGCCGGGGATGAGAATCAGAAAATTTATGGAGAATGACTGTGGCATTCGTTGTGTCTACAAATGTCACCGCAAGAAGAATCCATCTGCCCATAGATATAGTGAAAAGGATTTTTCTGCATAATTCTATCAGAATTACTGGCAGACGATTGGCAACGGGTGGAGCTGCGGTAGGGGGCGGAAGGGTAAATCGTTTTACATTTACAAACTATCGCATGGCAATGGAATACAAAATAAACCTATATATGTGCATAGCGAGTGCCATATATCACGGACGAGGGACGAGGACGAGGAGTTATGCCCACAATGGGATTATGTTTTGGAAGCGAATCGAGCGCATATGGATTTTTGTCAGTTTGGAGATTTTTGTCATAGCCAAATGTGGGGAGGGGGCATATATTTAGTCAGGGTGTCTTGAAGTCATCGCAAATTGTACAAAAAATTGGACGGGCGATTACTATTCGACAAAGAGCTTATGGAGATCTATTTCTGCATTGTTTCGACGTTGACTAGGTACAATGTTTTTACTTGAATTGGTGATGCATTAAGTGGCGCCCAGCGTGGGGTCCTTGCGGAAATAGAAATGAATGTAAATCTACGTAAATGTTGGCAGACGAAAGTCGTATCTGTAACAACAATTCTCCACTGTAAATTTTGCAATATATATGGCATTTACATTTACAATAAATTATACATTTGGATTATTTGAAATTGAATAAATTAATTGTAAGTTTTACAGCATTTGCTTTAATTTTAGCAAGAAAATTGTAAAAATCATCGTAATTTCTTGTTGTACGATTGTCAGCGTGTTGTCAATTTTTCGTTGTTAAATTGTATGAGACGAATTTGTTAAATCTGAAAGCAAAAGGTAACAAAAAATGGAAATGCTGTAGAAAGTTCTTAAAAAAAAGTGCACAACATATGCTTTACAATCTGAAACCATTTTCAGTTAAAACTGCCTTGAGTTGTGAAAACAACAGTTGTATTCACCGTTATCCATAGTTAGACAGAAAATCAGGTCCGAAAGCTAAAAGGCAATTCCTTTGTTCGATTGCAAATTAGTGATTTTTTTTCCCCTGGTCATTTTCAAACTTATTGTTTACCTAATGATTCAGGTTTTCGGAGAGAAACATTTTTTCTTAAAGATGCTCTAAGTGAAAATTATGAAATCTTGCCTAATTTTGCCATGTTAAATGATGTGAACTTGAACATTCAAAAAATCGTTGCTTATATACGAGTACAAGGGAGACTAGGAACATTTTCAAAAATCCAGAAACGCAGTTTTTGAAAATATACCTTAAATGTTAACTTATTATTATCTATTTGAGAAGTATATTTTGTACACTGCGTGTATTTTAATTTTCATTTTAGTTACTGTTTGGTGGATTTAACAGAAATACTTCGAAATTATATTGTTTTAAATAATAATAATTACACAAGTACACATTCACCTTAATAAACTATTTGATCCGACAAGTGTATTTTATTATTTGTTAAACAAAACATATAATTAAGTCAAATATTCCAACTTCGTGGATCGACCACAAGAGCGTGGCACTTAACCAACATACCATTTTTTATATTATTTTCTCAATTTTTCTAACGCATAGTTTCTAACGCATAGTTAAATCTATAACAATATAAATGTCACCATTTAATGTCGGGTCGATTATAACAATTAATGCAGTCGATTTAGCAGTTTTAATATTTTTCAACAAATATTTGCTTACAAACAAGCTGGTGCGCATAGAATTTGTTGAGTATTTGCAACCCTATAAATCAACGAGATAATACTGTGAGGAGATTTAACGTTGGACGGCTACAAACGCAACAAACTGCCAGAGGCTTTTGCCGATCGCGTATCCCTAAACCTCTCGAGAAGTCCTATGCTGCCAGCATCAAGTGCCGAAGACCAGTGGCGCCGATGCCAAGAAGCCATCAAAAATGAAGCAACTGATGTGCTCGGTTTCACCAGTCCACCCCCTCGAAACCCCTGGTTTGACGAGGAATGCCGGCAAGCGCATGCAGCAAAACAACGTGCCTATGAAGCGGCCCTGCACTGAAGGACGAGAGCAGCTCGTCAGCTCTACGAGCAAAAAAGGAGGGAAGAACACCGGCTTCTCCGATCGAGGATATAGAGAGGTGCTACTTCAGGAATAATGTTCGGAAGTTTTACCAAAAGGTAAAAAGAACGTGTCGTGTCAGAGTAACAAAACCCGAACAGAAGGATGTAGAGACGAAGAAGGAAACCTTGTAGTAGAATCACAGTCGGTGCTGAGGATATGGAAAAACCATTTCTGCAGACTGTTAAACGGCGAAGACGACACGAATTCCGCTGTCAGGCAGAATGAACCATTCAACCTGGACGATGACAAACAAGACTTCCGTCCACCTGACCAAAGTGAAGTGAGGATAGCAATATCTAAACTTAAGTCCAACAGGACTGCTGGACCCGACGGCTTAACTGCCGAGCTTTTTAAGGCAGCGGGAGATGGCTTGGCGGAGAGCATACACCAACTCGTTTCCAAGATTTGGTCAGAAGAAAGTATGCCTGATGAATGGAACCTCAGCATCGTTTGCCCGATCCACAAGAAAGAAGACCCTCTAAACTGCGCCAACTATAGAGGCATTAGTCTCCTTAACACTGCCTATAAGATCATATCTGCTATACTGTGTGAACACCTTAAACCATTCGTCAACGATCTGATAGGTCCCTATCAGTGCGGTTCTAGGCTCGGAAAGTCCACAACCGACCAAATATTCACACTACGGCAGATCCTGGAGAAAACCCAAGAACTCCAAATCGATACCCATCTGTTCATCGATTTTAAGGCCGCATATGACAGCATTTATAGAGACGAGCTCATGTCTAGTTTTGGCATCCCTGCCAAACTCGTCAGATTGTGCAGAATGACGATGGAGAACGCTCGCTGCTCCATTAAGGTCGGAAACAATCTCACCGAGACCTTTGATATCAGAAAAGGATTTAGACAAGGTGATGCGCTGTCATGTGACTTCTTTAACATCATTCTTGAGAAAATTGTGCGCAACTCACAAGCCAACACCAGAGGCACAATTTTCCATAAGTCTGTGCAACTGCTTGCATACGCGGACGATATTGACATTATTGGCAGAACACAGCGAGCTGTTACTGGCGGGTTTGCAAGTATTAGTACGGAAGCGGCAAGAATGGGTTTAGTGGTGAATGAGGGCAAGACAAAATATATGCTGTCAACAAGCAGGGACACACAACATCGACGAATCGGACAGAACGTCACGATAGACAGCTATAATTTTGAGGTAGTTTGGGACTTTGTCTACCTCGGCTCCGCTATAAACTCTAATAATGACACCACAGCAGAAATCAAACGAAGAATTACACTTGCCAATCGCTGTTTCTTTGGACTAAGACGGCAATTGACTAGTAAGGCCTTGTCAAGAAACACTAAGTCGATTCTATATAACACCCTCATCATCCCAGTCCTGCTCTATGGCGCAGAGTGATTTTTGGTCCCGTTTGCGTTGACGGGCTCTGGAGGAGAAGATTTAACAGCGAACTCTACGAGCTGTACAACGACACCAACCTGGTCAGAAAAATACGCATCAGTCGTCTAAGATGGCTAGGACACGTAGAGCGAATGAACACCAACGCTCCGGCCCGAAGAGTCTTTGATTCCAACCCGGAGGGACAACGCAGTAGAGGAAGACCTCGCCTTAGGTGGCGCACACAAGTGGAAGGGGACCTCAACCAACTTGGAGTGCGCAACTGGAGCCAGTTAGCCAAAGATCGCGCTAACTGGAGAGGCGTATTGGTTGAGGCCCAGGTCCACCCCGAACTGTAGCGCCACCTTAAGTAAATAAGTATAAATCAACGGAGCGCTATTGCCAACGCACACGTACTTTGAACATCCTAAGCAGATCTGAACAGATCGTAGCCCATTCATATTCCCATTGTATTTAAAAACTTCTCCCAAAAGATCTACTTTACTCATGAGGCTGTATATTTTAGGCTTAGTTAAGATTTCAACTATACCTTGCTTGCAGTTGCCCACACGAAGTCAATTAAGATGCCCTTCTACTTGTCCGTGCCACCTAAGGAGAGATCTTCTTCAACTTTACGTTGTTATTGAGTTGGAATCTAAGACTCTACGGGCCAAAGTGAATTGATCATTCATTCTGCAAAAGTTAAGCCTTTGTTATTCAAATCCGATGCTAGACTGATTCTATTTTTGACTGGTTGGTATACTACTTACTCGAACTCACGTAATAAGGTAACTCGTTCTTACGTCCAGGTTAAGGAACTATATTTTCTAATGAATCGTAGAATATTTGCTATACTTTTAAAATATATTAAATATCTTTATATATATAATTCTACTGTACGTGTGTATGTCACTGAACTCCTCCTAAAAGGCTGGACCGATTTGAATAATTTTTTTTGTATGCGTTTGGGTAGCGCCCTGGATGGTTTAGAAGCCAATTGGTCAAAACTGGACAAAGGCGCGTGGTATCGCCCATACAAAAATAACATTCAAAATCTTATATCTTGAAAACCACCGAATAGATCGAGTTCAAATTTACACATAATCTTAGGTATTGGCCCAAGAGTATTTCTGTGAAGATTGGTCAAAATTGGACAAAGGGGCGTGGAACCGCCCATACAAAAAATACATTCAAAATCTTATATCTCGAAAACCACCCAATCGATCGAGTTCAAATTTACACATAATCTTAGGTATTAACCAAGGAGTATTCCTGTGAAGATTGGTCAAAATTGGACAAAGGGGCGTGGCACTGCCCATACCAAAATTACATTCAAAATCTTATACGTATTTCAAAAGCAACCATTTCGTGACTGCGAGTTATTGAGTAAAATACGAAATTGATTTATTTGGAATATATAAGACAAAAAAAGTTGTAACAATATCACACTCCACTGTTCATACGGAACATACAAACACAGTGAACCAAAAATCGATGTATTATTAAAAACAAAATTCTGAAAAAAACGCCTTTTTGTACGGAGCCTTTTGATATTTCCGGTTTCGCATTTCAATGAATATTAAGTGTATTATACATACAACAATGCCACGTCTTCGTGAACGAGGAGGAAATATTGGTCGACGTACTCCGAATTCACAAGTAGTCCAGAAAGGTCGGCTAAATAGATCGGCAGAAGATAAATTGACGGACAATGCAAATTTAAGAAACCAGGCTGTAATAAAACGTGTAAATGAAAATCAAGAGCAACGCAACGAACGTCTTCGAGCCAATGCATTAAGACAAAGACTGGCCCGTCAAAGAGTCACCGATACATTCAGAACACGTGAAAACAGCGTTTGCAAGTGTATCGCGCATTGACACGTGCATCACTTCTTCACCTTACGTTTGAATATGAGTCGGACATCGACTATTCGTCATATTCACAAATTGTAATCGGTTCTATGAACAAACAATGCCAATACTGTCATGCACTCAAATACAAAGGTGAATCGGCCGGTTTCTGCTGCGCGTCTGGAAAATTTGTATTGCCACCATTGAATTCGCCGCCAGAACCATTGAAAGCACTATTGGCTGGAGCTACATCACAATCCAAATTGTTTTTGCGTAAAATTCGCAAATTCAATTTCAAATGACCTCATTTGGAGCAACAAAAATCGTTCAGAACGCGGGTGGTCGCAATTTTCAATCAACTTTTAAGATTCAGGGCCAAGTGTATCATCAAATTGGTTCTTTAATGCCGATGCCTAATACCGATTCAAAATTTCTCCAAATTTACTTCATGGGTGATGAGGAACAGTAAATAAACGCACGCTATCAGTACAACCATATCGAGCAGATGGAGAAGAGACATATGCGGACGAAATTAACGCATGTATAAAACAATCATCTATGGCGAAATGTCTGTACATTACGTCTTAACACAAATGTAAGAGTTCAACTACAAAACGATCCATTGGCACTATCATTCTCCGAGCAATTGCTCAACATTGGAAATGGAGCAATACCATTGCATGGAGACACACAATGCATCAAATTGCCGGACAACTTCTGCAACATGGAAAATACGAAAGATGCTTTGATTGAAAGAATATTTCCCGATTTACAAGCTAATTATATTAATCATACGTGGCTTAAAAAAGCATGCAGGATAACGTCTGTCGGGTCCGCTAGTCATATATAAATATCATAAAAAACCGAGAAATTTAAGAAACAGCAAATCGTAGAAATTGGGATGAACCAAGCAAAAATCGGGCCGTCATATTTGAACCTCAACATCGTAACATAACAACGATATGCAAATATAAAGGAGACTCCTTTTTAACTTTCTCGCATTACGTAGTAAGAGAAAGGTATTGTAATCGTACAAAAAATCGAACTCGAGATTTTAATCAAATCTGACATTACGATGATAGAGGAACTCGAAAAAGTGGGTCTCGCAATTCTGTCCGTCTGTCCGTCTGTCCGTCTGTCCGTCTGTCCGTCTGTCCGTCTGTCCGTCTGTCCGTCTGTCCGTCCTTCCTGAGCTCCACAGCGCAAACGGCTGGACGGATTTCTTTCAAACTTCGGATTTGGAGTTGGTGGGCTTACAGTTCGGGGCCACTTTTTTTTTTGCACGTTAAGTGTTGCCGTTCTAACGGTATTCAGCATTTTTGAGTTTTTCGAAAACGGCTCTAACGATTTCAACCAAAATTGATATTTGGGCTTAAGTAGGTGTAACTAAGATGGCTGCATACTCAGTTTTTCGCAGAAAAATCGAATAACGGTAATTTTGAAAATTGGTCATATCTCAAAAACGCTCAAAAATATTTCGACAAAAATTCATATTTAAGGTAATACAGTTATTCTCAACATGATGGCAAACTCAGTTTTTCCCTAAATTATCGTTCAACGGACTATTTTGGAAAAATGTTGTTTTTTAAGACTTTATTCAAATTTGGTTTACTTGAAAACGGCTTTAACGATTTTAACCAAAATGTATACTTGCGCTACGCTACATAAGGTAAACCTGGCTGCATACCCAGTTTTTGGCTAAAAAGTCAAATAACGGTAATTTTGAAAAGTGGCCTTATCTCGAAAACGGTCAATACAGTTGCAACAAAAATTAATTTTGTATGTAATATGGTCATTCCTAACATGATACCAAACTCAGTTTTTCTCTAAATTGTCTATAATAGATTTTTGAAAAAACACATATTTTGAGAATTTGGTTTTCTTTTGTTTTACCTACATGAAAACGGCTAAAGCGATTTTGACCAAAATGCATACTTGGAGTAAAATTGACGTTTTCAACATTATTACGTCCTTCATTTTCGATTCTAGCCACCGGAAACGCTGATTTGGAAAACTGCTCAAATCTCGAAAACACGATTTTCGATTTGGATAAAACTTTAAAAACGAAGTAATACTAACATCCCGAACAATACCCTATACTCAGTTTTAAGCTAAATAGTTGAGCAAGATAATTTTTCGAACTCAACATTGCAATATTTGTTACTATTTTGTACGCATTATTTTCCAAAAACCGCCATAACGGTTTTGCCCAAAACCCCCTTTTTATGATAATATAAGTATTCTTTATAGGACCCCTTACTTAGTTTTTCTTAAAAATGGAATTAAAGACGTGTTTTAAGAATTACCGTACTACCAGTAAAAATGCAATTACTAGGTACTAGAAGCTCCTTTTTAGCAAATATTTCCCACTTCTTCCTTTTCCAACCATATTAATTATGAACCTTAAAATAATTGCAACCAATTGTAGTCTTCATTTACCCCCAAACACGTGCAAATTCAAAAACAAATCTCTGAATTCTTACATCACAAACCCTACTTGGAGTCATGGCCACCAACCAGCATCACCAATTTGAAAAATCTGGTTTTGTAGACTATAAATAATAATAAAAGAAAAATAAACCAAACAAACTGATGATATGAACGAGAAAGTTTCGTGCGATCCAGTCGTGCACTTTATTTGTCTTGTGGTCTCTCTGGAATATTTCCAAAATCTTAAGGACCTGAAGAACTGCTATTCTCTTCATAAAAATGCATTCTTTTTATGACAAGACCCTTTATTGCTGGTCCCAATCCGTACTACTTGTATAATAAATTACTCACTTCTAGAATAACTTATGAATTGGCTTTTAAACAGCGTTATCTCATCATATGGCGGACATAAATTGTGTCAATCGTCTGCTTAATTTACCTTAACCTAGCTCGCTGATAGTTCACACCATCTCGAGCGAACGTCCTGCTCTGGCGAACAAGGCGTCAAATACGAGGAGGTATGTCCTTGTCCAAGGTAAGACTAATAATAGAAACATAATCCACTTCCCATCTACCGTCTTTAATTGCCAAAGCATTCCGAAACTCCTTACTCCTCGCACAATTATCTGTTCGTCTATCTCTATATATAGATACAATGTATAGATACATTCCATCATCATCCCCATTGTACATTGTCAGATGTCAATATTTCTTTGTTGTTTGCCCCTCTTCTTCATGGCTTTGGCCGGCACACATTCAATTATATCCTGTTCGTAGAGTGAAAAGAAAATAAGCAAACACACCAATCCGATCCCCCAAGGAACTAAAGCCAACCACATTCACATGGAATGTCCATTGTCCGAGACTCCGAGTCATTCGAGATAAATCCAGATTGGCAAATACACATGTCTCCTAATTCGCATGTTAATTGAAAAGTCCGCTTTGGTTATGAAAGTGCTTCCGACATTGTTATTGTGTGTATTAACTTGAATCTGGGTTCGTTATATCTGAAGGGGCGTGTGTGAGTGTGTGTCTGTGTGTGTTTCGTTGTAGTTTTTGGGTAATCCAATCAATTAACTCGAATACAAGTTTGCCGAACATAAAAACTAATAGATGTTGATTTTGTCCATACAGCGAGCACCCTTATCCCCTTTCCCTTGGATGGAGGAATACAGCATGCAAGGTCCTCTGTATAACTCAAATAAAATAAGCGTAGGACTTTGAATTAATTGAGTGGAGAAGTTTCCCCTCAGTTGGAATTATATTTTTCATCATTGATTTAGACATAAGTCTCGTAGGCGTACTTAGAAAAAATATATTGCTAAATTAGTTGGTTGGAGATGTAGAATACTTTTAACAACTCACTGTCTAAATTCGGATTTGGGGTGCTTTCAGATTTGAAAGGTGTAAGGTGGGAATGAAATTTTGTATTTATTTCTTCTCCAGATTTTAGTTATGAGAACTTAGACAATTGAATCGAACTTCACTTGAAATTTTGAATTGTTATACCATAACACAATTAAAAAAGAGTTTAAAAAAACTTAAAAAGCGTCCACAAATGAGAAGGGAAAGAAATGCAAAAACAGTCAGAAAAACTGCGCCACAAAAATGCGGAGAAAAACTCCTCAAAAAAACACTCCATAAATCCAAGAACAGTCTTAAAATGCTTCAGGATACGTTACGAGAAGAGCATCAAAAAGTGGTGTAAGAAAACTTCCTTAAAATAGCCCAACAAATTATTAAAAAAAACGTTCGGAAACATTTTAAAAAATCCCTGAAAAAAGCTCAAAAACGTTTTCGGAAAAACAAACGAAAAAGGTCTAAAAATTAGGACAAACATTATGAACACTAAAAAAATGGGAGCCGAAAAATGAGAAAATATGACTTATAAATGGAGTAAAAAATACTTAAAACAAGCACCCGATAGACAATCCAAAAACTGTTACAAAAAAGTTCTTAAATAAAGATACCAAAAAGTGTCAAAAAGTTGGTTCGCATGATTCTTGTTCTAACTTTAATGTTCGACAGGTAACGAATGGCACGCAACTTATCTAGCCGGGGGATAAAGTGTTTGTTTGGGTGCCAAAGCCGCAAATAGTTTTTACACTTGAGAACTAATCAATAAAACTAAAAAAAAAAAAAACACAAAAAAACTGTCATTTTAACCTTTCGCTCGAAACGAAAATGTTTTTCATTTCTAATCAAAAGTTACAAGAAGCAAAACGTACGCTTGGAAGAATATTGTCTGCTGATGAAGTGACGAGGCATATTTTCATATCTAGGCTCGATATATATTAATAAACAGAACATTATATACAAGTATTTACCTATCCCAAATCGCTAGGGAACGCCATTAAAAACTTTTGCATTGTTTAAAATCGACAGTAGGTATGTGCAAGTTTTGCCGGTGCGATTATAGGTCCCTATTTTTATAACCAGCGGGAAACAGTCGCTGCATTTAAAATAAAGCATTTTGTATAAATAAAATAAGACAACAACTCTGGAATTTTTGTTTTATATTACTAGCTTTACCCACCCACCCAACTTTACCCGTGCCCAGAAAAATTGTTGCTTAAATAAATCTCGTTTCCCGCCTTGTTCCGAAAATCCACATCAATTGTCGAAATGTCTCAATTTAAGCAATTTTTTTTTTCATGAAATTTTTAATTTTTTGACGAGTCCGATGCAGGGCTGTCGTTGTACTGCAAAAGCAGTATTTGCACAGCTTTATGTACGGTTGTACTGCTGTACTGCACTCCCTCTTAAAATACTGCTTTTTAAAAAGATGCGTTTCTTGGATTATAATTTTCCAAATAATTCCTTAAATATTCACTTATCAATTTTTTGGTCTGTAAGAGACAGGAATACAAAATTTAAGATGCTACCACATGTTGGACTTGAAAAATGCGACGATCGTATCTTCATCTGCAAGCAGTACGTAACAATTGATGCTATTTATTGTACGCATCTCCGCATTTTATTTAATCCAAGCAATATTAGGAATCGTAACGGAGGGTTTTCCATAAACGCTCAAATGGTTTATGCTGCGAATTGTCGCTAGTTATCCAAATTTTAACGTAGTGAATAATAATAATTTACAACTTAAAATTCTACTCTCGATTTTAGATCAACTCCGAAGTTGGCCAACTTATATTAAAACCTTAAAATCCAGACCATAAGCAATTTACACAGATGTGTTGAGTGTTTTAATTTTAAAGTCGATTTATGTGTTAATAGCACCGCATATGAGTACATTGGGTGAGGTACTGCTTTGTACTGCTTTCTGTCGACTGGTAGTACTGCTGCTTTTTGTCTCCAAACGACAGCCCTGGTCCGATGTCCAAAGTCCGAAGTCCGAACGGCTTATTGTACAGCTCTTTCATGGCAGTCAGATGTTTGTCAGACGTTCGCTTGAGCTGGCTCAGTGAAAAACACATTAATGTCCTTACACTTTACCAAATGTTCTGTGTATTACCGTGGGCGAATAAACTCATTCGCTTAAAGTCCAATGCCGCCACAATAAGTGAAAACAATTATTAATAAATTTGTGTAGATATAGTAGATAGATAAATATTAAAAGCTGTTTTCCGATGCCCTTTAAATAAAAGAAAAAAAAATATTTTGATCTCAAAAAAAGCTGCGAAAATCGTTAACGTGTGTTGTACCTTGCATAACATTCGAAAGCACTTTAAGAATCCAGATCCAGAGAGATTGCAAATCGAAGAAAGAAAAACGACCGAAAGAGTTTTGGAAAAACATTCAGCAATAGCACTTTAAGAACGGAAGGACAAAAGGTTGAGAGATTAAATAAGAGATTCTCTTTAAATAGTTATAAAACTTTTTGTTATTATTATTAATTTAACGGAATTAGCAAATATCGTATTTGGCTGCTTTTAAATTAATTTTCTTAATTTTTATCTCCATATTCTCCTGGTGGCGTCAATTTTTGTCAGCGTTTTCTTGTAGCTGGGCTTTCATTTTCCGCAACTACATACTCCTTCTTAACTTCATAAGTTTTCTTGAAAATCTTGCAATTTCATTTAAACATTTTCTATTCCCTATGTTACTTCAACTAATTTGTCTTAGGTTGCCGTTTGAGTTTTGAGGAATTTAAGACGTTGAACTACAGCTTTCGGCAATTTATTTTGCTTATTACGAATTGACGTATCATCTTGAAGTGCCGCGCTATCTTCTTGACTATCTTCACCAAGTATTCCTCTTCATTGGCTGGCGTCCCTTCCACTGCCTGTTCTATAATGACGAAAGGGTTAGTGTAATGTGGGGCCCACCTCACCTTCCGTGTCTTTTATGTCCTTTTTATGTGTTCAAACAAAAAATATGTTTTACTCTTTAAAAAACGATTTTCATTTGCATTGAAATACTTCTTCTTCTAATTTCGGGAATTGTATCTAATACCGATGGGAAACATTCGTAAACGTTTGTGTTCGCTTCGCAAACGATAATAGGGACCTAAAAAGTAATTTGTCTTTTGACAAGATCGAGCCGGAGACACTGCACTCAGTAGTCCAGCGTTTTTGCGGATGGGAGGTTCCACACAAATTTTTAAATTTTGCTTTCGATTAAAACGCGTGTGTCTTCGAATGAAACGATGTGCCGCCAAGTCAGGTCAATCACCCAACTACTTGGGATTTGCGAGCACAAAAATACGCTGGCTGAATATTTAAAAAAGATATATATATTTAATTTAAAAAAAAATTACGCTGGGCACCCTTTATAGTTGGGTTGTGGTAAATGGAGTGAATGAATTCTTTCAAAATGTCATTCTTCGCCTAAAGTATTTTTAAAAAATATATGAGACAAGATGCCTCCCTGCCCAACTTTATCTCCACCGACACTTAGAAAATTAAAATGTGCTCTTAGATTTATTTGGAGGACACATGTCCGACATGTCCATCCTGCCCATCATTAAATATTGAAATATCATAAGAAGGCAAACAGTGTCTCTAACAATGAGAAATCATTCCGCACAACGGATGGAGTTCAATGCCAGCCCCGCTCCGAAATTGTACGTGTCAATGGTCCTTAGCATGTCCATTATTTCAACAATTCCTGTTAGAGGAGATAATACACAGATACAAAACACGAAGAAACAAGAAGGGAATCAGAGTTGAATTGCAGAGGATAATTTATCATCGACATCTTGAATTCATTCAGAGTTCAGACCGGATCCTTGTATCGATTTATCGTGCGTTCCTTGTATTTATTTGAATCGAATAGCTGTCGTCCGTCGTCCTTCGCAGCATATTCAATTAATATGATTTTCGATCGAACAGGACGAAGAAATAGTTTTAGCGCAATTGTTTGATTTTAACGAGCGAAATCGCTCCTCACGATTCGGAAACGGATCAGCGTATTGCCAAATACCAAAATGACGAATAAATATGAAAAGAGGAAATCAGTCCGACCATTTGGTCCTTTACAACTGTTGAGGAATGGAATTCAATGAATTCAAGGCTCTTTGTACTTTCACGAGGAGCTTATACACATAGTGAATCTAATGTAGGCGAGCAGACATTTTTATTGCGACCGAGAGCTTTAGTTGTCTGCAAATTGGGAGTGGGTATGGTGAACGTTTTAATTCAGTTGGTGGGACAGTGGGGTCGAGTTGAAAGTGGCGAAGCACTTAAGTGACAACTGAACTATTGGGAAATATTGGCAGAGAGTCTCTCAATCTCAATACAAGAACAAAGTTTTGAACGTTAAATAAAGCAGCTTGGAGTATTTTGCATATACCTTTCTATAGTATTTCATCCTTAAACGTATAGCCATAAAGTACCTTCCTTTGTTACATGTGACGAACAATAAATAATTTTAAAATAGTATTAATAGTCTTACGGTTTAAAATAGTATCAATGTACTTGAAAGTTAAAAAGGACGCACTTCTTTAAGCTCAGAATCATGTTTTTAGTAGCTCTTCGAAGCCGAATTTTCACACTTATGCAAAGCAACGGCGGTACAAACTTAGGACCTCAAGTTACCAGCATTGCTTCGACAAAAAGTCCAACCCAAAATGGCGAAAATATGAAGGAAATATTGAGCGAAGTTGGCGGGGCCTTGAAATAAGTATACACATCTAGCTGCGTCTTGTTCAGGTTCCTCCCTGCAGAGACCTTTTCACACTTAAGATACCTACAGGGTCTTCCAAAAGGGACTTCTAAAATTTGACAGGTGATAGCAGCCATGTTTTTGAAGCTACTTCTGTCAAATTGGCTATCATTTATTCGGTTGTCGAAGCAGTTGGAAACTGACCCTGTAAGGCCTTACCGAAACTGAAATCCGAGCTTTATAAAAACTGTGGGAAAGGGATGTCACTTTCTATGCGGGAGCCTTATCTGGTACACAAGATAAGATTGGTACAAAACACACGTAGACAAGTCTCAGCGAATGGCACTATCATTCGGGCTTTCATGGTGTTGCGGCGTTCCATATTTCTTTAAGAACGACTTTGGCCAGCAAATTACCGTCTATATGTCGATGATTACCACCCTCTTTTGGCCTTCTTTTGCCATGTGGTTTCACCAGGACAGTAGCTGTACACTTCATCAGATTTCCTCGACTCCATCTAGCCGTGTGCTTATGATCCCGTTCTCTATAATATTGGTGAAAATTCCACCGGTTAATACGTGCCAACTGATAGGTCAGACGACCGACAAACACAATACGTATCCACCAAGTCGCAATCTTTCCCCTTTTAGGCGGCACTGTAACTGTATTAACCGTAGTAGGTATATTAGTAGAGCCCTCCATAGCTCCGTCTAAGACGAGGGTTAGAATTCATTAATTTAGTTGTCACAGCAAATGGCTTCCTGTGTCCCAGTGTCTGCACTACATTACACTTTCAAAGCCTAGTTCTTTCACGCTTTCCCATATTCAGCAGCACCTTCAACTTCATTTTCATCGCCCTCTCATCCGCTCTGCACCCTTCTTATATTTCCCTGGTTCCATGGAATCAGCAATATGAACCCCCCATCACATCCATAATACCTGCTGCTTTAAGTTGTATTCCTCTACATCGACCGCACCGCAGCCCCCTTGGTAATGCGGTTGGGTAGACAACAATAGGCAGGGATGTGTTCTGCTGGGCGTACTGGAAAGTAGCAACAATTGTTGAGCAAGCCACCCCTTCTTCCATCAGTCTCTGGACTTTTGTCCTTCTGTTTTGTGTTTCTCTGCTGCGATGCGATCCCATTCTTCGTCCATGTCCTTCATGGTTACTTTGTGCAAATTAAATACGCGGAAAAAACCTGGCAAATGATAAGGCTCGTGCCACACTATTCCGCTATCCGAAACTAATGCTTCAAACTTCCATAAATCACTCGACTACGTGAAGCCGGCCGTGGCATTGTTTACGGAACTGGCACATGAATGGCGCCGATGAAGAAGCACCCAACTAACTTACTGTCATTCAATGAATCTCTATTTTGTACCTACCCATGAAACAATGCCCCAACATGGCTGGATGGTGGAGCGCATTGCTTATGGACAAGATTGCCAAAAAATAATGTAGGAAAACACAAAAATCTGTTTGCCAGTACACTCTGGTGCGCTAACACAAAGGATCTAGTGGCGTCGACGGCATCGGCAGCACTAATTCCTTCACACAGTTGCGCGCACACAGATTTCTATAATTCCGATAAAAATTATCTTGTAACTTCATTAGAGTGAGCAGCGCTTTGTCCCGTCCCGACTCCCGACGTCCCGTGTACGAGCAGGCTTAATCTTTAATGCCATTAAGAACGCATTTTGGAATCGATAAGAGGATATATGTATTCGCCGGTTGTACTGTAGTGCTCAGCACTCTGCGGACTCAAACGAATGGACGACGCGCTCCCAAAGGGTTGGTGCTAATTAGAGACGCTTCATAAATTCGGGAATGCCATTCAATGTGGAATATTATTGCGCAAAACAGTTCTCCTTTTCATTCTCTTCCTCGCGCGTCGTCCTGCAGTCAACGACGCGCTGTGAAGCCTGTCCGTTCCAGAGGCAAAGCACTTACCCATTTATACGCACAGTGGTGTTGAGAAGTTGTGTGCATGGGCTGGAGGTTTCTAATCGAAAATGTTAACATAACTAAACATAAAAAGGTTTAAAAAGAAGAGAATTTTTAAAATTGTGTATGGAAGCGTGGCAACTCGATTAACCGCAAGAATTATGAAGACATGAACATTGTAGATAGGTACATATTTTTATGTTCGAATAAGGGTAAAATTTCAGTAGCTTGGATTATTGGTTCTCAGCAGCGATACCACTTTACGTCAATTGAAGTAGATTTAGGAAAGTACTTCAGTTTTAGAACAAAACAAATTAAATCTTTTTCCTTCTTTGTACTATTGTTAAATTTTTTATATCTCTCTACTTCTTGAAAATCCCTTATTTATTCCGCTTCAATTTTATTAAAAAAAAAATACTAAAAAAGCTATGTATATTTTTGAGCTTCCTATTGAAATATTGTGTTTTTAAAAAAAAATAATTTACCAAAGGCCGTTTTATATTAAAGTTCAGCTATTTATATTTTAACTTTAGTTTTGGGATTCATACTTAATTTAAATTAAATTTTTTTTTTGTTTTTCAACATAATGTCCCCGTCTACAATTATTAATTTTGAGACTTTTGCGTAATAATTTAAATATAAATATTTATAATGATAAATAAACTGTGTTATCATAAAATAAACTTATGTAATCTTGCAACTAGCCAACCAAAAAGAAAAATGTAGTATATACAACTAACAAGACTTTATTTTAACAAAAACTAAATTTATATAATTTTTTATACGTAAAACTAATATGAAATTTAATATTTTATTAAAACAATGATTTTGGAATCTACTTTCCTTTTCTTGAATCTACTTCACTTTTTAAGTCAAATCTACTTAGCTTGTTTTTTTGAAGTGGTAGGAAACACTGGTTCTCAGAACTCGCATCTAATAAATCGAGAGTAGCCTCATGAAAAGTGTGCACAGTCGTTCTGCGGTTAAGAGTGCGCAGTGTTTTATATATATGTTAAGAATGAAGAATTTTTCAGATATTCGGTCCTAGCTCCGCAACGCATACTCCGTCGGAGGCTCAAATTACGTTCAAGGTATCCGCATTCGGAATAGAACACGCTTCACTACAAATCGTAAATAAATTCCGCAACCAATTTCTGGCGGAGGACATCGGAAACTAGCTGTCAAAAATTTAACAAAAAAATGCCCTTCATCGCAACTCAACGTAACTCGCCGATATGCGATAAGCAAAAATCCTCCGAATCGTACAATATCGGAGAATTTTCTGTTTAGACGGATACCTCGCTAGGGCAAATTATTTTTAAATGTATTATTTGAAAAAAAGCATTTATAACTACTATTTTAAAATAAAACAAATTAAATTTAACTCTTTTTTACGATTTTCATACCGCCTTCTTATTTTTTTATTTCAAATTGTCTTTTAAATTTAGATTGTTTTCTGTTTGTATTTGTTTGCGGAAGTGTCGACCCCAACCTGAAAATTAATAAGCTTCAAATTATAAGAACAATGCATAAAAACGGATGCACACTCTTACGAAGACTTCGGAGCAAGAGGGCGCAGTTTGACTTGCTTGCTTCATAAAAACTTATGAAGTTTTAAGAAATATATTTAATATTTTTGAATGATTTCGTTCCCAATATATATAGGGCAATCAAATAATATACACTTTTTTGTTTGTATCTATTGTAACCTGGGCAGCCCAAAGTCCAAAATGTGCACTCTTACCTCAAACGACTCTAAGTGTCCTGAAAAAAAACCAAGGAGCCCGTTTTTGTATCAATTTTAAGAACCAGAATTACTGTGGAAAGCTATCCATATCTCGTCCCTGTCAAAAATTAAGAAAATCGTACCAGGACCTTTGAAGATGAGATGATAAATGTTTTATGCAATTTGATGAGATATCATCTGTCAGTAGTGTGCTTGCAAATTTAGTGACAGAAGCAGCAAAATTTCACTTAGATATTTCTGACTGAGAGCAGGATCAAAGCTTTAACCACTCGTAAATCAGCCCTCGAATTTTAAAATAATTTGCTCCCATCCCAGCGCTGTTTCTAAGATTCAACTACAATTCTGAACTTGCTGCCTTTTACTGTGGGCAGTGTCGAATTTTATTTATTGCGAAGTAGATTCGGGTGATATATTAGCATTTAAAAATACAAGTGACAGTTTGCCGTGCAGCACCACTGTGTGCTCACTCGAATGGCCAGGCAACAACTCAACGCTGAAGCCAAATAGCCCTAAACCACCAGAAGGATTAGATTAGTAGGCGAAACAATAACGATGGCATCGAACCGTCACTAACTTGAACGAGGCAATCGTATCTGATTGTAGATTGGATACTGCCATATTATACCAGATATGTAGCGAAGCAAACGCATACAAACATACAGCTACTCCATATCGCCCACAGCCCTAAGCCCACACCACACCCGCCCGAAAAACGTTCACAATCAGATAACGTGTTGTACGCTGTCAGAGCTGCGTGTTTTGGGATGTCGTCTGGCCCAGTCTGGGGTTCGAATTAAGCAATTCCCTGCCACCCTCGGCCATTGTTGTTTACCACACCAACCAATGCCGCACATGATGGGCGATATGGGTGCGTTGTCGTCTCTCCATTCTGGACTAAACAAAATCATCGCGCACACCATTTGCCTGGATATGTGTGTGTCCTTGCTGAGGCAGTGAGCGATGCTCAACTCACCTTATCGTCCCCTTTTGTGTTCCACGTGAACAGCGTGCGCTTTATCCGAAAAAAAACCCATACCATCATCAGCAACAGATATCGGCCGGAGTAGACGCTCCCGTTGGGAATAATAATGAAACTTCCTGAACGTGGAAATAATTTCGTTATGAAAGGGGACAGTCAAAATTTATTCTTTACATCATGTCAAACGGGAACAAAAAATAATAGAAGATGTATAAAGAGACGTAGTGCTATACAGATAACGGGGTATGCCGTATGCCTAGAAGAAGGGTTGACGTTGGACGGGTTATCCTTCTATTTTTACGACTGAGAAAGTGAAAGGATTTCTTTTTTTTTCATTCGTTGAACGAAGCAATTTTGAAAATCAAAGGACGCAACGGATATACCCGCAAACAATGGCACACATATATTGCATAAGCAAATTAAGTGCAAGCACGGTGGGTCCTGGGTATGTGTAAAAGTTTTGTGGCCTATCAACGAGAGCTGGGAGAATGTTGACAAAATTAATGGCCCGAAATAATGCGACGCGATTATTTCATTTCGGTGAATTGCGGTTTAAATTATGACAGGAATCACCGCTAAATTGAGCTCAAACTGCATAAGGGGATGATATGTGGATGTGCACTGGCATGGGAGTAGGCAGTAGGTATGTATGTCGACAGAAGCAAACCACCAAGACCTCTATACAAATAGATTTGTGAGTTGTTATAGATTTGTAGTTGCTAGAGTACACAAATTTGACAGTGCCTCCTAAACCCTTTCAGTAGACTATCTGCAACTTTTCCGAGAGTAAAAATGAAAAATGGGAATATAAGGTAAAGGTGCCCGCCTACACCTTAACCCTAGAACACTAATCCTCGCATGTGAGGCCACTTACAACTTTTTTTGCATATTTCTCACAATATACTACTCCCATGGGATTCTGTCTCCTTACCAACTCAATTAGGAATCAGACGCGGTGGATAGAAGACGTTTGTACAATAAATTTCAGTGTTTTATTTCCAAGTTATAGAGTTCGGTGTCGCCTGAGAGGCGAGGCTTAGCGTTAAGAAAACTGTTTTTAAATGGATTCCAATGAAGAGAAAATAAGCCATTGGCTACGAGAACTGGCCTACGATGAGAATGAAGGCTTCATTTGCCTGCTTATGAAGATTCTGCACCTCGTCCTGAAGAACCCGTCGCGTCATTAAAAAAGTAAAGAAAGCTGTATGCAGCTATTGTCCTGCTAAAAAACAATGCGTGAGCGTGTACAAATGTGGAAATTGCTACTAAACGTAATGCCCAGAACATATGTAACCGAACTGCTTCGGATGTAGTACAGAGAAATAATTTCCTTAAAATGGCTAATTTTTTAATTAATATGGAAGCCCCAATTCTAATTTTTTAATTTTTTCTTCCTATGAAAGCGTTTTTTACTTATTTATTGGGTTTGCAAAGCTTACATACAATTTTAAAAAAAATTTACACGTAACATTTTTTCACATTTTTCATTTAATTGAAAATTGAAAAAAAAAATGTGTTTTATAATTTAAGGTTTTCATTAAATTATAGGGTTAAAAATGAGTTAAAAAAAAAACATAGTAAATCTACTCAAACAGCTCGCATGTTTTTAATGCGTAAAATGTCAGTTTAAAGCGTGATGGACTTAACATCTTTCAAAATAAACGTTTCTCCAAATTACCATCAATTTATCTGCTTTAAAATAGTATGTTATACTTATCCACAGGTCTTATGAGATCTCGAACTCCTATACAGAGTCTCATTCGTTATTTGGGAGGGAGCCGACCTATATAGCCTTCAAAGCCCAAAGACAGACGCCCTGATTGGCAGGAGTTTATCTTCGGTTTATTTAAGCGCATCGTTTGTGCTTAATTTCCTTAAAAGCTTTTGATGGTACCTCGATTGCAAACGACTTTTACTTCAAACTTACTCACAGCAGGGTTCTCTTCAGAAGAACTAAATTTGGGCCTCCCCTTCTCCCTCGTGAAACGTAGCAGTATCTTCCAAGCCGAAATCACAGCCTTTGCGTGGCTTTCGAGTAATATAATATTGACAGCCAAGTTGCTTTCAGATCGCTATAGCATCCAGCGCAATAATATAAGGAGGTGGAAGATTGCCATCTATCCACAAGATGGCTGGACATGGACAGTAAGACCTCACCCATTGCTGGGTTCCAGAATAGTGCGACATTCTAGAAAACTGTGCAACAGACGAACCGACAAGACTAGGCTTCTTCGGCGCTTGCAGCACTGCACAAGGTACATGGAACATGTACCGCTGCCCTTCGCTGAACGAAGAGTCACTGAATGGTTTGGTCAAATATTTTTGATTACGCTTTTGCTTTCATCTGCCCTAAGGGAGTCAAGATGGTGTCATTGAAAAAAAGCGCATGGCCTTGGAAGTCTGAGCTGAGTCTGAGGAGGAGAGGGATTCTTGCTCATATCCGTAGCCTTTACCATCCATAATTTAGATTGTTCGTGCATGGATACAAATCGGAATCAACTAAATCTCTACACCGAGGTCCGGAACTCACGTAAAGGCGACACTATCAAAATTTTCCTGAGAACACACACTGAATTAAGTCCCTTACTTTGGCTTTTCTCACCCTTCCTTGGTCATCCGGACTCTGAGTCGTTTCCATTTTTACTACAAAATTAAAGAAACAAATATTTATGTGGAGCTTATAAATACTTAAAAATAGAGTAGGATGACAGCCGTCAGATTTGATTGACCTGTATTCTCAGTTTATTCAATGACAGTAGGTGCTCTTTTCTCAATATTTCCACCCATGTTGTTGCTTCCTCTAGCACGCGATGCCAACTGTCAACGGGTGCAACGGACAGAAAAGTGAAATGTAAATTAACTATATCCTTCGCATCCTGAACATGCACTGCTTAGCTTATCCACCTTCCATAAGCTGCTGTGTATTCTATGAACCTGTCAGTCGAATACGAACGCCAAGGATTTTATGAAACTACTACATCTTTTTAGGCCGAGCGAATAAACTTAAAATCTGATGTTGGTGGCCAGCTGGGGTTGATTTCATGGCCTGAGGGGAGCGCATTATTTTGTAAACTAACAACCAACAAATTGTCACTGCGCCTCGGTCAGAGTTACAGCTCTCGATTGTGCAGAAATGATATTTTCACATCGCTCGAGGATGCCGTTTGAATTTGAAGTTGGTTTCGTTAAAATTAACAAGGGATTGCATTAGGGAGTTATTTTGTTTGTTTGTTTTGCTTTAAAACTGCAGCGCCTCAGCCGATCGCTGAAAAACTACGAACAATGATAGCTTGCGAAAAGGAGACGAACATAGACTACAATAATCCGTAATCTAACGATTGGTTTTTGCGGATAAAATTAAAACCTAAAGTTCTCCATTTGGCGTTTAAATTCTATGCGAGTTATAATTTTTTTCTTTGTTGTGAGCAATAAATTTAATCTCTCATGATGTCAAGAAGATTCAACAAAATCACACTGAGACCGCCTTTTTGGTTAAGTCCATCGCAGCCTATACGCTTTCTTAAAAATATTTGCAGAGGGAACTCTATTTTCTACAGCTTTCTGAAGGCATGATAAATGCCAATTTAATTTAATGCCAAACATTGTGAGCTTGATGACAGCTAATTGGCATAGTTCTGAGCGCTTTGTGTCGCACTCGCACCAAGTCTACCACTCATCACTTTTAATCCTATCACGTGCACTTACAAAGTTGCCGGGTAACCCCTAGAAAACACTATGCAGCTTCTGTTGTCTATTTGATTTACGATCCAGTGCAGCACAAGAGCGGCTTAAGATTAATTATTCAATTAAGTTCGTTCCATCATCGCCAGCAAGAGCGAAAGCGAGTTAATTTTATGCCGCGAGACTGCAACCAAAAACTTGGCGCAACATTTTAATTTACTTTCCCCGAATTGAATCTGATTATTTTGTTTCCCTTCACGCCGCGCCAGCCGCACATGGGTGGGGTGGGGTTTTCTTTTTTATTCCTTTCGCATCGTTCTCAGTTCTCACATTTAACCTTCGTTTTAATTAGAAGATATCGCACATATAGTATAGCGTCGCAAAAAAGCAGAATAGCGCATCAGCCCAGCCACAGCCGTATACCCAGAGCTACTGAACACGGCTGCAGGACGAGCCGGAGAAAGAAATAAAATCAAAATAAATGTATCCGTGCCGTGCACTTGAAGATTGCAGATAAATCCTCTTTCTAAGTATCTTTGAGAATGTAATTATCTGCACCGCACTTTTTCGTCCTTTTTTGTATGCTGGCGTTGTTGTTTTTGTTGTTGTTGCTGCCGACCATTGCAGCAGAAACTGGCACTCTCATGGAAACGTAGTACGTACTCGTACAACAAATGTTCTAGGTATATCCTTGTTCTCGTTTCGAACAGATTCTGCCGGTTGTAGGTAGGTATATCGTTGCTTCATTGTTGCTCCCAGGATGCCTTCAGATAATGGTTTGCTGTGCTGCTGTTGCGATACACAGCAGCTTTGTGTGTGTATATGATTTGGCCATTTCATTACAATCCATCCGACTTTTGAAGTCCTCCATGGGAAATTAAAAGATCGCCACGCTCGAATTAAGGAGCAACAAATTAAGTGCAGGATCTCGTTTCTTGCGCCGTTGGAGAGGTCCCCCCGATGTGAGCCACATGGGGGTTGTTTGGTGTGGTGGGCTTCTTTTTTTTTGTAATTTAATGGAAATCAAATTGCTGTCAACTTTTTTTTGTTTCATTTTGATTAAGTAATAAAGAAATTGTTGTTTCCCCAGATGCTATGGGAAAACGGGCGGGGATATATTTTTAATTGACGAGGAATATGGTAAACGGGTAATGAAAAGGCGAACGCAACTCATAGTTAGATACTTTGTCATTGCTTTTTGAAGCGTTCCTGAGGAAAGTCGAAAGGAAAAACATTCCAAGCATTGCTGGAAGGACTTGCTTCTTCTATAGCTTAAGAAATATATTTATCACCTCAAATGTCAAATGTAGGTCGTACTTAGCGTCCACGTGGCAAGATACTGCAAGAGGGCTTCTTAATTATAGAAATTTATTTTTAAAAACGGATTTTTATCCTTTATTCTTTTTATGTTGCACACAATCAGATAAGTGATTGCACAATTAAGGTATGATACTAGTTGGATGCATCGCGGGACATGTCTGTTTCGTTGTTGGACTTGAAGCATATTGGGTACTTCCGCTTCCGCAGAACTTTCGAATATCACCTTGCGGCAGTTCTAGAGTTGTCTAGTCGACATTCTCTTCAAATACAGACAAGTCAAAGTGTCTGCAATATGTATATACCCACGTTGGCAAATGCACTCATTTAAATTGTAAATAACTTCGACAGATCCCAGACCTATTAATCTTACATCATTCCTTTGCTGATGAAACTTTCTTCTTAAAAAAAAAACGTATAAGCTGTCCATATTCTATATTTTAAATTAACATTAAAAATAAAAATGGTGTCTAATCGTTTGCGATTTGTATAGTGCTTCACTCTCATTTTTCGGGGTCTGTGATTTCCGTTCAAATCATATTGTATTCTATGGACAGTGTAGGAGGGTAATTCATTTTTTTGTTGACCGTGGAACATGGCAGAGATCTTGTGTTCGGTTCCAAGATGGGACTTACAAAGTTTAAATAAGAAGCATATTGAACCCAGCAGACTTTCTGACTCGATTTAAAGCTTTGCCAGAAGATAAGTCAAATAGTAGAAGAGGGTGAACAATTTGTATTGCTGAAGAGGCCAATTTCAATTTGAAGGGCAATGTTAACAAGAAAAGATGGTCAAATATAAGAACAAACTGCATCCAAGTTAGGTCATAGCGTGATCTGCAGTTTCGTCAAGCTTCACTGTCGGGCTATACTTTTTCTTAAAAAACGTGGTCGTGAACATTCCTACTTTGAAAAGACTGATGCCTCTATAGGTGCTGTTTATGGTCAATCAATGCTCAGGTTATAACCAGGTACCGGAAACGATGTGGTATTTACCATCCACTGGATCGTTTTCTTCCGCGCCTTAAATTGTTCCTCAAGCAGGCTATCTGGTTCAGCAAACTTGTTTGAGCTAAGCTTGGATATTCCTTTGCTGACATCTTTTAGGTCGAGTCGAAGGAAGTCTTTCATTGTCCAGGTTCGACGGTTCGTTTTGCCTGAGTGCGAAAATAGGCCGACCAACGTCGCCATTTAGCAATCCAAAAAAATGTTTTTTCCATATCCTCCTGACCGACTGTGACTGTACTTAACTCCATACTCCTTTTGCTTGCGCCTCATTTGATTGACACGTTCTTTTTACCTTCTACTCCAACAAGCTACCTACTTAAGACACGTAGCCTTTCCCTGCTTTTCTTATTGTAGCCCGCTTTGTAGGCGAGTTATTTCTTATTTTACAGAATTTATTTTTGGGCCCTTTTATCAAACCAGGGATTTTGGTCTCTTCGTCTAGTGAAACCCAGCACATGTGTCTGAGGGCTGTCTTTGGCAATTGACACTTATTGGAAAGTGCTTGCTATAATATATCGGTAGTGGTCCGACTCTAAATTGGTAGCTTCTAACGTTCGGTTAACTTCAGTACTGAAGGAGTGCCGCTACGTTTTTCATATATTTAGGATTAGGAAACCGATTGCCGGAAATAGTGAAGTTGCGTCCCGGAGCACAAAGTCTGTTTACCATGGCTCGTTTCCAGATATACCTTGCGATTATTCTATGAAAGACGTTCTTCCTGCCTACATTCCGGCGCTTACATTTTCTAGGACGAGTTTAACGTTTAACTTAGATGACCGCTCGGATGCTTTGTCAAGGAGCCCGATATAACGTGGCTTTTCTCCTCAATGGGGGTATGTGATACGTATGGAGTAACTGCCTATCTGATTACTACAAACATCACAGGTTTGGGTACACTTTACACAATCCCGCCGTACCCTACACTGCACGTAAACGAATATCTTTCAGTATTAAACCAACCGCACTCATACCGTCACTGCGCGTATCTGAATTGCCTATACCTACTTACAGTGAGGATATCATTTTTAAAACCAGATATACGCTCAGTATATCCCCAGACCATCTTTAGATACAAATTAACAGCACATCTTCGCAAATAAAACGGACTTCCTTTTGGCTCTCAGACCGAAAAAAAAACGCCCCTTAATTAGTTTAGTAAGTCGCCCATTTCTAGCTAATTAAAGCGTGCATTACTTGTTGCCACATAGCGAGGAGGGTCCCCTTTCGAAAACGTTCACTCCTCGAAATGCAAACCTCTCTGCGTCGTGTCGTCCTTTCTAGCTAATGAAATCAGTGCGCCACCAGCCCCGGCTCTTGTTCAAATCGATTACTGTGAATGACAAAGGAATCCCTTAAATCTCCAATTACTCAAGTTTTAAGGACGAATTTTAAAATCGTCGACCCCCGCACATCCTCGCTCTGTCGCAGGGATAATGAAAAGTGCGCGCATAAGTATTAGACTGTAAGACGCGCGATACTAGCGTCAGGGTGCTGACTTAAACACCCTTTAATTGAAGTTTTGTCGGGGCACATCTTCGCTCCTTTCCGCCATCACACCAACAATAGTGCATTATCATCACCCAGCCAAGGATGTGTTTGTATATATAGTGTTAGGAGAAAAAGGGGGAAAAAGAAAACAACCCGGGATAAGATGCCAACCAACACAAGAAAAAACTGCTAAGAAAAAAACACTAAAATCAGATTTGCGGTGAAAGGATGCTCCGCATATAGCAACTCTCACGCCATGACACTGAAGAAATTTCCCTTTGGAAAAACGATTTCCCACCCGCAAATGTTCCTTTGTTTTTGTACGAAATTCACTCGAAATCTCATTATCCGTTGCGTAGCTAAAACGAAAGAATAAAAACACTGCAAACGGGTTCCTCACTGCAGGATACTATACGTTTATTCTTTTTTGTTTCTTATACGTGTGTATGTGTGTGCATAGCTTTTGTCTCTTTGCGCCTTTAAAGGAAGAATGAGACTTATCTAGGATCGAGATGGTTTAGAAAGTTGTAGGTACACTGTCGAAGCAGCGAATTTGACGAAGCTGTGTGCGTGGTGGTCGGAACAAACCCAAAGGGAGGTAGAAAGATTCTGTTTTCCTTTGAAGATTGATTGATAGCTGCATGGGATTTTAAAATGTAACGGTGGCAGAATAACTGCAATCTCTTGGAGAAGGTAAACTTTAATTTGCAAAGAAAAAACAGCAAGCGAAAACGTGGAAAGTTGCGAAAACAATTTAAATTGTTTCCGAAAGAAACCGGAAACGTTAGGTAGAAACTGTGATGCCCTTGCATAAGTTTCAATCGATTTTTGAATGGCGTGGGTATAGGTGATTATGCGACTAATCAAGTTGGGTAAACGATCGGGATTAAAATTGATGGAGATTCCTTGCCGCCTTTAAGACACCGAGAGCCATATAAGTCGTATGGCAAATATCTTCTATAGGTATTAAGTAACCAATTTTTGGATAGATAAATTTTAAATAATAATTATGTTACAATCGAGTTAATGGAGACCCTTACCTTGCCTTTAAGTTTTAATAAACGGCGGCTTAAGATGTACTTTTCCGGAGAGACTGCGGCTGACCAAGTTTCGATTTTGTGGAGAACACTCATAGCTCCAACGATGGTTGGAAAAGTAAAGGGCTATTAAAGGCTTTAACTTAAACTCCTTTCTACAACTCTGCTTGTCACGTCTACTATTTCGAGGAAATTTGCAGGCTTTTGTGAGTTGCCCACATCCTAAAAATTCGCTGGTCACAAATTGTATCACACGAGGAATTGTGGCGCAGGACAAGTCAAGAGCGGCTGGACGTCGACATAAGGAAGCGTATAATGACAATTGTTTGGTCACACACTGAGGAAGCCAAACGATGAAATTGCAAAGCAGTCCTTTGAATGGGTCGGAGGACCAAAAACAACATTTAAATCAACTTTCTTAGCAGAAGCAGCATCCCAGAGAAAGAAGTGGCCACAGTTAAAATACCTTGCTGCAGACCGTGAAGGATGGAGAAATATTGTTAACGCCCTATGCCGCAATCGGGGTAACAGCGCACAATGATGATGATGATCTTTCTCAACTGCAAAGTCCAACACTCCAGACACTGGAATCTATTACCATCAAAGACAAGAAGCACCTTTCCTTCCATCATGGCCTAAAATGATCCTGAAGCCGTCCCAGAAATAGTTCGGAAATAAAGTAGCCAGATTATTATTATTCTTACTGAAATTGAAAACATAAATATGGACGTGCTCTGGTTCATGCAGGATGTCCCGCCATGACACAATCAATCTTTTGCGCACTTTTGCGCCTCGGCGCTGCGATTTGACCCTTTTTCCTGGAGAACCGTGAAGTGCCGATTTTATGCCAACAATCCGGAAACGATTGAATCACTTAAGACCAATATTATCAAAGCAATCTGTGGGCTACAGCCCGAAACCATCAACAAGGTCTTGGAAAATTAGAGTGACAGAATGCGCTACTGCGAAGCCAGCCGAGGCAGCCACTAGAATGACATTGTGTTCCATAATTAATGGGAATGTTTGCCCTTACTAATAAAGTCATAATACATGGAAACAATTTACTTTTATTCATTTAATTGCATTTTTAAAACGACGACACTTGTGTTTGGCCCACATTGTAGGAAAACTTTGGACAAGCATTCTTCCATTTAAGAAAATCGTTCCGTCTTCCTTTCATATTTTCGAGGCATTTTGTAAAAAAATAAGATCAAATTTAGTAGCATGCCACTTGAGTGGGTAAAATGACAGTTGATGTGAAAAATTGTGGCGTTTTACCCCAAAACTTCAACAAAAATAAACTTCGCAAAAATAGAACACGTCCAGAAACCAAATTCGAAAATAAAACCGGAAAAAAAACTTTAAAAAACACATTGAACTTTAGATAAATTTACTTGGATATATGTAGGTACTTTCACGAATATTTTTATTAAATTAAACTGCCGACAACTGATCTTAACTAAGCGAATTACATTTTTAGAGAGGGTTGCATATTTTCCCAAATTACCCTTTATACAACAATTTAGTTTGTTAAGGGGTTTTCAATAATTTCAATAAGGATTTGAAGAAAAGCAATTTTGCTTGTCAACATAACCACCATTCAAAAATGTACATTAAGGTCAAATATGATTTTTCGGCCTAGATTGGGAGGGATCCTCTTCTAGAAGCTGCGAAGCCCAGTCAGCGAACGGCATTGGCTATGGTCGTTAACTTTGAAGTTGTGGATCAGTTGGATTTGGTACGGGTAAATGTCGAAGGCCCGATGCAAAATTCGCAGGTAAAAGGCCGACTTCTTGTGACCAGCGAGGTATTGACTGCCTCGGGTTTTCCTATACACTTTCACGGACAGCGGCAATGTTCTCCGTCGATCTTACGTTTATTTGTTTTGAAGTGCATATTAGCTAATTGTTTGGCCACCAAAATTTGGAGAGTGGACTTTAAAGGGCCGTTGACGACCACTCATTTCGATAATAAAGTCTTAACATTTGGACAGCGCTCAACCGTGTAACTCGCCACTGTGATTTTGCATCGGTGACTGATTAACAAACACCAGAAAAAAACAGACAAGAATAGACAGACGACATGCCAACAACGATCTGTCTCAATAAAAAAAAAAATTAATTGGTGCCCATTACAAAATAAGAACATAACAGAACTCGCGAGTTCGACACACCTCTAATAGCGTCTATGATCAGCATGAATCTAACACACATGCATTTATATACAGATACACGCCTCGTTTTTCGAATGGCATTTCATTCGAAGTTCGAACTACCAGAAGTAAACTTTGAAACAAAACCACTTTTACAAAAAAAGAGAAAAAACCGAAAATCATCAGTAAACTTCATCCCCATATGCGGTTAGCTGACAGTGCAATCAATGTAAAAGCTTTCGTCCTTCCGCCAGTCAGATGCATAATGTTTGAAGAAGCTCAACAATCAAAACAAATACCCCCTTCCCATTCCTTTCATAATTGTGAAAGTGAAAAAAAGGAAAACCAGATCCAAAGGTCCATACGATGCTCGCCAAAGTTCCAACACGTTTTTGTCGATTAAATTGGTTAAAACTCCTCAACAAAAGAAAAATACTCTGTAAGGACGTTACTTTGTTGTTCATCCTTACATTGAATGCAAATTTGAACAGGACCATGAATATATCGGTACACAACTTCAGCAAGTACACATAAGTGGATTCTTATAATCATTTTAGTGTTTTTTGCTTTTTTTTCGCCCCCCAAAACTACGTTCCAACGAACGGAAACGACAGACTGCGGGGGTAGCTGGGTAGTCGTATAATAAAAATGCATCGAGCTCAAAAACTTAACGTTTCGTAGCATACCGCATACGTCCTTCCTGAGGGTAAGTTCCTGTAGTAGTCTGTCGTGTGTGTTTTTTTTTCTTTCGTTTGTGATGGTGGTTTGACTTTTTGAATCCACCTTATGGGCAGTGAACATCTTGACGGAAATGCCCAAAACAAACTTTTTGTTTTGGGTCTCCTCTAAGTTAGTTTTTTTTTATGTGTGTGTTTTCGTCCCGGCTACTCGAAAGGGAAAAGTTTCCACTTTTTTGAAAATATTTTCTCTCATATATTGGGTAGGTATGCGGATTATAAAGTGAGGGGGTTACACACACACACACACGCGCGTATTTCTGCCAGGGCCTGTGTTGTGATACTTTATTATTATGGGATAAGTTTTTGATTTTAAGTAAACTCGGCAACAAAAGTTTCAAACAGGGGCCACAATAAAGCAACAAAATAAAAATTAAAGAATAAAATTGGTAAATTGTGTTTTGTGTTTTGTGTGGGCTCTCAAACTGAACAGTGGGTATTGAAAGAATGGATAATTTGATGAAATAAGCAACTTGTGTGATCAGCTATTACAATTTCATCAAATATATGGGCCAGGGAAATCGGTTTTCCTATAGTGAATTCGAATTCTTGTTAGCTGGTTTTGACGCTCCCATGACTGAAGAAATATTTTTGACTGGCGTTCAGGGGAAAAACAAGTCGGTAGGTAGCAGGGCCCTATTCCACAAAACAACTCATCAACTTTCACTTTGCACTATTCAAATAAGAATTTTTGGCAAAGTGATTAGTGTTTCTGTTTTACAATTTTCTTTGCAAATCTCACTTTGCACTAGTCTTTGCGCTCTCCTGCAAAGTGAATAATAATAGGAAAAAAAACTGTTACATTTGATCAAAGAAAAAAAAGATTTATTTATTTTAATTTATTTTTATTTAGGTATTTTAAATTTATTGTAAATATTTGAAACATATTTAAGTTTAGGAGGAAGTTTTAAGAAAAGTCCAATCCCTTCATCGAGCCACACTGCACTATGTTTTGAAACAAAACGTCTATTATAACGTCGACAACTCTATGGATGGTTCTTAAAACAACACCATGCGTAGCATAGCTGCAACAAAATGGTACGGACAACCATTTCCGAGCTAATGCAAGCACAGTAGCAACTGATTTTCAGCCGACAAAGCATGATTGTGCTTTAATTGTTCTCCAATTTTATCTAAAATAAAATTAAGTCAACTTGAATTTGATTTAAACGAAAGCACTCTTTTATACTAAACTTTTGTAGCCCCGAAAAATGAATTCAGTCTTACGTCTTAACATTTTGAAAGCTTCACTAGTTATAAAAACATGAAATTTACCTTGCAAACTTTTGACAAACTTATCAAAATTTGCTTTGAGAAAATTAAGTTTACGAAATAGCATAATTATTTGCAAAATGTTTGCAAATTACACTTTTCAATATTAACTCTGAACAAGAGAACGAACGTGAAACAGAAATTGCAAAGAGAATATAAAAATTGCAAAGAATTTGCAAATTCCACTGACACTTTCAACTTTGCACTTATCAAATTTTATAGTTCTGAGGAACAAAAAGTTTTGCAAATTGATGAAAAATGTTATAAGAGCAAAATGTAAAGTTTATAAGTTGTTTTGTGAGATAGGGCTCCGCTTTACAGCTTTGACTTTAGGCAAAAACAAATTGATAGGCATTAGTCGAAAATAAACTTATACAATTTCAGGAAGGCTCATGGGAATGCTTGAGAATGAACATTTTGTTGGGAACATCCCCGATTCTAAGGATAAGTAATTGGATAAATTCGTAAAGGACTACTGCGAATCCATGGCTGTTTATTTAATGACTCATTATGGGCTATAAGACGAAGGTTACGTGTTGAAGTCCAAGCCATAAGCCCGAACGTTTTCCTTAGACGATATAAATAAAAACTCAAACAGCAGCTTAACAATAAGTTATATTATAAGAAAGCGATCTTTACAAATCAGTGAGTACGCAATAGAAATAAGTTAACAAAACATTTATAAACAAAACAGTAACAACAAATATTGGAAAATAATCACATTTGAGTATTTTTTTTCATGTAAATTGTAGGGGTGTGTTTAAATGTTCATTTGTTTCATTCAAGCGGAGTTTTTTCTATGAAAAGTTACAAAATTTTAAAGTGTTTCAGATATTCGAGATTTTCACTTAAGCCGGTTTCAATAAAGCGGAGTTATTTGTATGAAATTTTCACAGTACACAAAACTGCGGATCTATGTTGTTTTATCCTTTTAGTTAATTAATTTCTGTTTAATTTTAAATGATTTTGTCAACGTCTTCCAAAAAAGCTTATATTTTAGCATTAAATAGGGTATGCGCAAAATAGTTCGCCATTCCGCATGTAGGTGCAAATATATCCGACCAAGCTTCGGGCTGATCGTTATTCGATAGTGCATGAGCTCCTGCTGCACAATGCGAATAGTATACGCAATTCATGTGAAATTCTCTTTTATTTTTAACGCCTTTCCATACAACATCTGGATAGAACAAAAGGGTCCTTGAAAACAGTAGACAAATGTACGTACTTCCCTTCAGCACAGACTGTATTATGCTGCGCGAAATGGTTAAAACTATAAATATAAAAAAACAAATAAAAAGAAACGCCAACAAATGTAATAAAAAATACAAATGCTCCAATATTTTGAAAAAAAAACCATTGATCATATAAATATCACAGGGAAGGGGTAGCTCGCCTGGTAGTCAACTATTTTTGGAGCGAACATTAATCCCGCCTCCCCAATCACACACTCATATCTTTTATGAAAAGGCTAAGAAAAACATTGTACATCACAAAGGGTAGGTACACCTCCCGTATACAGGGTGAAATGTCCAATTTACTCAAGTAACTTTAGACTTTGACTATATATACGGCGTATTCCGTACCCATTTGCATATTGTAAGCATTCGCAAACTTGTTGGCTTAGAACGATTCAAAGCGATTCTATTGAATCAATTCAAACGGCAAACAGGCACACATGCCGGCTGCCGGGTCTGTTCAGTGAGCAGAGGGAACGCAGTCAGTTCCTTCTTCAAACACTTGAAAAATCCAAAAATCCCCCCCTTTAAAACTCAATCCCATCGACAACTCAAAGCCATTCTCTGCTCAACCCTACACCGAATCGAATTACATCTAATCTCTGGCAATCTCTTTCACTATTTGAATCCCGTAGATCTCTCGAGAAAGCCCTTCAAATGGCGAGGCATTCAAAACATGAAAGCCAAGATTCATCGTCTTTTGGCATTTTTCTTGAGTTTTCTTTTTGCGCTCGGGTTTTTATTTTATTTTTTTTCGCAGCTTTTGGTACTCGTTTGCAGCGAAATTATTCAAATGGAATTTTCCCATAAATAAATTTCGCCATTTGTGTACAGAAGCAACAGAGGCAAACAGTATATACGTTGGTTGTATAGTGGAATGCTATTTGCCATCACTGATGGGGTACGGAGTAGCAGTACAAAATTATACACTCATGCGACATTTCGGTACCGAATTGAAAAAGCGTAAGAAAACACACTTGGATACAGCGAGTTCAACTTTCGGCGCGGTGCGTAAATATCCGAAAAATGCACATCGACATTTATAAGAGTAGTTGATGATGGGTTTGTCTGTGGCGGCATTCGGGGGAAGTAAAGATGCCCGAATGCAGCTCTATTCTTTGGACAGTAGTGACTCATGTTCAGAGAATCTTAAACGTCTTTCCCGAAGGGTTTTTCTATTTGCGAGTACCTAAATATATAAGGACTAAACAAACAATATTTTATAATATTTGCTTTTTCTTTCAGACTAATGTGTTTGTCCTGATTAATTTTCGACGGATGTCCATCTAACTTAAGACGGTCTACCTTAAATCCAACTCCAAATCTTTTTATTTTTTGTTGAATATTTGTTTATTTAATATTTAATTGCATATTTATGTAACATACATATGTATTTCGTTATCTATTTACTTATTTATATATTTATTTATTTATTTATTTATTTATTTATTTAATTATTTATGTATTTATTTATCCTTATTTATTTATTTAATAACTAGGTACTTTAATTTGTTTATAGTACAGAGCCATTTGGTGTATTTAATGTACCTACATTTAATACAATTTTTATGTTTGATCTACTTTTGTTTTTTTTCTTATAATGAAGGTTTTTGTTTAGTATTTTCCTTCAGCTTTACCTTACTTTTTTTCTTTACATATATATTTTAAATACAAAATAATATTTCAGCAGAAAGATAAAATCTAAATTATCAAATCGCTGTAAAATGTGCAATTACAATAAATCTGTAACATTCTTTTTATTCGTATATTTAACTAAAATTCAATTAAAAAAAAAACCCAAATCTTGGACGATTGAATAATTTTGTAAACAACACATGCGTCCAAAAGTCCGAATATAAGCCTCCATGCTTCTGCTCAATAGACCGAGCTGTGATGATGAGGGTCTTATACAGAATCTCCTTGGTGTTTCTATATTTCCTCGAGCCGGTGTTCTTCGCTCCTCTTTTTCTCGTAAAGCTCACTAGCTGCTCTCGTCCTTCTGTGCTGCTTCATAGGCACTTTCTTTTGCTGCATGCGCTTGCCGACACTCTTCATCGAACCAGGGGTTTCTAGGGGGTGGTTTGGTAAAACCAAGCACATCAGTTACGGCGTTTCTGATGGCTTCTTGGCCACTGGTCTTCAGCACTTGATGCTGGGCTGTGTAGGACTTCTCGAAAGGCTGAAGGGCACGCGATCGGCAAAAGTTCTGGCAGTCTGTTGCATTTGTAGCCGCTTAACGTTGAATCTCCTCACAGTATCTCCTCGTTGCTGTGGCGCCTGGGATATCCGCATTTGTACCTTGTCTAAAACATGCTAGTCTTCCGAGTCTTTGTTGGCCGCTCGGAATGTTCGCAGATCTAGAATACTGGAGAAGAGCCTTACGTCGATCGCAACATGGTCAATTTGATTGACCGTTAAATGATCCGGTGACCGCCATGTTCCTTTGTGAATATTGAGGTGAGTAAACCTTATGCTAGCTATAGCATATGTCTAAATTAAGCCTTTAAAGTGCTCTTCTGAATATTTCTTTTCGTGTTGTTTTTCCTTTTTGCCGTTTCCATACTGCACCTATATATGAACAGCAGTTTGACATGATAGATTTGATAATAAAGACCTAAAGCAAATCCTTTGCAGCAAGTGTACAGGTCCAATGGAACACCTTTAACTTACGCAAGCCCAATCCAGTTAAAATCTTCCTTTATCACTATACTTTCACCATCCATTGGCAGCCCCTTTTCGGCTGCAATGTCCTCCCCACGCTGCCTTACTGCAATAGGGAATAACGAGTCAGCCAGCAGTCTTTGCTCGTTGGCCCAGTTAGCCTCTTTTTGATGGGATAATAACGCCCGTCGGCAGTCGCCTTCAAAACCTCTTTATGCGCTCTTGTGTATCCGTTTTCTCTACGTATGTACATCTCTTTAGCTTTGTACTCGCAAAGAAGAAAATCAAGTTAACATGGCTTTTTTGCGCGATCCGTGTGAAGCACACACACTCCTCAGTCCTCAGTCCTCACAGCTCACACATGGTACCTATAGGCACTTGAGGCTGTTTTCGCATCATCCATCCCGCCCCCTGTTCGGTTGTGCAGAATTTATTTTGCGCATAAAGTGGATATACTATCGCCTTGTGCTGTGGCTCATTCCTGTTGAGGTGGGGGCGCTCACAACGACAACGACAACGACAACGATGAGGACGACGCGACGGCACGAAGAAAAAGAATTATTCCAATAAAGATAGCACTCTCGGAAAAGTCTAATATTTGCGCACGAATCAAAAGTGACAATTTTTGGCAGTTTTTAGCTGCTGATGGTCTTTTTGTTGATGTTCAGAGGGACGGGGGCTGTTTTGGGGTGTTTGTGTTCCATCATTTTTCTTGTCACTTTTCGTATTATTTGCTTATTTATTTTCCTCTTGGCCCATTAAGGAAGTTTACTTTTTGCCGATGGTGCCTGTTTGCATGTTTGCGTCTATCGGTGAGTTCTTTTTTTTCCACTGTCAATTTTTGCCTTCTTTGGTCGTCTTTTGGGAGGTCTAACGTCTAAGTGAAGGTGAAGAATTTTATTTACTCCGCCGAGATGAGTATTCCTGTTGGCGGAAGGTGTTTACTCAATTGACTTTCACGGTGCTGCCGCCGCCGCATGTACACTTACAAGTGGAATAATCAAATTGAATTCATATTTGGGGTTGGATGGTTAGTTAGAAGTGGAGATTCGGGATGTGCAAATGGTATTTTTCTTCTTCTCTTTTTTTTGAGGCATTTTGTAAATCACCTGTTACCTACCAAAAGAACTGTCTGTGTATGTGGTCTTGGAGTTAATTTCTTGAATGTGATTTGAATTGAGCCTAATTATGTTATTGACTTCTACAAGGCAAAGGCAGCCGATATTTTTTAGTGCAAGGTCAACTTTAATAGACAGATTAAGGGCTCTTATCATTTCCACTGCTGTTCCATTTTATTAAAACAGACCTTTCAGTTCTTTTTTAAATGATTGACTTTGATCGCCACTCAAATTTGCTTGTATATATTTGTAAATGTTCGTGAGATAAGATATGTGGTTCTGTCTTGAATCGAATCAATGGTAAGTTACACATGAATTTCTTTCATAACTCGACTCATCCGTAACGCCGCGCCAAACCCTTCCATTCGTCCCAAAAACGGAAACTCACACAAAACGAATGGTTGTGAGAAGCTAGGCCTACAGGGTCCCTACAGACCTGTTGCGAAAACTATTTATTTTATAACTAAAATGTTCATGTACATTGTTTAAAAAAATATATTTTCGCAGTAAAAAAGGGGGAACTTTTTAAAAGAAATACATATTTGTTTCATTTAGTTGGTAAAGTAGATATTTTGATCCCGCACAGTAGGTATCTTAAATTAGGTAATTGTTCGGTAAATCTGTGGAAAATCACTTGTTCTGTCGTATTTAGCATAGGTCTTGATTGTATGACGTATGCGAAATATTATAATACCATCATCATTTGTATGCATACATACAAAAGCAACAATTTTAAGTCTTATTTTTCCATTTAAAGACCAAAAGGAAAAAATATGTAAAGATGGAGAAAAGCTCCATTTGAACCAATGAATTGAGATGAGCAACAGCTGAAATATAGAAATGAAAACAGATTGCTTTCAGTGTAGAAAAGTGGTAAATTGTTAAAGAACTAGTATTTACAAAAAAATTGAAATGTGAGAGAAAAAGCGATAAATTATTTTAATCTATGAGCTGATTGCTAATAATTAGACGCTTAACTTCATCTATATAGCTTTGCAGAATTCGAACGGAATTTATGTCTTATTTTAATTTTTTAAATATGTTGTTTTTTAACATTTAGAGAAGTGAGACAAAATATTTGATTAAATGGATAAGTAGACTTCAAATATATTGCGCTTCTTTTAAAATACTTCGCGTTGTTAAATTCGAATGGGTAAATTTTTTATTAGATATCTAATGTTTTCATAATTTTGTATCTTTTCCATCAAAAACAAAAATTGTACTCCGAACTGGCAGTTGAAAAAAAAACTCAAATTCTAATTGTATGCGAACGGCTTGTCCGATTAAAAAAAATACATTTCCCCAGAGCGATTAAATAAAAAATAAATATTTTGGAGCGACAGGTCTATGGGACCCAAGGCCTAGCTTCTCACAACCATTCGTTTTGTGTGGGTTTTCAATTTTGGGACGAATGGAAGGGATCTACAATTTTACGCCGAGTCCAAACGGCTAATTGAGAAGCTCATTCATGACAGTTTTACTCTCGGATGTTTGACAGACGTTCGCGAGAGGTGGCGCAGTGGAAAAAAACCTTAAGATGTAATTTTGCCCTTTCGGGATTCGAACCTGGAACCCCTCGCTTAGTAGCCCAACACACCAGTGCGATTAAAGCGGTTATATATAAGTATGCACAAAAAAAAACTCCCAACAATATCTACAACTTTCCGAAGAGCGGCAACATCAAGATCAAAAATAGAGCAATTGAATAGCAGTCAAATCCCATGTAATTTGTTTGGTGAAACTCCAATGTGGCGGATACGGCTTAACTTATGTAACAACTTGATACACATTGTTATTTAAAAATTAGAAAGAAAGCTATTCCATTTTCCAATATCGGACCGTATATAATTAATAGAACCTACAACAGCCAATGATTCACATTTGAGTTTCCCACGAGTTCATTTGAGAATACCAAGCTATGCACATTTTGAGTGAAATATGACAAATAATTTAAAGATCGTCTTTAATGAAATATAACTTTTCCTTAAAACGGCGCCAAAAATGGGCTTCTACCTATCGTAGTATCATCTTTAAGTCTAGAGCAGCTATATCATTCAAAAGGATCAGCAAGACTGAGATTTTTATCCTTAAAGAAACGAACAACATCGTTTATCTGTCGACCATTCCCGGACTATCAATTCTCTGCGACATATCTAATATTGCCTTCGACTGGGCTACAGAGATGTATCAGCTTTTAAGCAAGCTATTTAATAAGCATTGCAGACCTCGAAGAACAAAGCACAAAGCATAACAAAGGAAGTATCAGTGTAATTAAAATTTCTTCGAGAAGGATTTCAAAAATTGGACTTAAAATTGAAAGCAACGACTGAAGGTGCATTGAATAGTGCACAGTTTTAAAAAATACAAGATCCAAATCGATAGATACAACAACTGCACTGAATGTTAAAGTTTTAAGTCCGATGGATCAAATAAAAAAGTGTGCAAAGCTCCTAAATTTGTATTTATTTCAAGCCGAGTAAACCCCAACTTTATATTTGTATTCAACTGATCTGTGGAATATTTGTTGTTTTCCCTACTTCTGAAGCAAAATATTACAATTTTAAGAAATAGTTTAAGAGCTTTAAAAGGCCATTATTTATTATTTATAAGAAAAAGATTCTCCTTACCAATCTTTCCACTGGTCAATTAAAGAAGAAGTATTGCCCTATAGTTAAAACAAAAAACATTTTTGCTCTAACACCCAATTAGGCCCTTAATCGGGTTTTAGACAATTTGCGATTCCCACCTATACTGGTGTCAGCTCACATCGAAGCTATAACTTCATTACTACTTATGGTCCCTACAATGCTGAGTCAAGTTGCAATCAGATAAGTACAGCACAAATTCACGGAAACCGTCTTAGGCACGTTACCCTAAAGTTTTGTTACTTTGCTAGCTACCTCCCCACCACACACCTTCCTGCAAAACTACATCCGAAGCAAAAGCACCTTTACATCATTAGAGCAACTACACCCCAAGAAACTGGTCACGTCTTACCCCAAAAAAGGCATAGATACATCCTTTTGAGGTACATTCCGTTGCCCCATCGTCGATTGCCAGTAATTACCGCAACTATATTCACTGCTTCGATGTTTCGCCCAACTACAAGTGTAATGTTGTGCGCTTACAGTTTTGCAGCTGCCATTCGAAAGATATAATCCAAATAATGATTGAGCTCACGTCCTACTGCGAAAACTCCTTCGCACTCGCAAAGTACTATTTCCACATTTGCAGCATCCTTCTCCTCGTAGCAGCTAAGCTAACCACTAAGATGGCTTACAAGTTTGCTTACTTTGCATATCCATTCTCCTTCGTCGTCGCCATAGTCTCGGTGGAAAACAAACAGCAAATTTTCGCCATTCCCGCATGTTTAGACACGAATTAACATCTTAAGTTTGTAATTAATCTTAACTTGGATTTAGTCATAAGCCAAGATCTTGAGGTAAACATCGCCGTGTGGCAGCACCCCGCTAACCCTCGTTGTATGGAAATCGCACCTGACTGACGCAGGGGTCGGCGCAGGTTAGGAAAGTTCCGGGCGAAGGCGAATCGGATAATTTTTGGCAGATATTTAGACATTTTGCGTTGTTTGTGATATTTGAACACACTCGGTACAGTGGCAGTGGGTACGGCATGCGGTACCCAGAATCCATTAAAGTTGATAACCACCGCTCTTGCATGCAAAGAAGGTCCTCTCCGCAGTTGGCCCGTGTGCGCCGGCTAAAGTTTCCAACTGAGGTTACCCTCACCACGTGAACCGAACCAAGAAGGCATCCTTTGTGGCAATTGCTGCTTCTGTTTTGGCTTTCCCACTGCATACAGGATAGCTTTCAGAATTCTAGTGGCATTTCGTGCATTGCGCTACGTGCACTACCTCTCTCTTTCGATCAATATGGTGAGGACGAAGGTACACTGTGTAAGCGTTTGCGATTTGATTGCGGCGGTTGATAATCGCATGTATAGGTATTCAGGACTCCTCGCAGCCAAATGACTAAGTCCCAATTACACCAACAACTTGACGTTAATCAAAAATGGTAAGAAAAAATTGCCAAACGATTTTTATGGGCCAATAAAAATGCCATTTTCGATAATGTACCCGATTCGAGGCGGGCGTGTAGAAGGTACAACCATCCAAATTCTTATCTAATCGCCTTAAAACATCTTGACACCTGTAGTCACCCCCGACACCCTCATCTGCCATCGGCGTTTCTATGGGGGTAACAGTCATTAATCTGCAATTGGCACACAAACACAAACCCACCCGAGTGAGTCCTTCGGCATCTATCTGAGATTGAAAATAACTTAAGAGAAGTATACCCGCGATGGGTGACTGCACATTGGCACACTCCGATTCGGGCCAAACAACAGAGTGGCTTTATCCTTTGCAGATTTATATTCGCTTTTTTATTTATTTTCTACCAAAAAAAAAACGAAGAAAGGGACGGCGCGCTCCTCTCTTGGCGCGAATAAAAGTGATGAACGATTTTTAAAAAAACATTTTCGCGTCCCACGTGTTCTAAACGACTATTAATGTGATTTAGAAACAGGAAACTCTTCAGATGTAGCTTAGGCTGCTGCTTCCCCATCGCAAATGTCGAACACAATGCCATGCGGGATGGGAATTTTCGGGTCTTGGCCCTATCTCGAAGGAATATCGGGCAATGAATGATTCATTTTCGATACCAAAGTGTGCACAAGTGGTGGATGTTGTTCTCTTAACGAGTTTTCGTTTGTAAATTTTGTTTTGGATTTATTATTTTTTTCTTATTTTTTTTACGAGAGGCGGGACTCGGGACAAAGTGGCACGATAAACCTGCTTTGAATAATTTATAAGGATCTTTTTCCCAACAATGCATTAATGAGCAATTTTGAAAGTTTGCATCGCGCTGTGACTTGTGATTGAGGTATACGTGGACTGAGGAACAGAAGTGCAATTTGGCCAAAAAAATCTTTGGAGTCTACCTACTGAGAGCAACTTTAACCGGCGATCGTAGAAGCAGTTTTATATTTTTCACGGTGGACATCTGTTTGGCCCTTTGTCAAATTCGATTGTCCGTTGGTCCGTCCGGTCATAGCATAAAATATTATAAAAGAGACCCACTCAGACAGAATTATTGGTTTCCGATTTAAGTTCCGTTTTCTGTACAAAATATATAAGCAATCTCTGTTGCGCGTTATATGTATGATATGTGCTTACTTCTAAGCCGCAGTCTATAAGTGTAAGAATTTAAATTCGCCGAGGTTTTTGCTAGCTGCTGTGCTTTAATGTTGTCGGAATGGTCTTAAGAAGATGGTAAGTATTGTAACGAATCATGCTCGTGCCCAGTTCACTAACAACATATTTCGAAAGGCGGTTGATTTAGTTGCTGAAATTCACTTATGGTGTCAAAAAACGGTTTTAAGGTATTTTTTGTCTCCTTTTCTGATGCGTTTTTAACAAGTTTCACCTTTCGAAACATTTTGGAGTCAGTGCGAGTTTTTTTGATCTCATTCTCGACGCTTTTTTGTAGACGTGTTTTTTGACGCGTTTTCTGGTTTTAGTTGTTAGAATTTTCTGACGCGTTTTTCGAAGAATTTGTTGATACGTTTTTTGACGCATTTTTTGTACAGTTTTTTTAAGCGTTTCTGACGCGTTTTTGGGCCTCAAGTTGGCAGATTTCTCCAACTAAAACTATAGCTTAACACATGTCGGTCATATTGGGAGCTAAGAAAACAGATAAAAAAACAGATCGGTACGTATTTTTAACAGTGCAGCACTGTGTTGCACCTACTTCCGGAAATTTTAAAGGTCAAAAACTTCCATGGAACCCAACCATTTCGTGGTAGAATTATATTGGCCGAATTTCGGAGTAGAGAGCAGTGCGTTAGAATAAAACTCTGTTTCAAAAATAGAAACGTTTACACCCGATTTTCGAAGAAAATTTTGAAAGGATCCTTCCTCTCGCACACTTTTAATTTTCCTCCTTATTTTGCCAGGTCAAAGTGTTTGAACAATATAGGTAACTGAATTTAAAAAAAGAAACGTTGAAAAATAAATCATTATTACTGTGTTTTAGACAGCTGTAAAAGTAATCTTTCCATCTTCGGCGCTGAAAAAAAATTCCTACACTCAGATTCCTAGGCTTTTGATTATATGAACTATATTTTTGACTTCAACTCAAAAATGAGTTGACAACACCCAAGTTTAATTCAAGTTTTCACTAGGGCAATAATGTGAATTTTAGAAAATATTCCCATCCCAAACACTGAATTTACCAAGATGTTGTTCAGTTGTGTACAAAATCAAAATATGATTCAAAATTCTGTTGTTTTAATAAAACTGAACAAATTTGAACGAAAACAGGAACAGTAAAAACGCAAATGCTCTTAATATTTTCAATTAAATTTTATTAATGTAAACAAGAGAAAATGTACGCCCTAAAAAAGCTTTGGAAACCGGATTAAAAAACAGCGTTTTTTGATTGGATTCTCTGTTTTGATTTCCGCATGATCGGGATATGTGTATGTGTAGCCGTGGATAATAATTTAATTTTGTATTCTATTATTTTACAAATTTTACTACTGCGTTTTTTTGAAATGTGCACTGATTTTTGTATAAACCTTTCTTAATTATCAAAAACCGGGAATACAAAAAAAAACATATATTTCACTGTTTCAAGTATTTCACATAACCAAATAAGTCAAAAAACAAGTATAGTTAAATTTGAGAGCAATATTACCTATATAAGTGGAAAAAACGTCATCTGAAATTACCTATTACCATCGGGTACACATTTTGAGAATCGAAGCTGTCCAGCGTAGATTTATTCATTTTGCTATACTTGGGCGAGATTGGAATGACCCTCACAATATTTACCTCCCTACGAGAATCGCTTAAAGCTGCTCAACCTACAAGCTCGTCGTGATATCGCTGACATAGTTTTTGTTGATTCATCATTACTATCTGGGAATATAGATTGCCCTCATCTGCTGCATCAGATTTCAGATCTCTTTGAACACTAATCCCTGTCGTTTAAGATCAGAACCCGCCTTTTCCGCCTCCCCCACCACCTTTAACAAGAACGGTTTGCACAAGAAACATCTTTCCTAACATATTAGACCTAAATTGTGCCAAATCAAATGTAAAAAATATCCCTCACAAAATACTTTAACCCTGTTTATTTCATTCCATCTACAACCGTAATATCGTTAAATTTGTATTATATTATTATATTTTAAGTTATTATTTAACCTTTAATTTTGGTACTAGTCTTAACCTTACTAGATTGTTTAAGTTTAGCAAGTTAAATTAGATTATATAAAAACTATGCTAAAACTAAAATACATATATATTTTCATACATGACCTGGAATGGGATTCAAAAAAAAAAAACGAAACGAAACCCACTTTCATATTTAAAAAAACAAATGAAAAAATTGCTTTTGTTTTCTTCTTCTCGTTCGCAAGGGCTTAAGAAATGGCATGAGAAAATGTTAAGGTTTGAGAAGCTGTATAATAAAAAATATGTTGTTTTGACGGCTCAGCTGCCGCTTTCAATATAAATATTTCGTTTCGTTTTCGAAAATTCGAAAAATAATATAAGTACAATTAACCGACGTACAAAATGTTTATTTTAATTATTTACATTCTTATAGGACATCAACAACAACACAAACGGAACAGTTGTGTGAAATATTAAAATCAAAAACTAAAAAGTAAATAAATAAAATAAATAAATAAATAATATAAACTAAATCTTCAAGCTAGAAGATTTTTACTTAAATTTACACAATCCTCCACATCGCTATCATCACTATCGCTTGTTATTGATAAATAATTCGCCGGCATATTTTTTGTGAAATAAAAATTAGTCACAACTATTAATTAAATAACCAACGTTAATGAGAAACGTCAAACAAATAGCATTCGCTGCATTTCTTTCTCATGAAACGAAAATGTCTTTCGTTTTTGGAGTTCGCTTTTTTGCTTTCCCGCAAATGATAATTCATTTCGTTCTCGTAGTTACATGAAGCAAAACGTTTGTTTAAACGAAAACGATTGAACGTTTTTATCTTACAGAATCCCACCCCTGGATTTCGGTTAGATATTGACAGATGACTACCTCTAGATATGTGGAATTGTTAGTTGAGACTAATTTATATCAGGAGTTTTACTTGATTACAATTTCATATAATTTTAAAACGTTTAAACTAAAAGTAATTTGAGCTCCGTGTAACACAATGGGCACGAAATCCAACCATAACGCTGTGTCCAGCGTAAGCACGGGAATGCGGTGCGATACGATTAATGCGGGCAGCTGTCAAAATCAAACAGATGCGACCATAGCGTAAACACGATATTGCGGCAACGCGTGTTTTGCGACGTTTCCGCATCGCACGCATTGTTGATTTTTCTCGCAATTGTCGCACGGAAGCTAATAAATGGAGGTTCTGATTTCGGATATTCAAAAGAGAAATATGTTTTGTGGAGATTATTTTTGATTTATTACTCTTCTTTCTTAATATTCTTAGTTTTAGTAAGCGGTTTTCCAATAGTAAAAGCTTACGGGCCGAAAATAACGTCAATTCGAATTGAATATGTTGAAAAATTGGTTTTTAACGCAACCCGCATGAACGCACTATCGCCTTGTAGTTGGACACTTCCGCATTCTCCGCAAACAAATGGGATGCGTGCAGGCATCGTATCGTACGCTAAAATCGTGCCCATGCTTACCCTGGACACAGCGTAAGAATGGCAACGCGATCCGCATAAACTCCGGCACAGAATTTTCTAGGTGTGTGTGCGGCAGCAATGGCGCTTCTTTGATTTATACAGGCACAACAACTTAAAAATAGACCGTTTCTTCTCTCAGTTGACCGGCTAGTTTGGGTACCTAGTCTTTGGCTTATACGGTAAAATTTGTCTTTAATTAAATAGGAGATCTGGTTCATAACTGGTGGAGTGGAATCTTCGATTAGGCGTTAGTCGAATTTAATCTCCACATTGACGGTTGACGGATGATGCTGCAACTAACCAAGAAAAGTCGTTTACCACATCAACATACTTATCCCTCGTCAGCGACGTTCCAAAATCTGTTGTTTGCCAGTACAAATTCCTCAGCAAATCGGTTCAGTTACAGGTACACAAAGGTTAATTATCATACGGACCGCACCTGCTGAACGTCAGCCAGCTTTCCATTTTGATTGCTTTATAAGACAGTTTCCATTATACCCACGCTATGGTGTCAATTACAGATTATACAACCCCATGGGGTCGGGTAAGTGTAATAATGTCATATCGCATTAAACTGATAACAGCAAAGCGATTTAACATGCAATATCAATTAAGCCCTGTCCTCCTTTTTGTGAAGACGGTTGTGCAGTAAATTTGTGAAAATCACTTAATTGCCTCAAATTAAGTCACAATAAGACACCAACGACGCACACACACATTTCTATATGCGTATATGAGTGGGTGTAAGAATGTGCCATAAGAGTGATGTAATTAAAAACAGTTTACAAACATAATCCACGCAAGGGCTTCAACATAATATAGATACACGCTGTCACGTGTAGTAGGTGCGCCACCAGTTCCAGTCCAACGCCAAACATCACCCGCCGTATAGGATGGTGTTCTTAAATTGGTCGAGATTATAAGCGCCAACGAGAGGAGAGATCTTGTTGGCTTCTTTTCCACTAAACAAGGTTAAGATACATCACTGGGTAAATAGCTGCGTGTAACCACCCCCCCAGTCGCTATAGCAGAACCATCCGCAGCTCCTGCTGTACTTAATCCCAATGTGTACTTTATAACCAGCCCTTAACGGCTGCGTTTTAACCCTTTCATTTTTGCATAATTAATCTTTAGCTACATGACCTGGTACTGGCATAGTGTCTGTGGGGCACACAACCCTTCTTCGAGAAGAGATACCGCCGCTGCCGCCGCCGCCGGAGTAATTCCATATTCAACTCATATGTCCTCGCAATTTACAATTCCAGGCAAATTAACGTCATTCAACTAATTCCGCTCCCATTTTGCTGGAGATGTGTAAAACAAACGATCCGACCCTCGTCCTCGCATTCGCATGGATACATTAGGTATATGTGTGTGAGACCCACTTTCGGTGTCAAGATGCTTAGTGCGTGCGTGTGTGTTTGTTTCCTACAGCAGAAAGGGTTAAGTTTTGGGTTAACTGCTGCTGTTGCTGCTGCTGCCCCGGCCCCCCTTGAACCTAATGGAAGCCACACACATAATACGTAGTGCGTGATCCTGGATCACTGTGCTGCTTCTCACTAATTCCCCGAGTATTTATGGGATTTATTAACGAACATTTATTGCACGACGACGACGACACACACACAGTGATGCAGTGGAAGGAGGCATATTATTTGTCTCTCTTTGTGACAGTCCTTTCGTCGTCGAACATATCTGCAGAAAAGGATTAATTCCATAAGTAGACACTTTTGTTTCACCATTGGGGGGGTTAGCAGTTAACACACTCATGTGGAAGGACCTCGTATACTCGTATGCGTGTGCGTTAATTATTTCAAATGACACTTTAACTGTTCGGAAATGGGTGCTCTTTTTCTGCTCATGGAATTCGGACAAAACGGATTAGAATTGAAATTAATACGATTTAATGAAGGACGCATGCACAGGCACACACGTGTGGCATACCTTGAAGGATTTCGACTTTATGGTCGGTTTTTGTCGTGATTAATTTCACTTCCTCCTCACCTTACGCTATAGATTTCTTTTTCCATTTGATGAAATGTACGAGATGAATCCAACAAATCAATTGGATAGTGCGGCATGCACGCAGCACACAGAGATTGTGTGAACGAAATTACAAGGAAGAAGAAGTTAACGATCCGTCGCACGTAGGAAGAAACTTTTTCCAACAAAGTGATTGACAATTATTATAGCACATTGGCAGGGTGCTCAATTTATTTGCACTAATTGTAATTATATGGTTGAAGTTGAGGATGGTAGACGCGTAGATGTGTGTGGAAAGTATTCGAGAAAGCAAAGGCTCATAAGAGAGACTATTCTTAGCTTGGTAAAGGATAGCATCATTTTTGAAAAATGTTCTGAATCAAAAGAAAGCACAAAAAGGATTGCAAACTATTGAAAACAATGGGGAAAGTCCTAGAATGGATCATATACGGCAGACTGCTCGAGGTGGCAGAGGATAAAGGAGCTTTGTCAGATTATCACTGTGGAGTTAGAAAATCGCTTTCCGTCGGCTGAAGGAATACGGGGAAAAAGATGGAGAGACTCTTGACGTTAAAAATTATTTCCATTTGGCAAACTGGTCATGCATTAGGAGATCCCTTTCCGGAATGGAAGCGCTGTATTACCTACCTACTGAATAAAGTAGCAAACTGCCTTGCCGACAGGAAGTTGAGGTATACTGATGATGGAGTTAAGTATTACAACGTAGCCGCGGGAGTACAACACAAGCCTGCGTTATTGCGGGAATGATTCCCATCGACATTCTCGCCAACGAAATGCTATTATCTACCTTAGGCGAACAGTCAACCGGCAAGAAGTCATCGTTAGGAGAAGGCTAAAATAAGAAGAAAAGGCAACATCTATAGCACTGTGGCCAGTCCGGTGGGGTAACACGCCAACATCAAGGTCTGGACAAGAAGAACAAGTGGGGATTGCAATTACCATGTATTTCTTTAACAATTTGGAAGAGATTGGTTGCTCAAACAATGCTGAGACCATACATTTTTTTTTTTTTTTTTTTTTTTTTTTTGTTGGAGGTTGCTACTATCCGATGGAGCACTCAGACACAACTACTGGTCCATTGTACTGCCAAAACAGACACCTTACATTGCTGTACTTAGTTTGCCCGTCTTTCGAAGAAAGATGAGAAGGAGCTTCAGTGATGAAGAGCTTAGATGTTCGGCACTCACCACGTCAGCCCCAAAGATCCGCCACCTGATGCGAGCAAAGGCAGGACAACTACAGAGGAAGTGTTCCGCTGTATCGTCATCCTCTCCACAAGCAGGGCAGATGGTGGTGTCGCTCAAGCCCAACACATTTAAGTGTTTGGCAAAAGCTTGGTGGCCCGAAAGGACACCCACAAGCAGTCTACAATCGATTCTCCTGAGAGACAGAAGGAAAGATGCTGACCTTTTGCAGATGTCCGGTCGCAGTCGTTTGGTCTGTCTGCATCCAGCACAGTCACGCCACCGACACCCGTGTTCACGAGAAACCCAAGTATCAATGGATGACCTTACCGCAGATGCTGGCAGACCCAACGCAGGTTCAGGCCCTGAGAGAGCTTCTTCGGAACCCAGCCTGGCAAGCTCATCAGCGATCTCGTTTCCCTGGATACCAGTGTGGCCTGGGACCCAGACAAGTTTCACTGTGTTTAGCCTACCGACCAGATTTAGAGAAAGCTTGAGTTCAAGCACTAACTTGGACGAGGTAAGAGGGTTGAGCAGCGCTTTTAGTGCAGCTTGGCTATCACTGCAAACGCAAATGCTTCTAGCTCTCCACCTGTTTGTCACAATATAGTGCATAGCCATAAGGATAGCGAAAATCTCCGCTTGGAAGACAGACGCATGGTTCCCTAAGGGGTAGTGTAGTCTAACGCTTTCGCTTTCCACGAAGACTCCCGAACCTGACCCCTGTCCGGTTCTGGAGCCATCCGTGAAAACACGATGGCATTCTTTCCCTGGCTCAGAGTCTGGCCGAAGCCATTCCGTTGCCTGAGGAAAGTAGACGTGATAGTTTTGTCGCAGTAGGATTTCTGGTGTCATTGCGTCAGACGGCATATCCATAAGACAGGGGTCAAAGGATAATTCTCGCACAAGTTCATCAAAATTCCAATGCGCGTGGTACCAAAAGCCGCCTCTTTTTAACCGAGAGATGGATTTCAGCGTACACCCCATGATAAAAATATCAAGGGGGGGGAGGTTCATCATAGCATCTAGAGCAGAGCCCGGAGTACTGGGGAAGGCCCCTGTGCAGCCGAGACAAACCGTTCTTTGAAGTTTGGCAAAAGAGGCAGTAACACGTTTCCGCGAAAGCCTGTTCCACCATACAACCGATGCATACGAGAGGAGAGGTCTTACCATTGCCGTATAGATCCAAAGGACCCTTTTAGGAGATAAGCCCCATGTCTTGCCAAAAGCACCTTTGCACTGCCAGAAAGTGGACAGCGCTTTATCAGTTTTTGCTTCGACATGCTTGGACCAAAGAAGTTTTCTATCGAGGATTACTCCCAAATATTTGACTTCATCAGAGATCGGAATAGTGACACCTTTAAGCACAAGTTGAGTCAGACCAGTGACCTTCCTCCTTCTCGTGAAGAGAACAACCGTAGTTTTAAGAGGATTCACTGAAAGCCCATTTCTTGTGCACCAATCATCGATCATTCCCAAGGATCTCTGCGCCAGAGAGCAGACAGTCCTTAGGTCTGAACCGACAGACAGAACGGCGACATCATCCGCGTAGGCTTGTGTGTAGGTTCCAGGAAGATTGAGAACCGTTAGCAGAGAGTCTACTACCATACACCATAAAAGGGGAGACAGAACACCACCTTGAGGGCAGCCCCTGTTTACCCCTGTCATGACGCACTTTCCACAATCCGCCTCGGCAATCAACGTCCTGTGCATTAGCATTGCTTTAATCCACAACACCAATGTCTCATCTACACCATGATATCTGGCTGCGTTACACATGCTATCAAAGGTCGCATTGTCAAAAGCACCCTCGATATCGACGAAAATACCCAGCGCGTACTCCTTCCGATCAAGAGCACTTTCAATCCTACCAACAAGGTTCTGAAGCGCAGTTTCACAGGATTTTCCGCGCTGATAGGCATGTTGCATCTCAGAAAGAGGATGCGATCGAAGAGCAACCTTGCGCACGTGCAGCTCAACCAGTCTTTCCAAACTTTTCAGCAGGAAGGAAGACAGACTTATGGGTCTGAAACTCTTGGCGAGAGTGTAGTCAGTCTTACCAATTTTAGGTATAAACACGACTTTAACAATACGCCAGGGAGAAGGTATGTAAGCCAAGGCTAAGCTTGAGGTGAAAATTCTTTTCAGCGTCGGCATCAGCTGACTACAACCTTGTTTCAGCATGGCTGGATAAATTCCATCCGGACCAGGTGACTTAAAACTCTCAAACGATGCAATTGCATATTTGATAGCGTCATCAGTCACCACTCTGGAAGCAATATACCAGTTACGCCGCGTGATGTTAGTTGATTCAGATGTGGCCACCGTTGCCGGTACCACAGAAGAACACGTAGTGACCTGATTTCCCGGGAAGTGAGTCTCCAGCAGGAGACTAAAAGTCTCCGCCTTTGTCTCAGTGAAGGTACCATCAGATTTTTGGAGCGATTCCAGTTTACTTGGTCTTTCCCTTTTGAGAACTTTAACAAGTCTACTGGTTGCACTTAGTGATTCGACCTCCTCACAAAATTTCCTATAAGAGTCACTTTTCGATTTACGAATTAGTCTCTTAAATTCTTTTTGTTTCGATCGATATAGATTCCAGTCCGCTTCTAAGTTGGTTTTTAGAGACCAATTTAGGAGTTTCCTGGTTTCTTTTCGAATACGCTGCAGTTCGGTATTCCACCAGGGTACCGGTTTTCTACAGGAGTTTTTTGTAACTGGACACGCTTGCTCAAAACAGCGGATAAGAACGCTGCTCAGATCCTGAGCAGATCTCTCCATCCTCTGGACTGATCTTAGTTTAAGTGGAACTTCAACAGAATTGCCAAGTTCCTCCCTAAAACGTGCCCAATTCGTTTTTCTCGGATTTCTCCTCTCTTGCGAAGGTGAAACTTCACAGTAGATTTGAAATTCGATATATCTGTGGTCTGACAGAGTGTTGTCTGTTGATACCCTCCAATTGACGATAGTCTTGGAGTGCCTATTGGACAGAGTAACATCGATTACTTGCTGTCTCCTGGCTGTAACAAATGTAGGTCGACAACCTACATTGTTAATGGTGATGTCAGACGATAAGATGAAGTCCAGAAGACGATCTCCTCTTATATTGCATTTACTGCTGCCCCAAACAGTGTTTTGGGCATTAGCATCGCAGCACAAGATAAGACCCATCTTTTTGGACTCACAGTACTCTATGAGCTCAACAACTGCCTTTGGTGGTGGAGGAATTAGAGAGTCATAGGGAAAGTAAGCCGATGCAACGACAAAGGTTTCCCAGTTGCCGTTTGCATGATAAGTGATAGTTGCAGCAACCAAATCTTGGCAACAAAACCGATTGATAGTAACTGCCGTAAGAGATTTCGATACAACAAGACATGTCCTAGGTCTCTCGGACAGCTTATCGTAAAGAACGTTATAGGAACCGCTCAACTCACCAAGACCACAGATGCGATTTTTCCACACCCATGGTTCCTGGATGGATGTTATGCGGTTTTTTGTTCTACTGACAGCAAGCCTCCTACTTAAAAGAGCGGTAGCAGCCTTGCAGTGCTGTAGGTTTATCTGAGTAAACAAAATGGATGTAAACTCTGGGTTACGACCACTATTCGCACTGTTTGGCATTGAAATGGAAATAAATCCTACCAAGATGCAGATAGGGACGCATGTCGTACCTAGACTTAATGACCTCGGCAGAAGCCATGTCTATGCCCACAACCAGAGAACTACCATCTTCATCAAGACGGTTTTTACTCTGCCTATGAGAACGGACAGTCCAGGCTTTTGTGTCGAGATCAGGATTCTGGGCATGTAAGCGCTTAAGTACATCCGCCGAGTTCTCCTGTTTACCAGGGATCCAGCAGACAGCACGAATAAGCTTTGGTGGCTTGGTGAGACCATACATACTTACATACGATATGGTGCCTCTTCTCTTGTGAAGATCCCACAACCCCAATTAACCTAACCCATAACCTAACATTTATGTTAATGACTTACAGTCGAAGATGCAAACACAACTTTATAAGAAAATAGAATGATAACGTTCCGATTTCTACTTACTTACTTAACGGGCTCCCGACCCGTGGAGAGTCTCTGCCTGAGACACTGCAGCCTTCCATCCTCTGCGATCCCGGGCACGCTGCTTCCAATTTTCCAGACCAAGCGCTCTGGCATCCGCGATGGCTTGGTCTTTGAACCGGAGGTTCGGTCTTCCTTGTCGTCTCGAACCTGGGGGCTGGGATTCGAAGATCCTCTTAGCTGGAGCATTATTATCCATTCGCTCGATGTGGCCGAGCCAATGTAGTCGACGTATTTTGGCTTTTTGGACTACATCCACATCTTGGTACAGCTCATAGAGTTCGCGGTTGTATCTTCTCCTCCATTCGCCCTCCTCGCACACAGGACCAAAAATCCATCGAAGAATTTTTCTTTCGAAGGAGCCCAGTATCAGCTCTCCCTTCCTGCTTATCGTCCAGCACTCGGCGCCATAAAGCAGAACTGGCAGGATGAGTGTTTTATATAGTTAAATAAGTCTGACAGCTGATCCAAGGCTCTAACAAGTCATAGGAAACTATGACCTTATAATCTCAAAGATGACGACATATATAAAGGCTGCGGATACGAAGAATGCCACGTGGACACACCTCACTAACTTTGTCATTTTCTGCGTCTTGAGGGACAGAACAATAAAAGATATTACTTCGAAGACGTACAAGAACTTTCTGATGTCTAACTATCACTAATCTTTAAAGGTTTTTGATAACATCGGGTTGGCTGGACAGCGTCTGGTAAACACAACAAGAAAAGAAATGAAGACAACCGATACAACACCAAAGGTTAACTCCAAAAAAGGGCATCATAATGTACCCAACCCAAATCTGACAGCTGACTAACTTAATGTAGTACTTCAATCCGCCGCAGTAAAACTCTTTTGTTTTTCAAGGAAAAGGTAAAAAATTATGAAAAAATTAATAAAAAATTAACCCGTTCGAATCTTACGGCGCCGAATATCTCAAAATAAGCGAATGAATTTTTGTAGACTACTATTCCATCAAATCAAAATATTATGTTGCTCTTCTCTAAATGGTCTAAAAAAATATAACGTAGAACTACGAAAAATAAAATTTTAAAAAATTGATTCTATTCGAGTTCTACTAAGCCACATAGATAAAAAGATGCGTCTAATTAGCGTTCAACTCAAAAAATAAAAGATTGTCGCTCTGCTCTTAATATGTCAAAAAGTTAAAAGTTAATTTTGAAGAAGAAAATTCGTAAAAATTTGAAAAAAAAAGTCACATATCACGTTCGAATCCTACTATGCGACATAGCTCAATAGCTTATAAGGTATCACCCCATGGAATAAAATATTTTGTTGCTCTTTTCTAAATGTGTCCAAAAGTAAAAAGATTAACAATAACTGTCATTTCGTCGAAAATCCAGTTCGCTCACAAACTCTTTTGTTTTCTTGTGGAAAACTTTAAAAAAACGAATTAACTCGTCCGAGTTATTCTGCTTCAAAAATCCCAAAAAATGCATTCATTAACTAAAAAGTTTTCCGAAAGTGAATTTAAACTACCTACTTGAAAAATAAGAATAAAAACAACTTGATCGGATTACGTTATAAAACAGAATAATTCTTTTATTTGTCAATTAACAATTTCGTGTAGGTATTTCATTGAATTTTGACGTTTTGACGTTTGGGCATTGTTGAAGGCTGCATTCAGTGCTCTTTGAATCCATGACTGGTCGGCTGCCTCCAGTCCTTTGCTTTGGAGACGTCGTAGTCTCCAACAATACATTATACATTTATAAAATCAAATGCATTTCCAGAAAACTTTTTTGGTTTTTAAAACTGACAACACTATTCTGAATAATAAAGAAAACAAAAATAGGCAAAAATGTATAGGTACTTTTGCAATTCACATCATTGACAAACGAAAACGATATTAATTGAGATCGAAAACCTACGTAAGTGGCATAAAATTGAGAGTTGAACTCGAATTAAATGCCGTGCGGAGATAGGTAACGACGAGCTTTGCACTATTTTGTCTGCATATGTAAGAAAATCCAAAAAGCAAACACTGAAGCGTTTGATAAGACTCACGTTCACATTGCTGTTGTTGCCTTAAGACGAATTAATTTACAACACTGTTTCATTCCACTCGCCGCCGGCCGGATCAATGTTGCCGTTGCTATGAATTAACACCCTCCCCCCTCCCACATCTGCAGATGGTTTATTAGCGGCGTTTAATTACGGTAATAACTTAAGGTATGATGATGAGCTGGCTTTCCACATTTGCATTCGTGTATTTTTCTTCTTCTTTTGCTAAGCATTTTTTCCCAACTTCCACATCCGTGGAGGGTGTTTTTTTTTCGACGCCGCGCCGGTACCTTAAGCGTCATAATACGCTTTCATCTTCACCTGGCTGAGTGAGTGTGCCGCAGGATATTATCAGTTGAATGGAATACCGAAACCCTGCTTCTCCGACGTCACCTCCGGGGGAGTGCTCCGAAAGGATGGAAAATAAAACAGCGAAAAAAAAGTTAGTGTATTAGCGGCAGGAAACCAAACGGAAAGAGGACGTAAAGCAAACATAAAATAAAGCAAAAAAAAAGAAAAACTTAAGGGATTATCCTTTTAATAGTAATGATAATTATTTTTTTTTTATGGCGAAGGGATTTCTTATATTCCTCTTGCTGGCAGAGCCGGTGAATATGGCTGTGTATAGTCTGAGGTAAGAGCATTTTATTTTAACTCCTGGTCGCGGTGTAAACGGGCAGCAGATATAATTGAGGTGTAATTTCCGCTGAGAGGATTGGTAAGAGGATCCGGTAGGATTTTCCGTATGCAAATGGCTTGAGAAGTGTTTTTTCCAGTTTTATTTTATTCATTTGTATGTTTTTGCTGTGTGGGGGGGAGGGGGAGTGGAAGAAAAGTTCCTGTTGCTTCGTTCGTCATTTTATTAAATTTAGCCATGTTTCCGGTTCTTGGTATCGCACCAGTTGCGTTTTTGCTCTGGCTCTTTTGGTTTCATCGATTAATCTTACTTTTTGTGGGTTATACGCTTCTGGCGGGTGTTGCTCTATAGATAGTATTTTGCTGGTATTTTTTGTTGGGAATGTTTTCAAGAGCAACACGTGTACGATAGGTAGGACGAGTAATTGAATGATGTGTGGACCATGCTCTCCATAAAGCGTGACGAAATGGCGCGGTCATAAGATACCAAGGAGTTTTGTTTAATCGACCTAATGGAAGTGGTTTATTAAGTTTAAAAAATTTCACTTTGAAAACACATTAGATAATATGGAAATATTCATTTATTTCCCTTTTTCTCTTTCCCACTTCAAACGTCAACGAAAGCAAGGCAACAATTTAGCGAAAACAACCCTACATGTAAGGCGAAACCTAAAATTGTAAAGTTTGCACAAACCAGAACGAGTTGACCATATCGAGCACTTTTTTCTGGTAAATTAATTTAAAACGGGGTGTCGATTCTCATCTTGGATAAGTTATAAATTTGTTCACTATATCACGGAAGACGAGATTCTTATGACATGATCGCTGAACAAAAGCTTTTGAGATTCAAAAAGTTTATTTAATTGAATAGGTATTTATTTTGATAGTTTAACCCGTACTTTAATCAAGACTCAATCAACAAAGTAATTAGGCTCAGCCGAGAAACAAATTGTTCGAAAAATGGCTGGATTACATATCTTTCTATGGAGGAAACTTCAAGTAATTATTCACGCAATGGGAACCTCTATAACACTGCTACTCACTTGCATCGTCCTTTTATTTTTAAAAATTAAATAGAAAATGAAATGGCTGACATCCTGCCTTCGAGTAACACTACAACGATGACATTTACCAATTTTAAAGTTCTTAGACAATTTTAAAAACAAAATTTACAGTCCAACAAGAAAATTGTTGTGTTAAATATATCTTGAGACAAAATAACCTTTTAAAAATCAAATTTTTGACTCAACAATTCGTTCTTCAGTTAACAATTATTATTAAGAACAAAAAAAAACGTGTATTACAATGAAAAATGTTTACTTGTATTCCGAGGGTAGGTGAAAATCTTCCAAAGACACTATGAGAATAGAAAGCGCGTGCTCAGAGTAGTGTCAGAATTTTACTGAATAAAAGCACCACCCTTCGATAAAATGTTAGATACTGCAACTAAGATATAACTTATCAAGCAATTTTTCTATCACGAAATAATAACTTTTGGCAGGTTACTTTCCAATGAAAGGTCCTGCATGTTCCGCAATTAATTTTATCTTGCCAAGTCGAACGGTTTCATTCTTTGTAGTCGGCGCAATAAATTGCTCTCATCCAAAATTTCTCGGACTGTATTGTTGAAATGTCCGATTAGTCGGTTTCTATGTTTTCTCGCGAAGCTTCAAGTTTCAGCTTCGACTGTTGGAATTCCGATATCCCAGTGGATATCGTCGTTTCTAATGTACCATGGTGCTTGTACAATTTCTCTAAGCACTTTATTTTGAAAAGTTGGTAAAATATTTGCATTCGTTTTCTTGGTACACCCTTAAAGTTGTATACCGTAGGTCCGCAGCGGCTTAAGCACTTGCTTGTATAGAAGCAGTTTGTTACAATAGGTAAGTGACTGAAATATTTTCCTTAGCACAAGAGGCAATGGAATCATCATGAGTTGCGATTGCGTTTTTAAGTTGCGGACTATTTTGCGACGTTGTGAGGGGTTAAAAGCATTGGAAAAGTGTCACATAGCTTCGCAGCAACTGCTCAAAATTATATATATTCGCATGAAATTGTTAAGATTTTAAATAAAAGAGAGGTAAGGTCAAATTATTATAGGATTAAAATATCATTAATTTTCAACATGTGTAAAAAAAAAGTGTCACTTTAAACGAAATTGTTCTTGGTTGGTTTTAGTTTTTTTTTTGTAAAAAAATGTATGCGTTTTTTTAAATTTTAACATTAATTGTTCTTTAATCAAGATTTTCTCTCTTAAAATGTTAAATATTTTCGTATTTGGCCACACCATTTAAATTGTTGATATTTTTTTATCTTTTTTATCTTTAAGTCAAGAATAAAAGTTGCAATAGTCTCACACTTCCATTCTTAAATTAGGAATTTTCCGTACTTGGGTTCATTTTAAAGTAAGAAAATTGTTGCGCCAAAATATTGAATTCTTGATGTTACAATTTTTTTTCGTTAGTGAAAAAGTTGTTAACTTCTGACTCAATACGAATGACAAAACTATGCATTAAACTAATCCAAATATGAACAGGTCCATTTTACAAATGTACTGTGTGGGCACACAATATGTCTGCCGGATGAGCCGCACACACGAAATCGATTGCTATACACATTACACAATCCATCCATTTGGTCTGCCTTAAATATTCCACTAACGTTCAACTTAGTGGCAGATTGAAATTTATCCCAACTTAACGCATTTATTGCCTGTCTACACTCGTCACAGATTCATTGCCGCACTAATCAACAGGTCGGAAGCATTTGTTATAGGCAAAGCCTCGACAAAGTTTGTAGGCACACACACACACGGAAAATAATGATGCGGATGGGTCCACTGCGTTGATGATGATTCCAAATCATTGCAATTTCAATTATAGCTCATCATTGTTTGCTTTCCCACATACAAAGGATGGAATGGGTGCACGTCAGGGCCCTTTGATTGTTTTGTTAATTGCAGCGCGGTTATTGTTGGCTATATGGGGCTCAAACCCTCTGACCCGGTATACCGTCACACTGACTATTCGTGCATGCGAATTGCAACCGTACAATTGAGTGGGAGTTGTGGCAAAACGTTAATTTGTGTTTTTAATTTCATTCCCCTGTTGCTTTGTAGTGGTTCCGCCAATTTGTGCTGTGAGACTAATTTCATTGTAATTTCAAAATTACTTCCTATTTGTAGATAATCCTTTGATTGAGGACACGGTTGAGTATGTTAGTATTGGCATTGCTGATTAATTGTTTTTAGGGCGGAAAATGTTTTCATTTTTTCGTTAGCCAAACAAAAATATAATAAATTTCTAAATTAATTGCAAAGTAGAATTTTCAACGTAATTATATTAAAATTATGGAAAATAAAATTGAGGTGACATGTGTGGTTCATATTATGGACTGCGATTTGGTCATAATTCAAAAAGTGGACTTTGTCACGTTTGTTTGCTTTTTAAAAATCGTGTGTTTATAAAATGGCAATGACATAATCCGTAATCGCTGATGTGTCGTCATTGTCAAAACTGCCCTCTATACCAAGAAAGGGAGCATTTGCAAGCTTTGAACATTGAGCTATTAAGCCCTTTACTGTAAGTGACATCTCTAGATTATTTACTGGTGTAAAGTTTACAATTTACCTACCTGCCAAAAAGGTAAATCGCCGAAACTGACCTTCTGAGGGCAAGCATTTTCAAACCAGACCAACGAGGTTTTTAGTCCAGTTAAGAGACGCGCATAATTGGAGAGCGTTCTTTACCAACTGTGCGTATAATAGGAGTCAGTTGTGGCTAACGACCGGGCTATCTGAATGGGCTTGTAGTTCAGACGCTGATTAACCCCGGGGCTCTGACTGTAAGCATTATCCAAACTGGTAGATAGAAAGCTTCAATTGAGAGCAAATATAATGGAAGGCGCCCAAAAACCCTTAGTTTCAAAGAGTGATTAGCTCCCAATCGGGATTGGGACTTCATAAAATGTACTTGCATTGGTGGCAATAACGACAGCGGTGAAAAGGGGTAAATAAATCAGGGGCGGGATTCTGTAAGATGAAAACGTTCAATCGTTTTCGTTAAAACGAAAGTTTTGCTTCATGTAACTTTGAAAACGAAAGACATTACACTTTCGTTTCCTGCGAAAGGAATACAGCGAATGCTTTTTGCTTGACATTTCTCATTAACCTTGCGAACCATAAGAAGAAAACGAAAGCAATTACATGGACCAATTTTTCGCTTCTGTGCGATTTCTTTCGTTTTTTGAAATGCGAAAATTGGTTTCGTTTCGTTTTTTACAGAATGCCATTCCAGCAAGACCGTTCAAACAATTCTAAGAATAGCTTATAAGAACCTTTTTGAAGGTCTGCTGTATCTTGTATCAGTTTTATTTTGGACTGCGTTTTCAAACTGCAAGTCGAGTAATGCTCGAGGCGTTTTCTTCTAATTTCTTAAAAATATTTGTGCACATAATTTCTAGTGTTTGTCTCCTGAAAATCAACTATTCAATGTCACTCACCACAGACGTTAACTACAAACTTTCAGCCCTGCCATTGACTTTAAAAAATTATTTTAATAACATTCCAAAGGAAAATGAAGCGCCCCTCTCGCGTAAGTATTCTCTTCGGCAGAGGACAACTACAGAAAACACGCAAATCACCAAGTCGAATGGGTTGTTGGTTGGCTCTGCCCTCAGCTTGTTGCAAAATGAAAGACTCTCAGCGCTGCAAGACAGGAAATACGTTTCGAAATGAATTGAAATGCTTTGTATTTGCGATGCGAGTCTCTACTGTGTCTCTAGGGGAGCGACCAAAAGGAAGAGGCCAACTCGCGGATGTACCAAGTGAATAAGTAGAAGATAAACGTAATGTAACAGGACGTACATCTTATTCAATGCCAGGAGGAAGAAGCTCTCTGCCAGACACTCAGCTAAGCGCGATGCACCACTCGCACACACACACCAACACACAAATAGAGACACTCCGACAAAATGCAGAGATTTATACTTCTCGTGTGTTTTCTTTAATCTCTTAAGCCGTTCTGCTTCCATTTTTATCTGCATCTATATTGGTTTGAGGAGGGCACTTGCCTCCGCGTTGCTGCTGCGCTACAGTGGTAGGTACTCAGGAGAGGCTATCTTGTCTTTCAACTCCCTGCTGGCCCGTGTACCGCTGCCGCTGCCGCGTCGTCGCCACTCGCCACCCCATTCATCTGATTACTGCTTTCCATGTTGGCTATATAAGGATGCACCGAGAGCTGTGCTTCTCGCATTCGACTTCCTCTCTTCCAGTTGGGCTTAAATCTAAATGCGATCACGAAAGCAATATATTTCCGAAACGAAAAAGGAAAACGAACCAGCATCATCTCCCATATATAGTGATGGCCGCCACCATCGCACGCTGGAGGGGCGGGGGGTCGAGGGCACAAATATACCACCGATAGAAGATAAAGGTTTTTCGGGGGGCGAAAATCTGCAGCATTTCGTTTGGCATTGCTGCCACTTGAGAGCGGCAGGAAATAGAAAAGTAAAAAGTATATTCTAGTTGGCGCGCGAGGATTTTCATTCTTGCACAAAGTCCTTATGCTTGTTCTGCCGTCTGCTGCTGTTGGTTCTTGTGCCACTGCATTGCATGAGAATTCCTTTTAGAGTGCAGTTCCTGTGCCTACTACATGTATACAGTTGGATGCGTACCGGCGGTAACAGCTCCCGATGAAATATTTATGGCTCCGTACAATGGAATTACTTTTGGCACAGTTTTATCGCGAAGTTCTCTCCATATTTGTGGAAGGGGGATGGAACGGCCTGTCAGGGGCTCACTGAAGTGTGGAAATCCTACCTACACTTAATTCAGAGTTTTAGGGAGTTTCCAATTCGAATCTGATTGACGCAGTTAGCAAACGCGTTCGGTTATTTACCTATACGCGTAAAATTGGAGGTTGCAGTCATGAACGGTGTAACTAGTGTAAAACGGAAAAACAGTGAACAGTGTGGGTATTCAAAAAGGTTGCGTAGCTAGCAGCAAAATATAATCAAAATGGCGCAGATCAATCTGAACCTTTGTGCGGCCGTATAGGACTTGCTTGCACAAATGCCCTTTGTTTATTTTGTCCTATTAAGTGAACGCTACTAGTCTTAGACGCTTTAACAAGAACAAGCCAGGGATAAGGAAACCAATCTTAAGTCAATGACAAAAATGCAAAGCCTAGCATGTATAGGGACAACCAACGCGATGGAAACCATACCTACAGTTGGACGATTGGACGCAATTTTCAATCTGACTCCTCTAGACCTATAAACGGATAAATCTGCTACCAAAAATGCTATGGAAGTACGTTGGAAACGTTGTCATTTCTGACTTTATGTTTCCCTATCTGAACTTGCTTTTGCTCTTTTTCGTTTGGGTACGAATGAAACACAAGTTAACCCACAAAGATGATATCCTTTGGTGTATATTTTCGGGGGATGGTCTATCAGGTTTCCTGATTGCAGCGCAGTGTTTTCCATACAGAGGTTCTGGCAGTCCACACAACAAGATAACAATCTTCATGATAGTAAGGCTATTTCTGCTATTGAAATAAAATCTAAGCTAAGTTAACGCTGCCTAAAATTTGTTCTACTAAATGTCGTTTTCCATTGGGATTTTCAAATTTCATATTTTTAGTGCACAAAATGAGATCACGTTTTTTAGCACTTTCCTTTCGATGTTGCGTGATTTAAAAGTCATCTATTTTTAGATTGTAATTTGTGTTTATAAAATTCCAATAATTTTTATTGATATTCATTACATCGGTCAGATGTACATTTTTCCTTATTTTTCAGAAACTCGTATAGTCTACAAATGTAAATAATACCACACTTCAAAGTTTGACAAAAGTCAAGTGTTTTGGCGTAAGTGAAAGTGAGATGCTTTTTCGTGTATGTAATGTCCCTTTAGGAAGCCCGTTCGAAAACAGAGATAATGTATATGCGATCATGCTGATGCATCCTTGGAATCTTTTTCGATTATATTGTCCTAAAATGTTCTTACCTTGTGGCAGGTGCTAGCCCTCATTTCTTTCCCTAGTTTCCTTAACTCTCCTTTTACAGTCTGATCTAATATTCTACAGAATCATTCAGAACCTACAAAGGTTTTTGTTACTTACATTTTTGCTAACGTGTCCGCCAAGGGGGTCTTGTGATTTTTACCTAGTTCACTATGGCTAACTGACTCCAGTGGCGCACACATTAAGTTGGTTGAGGTCCCCTTTCACCTGGGCCACACCACCTCTAGTCCATTGTCACTACGGATTGGAAAAGAAGACTCTTCGCTTTATTTGTCTTAGCCTTCTTAGACGACTGAAGCGAACTTTCCCTGCCAGGTTTACGTCGCCGTACAGCTGTACGTAGAGTTCGCTGTGTCCAGTGCGCCCAAGATAATGCAGTTGGCTCAGTATTTGTTTGTTCAATTTGTTATTTATTCGGGGCAAATGGAAGGGACATGCAAATTTAAGCTGTATCTTATAGGCATCCTTCAGGACAGCTCTACTCTGGGATAATTGTACGACCCCCGAAGGAGGTGCCGCAGTTATTAGTTCTACTACATAACATTGCCGATATTGCCATGAGTGTTTTTTTTTAAATGCAATTTTAAAATGAATACTCCCCTATCCAAATGGCCCTACTCCATTTGCTGTGAAGAGCTTAATCAATTCTTTGGCTGCACTTGTTAAAGAGCTCATCACACTGCTCATGATGTCAATACACGCTTAAATGCATGATAAGCCATTAATAGCTTCATTTTTAAAGTAGGTATCCGCGTATCCATCCAGTGAAGATGTAATAATGAATTCAGCGCTTGCATATTTCATTATAACCAAGTACATATCCACCCATTCCCATATGCATGAGGATGAGTATTCGTATAATTGAAAATCAACACCAACACCGCGCACAGCGCACACTGCGACTGACCTCCCCGCGCGCTTCCGCAAATGAGCTCTTTGCGTTTATGAAATCCGCATTAATTTCGAATTTATTCCATCGCCAGGTGATAACCTCATTCCATTGACATTGCCACCAGCAGCTGCAGATGAAAATCATGAAAATTATGAAAATGGTGAAAATCGCATTTGGAAACATTTCTCGCGACGCTCCGCGCCGTCCACCTACTCGACAGCGCGCTTTGTTGATGATCATCATTCATGATTAATGTTTAATCGATTTAATTTGCTCATTTTTTTTTTGTTCGATTTAATTGAGCGATTTATAATTGAATGTATTGTCGTTTCTGGTGCACGAGGTGGGGTGGATATACGTACGCTTTGCGCACTCATCAAACTGTCGGACAACTGAAACACGTGCAACAGTGTTCTCTGGCTATTATTATACCCAGACCCATTCCTTTGAAATATTGGTTATGCGTCTGCTGTCTGCCCACACCAGCAGCTAGCTACCCTTATGTTTTGTGTCAGAATTAAATGTACCGAAAGATATATGATTAGCTGTACAAATAGTGGCGGTGGTGTGTGGAGCGGGTTAGGGAATGGGTAAGAAGGATGCGAAATGCAGGACTGCTGCGGAATTAATTTTAAAGCGCTTGAAATGCCATACGTCAGTTAGGATTTGCCACACATATAGGGCGAGGAATAGGTATTTCGTATTTTTTTAATTAGTCGGCATGTTTGTTTATTACAAACATTTCTCAATAAGAAGTTGTTGTCAGTCTTGTTTAAAAAAGAAAGCCACGATATTGATTGTGGACGTAGGTATAAAAGAGTAGCGAAGGTCAGAGTATTCTCTGTTTATGTGTCAAAGTCCTGTGTCCCGTCTGTCAGTTCTTCTTAAATATTTTTTAACCAATGTCACAAAAATCACTATTTTGGATCAGAAGGAAAGAACAAACTGACTTTATATGTATAACCACCCAGTTATTATTATGATGAGGGTACACCACCCAGTTAGCTACAGCATAGATATAAAGGGTTTTCCAATAAGAGGTGTTATTTTGAATAGCCCGCTATTTCGGTAGCTGTCACTTTTGAAGCTGTTATTTTTTGACATTTGACAAGTAGAAACTACGCCATTACTAAAAATGGAACGATACACGCTTCAGCAACGCATTGAAATTATAAAAATTCACTACACTTCGGCGCAGTGGCTTAGTGGTAGTGTGTTGGGCTACTAAGCGAGGTTCGTCCCAAAAATTGAAAACCCACATAAAACGAATGGTTGTGAGAAGCTAGGCCTTGGGTCCCATAGACCTGTCGCGCCAAAATATTTATTTATTTATCACTACAAAAATAGTGAAAATTTTGCAGTCACAGTTCGCAAAACTAAAGCATTTTTGGGTCGTCGTGAAGCACCTTGTCGGACCGCAATACAGAAATTTGATGAAAAATTTGAGCTGTTGGGACAAGTTAGTGATGTGAAGAATAAAACCCGTTCACATCGTTCAAGAACAACTGAGAATATTGCTGCTGTAGCCCAAAGTGTTGAAGAAAACCCAGGTTTGTCCATTCCTCGTCGTTCTTTGGAGTTGGGCATTCCACAAACGTGATTAATGATTTTTTATGGCCGGAGTTGGATGGTATTGATCTGGACAGCGTTTAGTTTCAACAAGACGGCGCTACGTGCCACACAAGCAACGAAACCATTGATCTTTTACGGGAACAGTTTCCGGACCGTGTTATCTCTCGAAGAGGTGATCACAATTGGCCACCGAGATCTTGTGATATAACACCTTGCGACTTCTTCCTTTGGGGCCACGCCAACAGCCTAGCGTCCATTCAAGACCTCAAAGATGGAATTCGTGAGTGTATCGAGGACATAGGGCAGCCACTTTGCGATTTTGTTATGGAAAATTTCATAAAAATGATATAGTCCTGTATGCGTGGTCGTGGTTGCCATTTGGCTGATGTTGTTTTTCATTATTAACGGCATACCTTCCTCTTTATTATGAAATAAATATCCGATCATTTTTCTCAAAAAATGGAGTTTTTCTTTGAATATCGAAATAGCACCTCTTATTGGAAAACCCTTTACTACACCTCAAACGTATTTAGATATCCGCCGAAGGCCGCAAACTTTAAGGCACAAATGATAATCGGCAACTTGGTGCAATTGGCGGGAGGTGCCAGGAACAAGGATGAAAAACGTGTCTTAAAACACAATGAACTTCGGAAGAATACGCAATAGAATCGCCCCCAAAAAGTTACCCGCAAAGTGTATTTTTATATTTGTTTCAAAAATTACAAAAAAATTCATTACATGAAATTACGTATTTACCACTTTTCGATATCAGTAACATCGACTGCATGTGCACATTTTTCTCAAATAACTGATGAAAGTTGGCTCAAAATGTTACTACAGTAAAACCCTGAAAAGTGTCTCTCGCTTAAGTGCCTTACCCGCATAAGTACCTTTTTTTAGAACCAAAATCTTTGGGACGTTTTTCATATAAAACTCATCTTATAAGTATACCTTTCGCTTAACTACCTTACCCGCTTAATTGCATTTTATTTTGTATATTTTTATTGAAATTTACCTGAAAAAAATTCTTTTAAGTACACATTTTTGGAATCAGCTGAAAAAATACTAAAAAAAAATATTTTTTTTATAAATTCAGAAATAAGGTTGGGGTTTATTGAAATCTCTATTGGATTTTCTAAGTATGGATGCAGCGGCAATGTCGCCCCTTTTCATAAATAAAAAACACTTTGCTGCTAATGCAGCTTGTACAGCTTCTATTTACGTAGTATTTGGAATACCACAGGATATCAAAGGATCCAATGATGTCAAAATACCCTTTTAAACAATAAAAGAAGTGGTCCTTCGAGCCGGATTTTAAGTATCTAGGCAAGATCAGTAAAAAAAATACAATTGAAAGACAGAAGAGAAAAGTTAGTGTAGCTTGGCAGCAATGTTCAACCACAGGTGTGTGGCATTCTCATAACTTAATACCTACTTAAAATAATTTATTGATGAATTAAAGATTCAATAATTAAACAACTAAAGATTGGTAAATGAATTTCAAAGAGAATAAATGACTTTATATATTTTTCAATGCTACCGAATACCAAATTTCAAATTACCATTTATTCGCATTTTAAAATTATTTTTTATTAAATGAGTAATAACGAATTAGCACCCGACTGCAATTTGAATATTTCGCAAAAACATATTGGCATTGTCATTTCTACAAATTAAACTGAAATTTACAAAATGTTTCGGAAAATCAATTTATTGTTGCTACAAATTGAAAATAATAAAAAAGACAAATATTGCAGTTAATCGTCGTGTTACTGCGTAAAAACGTAACATTCACAGTTGAACTCGCAAAAACTCTTGCGAAAAACAAATGCGAAGAGAGATTTATATTACAAGCACATAATAAATTTTATTTCTTCTAAGAGACGAATCTCTTTAAACGCAAATTGCAAACTACATTTTATTGCTATTCTAATATTTAAATACTTTGAACCTTAAAAGATTTTATAATGATTATTTTATTTATCAGAACTGCATTTTTTAAGGTTTTGGAAACGATAAACCTGACAGGCGGTTGTCGTCTAGGATACATTACCGAACACTTCAACCGAAATCGTTTACCAAACTAAAATTTGTGAGCTACAGAGAAACCGAAATTTCTCAAACTTTGTGACTCAAGGTCCTCAAACTTGGAATCAAATAAACTAGAGACGAGACGATAGTGGTTTAGTTACAGAAAGCAAATAGATGACGAGATCGTTGTCTACTATCGCCCGGACGATAATCGTTCTTAAAATTACGGAATTAGTGCCCAGGGAAATATAAATAAAAACATTTTTATAAACATCTTTAGTTTTGCAAAATTTTTCTTTTATTCTAGATTCTAGATTACTTAGAGATCATCCATTTTTATAGAGGTAAATAAATATATACAAATGTTTCTAGATGTCGCTTTTTTGTTTGCGTCACTTTTGTAATTTAAACTTGAATTTGTCAGGTACTTCTTGACACAACACGTCCTTTAGTTTAAGCCCTACTATCTGCTTTGAAACGTAAAAAAAAGCTTAGAGTTAAGAGTCTCCCAACAAGCTTCTTAACCTGAATCCCTTTGCTCACTAGTCACGACCCACAGAGCCCTGATCTACCAAATACAGCAACACTGATAACAATCCATATTGGGGATGTGGGACCTTGGCCGTCAAGATTATTCAAATACTCCCATTTGTGACTACTTTTCTCGATTTCACATCTTGTAGACCGCTTAAACAATATTAAACATTTCATAGCAAAAAACTTCAGCTTAAGGCCTAACCTCACACTAAGCTCCAAACTTACACCGCTCTTAATGAAAATTTGACTTTTCATTTCCAGTTTCGAGTTAATCTCATGTCCATTATGCTTATTTACCTCATTCCGTGTAATCCCCCTTTCAAAGACGCCCAGCATATTCGCGTGACCTTAATTACTCCCCCGAAGCTCTGTATCGGCACTACCCACACCGCAGACGTGCTTTCAGCTCATCTAATTGCAACTTTCTTCCTAAGAATCACTCCATTCAGCGAAACTGAGTAGGAATACCCTCGCAACCCCTGACTGGGGATCAGTGAAATTCACTTAATACAACTTATCGTCGCGTATTAGGAAACTTTCACCGCGGCTCGAATGTACTTGTACATATATATGCAGGACATCATCAACGGCCCAACCCTTCGGCTATAGTTTACCGAGCATTAGTGCGGTGGCACCGTCGTCTTCGCCGTTGGCGTAAGGTTTCAAATTGGTTTATTAAGAACTTAATTACACCGAAAACACTTAAAAATTCTTTTTGTTCGCTACGTCGCGTCGTCCAATAGGTGGGTATAGTGGAACACAACACAACCGCACCTTGCCGCGGTGATATTCAAGTTCCGTAATGTGCATTGCCCCGCAGACTTACAGCCAAGACTCCCTATACTCCCTCCGGCGCATACAACACATTTTCGTTGAGCCGCCGCCGCCGCCGCCACTTTCTTCGAGAAGTGTCGCTAATAGTCTTTCAGGTTTATTTACTTTTTCACCCTCACTCCTTGGGATGCTGGAAAAATCCTTAATACCCGTTAAATGCTTTTACTTTGGGGCCATTAATGTTTTATGCAAATTTGATTCCACCCAGCAAAAGGAGGGAGAGACGTTCACGTCCATGGCAAGAAAGTAAAGTGTTAACCCCATCATTTTAACTATTTTAAAGGATTTCAACTTTATCCCTTAATAATTCCATCCCGCTTGAGTTGGCTATGTCCCTCAAACCTTTAAGAAAACTCTCTCTCGCACACAGTCGTCCATCATTATGCGCGGTCTGAAACTACTCTCTCTCTCTCCAGTGATGGACCAGGACCATTAATCAAAACATCTCTGAATTTCGAATGCAAAGAATCCACGATAAGAATATCCTTGATAAGTCGGTGGCAGTCGGAGGCAAAAAAAAACCGTACCTACCAGCGAATTCATTTGTCAAACGCCAGGATGCATTCAAATTTTCGCCAGCATTCGATCGTGTGAATTCGACAGAATGCAGCCCGACAAGGACAATCTATTTAATTTAATTTCAAAGGATTTATCCACTTGATGGGTTTGCTTGTGAGTAGTTTTTCAATAGGAAGTAAAAGCCCCAAATAAAATGAAGAACGAGGGCTTCTACGAATTTGCGCGGGTATTAAATTCCAACTTTACTTGATTCACATTGAATGAATCCTGCAAACCGCACTCACAACAAAAAAAACAACAACAGCGAAAGGGGCAACAGAGGAAAAAAAATCGAGGATAAAAGTCATGAAATGTGTTTTTCCAACTGGCAATTTTCTCGGGCGTTTTTTCGTAACTGGCGCGTCGCGGTATCCTCCCAACACAAAAGGAACATTCTCTGCGGGATACGTTTCGTTTAGAAGACCCCCCCCCCCCCACAGTTCGAGTTGACTTGGTACTTGGTTGTTGGTTGGTAGAGAACTACACATTTCATATCCTTCTTTGCGCAATTTGTGTGTACTTTCAGTCGACGTTTCTTTCCCGCCTGTTATTGTCGCACGAATGAGTGAGTGTAACGGGTTTCTTTCGTTTTGCCGATCCCAATGATGCATTTATTGTTAAAAAGGACCCTCTGTCTGGATGCCAACACTAGGGCATGTAATATTTTTTCCGTTTTTCTTCGGTGTTTCTCTGTGCGACATGCAAAAATACTCGACTGCCGCCACTGCGTTGCCCATCTTCTCTCTTGTGAAAGTCCTGCCAGGATGCAAACTATCCATAAATCACAAGTTTTCCATAACACCACTATATATATATAATAAAATAAATTATTATAGCGAGTAACCCCAAATGTGCATATGTCCGGACTAAGGACATGGAGTAGGTACCAACATAATCTGCATTTTGTGACCTCGAAAGGATTCAAAAATTTCACGAAAACGAAGGGCAAACCTGAAACGTTTTAGGTTGGCATCTTGATCAAAACAGAACCCGAACCGTTCGTGTGCTGGTGCTGGGTGTCGGTGGGTGGTGGCATCCTGATTGGAATTTCATGTTTGAATAATTTTCACAATTCTCTCATTGGTTTGCGAATGCGTTTTCGGTATGCTATGCATATGTATATGGATAGAGCTGGTGGTGTGTAAGTAATTTATGAAGGATACTGTGCAAACTCTGCGGTACGGGGGACACTTTGGCAACTATGTGCCAATTGCCAACCGCAAATTTCATTTCGCATCCGATGTAAACGATTCCTTGGCTTTGATTCTTTTCCAACACACACTGATGCGGCAAGACAAACTTTGTGCGGTGGAGGATTTCAGATGAGTTCACAGGAAATACCGTAAATGAAAAGGGATCCGTGATTCCATTTGATTATGGTCAATCGGGGTTTCTAATCAATCAGTATTTCAATTACTTTGCGGATTGGAAATCAGAATTTCCATATGTGACAGTAATAGCTATGCATGCAGTTTTCCTAGCAGAGATTGATTTGTGCGGTTCCTCAATCAAGCTGAAAATATATCGTTGTCTACAATGGCGGAAATGTGACGCCGTTCGTATGATAGATGAAATGGTCAACAGTTCCACTGGAAAATTAATAAAAGTCCGAGCCAAATAGATGCGGTTTTGGAGAAACCAAAACAGAAAAGGGAACACGTGTGTTTTCTTTGACAGTGACAGTGACAGCTGTCAAACCAGTTCACATAATAGGTCTTTTACTTTTAAATCTTACGAATTTTTACGAATTCTTACTCATTTTACTCAATTGTCGTTCCTCAACTCGAAAAATTCGTAAAAGAGAGCGGCTCCGAGAGAGCAAGATATTTCCCTTCTTACTAGTTTTTACTCAACAAATTTGTTTGCGTAAGGCAGCCGAAGCAGTTATAGCTATCATTTAAATGGGGACGTTCAAGTATCCAGTTTAGTAAGTCTGACAGCTGGCTGACTTGATGTATCTCGGTTTTGATTGGCCTAGATCGGTCACATGGGCAGCTGTGTCAGTTGACGTCTATCGAGGGGTAGCCCACGAATCTAGTTAAGAAATTCGTGACTGAGTACTAAGTTGACAGTTCGCATATGTGGCTGACATAGGAAAAGTGACGTTTCCGACCAATCTAGTTTTTGCGTGCAGGTTACATCTCTTCCTGACCAATCTAGTCGACTTAAGATAACTTAGTTTTTGAATGTGCCCAATGCATCATTGAAAATTTTGATTTTTGAAACAACTGTCAGTCGCCTGAAAATTGACAGCTGATTTGAATCTTTTGTTATATTTGGCATTATTGGCATTTATGAACAATCTGTCATTTTTTACAGGTTACTACAAAAGCGTTCCATAACTTTTGCGTAAGTTTCCCTCTCTGAGAGAGAATTCATCCCCTCCACTGTCATTTTGACAGTTTTTTCCATTTTTACTACAAAAGTAAAGGAACAGACCTATTTTGCTCGAGTTTGACTGATGAATTGGGTTAGGTTTTGCGTATTTTCTCCAAGCGACAAAAAATCAGAAGTATAATCTACAAAATTGGTCAACGTGTTGACTGTCTTCAGTTTAGAACAAATTCGTCCACTTGTGGTAGTATAGACTACCACTCTTCTCATCAGCATTTCTTAACAAGTTTTTGTTGTAGTTTTATTCCATTAATGCAAATTTGTAATCCTATCGAAAATGACACGCTTATTGGCATATGGTCCGAGAATAATTTTTGGGATCACGTGTAAGGATCCCGTCCGTTCTACCCATTTACCAAAAATTGCGAAATAATCAATAACAGATTTACTTGAAGCGCCAATAAAAGTATAGCTACCCTCTAGGTCGCCTTTAGTACATTTATATAATTATTAGACTAGATTATTATCTTGGCAAAATTCAGTAAATGCATAATCATTGTCTTTTTACCTCCTGTCCTGACAGTATTTAAGTTAAATTTTAATAAAGTCTTCAGGCTTCATCAACAGCAAACACGCAACCACTTGACACAGGGTTCATCTTACACAAATGTAATTATTGCTAATTGATGTTTAACGTCCTATTAGTCAATAGCAATCAGTCAGTCTGTTTTAATAGTTAAATTATAGGGTACAGGCATGAAGAAAAAAAGGGAGCGATAACAATTTCCTATATATCCGCAATCACGAAAATGTTTAACCGATTTCCGTTAAAACGACCGACTCAGTGCAAAAGTAACAAGCCTGTGAGCAACATCCAGTTGGGGTATTTTTTCGGTAGTCGCAAACGCTCTCATTATCCATTCATCCTTCGTCATCATTTTGTGATCTGCTTGCTGGTTACTTTAAGCCCAGAAATGCCTTAGTTTCGACTGCTCTTATAATGGGTACCTAACTTATTGTAACTTGTTTCTCTTCCACCGCCTTAGTAGCAATTTAATCGGCAACTAGTGACTCGAAATCAAAATGTCATCCGAAGTGACTTATCGTCTGACTACCCGCGAAGACTGTAATCTGATTTTGGAATTTTTACGCGAACACTTCTACCCCGAAGGAACATCGATGAGATCCGGCGAATTCCTCCAGCAAGACTCCTTCGATGAACGCTCAAAAATGTCATTTATCGAAAAAAAACCGGCAACTTGTGTAGTTGCTTTGAACGCCGCCAATCAGGCGGTTGGTGTTATTATATGCGGGCCAAAGGGTATCGACGAAGAACAGCGCTTGATTGAAGAGGCCGCACATATTCCGGGCACAAATTGGGCAAAGTTGCTGCTGTTGTATGCATTGATAGAACGGGACTCTAAGATCTATGAAAAGTACAATGTTGACAAAACAATGCACTGCCATCTGTTGGCTGTGCATAAGAAGTGTCGCAAAATGGGAATTGGACAGCAACTCGTCAAGAAGTCAATCGAAAGGGCAACTGAACTGGGCTATCCACTTTATACTACCGATTGCACGAGCATGAACTCAGTGCACTTTGCCGAGTCCTTGAACATGCAGTGCGTCAACGTGTGCTCGCTTGAGAACTATCGGTCGCCCAGCAGTGGTGAGCGGGTGTTCTTTCCATCCGGGGAGCTCAAGGTTGTGAAAACCTTTGCTAAAAGGTTGCCGTGGAAAGGTCTGTACATATATTTATACATAAATACAGTTTTAATTGAAGGATTAAATACGATTTTTTAAAATGTCTGCAGATTTGCTTCCTCGAGTTGAAATAACTGAAAGCGCTTCGTCTTCATTTCCCCTTTTTGGCAAGACAAATTCGAAACCTAAAAAGGAAATGTAAACATCCATGAAATTGCTACTAATCTTGTCAAGGCAACAACCCAGATTAATCGGCAAAATGTCCCCATGATGTGTGTATTAAATAAATTAAGTTTCCCACTCATTTATGGTGGCAATCATTCGAAGGGCTGCGGCAAAGTGCTTTCATATTTCTTACCAGGCCTTCCCATATTAATAAACACGTGTATCCTTGGAAAATGACATCAACAACTTAGATATGCCACTCTTCAGATATACCTACCAGCTACCACCTTCACCTGGGCGATAAGGCTTCCTCGCCAAAAAAAAAAGAAAAACGTTTGTTTTCATCTTCCATCTCGAAAGACGAATTTATTTCGCTCATAGCCTGGCGGCAACGCACAAATCTCACGTTCGTGTATATTAGCGGCGACAGGCGACAACTACGACAAATGTGAGCCGTGTGCTTTCTTCGGAATGCACCCCGCATATGAATGAGTCTGAGGGAGGAACACCCGCAACACCGGCTATGACATCCTTATCACCTCAAACATGTCCCGCAAAGTGTTTGATATGCCACCAGATTGGAATCGGCGACATTTAAAAGAACGCAACGCCTGCCAGGAATTAACACTCCCGACTTTTATCTAGTGCGTGTGTAAGGGAAGAGCCCAAAAGGGAATTTCGCCCCCCAGTACCGCAAACGATTCATTTTTGAAGTAGTAGGTATATGTCTTTGATAAATTTCTTGGTTGCGATGGCGAGGGGATAACAAAGGATGCAAAATAAAGCAAACGAACTTGGTGCACGTGGGCACATTTGAGCAAAAGCGATATGATACAAAGAGACAAAGGGGGGAGCCACCCGGATAAAAATGAAGACAAGGACTCTGCGAAGGAAACGAGCAGAAAACGAGAAACAAATGTCCCAAGATGAATGGCAACTCACAGTTAAAGTGGCACACGCTTTATTAGAGAACACCAGGATGGATGTTTAATCCGAATGAAACTCGACAGCAGCACCACCAGCAACAGGATCAGCGTCAGCGTCAGTATCCTCACAACCATAGTCTACCCAATGGTCCCCGCATATAGCTATCCTCGAAGAAGACAGAGTGTTGCGCGACACTATATACAGTACCGGCACCAGCATATACCCAACCCTACACCACTCTACCTATACCATCGAAAGCACGAACACAGCAAATAGAGCAAGATAGGAGCAACGAAAACAAAAAAAAATGTATATCCTTCAGGGGTGTGATATCATAAAAGCATTTTTCATTTTCAGAAATGAAGCGACATATCGTTTATCCTGTTTGATTTATCTGAACTAAAGAGCTGGGAGTAAGCGGGAACTTCGGACTAGAAAGCGGGAGGACGCACACATAGCTGGCGCGCGATGCAGAGAGTTTGATAAATGTCATTCTCCGCGCTCGGTGTCAGGATATCAGCGCTGTTTGTTTTAAATGGATGTGCATTGTTTTTTTTATTATTTTTCTCTGCTTTTTTTTGGCTGGCGAAATTCCTTGCTACACTTTTCCAAACAAAACTTGTCCAAAGGACAAAATCAAATAATTGAATTTCCCATTCGCGACGGTATGGCATAATTTATTACTCAAAATTAATCCTTAATCCTATTGTCAGTTGGTCCGGCGTTCTATGTTCCATGGTGTTGGTATCTCTGTATATATACAGTACAGTACGTAAAGCTGGTAAGTCTTTTGCTGGTCGTCGGTGGCGATAATAAATGCAAATTGCTGAGGACTCCATCCCCCGCGTACGTTCGAATTTATGTATAGAAATCCTGTTGCTCTCGCTGCCGTCATGACAAACTAAGAGAAAATCCTTGCGACTAACCTGAATCAATATTGCCTCAAGTGATTATCCCTGTTGAACGTTAATTATTAAGATGCTGTCGGTGTTGGTGTTTATGTTGTTGTTGCTGGGCTTTGTTTTGCTTTGGATTTCTTCGTCATTAATCCAATCAGTTGACACCACAGAATCGCAGCAGGACATTATCCCCACAAGGAAATGAGGTAACAACCGCGCACCAGATGAACAGCAATGAGGAGAATCTTCGGAGCGAAGATGACAGCCATAAAATTGAATTTAAATTAAAAAATAAAAGTCGCTTGTAGGCGCGGAGGTAGTTTTTTTTTTTTTGTTGGTTATGTCCTGGTGGGCCGACCGCTAACCCACCACCAACTCGTGGAAAAATTGTCATAACAATGTTATTAAGGAATATTATTCGGACTCCCAGTCGAGTCCTTTATCACTGCCCTAATGATTAAACGATGACAGCGCTGACATGAGACACCACAAAATTAATGAAGGGAAAAAGTGATTTTTTTTCCTCTATTTCTCTTTCTTTCGTCGAGGTATCGCCTCAAGAGTTATTGGGATTGGGGAGGGGAATTGGAAATTATAGAGGATTTGGCAATTGGTGGCTTTTGAGGCAGCTTCGCGTTAACTGAGCAATTGCGGCCTTGAGCGCCTTCAATTACTATATTGAACAGTCTTAAAGAGAAGAGTAGCTTACAGGCGATATATAGAAAAAGCAGGTCTTACCTATAACCTCTTGAAGGTACAATTTGTTTAAAATGCTTCGGTTTTCAAGGAGTTCTAGAAAACTTAGAAATTGTGTTGTAGATTACATCCAATTCGGTGCTACTGTCAACCATGTGCGTACTTCTTACAGGTTAACAATCGACATCACATGCGACTTTGCGCACATTTTGGAATAGAAGATGGTGCCTCAAGTTGAGGATATTCGAATCAAAAATAAGATCACAGGTATTAACACTTAGATGAGACCGATGAAGGTAAGCCGTAAGCACTATACCTAGTCATAGAAGCTCGGGTACGTCCAAGTCAAAAATTTATATGTGACAGCCTGACATCACCGTCGCGAAGTAGTTCTTTCAATGCGATCATCGAGGAGCATGGCTTACAAGAACAATAGCCATAAGCAACGGTTAACATATATAGATCAGCCGCAAACTGGGTAAGACCGACGAATATGTTCGTCGACCCATTAGGGAATTATCTTCCCTTGGGACACAGTACGTCGAAGGTGAAACCATTTTCAAATAATGCATTGAATGTCTACTAGTTACCCTACAATGATGAGGAAACTCCATTACTTGCGTATTACTCTAAAACAAATCTTCATTAAAAATTTTAAAATGTACTCAGCAAAATTTGTGTGAAAAAGTTGTAAGAATCAAAAACTGTAGATATAATTTTTTTTTTTTTGAAAAGGGGATTTTAAATCCTGGAGCACTCAGACCAGATCCCCGTCCATTGTACCCCAAGCAGAATTCCTGGTGTAGTGGGAGAAACTCTGATATTATTCGTTTCTGTAATATGTTTGTGTGGCCGAGTATTGCTGTCCCCCGGTGGTGCTCGAACCTGCGCCGACCGGGTCACAAGCAATGACTCTACCCACTGCACCATTGCCACCTCTGTAGATATCTTAAAACGGGTCAAAATCGAGTAAAAGACACTTCCAAAAACGAGTCAAAAACGTGTAAAAAAATCAGAAAACGAGTTCGAAAAAAGTAAAGGGCACGTCCACAGATGCGTCAAAAAACTTAAAAAAAAAAACAAAGAGCGTGCTTGTGACCACACGCCAGATGTGAAACTTCTCTCGCTAAATGTGGATGTTAAATTGAACTGTTGTATTCATTACGAAATTTAATTTAAAAACCAAATCTTTATAATATAGTAAAACCCGGATAAGTTACTCACCTTTAATTCCCGTTTTGATCGGCACTTATGCGGGTTAATCAGTTATAACAAAGATCCGCCTTAAGTGCTCAGAATTTTTGTTCTCAAAAAAAGGTACTTATGCGGCTTAGGCACTTAAGCGAGAGGTACTTATCCGGGTTTTACTGTATTATAATCTTAATACAGCGCAGGAGATAATTATGTTCATTAATTTAAAAAGTTTTCGTAACGCAATTCAATCCAAAGTATTCTTTTTCGAGAGTTTTTGTTTACATTTTGTTTTCATATCGTCAACTGATACAGTAGACTAGTGTCTGTGTAAAACCTAGCTTCTTCAGTTCACTTAAGCGTGTCCATACAAGTAGGTATTCACCTACCTTCAAACCCACAAAATTTCATTGAAATCGGTTGAGTGGTTAAGAAGATCGACAACAGCGCCACCTATCGGGTCCAAAATGATCCTACTCATCAAGTTACAACCAACCATACCCACCCACAAAATTTCATTGAAATCGGTTGAGTGGTTAAGAAGATCGACAACAGCGCCACCTATCGGGTCCAAAATGATCCTACTCATCAAGTTACAACCAACCATACCCACCCACAAAATTTCATTGAAATCTGCTGAGTGGTTAAGAAGATCGACAACAGCGCCACCTATCGGGTCCAAAATGATCCTACTCATCAAGTTACAACCAACCATACCCACCCACAAAATTTCATTGAAATCGGTTGAGTGGTTAAGAGGATCGACTACAGCGCCACCTATCGGGCCCAAAATGATACTACTCATCAAGTTACAACCAACCATACCCACCCACTAAATTTCATTGAAATCGGTTGAGTGGTTAAGAAATTCGACTACAGCGCCACCTATCGGGTCCAAAATGATACTACTCATCAAGTTACAACCAACCATACCCACCCACAAAATTTCATTGAAATCGGTTGAGTGGTTAAGAAGATCGACTACAGCGCCACCTATCGGGTCCAAAATGATACTACTCATCAAGTTACAACCAACCATACCCACCCACGAAATTTCATTGAAATCGGTTGAGTGGTTAAGAAGATCGACTACAGCGCCACCTATCGGGTCCAAAATGATACTACTCATCAAGTTACAACCAACCATACCCACCCACAAAATTTCATTGAAATCGGTTGAGTGGTTAAGAAGATCGACTACAGCGCCACCTATCGGGTCCAAAATGATACTACTCATCAAGTTACAACCAACCATACCCACCCACGAAATTTCATTGAAATCGGTTGAGTGGTTAAGAAGATCGACTACAGCGCCACCTATCGGGTCCAAAATGATACTACTCATCAAGTTACAACCAACCATACTCACCCACAAAATTTCATTGAAATCGGTTGAGTGGTTAAGAAATTCGACTACAGCGCCACCTATCGGGTCCAAAATGATACTACTCATCAAGTTACAACCAACCATACCCACCCACGAAATTTCATTGAAATAGGTTGAGTGGTTAAGAAGATCGACTACAGCGCCACCTATCGGGTCCAAAATGATACTACTCATCAAGTTACAACCAACCATACTCACCCACAAAATTTCATTGAAATCGGTTGAGTGGTTAAGAAATTCGACTACAGCGCCACCTATCGGGTCCAAAATGATACTACTCATCAAGTTACAACCAACCATACCCACCCACGAAATTTCATTGAAATCGGTTGAGTGGTTAAGAAGATCGACTACAGCGCCACCTATCGGGTCCAAAATGATACTACTCATCAAGTTACAACCAACCATACCCACCCACTAAATTTCATTGAAATCGGTTGAGTGGTTAAGAAATTCGACTACAGCGCCACCTATCGGGTCCAAAATGATCCTACTCATCAAGTTACAACCAACCATACCCACCCACAAAATTTCATTGAAATCGGTTGAGTGGTTAAGAAGATCGACTACAGCGCCACCTATCGGGTCCAAAATGATACTACTCATCAAGTTACAACCAACCATACCCACCCACAAAATTTCATTGAAATCGGTTGAGTGGTTAAGAAGATCGACTACAGCGCCACCTATCGGGTCCAAAATGATACTACTCATCAAGTTACAACCAACCATACCCACCCACAAAATTTCATTGAAATCGGTTGAGTGGTGAAGGAGTTTTAGGCGGCGGCATAGCGATGGCGACAGGCCAATTTCCGTCTCGCACTTCCGCTTGGTCATTTCCGCTTTCATGAATCGATTTTACTCCCAAGTCGCGCCATAAGATGTTTCACATCAAAAAAAACCGTCAGGAATGCATTGAACAACTCTTCCAAAAATGTGTTGAATAACGAGTGTTCAAAAAGACGTTGAAGAAAACTTCAAACTTGAAACTAGAAAGACAAGTCAGAAAAAGCGTGCAAAAAAATAGTAAAAAACACACCAAAAGAATGCATCGTAAAACTGATCAAAAGACGCGAACCACGCCAAAAAAACTCATCGAAAAAGGGGTCGACAAAAAACGTATCAAAAAATAAATCGAGAAAACACACAGAACGAATTGAAATACGCGTTGCAAGATGGTTTAAAACGAGTCAAAAAACACGTCAACAAAACATGGTACAAAACGGGTCGAATAACTTGTCAAAAATAGGATAACGTACAAAAAAAACTGTTGAGAACGCGTCCATAAACAGGTTGAATAGTGTGGCAAACTATTTTATTTAGAAATTTGAGACCCAAGCCATCGAAGATGGGTTAACAATAACGGCTAGATAGATGTCTTCGATTAGACCTAGTAGCATCTGCAGTTTTCTTATTTATACGGCACCTAAACCTTTCTTTCGGCTTTTCTTACCCCGAATGGAGTTTTGTCGTCAGTATATATGACTCCTTTGCAAAAACTCTTAATGAAGCGGCCTTTCCATTCGCAAAACCCCCAAGAGTGATCACATATAACGATGAAAACACACACGCATATTTAAACAAAACTTAGTAGATAATGCTGCAAAGATCGAAGAAGGCTCCAGAAACAATTTAATATACTCGTTTAGCTCCAAATCGCATTCTTTGAAAATCCGTAAATTTTCCACTTAAATTAGATCGATGTGAAGGTGACGAGCCGTGTCAAGAACCCTGTCAATGCATATATCGGTGTCATTAATATGTTTATACCCACAAGCTCACCTCCTTTCACATACCTATACCAAAGCGTCATTATTTCCGCAATGACAACCAGATGAATTTGAATCTCTCCGGAGAGGAGCATTTGCATTGAGTGCTCCTGATTCGCAATCAATCAATGTCAAGCCTGAATGGAGTAGTTACCAAACCCTCACGTGTGCCAGTGTGTCCCTTCATACTGAAAAAGTGATACGCACAAAAGGACCAAAGGCGACTGTGTGTTGTGCATAAAGTAATTTGCTTAAAATAGCCATTCTTCAATATGCTGGCGCTCTTCATTAACCAACCGAGCTGGAGCACAATGACAGTTTATGCGAGAGTTATACGACCCAAAAGAATGAACCAAGCAAGGCGTCAACCAAGGGTAGAAGCTTTATTAAAAGGACATGATATTGAATAGATGTTGTCATTACATCAGTGTGGGGATATCGGGTGGAAGTGGATTATTCTTTCAACGAATACTTGTTCCTTGGTAAAAATAAAAGAATGAAACCCTTTTCAGCTTTCAAGCAACTATACTTATGATGGTCTCCAGCATCACCGCTGCCGCCATTATTCTTTATCCTTCTAGTCGAAGAATAGCAATGATATATGATCGAACGAAAATTATTAATGGAAAGTAGTTGTCAATTGTCCGAAGGGATAGAAGGATGGCGCATTTTTGTTCGCCCAACTTGCTATACCGCGCGGATCACAAAAGACTTGTTTTTTAACACTTTCAGGATACACAGCCATAAGTGTCCTTTTAATAATTTATTCTTTGTTATATTTTCGCCGTAATGGATGTGTTTTGGGGCTGCTCCATCTACCAGCAGTCATGTGTTTTCAATGACCAATCGCTTTGGATATACATAGTACGAAAGTTTTTAGAGTTTTCGGTTTTCCTCTTTTTTTTTAGTTTAATATTGGAAATTGAATGGAGTGTGGCGTAAATAAAGCCTCAAGGGCTCTTTACTATATATTGGTTAAAAATGTGTGCTTATAGGTTACACCATTTGTCGTGATAACATACGCAAACTCACGCCTAACTACGAAGCTAGACAAGGGGTTAGAGTCCTAAATATTGTGCAAATCTTATCCATCCCACGGTAACCAAATGAGATGGTTCGAAAGAGATCTGATTTTATGTACTCCAAAGATCAATTATTTACCCTACGCTAGTCGATGACAGAGTCATATATCTGCTGGTACCTTAAGCTTCCAAAGAAAATATTGCCAAACATGCTAAAAAGACAATAGTGGCTTCAAGCTCCCTCAAAAAGGCTGTAAGCATAAGCTAAACATTTGAGGTTTAAATCTGCAGGCTAAACATCGCCCTAATTAAACTGAATTCTATAGGGATGTCGGCCTGGAATTTTTCAATCTTAGGGCCCAAAAAATACCTTTCCTTTCCTGCTGATCAGACCATGCTTAAGCTTCATACACTTTGCCAGTAAAGAAGGCTATGAATGTAACAAGCAAACTTTTTAAAGGACAACAGACAGGTCATTCTTGCATCTTTCTCAGACGCATAATACACCCAACCTGTCTACGAATTTCGACCTCGAAAAACGGTTAAAAAATAAAATTCAGAACAAAAATCAACGAGACAAATGGAATGCCCTTCACGAGAGATTACTCGAAAACTTCACGTCTCACAAATCACTGAAGGAGTTGGTGCTGGGTTCTTTTCTGTTTCCGCCCTCAGAAGCATTCCAAGCCGAGAGCATAACTATTCGCCAAAACTAGCTGTCGTATCATAGAGGGATATCGGCATTCGGCACTTAAATTGACAGCTAATCCAACTGACATCGAGCAAAAACATCTGTTGGAAAATAATGCATTACTTACTCCATAGTATCAGCTTACATTGAAAACTATTTTTTCAAAACGATCTCATTTGCATCATTAGCCCACGAATGATTCAAGACATTCTAATGAACTGTGTTTCACAAAATCTCCAAAATCAATAGTTAAGTATTAGAATTAGAAATCAAAGAAAAACGTACTAGAAGTAGTACCGAAAATTGTTTCTGATCGAACGATAGAGCATTAGGTACTCGTGAAACTTACCGTATCAGCTGATATTTTGTGCATTTTTCCTAATAAGCGTGCCCTTAGAAGATATCTGTTTAATTATCTGAAACTCGTGACTGAGTAGGAAAAATGACGTTCCCGACCAATCTAGTTTTTGCGTTCAGGTAACATCTACTCCAGACCAATCTAGTCGACTTAAGATAACTTAGTTTTTAAATCTGCCCAGTAAGTCGCAGTTAGCAGACATCGGGTTAGAAGTTGACAAGTAGCAAGCAGCAAACAAGTATCAACCATAAAATGTTGCTTTACTCTTTGTTGTTACGTGTTTATTACGTAGCTAATGGGGGCGTTTCAAGAATCTAGCTTATTTAGACTGACAGCTGACTTATTAAATGTGTTTCAGTTTTGATTGGCCTAGATTGGTTAAGTACTTGGACAGATTTTTTTTGTAGTGATTTATGGAGTTGACATATGCAGTCAAGGATTTCTTGACTGAACTCCAATTTGACATTTATAAGTGGTTGATGAGAAGTGACGTTACCCAACGAATCTAATTTTTCCGTTCAGTTTACATCTAGTCCAGATCAATAAAGTCGACTTAAGATAACTAAATTTATAAATGTGCCAGCAAGTATAGTCAAGTTCAACGATCAAACTAGCTTGATAAAATGTAACATCTCCATCAAAATACATTGCAACGCCTTAAAGCAAAAAATACACTTAAATCTTTCTTCGACAAAACATTAGAAACGTCTCTTGCCCTGACCTCTTTAAACAAATCAGATATCTAGCAGTCAACAGCTCGACATGACACATGAATATTTGCTCTCGGAATTATTAGATTTCCTGTCTGAGTGTAATTTACTTTTATTCTTATCTTATGATCCAATTGGCGTGGTTAACAAAACAAACACGACTAATATTCCATTTCGGCGAAAACAAAAGCGAAATCATTTAGTTTTTTTTTGTACATTTTGGGAATGTTTACACATTTACCAGCCCAACTGTGTGTTCCTCTGCCTGTATATATATAATATTTCAATTTAATTTAATCAGCTCTTTGCGGTGGATAAAGGGGGAAGCAGCAGAAAACATCCTACATTACATTTTATTTACCTCCATCCTTGTGACATGTTTGACTGTCGCTCGCTACACTGTCAATGGTAATTTTTATACATAATTTCATTTGTTGTATTGTTATTGTCCCTTCTTGTCGACGACGACGACTACGACGATGGTTTCTCGCCGTATATTCCCCCAAGCCATCCAGCCCAAGTACGAGCCCAAGCCCACTGTGGTGTGTTGTGTCCTCTAAGAGAGCTACATCCTTATCAGCGGATGTACGAGTATCCCATGTTTTTGTGGCGCCATTTAAATGTCTTTTTGCTTCGGTCGAAACTACAAGTAGGAACATTTCATTTATATGTACCTAAACACGTATATAGTAGGACGTATACACATTCCGTTCCATAATCCTTGGAAATGGACTATTTTGGCGGAAAGTTTTTAGGCGACAATAACAACAACCAGTAGCAAGGAGAAGCACAAAGAACGACAACATCAAGTTTACGCTATAAATTGTTGATACGACAACTTACGACTTATACACCATTGAGCTATAAATTTACCGTACAAATGTAACTTTCTTTTTTTTTTGCGTTTTTTCTCAATCCCTCCCTTCCTCCTATATACTCTCGTATGAGATAGTTATGCTTTAACTAGCTCAGAAAAAAAAACAACACATCTGAAAATATGTATTTAATATCCCAAGGACGATCGGGGGCAATTGTTGTTGAATATGATGTCAGGGAATTAATCTGTTGCCGGAATGTCCTCGCCGGGGCGTCGTCAGCGTGTCCCCCTCTAATAAATCTTTGGGCTGGTTATAATCAACATAATTAATGGACTCATTGATTGGATTAATTTCATCGGAAGTGTCCTGTCGGTACGCAGTAGGCACATAAGTGCGGTCCTATCAGTGTGTTTGTGTGTGATTATCTAAGGAAATTGTGACATACCAATTTGAAATTAATTTGTTGCACTCAAGTAATTAATTAGTGACAACTGACCGGTGCATTAAAATTGCCGTTTGGTGGAACGTAGTACAAAATTAAATCGGAAATGGCCCAGATCTTTTAGATTGTTTTTTTCGAACACTGCATAGGGTAAAGTCGCTAGTGGCCGGCCCCTTAAGGATTTTTCGACATTAAATATAGCACAGTAACCACAAATATTAACATTTTCGAATAATTCTTGAAATGAATTATTCTTTATTTATTTCTTCATCGGTGAAATTAACTGAACATTAATTGGTTTTCGCAACAAAACATTTATTTAAATTTTTGTAAAAAAATTTACTTTTTCCAGTGGCCGACCCCTTGTTTCCTATTTCCGACCAGCTGGTGTTCCATCCCTGGGTATTAGAACTTTTGGTATCTATTACTTTTTCATGTTCCCTTGACTAAATGTGCATAAGGTTTGCTTCTTAACTTTTATAGTAGAAATGGAAAAGACTGCAAAAATGGCAGTGGTGTGGTGGGTATAAATTCTCTCGCAAAAAGTGAGACTTACGAAAAAGTTAGGGAACGCTTTTGTAGTAAATTATGGGAAATGACAAATAAACCAAAAATTGCGTGGAAAAAAAAAAGTTTTTAAAATTCTCAAGAAAACTCCCGCATTGTCAGTTGATGCCATTTAAATACGCAGAAAATCAAATCATCTCAAATAGGGCAAACAATTTCAAATCATCTATCAATTGTCATTATGACTGACAGCTTTTCAAATTCTTACTAGTTACTATAAGAAATTTGTTGAGTTAAAAAAACTGAAAATCTAGTGGATTGCATACATTTCGATGTCAAAAAACTGTCAAATTCTTCCACAAAAACGAAGAATTTTTCATTTTGTAGTCTTGTACGTAATAAGCGCATGCATATTTCGAACCAGTGTTACTAGACGTTCGGTATAAAAATTCCCACGATTATGACTAAAATTTCCCATCACACAAAAAAAACTTCTTATTTCAGCAATAGATGAATAAAACTCAACGTATATTTTTAACAAACTTGTGAAAAGGACAAAAATTAATGTTTTGCTTTACAAAGGCAAAAAGTAAATTGCCAATTGACAGCAAAAAAAACAAAAGTCTAAAGGTTATTAACTGATTTCCTTTGCGAATGCACTTATTCCATGTCAGGAGTTCCTTGTGCTTTCTGTCAAGGTCAAGGATTGAGCAGCATTGAAAACTAATAGAAGAAATTTTCATAAGTGACAGACAGGATCAAGTGGTGTTTTAAGTACCAATTTTGCAGGATGGTTTACATCTCCAATATATAGATCATCTGAAAAAAACGAGCATTCCCTTTTGATTGAAAAACTCACACGATGCCTTGAAACTGCTTCGAAATAGAGTTTAAGAAGACTTGTAGTATAGTAAAATTATTTTACTTAGGTGCTGCCATATCCGAAACCAAGTCCAAGTGCATCCATTAGTGCACTTCAAGTTTTTTAAGGTCCCCTTCCACTAGTGCGTGACACCTAAGGTAAGGTCTTTCTTTGTTGTGCTGTTCCTTCAGCTTGAAGTCGAAGACTCTTCGCTTGAGATGCCCTATTGGTTTTCGAACTTTCCTTATCAGCTCAATAGCTGGTAGAACAAGCCGGATCCTATTTTCCTATCTCAAGCGCACTTTTTCAACGAAATTGTTTGGCGAGTTGCTATTATTCGTCTAGTTTCAAGCCATCTACTGAGTTTTGAAGAAAGCGGCTTCTGTTCAGCGTTATCTTTATTAGTCATGTATGTAGTCAATAAACTGAAGTGATGGGCTCCCGATTTGTGCATACAATCGTTAAAGCACAAACGTACACGTATGGTTAGAGTTTATTTTTTTTCGATCCGTTGAGTCTGAAATGCTTCCGAGCAGGGGGTCGAATCGCGTCGTCCGCGAACGGGCATTATGTGACGGAATTTGTTTTTGTTTCACATGTAAATCACTTGATTCCGTGAACGTAATGCTCGATCACGGACGGATCTTTTGCATTGTTGCCTCTGCTCCAGTGTTCTTTCTTGGTTATCTATAATTTTAAAGTGACCGGTACAATAGCACTATGGAGGTCTAGGCTTGGTAGAAAAGCTAAGCCCATCATTTTGTTTGAAGAATTGGATACGTCTTTTGACTTGATTCAACTGTTTTTGGTCAACTTCCCTTCCTTTTGCGGTGATTTCGACATCTGCTGAGTAGACCAGGTATATTTTTAGGCTTCTCCATTTTTAAGAAATATTCCAAAGCTCAGGTCCTAGAACTGTTAAAATTTATGTGTTGTCAAAGTCTTTCTTTTACTTGTTTGTGTAATCATCAGTCGTTGTTTTTTGCAGTCCTTGTAGGAAATCACTTTCTGAAGAGCACTCCCGTCCTATAGATTTGTGTCTTGGAAAAGCCAAACATTTTTCACTCTGAAATTAAATACATGCAACTTGCTACTACTATTTGTGAACTAAAGTAGTACCTTTCCCAATTTGGAGTACGCCACTAAAGCTTGTAAGCTATAAACCGGACTAACTTAAGAGGCTTGTAAGTTGGGGCCTTGATTCACCCCAAATTGTAGAGGCGCCTAGATAAGTAAGTACTTACCTTTTTTATTTTTATTTTATTTTATTTATTCATTTATTTATTTATTATAATAATTTTTTTACAGCTTATAATTATTTATTTTTAGATATTGGGAAATTTTAGCCCTCTGGGAAGGAAATTCCACATAAAAAGGCTTGAATTTGTCTCCAATTTATATTAAAGCTTCTTCATTCAGTCTTAAAGTGATAAAAATTTCACACATTTTTAGAAAACAGTTTTAAAATTGTTAAGGTTAAAGCTGTCAGTTAGGTTAAGCAGAACTCAAAGACTTGCTTACCCGCAACAAACTGATAATCTCAAAACTTTCTGAATAAATTCAGAAAACATTTCTGTCACATTTCAAATACCCATTTGATATTTGATTTCATCGTCTCATAAGGACGTCCGCAAGGATCTTCTCATATGGGGGGGGGGTAAATTTATGGAAAATCCCAGTTATGGTAACTATCCATATAAGTCTCTTAAATTTAATTAAACTTTTGTCCAAGATATTAGAATATTTAAGTTTTTCCGGCAGGTGGTAATCCTGGATGTCGCCATTATTCATGCATTCCATACAATGGGAGTAAAATTACACACAATTTCATCAGATAATAGTGTCCTGTTCAGGCCAAGCACTATATCTTCCTGAAAGTGGTGTATGTTGGACTTAAATATTGTTCCCTGCCCCTTACTCGACCGCCTGTCCTCTATTTCGAGATTCTATTTGTTTTATGTGCCTGGCCATACCCCGAATGCAAGAGTGGGTTGAAGTAATCCAGTCCGTCCGTAGTCATTTCGAAGGCAGAATTCTCTCATTCTAGAACGGAGGAGTTATCAGCCCACCAGCAAAGGTGTACAAGACGACTGATGATGTTTTATTTGTACTTGCCAGCCAAAAAAGGACTACGCTTACCATATATACGAGGTGTGGATATACGGTGAAACGAAAGCTCGCATTGTGTTCCCGTATCCCATTCTCCTGCCTTGGTATATATTTTCTCGTTTATACCTATGTGAACTTGTTCGATCCTTCGAATTAGCTAACATATGTCACCGCACTGATTTTACTCCTACCGAGCAGACATGGCTGTTGGCTTCGTCTTCTCAGCAGGAGTTTTCTCCATTCAAGCTCGTCGAGGAGTGTATTCGTGTGTTTGTGTGGATTTTGGACAAGAGTTTTTCCAGGACTGTGGCTTTGGCAGGACGAACGGGACATGGGATGTTGCTCTAATTTAATTCCAACATAACTATATTGCATTGGAATACCATTCGGATTGTGTGTGGTGTGCTTTGGGGTGGTCTCGGAGGCGGTATATATGTATGTATGTATGTGATCTCGATTCAGTAGTTTTAGGATTACTCACTTGACCAGGACATCGTCTAGCAATTTATATTGTTTCTTTGGAAATTAACTCAATTGCTTCTGTCGTAGATGTTCTCGCATGGCATACGAAATTGTCCACTTAGATACTTTCCGAACATCGATGACACCCAGAATAATGTCGATGAAATGGGTCATTATTGGCAACCATCAATTTTGTGATTATGGGACACTCTGGATGTTCTCCAAGTATACCGTACGCACAGTTGTGCTGTGTGTTTTATGAGATTGTTGTATGAAGTGATACAGAGATTCTTGTTGTGGGTTTTTCTTTGCTATTCTATTGCATGCAGTATTTAGTTCATGATAGTAGGGATTACACAAAGTAACTTCGTAAAGCGACTGGTTCAAGTCCAAGAAGTTTCGTCTCAGATGTGTTAAGTTAGGGAGCGGGGAACCCACAGTCCCACATGTGTCCAACGTTACCGCAATTTTTCCCTCTTTGCCTTTGGAAATATCAAAAAATTGCAGTACAAGAAAAACGCTGAACCTTTTTAAAATATCCACAAAACCAATTTTGTTTATAAAGTAAAATATAAAATCTAAAAACGTAAATACCTGTTTAAACAAAAACAAGTCAATCCTGTTCGAAATTGCGTTCCGTTCCGCTTTTAAATGGGTACTCTGTAACACTTTCGAGATATAAAAAATAGTACTTAATACTTTTTGCACCTAAGAATTCTTTTTCTCGAGTCTCTATTAATTTCAAAAAAATTAAGCAAATATACGTACCTACGTGGAAAACTTGAAAATGAAAAATTATTATTCTTAGTGGAAGAATTTCAAATAAAAAAAAAGTGTAAAGGCAAAAATTAATTTATTAAATTTAAACTCAATAAAATTACATCTTTTTGGTGAATTAACTGTTTAAATATCACTCACTGTCACTATCTTAGATGTTTTGTGTATGTCCAATGTCTTGCAGTCTGAGCATTTCTTTTTTTAGTTCCAGTTTGGCAAGTTTATGGTCTGCCCATACCTTAAAACATTTTGAGATTATTGTTTTGAACAATCGCATTTGTACTTTTACTTACATTTTTCCAAGTAACTGGATCCCGCATTGGTGCTCCTTCTCCATTCAAACGGGATGAAACCCTTTTCCATAGATTGTCTGATGTTTGCTTCGCATCAGACGTTTTATTTGTCCTTTGGCCAAATCTGGATGTGCACACATAAACTCAACCAAATTTGCGAATTGTTTTTGTTTGGTATACATATTTTTTGTGGAAGATTCCCTAACAATTAAAATATATTACTAAAATTTTTCATCACTAGGAATTTTTATCAAAAACTTACATTTTATAATATTTTTGAATCTTTCTGTTATGTGATATGTTGTAGAAACAAATTCCACATTCGAATGATTTTGACAGTTGGAAGCGAGTTGCTTGGTACCAAAATTCCACTTTTGGAATCGTAAATTCGAGAGTAGTAGATTTCATTTCGCTTTCGAAATAGAGAGTACAAAACGTTTGCTTCCGAAAAATTTTACTTTCGGAACGAAATACAGAGTAGGGCCCCTGTTCTAAAGTTGTTTCCTATTCTAATTTCAAATGTTAGTCGGTATAACTTTCGAACCGAAAGAAAATGTTGCAAAGAAACCTTTGCAACTTTCGAATAAATGTTCCGTTTAGCTTTGAGCTAAACTTTTCCGTATTGTAAATAGATATCTTATAAAATTTCAGAAATTTGAATGTACCTATTTAGCAACGAAAATAGAGTTGCTAAGAGTACGACATTACCGATTTTCTAACAAAGGTATCTAGATAAATGAAATTCGTATTTAAATTTCAAATTTTCGAATAAGAGAGTACATATTTTTAGAATTTGAACGGTTTGACTTTAGGATCGTGTTACAGAGTAAGGTACGGTCTAGCTTTAGTTTCGTTTTCGTTCCTTTTGCTTTCTGTTCGATTCAACTATTCTGACCTGTAAGGTAGTAAAGGACCGCCAAAATCGGAAATTCTTTCCAAGTAAACTTTCTTGAAATATGTCTAAATTGCAAAAAGAAAATTCAGCTTCAGAGAATTTATTTAGACACGAAGGTTAAGGAACTGAGCAAGTGACTGGTGGTCTCTACAGACAACATTTCTTCGCCCAACACACCTATTTTTCACAACATATTTTGTAGCAATTGAAAGAATTATGCGAACTTCAAGGTAAAACTTAAAAAAAGCCGTCTCTAACGAAAAACTAAATAGACCATCATTTTTACTTGTTCGACATTCTGTTTTTATAGTTAAATAGCTTTCTATATAGACCTTCATTGCTTACCACAGCCTTCTGCCATGCAAATTCATCTTTACCTCTCCATCACTAAAAACTTAGCCCTACAACAAGTTGTTATCGGCATCTTGGTCTGGTTTGCCTGCCTTATACAAAAATATATGCCTGCTCTTGTGCCAAAATGTATCTTCCGAACATTGTTAATAAAAGCGGTTTCTTCTTTTTGGAAAACAATTTCAAATGCATCTTCTAGTATTGAACTTCCTTTTAAGTATATACCCATCTCAAATAGTCAAATTTTGTCCTTTACCTATGCCGAATGATACCCTGTCTATCTCCAACGTGTCTAAATACAATTGGCAATGTTTTCCTACTCTTGCGTCTTCGTACCCATTGTTAAGCTAGTGTGATTTTGCAGCTTTTAGAAATTCAAGAAACAACAGCCCTTGAGTAATGATTTTCAACATTTTTAGAGCTCACTATAGCCATTTTTTCTTTGTCAAAAAAGTCTTAATGGATAGGAGTATATTCTGGCAAGAAACCGCATTCACACACGAGTCTTTCCCTCTCTCTCTCTCTCTCTCTCTCTCTCTCTCTCTCTCTCTCTCACCAGGTTAGAATTTCGTTGAATTATTTGTTTGATAGCAACTTCTCAGGTATTGCTTTTCACTACAGTTTTTGGGTTACTCTCGAGATCTTCAATGAAAATTATTTTCACCTGAATCACCTACAAGTTCAATGCCTAAGTTTAGATAGTCTCCTCTTACTATCAAGACCTTCGGCGAGCTCTGTTCAACTAGCTTTAGGCATGTTTTAAAAAAACGTTTCACAAAACAGCGCCACTAAACAGAGTACAACATCTTTCGCTCTTGGCAAAGTCATACGCTTTATAAAAGTTCGACAATATTTGATTGGCAGCTCTCCAGGCGACAACATACAAACGACCCGTCGGAGGACCAAACCAAAACCCCAATCCCTCATAGTCGAAAATAAACAAATCCATTTCCTCTATCGCTCTTCTCGTTCCCAAAGTCCAAGGCTAAGTCAAGATCACCGATGCCAATAGTTTCAGCTTGCCATCAAGTAATATCTCGAAATGCAGCTCCCCGAAAATTGGCAGGACTCTTGTTTTTACCAATTCACTTGATAGCTTTTGCCGCAACAATTCTTACAAAGTGTGCGAGAAGTCCTGGCACTTACATCGATTACTTACACTGTTTCGCAGAATCACAGTGAATGTCATATTTCGAAAGGAAGCGCTCTCAGAAGTCATATATTTTGTTCGTAAATCACATCGCAGTCTTTACATTGTTGGTGCGGGTGATTGTTGTATCACTGAATCCTGTTCGTGGACGAAGAACGTTATTAAAACGAATTCGTTCTGGCAACGGTCCACATCACGTTCGAAATGAAATAATGCTCGTTCGACATATTGGGTCTGCTCCCTGATGGAAAAGATGGCATGGCCACAAGTTGCCATGATAATTATTTCTCATTTCGCTATGTGTATCGCAGTATCCTTGAACTTGGACGCCACCAGCTGACTGGGTGGTTGCACATTGCACTTAACTTACAACAATAACATGTGCGGTTACGCGAATCAATTTCCGCGTGCATTAAAGTCCAAGAGAGTGATTCGGTGGGATCCTCGATGCCGCTCCATATCCTGGACAGACTCGGAAGAAAAACTGTTATTTGCCATCCATTTGGAAAATCAAATTCCATTAAACAAATTGGAAAAACATGCAAACCTCGTGAAATTGCCACCACTTAATGCTCTCTTCGCAGCAGACTTATGGTATTTTGTATATCCTCTGGCTATGTGTGTGTGGGTTATTGTGTGCGTGTCTATTTCTTTCTTTCGCTGGCGTTCCATTGTTTTTATTATTGAAAACGCCAATAAAAAGCAAGTGAAATAAAAATCAAAAACAGAGAAACAAATTGAGTTAAGATGGAAACGAAGACGAAGGACGAAGGACGATAGACGAGCGACGCAGTGGTATAGGGATCTGTGGATAAGGCATAAGGGTGCGAGTTAAACTTTTTCTCTCGTCTATTTTTTAACTTTCACGTATACGTAGTAAGAGAAAGGTATTGTAATCGTACAAAAAATCGAACTCGAGATTTTAATCAAATCTAACATTACGATGATAGAGGAACTCGAAAAAGTGGGTCTCGCAATTCTGTCCGTCTGTCCGTCTGTCCGTCTGTCCGTCTGTCCGTCTGTCCGTCTGTCCGTCTGTCCGTCTGTCCGTCTGTCCGTCTGTCCGTCCTTCCGGAGCTCTACAGCGCAAACCGCTGAACGGATTTTCATCAAACTTCGGATTTGGGGTTGGTGGGCTTACAGTTCGGGGCCACTTTTTTTTTTGCACGTTAAGTGTTGCCGTTCTAACGTTATTCAGCAATTTTGAGTTTTTCGAAAACGGCTCTAACGATTTCAACCAAAATTGTTATTTGGGCTTAAGTAGGTTTAACTAAGATGGCTGCATACCCACTTTTTCGCAGAAAAATCGAATAACGGTAATTTTGAAAATTGGTCATATCTCAAAAACGGTCAAAACTATTTCGACAAAAATTCATATTTAAGGTAATACGGTCATTCCCAACATGATGGCAAACTCACTTTTTTCATAAATTATCGTTCAACGGACTATTTTCGAAAATTTTTGTTTTTTAAGACTTTATTTAATTATGGTTTACTTGAAAACGGCTTAAACGATTTTAACCAAAATGTATACTTGTACTACCATATATGGAGTTAACATGGCTGCATACCCAGTTTTTGGCTAAAAAGTCGAATAACGGTACTTTTGAAAAGTGGCCTTATCTCGAAAACGGCCAATACGATTGCAACAAAAAATAATGTTTTATGTAATATAGTCATTCCGAACATGATAGCAAACTCAGTTTTTCTCTAAATTGTCTATAATACATTTTTGAAAAAAGGCATATTCTGAGAATTTGGTTTTTTATTTTTTTACCTACATGAAAACGGCTGAAGCGATTTTGACCAAAATGCATACTTGGAGTAAAATTGACGATTTCAACATTATTGCGTCCTTCATTTTCAATTCTAACCACCGGAAACGCTGATTTTGAAAACTGTTCATATCTCGAAAACGCGATTTTCGATTTGAATAAAACTTTAAAAACCAAGTAATACTAACATCCTGAACAATACCCTATACTCAGTTTTTAGCTAAATATTTGAGCAAGATTATTTTTCGAACTAAGTATACATTGCAATATTTGTTACTATTTTGTACGCATTATTTTCCAAAATTAGCTTTAAAGATTTTGACTAAAATGCTTATTTACGATAACATAAGTATTGTTAATAAAACCCCGTACTTAGTTTTTCTTAGAGAAATGCAAATAATGCAGTATTATAAACATAACCGCAGTACCAGGTAAAATGTAATCACAACTACTAGGAACTCCTTTTTAGCAAATATTTCCCACTTCTTTATTTTTTTCAACCATATTAATCATGAACCTTAAAATAATTCCAACCAATTGGAGTCTACACTATCAGAAACCCGCAATTTACCCCCAAACTCGGGCAAATTCAAAAACATATCTCTGAATTCTTACATCACAAACCCTACTTCGAGTCATGGCCACCTACCAGCATCACCAATTTGAAAAATCTAGTTTTATAGCCTATAAAGATAAACAATAATAAAAGAAAAATAAACCAACCCAACTGATGATATGAACGAGAAAGTTTCGTGCGATCCAGTCGTGCACTTTATTTTTTTTTGAGCAGGAACAGAAGGGATTACCAATTCTTAATGTTTGTACATTGAACGGGAAAATGGCATACGGGGGGGTGAGAGAGCGATTGCGGGCTGGTGGTGGCGGATGATGACTAAATTTTGTGTGGGGGTGGCTGTCGCGAGCGGGTATATCTTTCGTTCTCCTGCTCAATTGGCAGATGAAAAATTTCAACTTCAGCAGAAAATGGCAATCGCAAGGGAAGCAGATAGAAAAGGGGCCGCCTTCACCGACGCCGCCCGTTGTGGTACTGCTGTTGATGCTGATGGCGGTGCGGTGGTAACAAACGAGATAAGGGTTCGATTAAGCAATATGTCTACCATTAGGGATCTAATTTGATTCTCATTTGCCTTTAGGAATGAATATTTGAGTTTTAGTTGATTGGATCAATTTCTCTTTTTGGTACTTTTGCTTTGGTTTGATAACACAGGACGAAAAATCGCTGTAATCATACGTAAGGCGTACTAATGGGGCGACAAGATAGACATAGAGCAGATGCGATGCGAGTAATTGGTAGTTTGTGAAATCAACACGAGTTCGTGAAGGAGGATGTCTTTTTTTTGGTTTTCTGTTTTGGGCTCGACGAAGGCAGGCGAAGTATCTGAAGTTTGATTCATGTCGGCCCTTATTATGACGCACGCATGTTTTAGATAATTAATCGAGTGTGAAGTTGGCGTTAATCATACTGCCTACAAGGGAAGATGCATGCAGGTTTAGGCAAAAGAGGCCCATTCAAATTAGCAGTAGGTATTTCTCTCTTTATAATTTTTCGGGAATCAGCTAGACAGGAAGAATGTGGAATCTCTTTAAGCTTCCTTTGAAATTTCAAGTGTCTTCAATTACTCCCAGTATCCTATGAATCCACCAAAGGATCGTAAAATGACGAAAAGAGGTCAAGCCGTGCGAGGTCAAGCATATACAGAGAAAGCTTCCATCAATAGACAGTTGAGTTGACACAGTGTTTCACAGTTATCCTTACCTTCGCTTGGAGGTCTCTTCGTCGTTTTACAATATTTCGTTTGACTTGTAGCTGGCGTTGAAGAGTTTTCCTTATTTTTGTCGGAAAATATACAATTGGAGCTATCACATACCACTACAGATTATTTAAACAATAAGAAAGACACTTGCATTTTGCATCCCACAGAAAGCTTCACAGAGCAAACTTGATCACGTTCAGCGTTAACAGTCTCTGCACACTTTTCAGAACGATCTGGAACCAATTCGATGAAAGTTCTTTGGCGAGTGAGCAATCTGCACAGCGAGCGAGCGGGCTGAAGTGAAGACGCTTGTTGGTTGAGGGCTAGGTCCACCCCGGCCTGTAGTGTCACCTTAAGTTAGTAGGTAAGAGCAAGCAGTCATCCTTCCCAATCTTCGTTATCAACAGGCAGGTCATCGGTATGTACAACCAGCAGTAATGATTCGTTTCAAAGTAGACTTTTCAACTTCCAAATTGTCATCAAGCTTCCAAGAACAGTTTTCTGTCGGTTTGCGTACTGGTTACGTAAATGCTCATGGGTAATAGTATATTCCGAGGTTCAATTCGAATCAGATTTTCTCTTTTACAAATTACCAGCACCTTCCATGCGCTTTTCTCTTCGAACCTTAACAAATGTTGGTCTGTGACTCTATTCCAAAAATAACTGCTTGTGCTGATAGCAAACACGGTTAACTTGAGCTGCAGCATTGCAATTCTGTGTTCCGCGTTTCGTGGCACATGTTTGGAACGTGGTGTTTTCTGCTAGAGAAGTAAGAGTATTTATTTCAACCCATGCTATATAAGGAAACGTAGCGATCTCTTGCTCGAACAGAAACTATTAACCAGTCCACGTACCTCCTCTTTTATAAGCAAATTTCCGTACAATCATAACTACAGTGGTGGGTGAGATTTGAGACAGAGTTCAACGAACTATGCTACTACCAGTCACTTGCACACTGCATTGATGATGATATCTTCTTCTCTTATGTAGCCCATTTATTTATCAAGTTTTTTTGCTCTACTCTTCAAGATATCATGAAAATCCCTCACAGTTTACTATTTGAGAAGTCACTTCCATACATTTTCCAAAGAGCTCCTCGAATCAGGAACAAGCCAATTTTTTGGTTTCGACACTCTTTTGAGTCTCACTATTTGTTTGTTTCCCCTTTCAGCTACCAATTCTAATAACGTATTTATTAAGAGGTTAAGCCAGCACTATCAAGAAGCTCTTTGCATGACCTTTGACGTTAAAAAAACGTATCCACTACCTTCTGGGTAGCCTAAAAACTCACTTCTATCAGGAAGGACCTATGATATCGGAATAGGTGGAAGGAAGTCTCATGGAGGATATTGTGCCTAAAATCCCATCGGTCAACCCTTTAATTTGTTTGATATTTTTGCCTGCCACATTTATTATATGATATTTTGTTGATGAAACATGATGAAAGATTCCTTGCATCTCGGTGTAAAAAATATCAAATTAAGTTCAATAACGATCAGATTTCTCAGCCTCATTTCGTTAAGCAACTCACAATTCACAGTAAACCAGACTATTGTTCCCTTCCCAACTCCTAATGCACTCACACCTGATTTTGGAGTTGCTTCATTGCTGTAAGAACATGGCATCTCTTTTGTAACAACTTTTTTGCAAAAAAAAAATTTCTCCTCCGATGCGGTTTAAACAATACTACCTGTTTCGTCGAGCAGAGTTGGAAACATATCATGAAGAGTTTTAAAAAAGGTCCGTGCCAAAACATAAAATAGTTAGATAGTAATAAAGCAAAAAACGGCGGAAAAACATTTAACACAAATAACGATCAAAATTTATTAAAAATAAATCTGTTACTCTTTCCATAAAAAAAGATAAAAATTGTGTTATACAGTGCGACCTCAATAAAAGCAACTAATAGAAATTTGGGCAGTTGCTTTTATTGAGTTTGTTGCAATAATCGAGTCAAAAAATTGTATAGGCACCAAAAATGAGACAAAAAGTTAAACACCTCATAATAATCGAATAAACGTGGCTTGCACTGATTACCAGACCAAAACTGATAACTTAATTCACGTTTAAAATAAACAATAAGAAAAAAACAGCTAACGAAAAAAGAGTTCTTAAAACAATAGTTGCCTTTATCGAGTCACCTTTTTTGAGGAGCTGCAATTGCTGAGTCAACAATCATAAGAGGTGTTGCTTTTATCGAGGAGTTTCTTCTGTCAAATTGTTGAGAAAATAAAACGGCATTAAACAAACATTATATATTTTGTAGATATTTACATAGTTGCCACTTTGGTAATATTTTACCAAATTCGTTAATTTTTTTTCGGTTGGAGTTTTCTGGTAATTTGGTAATTTTTATTTGGTTTTGTTAACTCCGCAAGAAACAAAAAACACTTTTTTCAGAGTCAGAGCAATTTTGCGTATCTCGATTTTTAGTGAGATTTACACCTACATTCACAAACACCAAAACACTTGACTTTTGTCAAACTTTGAAGTGTGCTATTATTTACACTTTTAGATGACAAGTTTCTGGAAAATAGGAAACAATTTACATTTTTCAAACACAAATTACAAATTCACAGTCTGAAGCCTGACAGCAAAGTCTGAAAATCTCAATGGAATTTGATATAAGTTAAATAGGTTCGACCTTGTTTAACCGCTTCGACAGGCAAAGTTCTTACTTCTACAATGTTCATACATTATAATTGAATTTAAAATAGGTTCAAGAAGATGTATATAATTTTTTTACTCTTTCGTGTTTTGTCAACTTCTAGATTTTTTGAATTTTTTTTTTTAAGTGACAACCATGGATATCGGTGTTTCGCAATTTTTAATTTGTTTGCATTATTTTTCGTTCAATAAAGAATAAAATTTTACTAAAACTAGCAAATGGGACCATTTCGATCATTTAAAAAAAAAGTGGGAGCGACGGGTCGCCCTATGGGTCCACACAGCAACGCTGCGTGCAAAATTTAGTGAAGTTAATGGAATCTCGTCATAAAAATTACAAAGTAAAAACCCCTTTCACGGGCTTATTCATGGGTTTAAGAGCAAAACAAATTCATCCATGGTTCACCCATGGTTCATACGATTGAGCTTTTGTTACATCAAGAGGTTGAGCTCCACTAAATCCAGTACGGAATTCCCACGTTTGACCATAATAATCAATGAATAATGAAAGACAGTCTTCCATATACCTACAGCCAACAGTTCGATGTCTGTTAGCAACTAATGGAGCAACCTGCAGTTTCAGTTACCTGAGTAGGTACTTTGAAGCTATTTATGAAGACACCATGTTTGTCCCCATACCCGCAGATCAGAATCCCAAAGGTTTTTTTTATAGAATACAGTCCTTAACCGCTTAGCTCAGTTCAGTTGGACGGCAAAGCGCATCATCAACTTTTATGACATTTCAACCTTTAAATGGAACTTTTCTTACGCCAACAAGTTGATAAAATCTACGACCAAATCGCTTTCCAAATGCATCTCACGACTTTTATAGGTGGCATAGTGCCCGTGGTATTCCTCCGCCCCGCTAATGAATCACTTTTCCCATTCCCCGCACGCACTTGGACCGTAACGAAAACACAAAATTTATATACACGAAAAACGCCCAAAGTTTGCTGGCCCCAAACGAATGCCCATAGATCGTTTCTTGCAATTTTTCAAAGTCCTTTTTCGTTTGCGAGATTGTGTATACCGCACACAAACAGGCCATCACCAGCCACCCGAGCTATAACAAGTTTGGCCATCAACCAAGCGCTTTTTGGCATTCAACGGTAAGAGTATTTAAAAAAAAAAAAGTTCTCGCAACCGGTATAGTGCAGTAGAAGTAGCCTGTCCTCCGGCAGTGCACGTACTGCGTTGCGCGTCCCTCGGCAAGTTTGCCTTTCGTCTTAGTTGCCTCGCCTGCAAATATCATCAGAGTTGGTATTGTTGGCCGTTCAAAAAGTCAAACACTACTACCATACCTTCGGGATACTTCATATAGCTTACATCCACTCGAGCAAAGTATTTCCCTGGCCATGTAAAGTGGCGCGCTTTGTTAAATCAATAACACCACTCCAGCAGCGTTATTCTTTTGTTGAAGTTCATCGTTGAAAAAAGAGGAAACACGAAAATAAGGAGACCAACTCAACCCGATCTCGAACCCATGTACGATGTACCTAATGGCCTACAGAAATCTAGATTAACGCCGACAAACGCTATTGTCACTGACCCGATGTATAGGATATTCGGGATTGTGTTGCCCGGTGCCCACTGGCTGACGACGCGCGGAAGTGGTAGAGCAACATCGACCTCATCCGTATATGTTGCGCATTCAACAATGCCACCTGCCCTCCCTCCTACTCGTACCAGCGTACATCATGTTCCTTGGTCAGTTGCCAAAATTGATTTTGCTTGCCCTGTGTGTGCAGAGTGCAGACACGACTTGCAGGCTACACTGTCCATCTATCTATGTGTACATGGATGGCACCTTTAATTTTTGGCTTCGTCTATCGACTCCTTAAGCGTTGTTGCTCCTCCATGTTGTTATTGTCCGGGTGCTGTTTCGTTCATGGAGAAAATTAATTTTCTTCCTGTTGCTCTGGCCTCTGAGTTTGTGTGCGCTGTGCTAATCCTGATGCTTGCCAATGATGCAACACTTTACCCCAAAAATGTACCAATATATAAATTCTCATCCCTGGCTGGGTTTTTTGGGACGACCGGACGGTGGACCGGCTTCTCGAGGGGGTGAAAATAAAAACCAAACTTGACAAATGAGTTGGAAAAATCCTCTTAACCATTTCCCATTTCTGTGAAGCAGTGCGCAACCGGCACCACTCTTCTCTTAGCCCTGTTTGGATTCGTACAATTGCGGGGCCATATCTGGTGCCTGGAGCTTGTCGTAATGCCTCACGTAATAGATTTTGTGGGCACTTTTGAGTGCGGTGGATGACAATTAAGTGCATGGAATTATTGGACACAAGTTTATGTGCTGATGCGGCCCCAAAACATAATGATGCGGCAATTTATTTTTCGTTTTAATAGGACTGCAACTGCAGTCAATTTGAATGGTTAGCCGCAGGATTGTGTTTATCGATTTATTTGTGTGTTATGTGAGTGCGACTGAAGGGATAGAAGCTTGGTGGATGTTCCTAACACTAAGAATTCTTAAGCTCAATTTATGCGGGGGTGGACTGCGACTTACTAGCGTATGCGAGGCTTGCCCTTAACACATCTTGTTTACCTATCAGGTGTACTCCGAACTCAGTGTTAAAAAAAATATATTTTTTGGCGAAACGAATATCCGTGAGCAATGAATTCCACCATGGACAAAAAGTCTACCGAAGCTTCGGCTCAGAACGACCTTGTGTCACCGAAAAGATATCTACGAAGCAGTATATATTCAGACTGTATTCTGTATGTCACAGGCCGAATGTGTTTCCGCCTCCAGGGGCTCGAACGTTCAACCTTTCACTTAGCACAATGCATCGCTCTTAAAAAGGAATGCTGCGATGAAGCTTGTCTATTTAGATGTGGATTTGTTGTGGTATATCTTTAAACGTACCCACCCAATTCATGTGGATTTCATAGATAAACAAGGGCATAAAATGGAGCAGCATTTAGTATTTTTTTAAACGTTTGTTCTGTGTTATCATTAAGTCTGATCCTTTACCTTTAAATCTTACTAATTTTTACGAGTTCCTACGCATTTTACTCAATTGTTGCTCCTCAATTCGTAAAAGAGAGGCTTCGAGAGAGCAAGATATCCTCTTACTAGGTTTTACTCGACAAATTTCTTTGAATAAGAATTGAAACAACTGTCAGTCACCACGGTTGCCGTTTTAGTGACTTTGTCGCTATATCTAGTGGAATTTTCAAAAGTTTAGTGACAAAAATTTATTTTTTGTCACTAAAAAATTCTAGTTACTTTTCTTACGAAAACTTTGAACTCAATAAACTCAATAATGCTCATCAGTAATCAACTAAAAATACAAAAAAAAAGTTGTCATGAATATGAAATTCCTTAAAATGTTCTCTTAAGAAATAATTTAGAAAATGCCTCCGATATTGAGGTTGTTAAAATTGAATATATTTTTTTTTTTATTGGTAGGTAGTGAACATTTTTTTCTAGTGACTTTTTTTTTTAAATTTTAGCATATCTAGTGGATTTTTAGGTTCGAGTTAGTGACTTTTTTTTTAAGTTAACGGCAACCCTGTCAGTCACCTGAAAATTGACAGCTGATTAGAATTTGTTTTTCTATTTTGTTCAATCCAATTTATGAACTATCTGTCAGTTTTCACAGGTTACTACAAAAGCGTTCCTTAAATTTTGCGTAAGTTTCCCTCTCTCAGAGAGAATTCATCCCCTCCACTGCCTTTTTGACAGTCTTTTCCATGTTTACTACAAAAGTAAAGGAACAGACCTATTGTTGAACATTAAATTTTCGTAGCCTCCTTAAAAATTTTAAAAGGAATTCCTTTTTCAGAAGGAATTGAAGTCCAACCATTCCAATTTTAAATTGTTTTGTACGGTTGTTTTAACCAAATGATTGCAAAATGATTACGAATGACTGCAGTAGACTGAAAATGATGGCAAATTATTGAAAATGATAGCAAATAATAGAATCATTTTAGAAAAGGTTGGAAAAAATACAAAAAAGGAGGATTAATGATTGGAAAGTGATGGATATGAATGCAAATGATTTCGAGTGATTGGAAATGAATCTAAATTAATTTTCAGTCAAAAGATGCAAAAGATTGCAAATATATGAAGAAGATTGCAAATGATTGAAAATGTCCATGTGGACTGACTCTGAACATACCCATCCTGGATTCTAATGTGGCAGTAGATCTTCTCAACAACAGTAGGACTTGATGCTATACTAAATCTGCATCCACTAGATATCTTTATACAATCATCTGCCGCCCATTGAGTCATGAGATTAAGCCAATCAGTAAATTGGAAACTAAACGAAACGGGTCATTCGTCGATCCTATAGAAATACTTTGTCTATGTAGCAATCACGGACTACATGTACTTCACGCCATACTTAAAGTTTACAAGACCTTTCTCAAGCTCGATCCCAACAGAGATCTGAAATGGACACCGGAGTGGTGTCTTCTGGCGTCTTCTAAGGGCAATAGCACCTAAAATTATTACCTTCTTTTATCAACAGCCTGGCAGACAGGAAGTTTGTAAAATGCGGTCGCGAAGAACTCAGGGTAAGGAACAACCTTTTCCCTATGGGCAACGCAATGGGTCAGTATTGACCGGATAATGGTACGGAGTACTCCTTGCCAGCCCATAAACCTAAGCTAATCTAACCTTCTCAACAACTCCAAATATATCCCGAATCCCGACAAATATGGACTGTCGTGTCATTTTTTAAATCACGTTTTAGTGCCGATAGTCAGCAAAGCAAATGCGGGGACCTATAACACAAAACAAGCTTCTGCGAGAGACTTGCTTTCAAATCAGCTTCCACCTCAAGGCTACTTATACTTATAGGAACCCTAGGAAGGCTGATTGGAATAGGTACGAATCCATAGTTAGGCATCAGATAGGAAATGAGGCATTACGATACGATACTTCAGTAGACTTAGACAAGGCAGTTGACAATCTGGGCAAGATAATGAACTCGGCTTACGAAATGCCCGCTCAGGAAAATAACCAAGAGGTCCCTCAGTGGTGGAACAAGGAGTTAAACTTAAAAAAAAAAATCTTTCATATTAGGATGAAAGGTTTGCAAGCCTTGCACCATGTACCATACAAAAATAAACATAAATATTTTGCACGACCGGTCTGTGGGACCAAATGCCTAGCTTCTCACAACCATTCGTTTTTGGGACGAATGGAAGGGATCTACAATTTTACGCCGAGTCCAAACTGATAATTGAGAAGCTCTTAACCTTAAAATGTAATTTAGTTCTTTCGGGATTCGAACGGAGGACCTAACTCTAAGCCATTGCGCCACTGCGCCACGTTGGTACATTTAATTTTGACACACCTAAAGATGTGTTATATACCCTGAGAGAGAGGATTGGCCAGGAACTTAGTTCCGAGTGATAATGAGGGATAATCAGTATATACTGACGGCTACAAAACCAGCAACTGCATGGGGTCAGGTATATACTCCAACGAGTTTGACCTACAAATGGTCCTGAAACTTCCAGACACATGCAGTGTGTGCCAGGCAGAGGTTCTAGCCGTACTTAGAGCTGCGGAGGCACTTGATATCGGACCGATATCCAATAAGAATATCGCCATCTTCATTGACAGAGGCTGCACTCAAAGCGCTAGAGTCACAAACCACCAAGTCTGAGCTAGTCAAAGAAATTGTCGCTCAGTGTTCAAGGCATTGTGCTTGCAGAACCGTGTCAGACTGTGCTTGCTACCTGGGCATTGTGATATCGATGGAAAAGGCCGACGTTCTGGTCAAGAAGGGAGCTGAGCTCCCACTTTATGCAAAAACTGAAGGTATTAAGAAGTTGAATGGGCATTTGTATCCTTCTACTGACGGAAAAAGGCTTTACCTTTTATGTAAACAGCGGCACGTAGTGTCCCGCAACGCTTTCGTTGACCAAGGCAATTGTCGGCGTTAGCTTGTTTATTAAGACCCAAGTTTCCACAGAATATGCTAAGCCAAAGGACCCAATGCAGAAACCAGCACGAAGAACCTTCGCCTCCAAAGACCTTATACCCTAGCAAACTCAACAAGTTGGAATTGCGTAACTGGAGTACCCGGACAAATGGTCCTGAGTTTATTTTGATTTTAAATCCTATACCGATTGGAAGGACTCTCTCTATCTCTCTGTCTCTCTCTGTATGGACCAAAATGCAGTTGGCTTTTGAATTGTATGGCAGCAAACCTCTTGAATACAAAAGTCCCTGACAATTGACGTGGATAACCTTTTTTTGCTGGCGCACTTTCAATTTCCGCTTCCACATCGACTTTAACTGGCGAAAAAGTAATTTCAAATCAGGACATTCTTTTATTATAATTCGACATTTCCTGGCGAAGGAAATCACCGAGAGCACATCAAAAGCCACACACACACACAATCGCAAACACTACATCTCTATACAGCCTCACACATCCGATCGATGCACACAACAAATGGATTCGTATTGATTCCGCATAGACCAGTCCAACAGAACAGAATACGAATCGCTGTTTCACAAACAGTTTGGGGCGGCGGAAAGTCACTGCAGAAGTTTACACAACGCCAAACTTTACAAGTGTCGTCCCATTCTTCTTATCTGAAAAGTTTAAAATCATATCCTTCGGCTACACGTTCGGCCATATCCTGAGATCGTTCGCCCGAAAACGAAAACGCAACTAGACCCTAACCCCATCTACGAGTACATATATATACACGAAAAGAATCGAGTGCACAAGCGATTTCCCGCCCATTCAACAGAAAGAGAATGCCAGCAACGACTACTTTGTCCTGGGTCCTGATGGTCCTGGCTATACTGCTGCTGATGCTGTGTTGTTATTCCTTCTGGCTGGCCAAGGATTGTTTGTGCGAGAACATACTTCGGTCTTCGAAATGACCACCAGCAATTCGAATTATTTGTGAATGCACTGCGAGAGAAGTTCGCCGCCCGTCCCGTCCCATCCCGAATAGGATGCTGGAAATGAAACGAAACTTTGGTCATTTATTAAGATGAACGGTCGAAGGCATCTTCTTATCCCCTATTGCCGTTACTCTGGTCGCCAAGTACATACACTGCATTCGGTACAGTACAACCAAACACAGAAGAAAACTCTTGGAAAATTTTACTTGGATTAATTCCAAAGAAAAACTTTGTCGCATTCTCACATCGTTCGTCGTACGTATTAGTTGCAGGACACACAAAACGAGAGAAGCCAACGACAAAAACGACTATGCCGGGACTCTAGCCAAAGGATGTGTATATATGCGAATGGGTGGAAACTTAACTTATATCCTTTTATGTTGCAGAAATTTCCATTATTTCCTCGGGAAAAACTTTTGCCCAAAATATGGGTGTGTGAGTGTGCTCTGTTAACTGCGGTTGAGTTGTAATTGTAAGCATGCAAGCTCTAACCCAGCGGGCGAGCTCTGACGGAAAAACAAACTCGAAATCCTTGAGGCCAGGAATAAGAACTTTTTTGCCAAAAACAAAAGCGGCTGCAGAGAATTCGTAATGAGTCGTCGGCGTCGGTCGGTAAGTGTAAGTTGCCTTGCCAGCGCCAAAAGGTGTCAATAGGGGCGATATGCATCGAAGGAAATTTCGCTCGCATTACAGTTTTGCAGTGTGTGTCAAATGCGAGTTTAAAGAATGGCCACGGGGGTGCCGCATTTAACAACTGAGCGCATGAGGTTGAGGTATGCTTGGAGATATTTCTCGTAAGTTGTAATTGTTGCTTTAATGAGGATCGTCTCACGTTGTGTGAAGCTAGGTCTGAGATCCTGTATGATCCGATTTTGAAACGCCAACCTATCGGTGTTGCGTTGAAGGTTAAGCTTTGTCGAGTACACGCAGGGCAGGGCATTGCTTACTTTAGTCAACATTTCTTTATTTTAATGTGGGTGATTTCCACCGTTATCAGGAGTCACTCCCCATCCCCACATTTGTCCCAGCTTGTTTAAATTAGGTACAATTTGTTATTAGCAGTTTTCGCGCCGAATATGGCAACATGATAGACTTTAATCTATATAAATACAACGAGCTTTTGATTCCGACTGTTCTTCATTTATCTGTTAGCGCACCCATTTAATGGGTCGCTCTGCTTTGTTGTTCTGAGTTCTGAGTTGAGTGATTTTAATCAATACCTCGACGAGGAGTACCTGGAGCTAGAGTCTTTCATTGAAATGACAGAGAAGTCCTCAGAAAAAGTTGGCGTTGCTGGTGGAGAAACATACATCGATATAGAGCCTTGCAAATTTTGCATCAAGAAAGTTATTTTCGAAGAACAGCTATTTTTTGTGACACTTATCCACAAAATTTATCTTGGATTTTAGCTGACGTTTGGGAGAAAAGTTGAAAAACAGCTAAAATTTAGTTTAGCTCGAGCAGCTTAAACAAAAATAAACTAATTTTCATACTGTTCCACCTTTGCGTTCGATTGCATTTTGCTTTTAGCTATAACTGAGGGATGATTGAAAAGAGTCGGTTCGATAAAGATCTCAATCTCAAACCACAGTCTCTTTGAAAAATCGGACCGTACCCACACTTAAAAGAAAGTGGAGACTTTTGGTCTTCTTCTTGGTTACCGGGTAACCAAAAACAATTTGGTCACAGCTTAGCCCAGCCAGCTTTTATAATGAAAGAGATAACTATTCCTTTGTTAAAATCTTCAAACCTTAGTTTGTCTTTCTTCATGCTTTAATGCTTGGAGAGCCTGTTCGAACTTAGGTCCTAAGTGGACCTAAGCTTACGTAAGTTTGATTACAAATCCACTAGTTGGCTGATTGTATGTGAGCATTGAGCACGTACCATTCCAATTAAATAGCACATCGCCTCAATCCATGCCAGACTGCTGCTTCGCACGGTTCTCCCCCTAGGCTCAGAAGCATCCGTCCAACCCCCACATTACCAATGCTCATCTCTGTTTATTCGAAAAGTCTGATGGAAATTTCATTTAATGATTCTAAAGCCCTTGGCAACAAAAATTCGTTTACATTTCTTGACGATATTAAACTTGAACTCAGCTAACAGGTCGCATTGCCCTCGATTACCCCATTTGTAAGGTCCCCCCACCAAGGCGGAGTACAAACAAGACGCCAACTGCCTTCAATTAACAACTCCACACAAGATTTTAATTGCTCTGATATCGCGTAAGCATCAAGCGACTTGACAATCAAAACACAAAATTAATATCGATATACGAGCAAACTGCTAAGACGCACCCGCTTTTCCGTCGTGCCTGCCGCCCCTCGAAGCGACTTTGATCTTATCACTTACAGCGAGACGTTTATTACAGTCCTGAGTTATTCATTAGCCTCATGTAAGTCATTCGGCTAATGAATTCATCCCCCTCACTTTGGCATAAAATCGGCGGCGCAAATACCAGTTTAAAAGGGTTTCGATTCACACCCCCCATCCTACCCGAAGGCGTTTAATTAAGTGCCGTCACGTCAAATCATTTCATATTTACGAAAGTATCGCAATAATTTCCCATCGCCCGCAAAACCCGCTGTCAATTCGTCTGCGTATTCCGGAATTTCCGTCGCTAATTATCGACAAGCGACACAACCACAACCTAGATTGCACCTTGATCCGTGTAGCTGTAGATAGAGGGAGGCTGATTTAAATTCCGTTGGCACTTGAGGTCCAAATTGCCGCATTTGTCTGATTTCGCTTGTGTAACCTCTGAGTGGCTTGGGATTTTTATTTTTGCCATCTATTCTTTCACTCTCACTTCATTAAGTTATTCAGTTTAAGGATATAATTTCATACACTACGCGAGGACAAAGTTTCGTCGGGCAAAGTGCGCAACAGAGCTGCCAGTGCCTCTGCCACTGCCACGCCATCATCAACTAAAAGGAACTGCGAAAATGAGCCATGGCTCTCATAATGACACAACTTGAAGTTCTATGCGAGTGTATCAGGATGCGCATTTTACCATACTCGTTCGCACACTGGATTCTCGGTGGGACCGGAAATTTTCCAAAGAATAGAAAAAAAAATAAAAGGATTTCTCTTCCGACTATGAAGAGGCAAAGTTTGTTTTTTCTTCGTTTTGTTCCGTAACACGGCTTTGCCTTGTTGACACTAATGTCTTTTTGAAAATTTTTCAATTTGAATAATTGTGAAAGTTTACGAAAATTTTCCCACATCCTTCGTTTTTTTTTTGGGGGGAGGGCTTTTGGGGTGCTCTTCTCGGTTACAATGAGCGTCAAGAGCAGCGATATGCTCAAACCTAGGCTGAGTGGCGTATTCATCCTTGGAGATTTGGATATATGCATACTGGCTCATCGTCAGTCGCAGTCGTAAGTAGACTAAAGAGAAGTTTCCAATTTTCGTTCTTCAAGGCAGATACTTTTAAAGTTTTGCAAATGATGAGAACGAGGACGAGGATAGAACGAAATGTCTGAGGTAATCTTTATCTACTTTTTTGTTTGTGAAAATTATGTTTTACAGATAGGGGATCAAAAACGAACAGAACAAGAGGATTGTCCAGAAAGGGCTGAAAAAGGGTTTCCAAGGTAAGTAGCATTAGATTCGATTTCAGTTTCGGCAAAATTCGTGGGCAACTTGTGGCGAATTTGGGCATAGTTGCTATTGCTATAAAGAATAAATAGTGCACGACTGGGTCACACGAAACTTTCTCGTTCCCTAGAGATCAGAAGTGATACTTGATAAAATAATTCTTTATATTTACTATTTATTTATTTTTTTTTAATAAAATAAAATATATGATAATACATAGGACCTTACGTCAATAATCCTTGAAAACATTCACGCTACTTTGTAGTTCACAATAATTTTATTTTGTATGGATTATGTTAATTTTTAAACAAATTCTGCATATTAATCCGCGATACTTATAACCGTTTTTAGTGTCCAGGGTAAATTGTTCGAAGTCGCAATGGTGACATTTTCCATACAAAATTGCATATTGTGATTTGTATAAGTTGAAGGTTAAAAATGTCTTTTAATATAACTGTAATATTATGTTTCTAAATTAAGACCCTTAAGTTTTCTGTTTTTAAAAGAAGCCGAACCAATCTTAAAATTTTACATTAAAAACAAATTAAGAACAAAATAATCTTATTTTAAGATTGTTTGTGATTGTGAACAAGCCACAGCAATACTTAAAGTGCTTGCATGCATATAAAAATATTTATCTATTCATATTAAATAAGAAATCGTATTTTTTTATGATTGAACTGTACAGCTTTATTTAAGTTTTTTTTAAGATTTGTTTAAAAATGTATAATTCCTTTTTGATTTCCATAAAGACTGAAAGAAAAGATATTAAAAAAATTAAAACCCAGATGTTTTTAGATTTTTAAAAAGTACTTTAAATAAATATGTTTCAAGCATAATTTAAAAATCGCATTCTTAAAATTCAGTCAACAAAGTCAAAATAAGATATTTGCTCTTGTTTGAAGACTTTACTACTGTTTTTAAGGCTTTAAATTGTATATCCACAAAAATCTTACGAACTATTGCACTTTTATTTTCAATACGCTGCATATTTTATTTAAGCAAAATCATGCACTCATGAAAAATAAATTAAAAAAAATCGTTCAGCTCTCTTTTCTTGCGGTTGTGTTCACAGAGACCAGGGAGAAAATTCTCCTTTTCTGATTTGTTCACGTTCTGTGATTTGTGATTTGTGACATTCTGGGGCATATTCATAGTTGCACTCTAAGCCCGTGTCTGACTGAACTGCAATCTAAAGTTAAACCACAGCTAAAACACGACTGCTATTCATAAACAAATTGGCAGCTCTGTTTAATTAGATACGAGTTTAACGTGCATTCTACTACAAATCTATTACATAAACACTATGCTGACAGCAATTTATATCAAAAGTAATTTTTTTTTGTGGATTGTGGTTGTGCTATATCAAAACAAAGTAAGAATCTTAATTTACGCATATGTTTTTTGAAATTAGCAAAAATTATAAAATTGCAGATGAGTGTCAAGGAATATTGTAATCGACCGAAATTTTTTTATTTATTTTGATTATTGAAATATCGAGCAACATTATTTAATTTATTGTAAAACAAGTGTGACACCTAAGAAAAGCGAAACGATGTGCAAAATTCCTAATTATTCTTTTTCGTTCACTGGTTTTTGATATTAAACAGAATTAAAAACAACTTGAACATACGTTTTGCTGTGATTAATGTTAGACTCGAGTTTATCGTTTAGACATGGGTTTAAATAGTCTGTGAATGGCATAGCCTCCGGTTTAGTTTAGATAGTACATAATAATAACTTATCAAAGATCTATGAATATGCCCCATTATGTTTACATTTACGGTATTATGTATTAACTAAGAAAAACGTGACTTGATTCTAGTGTTTAATAAATTACGTGTTCAACTAAAACACACTCAATTAAAATTATAGTAAACATTTTTAGACCATTTGTTTATTAATTTTTGTTACCATACATTTTTGGGTCAATAGTTTGGTGGCTGGCTCTAAGTAAAGCTTACAACATAACCAAACTTAATAAAGTACAAAAAACGGTACGCATAGGCTCCACAGGCGCTCTACGGTCTACACCGGCAGACGCCCTAACAGTGTTTCTGCATCTTTTACCTTTAGATCTTCACATTACCAACATCACAGCATATTGCGCGATCAGACTCAGCGAGTCGGGGTGCTGGTCTGCGAGATCCTACGGCCATAGTAACATTGGGCCTTTTTCTACCAAGAGAACTCGCACCACCCTCGACGAACTACATTAGGTACTCCTAAAATGCTTTTCACTAGATTAGATTGGCAAGAGGGACAGTTGAACAGGGACTCGAACATAAAAATCTACACAGACGCAGACGGTTCTAAAATGGATTGTAGGATAGTTGCGGGTGTATTTTCTAAACATCTCCTTTATGCTTCCGGATACGGCCAGTGTATTTCAGAATTACTTGGCATCCGCGAGGCCTGCCGTCAATTTAAACTACACACAAACTTAGTTCCGAGGCAAAAGAGATACAATTTTATTGATAGTCAATATAACTCCAAAATTGGTATTAGAATGCCGCAAGGAGCTGGCCTCGCTTGACCAGTTCCAGGTTACCCTGATTTGGATTCCAGGTCACAGCAACGTTAGTAGGAACGAACATGCTGACGAGCTGGCCAGGCAAGGCTCAGCCTTTGGTTTGTTAACAGGTGCTTTGCTGAGATAGAAGCTCAAAAAAACACACCTCATTATCAACGGACCCTGTATACCTACAGTTTTTTGACACTCATGCCAATTATTGCACTAGGTAAACTATGAAGTGCCAAGAAATGTTAATTTGAAAGCCCGGATTCCTAACGAAAGATTTAACGAAGCGTAGAAATTTTCAAATTGGAAACCCTGATTTCCTGAACAACGGGCGCCGTCGAAAGGGTACATATCATATTATTTTCGTCACATACTTATTTCATCAATAACTTTTGCAAAACATGCTATAAATGGGACACCGATTAGCCATATCTAGATACGTCGATCGAACGTTTTCAAATCGAGCGTCAAGTTCCACACAAATGTGGTGATTCCAAGCAGGCCTCTGCAAAAGATAAACAAAAAAAAATTAAAGAAGCCACCCCCCCAAATGACACAAGACCATAGAAGTATCGAAAACAACAGAAAAAGAAAAACACTTTTGTTTCTTTGTTTTGAATATTCATCTACGGAAAGCAGAATTCCCTAGAATCAAAAGCCAAACACCCCACCATCGCCGCATTCATCATCCGAAAGAACAAAACAACTTTTATGTACGAAATCTCAAAGAGATCAAATTAATGGCAGCAAATAAAAAGATACCGCCGACAATATAAACAAACATACGGGGGCAGCGCAAAGGAGACCCAAGTCCCAAGACACAGGACCACCGACCAGCAACAATTAAACAAATCAAAACACACATTTCGGTTTGATTGATTTTTATATGTGTGTGTCGGTCGGCTCGGTCCGGACTCGGCTCATCCTCACCCTCCATCTGCCTCTTTATTGATTCCCACCTATAAAACGATGTTTGTTTGCGTTCGTCTTGTCAGAATCAATAAAAATCTACCAGTACCAGCAGCAATGGCAGCAGTCTATATGCTCCTGTTCCTCCTGTGGCATGTTTCGGGCTGCGAAGTCTGGCCCCAGTGGGAGGGCAAGCGTTTGTTTTGTGCCCAGCCACACACACCCTTTTGGATGAGTACATCAAATGAATTGGCAAATGCCACACGCCCCACAGGCTCGAAGCGGTCCAGAAAAAAAGGTCGTCTGCATGCCATTGATGGATCACCCGTAGTGTGGAGTGGAGTTACCCCGGCGCAGTGGCTGCCTTCTCCTTCCGTGTACTATATTATCTGCTCGGCCGGATTGTTAGTGGGTAAGGTAAGCATCCGGAATGTTCAAAGGCGCAAAAGGAAAAACCTCTCGCCCCATGTGTGCTGCATGCAACATAGGTGGGTATATGTTGTTGCGAGCAGAGCACTATAAACCTAATTTCCTCTGTGTTTGTTTTCATTTAGAAATTAGTTAAACAGAGTTTCTTTGCGGCACTGGCTATGGCGGCAAAACACAAAAAGGAGCTGATACACTTTCGGGTGAGGGCCCCCGGGGCAATCGCTCTTTCACTTTGTTTTCAAGTGGCGTGGCGGCCGGCCGACGTAGGAGGAAATTCAATTCATATACAAACATGACGTGTGCAAGTGTTACAATTTGTTAGTCGGCGGGATGCTGGAGTTGCTGGGGTTCGGTGGTGTTTGCTTGGGCAAACTATGAAGTGCTAGACACCTTGGCTCCAGGCGGACAGGGTTTCCTTTTTTTGGGATCGACTGTTGAAAGTTTTTCGTCACCTTTCCGACTTCTGCAAGTAATTTAGCTATAGACGAGGGTTACTTCTAACGCACACAGCCACGGGCTGTTACTTGAGGTGCAAACTAGAGGTGCAAACATTGGCGCTTGCCAGTCTGGGAATATTTTAGCCAACATTTTTAGGCTTTAATCTATTTATAACGCTGCTAAGTTTCACACCGTAAACTGGGAAAGTGGCAGCACCGGTTGGGTGAACTTCTTTTTCATCAGTCGAGCGAGTTTACTTTCGTTCAATTGTTCGTTAAGCTGCTGGTTTTTATGCGAATTTTTCCTACACCCCTATTATGGTTATTAAATAAATATAAACGATAAATTCCATCAATAGGTTGATAAATTCGTATTAAGAGTGTTAATTGATAAATTTTACTCCAGTTGTGAATACTGTAAAAAATGCAATCATTAATGGCATTCAATTTGACGTTTGTCGTTTATTATTTGCTATGTCGTCTTTTGTTGTAGTTTAGATATTTGAAAAAGTAATTATGTATTTGGTATTACATAAATTTTTCTATTTCCTTTAGACTATTTTGTTCTTTTAGGACTAGAATTATTAGCAACAAACGACAAATATGAAAATTGGTGGAAATAATGGAGGAAAATGCAGATATCGCAAAAGGAATCTGCACAAAGCCGGCCCTAGCCAAAAAAAGGAGGAAATCGCTTTGGAACTAAACAGCTTAGGAACACCAAAGCGGGACTCAACTAAGTGGCATTTTAATATAAAACATTATTTGATTAAAATAAAACAATTATATTGAAGACATTTTGTTTTAAAAAATTTGGTAAAAAAAAACCCAAAGAAATTATTTGTATTTTGTACCACTTGGATAATATTTGATAGATTTATCAACGAAGAATTTATAACTGAAAGGAGATTTGATAAATCATTACAGTTATTTATTCATAGTGATAGTAAGAACTTAAAAATCAAAACTTCTTGAGCTTCCAAATGCAATGTAAGTGTCAGTATATTTTAATTATTATTAATTATTAATCATTTAAGTTTTTTTTTAAACTTTCGGTTATCACAAGCAGCTTTTTTGAACGTCTTGTGGCTGCTTGATTTACCAGATAGGTTAAGATTCACTCATATCCCTCCTTTTCTTAAACTTGCTGTTACATTGACAAAACCTTCTTGAAGGTGGTGGTTACCAAAAGCAAGTTGGGCTGCAGCAATGGTTCAGAGGACTGCATATAAAATTACATCCCGAGTTGTTCGGAATTAGTTTACGAAATATAAAATGTATTTAAAATTTAGTTCTATTTTCCAATGTTAACAAAAAAAAACCTTTAGCTGGAAGGGGGCAATTTGCATGCCAAATATTGAAAATTTCTTGAACAAGAAGTAAGAAGTAAGAGTCTGTTTAAAAACGGTATGAAAATTAAGTTACCCCATTCACAATAAACTCTTTCGAGAGTTAAAGTTATACAAAGAGAGGAATGTTCGCAACAGAAGTAAGCGATTTTTTTTCATAAATTCATTATTGGTCACAAATCGCCAAGTTTAAAAGTGAATAGCCCAAATTGGGATAAATCCAAAGTGACTCTTAAGCTCTTTTTACTTAATTAAAGCTTTTTTCAGCTAAGTTGAACTAATTTCTTTTAGCTAGCTCATGAGTACCAGTACACATAGCACTTGTCAGCTGCACTTCAAAAATTAGGTCCACGAACATCTTTAAACGTTACATATTACAAATTACCACAACTGCATATCAATACGATAGTTAATAAGTATCAAAAAAATGAATGATTCGGTATTATCGTTATCAATGTTTGATAAAATGTGAATTGAAGGCAGATTTAAGGTCTATTGTAAATACCTAGTTCTAAAATCAAAATGCTAAATCACATATAAAAAAATGCTAAAATGAATGAAGCCTAAAAAAGAAAATGCTAACCTAAAAAAATTATTTATTAAGGGTTAAACAGGAAAAATTAAATCACTGAAAATAACACAACTTTTGAAAAATAAAACACAAATCAGTTAATGTGGAAGCTCAACCAACGAAAACTATTTTTCCATACACATACACACAATGATACTCTAAAGATTTATCGCACACACTTCGACCGTACACATCTTACATTTCATTCAATGCGTTAAAAAGTGGTAGAAAACATTTACAATGCAACGAAGTACACTTATGACCAAAGTTCCAGGAAAAGATAGCAAGAATGGAAAAATGAGAACATATTCGCAAAAATGCTAAAACAGCATCTGTTTTAAAAAAATGCTTTCAAATCTGCAGAAATGCTAGATCTAGCATTAAAAATGCCAGAACGGCATCACTGCTTGGTATTATAGTTATCAAAAATGTTGATATGTATCAAATCTCCTTTCAGTAATCACTTTTTATAATTCGAATGGCAAATTGCTGTCGCTAGAAAACGATAGCAAAAAGCCACAATCACAGTGATTATGAGCTTACGCACACCAAACAATTTTATTGTGATAATCAACTATCGCAAATCAGATATCCTTCGTTGTCCGTAAATTATTTTAATATTTCATAGACATTTCTTGATAACTCCGGCGGATGTCTATATGGATATGTTTCGTCTAAGACGTCGTTAGTTTTTTTAAGTCGCTGACCAAATTTCCTAAATTATGTATTTGCAATTGGATAGATCACTCTTTTGAAATGATAACAATAAATCAAGTCAAATCAAGTCAAATGACAGTTGCTTATTGGAATAAAAAAAATACTTCTGTAGGTATATTATTTGTTCGGAATTGACATTTTTCGAAAAGCTAAGATAGACCCTCATATGTTTAATTAATTGGACTCTAATTATTAATTGGTATCAATTGTTTGAAAAAAGATAAATCTAGGAAAAACTGTTTGTGATCACTGAATGAAACGTACGAAATTTATTCATGACGTTCTTGAAAGGGAAATGCGTAAACATCAGACAATTTCTTTGACAGCTACCTATTGACTATTTGCGTTGAAAAATCGGCTATTAAAATCGGAAGTTCTTAGAGTAAATTGAGCTAGTATTTTTAGTTTGCCAATAACAAATATTTGTATGTCCATAAACTCGTATTAAACAATTTAGCGAGCATTTATCTATGGAGAGAATCAGCGGACGAACTAGCTAGGTCTAGATCAGAATCCGCGTGGGATATTGCTTTAGGGCTTATCAACGATTGGGAACAACAACTCCGCCTAAACCAGTGGGAAAATGTCCCGGGGTTAAGACAATCAAAAAGACTAATAAGGCCCAAGTAAATCCTGAAACGATACAAGGAAAGTATTAGAAAGCTATAGTGGGCTTTGTCACAGGCCAATGTGGCTTGAGATAGCATCTTAGCAAGTGATACTCTCGCCAGCAGAGATTAGAATTCTGTTACTAAGGACATACTGGCCTTCACTATAGAGGTCAATCGTTTCTTAGTCTAAACCACCCCTCCACGATACAATAGATCTTCTAGGTCGCAGTGTCAACCATTGGGCAGGGGAATTAAAAAAAAAGTGGAGTGAGGTGCGTTCAGTAAAATTTACCGCTAGGCTACTGGGCTTAAGTTAAACTCTAGCTTTGATTTTTATACGATACGATTGCGTCCAAAAACGTCGCGTCAAAAACAAACAATAAAGCGACTAATGCAGCATCGAAAACCGGGTCAAAAACCGACTCCAAAAATACGTCAACAAATTTATCTTACATACCAACATCCCTGATCTGCCACTGTCAGATAATTTTCGCTCAATTAGTTGTGATTTTTTCACAAAATCTGTAAAAATTAAAGTCCTTGTGGGTTTTTTATATTTTTCTTTTAACGCAGTACCTATTCTGGTCGCGCTAAATACTAACGACCGTACTGTGAAATAACACTGTCCAATAAAAACTTTGTTGAAAAATAATTGTGCTCCTATATATTAGCTGCTAAATATTTTTAACAGTAAAAAATAAATAAAATAATACTTTACAATAAAAAAAAACACCTATAACCGAGGCTCATGAACTGTCACGTTATACGACAGCGCCCGCTCTGCTCTTCTGTTCGAATTCGAACTACTCCAAAAACGATCGCTCTTAAGTTGAGTGGGTGGAAGATAGAACCACTCATAGGGCTTTCGAGTGCCCGGAAATCTGTAAACCATTGTTGAATAAGTTTAAGAAAATCTGATCTTAAGATTGGTCAGTAAATACCGTGCGGATATCAGAAAATCCTTCATTTTCAGCAATTAATGCATTCTTCAGACTACGATTCAAACCCCCTTACAAATTGTCATCCCCTTCGGTCTTTTGCGGTATCTCAACCACAGAAATCGCACAAATTCTGAATGCCCGCCTTAACTCAACAGTTTTAATTGCATTACATACAACATATGCTGGAGTATCAGAGATAGAGCAACAGTTTCATTATTGGCAAACCCAAGGGAACCTTAACCCCCGAGAATAACCTCACTGAAAGCTGTATCCAGCTCGATAACAAATGCAAAACCACAATGAATGCCTCCGCCTTCGTATTCTCTGTGCAAAACATGTTTATTTAAATTTCGTTTCTTTCTTATTTAAATTTCCAATTTGTCTTCCCAGGACCACAATGAGCTACTTCCGTTGAGCTGGGGCCATATATAGGGGAACAAGAGGCAACACTCCACAAAGCTAAGAGAAACCAACAAAAAAAAAAAACGTTTCCTTTTTTTAAACAAAATGTTTCCCAATTCAACACTGTTGCACGCTTAACGAAGACGAAAAAGCAATTTACATTCCTTGCATCGCTGTACGAGCCCACAGTCTTCATGCCATCAAAAAATAGACAAAGTACCGCACTGAAGGAGAGCTCAGTGCAATTCCAGGCGAGCAGGAAAAAAATAAAAAAAAAACTCCCAAAATATCTCCACAGCCGGTACACATCAGAACAGAGCACAGGCAACAGGTCCTATTACAATGAAATGTTAGTTCCAAGACGCAACCACATAACGATTGCTGGTGCAGCTCTCCGAACAAGGATACATTCATGTATACACACACATCCCTCCATCAGAGCCATGTTAAAACAATCTAAGGGAAATTACACCCCAGACTATGATCGTTTGAATGAAGTGCACTTCGCATACATTGAGAGTATAGGAGACCGGTGGGTCAGGAGTCAGGACCACGATACAATTTTCGTAATATTCCCATCACAAATGCGCAGAGAAAATGCAAAAAGGAAACCCGCACATCCAAGCGATAGAAATTCAAATGCAAATGCAATCGGGCTGTTGAATTGGTTGCCTTCTGCCATTTTTATGACAGCCATTGCTATGGTCTCCTCGCTGCCTCGTCTCCTGTGAAACATTGAAACAATTGAAATCTGCTCGACTCCTTGTGCCACTGCAGAATAAGAAGAAATTTTTAAGGAATTTCCATATTAGTTCCTCCTTCTTCGATGGGGCACACATTTTGCATTGCAAATTGTAGCTACCTGTACCTACTACAATAAGGATTTCCACTAACCGAGGAGCACAGGGATTTCGCTGTGAACTTTTCATTCTCGACTCCTTTTGCTCTGTGAGTGCTATTATGTGGTGTACACAAAACAAGAAACATCCTTAACACGATTTTGATCTTCGATGTGGCTGGTGTAGTAGATAGTTGTACGACCGTCGTCGCGTCAGTCACCTTCTCTCACCGTTACTGTTTTCACGGTGAAAAGTTGAAGACTGCTCTTCTTCTTTTTCGTCTTCTTGTTCACTGTTTAAGGTAGGTATGCGGAATTACAAAGGGCTTTGCGAAAAGTTTTTGTTGTGCAGTAGTTGCTTTTGTTATACATGCTGTTGCTGCTGATGTGGTATACCGTATACCCTTCACAGGATAACACCAAATGTCGTATTCCTCTCTGTGTAAGTGCCTTTACCCGCTTCTGACTCTGAGTTTGGAAATTTGTATATTTATTTCGTGTCATAGTGTGGTTGCATTCTCTCTCGCTTCCAGCCCCTAAACACTGTCTAATCATACAAATTTCCCTCGTTGTTGTCTGAAGTTTCGAGTGAAATTGGTTTGTTTATTACTTTGTTGAAAAGAAAATCGTTGGTTGATTATTTTCCGGTTCAGATTGTTTCAAGGTGGAACTATGTAGCAAGGTATCTCCTCCTGAAAGGGGGATGGTTTCAAAATGAATCCGGCAATGTAAGGGCCAGCTTAAAGTTTGCTGCTACGTGTTGTTCTGTCATTGTGTAAACTGTACATATATATGGAACAGAGGATATAACTTTGTCGCCAAATTGAGTGTCTTTTCGATTTTCCTAATAATTGATTGAGAAACTGATTTATATTTCATTTCGTTAATTACAACGAAGGGATTTGTATGTGTGGACATCAAGGGAAGCTATCTTCACCTTGTACGAAGAAAGGACTCCGGTTTTATGGGTTCATATGTGTCGAAAACGTGATGATTTTTGCAATCGAGCGAGCAATTAGAGGAAGCTTAGGATCTTTCTTATTATTGATGACTTTAGAGAGCGGTTTTAGTAGGCGCAGTCGATAAGGACAACACCTACTGCTGGACTAGAGGCAATCCTCAAGCTATTACCTATAGACCTATTCATGCAAGAATCTGCAGCCAAAAGTGCCCTAAGAATCAGCCCAACCAAGAGCTGGAAACCTTACAAGACCGGTACACGCGCAGATTCTGGATATTTACGTGGCGAATACTGTCACCTCTGACTACACGTCCCCCCACATGGACTTTGATATACCATTCTCTTGCTATTTCCCCAGCAGAGACGAATGGGACACAGATGAACCCACAAAAAGGAAATCAATTTCCATCTACATGGATGGATCGAAGATGGACTGTCGAACCGGTGCCGGAATTTTCTGTGAGGAATTGAACATACGCCGATCAATAAGATTGCCGGATCATAGCAGTGTCTTCCAAGCAGAAGTTCTGGCAATCGCCGAAGCTGCCCATATATGGTGTCAATGTTGGCAATACCAAAGGACGATATTACCATATTCATTGACAGTCAGGCGGCTATAAAATCAGTTTCTGCTATTGAAATAAAGTCAAAGCTAGTTCGCTGCTGCCGCGAAGTACTTAAGGTTCTCTGCTCGCAGCACACCACGAATCTCTGCTGGGACCCTGGACACAGCGACAAAACCTACAATGAGAGGGCGGATGAAATGGCGAGAATTGGGTCCGCAATGGACCGTGATACATCACTTGAGTCAGTCAAGCAACCGCTTTGCAACCTCAGAGAGCAGGTGGAAAACAAAATTCGTATGAAAACCAACAACAGGTGGAAAGAACTTTCTACCTGTTAAATATCGCGGAAGCTTTGGCCAGAATATAACAGTTTCCGGACCAATAAACTGGGGTTTAGCAGGTCTTCGCTATCTAGGCTAGTAGGGGCTCTAACTGGTCATAACTTCCTAAGAAACCACACAATCTCAAAGATGACGACAGGACACACCTCACTTCCTTTGTCACTGTCCGAGTCTCAGTCACTTGAGGAACAGAACACTTGAGAGATACTACTTCCAAGACATACAAAATAATCTTAGCAGTTTTAATGATCAAAAACAATTGAATGTCATAAATCGCTTGATACAATAATATAGGCAAGGATCAGGTTAGTAGCTATGTAATAGCTTTACTCAACAGTGTCTGGGCCCTTGAAGTCCACATACTTGCTTAAAGTCAAAATAGAATCTCCGATAATTTGACTAAGGAAATTCATCTCGGTGCAAAACATTAATTGTTTCCAAATCTACTTAAGCAGCGAAACTAACAGGAGCTTTTGCTGCAGTTTTTAACCAAACGCATTTCAAAAATTGCAGCACTTGGATTGTGACAAGATTGGATAATGTAGCTCAGGGTGAAATATTTTTCGCTTAAAAGAACAGAACTTACCCTTTCGCTGTATTTTGTGTTTCAAAGGCTACTATACCAGGGGCTGAATAAAACCTGTTTCTTGGACGTTGAGCTGTGTGGAAACTATGCTTTGCATCATAGTTTTCAAGTTAGAGTTTTGTTCTTAAGAAAGGTTCTCCCTCAGAGCAATTTTAATGTCAAGATTCGCTTTCAAGTCCTTCTGAGTCTATTCTTCTTCTTCTCCATCGCAGTAGATGAAAACCACACCTAAGTCGGCCAACATAAGAAGACAGAACTTTGACCAACTTCGATTGTGCATGATTCAAAAAAGATCAGCTTAAGCCCTGCGCAACTTTTTCCAATGTTTTTGAATATGTAAGTATTTTTTTTTACCATAATTAGGTATCTACATTTAAAAAAAACTTAATTGGTTGAAAATTTTGGGGAGAAATATGCGCATTTTGCAACGTAGTTTTATTCATATACATCTAAAAAGTTATACAAGGACTGCGCCAAGACGCGTTTTGGTCGAGGTCTTGGTTTAGGCCCTGGCGCCATTCAGCGATACATCCATTAAGACCAACCACACCCACGAATATCGCGCCAAAATCGCAATTATTAAATTAATGTCATAATTGATGTACTATTAAATTTGTTGACCTGTCAGCTCATTACGTTTAATAAATAACATGTGTTACACACTTCAGAGTTGCGTGTATAGATTTATATCAGGGTCGCATTTTTATTTGATTAAAATCTGCCAGCGTTAAGCCTTCTCCCCTATATACATGTATATATATACTCCTACCCATCAACTAATGAAGAAGCATAAACGAAACAACAGTAAAAAAAAAATCGGTTCGAACTGTTGATTGAACTGAAAACACCCCTGCGTCAGCAAAAAACAGGCGCGCAACACACCAACGGCAGTATAGGGGAAAAAAATTAAATATATATCACGCACGTTTTTCACGCGATTGCTAGCCTAAGCAGTGCTGGGAAATGATTTCACCTCAGCACACACACACGTGCATTCATACTCAACCCCCCATTTGTAATCAATTCCTTGCCGACCTCACGCCTCACGAGTGTGAAATCAAAAACCATATCCCAGCATTAGTCCGGCTCAGCCGTACGCACATAAATCGCACACGTTTCCCTCTGCCCCAGCTGAAATCGAACCTTAGGGCCCATTTCTCCGGATTAATTAACACAGAGATGGGGCAAACACCTGTTAGCGTTAGGTACCCATGAGTATGTGCCAACCCATTAAAAGCGCTCATCAACAGCAGGTGAGCTGCGTGTTTCCGTGCCTCTAGGCTAAGGATGGCTGCCTGGGGTGGTTGTTGCTGTTGCTGCCGACGACGACCATAACAACGTCGTTAGCCCGGGATGTATGCTTATTATTATCCTCACACACACACACACACAAGTTGATGTTATGATATATCTCCCAGGGAGTATGCAGAAACAGACCCGAAGCCGTGTTGTCATTCACAGGTTATGTGCGCCGCTCGCAAATCAGTGCAAAGTTGGCAGCACCACCATCACACAATCAGGACTCTATGCGCTCTGTGATATGTATCCGTATATCCAGCCATAGTTAGCGCGACGTCCCCTGGTGGAATTAAAGCCCGCGCGACTCGCAATAAATCCCAGTCATTGCCTTCAATTACTTAATTAGGACCGATGGTCCTTTAGGTAATTTATAGCGACTACAGCTTATGCGGGACATCCACGCCAAACTGTGTCGTGCCATCATCAACTGACATATCACTGCGATGCTATTAGGTTTTATCGCCTCAGAAGTGTGTAACGGGGGTGGGGATACCTTAGACCCTCTTTCTGTCATCGAGCCACAGACACACACACACATTAAATTCCTCGTACGCATCTTGGGGCGACGCAAGTAATTATCGACCTTTTATAGGAAGGTAAGACCGGGATTAAACGACTTAGTGGGTTGATTGTCTGGGGCAGCTCGCGCGTCGCCCCCGTTGATTGTGCTTAGTGCGCTGTCGACCTGTATCTACGTGTCAGTTTATCTTCCTAATTTATGGCTAATTGTAGAGTATATTGGTCTTTTGGTTGTTCCGGAACATGAGTGCTGTGCCATTAGGCGAACTGGATTGAGAGAGAGAAGCCTTTGTGAATGCGGATAGCAGAAGTTCATTTGGCTTGCTTTTTGAAAGGGTCCTGCTGTATGAATTCAACCGACTAGAGTAAATTAGCAAATCATGTGCATGTTTTAATGCTTGTGTCACATTTTTCGACAACAATATTTGCGGTGTATTGTATTATTGTCTACTACTGAAGCGCAAGATGGGAAGCGGTATACGTTTTAAAGATGGTGGAATTAACATGCCCCTAAACGTAAATTGAAAAATATTTGCTTAAATTTTGATTATAGTTGCCAACGATTTTTTGACACTTCGGATTCTCCACTGAGCAAAATAAAAACGCCATCACATGAATGAAGAGCTATCAACTACGCCATTCGCAACATATTTTACTGCATAAACGGCAGAAAATTACCACCTCGCAAGCCTCATAACTTTCCTCGATGATTAGATTCAGACTTAAAACACGGACAGTTGCGCAAACTCAGAAACGCCAAACTTTGAGAAAGTTGTTGGACATTGAAACGGAAAACGGAATCAAGGAAAATCTCCCGGCATGCTCTGTTTTATTATAACTTAATTTACTGTCAATTTCTTCAATTGAGTATCTAAGCGAATATAGAAGAATATTTCTTCGTGTTCTATTAGAAGATATTGATGGTATCCTTTCAAAGATTCAAAAGTTCAAAGGCTCAATGCTTCAAAGGTTTAAAGGTTCAATAGTTCAAAGAATCAAAGGTTCAAAGGTTCAAAAGTTCAAAAGTTCACAGGTTCAAAAGTTAGAAAGTTCAAAACTTAAAAAGTTCGAAAGTAAGTTTGTTTTCTATCCACTAAAATTCTGATTAACTAATTTTAAGGAACCTGGGCCACCTTGTGCCCTAATTTTAATTCTATTTTACATACTGACAACGAGAATGCCTTACGGCATTTAAAATCAAATGAGATATTAAATATCTCAACTTTATAAATTACAAATTACAACAGAATTCAGGTAGATAATACTACCATTCAGCAATTCAATCAGATTTAAGTATTCCTTTTGTTTTGATCACCCACATACGATGTAAAATAAAAAAATTATATTTCTCCCATAAATCCCAATTCAATGATATCGCATTATTTATATAAATCTCATAAATCACAAGCGAAAAAAAAGCAAATCCTAGCTTTGCACAATTTCGGAGTGTAAACAAATAAAAAGAAACAAGAACGAACAAAAAAAAATAAATATATATGATATCGGGTGCGGGAAAACTCATTAAACTAAAACACGTCGTCTGGCCATCATAATTCCCATAATTAAAACAGATCGGTTAGCGACTTTTCGTGCCGGACATATAAAGCCATTTTTATTGTCAAAAAACAAAATTAATTGTCTTTTCTACTGTATGAAGTAAAAGTTGTGTACCTCTGTCCTACCTACTACAGATGTCCTTTCATACATTCGTGGTAGGAATCGCTCGTGGGGCGATTACGTTTTGTTTTGTATTTTTTTCGCGCGCGTAAAGTTTTACAATATACGGGAAAGCGTTTTACAGGCACTATAAAGCAGACAGCACACGCAAATGAAATCAGGACAATCATAATGAAAAAGAAAAGGGACTACACAAATTAGATTTGCCACTTTATTATTGTGAAGAAAAGCGAAAGCCATAACGTATTGTTGGTGGAAGTAGACACTGGGGAATAACAGTAAAAGTAGGTATACCAATCTGCTATTTGTGGGCGTAATGTTAGGAAGATTAAAGCATTCTTTGCAGTCGATTTCCTTGCTGTCCACTAGAAGTAGGTTAGGTGGGTAAGGTGGAAGGTTACAGATTTTCCGCAATTGACCCTTGACCAAAAGTTTGAGAACAATAGTATGAACGAAAAAAAATCGTCTGCATTTTTATTTAAATTAAATACCTACATTGGAATTGTAAAAGAATTGTAAATTTTGTGTTGCTATCACTATTGTTTGAAAAGTTTTTTATTTAATGCTTTAAATGTTGAGTCTTTAGTAAGAAAACCTAAAGGTAAACGGTTTTTGAAGGATCAAACCGCTTGTTTCAACATTGATAATCGCGATCTCACAGTTTCTGATCAGCGGTTATTAAACGAATTCTGTTAAAACGTCACCGCTGTTACCTTAAATGTTTTGCCCACACTTAGCAAATGTGAGCTACAATAATTATTTTTTTAAATAAAACAACTAAACTTAATATTTTTTCTTACTTTAATTTTCTGAAGTAGGTGTAGAACAATGAAAAGCGGATTTACATTTAATGATAAAAATAATTAAATTTCACTGGAAACTCATCGATAAAATAGAGATAGAACAAAATTTATTGTTTTGAACAATAAAATGTGTTGAAAATTGAATAAAACTTGTTTTTCGTTTTGAAATCGTTGATCCCTTATGTTATTTCTTCTGGTGATTATTATATCGGATTAATATTGGGATAACTACAAAAATCCTAAAATATATTGTTATTAAATTTGAGTTACATAGATAAAGTATAAAGGAGAACTAACTCTGCAAATGGCCTATTCTTGGCGATGATTCAGAATGTTAATCAAAATTAAAAGCTCCTTCACCCATGAAAGTACATATATGCCAGACTTAAAAGACTTAACTTCATAGGCCAATTTAAAAAAAAAACACACAATTACCTCTATAGGTGCGGTTTACAATTTAACATTGATGTAAGTTTTTATAGAGCTAAGATTGACTAACATTAATTGAAATATTTACGTTTAAGTTTCTGGAAGATAGGGCTTCCTGACTGACAATAAATCACAACGAAGATTTGTGCCTGAACACACAACTTTTTTCATTATCGACTTCACTAAATATGCATGATTAACGCATGTGTACAATATATTTCATTGGTATTTTAAAATGAATCAGTGTTTCAAAAATTGAATCGCCAATCGCTTTAACTTCACTTGGAAGCTATTTTGAAATATCTCTATTGCAAAGTATTCAACTTTTATAGTAAAATCGTCGTAAATCCTAATTTTATCAAGTCTGTGGAACCTATCGGACGTTCCAATTTGAAGATTTCCGAGTAATCTGATCAAGTTGGGTTCGTTATTTGCGATCGGTCTCAGTGTCCGATTTCGCACGAGAAATACACGTATTACGCAGCGAACTTTTGACTAACATCACAAAAACACGCTTAGGCCAATACTCAAGATTATTTGGGAATTTATTGATAATCTAGCATTAAAAGAAAATCCCACGCTTATAGGAAACATTAATTTTTTTCGATGGGAACACAAATTTAAGAGAAATAAAAATAACAGCTTCATACATCATTAGAAAAAATTGAATTTTTCTTATATCCTTTATTTTCATACAAGAAACATCGTTTGTATTATATAATTTATAATTTTTTGGTTTTTAGAGGTTTCTTTTGTCCGTCGAGGACTGTTATCTTATTTTTAGGTTAGGTTAGGTTGAAGTAACTGTCGGCTAGCCGACACACTTAGACCATTATAAGGACCCTTGTGATACCACATGAGAATCTAAAATTTAATTCTTCCTACTCGTTGAGATCACAATAATTAAATGCTCCCAAATGGAGTTTTCGTCTTTGTGAGAGAGCCGTTTCTTCCAGCTTCTGCAAAAATCGTTTGAAAATACGCCAAGCCTTGTTGCATGCCTGCCTATGAGACAGTGTCTATATATCTCATAGGCCAACAAGGCTTGGCGCATCTTATTTTTAAAAGCAAAACAAAATAATACCCAGCTATTTATGGCAATTTATGACATTGTAGTAACTAATAAAACAGTTTCCCTAACAATTTCTTTATTCAAATGCTTAGAACTTAAATTCAATTTTCAATTTTTAAATTTTGATATTAATTTATTTATCATAAAAACTACTGAAATATTTTTAAATATTTTTTGATTTTGAAGTGCATTTTTGTTATATTTTGCACTTAAATGTTTAACGCGAATAAACATTTATTTATTTATTTTTTATCATACTCTTAAACAACTATCTAAATATCTGACAAAGCTCAAAGGCAAAATTCTCAAACTTTTCTACTCTGTAATAGAAACCTACTTAGAAAATGAATTAAGGTGCCTTTTGTAGATGAAAACAGGCTTCCTATTACATAATTCTGTACTTTTTGACTTTCCCTGAGTTACATTTCTTAATTTTGAGTACCTACTACTAAAGGGTGTTTTTTTTAGGTACATAACTTTGAAATGGAATAAAACAAAGACGATTTTTTTTAAATTGACATGAAATTTACTTTATTTGAAAGATACTCTTCTGGCATAATAATTAAAATATGATTTATGACATATGACCAAAACGGCTGGCTCGAACGTAGTCTAATCTGGAGGTCCAAATTTCGATGACTTTTTCCAACATTTGTGGCCTTATATCGGCAATAACGCGGCGAATGTTGTCCTCCAAGTGGTCAATCCTTTCGGGATTATCGTGGTAGACTAGCGATTTCACGTATCCCAGCAGAAAATAGTAGTCAAGCGGCGTTAAATCGTACGATCTTGGAGGCCAATTCAAAGGTCCGGAACGCAAAACCATGTTGTTACCAAATGTTTTCTTCAATTAATCAATTGTGGCACGAGCTGTGTGACATGTTGCGTCGTCTTGTGGAAACCACAGCTCCTGCACATCATGGTTGTTCTATTGATGAACGAAAAATCTTATTTATTTTACCTGGATTCTTGAAATGTACCCTTTTTGGCTTAAGAAAAATATTTTATGATTAGTGTTTGCTATTGGTTTCTTGAATTTAAAACAATTGAGTGCTATATTTTATGTTTTAGTACTTTTTCTTTAAGTTTTCAATTAAGTCTCGTAGCAAATTCTAAGGGTTTCACTTCACTTCCTAAGCATATCTTCGATACATTTAATTTTTCCCTTCTGTCACTATTAGCGAAAAGCAGTTTAAGTTAATCAAAACTTGAAAATTCCAAAACACAGTATTTCCGAAGATTTTGCCTATGCAGTTACAAAATTCGTCATTATTGCCCATACTAAAAAGACATTCATCAAAGCGAAAGTAATTGTTGTTATTCAATGGACATACAGGAAAACTGCACTTAAGGAAGACAGTAATAGAACAGGTAACATGTAACTTCGAATATGGGAAGACTTTTCGGAATTCGAAATATGTACATAAGGAAAGTGTCCAGTTTAATGAGAGGAATTACGAGTTAGTAGCTTGCTGTTTCGTTGATAACTAAAACCTTGTGCAATCTATACAAAGTAACTTGGAAACATGTCTGTCCTTCGACGTAGCCAGGACTAAGCTACCTACTCAGCTGATTTGACGTTCCTTGTGATTTTTCGTCATTCGAAAATGAAACAACTGAACCGACATTTTAAAGTTTCCAGAAAATTGTATGCAGTATGCAGAGCTCCAATGGATCCGCGCGAATCGTATAAACCTTCGCCTATCTCTCCCATATTTCTTTACAAACACACACCCATTTCAGTTCTCAGTTGGCTGGTTAATATTCCACCTCCAGTGGCGTCATCAAATGCCCCATCAAACAAATTCCCATACTCCGCAGCGTCGGAAGACCGACTGATGTTAAACTTCCAACCCCGAGTGTAACCACTTCTGTTGGATTGCTAGGACATAAATGTGTCCTTCGTATAACAATTTATGTAAATAAGCCCGCACATGAAATTATACGCAAACTTATATTTTTCCAAACGGGTAATTTCGCCACGAGTGTGCATGCACGTCGCCAATGGCGATGGGGATGGTATATATGCGCTTTCGGGGCTCAGGTGAATTTACACGTTTTTGGCATAATAATGGACATCGACATGACGATGGTGACGGTGGCAGCGGTGGCGGCGGTCGGTGGTGGTAATACTGGTGCGACAATGGTCAGCTTCGCGAACTTTATTTACTTATGCCAACCATAGAGCGACCCTGTCCAGAGTGCTTAATGAGCAATGGCGAGAAAATAAACCGCACTCGGAACACCTATTTGGACCGGGACCGGCTGCATATTAGATGGCTACCATTTGGCTGCCACTGCCCGAATGTGTGAGACGAGCGCAGTGTTCGCTGTGTGCATATCTAATTAGGGTCCAACCATTGTTCGTGGTTTTTATTATGACATAGTTTTGTGTGGTTTTGCAGGACGCACCACACTCTCTACGGCTATGCTCGTCCTCGTCGTCAGCTGAACCAGCTGATTCAAGTTTGATACGACAGTCGTTATCTATTCCGGCAGAGAGTGCATCCGCAAGCATAATCTGATTAATGTCACAAGTCGTCGGACGGGGTTAAACTTTGCAATGAATTAAGTCCTTAAAAACGTCTAACAGTGCGGATGGGCGGTTCTGATTGCGCGCGAATTAAAACACTTGTTTCTTACTTTTAAAATTAAACAATATTTATTTGGAACTATGTCCTTTATTATTGAAATACTTTTTACTAATTCTAAAAGGAGCTTAAGGCTACTATGTAGTTACAATAAGACTGTTGATAAATTCATCATACAGTCGTATTTATATACTTTTCTTATCTATCTACAAGGAGACCCAAGCGTACAATCGTCTTGCTTGATAATGAAGAAGAGATAATATTCCAACATTGTATACAAACGATATTATCTCTTTTACATATGTTATCATTGTAGCGTTGTGTGCAAGACTGTACTAGAGACTAAAGATATCATTGAATACAAATAATGTTATCTTTTTTCTCAATATGTTTTGCTATGGATACTTAACTCCCCCCCTTGTTAAACGAAATCGTCCCGATTTTTCGACGCTATTTTTAACATTTCTCTTTCATAAGTTTTGTTATATGCGTCAATCTTTTTTTGTTTTTGACGATCTGTTATACATTGTATAGTTTTTATCATTATGTACGTAAATGCTAGAATAACAATCAGTGTTACAATTGTGTATATAGTTGATAATATCGGTTTTTCTTCAAAAGGAATAATTAGTTTTTTTAAAGTATCTATGTTATCGAATTTGTACATTGTATCTTCTTTAATTATTTGGTCGATGTAAGACTCTGAATTATGATTTCTTAATATAACTTCTTTAATTTGCTTATGCATGTTTTTGTATATTTTATCGTCTAGATTTATAGTATTTTCATAAGTAACTAAGTTTATACCATTAATTGTTTGATTATTTAACTTATGCTTACCGCTTAATAACATAACACCGGATTCAATTTCTAAGTCGTAATCGTATTCTTGTTTAATGTTGCATTTTGAAGTTATATTCTTTAAAAGTGGAATAAGACAATTTTCTTCTTCAAAGTTAATTTCACAAATGTTTTTACTTAGATGATTTTGACAATTTCTTGTTCTTAAATAAGTTTGGTTACATAAGGCAATTGTTTTATCTGTAATGATTTTTCCATGTTTTGAATTTAAAGGTGTTACTTTATACAATTTACATGATTTAATTAGAACTGGATATTTATATATTGTGATGAAGAATTCATCAGTTCTAGCTAATAATATTTTAGAGTACTCAAGTATATTTATTATGGGTACTTGAATTATTTCATGTTGAATAATATTTTTAATGTCATCTAAGTCTAGGCTTTCTGATAAATATTCATTATTTTTTGCTGCATTAATTGTTCTGGTCAATAATAATAATTGTTCGTACACTTGTTCTATTACTAAATGTTCTTTAAGGCTCTGACCTTCGAATTGTTGCAAAATTTGTTCAAATCTAGAATTTATAGTTTTTTGTTTATTATTGTTTTCTATGAGATTATTTATACTCGTTTCTATGTTAACTAAGTCATAATGGTCAGGATTACCAAACACATATTTGAAAGCTGTTCCTAAAAAGTTAATTGATCTAGTATGCCTAGTATGTTCTTGTAATTGGTCTGCTAAATTCTTAATTTTACTTAACCAAATTTTTTCTTCTTGTGTAGGTTGATATTTACTAGTTACGATATTTACGTAAGGTTGAAATATCGAAGTCAGGTTGGTGGCATGTAACAAATAAGTTTGTTCTTTGAATAAATACACGTCATCTGTTTGCGTAAGTATAAACTTCTTGTTTAGTAACTCAGTTATTTGAACGTTTCCTTGCCCTTCTTGACTCTGTACAATTCCTAGTAATGTTAGGAATATTAATATTTTCGTCATCTGAAAAATGATAATTCTTTATGTTATCCTTGTGAATTTTTATTCCTTCTTTAGAGATTACAGTGTCTCCTTTATCTTCTTCTACTATTCTTGTTATGTATCTGGCGTTAGATTTCTTTCTAAGACCTGTGATTCTTACCATTATCTTATCTCCTTTTTTATACTCTCTGTGTCGAGTTCCTTTATTTAGACGTTCGATCACTTTTTTGGATGCTGAGTTTAGTTTATTTATTATAATTTCACTATTGCTATATTTATTTTGATTAAAGAAAATGTCTCTAGGTTTCAAACCGGTAACTGAGTGTATAGAATTATTTAATTCACGCACTGTTCTAAATATTTCTTCGATAAGTCTTGTTTTATTCTGAATTGTGAATATTCTAGACAGTTCAGTTATTGTACCGTTTACACGTTCTACCTGACCGTTCGCTGTCGATCTGTATACTGGAGTTTCTACTTTAGTTATGTTGTATTTCAAACACATTTGGTTCACCATTTCTGTTTTGAATCCCTTCTCGTTATCTGTCATGAGTCGTTCACATTTTGGGAAATAATTAGATAAGACCTCTTCCATAACGTCGTACAGTCTGTTTCGAGTTTCGATTTCCCGAAGGATTGTATATTTAGAATACTTATCTACTGTTACAAGGAAAGTATACTTGTCGTTGAAGTATATGTCCATATGAATGTGTGTTCCCACATGTGTTGGTATTTCTGAATTATTCAGAGGTTCTCTGATAGGTTTTCTTTCATATTTTCCAAATAGACATGCTATGCATTTTCTGTTGAAACTCTTTGCTTGTTTATTTAGATCGGGCCAGTAATATTTCTCTGAGATTTCTTGTATATTGTTACGTAACCCTCGGTGTGCTCTTTCGTGAGTTACCCTTACAAGTTTTAGTTGTTCCTCCAAATTTGTCACGTCTTGAAGTTTTCTTGGTGTGAATATAAATCTTACTAGTGGGAATTCTTTTTTTATGTTTTCACCATATTTGTATATGTTTTCAAATTTCGTATGCAAAGCTACAATCTTTTGGGGTTGTATAACTTCTTTCATCTGCCTTAGTAAAGAGTCTTTGTCCTTAAACTTTATTATGAGTCTTATTTTGTTACTAAAATAGATTTGTGTTTCGATATTATTTGTTATATCTTCAATAAGTTCGAACTGTGCAGTGTATGCATTAAAAGGCTGATTCACAGTTTTTATTATATCATTAGAAGAACTTTCAGCTGAATGTGCTGTTTCTATGGTAGAAGTATTTATGCGTTGACGTGATAATGCGTCAGCTACAAGATTTAGGTTTCCTGGTTTATAAACTAATTTTGCTCCAAAGTCTTCAATGATTCCCTTCCAACGTTTCAGCTTTGTGTTGGGATTTTTTTCTGATACAGAATATATAAGGCTCTGGTGATCGGTATATATGGTTAAGTCTGCTATACCATATATGTAGTTTCTGAGTTTTTGTAAGGACCATATGATCGCTAATAGCTCTTTCTCGTTTGTGCTATAGTTCTCTTCTGTCTTACTCAGTGTTCTTGACAAGAAGTGTATAGGTTGCTTATTCTGACTTAGTACGGCTCCAATAGCTATGTTGGATGCATCAGTAGTAAGCTCGAATGGTTTACTAAAATCCGGTTGAAAAAGTTCGACTTGTTCTTTCAAATAATTTTTTAAAATTCTAATCGCTTCTAATGCTGAATCATTCAGATTTAACTTAATATTTTTACTTTGTTTTTTGTTTACTTTACCGTTATCTCCTCGTAAATATAATGTCAGGGGCTTGGCTATGCTTGCGTATCCTTTTATAAACTTACGATAGTAACCTGTAAGACCTAAAAATCCTCTCAAATCCTTTACCGTTTGTGGGACTGGAAAATTTTCTATAGCTGCTATTTTCTCAGGGTTCGTAGTGATTCTACCATGTCTGATTATGTGACCTAAGTATTCTACTTCTTCTTGAAAAAACTTACTTTTCTCATCAGATATTTTTAATGTGGCTTTATTGAGTACGTCGAATACTTGACTTATGTGCTGTATATGTTCTTCCTCAGATGAAGAATATATCAATACGTCATCAATGTAAACGTGTACGAATTTACCTACAAAGTCTCTCAAAATGTCGTCCACGCATCTCTGAAATATGCTTGGTGCATTTTTGAGCCCGAAAGGCATTCGTTTAAAATGATATTTTGCGCCATTTATAGCAAAAGCTGTTTTTTCTTTATCATCTGTTTTGATTCTAATTTGGTGGAAACCTGACTCCAAATCTAATGTTGTAAAGTACTTGGCTTTACCTAAATTTTGAATTGTCATGTTGACATCCGGAATGGGGTATCTGTCTGTTACAGTGTGAGCGTTAAGTTTTTGGAAATCAACAACCATGCGCCGTTTTGGTTTTCCTTTTTCGTCCAAACCTTTTTTAGGTACTGTCCATATGGGACTGTTATAAGGACTATGGCTTTTTTCTATTATATCGTCATGTAAGAGTTTCTGTATTTCTTTGTTTACGAATTCGTTATCTGCTATGGGATATGGATATTGTTTAACATAAACCGGATTATCATTGGTCGTCCTAATGCTTGCTTCTATAGTATCTGTAAAGGGTAACGGTCCTATGCTGTTATTAATCTTCATCAGTCTATCTATATCTGCTTTATAAATATTATTTTCCCCAATTATGTAATTAATTTTCTGAATAGATTCGACACTGCTTATGGTAGTTAGAGTCATATTACTGAAATTTATTTCCGCGTTTAGAACTTTAAGTCCTTCATATCCTAATATCATATCAAAAGACTGAATATCCTCTAATTCAAAAAATGTTATATTTTTCTTTAATATCCTAACTACTTTCTTTGTATCTACCATAGAATAACCATGCATTGTTTTTATTTTTATAGGTTTAATTTTAATTTTTTCGCTAGAATCGCATTTTCTATTAATGTAATTATGGGTTGCACCAGTATCAATAAGAATTTTATAAATTTCCTTAGAAATAGTACTAGTTAAATTTAAGCAGGGCAACCCGTCTACTAGTTTAAATGATCTATTCTTATGTTATTATTTACCATACATTCCGTTTCATCTGCTTCTGCATATGTACTGCTGACATCGTCTCTGCGTTGTTGTCGGGAGTTATTTACTCTCTGCTGCTTGAAGTTCTGCTGATAAGATCGTTGCGGTCTGTTGTGTGTGTTGAAACTCCCGCTGTGTTCACGTTTCGCTGGTGGATTATATACATCGGGTTTGTATTGATTCCAATTTTGTCGCTGTGCATGTACAATTTGTCTCGAGTTTATCTCCATCGGCTGTGGTCCTTGATTGTGTTGCTGCATATTATCGTATTGCTTCTGGGGTTGATAATTCGTTGTTTGGCTCGAATAATTTGGTCTTCTTTCGTTTCTGCGTTCATGTGGCATATTTTTGTGGTGCTTATCTTGAGTGAGATGTAAATGCCTGTGCACATTATCATGTTCTATTCTGCGAGCAATTGCGAATGCGTGTTCTAGATCATTTATTGTAGCTGAATATAATGATCCTCTTGTAAAGTTGTCACTCATACCATCAATGAATATACGAACTGCGTCGTCGTTAGCATTTTTAATTAGTCTGTCGATTATATTCGGCGGATCACCTGACATAGTGATTTTTGATATTATTAAATTGAGATTTTTATTTATCTCGTCGTGGTATTCAGACAGTGTGCTTCTTTTTTGCGTGATGGCTTTCATCATGTCTTGTAGCACGTATAGAGGTTCTTGATTAGAGTACGTATAATCTAATCTGTTACGTATCGCCTCAAAATTAAAAATTGTGTTATAATTAGTTAACACATTCGCGGCTGCACCCTGTATTTTACTTTTCACTATAGTCAATGCTGCTGCGTACTTACTGTGTGTTTTGAAGTTTTTAATGCTGTCCATTAATCTGGATGCTTCTTCGCGCCACGACCGATAATTTGATTGATCGCCGTTGAAAATAGGTAGGCTTTTAAATGCGTCTAACTGTATTTCACTACCATCTGTATATGTGGTTCTTATTTCCTCTAGCACAGGTATGTTTGGTACTATGCCTAATCCAGATTTTACTTCATTTAGTTTTGTTTCTAAATTAGTGTTTATTTGATTTTGGTTAGTTATTATTGCTGCTAACCTTGCATTCTCTGTGCGTGTGTGCTCTAGGGTTTGTGTTACTGTGTTGCTCCTGGTTTCTAAAGCTTCTAATCTTGCCATTAATACTGCGAGTTGTTCCATTTTGAACTCGTGTCTGTTGTCGTCGAATTTGTGTGTTTTTTTCCTCCACATATACACTTTCACTGAATTGCTTTGCTGCTTCGTACGAAGAAGCTATATTTGTACCTGCTATGCTAGGTAATTCTTGTAACCGGTAACGCGAGTGTTCTGTTTATACTAGATTTCACTACTTGTTCCCGAGGTCCGCTCGATTGAAGTTAAAAAGTATATTTAACCTCCTGGCAGGATCGCCAATTAAAACACTTGTTTCTTACTTTTAAAATTAAACAATATTTATTTGGAACTATGTCCTTTATTATTGAAATACTTTTTACTAATTCTAAAAGGAGCTTAAGGCTACTATGTAGTTACAATAAGACTGTTGATAAATTCATCATACAGTCGTATTTATATACTTTTCTTATCTATCTACAAGGAGACCCAAGCGTACAATCGTCTTGCTTGATAATGAAGAAGAGATAATATTCCAACATTGTATACAAACGATATTATCTCTTTTACATATGTTATCATTGTAGCGTTGTGTGCAAGACTGTACTAGAGACTAAAGATATCATTGAATACAAATAATGTTATCTTTTTTCTCAATATGTTTTGCTATGGATACTTAACTCGCGCTCCTCAAAAGGCGCGAGAATGTCACAGGATTTAGCCATCGGATGTCGCACCCTTATGCATATGTGTTGGCCTGTCGCCCCTAATGAAATTACATCATTTCCAATATTAAAATGGCCTTCGCGTATCGATTGTGAGCCCCCGTTTGCCAATTAGCACTTTGTTTGCCGGCGGCGCGGTTGTGTTGTTGTGCGTTCATGGGGTGTGTTGTGAGCGAGCGCGCCTGACCACGACCACGGACTGGGTGTTGCTTTTACACCCTAAATTGGCAGATTTTGATGGACGTCCTGGTGATTAGGCTCGGATATGATTCCTTTGAGGATCACCCACAGCGCCGGGGCATATTGCGTGTGTGGGATCTATATCGTGAGGTTTATTTTCGTGCCGTTTCGCTTTGGATGTATTAATTTATTCACCAGGTGGATTAGGGAGGCGACCCAAAGTTCGTAAACACGCTGGTATTCAATTGAATCGATGTTATTTATTGAATGGGTTATCAGTGTCACTATCGGCTGGGTATCCTTAAAAGCCTTTCAGGCACTGACTTTAGAGGGAATAAAACCCAGTGCTAATGCAAAAATTCCCAGTTGATTAATAGTGATTTAGATAAGAAAATAGGATTTTGTTTATTGCAGGGGTGTTTTTTCGTTTTTTCTCTGCTTTGTTGGTGGTGTTTTGTTTTTCCACATGGATTGGGATTGGGATGAGTACAAAGGACTGTTGATGTGAATTGTTGATAGTTGGCAGGTGGCGTGGTGGGTTATAGAGCAGAAAAAAAAATGCGCACGATAAGGACGAGACAGCGAGTGATTATAATGTCTTTATTGCAAACTTATTAGCTTTGCAATTTAGACCTGAAAATGCTGCTCGTAGTCACGAAGGCATGACGGATATTTTTGCGACGATGGTAATTACAGTTTGAGGGTATCAGTTCTTGTTGTTGTTCATTAGGAACATTTTGTATTATAGATTCCCTTATAATTTTTTGCATGAAATGACCAAAGAGCCAGCTTTGTAGTAGAGTCAAAGATGATACTGAGAATTTGGAAAGACGACTTCTGAAGACTGCTATTAACGGCGATGATAACGAAAGTTTACGCTGTCTGGCGTTTTGCTGAGCCATTCAATATCGAGACGTCCGGAATTGTTTAAGGAAGAATTTAATTAAACAGTTTGTAGGTATTAGGCCTTACCAACAGCCGAACAGTAAACTCGAGTTTAACTAATTTCGAAATTAACTATACAGTTTCCACTTTTACGACTTTTATGACTTTATCGCAAAACTATTACAGTATAATTCAAATGCGTTATAATTATTTTCTGAGCTTTCAAATAAATTGCTGAAATTGACAGTTGCTTGTATTTTGAGTAGCTGTCTTCTAATTATTATCTTTTTAAATAATGTGAACAATTGCATAAAAAATGCGCAGTTGCATTGGTATCAAAACTGGGACAATTTATAAAACATTCGCAAAGTCCAGAGAAAATTCGCCAGCTTAAAACAGATTTTTTTTAGAAATATGTCTTGTAAAATAAATTAGGTATTAATAAAATGATACGCAAAACAAAAAAGTGTAATAATTAGATTTATTAAAAAAAAAACAATTTTTAACTATTTAATAAGGTATGATATTACATAACATTCCGATACAGATACAGATTTATTCATCTCGTTTTAATGTCGCTATGTTCGATGCGTCTTTTAGTTTGGACTTACTAAAGCATTTTCATAATCCGATCGTATTTTACAGCACATTCCATCTCGGAATCTGCAGAATCCGGTAGCATAGTCTTGAAATCAATTTTGATCTATTTAAATTATTATAAAAATTAACCAGCAAATTAAAACATATTATTAAAGTTTTTGGAATTTTCTCCGCTTACAGTTTATTTCTGCCGTTGAATTAAATTTTAGCATTTCGGAAAGCCTGTATTTAGAGGTCGATGTCCAAAGGTTTTCGAGTTAGGCCCGTAAACATTGAACACAGTACGTATTTACCTGATAAAAAATCAATAAGATTTCCAACGGATTAACGACACAACGCGTCTGTATCACAAGATAAAGTAAAATTGATTGTGTGTAGCGAACATTTATCTGAACTTACAGAAAAGAAAAAAATGTCCAGAGTCCAGCCAAGCGAGCCAAGGATGTATTGTGCACACTACACAATTATATTATCTTCAATAAAATTGTATTGGTACACAACTTGGTCTGAATTGGCTGGACAAGTTTTTCCTTGTCGCACAAACTTCTTTCACTAACCTTTTAAATATTTCCATATGCGGCTTTCTTTTATTGAAGAAAGGTTTGGTTTTAAGACGATTTTTTAATTTCCTTTCAACGATTACCTTAATGCGCACTACCAAACGTTCTCATTTGCGTGTGAAATAAAATTGACGTCAGCAATAGCGTTGCATTCAAAGGAGTGTACTCAATTCTACAAAATTTATATCTGTAGTTTGTTTGGCTATAAACATTTTGCATAAGTTTTGTCAATTTTACAAACTTTTACAAAAGTGATTTTTGGTTTTGTTTATTTTTTTAATTCAACAATAAAATTGTTCAATTGATACAATATCGATTTATTACACTGAAAATTGTCTTTGGTTAATCGGCCAAAGCAGTTTTTAAATAAACATTTTCTCCGTTTGACAAAATATCGTTAAAATTGATAAAACTTAAGTTGTATTGATAAATTTCATTTATCATTACAAGATTTTTTCAGTTCAACAAAACTATTTTTGTTGAAATTTTACAATAGAATTTTGTCGATATTGCCTGGTATTTTATTTTCAGTGATGAAATATAGAATTGTTCAAAACAAATGGCCGCCGCGGTTTCCCTGGTTGGCGTGCATCCGAAATATTAAATTTTCCATGACTCTGGTGCATAAATCAGTCTGTATTTTGCCGATGGCATGAATTATATTGGCTTTGAGAGCCGCTGTGATTCGTGACTTATTCGCATAGACCTGCGGCTCTAGAAAACCCCACAAGAAAAAGTCTAACGGGGTCTAAAGTTCTTAAGAACTGTATCTGTACAATAATTCAATATCACATTTTCCGATGGATTTCGATTGCACAAGACTATTTTTCCCCAATTTCTCTCTCAGGAAATCCTACTTCCTAGTAAATTTAGATAAAAATAACCTGAGAATACTAACACCTCCACCGGAATGGAGTCTCTCCGGATCTAATATGCAGACTATGTCTTGAGACTTGGGAGTGATGAATCTTCTCTTCACATGCTCATGGAATGTCCGGCTCTAATCAACCTTAGGAAAAACATCCTTGGCGAGGAAATTCTCACTTTAGCAACTCTTGCTGACATATACACCCAGAGAAGATTCTTTTCTTCCTGACTGCTTCTAGGACCTAACCAGGGAAGGCGCAATAGGCTCCTTCAAGAGGCCGCAGTGCCAGAGCCCCCCTGAGGGCTCTCCCGTTTTTATAATCTAGTCTAATCTAACTGTGCTTATTAACTCAACCGTTCAGACTTGGCAATCGTCATACAAGCTGTAGGCCTTTCCTTACATTCGCCCCAAACCAATACAAATATTCACACAAACAAACGCTTGTGAGAATGGTACTTACACGGACCTATTGGGCCAATAATTTTTTTCAAGAGGTGCTTTAAAAAATGTATTTGGAAAATTGACTAGTATATTTGACTGCCAGAGTGCCAGAATTCGACAATTAAAACAGTCACTTAAAGGAGTCTAATTCTAATAGCAAGGAGTGGAATAGTTCGACAGATCGAGAACAGAAAATTAACTCTTTTTCAATGACACATTTGCTGAAATCGGAGAGTGAGGACCATCCAACTGAACGACAACAAATACTTCTTTTTGAAAAAGTAGCGACTTTTAAGGCACAACATTTAATTGGCGAGGCGCGTCAGTTAAAAGAATATTCAGCTGCGACCAAATACTTTTCAAACATTTATAAACGAATTTATAAATTCCGACAAAGTTATAGATACGTTACCTTATTTATGAGCATCCAAAGTCAATGACATTTGTGCTTTTGTTTTCTAATTAGATTATAGCCACCATTAGCATTTTGAACGATAATTAACACCATCCGACTAAGCCAAAAATAAGCCAGTGCTCAGCTATTTTTAAACAAATAATATGCCACTAATCAATCGAGATCCAGGAATTCCTTAATCAAATTAGTTCCACTCTAAGCGATCAGTCTCTGATGATGTTCTGCACACAACGACAACGCCGCCCATGGAATTCAAATAAAAATTCTCAAAAATTCCAACAAACAGACAAAGGCTGTTTCCATGTATAGGCTGACGAGGATCATAAAATCTCGCACAACCATAAAATGCCACCAGTTATCGGTAACGTAAATCGGGATTAAGCGATGCACATGCGTGCCTCAGCAGCGATATTAACATTAACACCACCTAAGAGGTAAAAATTATCATGATCCGGAACTTATTGGAGTACTCGCTGGCATTGGACGCGATCCGATCGCGTTTAATGACAGGCCGAAGGGCACGTCTGATACCTTGTAAATATTCTTAATTGGGCAATTTAACATCAGTGGAGCGCGACCCGTCTAATTATCGCCAAGGGCAGTGCTGCGCTGCGGCACTGCTCTGATTCGTTGTGCGTTGCGTTATTTTGAAATTAATTTTTATATCGTAAACGAAAATAACCCCGCGCGCTATACAGCTCTAGGGTGAGATGCAGCGAGAGATTAGATAGATACTCGGAGCTGTTGTAGTGCATGTGTGGATAGATGTAATCTGTTGGCCGCAGATGATGATCTACGGTTTGTTTATCTGACGTGCGTTGACTTCTTCGCGTGAATATGTATTTTTATGACAAATGGAGCAACTGACAGACACACTACACTACACACTGGCGGCAATGATGACATCGATGTTCGTCCTCACTCGACGAAAGTATATCTTTAGTTAGATATAGTAAGACACAGTTCCGCACACATTTATATAGCCGGTATGTAGATGCTGTCACTCAATTGAGGGCGTTCGTTCGGTGATTTTCCAACAGACCGCAGTACTTTGTGCATTGTTTATGGAGTGTCATCGGAATTGTTGGATTTTAATGCACACACGATAGTGTTTTATCAGGCAACACTAACAATGGCTGAATAAATATTTTGAATCAACTATGGGGATGGATTTTCAAAAACACACTTTGGCACACACACATATCGCCGGAGCGCGCACCGCGTACGCATATTCATGGGGCATAATAGCGCGTGGATTAAAAAATAAGTGTAATTCAAATTTTATTTTTTGTTTGCTTTGCTTTGAGAGTATAAATGGTTCTAGGAATTTAGACATACATAGTTGCATAACAACGAACGTGTGGGATGGCTGATTTTGAAGGCCGCATGCTAGTGGGTCATTTCGGTAGTTCTTTTTGGAACACTCGCAGTCACACCGAGAGAAAAATAGAGTAATAGTAAGCAAAAACACGCTTAAATTAATCAATTTTCAAGTCATATTCATCGCTATCCGATCTGTGCTTAAATCAATCACGTCGGTCTGAAACTGGTAATATGCCATTCTTTCTTTTAGAATTCGCATGATTAATTTAAGAACTTTTGTAGTAATTACGAGTCCTTAAATTGATAGCGAATTTTCTTATTCCTTAATCGCAATATTATTGAATTAAGAACGATGGGTGCTTAATTTAAGTTTAATCATTTGACTAGGCATTCTTAGTTTGAAATTGATTTTGATTATTACTATCACCGTGTGCTATTGAATTCAGAACGTTTTTTTCTTGGTTTAAGTTAATATCAATCGAAGTTTTGCTTGATCTGACGTTCTCAGCTTAGTAACTATATTTCTTGTGGCGAATTTTTGATTGATACTGATTAATATTGATTAATACTGACCTTTCAGAAATGGACCTGCTACGTGAATTAAAAAGAAACACGATATTCGTTTTAGAAACAATTTTATTGTTTTAATGACCAACTTTTTTTAATTAACAATTTTTTTTAACATGAAAATGAATACGTATTCACAAAAAAAAAAAAGTGTGGATACCTACATAAAACCTATTTTTTATACATTTTTATACACTGTATAAAAGCCCGTTGTTAATCGGATAAATGCAGGGAATTCTGAAAAAAAAAAACAAAAAAAGGAAATTCATTAAGTGAATTGCAAATACCGAGGTTTGCAAAAACTGAGAGTACACTGTATGTGTATGTATAATATATAAAAAAGAAAAAAATTTACTTACCCAGCAAATACTTATAGCTCTTTCACAAAATTTAAAATCTTCTCATTGTTGTCTTTGTTATTTTTATCACTTTTATAGAATAAATACCTTACATACACAAAATCATCAGCCTCACAAAAATTATTATTATTTTCCATTGCCTTGGGAAGAAACCGAAGCGACACGAACACTTTACTTAACAAAGACAAGAATTTATGGGCAAGAAATTTTGTTCTTATATTAAATCCACGTTTTCTTAATGTGACTAGGTACGTACTTCAGATTACTTTTTTTACTCTGCACATTCTAAGATTGAGAATGTACGAACTGTAATAGCTTACAAAACCGAGTAAACATCAAAAAGAATAAGAGTAATATTAACTCTGAAAAACATTAAATCTAGTATGCAATATATGGCGAAAAGTTGATCTGCTTGTAACACTTTATTTCTTACTTTGAACCTATATGTTGTTAGATTTAGAATCACTGCGTTAATTTAACTTCGCACGTTTTCACATTAAATTTTTTTTTATTGGGGTAAGAAAAATCAATTTTAATGTAAGAATTTTGATTAATAATGTGTGTTTTCTAAAGTTAATCTTAAAAGTACTTAACTTCGGGTCGTGAATTTTCCCTCAGTGCAGAGGGGGCAGATCGCGTACCTATGACAATGATCGAAAAAACAATTTTTGTATTTATAAGGTAGTTCCTGATATTGTGTATGCTAAGATTCAAAACTTTGTTTGCACTTTAGAGATAGATAGATAGATTTTATTGACCAAATATTTCATAGATATGATACAAATACAGATTTGTTTCTTTTTAACTTATAGTTTAGTGGCTTTGGCATTTTGCCGTCTACAAGATTGTTGTTTACATTTATACAAAATTGCTTCATAAATAATGTTGGGTATATAAAACAGAAAATGATTTAAAGTTTCAAAAATTTCCTTCAATTATGCGTCTTTTATAACGTAACGCATTTATGCAGCACATTTCATCCTCGGTCTCCATTCAAGATATTATACTTGAACTTATACTAAAACGCTCTAAATTGCGATGACTAAGCGTCATTGGTAAGAGAATCGTTATTTCCAGTATTTTGTGAAGTTTACCTTTTGAGGTGTGTGGCTTGGTCGTTGCCTTCCAAGCGAAGGTTAATTCCACATTTTTCGACAGTCTGACGACGTAGTCAAAATGCAGTTTTGATATTTCCAAGAAGGGGTGCCATTCCTGTCTCCAAGTAAATGATATAATTTGGCGTGTTATTTGGTGACTTGAATACTCTTTTAACGCAATACTATTTGTTTACTTCCCAGGCGGCCATTACCCTGGTTATATAGTTATAAGTATAAATTTCCGATTGTTTACCTTTTCTTGACCTACATAATATTTCACATCTATCGGCAAACACTCAATAATATAATTTAAATTCACTACCTACCTTACGCTTTTGCTGACAACGCATTTTTGCTTCCCTTTTCTACTAATTGTTTTCTTCATGCGATGTCAGCACTATTGCTCAATAGTTTTAATTGTTCATTCTATTGAGGTAAGCACTTATGTTAGTATATAATAAATTAACTCAATAAAAATATAACCATAACCATTCCGATAATCTGACAACTGAGTTTTTGTATCAAGCCAAGACTACCCCCCACCAGTGGTAAGGAGTCTGCGCAAATCAACACACAAGATATAAACGAGAGAGACGCGACGATCGCCATATCGACTTGGGTGTTCTTGCGCAAGTACCGGAACTACCCACTCGTCGTCAAGGTTTATGCACCTTGGTCGACGCAGCGATTTAATCGTACACCATTAATATCAATATCATTATGATCTGAAATGTTGTCAAATTGACCGAACATATATCTATTTACAACAACGAGAGGATAAATGTTGACTACAGTCACTTCCGTCTCTTCTCTCTTTCTTGATATATTTTTTGCGAAAATTCTTTAACTTCGACTCGGTTCATACCATAAGCTCCTGTTAGTGATAATCCTTCAGATTTTCTTGGGCTGTTTCATGATTGCGTGTTAAAAATGCACTAAGCCAAACATTACCTGCTGATAGTCGACGAACTGATACGCAAAACGCAACTGCCTTTTCGGCCAGGGGCAAAACCTACTTTTTCCAATTTGTTTATATGAGCAATCAATTTGTTCTCCTCTTATAAAAACAGAACTGCTGATTATTCAATAGGTATTTTTGATTTTTCTTTCATAAAATGTCTCCTTAGAGTTCTTGAAGGTATATTATACCGCCTACTTGCTTCATTTACCTACTCCAATTGTCCTTTTCAGACCATAATGCCCGTTTTTTTTTTTTTTTTTTACGTCTAAAGGATGTGTAATCTTCGAAAGATACTAGTTGCCCGTGCTACTAGCATGCACGATTCGCGGGATATGTTTCTTCAGTGCCTCGCGCCTTACGTACTAAACTACACCCATATGTACTCTTCTACCACTCTCCCCGCGGGACTGCCGTTAGGTATTACTTCGCGGGGCTGGTTAACAACTTATGCTAAATCATCAACGTCTGCCACTTCGACTCTTCTAAGTCTTTCGGCTCTTCTTAGCTCGTTTTGTATGCTCGTTATGTATGAACATATTTCCAACCAGTCGTCTTCTGAGCTCAACATACGCTCTATGGTAAGCTGTGTTAAGTTCACTCTTCCTCCTGAAAATCGTCTGCAGTGGAACATTACGTGCTCCGTATCTTCTTCTTCATCTGGGCAGTCGGGGCATAGAGGCGAGCTATCGTGGCCAAATCTGTAAAGATAACTTCGATAGCCGACGTGCCCGGACAGGAACTGCGTAAGGTGGTAGTTGCAATCCCCGCTTTTTCTTCTTGTCCAGACCTCGATGTTTGGGATCAGTTTGTGGGTCCATTTGCCTTTTGCCGTATAGTCTTTTTTTATTCATTAAAAAAAAGGTACCGAAAAAAGCTCTAAAAAGTATATTTATCAAAATATTGGGTGAGGCGCTTTTCACTTACACTACTAGGGCATTTTGTAAATTTCGCAGTGTAAAACGCCCCACTAAAATTACAGAAATCCCACCGCTCTTTATGAAATAAACAAAATTGTGTACTAAAACTAGCATTAAACTGTCTTTATAAATATCCAGAGAATTTCGGCGCAACGTTTTTTTCGGAAAAAAATCTAATTTTTATTGTATCCACAGCAATATGTTTGAGCACCAAAAATGTTGTCCGCACAATATTTCGCAATTTTACAAAAAAAAAACGCAACAGTCTCCTAGCGCAATTCACCACAGAATGAAAATGGTTATATAAGTTCGAACAAGTTTAGCATGAATCATTATTATAACCACACTGGTCAACTGGTGTAGGTACGTGCCAGACTGGAGAGGCATTTTGTATAGTTCTTCCCTAATAGCCCTTGACTTATACTCTTCGACAAAAATAGTCAAACGCGAGATCTTATTTTACAAAAAAAAAAAATAATCAAAGATCGAAGGAGTTTGTTTTAAAAAATTTTAAATAAACGGTTTCAAAAACCTTAAAAAAAAATTTAAAATTAATATACATGTGATTTAACATAGGTACTAAAACTAATATCCAATTTTTAAATTTAGAGCTGAGACTTCTTCCAAAGCGCGCTTTTCATTTTCTTCTTTTTTCCTCGACCCAAGTTTCTCTCTTGCTTTATAAGCGAGATTTTTTTTGTTTTATGTGATTGCTCGCTATCTTTTTCAAACGCATGATTTTGTGATTTGATGATTGCGACGTGTCTGATGCCCTTTTGTTATCGGGGCAACTGGTCTTCGGAACTTGAAGCTGGTTGCATCGGTCTTCTTAAAACAGGTCCCTTTAGTGAAATAAGACTTGTAATAGTGTTGGCGCTTAAAGCCTCCTCCAGTTTTTTTTCCATATTTTTGACGTCCGACATCATCGCCTTGCCTACAAAAAGATAGTAATCTCCGAATTTTCGAACATATAGAGATCTGAAAGAGTGCGAGTGCGCTTCACGTCGATTGATGTTCTTAATTTGCTTTTCAACCGTTGGATTACTTATACAAACATAGACCTTGCCAAGACCCTATAGCTTAATATTCCAAATACCATTGGTCCAAAAGGAGTCTCCAACTATGTCGGAGTAGTTCCGGTCGTCCTGACATTTTAGGACATCGTATAAAGTGTATTCAATTTAAAAAAAAATCTCCTACACTTTGGCCCATAAGCTTAAATGCAAAAGAGTCCTTTTCAAAAATGGGTTGATTTCGAAATCTGGTCATACGAAAATTATACTATCGTGGGAAAATTCTCCATATTTCCCAATTAGCCTCCTTCCGTTTATACATGTTTTTGTTATTGATTCAAAACTATATAGCTGACAATTGAAAACAGACAAACAGTGAACATAAACCGCCGTCGTAAATATTGGAAAACAACTCCAAATGGCATTGATTTTCAATATGTCACATCTTATGTCATAAAAATGGGCAAATGTAAATTTTACGACTGCCAGAGATACTCTACCCATATGACAACACACAAAATCGTGGTATTTAATTTCAAAAGGAAATTATCGCCAAGCAAATAGAAAATAATTTGTACTTGGTATTTTGAAACATTTAACGCACAGCGTGCCCTCGAATATTGTGTGCAGTACTCTGAGCAGATAGCAGCTCGTCACAACTCTTGTGCATGTGTGACGACTTTCTGGGAAAAGCAATCGCATCCGATAAATGCCGTAAAACTCTTCAAATTTTACGACTTTTCTCTGTTTTGAAGAACGAAATTCACAAAAATCAGCCCGAGTACTCCTTCACATATATTATTGTGCGGTATCTGCGGTAGGTGCACTTTTCTATGTCTTTCATCTATTTGTCTTTAAATATATGCGCTGAAGATGAGAGGAGCAAACAAAAAAAAATAAAAATAAAGAGATGAAAACCGAAACTGGAGCAGATTGAATTTAAAACCAAACTCTTCCGCGCGCGTCATAAAACCGTGGGATGTCCTTTTTAAGTCGCAGACTCGACAGTTTGTGCATTACAAACCAGATAGACGACGCATATACCTAAGACGTTCGACTACCCGAGGGTGAGGGAAATGCAATTGAATACCCATAAACAAAATGATCGTTAAAAAATAATTCAAGCGCAGTCAGCGTGTGCAAAGTGCTGAGAATGCGATCGTAAAAATAGTTATAACTGCGTACATGTTGTACTTTGGTGATTTTGGGTTTGTTGAAAATTTCACTGCGCCCACTTTCATCCTTGTTTATGATATTTTTTTTTATATTCCTCCCTTTATACTGTCTGTAAATATTTTGAAATGAATTTGTTCCTGCTGCACAGAAGGAATTCCTATAATTATAATATGCAACTGTTGGACACGACGCATTTAAACACTCAGTTTTAGTTTATAGTGTTGTTTGGCAGTGACATGCGATTTTTATGATTTTTTTGCTTACACAAGAACTTTTATTATTTTATATCTCTGCTCCACTTCTAGTTTAATTATTGCAAACTCAGCGATTACTGCAGTATTAATTCGTAATTTTATTATATGAAACCCCTTTTGGAAGATTATCATTTTTTTGTTTGAAAAAAAGGCAAACGTAACTTGCTCCTTCATGGTATGAATCAAAAATCCTGTCTCGCCTTGCGGTGTCAAACGAAACAAGCGAAGGTCAATAAAGAGATCTTATGCAAATTCACCCAGCTGCACTTAAGTGTAAAGACAGACTTAAAAGTCGTAAACCCAGAAAGATTATTAAACGGCCTAAATTACCCAGTGCCATTGTTCAAAAACTGAGTAGGCTATTTTTTATATTATATACAAAAGGCCAAATCGGGTGTTTCTTCCCGAAAAAGATCTTGCGAAAAATGTCACTACAAAATGTTCAAAGTATCTTTAATGTGGTTAATTTGAATCCCTCTTCTATTGAAGCCTTGCTAGTGTTTTATCAGCCAGTAATTTGTCCATTGTTGTGCGGCAGATACTTTTATGGAATCTTAAATATTTTTCTAATAGTCTGCGACGACTAAAATGTTGGGGCGATTTGGCCCTATTGCATTTAAAATGGAAAACTGTTGATTTCTTATAGAAAGTGATGAAACTGTTACTACAAAGAAAAAGAAAATAATGTGCACGACTGTGTCGCACGAAACTTTCTCGTTTATATCAACAGTTTTGTTGGTTGCTTTACATTTTTTTAGGCATGTAGGTAATATAATGTATTTGGTATGTAGAAAAAAAAACCGTACACAAAGCATTGGAATAAGAACTTTTGGCTTAAAAATATTCATTTCAGATGGCAGTACATACCAAATAACAATGTGAAGCGTTATCTCTCAATAAAAACGCTTTTTCGAAAGTTGTGTTTAAAACTGAATACGGCGATGGATGTACAGGATCTTAATCATTTTAACAAAACTTATGTTATTCTAAATAATGCATTTCAAAATCGTTTGGGGGTTTTTTGGAAAATTATGGGTACAAAATATGTAGTAACATATATTACAATGTGTTTTTTTTTTCGAAAAATCCTCTTGCTTAAACTGCTAAAAACTGACAACAACTGAGTATAGGGTATTGTTCACGATGTTAGAATTATGTACTTAGATTTTAAAATTGATTATTTTCAAAAATCCCTTGTACCTTATTTAGAGAAAAACTGAGCTTGCTGTCAAGTTAGAAATGTTATTGAACCTTATTGCGAAGATCAACTATCAACCATTCAACATTCGGTTGATAGAATTTATCAATTGAATTAAAAATCGGTATTTTGAAATTTAATTGATAAAATATTGTGCTATTGTGAATGCCTTCAATATATTTTTATTATTATGAATGGGAATATGCGACTGACTGACAGATGTTTTTTTTTTTTGAGGAATGTGCAAAGAAAAACATCAGAAATCTATAAAATCAATAAAGTTATAAACAAAATTGTGTTCACCAAAAAAGGGTCACGAAATAATTAAAAACAAAATACAAAATATCTTTAATTGAATTTTTATTTGATAAAGATGAAGAATTGGATGATCCTGCTATTGTTGAAATGGCAAGAAAGCGAAGAAGTTTGGGGGATGCATCCAATCCTATAGAAGGATGCATTCTTTTATCTTTTCCAAGAAATTGAGGACAAACTGAAGCCATGCAAAAAACATTGGAGCTGTGCCAAACAATTTGAAACTAGCAACAGTGCACCTGGGAACAACCAATTGAGTTTGGGAAATGATTTGTTGCTTAATTCTTATTGAGACCTTTGGAAATAAATAGATTAAAAAAATGATCTTATTAAACTTGAAACTCACATTTTTTAGTAATTTTTGTAATCAGCACGAACTTATCAACTGCAAATTTACGATTGAAAGAAAAACAGCTGACAAGAAAATCGTTGAACATTGTTGATCGCAATACCGATTTTGTTTTTCATTCACAATAGATTATTAAACAAAAATCGCAATGGATCAACACAGCCACAATACCATTTAATAAATTAAATTGATAAATGTCAATTATTAATTGATAGTTCATCTTCGGAATAGGAGTGAAATGAATTTCTGGTCCTATCGTATTGACCATTTTCGAGATATGTACTTATGTCCAATTTTCAAAAGCAGAAAACGAAACGTTTAAAAAATAACATTTTCCCAAAAAAAGTCAGTTTTTTATAGCTTTATTATTTTTAAAATACTGTTCAGCAATAAATCGTGTTGTTTTTTCGTGTGACGCTCGAGTTTTAATAAATCCAAATTGTCAACTGCCATGTTATTCCAAAATGAATTAACAAAACAAGTTTAAAAAATAAAAATAAAATTCTTCTTCTACGTAAGTTGATTGCAAATTATATATAACAAATTTGGAATAACTTAGTCCTTTGAAAACATAATCTTGTTGCCAGTTGTCGTTTGCACAACTACCTAGTTTAGGATTGATATAATAAATATTTGTTATGCATATGAAAACTTGAATGCGTGCAAAATTCTTGGGTGGATTTCATTGCCAAAAATGTCATCACTGTTTGGCATATTTTTGACTGCATTTTTCATATTATTCAGGATGTAATTTTAGCTATATTACCTACGCTGAATGTCAGATCGTAACATCCAACTCCGAGACTGTTAAGATTACAGCCGGTTTAATAATCTGCGAGATATGCGTGGATTAAGGGTAACCATTTAACCCCAGAAAAGAAAACCTAAAACAGTTGAACAAAATCAAGTCTTTTAAAAGATAAACCGTCGATAGAAGCAGTTTTCGTGTTACATAGAAGCGAATTTGTTCGAAATTAACCTTAAAATTGAAATTTCATTGCTATTTATGTGCTGAAATTTTCTTTCGTTGCTTATTTTGTTTTAGTCCACCTAAAAAAGAAAAACACTCGTAACACTCGTATAGCTGTTTTTTTTCTTAAAAAATAAAAAATAAAAAAATAAATTTTGGCAACAGTTATTGGATTAGGTTGGGTAGGTATCTGCAACGAAATAAAACGTGTCATGTTATGGACTGTCAAACTTAAGAATACCTAATTGTTTTTGTAGGTAATTTGCTTACTCTAATTTGTGAATATGTAGGTCTCACCTCATCACAAATTGGAAACGTTTTCAACAGAGACTTAGGTGACACTACAGTTGGGTGCGAACCTGGGCCTCAATCAACATGCATCTCCAACTAGCCCGATTCTTTAACTAAGCTGGCTCCAGTTGCGCACTTCAAGTTGATTGAGTTCGTGTTCTACTTGTGCGCGCCACATAAGGCGAGGTCTTCCTTGACTGCGTCGTCCATCTGGGGTCGAGTCGAAGACTTCATGGACCGGAGTGCTGTTATCCATTCATCCTAGCTATCTTAGGCGTCTAATGCTCAGCTTTTTAACTAGGTCGATGTCGCTCGTAAAGGTGGTCGTTAAATCACCTTCTCCAAAATCCATTAACGCGAACAGGGCCAAACATTTTGTGAAAGATTTCACGCTCGAAATGACCAAGAATATGCTCAACTCCTTGTAATAAAGTCCATGCCTCAGCGCGATACAGCAGGGCTCCCAATAATGTCTATGTCGTCAGCGTATGCTAGCAATTGCAAAGACTGCAGCTCACTTGGGACTTTCTTACAATTTTTTTAAATATTATATGATAGCGCATCACCTTTCGGAATCCTTTTTTGACATCGAAAATATCTATGAGGGCGGTGCCAACCCTGACGGGGCAGTAAGAGTTCTGTGGGGATGCCAAATCCAGACATAGCTTTCTCATCACTATGCTATCATACAAAACCTTAAAATCGATTAAAAGGTGATGAGTATCGATCTGAAATTCTTGGGTGGCTTCCAGGATCTGCCGCAATATGAATATTTGATCGAGAGTAGAGTTTCCGGGCCTGCAAGCCTGTAACCGCTCTGATAAGGGCCAATCAGGTTGTTGACGAATGGTTTCAGGCGTTCACATATTACGCCAGATAAGATTTTGAACGCCATGTTTGGAAGATTAATTCCTCTTTAGTTGGCGCAATTTGGAGGGTCTCGTTTCTTTTGGATCGGGGAAACACTGCTGAGTTTCCATTCATCAGGCTTAATTTCATCTGAAATCATCTTTGAGCTAAGTTGGTGTATGCACCTTGCCAAGTGTTCTTTGCTTAGTTGCAAGACGCTTGCTCTATTGACGGCGAATCGAAGTGCGGGTGCCCTTCCCAACTGGAAAAAGCAGTATGTAATGGCCGCATGTCAAATTCCATTTAAAAACCTGTAAGTCCAACCAAAGTGTTTGTTAACAAGTTTTTGTTCTCTCAAAACCAACAACTTCATTTCTTTTTTAATGATATAATAATTGACTGTTGCCTTTTATTTCTGTGGATCGAACCTTGACACCTGCCGAGCCCAATTTAGTCGCGTCTAATGATGTACCTAGAACAATTTCTTCAATTTCGCTGCAGGCTTAATTTAAAAAGAGAGAAAAATATACATATTTTGGGCTTCCATCCAAGAATTTCCATTTTCTTTGAGCTTCAGCTACCTAAATATTTGCAGACAAAAGTGCTAAAATAAGAACGCTGTTAGTTTTAATTTAAAAATTTGTCAGTTAAAAAAATACAACGCTGTTATTTATGATATTTAAAAAATTGAAAATATTTAAATTTGTTGTCAGTTTAAATATTTTAAAACGCCTGTCATCATTTGTGTCGCAATTGTCACCTGTCAGCTGTCACGCTCTCCAAGTTTTTCGAAACGAAGCCCCAGTGTATAAACAAATGCTCTCGCACAAAAATATATTTTATGTTGTGGGATTAGCTTTTGACAGCGGTCTTCATTTGTCATTCCCTGATTCTTAGGTTAAGCTCACGAGTCACCACTCACGACTCTCAAATGTCATATCGTCCCGTTTATGTGCGTATGCGTAGGCACTAAATGACAAATTGCTTTAGGTACCATACCGACTGTTCAAACAAGCGGCAATAATTTTAAAGAAATTACCCTCAAAGTAGAACACCCTCTTTAAAAAAAAACATGAAAAGTTTAATTACAATATTTCGGGGAAAATAATCAAGCGCTTTGATCTTTTGTTGTTAAACAAAGACAACATAGAACGAATGTTGCCACTCCCACTCGATGAACGTTCTCAAAATAACACCATCGTCTGCAGCCAATCCGAGCTCGGACTGCTCCCCGAAAATATATTTCATAATGGAGGCTGCCGCAAATAGCATCCCCAAGCACGAACAGTGCTACCCAACAAAGAGGTATCTCCTCCTTCTCGATCGATTTGTTTGGAAGATCCCTCAAATGGGAGGGCGCATACTCCTCTCCATCTCCACTCGTGCCATGCCACACTTTTCATCTGGAAAATCTCACAATCGTAAAATCTGCTTCAGTTTGTTGTTCGGAAAATATTTTCCCTGCAACTGTTGCTACATATCTATCTTTTTGTTTCATTGATTGTGAATTCGGATTTTCTGCGGCGTGTCTGTTTATTTCATGGCGAATTATTTACAATACCGTTTATTTATTTAAGAAAATATACTGAACACATTTCGCATGGGATTTTGATCTTTTGATCTTTTCTCGAAAAATAAAAACGGAAATGGGTGGAATTGGCCTCTTGGCTGGGTATTTATTTTAAATTGTATTCCACACACCATGGGGGTGGTCTGGAACCGAGCTATAATTTAACAAAATATTTATAAATAAATCTTGGGAGTGTTAATGTTTTATTGCAAATAAAATGGTAGATGTTATTTTTGGAGCATACCGATTTTAAAATAATGTTTTTCGTTTTCGAATAAGTAGGTTTATTGCTCGTGTTTTTTTTTTTTTTTTTTTGTTGTTGTCTATTGGCTGTAGGGCAATAGGTTTGAAACTTGTGGTTAATATACGCAGTCAAAAGTACGTTCTAAAACAATATGCATGTCGTGTCGGTATTCAAATTATGGGACTACCCTCTTACCTACTTCAAACGTCGACGAAATTACCACAAATATTTATCAGTTAGCGACAGCTGTGAGCTAGCGTCTAAAGCTGCAATGTTTGCGTGAAAAATGTTATGTATGCTTAGCGTTGCCATATTTGCAGATTTATCATCATTTTGCTGATTTTCAGCATGACGATATGCCGATTTTAGATAGCCATTTGCAGATTTTTAGGTCTTAAGCAAACGCCCAACAACGATTTGACGATTTTTCACTTACTCAAGTTACACCCACAATTTTCCACATAATGGCAACCCCATTTAATGATATTAAATCCCATGAAAGATCTCAAAAACACTTCCTTGATATAGTTTCCAAAAAGGTTACGTTGTGTTAACTAGAAACTGTATACATGTGGAGTTAAAGTTCGATCCCAACTCGATCTAATCGATATGTGCTCGGGAACCGATGAAAAAAATATAGGTATTTACCTAAACATTTGGACTCTATTTTAGATGCATGAAATTTTGTGCCCAAATTTATAACCCCCGTAATTGTTATGAATTTGTCGGAAAACATTTTTCATCAGAAGATCCTATAGAATATTTAAAAATAATTTCTTCAATATAAGTAGAAGTACTACTCGAAAACTTTCCTATCTCTGAAGATAGAAACGATTTTCGAAAACTCGATTCAGCTTTTTAAGAAAGGTACATTGGAATTTAAAAAATGTTTGCAAATCCTTAAAAAGTTGTTGAATCAGTTATAGCAACAATCACATTCATTGCAACTTCCCCCGATTTCTGTATTAGTAAAGTATTAGTGCAGTTTATTGTTTTCGAATTTCGAAGTGCAAAAATTTTGATTTTCTAAAAATTTATTTGGCAATGATGCGCTAACAATAGCATCCGTCCTCCTTCTTCAATAACTTTATACATAAGTATTCCGATTGAGATGGCCGATTGCAATGAAACAAAGTTTTGCTTAGCCTTAGGGTTTTCTAATAAATAAGTTGAGACTATGTGAGTAGTTTTAAACGAGATGTGTGCTAAAATCCACATGCAAAGGACAAATTTTACACTGTTTTAGATTGAATCTATATCCGTAAAGCTATCTCCGACTAATACCACTTTTTATATGGGTGGTGGCAAAGCTCCTTTTTAAGTTTCGTTATTACAAAACTTCGTTAATATACTTCTCGAGATTTTTTAAATATCAGTTTACATTTTGGTATTAAAATTACCATATTGAAAGCAATATTTTTAATGAATAGGTACTTCTTTATTTTGAAAAGATGTCCCTGTTTGTGATATGCGTTTGCGTATTGGCCGTGTTGACAAAATTCCGTGGGACACAATTGAGGAATAAACTTTGTAAACAAAAAATTAAATCTGCGTTTTTCTATATTTAAAATTTTCACATCCTTCCTAACCTAAAAGGGGAGTTATTTTTTGTCTGACAAAGGAGAGAACTGACTGTTCTCAATGTTCTCAATGGTCACAGTGTGATCGCCTTAAACTAATTATATTTGAATTTGAAGATATAGACTGCCCAAGAACGCGACTGACTAAGGGGCCAGTTATAGCGATACGTAAACTGCAACTGAAAAAAATTTCTTTTGCTTTTTTGGACCACTTAATGTTAATGCTTGAACTCAATCTTGGTTTTAAAATGTTGCTTAGGAATTGTAGTTAGTTCATCAAAAAAAAGTAAGTAGATTATCTTAAATTTTTCTAGAAAAATAATTCATTTATTTTTTTGAACGAAAAAAATGTACGTACAGAAAAATTAATAAATGTTTTTTGTTTCCATTTTAAGACCAAGATTGAGTTCAACCATTAAGTTTAAGTGGTAAAAAAAAGCAAAAGAAAATGTTTACGGTTTGGTTTTTCGTGTAACTGCACTCTAAGGTGACAACTGAGAACTACATTCTGCTAGACACTACCGAGTTGTTTCACGCTTGGTAGCTATTTATCCCAAGTGCGAAAGTGACTTGACAGCACCACCTTATCTTAAAAAACTTTTTGAAAAATATGTTTATGAAATTACTCGAAAACTGATTTCAGTACCATTCACTTTCAGCGAACGAAATTCAAAAGATTGATAAATTAAACTTAAATTTGAGGCAAACAAAATAAATAGGTATAGGTACCAGCTATGCCACTTTCTCATAAATGTGACAAGTTTGTAAGTGTCATCTGAAACAAGGCTACAATTTTCAATGTAAATTTTAAATGCAATTTTCTAATGATTGTAGTTCAAAGCGGGGGTAAAAGTGGACATCGCCGTGGTGAAGGCTAGTCTATTGAAGTCTTCAGAAGGCACCTTAGTCAAAAAAAAGTTTATTGCCCTAGGCGGTATGGTGTAATTAAATATTCTATGATACAGGAAAATTCGAGGATCTTCTAATGCTTGTAGTTTTGTTATTACATATTTAACTGTAAATTGAATTAGGCAGCTTTAAGGTGTTATAAATTTGTAATAAAGCGTATAAAATTATGTAATACGTTTCGCTCTGGACGAACTTGGTTGGTGCCACTTAGTAGTTTACAGTAAAAACTGAAACTTTTCTCTTCCTTTCTATCCATTTATGTGCACCTTAAAGTCACTTGACAGACGTATTAACACTTCTAATATTCTGACTGAGTCTGGAGAGAAAACATTGTTCTGGTTTTTGTCAAACTGAGCTAGATTCCAAAAAAAATACGATTGATAATAAACAGAACAAAAATATCATTTAAGTCGTGTATGTAGTTGCCACTTGACAGTAATCATGACCAAAACCAACCTTCGCATTCGAAAATTGTTCCCTTAGATTAATGCTCTCTCTTTGAACTGTCACAACTGCCAAAGTTAATTTTACAACATAGGAACTTGGAATTGACAAGCTATTAGTCATATTTTTGAACGTTTTTTAAACGTTTGTTATTTTTATTAGGACCTACAACTTTAATTTCAATAACTTTCATTGGCCGCGTTCCTTTGCCCGCTGAACATCTAGTACAAAGTATCCCACATGAAGGAACGCTCGCGCAGCGGTAGCGGCAAATTTTGCAAACGTTTGAAGGATTTGCCCTTGAATTTTTTTTTTCTCAATGCAGCGCGTAGTTTTGCGCTAGATTGAGAAATTTCCCTTAAAGAGATATTTCACAAAAATAGCTAGATGTCTAGCGCATATGGTGATATGTAAATTTTTTTTTTATGAAGTTTGACATGCCGCTGTTTATCTAGGTGGCAGTGGAACGCGGCTTTTGTCCTTTTTTCACGTTAGTAAAGAATCATTACACTTTGTTGTAATTTCTCCTTCAAAGCTGTGAAGTCGTTGTATCTACGTTCAATTCCAATTTCCAAGCGGATATTGCGAGGTGGTAGAATGATTGTCCCAATTGTGTCACCTTGCAGAAATAAAGTGCTGCCAGCAATACTCTCCAAATGTCACAATCTGGTTCCGTCGAAGGGCAACAAGCACCAACCGATAAGTTCGCTTTGGGGTTCACGATCGGTGAAGTGACACCGCAGTAAACCTTGAGAGTCTGTTCCTTTTAATTTTTACTTCTCCTTAACTTATATACAAACATAATACTCTAGAAATAAGAGCAAACTGCACTTACCTATTCAGTTCTTTAACGGGCGAAAATTCTAGATGCAGAACGCACATGCCAAACATAAATCTAAACCGCTCACAAATTTATTGTTCTACAAGGTAAAAAAACTTCCATATTTATAAAGACTGTGAACATTTTTTTTTTTAAATACTTTGGAAAGTTTTTAATTTTTGAACTAAGCATTATTTTTCAATAAAATGTTTTTCTCTTTTAGTCTAGACTTGCTTTGAAGTTGACTGTGCGAATGTTATCCCAGATAAACATCGTAAGAACAGCTTTGCGCAGAATTGTAAGAAAGGAATTTAGACAACTAGATGCTTTAGACCCACAAGTCAGATATTAAAGGGTTTTTTAATAGGGACTTCCGAACTTTGACAGTTAGTAGCGGCCATTATATCGTTGAAGCTTCATCCGTCAAATTGGCTGTCACTTATTCAAAAGCAGTTGGAAACTTACCCTAATTTTCATCGAAAAATCATCTTCAGCGATGAGGCCCATTGCTGAATGAACGGGTACGTGGAACGTCAACCGAAAAAGTCACTATTTGGTGTGGATTTTGGGCTGGCGTCGACATCGGCCCATATTCTTTTGAGAAAGGCGTTATTTTGGTCTGAATTGGATGATAAAGACACCAACTACAACAGCACAGCGATACGTGCCGCACAGCTCACTTCAAAGCTAACATAACCCATGCCATCGGTCAAATTCAGCCAGATTTACGCGCCAGGGTTTCTGATATTTGTACGATGCTTTATTCCATACATAATGGCATCTTCAAACGAATACAAAATTTCGATGATATCTCACACGCACTTTGTTTTATTTAACTGTAAAGACCGGAAGCGCTTAATTAAAGACCCATAATCAGGTGCGAGTGTGTTGGTGAGCCGGAATTTTTAAAGCTACGTCAACAATGTAAAAATACAACTTGTAAGTTTCGTCAAAAATCAGATTTCTTCGACTACAAAAGTGATCACATTTTGTCATATTTGCTATCGCTCCACAACGCAAAAGGGATTTTTCAATTGGGCGCATTTCTGATGTCGCAGTATTTAAAAAAAAAAACAACATCAATGCTCAATGTTGGTAAAAACCAACAAAACTTCCTTCATTCCTAGGTGGGCACCGTAAAAGAATGTTTCTGTCGAAATTTTCCAAATATTATCCTTCAGTAATAGTTCCTCCACAACAGCAAAAGTAAAAACTAGCCCCATTGCCATTGTCGGTTTATTTGGAATCTGATAGTCACTATGTGCGGATACGTTCTCTTTGAAGATCTTCAGCCCGGCCAACAACCATTATTACTATTATTTGTTTAGATACCAACATTTTATTTTCAAAATATTTAGCGAAGAGCATCGAATCAAAAGAAAATCAGCGCAGCGGTAGCACAGCAGGACCACCGCTCACCACTCCGCATACTACACTATAGCTGACCGCGCACGCTGCCATTACTATGATGGATGCAAAGCCGCATTTTAAAACAAATAACAAAGCCAAATGGCATTTTTATAGCATTTGGAAAAATTTTCTGAAACAGAAAAACCCCTTTCGAAAATCATATCCCAAAAACCCAAGAAAAAAATGAAAAGAAAATTCATCATCTAAGCATCTTCTTGAAATCGTCAGCGGGATTTTTATGGCATACAGTGCGGTTTGTTATTTGCCTTTCATGTGTGTCTTTTACGATCATCAGCGAGATCATCTCTGCTCTGCTCACGGTGCGTCGATCTGCCTTTTCCCTCAGATGAAGTGCGCTCCAGTTCGGGAGGGTGGTTGTTTCTGGTTGTAAAACAAATACCAAAAGACAGAAATACTATACGATTTTGTTTTTCCAAGAGAGATACATCTTGCTCACTTGTTTTGTTTCCATTTCCTATATGGAATGGGGGAGGCGGGCAAGTGTGGGAGATACACACTTTACCATTACCACACATTTTATCTTTTGCTGCTCGGGATTTCCCATCCCTCTGGTGATCAGTCTTCGTCCGTCTTGCATCCGAATCGAATCGATCGTGGAAAAGTGTTTTCTATTTTGTAAAGTCTTGTGTTTGAGTTTTGCGTGAGTTTCGTGTGTTTTTGAGAAAATGCTTCCGTCGCCGCAATATTTCGCAGCCTGTCCGACGGGTATTGGCTCTTTGGAAGATCTGAATAACCCTGCACTTCGGGGTGACTTTATGTGTACCACTGCTATACCGGAGGCAGCTTATTACTATAGTGGAATGCATCCCTTCTTCAGGGTGCACAGCAATAACTTGTGGTCCCTGCCTTTCACGTCGCTTTTGAAGACATCCCATCGGCCGGAAAAACCACCATTTTCCTATATTGCACTGATAGCGATGGCAATTAGCAGTGCACCTAACCAAAGACTGACTCTGAGTGGGATTTATAAATTTATTATGGATAAGTAAGTGAGAGACAGGACATTGCTGTACTTGATTTAGAAAAATGATCCTCGTTTGGAATAAATTTCGTTGGGCACTATCTAAATTTCTTTGAACTCAAACAGCCTTTCAATCTTCTGCGTTTTTCAATTCTGCTTCGATTCGTAAACTGTCATAAGTCTCGTTTTTATTATATCGACTATAAAATTCTTAAATTCTTAATGTTTACGCATGGCTTGATGGTTTCTTTCTGTTTCCCAATAGAATACCCGGAACTGGCGGCAAACCCTACCGAAGCCTTAAAAAAGATAATAAACTGATTTAGGGCGGTGCTCAAGTTCGGCGTGGACCTAGGTCTCCATCTCTACCAATATGCCACTCTATGGCGGTACTTGAATAGCTGCCTCCCGTTGAACATATTCCCCTTCCCCACAGTAGAAGATGCCAGATTGTGGCTTAATACACATTTTGCGGGTACATATTTCGAATTTTAAAATAACTTAATAGGGCGAAAGAGTATTTTCATAACAAACCCAGTACAGTAATAAGGGAATTTTAATTTTATTTCGTTATTTTATAACTAAACCTACTCTGAAGCCACCTCCGTCAATTCGTGTACCGATCGCGTTTTTTGAGAAAATCGCTACACGATTCTTTTTAATTAAAAGCCGAGTTTTGTGATCTTGCAATTTGTTAATATTCTTTATAAATAATATGGTATTGTTGATCTTTCTTCTAATCTATTTTAGAACAACGGCAACCTGGTTGGGTAATGCATAATTTCCTGCAGCTTTATTGTACGACTACAAAGAATTATGCAAAGCCTTGGTACAAAAATCCTATGTGGACACAGCGAACATTTTCAGCGGCAAATGCTAATTAAAAGGCATGGGTAATCCAGTTAGTATTCTCCTTAAACGACCTTTGGAAAATGATACTTTTCGTCATTCGTGTGGGTAATTTGTAGCATACAGTCTGGTATCACTGTTCTATGCATGCACGCGAGCTCTTTTCGCACTGCGTATATACTAGATCGATTAGCACTTTTCTAATGTCGAGGAAACGCTGCTTAGTCACATCCTTGAAGATCTGGCTACTTAATTGCCTTCTTTGGCCAAAGTTAAGACTTAGGTAGGTCCCTATAACTGGTTATTTTAAGTCGCCTAGACTCGTCTGGACTTGAAGGCAAAAACAAGATTAATCGGTAACGCCACATTTCCTACATCATCCTCATATAGGTACAAACTGTCAACTTAGTACTCAGTTACGAAATTCTTGACTAAATTAAGGGCCCAATTAATAGAATCCATTTCGTTTGACAGCTTAGAAAGAAGGTGACTCAAAAGCAGCGCATGTGCGACCGACGACGGGTAAACTAGGTTCACTTTCTACTTTTCTGTACATTGCACCCGTTGACAGCTGGCACAGCGTGAGAAGAAGTACTTTCATTGGTGAAAATATTGAGCGGTCAGGCCAGTGTTGTAAATCGTGGGATCTCTCCTGAAAAGTCGTTCGTGGTTTAAAATAAAAAAAACAGGAAAATTATGGAAATTTAAGGAATCTGACAAAAATAATTCAAACTCTCAATTTTTGGTTATATTTTATCAAAGCATATTTATATTTTACCATGCCCAATTGCCCATAAAAAAAGAGTTCATGTAAATCGGCTTTTGTCAAAGTTGTCAAGTACCAAATAATAACCATAATAATGCTAAGGAGCTGCGATTTTTATGCTAAAGGTTAATTATTATTTGTGATTTTATTTTCGAATGCCTAATACAAATTTTACATTTAAAAGTTACGAGTAGATTTTTTCATAAAAAAGTGTGAAGAGAACTTGAGCTTAGGTGAAAATGAAAAAAAATGACTGCAGACAGAAAAATGAAAAGTTAACACTGCCTGTCACCCTCACCTTATGCGACGCATTCTATATGGGAATGCTCATTCCGTCAAAGGCATCAATATTGACCGATCCGTTGACGTGACGGCTACCCCTCCATAGACGTCAGCTGAAAACTGTTCATATGATCGATCTTGGCCAATTAAAACTGATCAACATCAAGTCAGCAAGCTGTCAAACTTACTAAACTACATAATTGAACGTCCGTAGGTACTGGCTTAAAAGTATATCTTTCTACTATGATAATCCGCCCGTCCGTCCGTTCGATTTGTTATGTGATGTCCCTTCTTGATGACAGCATATACCTTCTCGGTTTTGCCCCAATTCACGACCTAAATTATTTCTGTCGCTACTCTCCCAATATTTACAAAAAATGCAGTAATCAGTGACAGTTGACAGAGCTACTAAGTTCTGCCAATAATGTTTAATGTCACCTACAAGCAGCAAGTATGTAATAGAAAAGGTTTTGAAAAATTGGATTTTTGCGTTGATCTGATGCTAAAAAATGCACATGACCACACACCACAATGCCAACATTTTTTTATGTCAAATGTAAGGTTATTTTCAAACTTTTTCGAGCTGAAAACGTTATCCTTCGACATTCATTTTTTAGAACCTAATGAGTTTGGTTTAGACGATTGTGGACTCACTGGGCCTGTAATTGATAATTTTAGTTTATTAAGAAATAATTTCAGGCTTTCTGACTGATGCCTTTTCCTGTAGATCAAGCTAATGGCGCTTAGGCTCCACTCATTAGGCTTCTACAAGATCAGTGGCGTTGGTGAGCATGAATTTGAATATTTCCAAATGCACTTCTATTGATCGTCTTCGCTTAACAGTATTGCGGAGGAGGCTTTTCCATATCCGACTGACTCAAACCCGATTACAAGGTTTCCCTCGTTGTATCCTTTTGGGTCTGTCACTGTTCGGATCTAGTTGGTCATGTGGGTGGTCGGATAAAATCAGTTGATGTATATTTAATGATTTCCTGGCATTAATGACGCTTGTCTTCGACATTTAATGCTTTGACTTCGTGATAGATTAAGGGCTACGCAATCCGGAAAGATCCAGACTTAGGTACCTATTTCCGACGCAGTTATAGAAATGGAAACCTTCATGTCAAGCTTAATAAGTATGCTGAATGTAAGAATGACTTATACCCATTTGATAAAAACTCCTTATTGAAAAGAAGGTATTCTTATGGCCGACGCTACTTGGTCAATCTTCTTTCAATTTCCCCAACGCTCTGCCAAAATAGTCCACCTCTGAAGTCTGAACTGTCTTTGGGTGTCAGCAGCGCTCTTAAATTAGGTGAAGAAATTGCAAATTGCATGGCTTTCTTGAACTTTGTGGGTTTTACTGATTAGCTTTCAATTAGTTGAATTTTATTGAAATCATTTTAACTGGGCTTTTGGCTTTATTTTGGACTTTCTTTTTTCGGTTGTTTTTATTGCAAAAAAAAATAGATATAGATGTGAGTTATCGTTTATTTTTCGAATAAATTAGAGAAAATAAAAAACTTTTGGAGTTCGGTTTTCAGCTTGCACAAACAAAATTTATGTGCCTAAATAATTATTAATTATAGATTTTATTAACACTTTTTTTAAATTACTCTAATAACCTAAGTATTCTCCATTATTTTTTAAAACTTTTTGGAGACGATGTGGCGTTGATCCTACCAATTTCTGGCCGGTTTCGAGAGGAATGGAACACCATTCCTTTTGCACGTTTGATTCCTATTTGTGAAGAACTGACCCCTTAATTTTTTACATTTCATCCCACAAGTTTTCAATGCAGACTGACTAGCCCATGAAACTGCAGAGATGTTTTGATCCCGAAACCAATCTTTAATAATACCGGCCGTATGTTTCGGATAGTTGTCCTGTTGGAAATTCCATCGGAGGGGCATGTTTTCCTCGGAAAATGGAAGTATGAAACTTTCAAAGATGTCCCTATATCCATATTTTTCATGATGATTGACACTAAATGTAGGACCAACACCACACCAGGAAAAGCAGCCCCGAACCATTATATTTGCTACACCATGTTTAATGCGGTCTTTAGTGTATAGCGAGGATGGTATTCCTTTCTTTTGGTCGCCTTACGTTACGCCCACAGTCCGAAGCGAACAAATTTATTTTTGTTTCGTCACTCCACAGAATATTTCGCCATTTTTTCACTCCTTCAGGTCGGTTCCAATTTCTGTTGCTAAAGGCAAATTTTTGTCAGGACTTTACGGATCTAAAGCTCTTAGGAGTGGAACTTTTCTGGCGACACTTCCTAGGAGATTGAAGTTCTGTAGTCTCTTGCGGATTGTGCGTGCACTGATTCCATCCCAATTTGTGCGCCTTTTAGTCCGCGACGAAACAAACGGACTTGACTTCGCTAAAAGTGAAATGCGGCTGTCAGTAGTAGCTGTGGTTTTTACCGGCCTTCCTCTATTTTCTTTCTAAAATGTTGGCTTAACAGCATTTGTTATGAAGTTCTGTGACCTTCCTATGGCATCTGCTATAATTTTATAGGTTTTATACTTACCCCTTAACCGCTGAACTAGTTGCCTTTCTTACGCATCAGAGCAGTGGACTTTTCAACCCATCTTAAAATATTATTAAACAAAAAACTTAAACAAGAATTATCATAAAGTGATTAAAAAACAAACTCACCAAATTCACTTTTTAATCGCACTTTTGCAACAAATCTCAAAATTTCAACAATTTAATGAGCACGTCTATTTTAATGTAAAACTTTCAAAACGTATAAAATGGTATTGCAACGAAAATTAATAAAATGCTTAACGGTACACTTAGTAAATGAAATAACCAAGAAAATGCAATTTCTTAATAAAAATGTATTTTGTTGAAAGTTTTGTTAGCAAACCAACTGTTATTAAGCAGCAAGAACAAATCAACTAGCAACAAAACTCTTCACACCTACTTTTTGACCAGCTGTATATATCAGGAACCGAGAAATCTCCACACGTATCCGCCCTTTTAAAAACGCCCTTAGTTGCTTACTTATTCTTGATGTTGTATAAAAATTTGTATGAACGGCGATAGATTTTAAGCAGCATATCTAAACAAATATGTCTCTAATTTTCTTTATCCAGATTTCCTTACTACCGCGAGAACAAACAAGGCTGGCAAAACTCAATTCGACACAACCTCTCCCTGAATGACTGTTTCGTTAAAGTGGCACGTGACAAAAACACCATTGACGATAGCGATGGTGCTGGCAAAGGTAGCTACTGGATGCTAGACTCATCGGCTAATGACATGTTCGAGCAGGGCAACTACCGCCGAAGACGTACTCGTAGGCAACGGCAGAGTTCCAAGTCAATGCTAAACAGTGATCACGTAAGTAACGTCAATATCGTACACTCAACATAAAGTTAAACATCCAAAATTTGTTTACCTCTCCTTTTCAGCAGAACCTAATGTGCTCATCCACCTCCCAGCAATCAGATCTCCAACTGTCATTCAGCCCAACTGCCAACGATTTGGATGCTCATCAATTTGGTGCACTCAACTACTCTGACCGCATTACCGAGCTCCATCGACAGTATTTAGCGTCAATTGCTCCATTTAACATCTTCTTTCGCAACAACACCTCCACAGGCGCAGTCAACACCAATCACACCGGCCACAGTCGAGACTATGACCTAGACACCCAGTCGACTCAATCGGATAACTCATGCAGCAGCCCCAAAGGCGCCCACCCTTCAAGCTACACATCCATCAAAGGATCAACGTCGTCATCGTTCAGTATTGAGAACTTGATAAAGAAGGACTAGTACACTTTCTCGCATAAATTCAATTCATCCCCAACATATCGTCTCACTTAGATTATACTGTATACAGTGTACACACAGTCGCTCATTGTGAATGAAGCGAATTGTTTTAACCCTGCTAATGAGCTTTTAATAGCCAATAGGTCCAGCGCGTAAGCCCTTCTCGTCCAATTTGACAGCAATGGGGACAGCACGATGGTCCATGTATATACAGACACACCTACCACGCGATGCGCTATCAATCTATTTGGATGTATATCTCCATTCGACAGAGATGATTAATCAATGTCACACCCGAGGCTGATGGGGCCGATTGAAAATTAAAAGAGCTGGCGCTCGCGATTTAATTACACGACATTTATAAGCCCGTCTCGTAGCTGAAAATTTCTCCAATGACAGCCAGGGATGACAACTGTAGCCTCTTCCGCACAACTCATCTTGGCGATAGGATGGAAAGGAAATCGTTTCTCCATTTTTTTTTGTCGTTTGGCTATGCGATAATGGACGACACTAAACGATGATGCCTACTTAATCACTTGTAATTTTGCAGCCATTAATGATAGTTTGGTAATCTACCGAGTTTATGCTTAATTAGGTTTAAATCGTTTTATTGATTGACAGCGATTAAGTTTTGTAAATGTTCAATTGTAAATAGGCCCACATTGTGAATGGGGTTCTAAGTCACACGGCTCGCAACTCGCAAGTGTGGGGCGGCAAAGTATTAAAATAAAACAAATATATAATATTAAATTATTAGCTTTAAATAAGTTTTTTCTTTTTTATTCAAATTGGCATGCACAAACAAAGGATATACGCGGCCATAAATCAAGTTGACGCATCCTGCTGACTTCCGACATTTAAACACTTGGGGGTTCATTAATAAATTCACTGATGCTATATTCTTGTGTGGATGCGAATAAGGACGATCGGCCAAATTAATTCAAAGATTAATTAGCTTTATTAATTCTGCCGGAGGAAAAGTTTTCCGAAGGATATTGTATGCACCGGACGAGAAGGACTTCTTCCAAAATCTGACAACCTCTGTTCAATTATGAATGACTGAAAGTTTGTTTGGAAGAAGAAGTTGCGATTTCTGTTGGTGAGCTGTTTCCAGCAGAAGTTGTCCTCTCAACATGTGGATGTGAAGTTGTTGGTGTTTCTTGTGGAAATTCAAGATTTTCCTTCGTTTTCATTTGGCTAATGTTAGTCAAGAGTCGAGAGATTTGAGTACTTATTTGAATGGAATTAAAGAGTATGAGATGGATATAAGTCAGAGGAAACTAACGGTACATAATTTGTGTTCATAAATCTAAGATAAAATTTGCTTTAAGGAGTTACAATTTAAGAAGGTCTGTGGCTTTCGTCTTCAGAAATTAACTAAAACCACGAATGACAGACAACATAGATTCAACTAGTTTTCGTTAGTAAATGAGCGCAATCAAAAATCTTGTCATCTAAAAATGTCGACTAGAGTGGTCTGGAACCTTGAACGCAAATACTGGGGACGTTCAAGTATCTAGTTTAGTAAGTCTGACAGCTGACTGACTTGGTGTATCCCAGTTTTGATTGGCTTAGACGCTGGAAAAGTGACGTTCCCGACCAATCTAGTTTTTGCGTTCAGGTTACATCGAGTTCAGACCAATCTAGTCGACTTAAAACAACTAAGTTTTTGAATGTAGCCACTATTATTGGTCGGTAACGTCAGTCACCATCAGCCACATTTAGTAAATGTCAACTTAGTACTCAGTCACGATATTCTTGACTAAGAATTTTCGGCTACCTTTCCATAAATGTCAACAGGAAAAACTGTTCACATGATCAAAATAGGGCCTAGTTAATTAAAAATAATCTATTTTAAAAATATTATGGTCGTTTGAAAAAAGGGTGGTGCATTTACGACCACTTCACCCTATATTTTTCTATTTCTCTATAACTATTCATAGGTTGTTGTTTATTTTTTCTCCTCAAATTATTCCACTATGTTGACATAAAACTTCACAGAAAGTAAGGAATATTTTCAAATTAAACTGATAAAGTTATTAAAACTCTGAAAGCAAATTTGCCAACACTGTCAGCAATTTTGTATTCTCAAATTCAGCAAAAAACTTAGCCTTTTTTAATATGAAATTCTATATGAGAATACAAATAATCAACGTAGCGCTTATCGAAAAGATTAAAATTTAGGAAGCCTGGCAAGCCCTCTTTCATAGTGTAACTAATTGTTTAATAGACAGAGAAGTATCGCTCATGATTAATTTGAGTCGTTTCCCAATATACTCGCAAAAAACTTGGCAGCACTTATATCTACATATTTGTATATCACTTTTTTTAAAACAGCTGAATTGCTTGCAAACTTTCAAGGACAAGAGTTGATTATACTTAACGCTGTGTGTGTCTTTCTGGCTAAATAATTACCTCGGATAATATTCTGACATAATGTCGTAATGGAAAACAAAACTGTTAGCTGTCAAAAAACTATAAAACTGTTATATAAATTATCCTGCCGGAAAATTTGTTGAAGTTTTTATTCGCTTTGGATTGGCCGGGTTCCACTGCCCGCTAGATGACTAGAGGCATGTCAAACTTCATATAAAAAATTTTCCGTTTCGTCCATGATTGCCGGTAGACACCTAGCACTTTTTGTGAAATAAACTACCCGCTACTAGGCGTTTTTCTTTTTTAGTTCAGAGCTGAGCTCTGCATATCTGTGTGTCTTATTCGGCCGGAAGTTTTCATCAATCAAAAAATTAAAAATAATAATTAAAATGGATAAGCTTATTTGTTTACCTTCTGTGCCAGAACAACCAGGTTCGTCCGCTATTATCCTGTTTTCTTTTTTTCTGTCAAATGTGACTGAAATTTGTATGAATATGTGTAATCAGCTTTTTACTCAGGATGCTCAGTCAATTTATTCTGAGCTCATAGAGCGCGCTCTGATCGTGCTCTGAACGAAAAAAGAAACATTAATTTGAGCTCTGAAGTCTCTGAGCTAAAAAAGAAACACGAACTTTTTGTCTAACAGTTCAGGTTCTGCTCTGAACTTAAAAAGAAAACGCCTTTTGTGCTAGACGTCTAGCGGGCAAAGGAACGCGGCCATTTGCTAGTGTTTAAGAGGGAACAACACACTGAATTATACCAAATTGATAAACATGACACACTTCACATGTCAATTCAGTAGCATCATATACTTAAAAGAAAAGAAAAGAAAATATAACAAACCAATCAATTAGCTTTAAGCAAAAGGCACAAAATACATATCTAGATTCGATCACATCCCTTTTCATTCATTGCATTGTTTTTCATATTCAAATTTCCATTTTAAATTCAGTTAGTTGTATTTCTTGAGATGATATTATAAAGTTGGATATTTACTTCAAGTTTCTCGCGACACAATAATTATTTCTTTGGACTCCTCAAGAATCAATAGGAAAAGGAGGCAACGACGGGTTTGATTTTCCCCAGCCTAGAACATTCAGATCGACTCAGTTGATTATTACGACATATCACAAATCACACATTTTTAGTTCAAATGAAACAGTTATAAAACAGTTCCCTTAGGCGGAAATCGTATTACTGTGAGCCGCTTCCGTTTTCAAAGAATAAATATAAATGCCATATCCACATCCGTTTCCTTTTAAATTGTCTGTGGAACGTTACGGGATGTAACCAACCGCCTTACGTTTTCTTACATCTGCGTACAACAAGGTATGTTCTAAATGAATTTTCAATTCTGTTTTTATGACGTCACTTATGCAATGCTCATTGCCTTGAACTTCGCAAATACACATTTCTGTGGTCACAAGGAAAAACCACTAAAGTCGACTTTAGATTATAAATTTATTTTATTTTAGTTTGGCTGTTTTTCCTAAATCTAAACTAAAAAAGAATGACTTAAGGTGCTACGTTTCTTTGAAATTGTGGCCACTTTTTTAAAAATAGAAAGCTGAAACAATTACAAAATGGATTTGAGTATTCTGACACTAATGGCATCAAAATCTTAATTTCGTCTAAAGTCGACTTTAGCGGTTATGGTTCGTGGCCACAGATTTATGTGACTACCTATTTATTATCCACCAATATACAAAAGCCAAGGGCAAAAGGTGTCAACAGATGCATTTATTAATTTTCAAATGTCCCATCCATCCACTGAAGGCCCAGTAACTTGGCTTTGACACAGTACTCCTCAGAGCACAATGACCTAGCTGTCTAAAAGTTCACCAAGCATAACCAATCCTACAAGAAAACTTCTGCTTCTGCAACTGCACTAAAAGGAAACAGTAGGCTAGATGGAACTCACCCCGAAGTGCGAACTCCAATGCTGACAGTAAAAGTTGTTGTTTAGTTAGAGTTCTAGAAATGCAGCTTGTGCAAAGAAGTCGAATGGCTTCCAGAAGAGAACCGTCAGTTTAATACCTCTGCAGTTCATTCGAAGGTTTACCTTGAGGGGCTAGGTCGGGTGACTTTTCCAAGCCTACAAAATACGAATAGACAGATACTTCCAACCATTCCATGAACCATTCAACTTAAATAGCTATTTGGTTGTTATTCTATCCCGACTTAAACCGCACTGTACCTTACCTCCCAACCATGGTTTGACCAAGCTCTGCATTCTGACACACGTTTCCACAACCATAGAAACGACCTTTGCTGAGAGATATAAAAGCGATATACGCCTATAGTTGGAGCAACGTATTTTTTTAAAGAAGCCGAGTTACCCGTCACCGCAGTTTACCATTGCTATTTAGTGTTATTCGGGAGATTTATTAAACTCCAAATTGTGCATTTCCAATCGCACGGCAGCGTTCAACGCCTTCACAAAAGACAAAACGAATGCGATTTTACTCAACGCCACACGGCACCAGTGCAACATGTCGATGTCATCTCTTCACAACCAAAAACCATTGAAAACTATGCTTAATCATTTTATGTAAATTTTATTTCTTTTTTTTTACAAAACTACTGTCTCTGGAACTTATTCGGCCTTCTTAGTCTTCTTGACTGGAGCTGGCTTCTGTGACCTCATGATAGCTGATGCTTTGCGGAGGGCAGCCTGTAAAACGAAACAAAAAGGAACATTAGACCACAATCAAAATCAGCCACAGCACGTGTGGTTAAATTTCAGCGTCAGTAATATTAGATTCTTCAATGCTTTCGGAGATCTTGGTTGGTAGTTATATATTCATCATGAACAAAACGAGTATCTCGAATTCACACAGAATTTAATAATTACCTGCTTCAGATCGGAGCGGTATTTGCTGCCGGTGAGCATGTTCCTCAGTTTCTTGAGTGACCGCCTGGGTCCGGCCTTCATGGTCACGCGAACTGTGTTCTTGGATGGGCGGTTTTGGTACTTGCCCTTCTTCATGACAACGGTGAAGCCTTTCTTGGCTGGGACGACTCCCAAGGTCTTCTTGTGTACAATACCGCTGTACCTGTATGAACTGATGTTCGTCAAGTTATTGGGTTCCTGCAAAAGAAAACGTGCACTTTAGTACAAAAATCTGAAAGTTATAAATAGCACATGTGCTCGATTAAATGCCATTGCATTCGCATCAGAAGTAGCAAATAAGTATTATCACGTTTGTATCAACTATCATTGTGAATTAAAAAACATCATTGAAAGGAATGCAATGGGGCTTGGTGAATAGTTACAAACAAAGTTTACTTACAGTGCTGAAGGGTTTCTTGACATCACGCTTTTTCAACAAGAAGGAATTGTTGTTGCGGATAATCAGCCAATTGAGGTGCGACGATGTGGTGGCCATCTTGAACGGTCTGAAATAGTAAGAGAAAAACACGAGGAAATTAGAAAATTGTACAAATTATATAAAAATACGGCTCTTGGAGATTATATTTCAGGATTGGGTGATGAATTATAGTCTTCAAGAACTCTTCCGCTAAATCATTCATCATGAGAATAGGCGATTCCACCAGAAACAAAGGGAGAAAATTCTCAATTTTTGGTGGAATCAGAAAAAAAAAACACGTGGAAAATTTTTCAGTTTAATAATTACCGATAAATTTACGGGATTCCTGGAGTGGAAGCATGGTAAATATATAGATTTGGAAAATTAGAACAACTTTTATGCAACGCCTATGATGAGACAAAAAAATTTTTCACGTGTTCACTGAACAAATTCACAAGAGAAATTAAAAATCTCACCTTTCGTGCTTGACTGCGATGACGGAAAAGAAACAGGAAACATCATGGCGGCGCCAAGAAGCCCATCTGCCATCGTTGACGTGAATATATAATCGGAAAGTGTGTTCGTAAGGTTAACGTTTAAATGTGACAGCAATTTATAATAGAACGAAACGTGGATTGGGCCTATATACGAATGAATTGGGTAATCACGATTCGGTGTAACAGGTCTATGTGTCATTCGATAGGGCTTCTTATGTGGTGTTTGATTGTCCACTCTCGTCCCTCAGAGCACTGTTTTGCTCTATATCACTCTTTATGTTCGTTTGGTACATAAAAGAAGAAATATCCTTTCGATTTCAGAGCACTTTTGGGAATCTGGATTTTTTTCTTAGAGTTGTTTTAGAATACCATCAATAGGTATGAAACGAACATAAAATGTGACATAGAGCAAAAAACGTGTCCTGAGAGTGCCCAATCGAATGCAACACTAGTAAATACGGGAACTTCTTTTTATTTAAGGTCGTAAACATACTTTGCCTAATCTATAGCGACACTGAATTAAATGGTATTTGGCGAACTGCGAAAAGCAAATAGAATTCTTTTCATACAAGTTGTACAATTTTTTTTAAATATGAATAAAATTCTACCGCAAATACATTGCCCGTCAGTATTCCTGCGGGTTGCCTTTTTTTCTTGTGATATGATTGGTTTTGGTTTTTCTGCTACAAGAAAAAAAATTGGACAGGCTGCCAACATTTCTGTGTTAAAACCTGCTGTTCATGAATGGCTGGGTAGTTTATGAAATGAAATAGAAGTTCAAAAAACAACTCCTTCTGAAGGATTTGATACTTTATTTATCTATAAATCATGAAAAGCAATTATTTTGCGTTGATGTATCTGTAATAATAATGAATGTCGTTTTCCATTGGGACGTAAATCAGCTGTTGTCAATTTCCACGTAAACTTTGAAGTGTGTAGTTATTTACATATATTTTGAGCGACTAGTTTCTGACAAACAGGGAAAATTTTACATTTGACTGGTGGAATGAATAAAAATGTGTGGAATTTTTTAGACACAAATTACAATTCATCAACAGATGACGCACTATCGCAAATGCAAAAAAAATGTGATCTCATTTTGAGTTTTATTGCTCACGAAAAATCTGAGATCTGAGAGCAAAATCTGAAAATCCTAATTAAAAACAACATTTAGTTTGTAGTTTGCTAGTAGGTAATTTCAACCCACCTCACAAGAAAGGTTCCAACATAATAAATCCTACTTCACTTTAAAACGCATGAACAAACAAAACCTCAACACCCTGTTTGCTAAATGTCATCTCAACATCTCGCAAGAAACGCTAATAAGAAAACCTCTCTGTCGAAATTTGACAGTTCATCAATATTTTTGCATGCAAAAATTAATTTTTAAGGGTCACGGCAAGCTGTTAGCAGTTGCTTTCGCAATGATGATTTAAAACCTAAAAAAATAAACAAAAAAAAAGGAAATATGAATTGAAAAGGGATATTTAATTTGCAGCTGGAGTTATAAAACCCAAAACCTCTACACGCACCACAAGTGAGTACAATTTCCGATAACAATAATCACCACTTGCCGATTAGGTTTTCTTTTCGTTCGGATAAAAAGTTATCAGTTAACTTTTATTTTCTGTTACAGCAGGATATAATCTGGCACAAATTTATTCCGTGACGATGACTTTTATTAAATTCAAGAGCGAAAAGCGCCCACTGCTCTTGGACGACGATGATGACCTCAAGCGCCAGGATGAAGATGGCAGTTTGGTTGATGTGGAAATGTTGCCGGCAAATCAGCGCCACCAAATACATAGAGGTGCGCGCAAATTAACCCGCTTCGTAATGGTCTCCTTAGGATTCTTATCGTTCTTTCTACTCATCTACATAGCAATCTATAATAGCGTACAAGCACGAAGAGGTAGGTGGAGTTGTATTATATTTCGATTTTTAAATAAATAAATAAGCGACTTTTTTCTTGTAGTGGCTCTACCTGGTTGGGGTTATAATACATCTCGCAATACGGCTGATTATGTTCTGCCGGACGATGATACGGATTTGATAACACCTAAGCATGTTTGTGAAACCAATTTTTTTTTACTGATTGTTGTTTGTTCGGCTGTCAATAACTTCGAAGCCCGGTAAGTGAGACCGAGTGTTGTTTTGTTGATTTTATTGGGTTTTTTTTTTTATCCAATTTTGTTTGATAAAGAACGGTGGTAAAAATTGTGATAGCATTCGGACGAAAATAATCGCATTTTCACTGACACGGCGTTTCGTACGCATTATAGGGGCCAGTGGTAAATTTACTTCACTTGAGTAGGGTTCTTTGTTCTGCTGGCGTTTACCCGTACCTGTGAAGGATGATGTCAATTGTTTGATCTTCAAGCACTCCTTACAAGTATCTCTCAAAAGACCTCCAAGTGCAATAAACTATTCAATTACTTAATTTTATCGCAAGTATTTGAGTTATCTTCGATGCTTGAAAATAAATGCGAACAAATATTTGAAATGACACCGTTCTAGGTATGGTTTGATAAAAAGAGCGATGGGGTTGTTTTATATCTACTAAACCCATTAACTTCTGTCACCGCGACTGTGTTAATATTTGTAAAGTGCTTACCCAACCTCGGTTTTATGAGAATGGGAGTGTTGTGTATTTTGATATGAAATTGGTATTATGCTCTTTAGATTGTGATTGATCTAGAAACTATAAAAGAGATTGAGCGACGTTCACATTTAAGTGCTAGCTGAACTTTCATATAACTTTGGTTGGAATTCAGCTTTACCATAAGTACATGTCTTTCTAAATAATATCGGTCTGGCAGCGTTTAGTGTTAAGCCCAAAAGACCGGTATTCAATCACTCTTTACCGTCACTAAACGCGTCACAATCTCTGATTGCGAACGTCACAGAGTCATTTTGTTACATAGAAATGATGCCCACGAGTATTTCCGACAGCTATTAATTGTTGCCGAGAGCAGCAACGGAGAATTTAAAATATTATGGGAATATAACTACCCCTACTGTTCAGTGTAATCGCCGGACTATGTGCTGGTACCTATTTTTTAATAAAAATCGAATATTCCAAGAGTGGAGTCATAGCTATGCGCTCCAATAAACAGCTCACCTTCAAAGCGATTAATAATTAATAGACCGATACACTACCACGCGATTGTTGCCCCCAAATTGCAACACTGCACTACCCTACCCACTCTATCAATTGGTGATAGAGCCACCCATCGCTAATTGCGAATAAACAGCACGATCGATACATCCAACGGCTTTCATGTAATCAGTGTAGATCAGAAGTTCAATTAGCTTAAAATATTGCATCCCAGATGATATCACTGCAGCTAGCAACGAATGTTTTCGTTGACAAAATTCACACGAGTGTTTCCTACCAAATGCACTACATGAAAAAAGCAATTAAATGCGCAACACTTATTTTGTTTTCGCTTTGAGTAGGCAGACAATTTCTACACTTTTTCTCATTTGTGACTTTTTACCCGACTCGTTTGTGCATTCTTCGTTGCACTCTCGTGCTACAAGCTTTCATTGTCATCCTCTTATGTGGATTTTTATTGTTTGAATATGTTGTGACTGTGATGAGTGGTGCTTTCACACGTGCATAAATAACAATGAACTCGAAAGGGAATAAACTTTCCAACTACGGGTAGACATATTTTGCGGAGGCATTTTTATAGCTGAGTGGATTCAATTTATTTTTCCTTCCAATGTGTCGCCATTCCTGTGGCGCGAAACTGCCTTTGATAGTGAAGAGGCAAGAAAAGCGACCACCCAGTGTTGAAATGTTGTTTGTAGGCACTCCAAAGCAAAGCAGCTGATGATAAAGCGACCACCATGTGTTGCACGAAAAGCTCTCCCAAGCTAATAGATTTTAAGGTAAGGATTTATTGCTGTCCTTCAATCGCCGGCTGCTCTAGTCACTGTAGTTACATTCATTGTGCCCACCCCATGCACCTGGTATCATTAAATTCCACCAACATTCAAGACTTTGTTGGAAGTATACATCTTTTCTTTTTTATCAGCTCGCCCGCTCAGTTTCCCTCGATTCCATATGCACACAGGTACCCATCAGTTGCTAGAGTAGAACACTCCATAGAAATAAATGTAAAGAGATTCGCCCCCAAAAAAGTACGAACAAACATTCTTATCTACGCCAGTCATTTACACACCCAGTCGAAGCCAAATATAACCCAAATGCCCTCTCTTTCATTTTGCTTACAGACAAAACATCCGTGAAACATGGGGCAACATATCCGAGTTTAACTACGACATGTTTGCTGTAATGCATGCGCATCTGCAAGGCCATTACTTAGATAAGAAAAGTGATAATTTTAAGCGCTACAAAGAGTATTTCAATGTAAGTCGTCACAATGCACGCCATACGTCAGGAACATAATTTATTTGAAAATAATTTGCAGGACACATCCAACTATAAGAACCCAGTTCGCGTGGTATTCCTCATTGGTCGCAGTGAATCCGAGCGACATCTAGGCAACGAGAGTAGAGTGCGGCTGAAGCAAGAAGCCGACCAATACGATGATCTCATCCAGGAGAGCTTCGTGGACACCTATAACAATCTAACAGTGAAATCTGTGATGATGCTCAAGTGGGTAAATAAGTATTGTACGGACAAAAGTCAATTCCTCATGAAATGTGACGACGACACATTCGTGAATGTTCCCAACCTGTTGCACTACCTCCTCGGAGGCACCATTCCCATATATAACGCCACCATTCAGTATCACGACATGGTTACGTACAAAGTGATGTCTCCCACAAATCGACTGACACTGTTGCGTAACTTTCTTATTGGTTACATGTTTTGCTTTGTGAAACCAGTCGCGAACATCAGTAGCAAGTGGTATGCTCCATTTTACATGTATCCAGGTGAAACATATCCCAAGTATCTATCCGGCGCTAGTTATCTAATGTCTAGCGATGTTATTGCGCGGCTCTATGATGCCGCATTGAATACGTCGCTGTTTCACCTCGAGGATGTCTATATTACAGGTATCTGTGCCGAGCACATCAACCTTCCGCGCCATCACAATCCACTGTTTTGCTTTGATCATTCGAAGAACAAGTGCAGTTTTAGGGGAACCATTACACAGCACTACGTCAAGGGTGATTCGATGCGAGAAGCGTACGCGTTTGTGACGAACTTCACCAACAAATGTCCGCCACCAGATAAGTACTTTAAGACAAATCGATTGCGAAAACGTGCCAAGAATTGCAGCTAAATGTCTTCGTTTTGTTTTTATATGAGGTTCTTTGGTTTTACCTTCATCCCCCCCAACCCCGTTCCTTTATAGTAATTTATTTTCGCGAGTAATTTAAGTCGTACAGAAGATAAGTTCTGTTCGTATATAAGGCTGATGGAGCATTCGGTTGTTGTTTGTTGTTGTTGTTGGCCTTGACAGTAACTAATAAATGAAACAGTCGTCAATTAATCAATCAAAGATTATTGCTTGTCAAATGCAAATAGCTTTTTGTTGTGATAGCCTAGTACGTCAATCTTTAATACTTTTGTTAAGTTTTCTTTTTTTAAATGAGTGCATGGATTTGTTTAATTGGTAGCGCACGAGAGCGGTTGTTAGTATTTATGTTTACTTGGTTAAAACGAGACTATCTATCTATCAATTCGGTGCCCCATGAATTTATTTCATAGAAATGGGTTTGTTTTCAACTCTACTTGCTCGTTTACTCACCCACTCGTCATGCACTCGTCAACGCTACCTAAATATTATGGAAATAAAATTTTTACTGCGTTATTTCTCTTTATAATGATTTTCGATGTACCCGGCTATTCATTGCAAGGGTCGTAGGTGTGTGATGCTCCTCAGAAATCTCGATCTTCCGCCAACGACTCTTACATCATCGGAGCCAGTACCCAGAGGAAGCGAATTCCACAGCATTTCTTTGAATTCGAATTTTTGAAGCATGAAACGCTTTAGAAACGTCTTTTAGTCGAGCACTCCGAGGCAATAAAATGAATGAGTCTTATTTTAGCTTGTACCCTCTGTTTGAAGGCAGAAAAAAGAAACCGTATGCAACACAGCAGCGTCTTGGTCGCTGCCACTCTCGGCCACTCAGCTGGGGTGGGTTTACAAAAAGAAATGCAGAAACGCTGCAATAAAGTGGGCGCCAAACAATCTTTGAAAGGGATTGTTAAACCTTTTGTAGACAATGCCGACGATGTTTGATGTGGGGTAAAATATAAATCAAGGACAAGGTTTACGTTATAAAAGCTCAGTGAGAGCACGGTTATTTATTTATTTAACTAAGTTGTGCGACCAGGAGGTCGTTATGTAAAAAGAAAATTGTCGGATGCAACAAATGGAATGTATTCGATGAAGATCTTCTAACCGCTGGGAATTTGCTCGTTATTGTGTTGTCTGAACGGTTAAAGATAACAGTGGAAAGGGTCGCGTGTCCCGTTCTTTTCGGGAAATTTTACGTAGCGAAAGCCAACGGAACTATTTCGAGTTCTACAAATTACCTAACTAACGTTCACTTTTATTTCACTATACTTTTCTTCTTTTGGATTCCTCTACTCCACTACTCCTCCTTTCTCTCACTCCCCTTCCTTTTCCTTTCTTTACTTGTTGATTTTACTAGCTATTAATGTCCGTGCACTCCGGACTTAAACTCCCCTTTATTTCTTTCTATTTGCAACAAGAAAACTTCTCGATTTTAAAATGCGCACTGGCAACTCGGATACTGCTTCCTCTCTAACCACAGGCCAATCAAGAAGTGATTAGTTTTCTTTCCACAATTTTGTTTGTTCCTCCTCGAACGTCACATATATTCATGCATTCGACCATTCAGTCGCAACGGGGATCATGAACAGTATTTTTGAGCGTTACTCACAGCTTTTTTCGCCATGGTACATGGTTGATGATCAGTGATCTGATCACCAATGCCAATTCTTACTCTCATTCATTCCACTCATATCCGAATTCGCAAGGCTTTTGTCACTTTCTTCGGACGCCTAACCAGCGAGAGCGCTGAATTGGAACCAATTCAGAAACACTCCCTTGGCCCCTTGTCCCTCGAAAGCGACGGAAATGAGAGACCGCGAAGAAAAAGTGATGCGGATTGGAGAGGAGGGATGGAAGTGGCCAGGGAGGTGAGGTTTAGCATCACCTCCATCGCTGCGGCGGGTGTGGTCCCTATGCATGCCGCCCTCTGGCTTCAAAGATGATATTTTTTCTCCATAACCTTTTACCATACAACTGTGCCATAAGCTATTTTGGGCATCACTACAGCTGTTTGCAACCAGTGTACCACGTGTGGCCTGAATCACCATGTATTGCCGAATGCTCTTCTGCAGGCATATACTGCGTATGCTTTTTTGATGCGATCCTCTATATTATCCTTCCAGCTGAGTTTAGAATCTAGGATTATGCCCAAATGTTTCGCTGTCTTCGATGTGTCTAGATCCAACCCATGGTTAAAGGCGGCGAAGTCCTTCTCCTAGTAAACAGCAAAATTTCCGTCTTCGATGGATTTACCCCAGTCCACGACATTTAACCCAGCAGGAGTGCGTAATTGAGTCGTTCGCTAAAAACTGGAGTTCCTTCCAATGGTCACGTCCCCTAGATGTGACTTGATCCGGCGTGTGCCTAACATGAGTCCAAGTCAGAAGCTGCTTTTTAGATGGGCTCTGTGCAGCTGCGTAGGATTGCGTCAGCTTCGATGTTATTGAAGCCCCCTTCAATGTCTAGGACTGCACTCAATGTGTATTCCATATGTTGTATCGCAGTGTCTACGGATCTACTTTTCATGTGTGCATGTTGTGATTTTGATAGATAATTATCGCCGATCGCTCCACAATCGGCTGTTTGATGCCAATGAACAAGTTTACACTCACTTTGCTGTCAAGTTCATTAAATATAAAACGGCCAGCCGGGTCATTGCAAATCTTCTCCGCTGGCCAACGATATCCATTGGTGAACTGAATGTAATCATAGCAAGCATTTGTTCTGGAATTCCAAAGAAACGTGTTGAGACCAGGTTTTTGATCTTTTGTGACTTTTCTGAAACGACAGTCGTAATTTCACTTTCTGTGCAACGTTGAATTCAAGACTTGAGAATTAAAACCGTAAGTGCTGCTTATTTCTGCGTATTTCCATTGTCATGTAACACACATGGGCTAGTTTGGAATCGATCCCCATTTCTGCACATAGATATTCCTGTGGGTCGAACACATTTGTATGCAGCGCTATTATAGATATGAGTGGTAGAGTTGAGAATAGACAGTATTGACTAAAAGCTAGCATTTCTCCTTATCGAAAATTTACATGAGTTAATAAAGTGATTTCTAGTCCATTGCCTGAATGATTTTATGAGTAAAATCGAGTTTGCTAAGTTGATATTTTTATAGCAATGATTTGGGAATTTCGCTTTCCTGCAAAACAAATTGGCTTCCGGGATCATTAATTTATTTCGTATAATTGGTTAAATTTTCTGAAACTAGTTACCACTCTCATTTGACATGTTTTAAATCAGAAATGGAAACGTTTTTAAGGTCGCCGGAACTCGTGTTTATTTCCGTTTTACATATCTAGACATTATAGTTAGAACATTCATAACTATATGACACTTTATCTGATTTGTGTTCTCGTTAGGTTTGTTTGACGTTGGCACTAGTGCACACTGGGTTAACCCTCATGTGTTCGATATTGCATTGAACCTGCCCTGGTACGAAAAACCCGTGTTTGATATGACTTCTAGGGCACCCTGGCTATGCCCCGTACTGACCCCTTATAAGGTCTGTTCCCTAACGATAGTGAATTCGAACAAATTAGTCAAATTTAGTCAAACTTCGTTCCTTTACGCAAAAGCTGGGAAGAAGAGAGCCACAAAGAGAGAACAAAACATTTTCCCTTCATAAAAAACCTGCAAATAATAGCCCAACAAATTTCTTTGGGCTAGTTTGTTATAACTGACTTCAGCTGTCAAATCTCTCAAAAGTCAATTTGAATTGGCAGTTTATTTCGGTTTGCTTTGTTAAGTGCTGAAATTTGTTATTAAAAATGGATAAATCCGCAAAAAAAAAATATTAAACTGAATCCGAATGTTTTTCAACGTCTGCAAAACTGTTATTTTTTTTAAACCCACTGTCGTTTATTTTTTAATTTCTCGCATATGTTTTCAACAAACGTCATGCCAAACTTTCGTTCCTCTACTTTTTGGTTATATTCTCTTTTTTTGGGAGAATATATCCCCATTCCTTTCTCTGTCATTTCGCTCGTGTAATTCATTTTTCAATGTCAAACTTCAAGGCAGAATATTTTGCGTTCCGTATAGTAGCCGAATTTTCTGGGTTATGCAGGGTTTTTGACAGGCGTGAACATTATCTGACGCTTCTCAGTCCGCACTAGTGGGCACTGTGCTAGCCATGTCACAAACCTATTCTTAAGTCTTTTTTAGCATTGACTGCGGAGAAACGGATCTCTCTGTCCCATCTCGTGCAAAACATCGCGCGTTTGATGTTGTAAATCTAAAAACAGAAATTAAGTTCTTCGATAAAATTCGGAATAAATTTAATTATAGATTTAAAGATAAAGATAAAAGAAACGGTTGCCATTTTTTCTCCCCTGCCGTTGGTTTTCGGGCGGCTTACAATCATAGTAGAATCAAGATGTCGAAGTTCGGATCAAAGGCCGCGTTTCACTGCCCGCTAGATGACTAGCGGCATGTCAAACTTCGTATAAAAAAATTGACATGTCACCATAGGCGCTTGACATCTAGCACATTTTGTGAAATATCCCTTTCCGGGTAAAGGGAAAACAACCGCCAATTTTTTTGCTAGACGTCTGGTGGGCAGAGGAACGCAGCCATTACTAGGGCCTAGAAGTCCACCGAGTATTTTATACAGTAATTTGGTTATCATAAGCCCTTAGTAGGTAGCCAGTGTTGTATGTGTGTCTAATGAGTGTGATGATGAGAGTTAGACTTGCGAGATAACCTCAATTCATATCGATGCGTTTTATTCGCCGCATCATTTAAATTTGCAATTTTCACTAGTGCGATCCAATAATAAACGAAAGAAGACTCTTTTTTTCTTAAACAAAATACGAATCGATGGAACATTGCGTGACGAACACAAGTAACCTCGACGAATTTCATATTTGAACAAAAAAGAATAAGTAAAACAGCCCAACCTACTCTTGCGTTTGTTAACCTCAGCATGATGTCCTATTTTTGAATCCTTGTTAATTATACACAAAAAAAAAGAAAGAAACCAACTACAACAACCAACAAACGAATGTAAAAACAAAGAAATGCGTGACTTTTTCTAATTTTCCAATGTGCGTGATAACCTTCCCACCCACATTCTGATATTAGTGTACTTTGGTTTTCAAATCAATTAGATAATTAAACAATATTAAACTGAGACGAAATAAGTAGATGTGCCTTGATAGAATGAAAGAGCTACCGTCATCTATACATATATTAATGAATTAATTGAGTATTTCCTGTCCCTATTCTTACCAGAGGTCCATGGCAATTATAGTTTATCATTATTTTATTCAAAAATTTGGCGCATTGATTTCTTTTTTCTTTTGTTTATAATATTATGTAAGAGCTCTATTATGCAAAAAATGTGATTTGTTTTAGAAATACTTTTGTTTAAGATTTTTATTTTTATTTTTTAGGTTTAGTTTATTTCTAAAATTGAAGTAGTGCAAATTTTGATTTTTGATTTCTTACCATGATACTCGCTTCAGAAGTGCCAATGAAGTTACTATTTTGTTTTTTTTTCTTTTGTTCTTAAGATAAACGTAGAAATTTACAGAATTATTGTAGTGTAATATAACCATGAAAATTCATTGTAAGATACCGTAACTTTTTGATTTTAATTAAGAAACAAATAAAATATAAATGATACATACAACAGAGATGCGATGGAGTTTTATTGTCATTATTCAAAAGAAAGGTGAGATAAATTCCGAGATGTGGAAAGCTGATGTGTTTGATGGGCAGAAACCAATTATAGTTCTTTATGACCACATTATTTGAATGTTATTGTTAAAGTCGGTCCAAATAAGACTGTCGGCTGAGAGCATAGTATCTCCTTTGCAAAATTTGTAAAAAATATATGCAAAACGAAATGAATATGAATGATTTCCGACGGCTTCAGATGTCCCAAGACCCAATCATTCGAATGAATACCAACAATAAACAAAACAATTTGGGCACTAAAGGACTATTCGCATGAGAGTGAATTGCGTATAGGCGAATTGCGAACAAATCAATTTAACTGTAATTGTGATTTCAAAGTTGCTATTTATTCTACCAGAAAAATATTATATTTAATTAATCTAACATCTTATTTAAAAAAAAAACTGAGTCTTAATTTATTTTAATAGGGAAATTTACAATTACAGCAATTTTCCCGCGAACTGTCACACTTTATTCGCAATCCACACTATACAGTCGCGATCTACAAATCCCCGAATGAAAAGTTCGTTCGAGCTTAACCTTTAAAATTGAAACTGCTTCGGGGGTATTTGCGGCCGAGAAAAGTTTCAGGTGAATGAAATGCTAGAATTTACAAATATTCGCTTGTTTGCAGTTCGCTTAGTCCTTAACTTTTGATTGAAAATAAATCAAAGAATCCAATCAAATAGATACCGCATTTTATTGCTTTTTTGTTAAGAGTTTAATCACATCATATATTCTAAAAATTCAATATAAAAGTTGTGTGATATAAATAAATTGGGCTCAATCGGTGAGGTTATCAACAAAAGATGTACCTTCATAGACACATACTTCGCTTCACTTGTTGGAATAGGTTTACTATGATTTGCCTTTGGAAATACTTTCTTAATTTTAAACAAAAACAATCAAGGGGTTTCTCAATATTCAATTCGCCTTTCCTTCGCATTGAGTTCACCGATTTCGTTACCTGTGAGTTCATCTGAAAGTCGAAGGCGGTTAATGACTGGTTTGTGGTTCTTGTGAAATAGTTGATGTCGCGACGAATGCCAGTAGTAGAGTCGGTTGCGACTTTCCAAAGTCTGCGCAGGGGAACAAAATGCCAACATTAAAGAGGAATATAGGTTATAGGAATGCTGGATGCAACCTTCCTAGGGAAGAGGGTACAATACAATGTTTAGTTACCTCTTTCAGTAGACAGTTTATATGAAGTCCAAAAATGGATTGTCAGCCACTGTTAGAGGAATCATATTTATGTGTTTTCACCGACATTTTCCGAAAACTTTTTCAGGGGTCGAATAACCACATCCGTTATCGAGTGAGTGAAATGCATACGTTATTGAATGATCGAGCAACTCATTGAAATGATCACATACGAATGGTCACGTATCGAATGCAAATTCAAAATTGTATAGCACAATTCCGCTTAATTCATAGTTGATCGCTGACAAAGGTCAAATGTATTGTTTTTCTGTGAATGCCTTGAAAATAAAATAAATAGGTGTTTTTATAAATTCTTAAATATCAAATAGAGCATTTGCTGTATATTTCATATTCCGAGTCAGAAGATGGACATCGTGAGTCCATTGAACGAAAACGTTTAAGAGATAAATACCTAATTTCTGTCTTATTTTTTAAGCATATTTCATAGCTTAAACTTTCTATTACAGTTTTATTAAAAGTTTCAGAGTGAATAAGAGTGCATTCATAATTTAGAATGGAGATACTTTATTTCGGAGGAAGTACCACTACCGCCGTCCCAGTTGCATTGCAACTAGCTGCAACTTTATCCTTACAAGGAAAGTAGCGGACATCAACATTAAGTTGGTGTGGTTTAACTTATTCAGACATTTCAATTGTAAAACAATTAAACAAACGTTTTGTAAAGGTAACGATTATCTAAACGGAATTTGAAAATTACAAAATAAAAATATCTTACATTTTCTCTACTGCAAATGCATCCACTCGACAGCCCAAACTCTACCATTTGAAAATATCCTCGATCACTGATGACGTAAAACCAAAATTCGTTACTCGATCCCGTGTGCGATCATACCAAATCAACATTTATCAGTCACGTATGACTCGATGACTAATGTGGTAATTCGACCCCAGTATTTATCTTATGTCGTTGTCCATTGGGACAAAAAATCAATCTTATCTAGATCACTTTTCATTTTCCATTGGGCAAACAAAATCAATCTTTTTTCGATTCGGAGCACTTTTTGCAGATCTCGATATTTTTTCAGATCTACACATAACTGCCACTATCACCAATTCACTTTGCACAGCTGTTTTACGTCAGTTTAGGAAGTTTGTTTTCAAAACAATTGTGCAAAGTTTCGTGAAAACCCAAATAAAGAAATAAAAGCCATGGATAACTGGGACATCAATAAATTATTTTATTACTCGTCGAATTCTCCAACCGAATCATCTCATTTTACACCAAAACTATTCCATTTTTATCTACAAAAGGGGTAAATTGTTCAAATTGATATCCCATTTGCGATTTTTCCATAAATGAATGTAATTTGAACAGCTGATAATGCTGTCAAATAACGCACTAATACATTTACAAAAGCAGAGCAATTTCGTTGCATGTTCCATTTGCCGGGTAAAATCTGAGATCTGAAAAAGATTTCTGGTGGTCCCAATGGAAAACGACATAAAACTCAATTTTAACTGAAAGAGTAAACAGCAAAAATAATAAAATAAGCCCATATTGCTGTTAGTTCATATTTATTTTAGAAGACCTGCACAAAAACAACTACGCCAATACTAGAACTGATCGTTCCATATCTTCTGTTACATGCTGAAGGGTTTTCTTCAACTTCTTCGCTTTTTTATGTGCCTCTTTAGCTTCCTTGTCGATACCATGTTTACATTTCTTACTTTTCTTTCTTTTAGTTTTACCCTCGATGCCGTCAACTCCATCATCATATTCTACAGCAGCAGTTTCCCCTTCTAAGCATTCGTCCGCAGCTTCCAATGCGGCACTCACTTCGCGATATGTTGTAAAACTGTTTGGATCTTCCTTCTTCTTTGATTTCTTTGCCTTTTTCGATTTTTTAATCGCTTTAGAGTTATCACAGATTTTCAAAAGATTTTCGTCGTCCTTTTCGTTTTCCATTGAAAACAAACCAAGGCATTCGGAAAGCTCCTCTTCGGTTTTCTTCTTCTCCTTTCTCTTTTTCTTAGACTTTATACAATATTCAGCCGTGTAAAGGATACTATTCAATTTTGATTCATTATCATCTACCGCCTGAGGCACTTCATCAGTTTTCTCCTTGTTCTTTTTAGCTTTCTTATTCTTTACAACTGTCCAAGGCTGAGAAGCTTCTTCAGATTTAGCACTTGCCATTTTCAACAGCATTTCTTTCTCCTGTTGCTCTATTCTTGCCAGCTTTCCAGACATTTTAAGTCCATGCCTAGCACCTTTGTGAGCTGTTCTTCCACCGCATGCAGCAAATAATTCCTCATCGGTGAGGGGCTTATACGCGGCCACTTGTATATCGTCGACTTCGATTCTATCTGGCTTCGTCACCTCATCTCCGGTTTTTGTAAGTGTAGCTGAGAGTAGAAAGTTATCATAAGAGTCACGCTTCTTTTTCTTAAGCTTGCGGACAGAATAGTCCTTTGTGGTAATCTAAATCAAAAGAAAATCTATAAATCTGGAAAATTGTCAAATGGTGAAAGTAGTTTAATTACCTCGACAGATTCCTCGTTTTTTATGTTCACAGAAACCCGGTCACCATCTTTTCCGATTTGCACATTATTTGCGGCCTCATTGAAAACACGTTCCCACCAGTGGTTATTGAATTCCGCAGCTTTATCTACTCCCAGTCCAGCGCTGTCAAACTTGAGACTTGCCTTAAGGGGTTTGGATATTCCATCATTGTTCTTTCCAAGTCCATCGCCTGAATGATTTTATTTATTTATGAGCAAAAGCGAATTTACTAAGGAAGTTTGTTACCTTCTTTCCAGCCGAATTTTTTTAGAATTTTCTCTGCAAAACTCATAATAAACACCACTGCATCAGTTTTTATTTACAGAAAATTAAACTATATTTATTTTGACATTTGCGGCACATGCGTTTCTGCAGGTTGTGTTCACAAAAGAATTGTATTTATTTCCATGACCGAATCACAATAGATACATATATTTTTAATGGCATTTTTTAAAAATGATCTCAAAAATTAGTAATTTAGTAATTTAGTCAAATCAATGTTCAACAAAACAAAAGTTGAAAGGGAATGGTACTGAAAGCAATTTAGGTTCAGTGCCATACTGCTGCAGTCAAATCACTTCTATTACCCGTTTATTCATAAAGGCTGTGTAAAAGTTATCAACTTGTTAGTGATTAACTTTTATTTTTTTATTATTTCCTATTGGGAGGGCGAAGAATTAAGAGATTTAAAAATTTCTTGGTGTGTCAGACTCTTACTGACTAAACTCCCCCTCTTCCTTTGGCTATTTTCAACTGTCCCCTGGAACCACTATTCGTATTACTTCGGGGGGCCGTTAAACTCTTTAAAGAAAATTAGTTTATGCTAATAGGAACTGAAAGCAATTCTAGCATTGCGTTCGGCTTCTTGACCATAGTTAATATTGATGTTTCGTACTCCAAACCCCACGTGATCTGGCCACTCTCCGACCTCTTGTTGTGTTACGAAATTCAACTGTTGTTGTTGGCCTTGGAAATCAATGATTCCTTTAGATAGATAATAAGTTTAGTTGGAAAGAAGAGATCTATGATGCATTAAAACCATGAAAATTCTTCTGAAAGAATTGTCCACATGCATTTATATTAGAAACCATAATAACTATTGTGAATTGTGGTCATTTCATACATAGGCCCATCTAACCATTCACTTATAAAAAGCTTCGGGATCGTAAAAAGAGTTGCTTTCAACACAGCGCCAAGCCGTAAGCCCATCAAAATAAACTTCATGAAAAGTCCGAACAAGTGTATGATTTGTGTTTACTATTTCTTCTCGGGGTGAAGAGGAGAACAAACTCCCACTTTGTTAATTGCAAAACGATTTTCTTTCTTTGTAAATAACTTAAACAATACCAACCCAGTGTGTTCATTCTAATTATTCTGATTTAAATTAATTGGTAGTAATTGAAATTCACTCGAAAGTGCGCAAGTGTTCAAAGTTCAATTAAAATGTTCTGACTTCTTAATTACAAACGAAATTTAAATAAAATTACGTTTTACTTCAAGTTCTTTGCGATAACACCATACACCACTTGATCCCACTTGAGATAAGCCAAAGTACGCAAATCGTTAATTCCAATCCAGAAGAACAACAGTCTAAAGTGGAACCTGTCTGAAAATGTCATCGATCGAGGAGAGATTCAATGCGGCAGTGAATGTTATAAAAAATCTTCCAAAGAATGGTAAATAATTGATGTGTGATTGTTTATTGCGTAATTGAGTGTTGGAAAATTGAGGAAATTACTGAGAAAAGTGCCCTTTTTAACCTGAGCTTAAGCCCCTCTCCCATAACATGAATTCAAGCTATACCACAACCACAAGGTACATCATTTTTTTTCGCGGCAATTAGTGGGTCTATTGCCAGTCGCTTTACTACCCATTATGTTGCAATTAAATAGTTTATGCTTGGCTGCTTGAAAACTAGTTGTTCCCTTGAATGCGCGTTTATCTTATATGTACACACAAATAGTGAGTGTGTGTCCGAGAGACGTGGTTATTTCTTGAAACAACTGTTGGCTGGCCAGACCACTCTAAGCCTGGATGATTTCTACGAGCAAAAGGTGCATAATGTACACTTTTACTCGAGTGATGTGTGTGTTGCAATCGATGGCATTAGACAGAAAGTGATAGTCGCCAGTCAGTGTACATAGGGGCTCACCTGACTTAATGACTTAATGAAACTCTCTACTCTTTCCAGTGAATCACGTCCGATTAATGGTTGTAGCGACAACGAGTTGTATTTATTGAACTTGATTGCATGGAACAAACAAAATGCAAATCATCGCTATGATCGACTCCCGGACACTGGGGAGCTTCTCCATCAATATTAATATTGTCCCGTTGTTAGTTTGACTTCATTTAGGGGTCATTCATCTTTGGACTTAATTTGTTCGCTTTGTTTGGTTTCCATTTCTTTAGCTGTTGTGCTTGTAGGTAACCCTGAAATGTTGAAAATTTAATTAAATTCTCATTTCTTTATTTCGTAGCGTTGACTTTGATGTTAAACGCCGGCGCGATTATATAAGCTAAATCAAAGTTCAGCGGCTATCAAACTGGCTTTGGTTTTTTTTTTAACCAAATTACAGTATAATGCGATGAAGTGCAAAAATAATGACACTGACCCTGTAGTGTAAAAAGAAAACCACACGCAGCTAATGACCTCTGTTGTAGCAATGTTTCTCCACGACAGGTGTTTGAGTCCGGCACAAAATTTTGTCGTTGCTGTAGAGATTAAGATCAAGAAAACGAAAATGAACACTACACGTACCTACGTAATGTATGTCATTCATGAGCCCGAGTGTGGCTCCCTTTTGTTTGACATTATTTACAGTGCGTACCCACTTGGTAGTCGGAGAGCATTTTCACTGCTTTCGCTTTGACGTAGTCGAGCAGTTTTCTCCTTTTTCTATAACCGAAGCAACCCCGCCCGACACATCCAAATTGGGCAACAAAATCGCCGTACATCAAGTGAGCGTTGAATAATATGTGCTTTCGAATGCCCATAAACAAACAGCAACGCTCTGAGTTAAACTCAATTATTGAGTTTTTCTTTGGCTTTAAGCGGGTGTCACAGATCACAGTCGGGGAAAAGTTTAGAGATGGCGAGCATTCAAACAAAACGGATTTGACTCTGTCTCCCATGACCCGGCTATCTCGGTTAAGAACAACATCTCATGATTCAAATTCAAATTCAGATAAACTTTGGCCGATTGCTGTTTATTTGGACCCAGGAAACTGTCATGCTCTTCGTGTCTTATGCCTTTTTTAACGGCTTAAAAGAATCGTACTTTATAGTTGACTTAAATGTTATTTAGGAAGTCAAAAAGCCTCGTACTACAGTGAGACAGGCAACTTTATTGCACTTAGGTGCTCTTGGACCCATCTCATGCCCAGCAATGAGGTTTTTCCACGTTCGTACAACAGTGAAGCTTCACAACACAAGAGAAACACAGTTTTAAGATCAAGAATTCATCGAGCTTGTGCATTTTGTACAAATCTATCTCACAGCGGGTAGCATTTTTTTTAAAATGTCCGTAGTATCGGGTTCTCCTCTATTTTTAGATTAAAGTCGTAAGAAGTTAATTTTTTAAACACTTCGCTTAATCTAATCTAAAGAAATTTTGTTATTATTGATTGATTTTCTCTTGTCGTCTGTAGTTGCCTAACGAATTCTTATTTAAAGTACGTGATAAGCCAGTAATCTAAAATTAACAAAAAACAAGAAGCAGATTTCTTACAGACACTCATAAAAAACCCTTCATCAAGATAAAGTATAGCAAATCGAGGAGCGCTATGGAAAGGCCATAGCCAGCATATAGTTCTTTGCAATTTAGCAATAACTCGTTTACGAGCGAGCCTGTTCCATTGGTGGATGGGTGGACAACCAAAAAACCTTTGTTAAAGTCTCAAACACCCTTGCAATGTCAAAAGACAGATAGCTCTTTTCGGCAATTTTGAATGAACATGCGTACGACGTTTGGCAAACCAGGCGGATCAACAGTATCGTTCTAGAATCTGTAAAGATCTAAACAAGAATTAACAAACAGACACTTTTCCGAATTCCTTAATGTGGAGAATCAGTCAATCCCAGTCTCTTCTGCTACTTCTTTCTAAGGTATCAAAGAAAGGCTTTCACAAAAAGTGTTCTGCAAGTTTTCAAAATTCAAACAAATAGCCAAATGTATTAAAAAAATCCAGCCCATCCACATTTCCGAATGTCAACCAGCCAGAAAGTAGATTCACTGATGTCGTCCACCAAATGAAACCGCCTTCTAAGACCCATTCCTTATCAGTGTAGCAACCATTCATGTGCAACAACGCAGCAGGATATGAAGAAAAGTCGCGTACATTTTTCTGCAATATTACTAGTCACTGAAATCTACTAACCGCACGCAAATTGTTCCAGATTACTTGTGCCTCTGTCGTTTTTCTTGTCGGTCAGCGTTGCAGATATGTTTCTTTGCGCATTCTCTCCCTCTTATCGTTATATTTCAGTCAATACCACGCAAAGTGGAATGAAATAAAGATCGTGCAACGACTCAAATTGTTTACCCCAATACACTCTTATCTATTTGTGAATCTTGTAACTAAGTTTTCGTGTAACATCCGTCCGTAGGATCCTATCAGCCGAGCAATGCCATGATGCTGTCATTTTACGGATACTTCAAGCAAGCAACAGTCGGACCTTGTAAACAGAAGAAACCCCAATTCTGGGACGTTGTTCGAAAGTGAGTTCAAGCCAATGGCTCATTATAAAATGCATTTAACTGAAAATTGAATTCCAGGGCTAAATGGGACGCATGGTCGGCTCTCGGCGAAATGCCTAAAGAACGCGCTATGGCGATGTATGTGGACGAGTTGCGTAAAATTATCGAAACAATGTCATTTACCGAAAATGTTGCCAACTTTATGGGCAGCATTAGTGAACTGGACAGCATAAACCTGGACGATCTGGAAGCGGTTGCACCCGGCATCATGAAAGTCGCGCAGTCGCACCCAAATTCACCATTCAGTTCGCGGTGCAACAGTCCTGAGCCCACACTAACTACAAACGGCGATGTCCACGAGAATGGACATGCTAACGGGTCCGGTGGAGAAAGTGAAAGCTCCGACACGTTTATGGTGCCCAAAGCGCATAGCCAAACTGTCGACCAGTCGGACGATGAGTACACGGACACGGTTGAGGTGAGTTAGCAGTTGATTTCTAGGAAATTTGCTTCAACATCTAAATGAAATGCTTCTTCCTTTCCCCTCTCGTTGTTGGGTGGTTTCGTGTGAAGGATAATCTTGAGATGCCTTCATTCAGAAAGCAAGTCAAATCGCAATATGTTCATCCGCATCATAGTGTAAGTTTCATTTTGCTGTTGTTTGGTTGAGGTTTTTGTCGTTTTCTTCTTACTTTTTGTTCTGCTTTCCGTTGGTTTTGCTTAGTGGTAATGCTCTTGTGACATTCAGTCGTTCCCGTTTCAGACACCAAGTGAACTAAGTGATGCACCAATTCTCGAAAATGGTAACCTGCGAAGGGTCATCGAAACAAATCAACTGGTTTTGGAGCAAATTCAAGGAACTGTCCGCCGCATGAGCATGGAATTTGCTACCATAAATCAGAGAATGAATGCAGTCGAAAAGAATCTGTCCGAAGTCAGTTTCGTGCTGAAAAAGGTGGGCGTCATTTACTTACTGAAACACTTTTTCCTTTACGTGTTTTTTTCTTGCAGATGCGCGTTCAACGTAAACCCGAATGGTGGCCGTTTCAAGACATCTCACCGCAGTGGTTTATATTCCTAGTGCTGTGGCCGTTTTTAGCCAATCGATTGGCACATATGGTTCAAAGAAGAAAGTAAAAACTTCTGTGCGGTACTTGGGGAAACGAAAATGTGCATGTAGTTCATGGTGGAGTGTCGTCATAGCCACCTAGTGAGAAATCATTGCAATTGTGATTTTTATTTTTGTTTTACTTTTCTGTTTTTTGTTATGTATTTTGTATTTAAGTTTTTATTTTTATTTTTGTAATGATGTTTGCATCTTTTGTGCTGCGCGCTTGGTTTTCAACAGCGAAAGATTCCATTACCGTTATTAAAACCTTGCTAGAGGATCCAAGGGGGATCAGTGCGTAAAGAAGGTCGTCTATGCGACGGCGTTAACGATTAGTTTTCAACGCTAAATGTAATAATTATGATTAAGTAGATAGCTCGGGTAGAAAAGAAAACAAATTCGAACTGTTAAGGGGTCTTACGGATAAGTATGAATGTATATTGTATTCTATTTTGTTTTTTATTTTTACACGTAAATATATTTTATTTTACTCTGTCGAGGTATGAAATAAATTCTTTTATATTAATGACTAAGAGTGCATTTTGTTTCTGTATGAGAGAATTATTGTTGAGCTTGAAAAGGAAGCTACAAATATGTAGGTAAGCTCGGGTAAGGTTCCTAGTTGTACCAACTGGGGCTTTATATGAAGCAAAAAGTACAAGTTCACCGATAATCTTCTAAATGTAATCTATTTTTTGTTTAGAGAGCTTGGAAGTGTTTACAAAGACCTTGAGGAATGGAGAGATTTTTCTTTTCCAGTAGTCCAGTAGGACGGTGCACTGCATGTGCAATACCTAGAATATACACAATAAGGGTAATTTTTTGTTGTTTAGCCATCTCATATAGAGATAAACGGCAATAAAGAATTGAGGATGACTGAATCCATGGATTTAACTCTAACAACGTAATATAGGGCAGCACTTACCGTCATTATTTCTGCCTGGAACACGCTATAGTGATAAGGTAGACGTAAACTTGCCACCTCTGTTTTCGATTTTGGCCAATTTGTATAGAAAAGATGTAGTTCGGGAAAGCTAGGGGTATCCGTATCCGTTCGGAACGGAGAATTCTCCGATTTTATACGATTTGGAGGATTTTTGCTTCGAGGTATTCTTCGGAACATCTATTCGGAATATTTTTCCGCCATTTTGTAACGCATATCGGCGAATTACGTTGAATTGTGATGAAGTGCATTTTTTTGTTAAATTTTCGACAGCTAGGTTCCGATATCCTCCGACAGAAATTGAACATGAAAAAAGTGTCCGGAATATTTTTAAGGAATTGCCCCTGAATTCACCAACGCACACAAGCAAAATGGCAGATAGAAATCTTTGTTGTGCTATTAGTAACAAATTTTGCGTTATGTATTCGGAAAATATTTAATTATAAGTGCAAATGTAGATTTTAATTTGAATATTGGCTCATGAAACATTCATATTTAATAAAGAAAGCAAAAAAAAAGTAACAACAGAAAACGAAATCTCACATATTGTGCATAAATGGTGTCTACCACTATTGCAAATGTGCTCCGATGAATTTCATTAAAAGGAGCAATTCTGAATTTCGGGGCACTTCTCTCGGATCTTCAATGAAAAACGCCATAAGTTGTCCGATTCCCTCAAAGAATTTTCAACGACGACCTACAAAGATCAAGCCAGCTTTTGGAGCTCTGAAGTTACATGTTCTTCAAAAACGGCAAGTCTATAGGTGTGAGTGATAATGCTAATTCATTGGAGTTAACATTTTGGCTGGTATCAAAATCGAGGTACACAAAAATAGCATCTTGTGTATAAAAATACAAGCAAAACCATTACTTCCGGTTCCGACTTCCAATATGGTTGAAAATTAGTAACTATTGTTATATTGCCGAACTATTAGATCTTTCTTTTGGTCGAAAAAGTGGTCGGGCGCATGCTTTCGACAGGGTGGAGTCTGACCCACTGATGTTCTTTTAAAGAGGACATTGTGGGCTTTGATACCTTTAATCTGTTTAAGTCGAACATCCTCTAACTAGATTTCTTCGACTACCTTAATCTTTCTACGCAAAAGCCATACTTAACCCTCTACTTAAATAAATAAATATTTTGGCGCGACAGGTCTATGGGACACAAGGCCTAGCTTCCCACAATCATTCGTTTTGTGTGGGTTTTCAATTTTTGGGACGAATGGAAGGGATTTACAATTTTACGCCGAGTCCAAACGGCCAATTGAGAAGCTCATTCATGACAGTTTTACTTTCGGATGCTTGTCAGACGTTCGCGAGAGGTGGCGCAGTGGAAAATAACCTTAAGATGTTATTTGGCCCTTTCAGGCTTCGAACCTGGGACCCCTCACTTAGTAGCCCAACACACTACCACTAAGCCACTGCGCCGACTTAACCCTCTACTACAATCCCTTTAAGTAGGTGTATTTCTATTGAGGACAACGAAAAATCCTTCTTTAACCTTGTACAAACATCAAGTGCACACAGCACCTACTGTAGCTCTCGCTTCTAATTGGTGTTTTGATGTTGACAGTGTTTTTTTTTTTTTTTAGATGTCAGTTTCATAACTCATCTTAAATGTGAACTACATCCTACGAAAAACTGTAAAATTTAAAAAAATGCCAATTCAAGAAGTACCTACCTTTTGTAGCTTTATAACGTTTTTGAAAGTATTTGGTAACACATATCCGTATCCTTAGGTACTTGCCTTTATTTATATACAAGAAACATATTTCCGAAAATTGTGTAATCGCTTTAAGCTACACATATGTCATACACGGTTATAATTATGTTAGAGCATATGTTATCTTTAATTTATTCATCAAACGGTTTTCCGACCTTGAAATTATGTTACCACTTTCGAGTATTCCAGAATAACGATGCTCCAAACTAAAAATATCTCAAACATAACCCGAGTTGGTTATTTCGTCCTTACAAAATAATGTGAGTTACGTATTTTTCTTGATTCATATTGTTTCTCGCATAGTAAAAAAAGCAATAAACCAATCCAAATCGACTTTATAAACAAGAAATTTCAAACAGATTTAAACTGATCTATACGCGCAAAAAAAACATTGCATCAAATAACAAAGCAGCGAATATCTACACAAAAAAAAAGACTTAACACAAATTATATCACCATCAACGATGAGAAAAAAAACAGGAGCCAATAGGACCATCGCCTCGCCACCGTCCCATAAGAATCGGAACCCAGGCCGAATTCCAAATTGGCATTGAACGGAATCTGGCAGGACAGTGCAAAATCAGTTTGAATAAAAACATAGAAATGTAGAAAGCTTTCCGAGAACCAGAACCCAATGTTCTTTATTTTTTTTCATTTTTATCCAACTAAAACTGAGTCATGTCTTGAACTCGGTTGATGCAATCCGTTCCATCAGTTTTTGCCAATTCGGTACTCGGTTTGATTTAAATGCAACTCCATAAGTCCGTTTAGCTAGTTTTAGCTGTATAACTCGGTTTGACCCGGCTTACGAACTCGAGTTGACACATCACTATTAAATTTATATTCTACTTAAACTCTAAAAATGCATAAGTAGGTAGGTATACACGTAAATCGGCCTTTCCAAAAAATTTTAAGTTGTAAGATATTGTATCAATATAAAATGCTTTGACAACCAACTAGAGCACAGTGTCGACATAGCTATTAAAACAAAAACATAAAAACGCTACTCAAACACGTTGAAAAACGCTCATAAAAACACTTCAAAAAACGCTCATAAAAAGCGTCAAACTTGTCAAAATTTGATCCAAAAACACACCCAAAACCGTCAAAAAGTGGTTACAAATGGATAAAAAGTTGTTGCTTTTTAGGTTTGACACATACATTTGATCACGTATCATACAGTCGAAACTGAAAGACACCAAGAATTGGAAGTTGGAACCTATCCGAAAAATGTGTATCAGGTTTTGGATTGTTAGTGGCAGATAGCAGATATTATACCTTAATTTTTGTTTGTTCGTTGTTCTTGGAACTTATAAGTGACGGACATAAAAAGCTCACTTTATTTAATAGAATTGGTTAGGTTAGCGGGCTGTAGTGCCCTTACAAACATTTTCAGGCATTCCGAATGATTCTCTCTGTTCTGGCTTCTTGTAGTAGCACTCGTATCTTAGCGGTCCATCTGGGTTTTGCCTCTATTGTGGCCTTCTTTCCTGCTTTTTTAGTTTTAGTATAAGTACAGAGCGTGAAAGCGGGAAACATACAGAAGGACATGTTTCTTATAAAACATTAGCCGAGCCCAGAGAAGGTGCCTGACACTACCCCGGTGTCCATTTTTGATCCGTCTGTATACGTTTCCCATATATGTATGGAATAGTGGATGCAGAGGTCAAATAAAGTAGAGCTGAAAAGTAAAACAGTGACCAATAAAGAAAAGCAATATGAAAGGAACAGAAAAGTTATTAAGTTAGTGGAAGAAAAGAAGAAGTAGTCAGTTGATAGAGCTAAATAAACCCGCTGAGTTTTCCTCAAATTATTTCCTTACCCATTTACCCATTCACTCATATATATTTTCTTTGTCAATAAAAATCTAAATTACTTAATTATTTGAAATTGTAACAAAACTCAAGTGTTTTATTTAATTAATCCACAAGAAAGACTACCTGTTGGCTTGCTGACGTAGGCAGTCGAGTAGACTCCGTGATAGGTACATTGCCTAAGTATATCTGTACGATCGTTGAGTGACCCCATTCATAACATTTCCCATCATTTGATTGGGTAATTCTTATGGCACTTATTGCTGTCAAGAATTGCACAAAAATGTCTAGTGGAAGCAGGTTGAGGATAGCCTCAAGTCAGGCGGTTGGGGTTTACCTAATCGCGCTGGTGACTCCGATACAAGCCAGTCTTTTGGTGATCGCCTTTTTGGTTGCCGGCCATCATACGTGGCTTCCTTAGGGCAACATTATAGGTCTTACAAGAGTTGAGTAGATTCAGAATTTAATTTAGGGATATGGTCCCATGTTCATTTTCTAGTTTAGTTTCTTATTCAAACACCCCTATTGTTGCTGTCAAAAGTAAGTGACATAACGCGGTAGAACACAATGCGCATCGGAGAACTTTCCCAAAGTTGTATCAAAACGGATAGGTAACTCGAATGGAATTTCTGCGATTTCGTACAAAAATTTCGTTCCGAATGAATACTTTGATAGGAGTGGAAAGCATAGAAAAGATATGAAACTACATAAAGCAATTTTTTAACAATTTTGCAACAAAAAGCCTTTTCTTTTAAAGCGAAAGATGCTCCTGTTAATCCATTTTGAAAGCAACTCGATCAACATCACTTTTTCAGATAGTTTTATTCGTGTGAACTAAACGTACGGAAAAAAAGGTTAGCAATTAAAAGTGTTAAAAGAGTTGAATTACAATGCTCTGCTGTTGAACGCAACTTTTGCTTCTTCCCGAACATTCCTTGCGAGAACAACGTTTTTCACTTTTTCGTTTTTTTTTTTCAATGAATTAACTTTAAATAAAATCAACTTATTTTTATACTTATCATCATTATAAAACTCGCGTTTCATTTTATAAATTAACAAAAAGTGGTTTTGTTTTTAGTTTTCAAAAATAGCGTCCATCCGCAAATGCTTTATTATCGTCTTTATTTCCAACCATAAGTATACAACCATTTTTAATACATAAATAAAAAAATAAATAGACTTGCTGTATAACAAACAAATAAAAAATAAATATTCAACCTACAACTACAAGATATCTACAGTCGTTTGCTTAAAATTATATTCTGTGCACCATTCTCTCAGCTCGTCTCAGTAGACAACATTAACCCTGTTGTCTGGTGGTGGTCGGTAGCACCAACACGATCCAACCACCCCGAGTCCAATGAAAAATATCGTAAATGTCGACAGGCCCAGTATCACACCAGTTGTGACATCGTGCAGTGGCAACCCTGGATAAGGATCCAATGCCAACAGCACCAATAGTCCGCAGCATTTCAAGAGACAAAACATCGTCACCAGAATGTAGCCCGACGTGTAACTGCGATTGGGTAGCCACTCGCTGTGGCGAGATCGAAATCCCAAAAATCCGAGACCGACTCCACATATAGCAGCGGCTAGGCTGAACTGTAGGTAGAAGGATTTTCCCATCTGCAAGACGAAAAAAGGTTAAACATGTCAAAGCTAATCCATCTGAAACTTACATGAGCGATCATATAGATGCAGAGTCCGGAATTCATGGCGCTTCCGAGAATCAGCATCAGAGATACCACTGCTAGCGTGGCAGTGGCGTTGGCCACTTTCTGCGGATAGGAGTTGTTCCAAGATTTGTTGAGACTCTCCTCGCCCGGATTAGCCATTGTCGCCACTCTCGGTGTGATCACAGCGGTTGTACGTGCATCCGCCTGTGAGTGCCGTTGAACCTGCTTCGGGCACTCGTACTGCAGTCGATGGGGGGACAGTTCCTTCTTCCGTTCCGGCTGGCTGGGATAGATCTGTTGACTTTGGTAGTAGCGCGGTGTGTTTGGATTACTGTGCCTTGGAGTGGACATCGATCGCTTGATCGGGGTCTTCCGTGGCGTGGATAACAATTCGTGGAGCTTCCTCGTGGCGGCTGGGTTCTTCAGCGGCGTGTTGGGGTACGACGAGATAATGGTTCCCTTCTGCGGTGTGGATGTCTGCAGTGGCGCACGATGCATTGGATCCGCGTTGTTTTGACTCTGGTTCAAGTCCGAAGTGCTTAGGCATGTTTCCTCCTCGTCTGTTGGAATTACTGCATAGCGATGCGCTCGTCCGTTGTGCATTTGAATGATCTCGTGGTTGTCGTCGACCAGCTCTTCGTCCTCTGCCGTTGGCACCATTGCATAGCGTTGGTTGCTTTTCTGATCCACCAGGACGAATGTTTTACTTCCGAAGTCACTGGAGAACGCCGGTTTCATACGGGGCTGGTCCTCGAACATGGGTATCGGTGGAAGGCTGGTAAACTGCTCCGATGAGTCGTCCTCATGCAGCGATGATGGTTCGTTCGGTATGGGCAGATGGCTATACCGATCGAGGTTGTCCTGGCTCTTGACGAATCGTCGAGGTGTGACAACGTCGGATGGTTCCGGCCCAGGAACTATGGCATAGCGATCTTTTCTCGCATTTGGCAGCTCCTCCACGGGCACCAGAGCGTATCGCCCACTTCCCGAACGCATATCAAAGGGGCCAGTGGTTCGGTTTAAATTCACCCCTTGCCTGGGGCCCGGCCTCGGCGGTGGTGACGTTTCAACTCGCTGCTGACCGCTGTTGGTCGTACGAGAATGTGTGTGGAACGATCGCGTCGACACGCTCCGTTGGATACGAAGTGGACCGTCGCGGGCATTTTTCACTAGGCCGCCATTACTACCGGAGCCGCGGGGGAAATTCAAACTGCGATTGTACAGAGAGTCTTGTTGCTGCTGCTGCTGTACCGATGGGACTGGATAGAACTCACTGTTTTGACAGAATGCCGGATTTGTGTAATTGTGACGAGACATTGTCGTTAGAATTGATATCCTCACTTTGCACTTGGTATCTGTATCCGTATGCGAACGGATATTATTCTTACTGGCTTTTATTTGTAATTTCACTTCACTATTGTCGTTTTCCATTGGTTTCACTCGGGGATTCACTCATTCTGAACTCCAATGGAACAAAAAATATGCTTCTGGTTGAATGCAGAAATGTATTGGTGAAATGCCAAAAAATAATCTACGGCTGCTGTCAGCTGCCTTGTGTAAAATACATAAATTTCACTTGTGTGAGTGCTTCTTGAGTGGATTCTGACTTCAAATCGAGAAGCGAATTTCTCTCCTCAGAATCACCAGAAGAGTATTTTTTGTGCCAATGGAACGGTTTCAGAAGTGATTTTTTCAATTCCGGACTCTCCCGGACGCTTCTTTTTGCCCAATGGAAAACGACATATGTTTGAACTGTTCACGTCGAGATCCTTTATTAAACTGAGTACTGGGCACGAGATCGTGGCAAACCCTACTTCGTTGCCACACAGTCAGATGTCAGAGCTGAGCAGAGCACTCCCTAAAAACGACGAATCGTAGATATATTTGAATGATTCCGAGTTGTGCGGGGAAACCGTGTGCTAGAGTGAGTCGTGTCGATGTAACATCTGCTCCTGCTGCTGGTTTAGCATTAAAATGCTGGTTAGGGTATTTTTGCGTTTATCGAGGGGTGAAATATAAAAGTAACAGCCGTTTGGTATAGGATATGCATACACACTCACACACATAAGTATGTGACTTAGGCAATTGTACAATTGGTTTAGATGTGCGCCGCGCCGCACGAGTGTCTGTTCTGTATATATGGGTATGACGTATGAGGTATGAGAGGGGAGTTTTAGAATTTTAGCCGTTACACTTTTTGCTTGTTCCACTGGTATGGCTGTATCTCGTATGTGGGTTGTTTGGTCGGGTGGCGCGGCGGTACACTTCTATAATCCATTATGGAATGTGACAAATCTCTAGAATGGTATATATTGGAAATGGGGTCAGGAGGAAAGTACATTTCTTTATATTGATGGATAAGAGGTCCTCCGCTGAGTATTTAAACGAGTAATGGACCAGTTAAAATAAAAACAAAGTGAAGTCTTCGCAAAAGGCTGGTTGGGCTATGAATTAAAATTCGGAGCTAAAATCCTTATTAGTATTGATCTCCCTTCTCTGGAAATGGAAATCGTAGATATACTATGAACTTGGTGTACAGATATTTGCTGGTTATTTTTAACTTTTTTGGTAGACTGGTTTCACACGTTCAAATTCAACGGGTGTATCACAGAAAGGGAAAAGTCTTTGAAAGCAGGTTTTGCGACTTTCTTTCTTCTTAGGGTATAAATTCTGTAGGTATTTTTCTAAAAAAGTAGCCTAGTCCAGTCAAAAGGTACATTTCATACTAAATGCCACTCATTTTCATAGATGAATTTAATTTCCAACAAATTTAAGAGGCCCTCAGTTGGCGGCTATAAAAGCAAGCTTTCGAGGTGAAGTACGCAGGGTTTGTTCTCAAAATAATTAGCATTGACATTGAGCTCAGTAGATATACCTACTCAGTGTCTGTAGATCAAAAAGTTAGGGTTATTGACTTTGCTACCGTACCTAGTCAGATAATACCTTTTTCGTTACACTCCGGAAGGTGCGGTTAAGCGGATAGGACATGATCTTCCAAAAGGGACTTCCGAACTTTAACAGTTGATATAGCCGCCATATTGCTGAAGCTACATCTGTCCGATTGGCTGTCATTTATTAAGTCTGTTTCGCCAAATCACCATAGCGGTGAACAACACGTGCAATTATAAAATTGATTTATCAAAAGCAGTCGGAAACTGGCCCTAACTGAGGCCCATTTCTGGATGAATGGGTACGTAGGTAGTAAGTCAACCAATAAAATTGCGGAATTTTTGATGAAACCAATTCCCATGAGATCCAAGAGCGTCCAATGCATCCCGAAAAAGTCACAGTTGGAGTGGATTTTGGGCTGGCGGCGTCGTCGGTCTATATTGCTTTGAGAATGACGTTGGCTAGGCCATCACCGACTATATGTCGATTATTACCAACTTCTTTTAGCCCGAATTTGATGATATGGACATCAACGACATGTGGTTTTAACACCGCTCACGCCTCATTGGAAATTTTGCATGAGTGATTCAAGGGCATGGTCATCTCACGTATGGAGGTGATACTAACTGGCCACTGATATCGTGCGATTTGACCCCGTAGACTTTTTCTTGTGGGTTTTTCTGAACTCGCAGGTCTATGCGAATAAGCCACGAACCACAGCGGCCGTCAAAGCCATCATAACCAATGCAATCGGTCGACATGGAAAATTGGACATTTCGGATGCGCACCACCCAGAAAAGACGCGGCGGACTTTATTTGAACGATGCTATATTCCAACATAATGATAGCCCTTCTACACACTTTTTTTTTTATAAAAATGGGATTCTAAACCCTAGTATCCAGAACCAGATTAATCCCCGTCCATTGTACTCCAAGCAGAAACCCTTTTTTTGGTGTAGGTAGTGGGGGAGAAACTATGATATTATTCGATTCTCTTATATGTTTGGGTGGCCGAGTAGTGCTGTCTCCAGTTAGGGCTCGAACCTGCGCCGACTGGGTCACAAGCAGTGATCCTATCCAATACACCACCCCCTATGCATTTTGTTTTATTTAAATCTAAGGATGGGAAGCGCTTAATGAAAGACCTTTTATTAAGTTCCGATTGGTCAAATGAATGAATCAATTGCGATCTGGAAGTAGGTCTGTTTGCATTGGAGTTGATGTTGGAATACTAAGCGAGGGATCCCAAGCAAAGACATAAATTATGTACAATTTAAGATTTAGTTTCCACTGCGCCACCTCGCACGTTTTGACAACCATCCGAGAGTATAACTGTCATGAAAGAGCTTCTCAATTAGCCTTTTGGGCACAGCATTAAATTGTAGGTTCCTTCCATTCGTCCCAAAAATAAAAAAACTAACACAAAACGAATGGTTTTGAGAAGTTAGGCCTTGGGGACTTCACGGACCTGTTGCGCCAACTACTTCTTTATTTATTTTTTTTTTCGCTGCGTATCGAAATTTTACATTTCTCTGTCTAACCTTTATCTCATCGCAGAGTCATCCTAGTCAAAGCCAATGGAAAAATTGTTAATAACCTCAAACAAATTTATTACTTCTTGTCTAGGGCCGTCCCTCTGATATCTTTACGCAAATAAATCACAGTTGCACACCGCATACGCATCATGATCCTCGTTTCTTTATGATATTGTCTGTTTAAAAACCTGTAACCAATATTGTTTAAACTTAAGCAATATCAGGTTCCAGTACATACCTCTAACGTTTAACCCATAGAGCTGTAACGTTTATTTTTTGGCATTTCACCAATACAAATGTGGAATCAACCAGAAGCAGTTTTCTTGTTCCATTGGATTTCGGAATAAGTGAATCCCCGAGTGAAACCAATGGAAAACGACATAGGTAAGTCATCTTAAAATAAAAATTTTGGACGAAAAATTTTGAAAGCTCCAAAGCTGTCGACCTTTCAGGAGGAAATCGAAATAATTCCTATTCAAGACAAACCCATCCCCATACGGTCTATGATTCGAGAGGCGATGTCGCACAAAAATATGAAACAAAAAAAGGAAAGGTGTGATTAATTTTAACAGCACTATACAACTCACCGAAAGCGACTGCATTCTAGCTGACCTACAAAATATTTAAGACAAAGATTAAAGAGCAAAGCTTTGTGTAGGTAAATTAAATTTTTTGTTTGCTATAAAATATTCCTCGAAATGGGAATAGGTACCTAGAACTATCGAGTAGATAACAACGAGTAATATTTCTGGAGCCATGGTCGATTAAATTTAAAAGTCGTTTCTGTTGTTTATCAATAATTCACAAATAAGCTCCATCTGGCTGTCAAGAAATTCTCCTGCAAGGTCACGTAATAGTTTCTCTAATCAATCAACATAATAAATAACTTTGTTGGAAAATAGTGTTCCACTTTCGTAGTATTTGCATGCTCAGAACTTCTGCGGAGCAAATTTAATTTGACCGATCTTCAATCCGCAATAAATTATCAAAATTGATGTACACACTGTTATTGACATACATTCTACAATGGGACCAACTGTCATTGTGGCATGTGGCAGTGGCAGGCGCAGGACAGATACTCCATTGTAAACAACGTGAGCCAGCACGCTGCTCCGATGGTGATAACTCAAGAGAGGTGCACACTTATTTCATTTTTTTTGCTTGCCTCGAAAAGGTGACCAAAATTCCAGCACGAGCCAAAACCTGAACAGCTGCGTAAACCTCATCCTTTTCGATTTCCATCATTATCTTACGTCGTCGTTGGGTCGTGCTCCTCTCTTGTATTTATATACAAAACGAGTACTGCGTATGCATGTGTTGTACGTAAATATCTTGTTCACATTTGGCAAGAAACAAACCATACAATCTCAAACTCGACTCGCGTTTCTAATTCAAGAATATTTTCTACGCTGCTATTCTTAGATAATATCGGTTATTCCCCCATTCCCTATATATTCGACTATTTTGTAACTCGAAACTATGATAGTGTGTTTGCTTGGGGTAGAGAGGAGGAATCGGGACAGGATCGCAGCACAAAGGTGCAGTGCAATCAACCCTTGTTAATGGAGTTCCTTTGGGTTGTGCCTGCAGAGGCAGACCAAGTGTGTATACGATAAATTGAGACCGGCTGCTGTTGCTTGTGAGGAAGTCCTTTGTATTGGATCACTCGTCATCATCGTCCTTTTTGCTTCTTATTTGATTATTTTTTTTTTCATTATTATTTTAATTTCCAGTTCCCTATTGTGATTAAAATGATCCCAATGTGGAAGTTGTTGCTGGTCCTTCCGCAAAAAAAACAGAAAAAAATCCTTACGTCTGGCGTTTGCATTTTTCGTCGCATGTGCACTTCTAATTTTTCGTTTCCGAGTGGAGAAACCGGTGGAACGGAAATTAATTCGGATTTCGGATGTTGGCCTTATAAGAATTTAATTATTTTCAAAAAAGGGGTAGGGCTACCTATTGCAAGGAAGCATTCATGTCACGACTTTGTAGCGAGTTTAGGTATAGAGGGTTCTTGTTTGTGTACGAGTCTATAAGCGATTCTTTTATAACTTGTTTACACATACGAAACTCGCCTTCTTGTCCATTTTTAAATGGGAATGCATAAATATTAAGAAGACAAGATGAATCTTGCATCGGTTTATATTATATCTTTCAAGGGATGCGTTGTAAAGGATGATTAAGAAATTAATCTTGACCTTCACCCACAAACAAATTCGGTAAACAACTCTTTTGTTATTGGTCAAAAAAAAAGCGATTGACATTGATAGCAGGAACAGGAAGGTGTTTGGATGTCAAGTGCTTTATCCTTACAAAAAATAGGGAAGCGGATTCAAATTAGATATGTATTTGTTCCTACGATGGGAACGTAAAATGTTGGCACTTGAATTTGAATTTGAAACGTCTTTGCTGGTGTTAAGCTACAATACATTTTTTAACTATAGAATTTTGTGGCTTATGAACTTATTCCCATTTGCACTAGAGTTTGGTGGCAACACTGTTGTGGACACATCAGTCGACAGTGGGCCAATGGCTTTATTACTGAACATATGAGTGAGAAACTCTAAGTCCAACCGCATAGAAAATACAAACATCTGAGAGTATACTCGTCGTACCTGTCTTGAAAAAGCTTTCAATTTACTCGCCATAAATTTGTATAGGTAGATATCTTCCGTTCCAATCCTAAAAATAACTCGTTCAACCGAATGTCTAGATCTAGGCGGAGTCTTATTTTAAATTATGGCAAAGTGCAAACAGCTTAGCACATTTTTTTTGTGGGGGGCTTTATTGCAACGGGATTAGTAAAAGGCTTACAGCTAGTGAGTGAAGAAGATAGTACCGATTTTAGTCCAATGCTCAAAACCATATGATCTTGATCATGAAATTTCTATTTATCGAATCCAATCAAACATGAAATTGGATTAATTGATTTTCTTTAAGTTGGTATTCAGTTAGCTTTCATGCTTTCACTTTCAAAACCAAGAAATTTATTTGTAACAAAAGACTGTATTATCTAAGGAAAATATTGCTCTGTAAATTGTCTTCCTATCTGCACTAAGGAATTAATTTAATTTTTGTTTAAGTTTAACCTCTCAGTAACAGACAATTTTCGCAATGGGGGTTCTTTTTGAAGGTACATTATTTGAAACCTATTAGAACAAGCATGATTATGTGTTTTGCACTCTTCAATATCATTAATATCAATTTCGTATAAGCATACCTGCATTTATCTTAAATGTCTGATGAAAGTAAGCTTGCTTAAATTGTTTTGATATGTCTTTTCACTCGTTAAGTGATAGCCGGTCAAACGAATCTAAGTGAAAAAATAAAAATAGTCGCCGAAATATGGATAAAAATCGGTATTAAATTGAAAATATAAAAAAAAAATAAAGATCGTAAATATGCACGAGATTACAAAAAACGCAAATGAGAGGAAAGCTCGAATCAAAAAGAATTAAAAAAACTTAAAAAATCCAGTGCCGAACAAATACCAGAACTGCGCAGCATCGAAGAAGAAATGTGGACGTTCGGCTTCGGATTTCTAGTTTAATTATATTGACAGCTGACTGACTAGATCAGTTTTAATGGACCCATATTGATCACGTGATTACATTTTGCAGTTGCCGACAAATTTAGTCAAGAAAATCCTGCGTGTATACTCAGTTGACATTTTGAAGTGCCAAAATTTGAAATAAGCCTAGAGTTGACAACAACAACTTAACTTTCCTAGTTAATGCGATCGTATACCTAGTCCAGACTGAAAAAAATACGTATTATTACAAAATATAATTTTGACTACGCCTTTCGGTTTTTTATTATTACAGCAATTATGAATTGTTCATTTTTCCTAAATATGTTAAGCAAATGTACCTAAACTTAATTCTCAAATGAAATTATTATCTTTTGACATTTACATTCAACGAATAATTTAAAATTTAACGGATACAATTCTATGAACGCTGCCAGCATCTTTTCGAGTGCGAGTAGGTTATGGCGTTTTTTAATTTAAAATCCGAGAGGACTGCCCCGAAATTCAGAATTGCTCTTTTCAATCAAATTCATTGAAGCACTTTTGCTATAGTGGTAGAGTCCGTGTGTGAGATTTGGTTTTCTACATTAAATATTAATGTTTGAATAGGCCAAATCAATACATATATTTCAATTAAAATTTACATTTGCACTCATAATTGGATATTTTCATTTCAATATTTCGGGCACTTCTTTCATGTTAAGAATTGACCTATGTTTGAATGAAACATACAAAACAAAGAAGGAGCACTTCTAGATTATGTTCTCTTGATAGAAAGGGCACTTCTTTTCTTTAATTGAAAACTTTATAAGTCATATATCCTGAAATAAGACGAAACATTTTGTGAGAAAATTCGAAAGTTGTTTCGGATATTTGTAGAAAACAGGAGCTCGAATAAATCCAAAGTGTTGTGTTAAATCAAACGTCAAAAAAGTTATAGCTGCCACATATATCCTCCTAAAGAAGTGTGGTATTCTGTGACACTTTAAGAGTAATTTTGCAATAATCAACATAAAAGAGCAATGCTGCTAATTAACTCCTGACTAGGTCTATATTTTTGCTCTTATGTAATGACACATCATTTCACGTTTAAAAGAAACGTTTCCTCCGGAACGTCTTCTTATCAGCAATTTGATTTACATTGCTGTATTTTTTTGAGCTTCTACCTCAGCAAAGCCAAGCAAAAGAATGCTTAAAAAACGGTTCCAGTCACATTTGTGCTTGGATGGTAGGTATATATACATTCAAAAACTTAGTTATCTTAAGTCAACTAGATTGGTCTTGACTAGATGCAACCTGAACGTGACTTTTTCTCCTTCAATTACATATGCCAACTGTGAACTTAGTACTCAGTCACAAATTTCTTGACTAGATTCGTCGGCTACCCCTCCATAAGCGTCAACTGACACAGCTGCCCATGTGAACGATCTAGGCCAATTATATCAATTATATACTTGAACGTCCCCTATTTCTGATATGTCAAGTAGGATGATGTTGTTGTAATTGCGTGCTGAAAATCCTACTTTGCTGTATTTGCTTAGATAAAAGCATCATTTATCAACTAATACGACATAAAATTTTTATGGGAAAGACTTGAAAATGGTCAGCTCTCAAATTCTCTCTTTATTTTCACTAAATGAATTTTTCAAACTTTTCAAACCCATCAAACAATAAAAAAATACAAAAGCGAATGATTAAGAGCAGCCCAAATATTTATTAAAAGGAACCGCCAAATGTCGTAAAAAAAACTGCTTAACCTCCTGCATTACAAAATGGGAGCACTGAAAAACGAACGCAACTCAAAGTATGCAAATAATGTACTATAAAGATTCACTTTATAGCAAGTTGCAACGTTCTCTTTTTTGTACGTCTCCAATGAAAATGATGGCGTTTTTTATATTGTCTACTCTTAGGCGGTATATTAATGTTGGAGTTTTTGAAATCTGTTCATTCTAAAGAAGTCCGTTGGGTGCAGCCAGTTCCTGGAATTTATTACACTTAATGACTTTTACATTTCAGTTATAAAATGAACGTTCGATTTAGAATGAACTTCAGAATCTTTTACAAAATAGAGTGGAAGGGGTGAGAGAGTTTGTTTCCATACAAAATGACATATGTTGTGACCTACGAAATACCTTCATAAGTTGAACGTTAAAACTGATTATTAGTAAGGCCCTTCATCAATGGATGTAGCACTTCCATCTGTCTAACGATATCGCACACGTCAACCGTTGTCAGTAATGAACGCAAATAAAATAAACAAAAAACCACTAAAATATTCACAGTACTGTGACTCACCAAACTGCACTGGAAGGGCAAAAAAAAGAGCAAACATCCCTTGGGACATTCCTCACGAATGTCCGGGAGGATAATTTCCTGTCACGTGACAAGAATAAATTTGCTTTTTCAATGCTCAGCGAAAGAAAAAAATAACCTTGATGTTGGTTCGGTCTTCGAAGTTAGTATCCTACCAAAAGCTGCTTGACATTCTTGGAAAAAAACAAAATCGTGGTTCGGTCCATGTTCCCTTATTGAGCCTACATTCGAAAAAAACAACGAAAAATGTCCTTGACATCTGTATTGCTTACGGTTTTCTACGTTATGTTAGCTCGGATGTTCGCCTAGTCCCAACAAAGGGTTCGTCTATACACGGCCGGGTATAGTAAAACAAAACCATGGTGGTTAATGCTAAATTGCAATAAAATGAATTTGTACATCCTTAGCGGTTATATTGACTTTTTATTGACTTTCTCGGGTCGCGGTAAAGTATGAAAGGGAATTTCATTTGATTGAACACGTAGATAGTCTGTCATCAATTTTATCATTTGGATCATCGAGAGGTTTATTGATGTTCGATTTGTGCGTCGTCCTTTTGTGTTCAATCAAATGGCGTTTCGTTCAACAATACTGCTTTAATGACTTATGACAAGAAGCGTTTTGTATATTGGGCGTTGAAACGTGGATCGGTGGAGATAATGTCATTATAGGCATAGGGTAAATTGTCTGACGACGACAAAGTTGTGTTATTCCGTCTTAAAACGACTATTAAGTGAAGGTTATCGTGATTTAGTTAGCTGTCAGATTTCTTTCTCATTGGGGATGTTCGGATGCCTTGTTTGTGTAAAACGTCAACTAGATTTGTCTGGACTAATGTCGTTTTCCATTGGGACCACCAGAAATCTTTTTCAGATCTCAGATTTTACCCGGCAAATGGAGCATGCTACGAAATTGATCTGCTTTTGTAAATGTATTAGTGCGATATTTGACAGCATTATCAGCTGTTCAAATTGCATTCATTTATGGAAAAATTGCAAATATGGATATCAATTTGAACAATTTTTCCCCTTTTGTAGATAAAAATGGAATAGTTTTGGTGTAAAATGAGATGATCCGGTTGGAGAATTCGACGAGTAATAAAACAATTTATTGATGTCCATGATATCCATGGCTAGTATTTCTTTATTTGGGTTTTCACAAAGCTTTGCACAATTGTTTTGAAAACAAGCTTCCCAAATTGACGTAAAACAGCTGTGCAAAGTGTATTGGTGTTAGTGGCAGTATGTGTAGATCTGAAAAAATATCGAGATCTGCAAAAAGTGCTCCGAATCGAAAAAAGATTGATTTTTTTTGCCCAATGGAAAATGAAAAGTGATCTAGATCAAAAAAAAGATTGATTTTTTGTCCCAATGGAAAACGACATAAGTAATTTGAGTTGTTGTTGTAAACCTGTGGTGTATTTTTAAATGTTGACACTTCAAAATGTCAACTGAGTATACAGGCAGGATTTTCTTGACTAGACGCATGTCAATTTCACGTACAAAAGGATAAACAACTTACCTGTTTTCATTAACTCGGTACAAATACCATACGCAAACGAGGCGAAATATCTAGGAATGACCCTAGACGCTAAACTTAAGTGGAAGCCACACGTAAAGAAAAAGCGCGACGAGCTCGCAATCAGAGTTAGAGAAATGTATTGGCTACTCGGAAGATATTCAAAGCTAAGCGTATACAACAAACTGCTCCTGTATAAACAAGTTCTAAAACCTTCTTGGACATACGGTATACAACTTTGGGGTTGTACCAAACCAAGCAATATGGCTATAATACAAACATTCCAAAACAAAACGCTAAGAGCAATCGTGAATGCTCCATGGTATATAAGGAATAGTGATATTCACAGAGATCTAGGAATTGCTACCGTGAGTAACGAAGTAACAAACTTTGCTCGCAAACTTCGTACTCGTATTCATGGTCACTGCAATAATGAAATAATCCGTACTCTGGAAGTGACAAACCTTGAGCGCCGACTACAAAGAACAAGACCGTTCGACCTAGCGCCATAAGGAAAAACCGCATGTAATGACGGTATTAGTAGGTGCGTTCGCTGGAAAGCTACCTACCAAACGCGAAAAACACTATAGAAGCGTAAACTACTTGTTAAGGTAACTTAGTCGTAGTCATCACAAAAATGAAAAAATGAGAGGAACAAATTACATACTACTATGAGCTCGCGCGGCCGGATCTCATAGTGCCTCTCTGAGGGGTGAGGTTTAGCCCGTAGGCAGACGAGATATATCTGAATCGGGCATAACCAAAGGTACGGGCCATTGGTATCTTTTGAAGATTACTCACCTCCAGGCGCAACCAAAAAAAAAAAAAAAAGATTTGTCGGCTACCCCTTCAGGGCCAATAAAAACTCAAACACATCTAGTCAGTCAGTCACACCTACTAAACTAGGTATCCGAACGCCCCCTTTGAAAAAGGGATGTTTCAAGGGATGTTTCAAGAGATTTTAGAGTTTCTAAAGAATTTGACACATGAAGTTAAAACTGGTAAAGATTCCTTCCATATTCATAATAGCCTGGTGGGGCTTAGAACTCGTTGCAATGACGATTTGTAAGCTAGCCTCCTGCGCGGAGTTTCTAATAGGTTTAAGATGAGGCATCCCTATCGGATGACAGATGAATAGGGATGCAGACTGGGGCAGATATAATGCAATTTTGGGAGACTTCGTCTATCAAATCCCCTGGATATAGACAAGGCTGTTAACAACCTATCTAAAATATTGAATAGGGCCTTTGAGAAGGTTTGTCCCAACCTCCGTGGTGGAAAAGGAGTTAAGCTCCAAAAGAAAACGGGTCAGACATTTCTACAACAGAGCTAAAGCAGTAGGCGATAATATCACTTACAATGAGTACATACACTGCAAAAGACAGTTTAAATACTTAATCAGGCAATCTTAAAGGAAATCCTGGAGGCTTCTCTGTTAATCAATTGAAGATACCAGTGAAGCTTCCAGACGACGTACAATTATTGCAAAAGACGCGGCAGTTCCTAGCTTTATTAGAAAATCTAATGGAGCATGGGCCAAAAGTAGTGAGGCAGTTTTAGAAGCTTTAGTCGAAGCTCACTTTCCGGGAAGAACGCTGTCATTCAGAGAAGAAATAGAAAATCTCTTCACATGGAAGAAAGTGCGTTGGGCAATAATGTCCTTTGCACAATACAAAGCACCGGGCCCTGACGATATTTTGCCAGCAATGGTGCAAAAGACCCCAGCTGCGGTTAAAGGTTAAATCAGGGCCATTTTTATATAAGTACGGCATGGAGAGAGGTGAGGATGGTTTTTATTCCCAAAGCAGGCAAACATGCTACTAGATTAGGCTTAACAAACACGGATGCATGTAGGTATTGTGTGACATGAGGACTTAAATTACGCAGAGGATATTACTCATATACACTGCGAATGTCAGGCTTTTGCTCGGAAGAGAAGGAAGCACCTTGGAAGGTACTTCTTCGATAATTTGGAGGAAGTTGATTTCTGAAAACAGAATTTAAACCATCTTTAGGTTCTGCAGGGAAATTAAGTACTTGGGCGAATTGGCTTAGGGTTTTTGACCGTGAAGGTTCCTATAGGGATCGCGATGGGCCCAATATGGTGCCTAGTCCTTGTGATGATCTCATACCCTACTCTACCTAACCTAACCTAAGCTTTAGCTGATTACAAGGGATCAAATTTTGATTAACTTAAATGAAAACTAAAATACACATAACAGATCACTGACTTTTTGAGACACAGCATCACCCCATCAAACAAGCACAAGTTAAAAAGGTGTAGAATGGAAGATCCGATTGCCCAGAACTCCTTTTCACCCACAGAACATTATGATATTATCCGCGCTGTACATAGGGCTCGGTGTATAATATCATCAAAACTGTTTGGCGCTTCTGTAAGGATACAACATATTTTCCCGTATCACTTCCCTGTTACACTGCATTTGACAACCCCTACAACAGGAAAGGAATGTGGGAAACGCTTTACATGATTTCCCTGATATGAAATGCAAATAGCAACCACAATGAAGCTTTGAGAGCTGAATAGAAATATAATACGAGACGAGCGCAGTCTTTCTATATACCACTGTCGCTGTCGCTGTATCCTGTAGCATATTTGCTGCGGTGAACTATATTTGAAATCTTTACAGCCCTACGCCGTTAGTGAGTTAGCGAAACAATGCGCATATTGCATAAATATAGATGGAGCTCAAGGATTCTGCACGTGTAAGGCTAGAAATGCATCAGCTGCCGCAGCATACCTACATATACGCTCTATACTATATCCTTCACAGGACAGTGATATTAATGAGTTACATTTTCATCCCAGGAATAGTGGGTGTCATTATGCTGCTGCCCCGCAGAACAAAAGTAGTTTGTGGATAATTGTTTGCCCACTTATTACTCGTCGTTCGCTCCAGCTACATGGGCTTTCTTCCCGCATCGACCTCTCCGCCGCGTTTGTGACCTGAAAATCTCGATTGTGGTAGTATTGTTTTAGAGGCGAATGGGTTTCAATGGAAGGTCGGCTCGACACACCTACGGTTGGGATTGCCGGGCAAATTTAAATGTTTGCTGAGATTTTTTTCATCAGGTTGGATATAAAATGTTAATAAGGTGAGCTAGGCATATGACAGTATAAATGCCTATATGACCAGAGGCATTAAGGAATATGGGTATCCTTTCGTTTGTAACCGTTTTTCTTTTAATTAACATTTACGGAGGTTTCGCTTTGTTTTGTTTCTAATGCAATGAATAAGTTATTCTTTTCTGGCATTAATAGCTGTTTCTTTCGTCCCCGTCACGGCTATAGGTTAAGCAAAATAAAAAAAATCCCTTGTTAAATACAACAAAGACTTAACCTGGATAATTATCGGGGTTAACAGCTTCGCGGGGATAGACAAAAGTGTAGCCAACACAAATTTGAGTATGTTATCGATAACTTGTATGGAAATGTCATAAATGACAGTTGACATGTTGACAAAAACTAAAAATAAAGAATTAAAATTTGAAAAAATGTCTCAGCAAGCGGAGAAAAAAAGGTAAATGGCTAAGAATAATGCTTTATATAGGCAAAATCAAATATGCCTACAACTAAAAAATATGTTATTGCGTTAACTAGATTTATTTTTCATTTGAATTAAAATTGTTAGGTTCCTCTCTGCTTCGGTAGAATTTTCCATTAATAATATTTTTTCAAATTAAAATTTTACTACTGTCAATGTCAATTTTACTACCAGATTGATGCGTTGCCAATTTCGATGTTCTTTTTTTCGACAATCTCTGATAGAACCACTGATAGAGACGAAAGAAACACAGCTTTGGTTTCAGTTAAAGGATGCGCACTGTTGACGGAATGTTTAATGGAAAGGGAGCCGATGTTAAATGAAAAATTGATGGGTGGCCATCCTTGCCGCAACTTGAACTGATTTAAAAAAATGTGATGTCAGTAGTGCATTACATTTGATACTGGCGATCTTTCATTGTTATTCGGCCCTAGCGAGGTATCCGTCGGAACGGAAAATTCTCCGCAACGCATACTATGTCGGAGACTCAAATCCAAATCGTAAACAAATTCCGCAACCAATTTCTGTCTTAGGATATCGGAACCTAGCTGTCAAAAATTGAAGAAAAAAATTCACTTCATCGCACTTCAACGTAATTTGCCGATATGCGTTACAAAATGTCGGAGAAATATTCCGAATAGATGTTCCGAAGAATACCTCGAAGCAAATATCATCCGAATCGTATAGAATTGGAGAAATTTCCGTTCCGACGGATACCTCGCTAGGGCCGATTATTATTATTTTGTGAAAGGGGTTATTTTACTGCAACCGCTTGGTCTATTGTACCACCTGCTAACGCTTTAGAGTGGGATATTCCCTCATAAGGGTTTCCCTTACACTGTAATTCCTCTCGGAATCATTAAAGAGGTTCTTGTACTCTTGTTTATCCTTGGCGAAAGAAATCCGTCATAAAGCACTTTCTCTAGTCCAGCTCCTTTTAAGACTCTGAGGATGCGAGCTGGCTCCAGTGAGAGTATTTCCTTATCAGATCAGGTCAGTGCCCCAAATGATCCCAACACGTGTTCTAGGATTTCACTGGACTCATCGCAGAATATGCGGAGACTTTCTTCAGATATACCCAGGTTCCTGGGGTTGAATTTAATGATGTTAGGAAGTAAGTGTCATAACAGCAACCTGGCTGTCTGACATTATAGTTATATCACAGTTGGTTTTGGAAACATCTGTAAGTGGGCATAGATTTCAGCCTAAAAGATGCTGGTACTTTCGCCCATTGGTTCATAACGAAGTGGAACTGAGTTTTATGGACGAAAGACAATTCATTTGAGTTTCATGGACATGGATAATCGAAAAAAGATTTGTTCGGATGCCGAAAATCGCTCGTCAAAAACGCATCATTCGTTCAAAGCAGTAAGCATTATGGCGGGTCGGTAATGTTCAGGGGTTGCATATCGTATATCGTCCAACGGCCTTGTAGACTTGGTTTCAATCTATTAAACAATGAACCAGCATAGATGTTTTAAATAATCATGCATTTCCATTTTATTCTGCAACAAGATAACAGTCCTTGCTAGAAAATTGTGCGCAACTCACAAGCCAACACCAGAGTCGTAGTTATAAGGACTTTGTCTACCTCGGCTCCGCTATCAATTCTGAAAACGATATCACCTCAGAAATCAAACGAAGAATCACACTTGCCAATCGCTGTTACTTCGGCCTAAGAAGGCAATTGATTAATAAGGCCTTGTCGAGAAACACTAAGGAGACTCTATATAAGACCCTCATCATCCCAGTCCTGCTATATGGTGCAGAAGCATGGACGCTGTCAAAGGCGGATGTCTCCTTGGTCGTTTCGAACCAAAAATTCTTCGAGTGATTTTCGGTCCCGTTTGCGTTGACGGGTCTTGGAGAAGGATATTCAACAGCGAACTCTACGAGCTGTACAGCGACATCGCCCTGGTCATGGCTGGGACATGTAGAGCGAATGGACACCAACACTCCGGCCCGAAGAGTCTTCGATTTCAACCCGGAGGGACAACGCAGTAGAGGAAGACCTCGCCTTAGGTGGCGCGCACAAGTGGAAGGGGACCTCAACCAACTTAAAGTGCGCAACTGGAGGCAGTTAGCCAAAGATCGTGCTAACTGGAGAGGCGTATTGGTTGAGTCCCAGGTTCACCCCGGACTGTAGCGCCGCCTTAGTAAGTAAGTAATAAATTTACATTTAAGAGAAAATAACAGGAGTCTATTTTTGTAATAATATATAGGTAAATAGGATGACGTTTTTGTAGAAATGTTAAAAAAAACTTTCCTCCAATTAGAGCTTACTCATGATAGTGTTTACCTAGATCGTGTTGACGTAATCAGATTAGGCAGTTACAGTGATACAGGATGTGTTCTGCTGATTCTTCGTCCTCGTTGAATAGTCTGCAAGTTTTGTTTTGAGTTTTTTGAGTTTTCCCATAGTCATGAGGTGTTTTTTGACTAGACAGTGTCCAGTAAGGAACCCTGTGACAGCTCGAATCTCACTTCTAGTTAGATGTAGGAATTGCAGTGCTGATGGGCAGTTCACATAATGGTCTTGGAATCATCAAAGTTGATCCTGATCCTTTTCTGTCTAGTATATCTGCTATTTCGTTGCCTACTTGTCTACTGTGTCCTGGCACCCAGATGAGATGTCCTCTGTTTGTGCTGGCTAGCGATGTGAGTAGTCCCATACTAGTTTTGATGTTATCTCGTAACTTTGTAAGGCTAGGAGTAAGGAGTGCTGCTTTGCTGTCAGAGAAAATATATATGTTCTTGTTTGTTACAGATTTATTTAGATTTTCTCTGACAAATATTGGTTTATTCTGTTCCCAATTCTGGCGATTTGGGAATGTTACCTTGAAGTTTTTATTGTGAAACTTATTTGTCTAAATAATTATGCCAAATTAAAAAGATAATTTAATTCATTTTAATAAATTTAAATAAATATATTTCAAAACAAAAATTCATTTATTTGTTTCAGTTCTTACTAGAATTCCAAAAAAATAACTTTCGATCTTATCAAAATTCTTATGCTGGCGATGGTAAAGCTGATACCAGTTTCTATAGGCGTATTACGAAATGGCGCCCATAGGCATATATTATTAATTCTAAAATATAAATAACAGGAATTTTAAAATTATTCACGCACCTTCTAAGCCAGTCATGTAACTTCATGTGTTACTTCAATGGCCATCGTCATAGCATCATTTCCTAATAACTATTATACGGACTCATTACCACCTTGAATGTCTTTAGACTATTTCTTGATCTTTTCCTTCAGGTATTGTAATCACGTCCCGCTTATGTCACTGTTCCCATCCCACCAGAAGCTACACAAATGCACCGCCATGTCAATTGACACCGTAGTGCAGTCGATTCCTTAGAAGTGACTTTTTGACGGTAATTTAATTCATTTAGGGCGCTGCATTTGACAAAGCCGGCAAATAATATTTCGCACGACACGAAAGTCTGTTGTACTCTGTACGTTCAATCAAGAAATCTTTCACAGCAATAGGGAGAGACTCTCTTAAATCACAACGCATTCAGCAAACCGATCAAAGAGAAAAAATACATAAAAACCTACCTGCTGCTGCATCGAGAAGAAAATCCCAGAAAAAGACTGTATAAAAACAAGTGAGCCCGAACCCAAATGCCCAAAGCCCAATCCCACCTGAATGAATCACTGAAATCCTCACAAACACCGGTTTTGCTAGAGACCCCTTGCAGCCAGCACAACAGAGTTCACATACAAACACAAAAGACCTTAGCAGTAGAAGAAGAACAACTCGGCTACGGCTATGTGCATGCAGCATCAATCGGCCACCACCACCACCACCGCCGCCATTCGAATTTTCTCATTTTCTGATCGATTTAGCGTTTCCCGCTTGGTTAGGGCGAAAACCTGATTTTCTAAAAAACACAACAAAACTTCACATTCAAGAGGGCACCACTGGTCAAGCTGCTACCTCTACAAACCGTAGGTGTAACCACGCAACCAACAACAACAACAACAACAGTAAAAACAACCACCAACAACGAACGAGAACGATTCAGGTGTATCTTAGAGTAGTAGAGTAGGTAACCAACAAACTATACAAAGCCATGCAAGGTAACAGCTAAACAGGTAAAAATTCTCTTCTTATTCCGGGCTCACGGATCAGTTGAGATCGAGTTGTGCTCATGCGCGAACGGTGTGTGTTTTCGCGTTTCAATTTTTCTTCGTATTGTACTTTAGAGATTTCATTTCCATTTTCGTTTTAAATTCGGTTTTAGATTCCTTTTGCAAAATTGAATTACTCCAAGTGATTGTACAGAGTGATCGCGTGAACTTCAAAGTTTCGTGTTTCCCCAATCGATCCGTGAGAATGGCTTTGATTTCGGCAAATTTCAAAGTACAAACGATACAAAAGAACGTTCAACGAATTCCGGAAATTTTTCACTCTCTGTCTGCCTGTGTGTGATTTTCCTTAGAAAAGGAAAAGAAAAAAAATAATAAAACAAAACAGAAGAAGATTTCGTATATTTCTGTATCTGTACAAATTTGTTCGTATCTTCGATGTAAAGAGAAGATACATTCTCGATCTCGAGTGAAATATAAGTAAAATTTCAGTGAATATCTAACACACCCCCGTGAGGTATCTATAGCCCTGCAAATATTATTTCAGTTAACCAAAGTGCTGCTAAGTGTAAATTAATATGTTTGGCGAAAACATGCTGAACGATTGATTGCGAATTGCGGTGCGGTGCTTTTGCAGATGTGGTCAAGTCGCTTAAGGGCTTTTACCTTTTAGTATCGTGTTACCTTGATGAGGTGCGTTTTTTGTTTAAGTGTCTACTTGTTGCCTTTGTCAGCTGTGTTTTGTTAACATGCACCTCATCGATTAAAGGAGTTAAAGAAGAACAGAAGGAATTAAACACAACAACAACATGCGTATGAACAACCTTGAATCTCATTACTATGCTGTACGACGGCGGCGGTAACATGCAAAAGGTGCTTGTACTCGTGCAACAAGGATTATGATGCGAGAGAAGATACTACAAAAACAAACAAAAAAAAGAGTGGTAGGTAAATGGATGAATCCACTTAGTGTTGACTTACTAACTAGTTACGGTCGGCTACCATGGGTGGAGGCAAATTTTTTTTCTAAAGCGTTATGCATGCAAGAGTGCATAGGTTTGCGTGCGCTTTGTATTCTTAAGTGGCAAACTCTTATGTGAGGCACATGTTTCTTATGCATTATCCATGAAGACATAGGTACAATGTGGAATCGCTTTGGAAAATGCTTGAGTGGTTTCGCTGTTGGAGTAAGTAGGGGCTCTGATTAATTATTTGTATTGGGAAATGGATAGATAAGCCCGATTTGATATTCTGGATGCATATTTTAGTCGACTGTGCTTAAGAGCGTGCTGTTTACGTTCAATAAAAATATAAATATTCTTCCATGTGGGTGAGCATTGTGCAGCGATGTCCTCAAAGGGTTTTCTTTCAAAAGGAATCCTAAGTAGATAGGTACCTCTACCTATGTACTATATTTCCTGGTTCTGTCAAATCTTACTCAGCGAATGCGTTCAGGGAGTCCAAATCCAACTTCAACCATCTTTCTACTTAGGTCCTATTGAATATATATGTGGTAGGTATACCTACCTAGATCGAAATTGTTGCTTTCTCGTGAAATGAGCGTAAATTTGGTTAGGCCATTGTGGTAGTAAGCAGTGTTCTATCTTGGGGGCCTATATGATGGGGGACCAGTACGAGAAGTTGTTTGCTCTTTCTACTAGTTAATTTCCCAGCCATTGCTATTTAAGGATTTTTTGCGGCAGTTTATGCGAATTTCTGAATCCTCGATGCGGCAATTTTGCTTGTTAACGTACCCGCCGAGATAATTTTTCGGCCAAAATCGCACAGCACTCACTTTGGAGAGAAGTTTTCAATATTTCCCAACGTTGATCATCGTAAAGCTACTCATTCCGTTCCGCGGAGGTATGATACTGACTTTCTGTCAATATTTCGCACGGGAAACAGCTGTCAGTGTCAAAATCACCTATGATTTAAAAAGAAACCGCACTAAATGGCCTCCCCGTTACATTCGTATGACTGTTTCGCAGATAGAGTTTTTGAACCGCACTGCTGTACACAGTTAAATCTAGCAAAGCGATCGCTACGATGGGATTTAACTCATGCTGTTCGCATTGCGTTGCGTAACCAAAGGCAAACAAAAATTTTATGATAGTTTGCATCCAATATCCAAATTGTTCGAAAACGTCAAAAATTGCCACAAATGCAAAGCAGCCCAAAAGCATTCACAATCTGTCCTTTAAAAAAATATGCAAAAAATTAGAAAAGCTGTGTGCATTCACAATGCGCATTTTTTAAGTTTTGGAATTCAGCCAATTTCGTGAGTGTGGATGTTATAAATGGGAGCACTTTAAATCTGTAGAAATGGATGCTGGTCTTTTACAGATTATTGATTCTTTTACAGAGCAGCACCTGGCTTGCTTGAGTGGTCGCCTTTCCACACAGCAAGTCCTACGTGAACCCGCAGTGGTTTAGGTTTGCTTGAACGACCTCCGTCCTCTTTTTCTGGTCAGGATCTTCTTGAATGCAGCTAGATCCATATTGTTGTACAGTGCGTATAGTTCGTCGTCGAATCGTCTCCTTTTAAACCCGTGACCGGTGGAGAGCTTACCACAGTGTATTTCTTTATTCGATTTTAGATTAAATGTCGTTTTCAGATGCAATAGCAGTCCCGAAAGAATCAAAATCCCGTGCCACAGTGGTCTTTTACAAGACCGAACCTTGTGTGCTGGCTTGTGAGTTTTTCTTTCAAGAATAAAGTAGTAACATTTGAACTCGGCACTTTGTCTAACTTCGTATATTTAATGCCAAAGGTCTTTCTTTATCGTTATACCTTGAGTTAAGTGGAATTGTCAAAACTGGATTATGGCTATCTACAGCTTGTCTTTAAAAAATCCTTTTACAAGCAGCCTTGAAACCGATGGAAAGATAAAAAGTGACGATTTTGGTATTAGTGTCAAAACTTGGACGTTCCTGGCGTCAAACCACTGAAGTGGACGAGGTTATTTACGAAGGGTTTAAAGCGTAAACAAAATTTGACAGATAGAATCTGGTGAACGAATCATTACCGCATATCGTATGGCTTTAGCGAACCAAGCTACCATTAGCTGCGGAATGTTTACTCAAAGCTTATTGATTTCGAATTAGACCGCAGTTCTACCTCCCTTAAATTTGATCTTCTTAGCTTTATTTAGCTTTAAGCTTTAGTTGTAAGTCCGATATTCATTTCTCAGGTTTAAATTCTAGCTTTGAGCCACTGTTGTCAATTGAGAACGGCTGAGCCGATTTGGCTGACATTTTTTTCAGTTGTTAGTAAATTTGGGAATCCCGAAAGAACCAAATTACATCTTAAAGTTTTTTTCCACTGCGCCACCTCTCGCGAACATCTGACAAACATCCGAGAGCAAAAACTGTCATGAAAGAGCTTCTCAATTAGCCGTTTGGGTCCCACAGACCTGTCGCCCCAAAACATTTACATATTTATTTATTTAATACCGCCCGACCATCTGTCAAATAACAAGATTTTTCAGAAAAAATAACAGAAAAGTAAACGACATTCGTAGACAACTAATACAGACATACACTATCTTCCAAAAATATAGCGCCAAACGCTCAAAAATGGCCGGAAAGAGGCCTTTTTTCTTTATATTTCTTGAATGAAATGCACTCGCGACGGGATACAAAAGGACACTAGTAAACAGAATCGCTATCGGTATTGAATGTAAAAACAAGAATAGCAGTGAGTCAATGTGCCCCCGAAGCCAACTAGCCCCGGTCTCCCCTAGATCTTTGATCTCTAGTCACTACTCTAAAATTGCGTTACGCTCCGAAGTTGTTGATGGTTCCATCTTTAAAAAATAAAAGCTACCTACCGCTGGTATCCGCCATCCTAGTAGGACTTCTTTTTGACAGCCTTTTCTTCTGCAGTGGCCCATAAGATTTAGATCTGAAACGGTGCCACTTCATTTTACAAAAAATCAGTAGACATATCCACCGGTGATCGGCTATAATTTTTCCATTTCCTTTTCTTATTGCTTTGACCTCCAGTGGCAATGGTTTCAATTTCCAATAACCTACAAAAACCTGTCAACCGTCACTCAACAAAACCGTTAAAATTCCAAGACCATGTTTATACACATATGGCCACTACCACTGTTCTTAGCGATAATCCAAAAGTCTACGCAGTAAAATAAAATGAAACCACCTCTGGCAGCCAATATTCCAAAACTAAAATGCATCTCGCACCTCAAACGACCATTTCGTCGAAATTTTCCTGATAACAAACGAATCAAATTGAGGAAATAAAATTTCATTTTACGGCCATTATCGGTTGACAGAGGAAATAAAAATGTTAAACACCCATAGGCTTGACTTGGCCTCCAGCTCAACATCTGCAATGATCATGTCTCATCGTCGTAATTTACATCCCACCTGACAATAAAAAATGTATCCCAACCAACTGGGGCAGGGGGTAATAAATATCGACAAGAAGAGCTAACCAACCGACACACATTCTCCACGCGAACAAAGACAACGAACAAGAATTCAAAAGGGAACGCCCGAAACGAGGATCGTTATGAGGAGGTACCCTTCGAGTTCGGAATTTATGGGGAGTTTTGACACGTTCCCGATCAAACGATGTTAACGCCGATGCACGGTCGCAATCTGCATATAGATATCAAAATAAGATTAAACAATTTTCGTGTAATGGATTTTTTGTTACTTTTTATTCTGTTCTAATTTGGATGTGAAAGGCCTTGGCCACTCGACCACTCGACCACCCGCACATCAGCGAGTCAATTAAAAAAAATGTATCGAATGAGACGTCACCAGAATCAATCATCCCCCCGATTACTAGGAATGTTGAATTCAATTTTAAGCCGTAGGTAGATGCGGACACAAACATTTTATCTAAGTTGCATGTCAACACCTTTGATGGTGGGAGGCACCATCACAGATCATCATCTGATTCAGTCAACAAACTATTTTCGGTTTCAATAGAACTGGAACTGAAAATCCTCAGAGGTTGTGGTCTCTAAACCAGTTTCACATCTCGTTCCGTGCGGTGTATGGAGTGTATACACCCGCAAAAACTGGTTAAGTACCATCTACCATCATGGGAAAGAACTCACGATTGAGTGGTAGGTATCTATCTATATTGATTCAACGAGCAAACGCGAGGTTTTGGATGACTTGCCCGCTGGGGCATTAAGTACGACACCGGCGCTTTCCCCAAAAAGAGTTTTTTTGTTGTTTTTATTATTTGGTCGGAAATATTTCATTCCTGCGGCACTTTAAGATTTTTTATTTTGTCTGATTTCTGATCAAAGAGACGAGTCCAAAAAACGCCGATGGAAGATTATTCAAAAATTTGTTTGATTTTTATTACACATACTTGGATTGGATTCTTTGTTTATGGGTTAAGTGATAAGCACCTTCATTCGGCGCATTGGACACATTTTTTAGTGTAACTAATTGCTATGTATGGGGCTTTGGACAGTTTTGTTATGATTATTGGTTTAGAAAGTGAAAAAGACAGTTGGCACATATAAGTGAATTGATGGTTTCGAGAATCGATTTTTAAAAGTTTTTTTTACGGGTTGGGTAAGCGTCAAATGGGTGGGCCATCAGTGGTTATTTCATATGTTATTTTGACACTGACAGTTGTTTCCATCTCGAAATCTTGACAGAAAGTCAGTATCATACCTCCGCGAACGCTTGAACACCGTTGGAAAATATTTAAAACTTATTTCCAAAGTGAGTGAGTACACAGAGAGTAACATTTTGATGCGGATTCTGGAGTGGTGGACCAATTTTCTTCGAAAACGAGGCTGGGGACAACGTTTCGGTCAACGGTGGGCGTTACGGAGCCATGTTAACCGACTTTTTTTTTACTTGATTTGAATGACCTCTCGTTCATGCATTTTTAAAAATAAGCTTGATCTTGGCCCACCCTGTGTATTAGCTGGTATTGCCTACTAAATACGAGGCGAACTATTTAAGTCCCATTCAGCCAGATCAAATTCGGTTGGCGAGGTTTTGCTTATGTGAATGACAACTAGGTCCGTTTTAATGAACATTTTTCTCAGTCCGAGTGAGGGAGAATCTTCACATCAAAGTTGCAAACGCTACACTTTCAAGAACTGCACTAGATTAACATACGAATTTCTCAGTTTTTAGAGGCTGCTGAATAAGCGCTGTCAGATTTGATCCCAGGAAGAACACGTGATCCATGCACAGAATATTATTGAACAAACCCATGAAAGTTATCGAAAGCGAAACCAAATATGACGTGAGTTGCCTTCTTGTTTTCTTCCCATTAAAAACGGTTTTTATATAACTTCTAAAAAAAAAAAACTAAAAATATAGTAAGAAGTGAGGGAGTAGATGATTTGGACGAAATCTTTCGTGGGAAGGATTGACAACTCAATGGACTTTATAGAAATGTCTAAGAAAATCTCTTCTCGGTCGAAGAAAAAAATTGAAATTAAAAATTTGTTTGGTAGATCTTGACGTCTGGCGTGAAAAAAGTTTCTCAATTTACCCATTCGAATATGGAATAATATTGGGCACCTTCAACTAAATTTGTCACAGACGTCACTTTAGCTACTTTAACCATGCAATCGAAACGTCAACTTCGTATTTAATAAAGAAATTTAAGCCTAGATTGGTTAAACGAAAAAAAAACTGTTTGCGTGATTAATTTACTTACTTACTTACTGCTGCGATGTCCCTCTGGGTTGGAGTAGAAGACTCTTCGAGCCGGAGCACTGTTGTCCATACGCTCTACATGTCCTAGCCATCACAGACGGCTGATCCGCAATTTTTTGACAAGGTCGATGTCGCTGTACAGCTCGTAGAATTCGCTGTTATTTATCTCCTTCTCCAAATCTCATCAACTCAAATGGGGCCAAAAATCACACGAAGAATTTTGCGTTCAAAACGTCCAAGGATATCCTCATACGCCTTCGATAATATCCATGCTTCTGCACCATATAGCAAGACTGGGATGATAAGGGTCTTATATAGAATCTCCTTGGTGTTTCTTGACAAAGCCTTACTTCTTAATTGCCTTTTAATTAATTTAGCTCATTAAAAAATCAGCCTGCTGTTAGACTAATTTAAATAGAGTTCCGGACTAAGTTGAGAATGATCCCCGACTAAAGATTAAAAATTGAATAAATGACCGACATTTGAATTCAATCACGCATAGGTGAGTTTTAACTCTAACATTAGTAACAAAGAATGTGCCAGGATCGAAAAAGCAGCTCAATTAATGATCGTTCTTCCTTTACTTACAATAGTGACTCTTGAAAAATATATTGCCTTGTTGTCATTTAAATAAAAATCTTCTTTAAATTTCCATTCCATCTATTTCCGTTTTTGTTTTGAAAAACTTATATAGTAAGTAATTTGAAATTTCAATAAAAATAGCATTTTGAAAAATAAGTTGAGCCTTTTATCGTAGAGCATCATTTTTGAAAGAGATTCACGTTATTTACTTCGCTTATAACTCAAGAACGCCTGGACCGATTTCTATGATTCGCACCAATTCGGACTGGTCTCCGGCCAAACAAGAAGAATACCCAAGTTTCCCGAAAAATCCCCGGAAAACAAAATTATGAAGAAAATGTATTTTCCCATACACGTCGATTTAACGACGTAATTTTCATGATAGATGACGTATAGGTTTTTTTTGACAGTAGTTGATTTTGCACCAAATTTGTGTGACAATTGTTTTTGTCACACATTACAAAAGAACCAGATGATGCATTTTTGACAGATGATGCATTTGCACTGTAAATCATAGGAGTTATTAAAAGTAAGAAACTGGTTTAATGCAGTACCAATGCTGCAAAAATATTAGTCTGATGTACCCAAACGATTTGTTTATTGGTACAGGTAGGAACTTTGTATAAAAATGACTTAGGAGGAATCCCGGCAAAGTTTTAAAGAAGAAAAGACCGAAACATTCAAGATATAAGCACTTTCTAATAATGCGGTTATGTTGCTACTGACTAACCAAACGTTAAACAATCCATTATATAAGTTTCTTTAGCCATAAATATTCATGAAAAGCTCTCAGTTCAAAAGCGAAGTAAATGTAAATATTTCCATTGAGTTAGAATATAAGCTAGGTAATACATGAGTGAATATAACAAACAAAAAGGAGTTGCCATCGCATAATTTTGGAAAGTGCAGACTTTTGCTTTACGTGCCATATTAGCATTGATTTTTGAAAAGGCCATTTTTAAATAAATACCTAATACAATTTGTTAAAAAACTTGAATATTCGAAGTATTGGTTACTTCCTTCTGCGGGTTTGTTCGTAATTGCAAAGCGAAGGAAAAAAAGAAAAGTAGACAAATTCTCAACAGCTGGCGCTGTATGCGCACATTTTGTTTTTAAGTTCAATTCAAAGCTTATTATATTCAACAAGTGTTTGACGTTGTTCACAGCGACATAGTGGAAAATAGTAAAAAACATTTTTATTCGGCCCTAGCGAGGTTTCCGTCGAAACGGAAAATTCTCCGATTTTATACGATTCGGAGGATTTTCGCTTCACGGTATTGTTTGGAACATCTATTCGGAATATTTCTCCGACACAGTTTGTAACGCATATCGGCGAATTACGTTGAAGTGCATTTTTTTTCTTTAATTTTTGACAGCTAGGTTCCGATATCCTCCGACAGAAATTGGTTGCGGAATTTGTTTACGATTTGGATTTGAGCCTCCGACAGAATATGCGTTGCGGAGAATTTTCCGTTCCGACGGATACCTCGCTAGGGCCGATTATTCGTGATGTTTATTGATAAAGAACAAGATTACGTGTTGTACTACTGATAATAAAAAACTGCTGCTAAAGTAGGTATATCTTTATTTTAAACAAGATTGGGCTACATTCCTTAAAGGAGCATCTTTTTAGCAAATTCAATAAACATCGTCGTTTGTTTTTTCTCTTAACATCATTGTGTTGTGCACTTAAAGATTTAAAGTTACCCCACAAAAGTTGTGCAACGCTTTTGTCAAAAGACGATCGCTGCCGTCTTATAAATTGTTTGTTTTTGCCATAAGTGTTGTTGCAACCAACTTGAATTAATCGACAACTACAAACTGCAAGAACGCGTCTGAGTCAAGAGAAATACACTTTTTGTATAAACTACGAAAAGATATTAGGTATACCAAAAAAGAAACATAAAAAACGCTAACTTTATGAAAACATATCTGTAAATCAAACACTAACGCAATTTCTAAACGTCGGCTTTTGTCCAGATGTTAACGCCATTTCTATTTTTACTTTCAGAAAACATTTAACCATCTTCGGTCCGTCTAACATGGATAACAAAACAAAGTACAAAATGTCATCGCAAATGCGCCTAAACGAAATCTCCCGCCCCAATGCCAATATCACATGTGACCACCATCACCGCACGTCCATGTATCGGCCCCTCTCGCCAGCGGGATGCCACTGCCACCACATGCCAGCCGTTCAAACAGCGCCCATCCACCCGCCTTCATCATCTAGTCTCGGCGATAGCAGTTCCTGCATTTGCTCCCACCACTATCATTACATTCAGCACCACCGGCCGAACAGTCCCAGTCGAACATCGACGCCGCCACTGCCCCCACCTTTATTGCCCGAACGCATCGGCTGCTGCCAATCCACTTGCGAGGATAACAATGACAGGCAAATTAGTGGTGGTGAGACTCATGTCGCCGTCACTGTGCACCAACACCATACAGCTACAGCATCGGCACCCGCAACACAATCGTCCCAGCATTCGTTGCATCATCAGTACCAGGCGCTCGATGACACCACAAATGACGAGCACGAAGACTGTGAGTGCTGCGAGGCGAATGCTCATCACGCTAACGCTGACCATCCGAGTGGACGCAGCTCATCTCGACTCGTGTCTGCGGACGAGATTATTCCCAGCGGCTCTGAGGATAATACCGCCATCCTGCAGAGATGTTGCCAGCACAGTCACAGAAAGAGCCACAGGTATACCAATATGCGAACTCGAGAAGGCCACACGAGTTGTTCTCACGTCACACATCCATCTTGCAGGAATAGATTAGGGGATCAAGTGATGAGCTCGAAGGCGAGAGCCGGCAGCATGCAGAAGCGTTCCAGAATTGATGAGGAGAATTACTCGACCGGCATTGAGGTTTACAGCGACGGAGCGGATTCGGGTGTTAAGGTTACAGATGGTGCCACCTCGGAGGAGGATCAGGGACCACCGCTACCGCCTCGGCCACCACCTCGTCCGAGGAATGTGCCAGCCAATTTTACTCGTAAGTAGAGCAAAATTTCACAGCATCTGATGCTCATCCAATAATGGAATGGCAATTAAATTGAAAATGTCCTGTACGTAGTCCTGTAGTCTGTAGTGGGTATATTTGTGGGTGTTGTTGGTAGAAATTAATCGGGATGATATATTGAATGGGGGTGGGGGTTTTACTGTTTTATGGAAATTGGGTGGCAGGACGATTTCTCGTGGAGAATATTCCATCAAAATAAACACGCACTGAATCGGTGGATAATTTTGTTGATTTATGGAGCGTGCTTTACTGAGAATTAAAGTGGGGTTCCGATGTTTTTTCATAAAGCCGATTTGTCAGAATACCCAACAAGATTTATCTAAATCTTTACCCAAGATACAAATTGCAATAGCAATTCGATTCTGAGGTTAAATCTTAACGAATTTATAATTCAGTTCGCGACAAGGGTGCAGTTAAAAGTTTGGAATTCGAAATTTGGTTATTTAAACCCTTTTCCACTTGCTGTCTTACTAAATTTCGATGCGCTTAATAAGGATTCTACGCTTAGAATAGGTAAATGTACATCAATAGTTGTTAAATCAATTCGTTCGTTCGCTCTCAGTCTATAAATCTCTACATTTTGCATTTTAAATCACAGCAAATAATTGTAAATCACGTATCTGTCATCGCAGCCAATGCACTAAAATAATCTCGAACGTTCCTATCGAATTCAGCACAAAAAAAAATAGAACAACAACATTCATTTTGTTGCTAAACCGTTCTTGTCTCTTAGCTCGTCGGTGGGTGTGGGACTTGACCCTTGATCCGTGCATAAAAAAAAAACATGCCAGTCTTTTGCGTCGAGGTGATGTTGACGCTGCGAGAAGTTGACCTCTACCCTCCCTGCTTTGGCTATTATACTCGTCTAAGTAGCCCCTTAATCCGCCACCTTTTACATCTTACGCCACAAATTGCTCACATGAGAGACAATGCTGAGACCCCCAACTTCGGCCGATTTACAGTTATTTGCCTACAAACTTTATTTTTACAGGGCTGACAACATTAGGTGCGCTAGTATTGTTACATAGAAATTCGTATTGACAAATGTCACGAAACTTTAAACACCAAGCCACTCGCACCTAATCTTGCAACGTCAAAAGCGGGTACAGCGTTCATAGAATTTTATCCGTTGTGTTTGAAATTCGTTACATGTGGTTAGCATTTTTTTTTAGGAATAAGTGTACATTTGCTTAAAATGTTTATGAAAAATAAACATTGCATTAATGCTGTAAGAAAATAGTATCATTTTGAACCAACTTTCATCAGTTTTCTTTTAAGAAAAATGTATACATGCAGTCGATGTTAATGATATCGAAAAGTGGTAAATACGTAACCATATTTGGCCTAATATGTTTCAAATATGTAAAACTTCTCCTGTAAATAGTTTTATTAATCAAACAAATCAAATTAAGCGCATTTTAACAAAATATAATTACTAACCAATAGCATTCATTGTTGTTGAAAGGTAGCATTCCCGAACTCTATCAAATTCCACCACGGTTGGTAGCATTTTTTTTTATTTTTTGTATGATTTTGCTTGTCACACAGATTCTGATTGACACAACACCGATAGGAAGCCTAACTGCCAAATTTTTGAAAAAACTGATGAGGCCAGCGGTGAGAGGACTGCGAGTTGGGGGTCTGGGTATGGTTTGTCTCTGACTCACATCTTTAGGACTATTCACATGAGAGCGAACTGCGAACAAGCAAATATTTGTAAATTCTGTCAATTCATTCACATGAAAATTTACCTACCCCGACTCAGTTTCAATTTTAAAGGTTAATGCCCCAGTTATAGCTGATGCATTGAAATGCATTATTGGATCAAATCAGTCGAATGGTGGCATCATTTTTTTAACAAGTCAGTTATAGCAATCATTGAAAAATTGCTGCCAGTGGAAGGACCTGTCAGTGAAATAGAACAGAGGTTTCTAGGTTTCGAGGTTAGAGTTGATCATTTAAAACAAAACTGACAGCTGACAATAGGAAGAGAATCGAACATATCAGTGAAACGATTGGGTTCCAAATTAGAGAAACGAAAGTTCATTGAAATCGATTTCAATCAGTGAAATAATAGAAGTGGATTTAAAGAAAAGTTTTAATTAAAATAAAGTAATTTCTTTTGTTAAAAATTCTATAATTTATTGGCTTTATTTTGATACCATTATTGTTTGATTAATCGTCTTTAAATCGAAAATCAAAATTTTCAATGATCCATTTCAATGATAGCTATAACTGGGCCCTAGGGTCGAACGAACTTTTCGTTCGTGGTCACATTTCCGTAATTGTAATTTTTGTTCTTTAAATCAATTAAGACTCAGTTCTTTTTTTAGATTAGATGTTAGAATAATTAAATAGAATAGAACAAATATCAATTTTCGGTTCATTAATGACAGATAAATTGATTTGTTTGCAGTTTGCCTGTTCGCAGTTCGCTCTCATGTAAATAGTCCTTTTGAGTTACCTACCATATTCACAACTTTTTCATGAGTTTTTTGTTTTCTTTATGGAAATAAAAAGAGTTTCAATACCTTTGAACAATAATAACGTCCAAAATTCTAGTTTACAAAGTCTGACAGCAAGCAGCCGTGCGTCGGCGTCGCGTTGCGTGGTTTGTATTGTTTTCAGCAGTTTTCTCAGTTGACGTTTATGACGTTACCCAACAACTAAGTTTATACCTTCAGGTTCTACTCGTAAGTAAGCTACATATGAGCTCCATAGCTCCATAATTTCAACGTACCCTGTCATTCGGAAATTATTCGACATTCGGTGGTGTTTGAAAACAAGTCGGTGGTTTAAAAAGTTAATTTAAAAAAGGACTCTGTGAAGAAAACAAGGATACCTAGTTTGTCTCAAGAAATATTTACCACAACAAGTTGGGCTGTAAATTGCTCGTTTTTGAAATTGTTTAAGAGTTTTCAAATTGGTTAAACAAGAATTTTATTTTTACACTTAGGTATAATTTGATTCCTAAAAAATCAATAATGAGTTGTTTATGGAAGAAGTTCTTTTGAGCCCAATTTTACACTCACAATCTAACAAGAACTGAAAATTCTTCTGATAACAACTTTTTTCTGAGTGTAGCCTTTGAGTCCTCTTAATAGAGACTCTACAAATTGCACCACTACTCGTTTGTTCTTTTCCAATGATCCACCTCTCGCGCTAACATCTTGCAAACTTCCGAGATTATACCTACCCTTAGAGAGCTTCTCAATTACCCGGCACAAAACTGTAGGTCTCTCCCATTCGACGACAATATATTTACAAAATGACCTCCACCCCTAATAACTTGTAATTTATTCCTGTCTACAAAGCCCATATCAAAGGCAGGAATGGGGAATGCAGCATAGGCTTACTTTTCCCAATCACTTTCCTGAGAACCCGCACACCCATTCTTCGTCTCCTTTTGACAGAAAGAAATGTTTACATTTTTCGCACACACACACACACACGCAAAAAAAGGACGAAATCTTCTTTAATTTCACTAATGCGAAAATGCATTGACCTTACACTCCGTTTAGCATTTTAAAACGATAATCCCACTCACAAACATAGCACTCTTAGACCTGCTTGACACCTGCTGCCGCTTGCCTATTTCCACTTTCCGTGATGGCATTTCAGTAATGTCATCTTCTGAAATGGGCTGGGGGGGAATATTTTCATTTCGCTATCGCTAGCACCTGCGCATGACCTTAAAACGCGCCAGCACAGGGTGCTACCCTTGAACACATTTCGGAGAGCTTTTGCTCTAGAATCGAAACTTTTCCATCGAAGAGAGTACACGGACGGACGCCTGATGTGTTCGCCTGCAGTACATCCCAAAGGAAGTCGACAAATTAGTCACTGTCGGGACGAATAGCATTTCGAAAGGGCGGACGAATATTTCATCGAGTGTTTAGTGGGCAAAAAAAAAGAAAACAAATTAATTCCTCAGCTTCTTCTAAGATCGGAGTTGTTAGTTCCAAAGGTGAAATGGAAAAAAGTGAAAATTCCAGTAGTGATATTTGATTGAATAAATCCTTGCGTGCGCTGCACAAATTCCTTTGGGTACCATCTCGTTTTCATCGACATCATTATCAGCTTCACATCGCCATCGCCATCCTCCTCGTCGTCATCTCCTTAAGCTTTTACTCTGTTTTGCCTTAAATTGTTAAACGAAAAGAGCGAACGGCTCCAAAGAGAATTTATCCATCAACGGAAATATAAACAAAGAATTCTTTTTTTATTTATCCCAAAAATATTTGCCGTTTACCCGTGCGAGTTGTTGGATGAGTATTTTTTATGTTTTTTTTTTGTTGGTCCTTCGTCCCCTTTGTGTAATATTGCAATTTATGTGTTTACCCAGACAGGGAATGGAAAGCATTTGAAAATTGTCCCCTCCCCTTCCCAACATGCCAACTATTGCCTCGTAAAGGTAAACAAAGTTTTCTGAAACAGCACGAAGGAGCGAAAGAAGAAACAAATTCCATTACTTCAGGTTAAAAAAAACGAAACCTCTTCCCTGTTCGGTGGGAAGAAAAAGCTTTTGCAGATGAGCTCTGGAGTGGAATCCCGGAGGAGGATAGGCAAGGGACTGCTTCCGATAGCGCTCAGTGGTGTGTTGATGCCGATGGGCAATGATGGTGGTTCATTTGTGACAAGCTTCCATACGGACGCGTAAAGGCCTTCGTTTCAATATCTCGAAGGGTGGGAATTTTATCGATTCCTTACACAGAAAAAATATAAAAATAAAATAAATCTCGATTCCGTTTGTTTGTTAAGAGCGAACACGTGGCCAAAATGGCTTGAAATCGAAGTGAAGTGTATTGTGTCGTCCTTGTAATGGTTAATTAAGAAAACTCGTCGACATTTAACATCGCGCAGTGACTCGGTAAAGGATTCAGTAAAAATGCATGGATATCCGGTTATGCAGTTTGTACAGTACAGCGTGCCACCGCCATGTACCTGGGTGCCCCCAACGGACCCACATCGTCCCCCATCGGCAGGTTAGTATGTATGCGATGGCCGTTCGTGTGTTAACGGACTATTTGCGAACGTGGTGACCTTTTAATTGAATCCAATCGCGGTTCATAAAACCCGCAACTATGACCAATCAGTCATGCGATACTCTTTGCATCTAGGCGTAGCGATTTGTTTCATGACAGATGACACTGGTTGAAATATGAGAGCCATTAGTATTTCCTAAGGACTCTTGTTTTCTATGCACAGGAAGTGCGGGGGTGATATCATGTTTAACAGTTCGGATCTGCCTTCGGGGAATAGAGAGCGGTCTTGACCACAAGGCATCTATACTCAGAGGTTAGGGATTCGGGAAGGACACGACATATATAGACATTTATTTAACCCTTAGGAGTAATTAATTACCGAGGCGTTTTCAAGTGGCATCTGAATTTCAGATAGCACTGGGGTCTCAGCATGAATTTGGGTTCGAGGATACAATTACACTCGTTCGTGTGATGGCTTTAATGGTTTTCCTGTCTCAGTGGGGTCCTTGTCAGGTCAGGAAGAGGCAAGGGTGTTCATTATATTCAGTAAACACCACCCTTTCTGCGTCTTAGCAAACCTACGCCTTCACAAGAAAAGTCTCACAATTATCTTTTTCTCGCACACTTTTCTTCTTCAGCTACTAAGTGCATCATTACAATGGGAACCTACGCCAGATTGTCCTCCTACGGAGCAGGAGGTGATTGCACTTTTGATGAGTTCTATGCTACTGCTCCAAGAGGGGGTGTTATGCGCAATTTTTTGAATGCTATGGTTACTGTTTTCTTAAATGTTGAATTACTTTCAACAATCTCGTCATTAAGATGTCGTTCAACCTAGTGGAAATAATTCGAGAAGTATTTCATATACAGGGTGCGCTATTTTTTAAAGTCCCATATTAACTTAAAAAATAATAAAACAAACGATTTCCATTTATATTGTAAAAGGTATTTTTATTTAATTTGGTTCTATGCAATTTAATTGGACTGGTTTTTTTATTTTTAAATCAATCAAGTGACCGCCTATTGACTAAAGGAAAATGTGTCCTTGTTTGGTGCGTTTTCGCTCACTTTTTTGAGCACCTCGGGATGTATGTTTGAGCTCGTCAATGGTCTGAGGCTTGTTAGCGTACACTTTGCTTTTCAAATAATCCCACGAAAATAAGTCCGGAGGCGTCAAATCTGGAGACCGGGTGACCAGTCAATGTCGTCATTTTTAACAGCACACGTCCAAGAAATTTTCATTTAACTGGCTATAAATCGCTATAATTATCCATTGTTTGCTTTGCATAGTGTATCATGGCGCACCATCTTGTTGAACGGGACGTCGACCATCTCCCACTACCCGTGTTCAAAAAAATTCTACGCCAAACGACGAATAGTGTTGTTAAATGTTGCTGACACAACTGAACGACTATTTTTAATGTACAGCTACTATTTCAGTGCGTTATTTCGGTGTGAAGCGATCCATGGTTAAAATCATACTGCATTGACATTCAAATACATTATCTTGATCTAGTCAAGTCAATTTATGCAATGTTAACATATATCGACATTAAAGATGGCGCACACGATAATGTACTCTTTTAGACAAGTTCTTTGCGTGCTACTTAAGGCTGCCTTGCCTGGAAGACGAAAAAAAATTCTTTTAAATACTTTCTTCGTCTTCAAATGTTGGTAAGGAATTTTTAAGTTAGTTTATCAAAAAAAGTAAGTAAATTAACTTCAATTTTTCTGTACAAAAAAAAAATGTACGTACAGAAAAATTAACAAATGTTTTTTTTCGATAAACTAACTTTATAATTCATTGGCAACAGTTTAAGACAAAGAATTTTTTTCGGTTGCGTTTAACGTATCGCTATAACTGGCCGCTTAAGCAGATCCGTTTGATCCGCTCTAACCACTTCTTAGGCTGTTCCCGTTGTAGATTGGCCTCTTCCGAATTCCTGTTGTTATACGGATATCGGATATCTCTAAGCTACAGCTGCACATTGCGTTTTCTACAATTCTCTATAGAAGTTTTATATAGCCTTCTATGGCAAACACAGGACCCTGAACGCTGATGGGGAATATGAATCTCCTTTGTGTATTTTTAATTAGAACCAGCTTTTATGGAAAATCTCGGTTCAGGGCAATCACTTTTAGGACTTCTGCTTGAATACCATCAGGTGCAGGCGCCATCTTATTTTGCACCATAGCTACTGGTGCTGCTATAGCTCTTTTGCCAATATTATCGTTCGGCAAAGGAGAAAAAGACGTCTGTTTGGTGTGGTTTTGAATTTGTTAAAGCATCAAGTTGGAATACCACGCTTTCAATCCAACCAATACCGTTTTGTCAGAAATAACAATGAAGTAATCCGCCCTAGCGAGGTATCCGTCGGAGCGGAAAATTCTCCGATTTTATACGATTCGGAGGATTTTTGCTTCGAGGTATTCTTCGGAACATCTATTCGGAATATTTCTCCGACATTTTGTAACGCATATCGGCGAATTACGTTGAAGTGCATTTTTTTCTTCAATTCCGACAGAAATTGGTTGCGGAGAATTTTCCGCTCCGACGGATACCTCGCTAGGGCCGAATATTTACAATGGTGGCCAAAAGTATTTTGACAACGCATTGCAAAATTTAAAACCGCTTATTTCTGCAAACTGAAAGAAGTAACGGTACCCATTCAATTTTTAGGAGATAGACGGTATTAAAAGCTTTAAGATAGCGAAAGATTAGACTGATAACGTAACACCTTTATTTTCTATGAATATTTGCGTGGCAGATTACGATTCTTTGGCTGGACAAAAGTATTTTGACATTGCTTTTCACTTTACTTTTCCATAATTCGTTTGCGTTACAAAACACGTGCTCTAATTTTTAAAGTTATTTGTCTTGTTTTTATTAATAATAATTACTGCTTGATCGAATATTTTATTAAATTAAGGTCAAAAAACGTGAAATAAGTAAACTTATTAGAAATGAAACGGTCACTAAGTATAATGCAGTTATTTCTGCAGAATACCTTTGCAAATTATACAACGTACTTAGACAAACAATTTATTACCAAATAAACAAAAAAAGAAAGAATAATTCACTAAAAATCAGGCCAGATCGGGAAGATCACGCAAAACAAAGCCTATATAGAGGACCGCATAATCCTGAGAAAATATAAAGAAAATGTGCTGATTACACCAAAAGCAGTGTCGATTTAGCTCAAAGAGCACCATAAAATATCAATTAGTAGAAAAACTATCGAAAAACGGCTAAAGGAGGCCGATTTTTAACTCATATAGCTCTTCCAATTCCTTTAATTTCGACAAAAAAATAAGCCGAAAAGGTTAACATTCGCCTAATCTTACATAAACAGTCGCAATCGTTTTGGGAACAAGTATTATAGACAGATGAAAGATCTTTTGAATATCATGGATCGAAGAAAAAGATTTATTGCAGGTTGCCAAAGAATGCTCGCAAAATGAGGCCTGTGTGCCAACGGGTACCACATGGTGGAGGATCGGAAATGTTCTGGGGTTGCGTGTGCTTTAATGGCTTGGGCGATTTGACACTAATTGATGGTACAATAAGCAAAGACAAATATTAACGTATCCTGAATGACTACGCATTCACATCCGGTGACCAGCTCATTGGACAATCATTTATACTGCAGCAGGACAACGCTCCATGCCACAAGGCCCATATGATAACATACTTTTTGAGGAATGTCGAAGTCGATACATTAGATTGGCCACCTCAAAGCCCCGATCTCAATATAATAGAGAATCTGTGAGCTTATATAAGAAGAAAACGAAGCTCAAACTTATCCAGGACGTGTGAGGAGATGATTGCTGAAGTTCAAGGACTGTGGCAGGATTTTTTAGTGGAAACATTAAAAAATTTAGTAAAATCAATTCCTGTACGCTTACAAAAGGTCATTGATGTCAAAGGAGGGTTTACTTTTTATTAATATGTTTGTTATTATCATCAATATCAACTTTTTCGCTAATTTTTTTAAAAACATTGAATTGTCAAAATACTTTTGTCCAGCCAAAGAATCATAATCTGGCACACAAATATTCATAGAAAATAAAGGTGTTACGTTATCAGTCTAATCTTTTGCTAACTTAAAGCTTTAAATATCATCTATCTCTTAAAAATTGAATGGGTACCGTTACTTCTTTCAGTTTGCAGAAATAAGCGGTTTTAAATTTTGCAATGCGTTGTCAAAATACTTTTGGCCACCATTGTATATTTTATGTCATCGCAATCGGCCATCTGCTTCAGAAATTAAACTTATCTGATAGAGAGCACAATTTATTGTTTGTCGCCCACGGCGCATATATCTTTGGGACTCTTCTGTCAGGGGCTGGACGAACTTTAGGAAGAATTAGAATTTAAATGTAGTTTTCTTTGCTGGTACCTACGTAACAAGAGACATACAGTCAAAATTAATAGCATATGCATGGCGCTGCATTGTTTAAAATATTCTGCAACAAGTGATTTGCGCAGAGACGTCACGAAATAAGAAATAACTACGCCACAATATAAGATCCCGTACACGCTGTCAACTTTTTTTATTTGGTTAAAAGAGTCGCCGTCGCAGTCCTGTATAGAAAAACAAATCCATCTTAATCCAGCAGGGTCTGTAGGAGCGAAATTCACAAAAAGAAGTAGACAACAATTTGTACTTCAAAAAAAGAAAAACTAATAGGGAAAGTAAGTTACATCCTTCTTTAGACGTTGACAGATACCTAAGGTAATATTTAGGCAATAACATTTATGGGTATACGGCCAAAGACGAGTGGTATCCAATTCATTCATTCAAAAATAGGTATTTGCGGAAATATATATATAAGCTTTTACGCGCGACTTGATCCATGTTACTTTGTTAAAGATTTCATTTTAAACAACATTTCTTGTGTTTTTTATTGGGTGACATTTACATAAACATGCTTCTGGGTACGGGAGCAAAGTACATAGACGGACCGTGGGAGAATCTTTCCTGGGATCCAGCATATTTTAATGTTTGGCCCTAAGAATTAATAAACGTTATGGCGAAGCACTCTTTAAGGGGAAATTGTAGTCTCTTAAAGTTTAAGGGTTTTGACTTGCAGTCTAGTAGCATGTCAGTAATTAACGCAGATTGATTGTTCTTTCTTACCCAACCTACCACCTCAAAGTACAGCTGACAATCAGGTAAATAGAAAAACGATATCCGGTCGTGTACGTGTTGCTGACAGAGGAAAGTGAACTTATCCGTTTGATAACATTTCTTATTAATAAACATATTCCACCTCCATATTTAAGCTATTCGCTGTTTATCACCTAACGGACGGCAGCACTACACGGAAACGGAATTGTACTAAACATTCTAGCACACCTGTCATTATTTCGTCTTTAATGCTGCTCAGAGAGTTATCATGTGGTATTCACCGATTCTCTCTCAAATTCCCATTCAGACTTCAGATTTTACGTCTTACGCTACGCGTTTAATCGAACGTCAATGTAATTTGCAGCAATCGAGACTTCTTCATAATGTTTTCTATTCCCAGATAATTTTTTTTTTAATTTAATTATTCAAAATTTGCACTCTAACTTATATAAAAACATTTGAAAAACAATAATAAACAAAAATTGATCTTTTAGCGTTGGTAAATTGCATGCAAATGTCAAAAGAAATCAAGATATGTATATTTATGTGTAAATAAAGTTTTCCGCTCGTTATTTCATGTCAACTAAAGCTAACATTCTTACTTACTTACTTATCGGGCTCCCGACCCGTGAAGAGTCTCTGCCTGAGACACTGCAGCCTTCCATCCTCTACGATCCCGGGCACGTTGCTTCCAGTTGTCCAGACCAAGCGCTCTGGCATCCGCGATGGCTTGGTCTTTGAAACGGAGGTTCGGTCTTCCTTTTCTTCTCGAACCTGGGGGCTGGGATTCGAAGATCCTCTTAGCCGGAGCATTATTGTCAATTCGCTCGATGTGGCCGAGCCAATGTAGTCGACGTGTTTTGGCTTTTTGGACTACATCCACATCTTGGTACAGCTCATAGAGTTCGCGGTTGTATCTTCTCCTCCATTCGCCCTCCTCGCACACAGAACCAAAAATCGAATTTTTCTTTCGAAGGAGCCCAGTATTAGCTCTCCCTTCTTGCCTATGGTCCAGCACTCGGCGCCATAAAGCACAACTGGCAAGATAAGGGTCTTGTAGAGCATACATTTCGTCCTTCGAGTTAGAACCCAGTTGTTTTGCCAAACCGAAGTAGCAACGGTTTCCTAGGGTAATTCTTCGCCGGATCTCCACTATGGTGTCATTCGTGGAGTTTATGTTTACTCCGAGGTAGGTAAACTCCCTAACTACCTCGAAATTTTTGCTATCAACAGTGACGTTTTGTCCTAGGCGGTGGACAGTTGTTTGTTTGTTTGTTGATAGCATGTACTTGGTCTTGTCCTCATTTACTTCAAGGCCAACGGATTTCGCCTGTTCTTCAATCACCGTGAACGCTTCTATCACGGCACGCTGGGAGCGACCGATGATGTCAATATCGTCCGCATAGCCCAGCAGCTGGACGGACCTGTTGAAGATAGTGCCTTCCGTGTTAACAGCTGCCCTGCGCACTATCTGCTCCAGTACGAGATTGAAGAAGTCGCATGATAGCGCATCTCCTTGCCGAAATCCGGTGCATGTTTGAAATAGTTCGGAGGATCTACTTCCAAACTGCACGCTGCAGCGCGTGTTTTCCAGCGTCACGCGACACAGCTGAATCAGTTTTCCCGGGATTCCGAATTCGGCCATCGCCATATAGAGCTCCTGGCGATGTATGCTATCATACGCGGCTTTGAAGTCGATGAATAGGTGGTGAGTTTCGACTTGAAATTCGTTGGTCTTTTCCAGGATTTGCCTCAGTGTGAAGATTTGGTCTATAGTCGATCTGCCGGGCCGGAAGCCACACTGGTACGTGCCGATTAGTGTGTTGCAGAACGGTTTTAGACGTTCACACAGTACGTTGGATAGGATCTTGTATGCGACATTAAGCAGGGATATGCCTCGATAGTTCTTGCAAAACATACGTTTATTAATAATAATTTGAAGTTAACTGTCAAATAGGTAATATGAGTTTTTAATTTATTAATCTTCGGCCTCTGAAAGGAGCAGAAAGATCAATGATAGCTCAAAATACTCGGGGAAGTATTGCCTTTAACCCGTTTAAAGCATTTTTTTTTCGGATTGGCCCAGATAAAGAAGTTTGCACCCTCCTTTTCAACCCTTATAGAAAGAATTTTGAAAATAGTTGAAACGTACTTAAATATTTTCGCTATCAATGAACGAAATTTTAAGTTTATACGATTAAATATTTATCAGCAAAGAGCCAAGCATCAAAAAATACCTTCTTCAAGGCAAGTAAAATAAATTGTCAAAGTCTCATTTTTCTACGACATGCGGTTAATCTGCGCGTTATCTGTCAGTCACACTACTGCTTTATACAAGAGATAGTTCCGCCGCTGAACTTAGTCCAAAGCAACTTCTTATTCTCACTGTAGCCTTCATTTAACCTTGTTGTGTTGGTACAACCTACAAGTTTACAGCTTGCTTATTTCTTGGGTATTCCAAAATTTGGATCATTGCCATCACGCACTTGACTTTGTCCTCAAAAAATGCTCAACGAGTTTGTCTGTGCTTTAAAAAGTGTTACAAACGCTTTATAGTATTGGTACTGCACTTGCAGTTGACCTAAAACTTTCTATCACATCCTGACCCATTTCAATCAGTGTCCTTCGGTTTTTTTTTCATTGTGAAAAAAAACGACACAATAGATAAACTTCTAGTACTTCTCCACAGATCCCTTACAACAATGTCATATTTTGCATACAACAAATTTGAACACGTGCTTGACAGAAGACCACTCACATAATGTTATCATTTATTCAATAACGACGTTGTCTGTTAAATTTTATCTAGCACAAGGATATTTTAAGCTCTTTAATGTCTGAAATTTGAGTTCTAAAATCGAAGTCCCACCCGCATTCCTAATAGAGAAATAATGACGGATAAAAATGTAACAGATTACTAAATCGCTTTTTAATAAGTTGTTTCACTTCCACAACTGGAAACTGTTTTTCCATTTAGCAAGACAACACAATTGCATAAATTGTATTTTGTATAATGTTGTATATCTACTTTATCACATTAAACAATTCGAAAACGATTTGTCCAAACAACAAGTACAACTACAGACACAGAGTACAGACTACAGACATCGGGAAGACTGCCAGCATTTTGCATGAAAATCATTTTGAATGGAGAGCCTTTTATGGTCGAAGAATAACTCCATCTAATTGCAGTGCAATTAGTGGAAAAGTACTGCTCAACGTCGACGACGATGTCTGTGTCTCGAATGCAGTCAGGTATCGCAGGAAATCTCTGCCTTCGTCTGAAATGGTTCGTTTTTATTTTTTATTTTATTTTTTTATTTTTAATTAGGAAAATGTAGGTAGCAATTTTGCATTTCACTACAATTACGACGACGACGACAATGTCAGGCGAACAAAGTGGAAATTAAATATTTAACGTCCTGCCGGCTTTACAAATATGCTAACATTTTGCTACATCATGGAAACGCTGAAAAACAATTTAACAAATAACATTTTTAGGCAACCAATTTAAATGGAATTTAAATAATAAAAAAACCTTTTTCCTTCTTTTTTTTTAGTACCGCATTCGACCGGGATCAAGAAGTACGTGGTATGGTGTTTGATATGTGGAGGATTCTCATGCCTTTTAGGGGTGTTATTCCTGGGCGTTTATTTCCTGCTGCACTCGTACACCATAACGGTGGGGAATTTCGAGACTGTGCCCACATTTGTACCTGCAACTTTGGTAAGTAGAAGTAGAAATATAAACTAGAATGTATATCATGGAGGTTTAAGGCGTGATTGTGTAAGGAGGAGTGATTTATTGCTCCAGTGGTTAGGTCAACTTCTATGGACGATAAAGTGTAGTATTTCTTTCCCACCGACAATTTTGCAGAGCATTAAGAAAAACAGTCAATTGCAGGCGTTGCGTTAAAGTTGATACATTTCCTGTGGAAACTTTTAAATATATTTAGATGTTGTCGGATTTGTTAGAGATAACTAAACATCGAATCATAGTTTCTAAAGGAAGAATTGTGGTTCTAAATCGCATAGTTAGGGCATTTTCATATGAGAGATAAATTACACCTTATATCTATTTGTAAACAGAAGATTGCGCATTTCACTATTCCAGGAGAAGGATAGTTATCCATCAAAATGTGTTTAAAAAAAACAAGTTTAAGTAATGAAATTTCAAATTTCAAACAAAACACCCAACGTCACAGTTTATTAACAATCCGTAACTTTGAAACGCGTTCCATAAACCTGCGAACAAAAAACTCGTTCCAACATAACCTCAAAATGGAAATTTCGTTGCAATTTGTTTGTTAAAATGTCTAAAAAGAGTTTACTGCTACTACTACATTCCATTTCCGCATTTGTAATTAGAATAAATTAGAAACAAATTATGACAAATGTAAACTGTCATTGGATTCGCGGGTATCTGATCAAATACAATAGGTCTGGTCCCTTACTTTTTTGGCCAATTTCGGCAAAATGTCAGATATCAAAGAGTGGGGATATATTCTCTCTGAAAAAGAGACTATAACCAAAAAGTACAGGAGCGAAAGTTTTTCATGACATTTGTTTAAAAACCTATGCGAGAAAGAAAAATTATTTTCATAAACGTCAGTGGGTTAAAAAAAAAAACCAATAATCCAAACCGAAATAAACAGCCAATTCAAATTGACTTTTGAGAGAATTGACAGCTAAGGTCAGTTATAACAAACTAGCCCAAAGAAATTTCTTGGGCTATTATTTGCAGGTTTTTGTGGTGGGGAAATGTTTTGTTTTCTCTTTATGGCTCTCTTCAACCCAACTTTTGCGTAAAAATTTGACTCAATTTGACTTATGTGTTCAAATTTATTATCGTTAGGGAACAGACCTAAAGTGGGTATCAAGTGAATGTACTGTCAAAATTTTCGAATATTCATTCGTTCGAAGACTCGTGGTCGCTCTTTAAAAAATCTGCAAGTCTGCAGTTTAATAAATGAACTAACCCCTTCCGGAATCCATTTTGTTTTGTTTGAAAGCAAAATTCACAATTCCTCCCTATACGTAAACAAGATGGCCGACTAAAATACATATCATGTTACGTATTTTTGAGTGTGCTGTGCTGTCTTCTTTAGTCAGTTTAAGTATTGTGTACAAAGCACAAGCTGGTAATGGCCGCGTACCGCGTTCCTCTGCCCGCTAGACAAAATATCGCATATGAAGGAACGCTCGCGCTATAGCCCTAGCGCAAGCGGCCGCTTTTTTTCTCTTTCTCAATACAATGGGTAGTTTTGCGCTAGATTGAAAAATTTCCCTGAAAGGATATTTCACAAAAAGTTCTAGATGTTTTTTTATACATGCCGCTAGTCATCTAGCGGGCAGTGGAACGCTGGCAATGTGATGCTATTGGAAATAACCGAATAAGATAAAGGTGCCTATGTAAAAGTGTGAAAGTGGAAAGGAAACTAATATCAATCAAATAATCAGTATAATTTTGTTGTTTAGTGCAAAAAAGTTACACTTTCGCAATGATACTAGACCATAGCTGCATCGAATCGTGACCGGCCCTTACATTTTCCATTTTGTAAGGCTAATCACTGAGCCGCAATTAAAACGTAAATTAGTCGAGAAATTACTAGATTTGTCGGCTAGCCCTCCATAAGCCTCCAGTGAATAAAAAAACTATTCACTTGATGAGCAAAAACCAGTAAAAACTCAGACACATCAAGTCAGCCATCTGTCAAAATTAGTCAACTAAAGTTTGAAAGAGAGCTCTGAGCTGTGTGGATACATAATTTGGACAAATTTATCAATAAAATGGGGACGTACCAAGTACATATCAAGTTTAGTAAATCTGACAGCTGACTAACTTGATGTATCTCAGTTTTGATTGGTCTAAATCGGTCACATGGGCAGCTGTTTCAGTTGACGTTTATGGAGGGGTAGCCACGAATCTAGTCAAAAAATTCGTGACTGAGTACATAGTTGACAGTTCGCATATGTGGCTGACGTAGGAAAAGTGACGTTGCCGACCAATCAAGATTTTGTGTTCAGTCCAAAACCAATCTAGTCGACTTAAAACAACTAAGTTTTTGAACTACTAAGTATTTAAATTTTTTACTTTGACATATTCACTGAAACCGTCACCACTTTTCTTAAAAATATAACCAACGTCTTAAATGACATGCAGGCCAAACGTTTTAGTGTACATTGGCCATTGACAAACTTAGGCAAATTTTCTATCGTTTGGCAGAGAATCTGGTCATCCTACCTTAAGTTGTGGAAGTTGCTCTTACTTCTGACATTGTCGATTAATAAGTTTTGGCTGTCAGATAGAATCGGGAGTGTAGATGTGCCGTACTAAGAAGGAGTCAAATTTCAAACTATTCTTCATCCTGTGGTGCGTGTTGAAATTTGTTTGACAAAATTACAAAGATCCAGTGCCAGAGCCTTTAACTGCTCGAGGTCCACTCGCTCTGAGTATAAAAGACACCAGACTAACTCAGTTGATGCAACGGCACACATTATCAAATAGTTTTACTCACTCGATGTTTATAGAACTATGTACATAATTTATTTAGCAACTCACAACTAACATTTAGCCCGTATTCAGAAACTTTGAGAGAAAACTTTTTAATTCAAACTAAAAGTGCAAAACTGAGTTTCACCATGCTCTGCCATAAGTTAGTGTGTGTTTTTATTAACGGCGAAAGGACTACGCCGAACAATCTCGAAACTCATAAAAACAAAGTGCGTGTAAGGACTCTTGTAAATAAAATGGGTAATGCAAAAATGTCTCATCCATATACGACGATAGCCATTATTATGACTCTATACCCACACAACTAAATCCAAATAGAAAAGTTAAACATGTAAGCACTTTTTGTTATACGTTGCGTTGCGTTGCTACTTCCACTAAGCAAGTCCATAACTTTGCACTCAATATTTGTGAAACAGAGCCGTGGCCTAGAAATTCGCCTTTATTGTTGTCCTGTCAGCAAAAACGAAGCAAACACACAGTAGAATAGGCACGCTGTGTTTTTAGAAAACAAACATATAGCAAAAGCGCACAAAACAAGAAAACCAGCAGAATGTGTTGTAATTCAAAATAAAAAGAAAAAAAAGAAATCCCCAACACAAATGAGAACGGAAACACAACGGAAAAAAGTAGAAAAATAGAAAAAAAATGTATAATGCAAAACACAACACAACAGAAAGGATATTTACACTTCCCTTATTCATTTATTCCCCCGGTCTGGGCCATGGTTTATAACTTATAAGGGATTTACTCCGCAAGGACATTACACAAGTCATTTTGCATTTGTCGAAACACACGCACATCGGGACTGGAACGGGAGTGAGTAAATCCAAGCCCAGAAGAACCATCAAACCTAAAACGAGATGATTCTCATCTGCTTTATGAATAAAACGGCAGTAATCCTTTTTTTTCTCCTGAATACTGGTTACCCAACCCAGACCCAGACCTAAACCCAAACGCAAAACCGAAACCGAAAACCTTTTGTGTGTGTCTGTCTGGTATGGATCTGGTCTGGAAAAGAATAAAATTTAAGCAAGTTGTGTGTGCTCGGTACAGGGCAGGGGGAAATAAACTTTCTAATTGCGATTTGCGATCCTTTGCCCGGAACGGAATCAAACACAAGAGGAGTGTGTACAAAATACAAATTCAGGAGTTTGAACTTTGCCAAATGTGTTTGAAATAAGAAACAGGGACAGACAGATAGTGCAACTACAGTTCCTTATGAGATAAATTGAATCCTTGAAATGATTGCAAATATAAAGCCGGTGAGGTGTCTTTCCGTTAAACTGTTATTTTTGCCATATCCTATTTATGGCAAAACACTCGAATGTAAGCGCAATAACTTGACATTCCTTGCATTTAGCGTAATGTACCGCACCAATCCTTTTATCCTTCAGTTCCTCTTCTGTGCAAATGCAAACAATCCGTGCATTTAAATAAGGATATACATCGCACCCGAAAGCAGATGCTATTTGGCAAAGAACACAACTGGAGCACAACATTGCATCTTCTCTTGGTATATCCTTACCCTATATAAGCTGTCGGGGACAGAATCTCAAAACACATTGCCGTCCTGGTCCTGCCTTACATCATCATCATTGAATCGTGTCCAAACGGCGTAATCCCTGCTTCTCTATATAGATGCCCTGGCCGCCTGTAGTTATTGTTTATCCTTTCGTGAGCCTGGATTTAGGTTTTTCAGTTGCTAGCTGGGTGCATGTGTTTTTTTCTTTTCCCTTCTTTGGTTTTGCGCAGTTTTTGCTTCCACTTTTGCTTCTCGGCTCTATGTCTTTTGCTGTTGGCTGCCATTGTTGGACACTTGTGTTATTTAATTAAAAATTTAAGTGCAGAATTGAAATGAGGAAGCAGGATGCCTTAGTGAATATTTAGGACGAATGGTGTTTTTTTTTAAGGGAGATTAAATAACTTTTTTAGTTTTGAATTTCTTGAGGGAAATGGTGTGTGGAAGAATGTTATGGGTCAGTCTTTTAATGTGATGCTTGTCCGGGTAATTGCAGCTAGGATGTGGATGAAATGGCTGGGAACTTTTGAAGGCGAAAACAAAAAAAACGAAACTTTTTTGAATTATTTTACAAAGCGTGGCTGCAAAAAAGTTTCAGGCAATCCAATAACGGGTTGACCATCTAGTGGTTTCTTTTTAAATCATAGGTTATTTTGACACTGACAACTGTTTCCCGCTCGAAATCTTGACAGAAAGTCAGTATCATACTTCCGCGGAACGAAATGAGTCGCTTTACGCTTGAACAACGTTGGGAAATATTGAAAACTTCTTTCCAAAGTGAATGCTGTTCATCTCGGCGGCTACGTTAACAAGCTTAATTGCCGCATCGAGGGTTCGGAATTCTTACGCATTTTACTGAATTGTCGTTCCTCAACTCGCAAAATAGAGCGGCTTCGAGAGAGCAAGATATTTCCCCTCTTACTAGTTTTTACTTAACAAATTTCTTTGCGTAAGAATTGAAACAACTGTCAGTCGCCTGAAAATTGACAGCTGATTTGAATTTGGTGTTCTCTTTGGCATTTGGGTTTTATGAACTATCTGTCATTTTTCACAGGTTACTACAAAAGCTTTCTTAACTTCTGCGTAAGTTTCCCTCTGAGAGAGTTTTCATCCCCTCCACTGTCATTTTTACAGTCTTTTCCATTTTTACTACAAAAGTAAAGAAACAGACCTTTAATTTATCGGTTACCTTTTCATAAACTTCAACTGCAAAATCTAATAACGTGAACAATCTGGGCCAAGAAAAACTCATGTAGTCAGTCAGCTGTCAACTTACTGACTTTATGTATCTCAGATTTGATTGGCCTAGATCGGTCACATGGGCAGCTGTGTCAGTTTACGTTTATGGAGGGGTAGCCGATGAATCTGGTCAAGAAATTTGTGATTGAGTATATACTAACTTGACAGTTCGCATATGTGGCTGACGTAGGAAAAGTGACCGTTCCCGACCAATCTAGTTTTTGCGTTCAGGTTACATATACTCCCGACCAATCTAGTCGACTTACTTAAGACAACTAAGTTTTTGAATGTACCCATTTTAACAGACTTTTTTTTACTAAAATTGAAGACATGGATTGGGAGGACTTTGAATGAAGTTTTCCGAAAGTATGTCCATAGTCTAACTATTTTAGAGCGTCGTGTCACCCCATTTTGGCGTAAACTCTGATAAGTCTGTAAATTCTAAATAATTGCTCAATTCCTCAACCACCTGCAGTCGCCAAGTTGACACTGTCCCACCCAGCAATCTTTCTATAACCAACTCAAGGGTATTTTGCTGGTAACAATTGAAATTGATTTATCATTCGAGAACCTTTCCCCAAAAAAAACGGACTTGTTGTAAAAACAATGAACAAATTCAAACTAGTACAATTCCTGAAGCGTTTTGTATTCACTGTACGAGCGCCAGCAGAGAAAAGTAAATCAAAACTGGGAACTCCTCCGGTCCTGCTCCTGATTTACTCCTTCTGATTGGAATAGTTGTTGTTTTTTTCCTGTTGTGTTTTTGTGATGAAAACTCGGAATGTTTTATTGTTAATTCAATTTCTTGTCATGTAACTAACTATGGATTCCCCATCGGATTGTAAGGCAACTTTCCCGCAGCACTGACGGCGGCGGCGTCGGGTCCAGTTCTATTGGTTTTTCTGAATTAAAGTAAACATTCATGATTTTATTGCAGTCGTTGTATTCCACTTGGAATTGGAATACGAAGCAGCGACAAAGACAAAGACAGCAGCACGATTTATATGCAGGAGGAGGGAGATGGAGAGCTCCAAAGTTTTTAATTAAAATTGTTCGTGAGGTCGGTTAGATGGTGGTTGGCTTGGTTTGCTGGGCAAGCATGGGGTAGATTTTAACCACGTCCAATGCGAAACACCACAGATTTAAAGTCCTGTTCCCGTATCTATCCAGCACGTCGTTGTTATCGTTTGCTGATCGGAAAGTTAATTAAAGTTGTGGTTAAATCAATTTTGCGAGAGAGGAAGCAAGCATGTCAGCAGAATCCCTCTGCTATTTCCACGTGCATTCAATTCAAACTCTCTTGAATTCAGTTGGGCCTACATGCACGTGTACCTAAGCCAATTAAAATGTCTCTCTTTGAATGGGGGAAATTTTGTTTCATCTTGTTTAAAAAAAAAACGTGTAATCTGATTAATTAGAAGATCGCGGTGACCTGCTGGACCTGTGGTTGTGTTGTGTCCTCCATTATGGGGTTATAATTTGAAAAGACGATTTCGGAAATGCGTTTTGCTTTTTTCAACCGCTTAAGGGGGAAGTCCAATTAAAAAGGTTGAATACCTACTTTGATGCCGGTTAAGGGGGAAATTTGGGCCGAGAATGACCTAAATATATGTTAGGGATAATGCTTTTGAAGTGTATGACGAAGCCCCAAAATTGGAATATAGCACGCAACGTACCTTTCGAGGCCAATTGGATTAGCACATTGGTCATAATTTGTCCCGAAAAATACAAAACCTCTATATAATGCTTCGTGCAACGAAAATGAGTTTTTCGTTTAACTTAAAGATGCCTTACGAGTTGAGGAGGTTCAATTAGTTGATGGGATAGGTGTGTGTTGTGTTCGAACACAAAAAATGTTTTAAATAAGCGACTGGCTGCTCGTGTCAATGTTTTTATTTTTAACTTTCTCGTATACGTAGTAAGAGAAAGGTAGGTACCTATTGTATTCGTACAAAAAATCGAACTCGAGATTTTAATCAAATCTGACATTACGATGATAGAGGAACTCAAAAAAGTGGGTCTCGCAATTCTGTCCGTCTGCCCGTCCTTTCCTGAGCTCCACAGCGCAAACGGCTGAACGGATTTCTTTCAAACCTCGGATTTTGAGTTTGTGGGCCTACAGTTCGGGGCCAATTTTTTTTGCACGTTAAGAACTGCCGTTGTAACGGTATTAAGCAATTTTGAGTTTTTCGAAAACGGCTCTAACGATTTCAACCAAAATTGATATTTGGGCTTAGATAGTTGAGGTTAACATGGCTGCATACCCAGTTTTTCGCAAAAAATCTAATAACGGTAATTTTGAAAATTGACCATATCTCTAAAACGGTCAAAACTATTTCGACAAAAATTCATATTTTAGGTAATATGGTCATTCCTAACATGATAGCAAACTCAGTTTTTCCATAAATTATCGTTCAACGGACTATTTTGAAAAAAACTACGTTATTTAAGAATTTAGTTAATTGTGGTTTACTTGAAAACGCCTCTAACGATTTTAACCAAAATGTTTACTTGCGCTACGCTACATGGGGTCAACATGGCTGCATACCCAGTTTTTGGCTAAAATCGAAAAGTGGATTTATCTCGAAAATGGTCAATGCGATTGAAACAAAAATTAATGTCTAAGGTAATATGGTCATTTCTAACATAATAGCAAACTCTGTTTTTCTCTTAATTGCCTATAATGGATTTTTTTTCTTTACCTACATGAAACCCGACTAAAGCTTTTTTGACCAAAATGCATTCTTGGATTAAAATTTACGTTTTCAGCATTACTGCGTCCTTCATTATCCATTCGAATCACCGGAAACTCTGATTTCGAAAACTGTTCAAATCTTGAAAACGCCATTTTCGATTTGGATAAAACTTTAAAAACCAAGTTATACTAACATGCTGAACAATACCCCATACTCAGTTTTTAGCTAAATAGTTGAGCAAGATAATTTTTCGAACTCAACATTGCAATATTTTTTACTATTTTGTCTGCATAATTTTCCAAAACCCGCTCTAACGTTTTTCGCCAAAATGCTTATTTAGGATAACACAACTATTCTTAAAAGACACCCCGTACCTGGTTTTTCTGATAGAGAAATGCAAAAAAGGCCGTGTAGTAAGCTTTTCCGTACTACCAGTAAAAATGCAATTACAACTACTACGTTCTCCTTTTCAGCAAATATTACCGACTTCTTCTTTTTTCAACCTTAATTAATCATGAACCTTAAAATAATTGCAACCAATTGGGGTTTTTACTATCAGAAACCACCACTTCATTTGCAACCCCCATACACATTCATCGGCATATACAATTTAAAACCGCGAGTGCAAATTCAAAAACAAATCTCTGAATTCTTACATAATAAATCTATGTCAAGATATATGTATATCACAAACCTTACTCGAGTCGTAGCCACCTACAAGCATCACCAGTCTGAAAAATCTTGTTTATACCTTTTAAGAATAATAAAATAATAATAAACCAACCAAACTGATGATATGAACGAGAAAGTTTCGTGCGATCCAGTCATGCACATTTTTTTATATACGTAGGTAGAGAAGAGATAATCAAGATATGAACAACGGTTTACCGCTTAAAGTGTACTTAAGGCGTTAACAGAATGCCTCTTTGAGTTACCTTTTGTTTCTGCAATACTCGGAACGCCCCGTTTAGGTAATCTGTTTACTCAGTATTGTCAATCTTCAGACTTCTAAGAATAATATGATTTCTCAGTCTTCTCCATTGCGATTGCAATATGTTTCCACTTATATACAATTGAATGGCATCATCAAGGACGACCCAATTCGAAGTGACTCGCTATGGAAAGACCTACGGATTTACTATGTAATGATGCTGTCTAATTTAAACTCTTAAATTGCATAATAATTACAAAAACTGGACGAGCTACGAGCTTTCCCCCTTCACGAGTGCAATTAATTTTGCTGCCTTCCAAACACCCCAGACCCCACCCAGAAGAGGGGCCATTTCTGCTTACTGCTTATATATTTAATGCAAAACAAATACTGTGCACATTTGTGCTTAAGTGGCCATTAAAAAATCTCCTCAAATATCATTGAACCGGGGCCGACAATGCACCAGCAGCAGGGGCGCACGCAGATGGAGGGTTCTTAGTCCTTTTTGTAAAGTTGGCAACATGTTTGTGCCTTGCACAGGGTGCTGTGTAAACATTATTTTAATATGTATACATCTAAAGGGAGACGACGACGACGACGATGATATAATATCTCATCGTGAAACGGAAGACTTTGTCCTATGCCGGCAAATGCCGAATTAAAATAGATGGGTGGCATTTGGCCACCATATCTTTTTATATACCTACGCCTTCAACTTTTCTTCGAGAGTCCTTGGGGGGGGGGGATGCAAAAAGAAATAACAATTTATTTGCTCGGAGAACGCAACAGTAGTGGGGGTTTATATAGAAATATACAATCGACTCACAGTTCGTTGCCTTGTGACACGTCCTGTTTCTGTATGTGAAGCAATCTTCGTTTTATCCTTATCCGATGGCGATGTGTGCGCGAGATATGTGGGCTTTGCTTTCTTTCTTTATTTTTCATTTATCACCCCCGTCCTTATTCTGCTCTGCAACTTGCTGTGAATGATATAAGAATGCGTTTGCCCTAGAGAAATTGTGATCCTGTTGTTTTTTTTTAGCATTTACGCGAAGGCAGGCGTCGTCTTTTCGTCCATTTACAGCGCTTTCCCGTCTCCAGGGAGAATTACATACCGAGATTGCAGATTGCAGATTTCGCTTCGGCAAATTTGGAGCACATTTCCACTTGTTGGCGATCACACTTGCACTTTGAATTGCTGTACGAGTGTGGGATGGGGTTGGGTATTTATTACAAACGCGCAACGAGGGAATTACAAGCTTCTGTTAATTTAGACACACACATATAATACTTATATAATAGTGTTTATTTTGTTTTCTCTTTTTTTGCAGCTAATCTTAACCGGATTGTGCATCATGAGCCTGGCGAGAAGACGCAATCGGTACAGCTACTTGGTGAGTAAGATTTCCATTAAAAAATTTAAACTTTGGCATTAAAGCCACCACGAATAAGAGTGTGGCGCTTTAGGCCAGACTCGACTAGTAAAATCTATTTTTAGACTTTATTTATGCCTATAAAAGTTGATGGGAAAGCGCTTTAAAAATTTATAAACTCCGTGCAGCGAAATGTGTGACCATAAAATCTTGAGTGTAGATTTTTAGGAATTTATTAAGAGGCTTTTTTTGACAGCTTTGTTATCATTGAAAAGAATGGCCTTGGTTAAATTAAATTTGTGTAATGAAGGTATGAATTATGTTTTGGACTGAATTGTGCTATAAGAAGTACGCAGTTCATGCAAAATGTTGTTCTCCACTGTAGAAAAAGCCTCCACAAAATTTAAGCTAGCCTAGGTCTGGTACGTTCAACTCTAGGGCGGAGACAAGTTATGTGAACCTGACTAATTCTGTAATTTCAAGGAAGATTTGGCCAACCTACGATAATAACCTCTTAGCCAGAACGCGTGTAGATGTCGCCAGAGCTATTGGCCTCTAGGTACTCACGCAGCCATCAGGCTTGGCATCCCCTACAACTCCCAATGCCATAGCTGCGCTGACATAAAACAAGAGTGAAACGGTTTTCCACCTTTTTTGTGAATGTCCGGCAATAGCCAAAACCAGACATAGTGCACTAGGAAATCCCTTCGGCCATCCAAGATAGACACTTTAATAGAATCATTAAATTTCTCAACTCCACAGGCTGGTTTTGAACTACCGTAACATCCTTCTGTCCCTTTCAACTTCTGGTTCCGCTCATGCGTTATTTGTGTTTCTTCCCTTGTCAGGTAACAGAGAATTTGCAGCCACTTAAACCAACCAACCAGGTAGGGTACGCTATGAAGAAAAGAAAAAATTAGCGATGTTTCTTTCCATCACCTTGCTAAGTGTTCGCTTAATTTTGACAGTTGAAAGCTAATAAACACAAACAAAACTGGCTAGTACATAAATTTTGTGATTTCGATCTTATTTCACTTGATTCTTCTAGATCCCGTTCTTAATTCACTTGATCTGTCAAAATAAATTTGTAGGCCGATCTGACCGAGTTGAATGCGCAAAAAAGAATGAGTCAAAAAAAGCGGGAGACTCAAGCGCATGGTCGAGCTGTCATTCGTGACAATGACATTTGGGTTGGAGTGTGTTCGATTATTTCAACCGGTGCGGCGTCAACACAATTTTTAAACAAATATTTTTCACTCGAACTGGAAAGTGGAAAGTTCATTTTGACATTTCGCAGTGAAAAATGTTTATGAAAAAATTGATTTCACGTGAACTGCGTCCCAGCCTTTAAGCGCGAACAGCTAAGGTTTTAATTTGACACATAAAAAAAACAAAGAAAATATTTAAGACACAGAAAGTTGTCTCTGACAGTTTGTTATATTTTTCAAGAAAAGGAATATTTGGAGGAGACTTTCGTGGAGTAACAACATGATGTAGAAGAAATTAGGCTAACTAAAAAAGTGATTTAATGGAGAAGTAAGTTTTTGTTGTTGAACGTAGCAATGAGCATGAGCAGAGCACTGTTTTTGACTTGACAGTTGACACCTCTTTGTTCAACAATCAACACCCACTTGATTTTGTAGAAAATAACGCGCTTTTCTTCGAGTTATGCGATTTTCTTCTACTTCTTGTTTTCTTATTTTGTGGATATTATCGAAGCCACTTTTACTATGCTTTAAGCTCTTTGTAAATTTTAAATATTAATGACTTGAAGTTTAAAAAAAGGTGGTTTGGATTTATCTTGCTTAGTTGATGTGGAAAGCAAATGTGCAATATATAATTTTGTTTCAAGGTACACAGATGTAAGGCTTTTTAAATTTGTATGCGATTAATTTTGCTTCGACTTCCCATTTGAAAATGTTCACGCCACGCGACTGATGTGCTTTTAAGTTTGTGCTGGACAACGTTAACCTTTGCACAGGAACGCGGAATACATACGTCCCTTCCATTTTAAGGCTTGAGGTACTGCCTGGAGGTGATTACCAGTGGTTTCTTAAACCCTTGCGAACGAGAAGAAAAAAACGAAAGCAAATTTTCGCTTTCGTGTGATTTCTTTCGTTTTTTGAAATGCAAAAATGGTTTCCTTTTTATTTTTTTACAGAATCCCACCCCAGCTTTGCTAAACTGCCTCGTTAAACTTTATCTTTGTAGCCATTTTTGTATTGGAGTCTCATTCTCATGTCAGTGAAATGTAGATGGCACTCAGTTATCATATTTTTTTTATATCAGTCAACACGTGACGTTTATTCGCCAACACTGTATTATCATTCCATAGTTACATACCTATATATTTACATTCCATTTCCAATCCGATGAACTTGGCCCGAGATCAGTATAATTTTGGCTCATTCCGAAAATTAAATTTAATTTCCCAACACCACTCAGTGCACTCACACAAAAACTGTCTTCTTCCTTTGGGAACTTGCAAAAAAGGATATCAATATCAATACTGATGCCCATATCCAGATGTTCCATCTTTCCACCCATCTGGGCTCGCTCACTCCTTGTGGATGATAAATCAGTGATGCCCGACCTACTTGCAGACTTATTCGAAACTCCCATCAGGAAAACGATATCGCGTGATACCCAAAGGACATATAGACAAGGGAACAACTAACGCAGCAGGACGAGGGAGAAATTTCAAAAGTTATTTTCAAATCAATGAATCCATGATTTTCAATTTCTCGTCCCGTTGTTGTTTTCCAACTTTTCATTCTCCACAGCACTCACAACTTACATACTCATGCCGTGTGTCCTTTTCATTCTTTCATTTACAGATAAAATTGTCTGGAGCGTGTGGTTTGGTGTCGGCCCTGACATGTGCCTTGGTAACGGTGACGACGACAGTCCTCCACATGAGCCGCCTACAGGCGTTGCGGGAATGTGAGTACGCACAAAAAACCCGGACGTGTACATGCTATTCCGACATGATTGAGTCACAAGTCGAACGGGTGGATAAAGGTAAGAATCAGAATCCATCAAGTCGATCATTATACTGACGACGACGATGACGATGATGACGATGATGACGATGACAACAACACTAACGACAAGGACTATACACGTTAGAAACGCACACACATGGATGGCTGGGTGCGGGACACGATTTGTATCGAAACCCGGCCGTCATTCAGCCTTATCCAACTACATATAAACATATCTCCTACCATCTAACGTATATTTATATTTTTGTATCTGTCTTTTTTTATTCTCCCGCCCTGCCTTGCCGTAATGGAACCACTTATTGGAAACGAATACCTTAGAGGGTGTGAGGCTGGTATTCGACTCACTATCAGACTGCGGGGTGGTACATGGCTCGCTGTATTCGTGCTTGCGGGCTATATTCGGATTGTCGGTGGCCGGAGTCCTGGTGGCCGTATTTAGCTGCATGCTTGTCTATCAACTGCTGAGGTGGGTGCCGACGCTCGTTTTTATTGCGCGATAGTAAAATACCATTAATCGTTCTTTCTCTCACACACACAGCCACGAACGTAAAAAGATGTACTGGGAGCAGTTGGAGCTGCGCTGTCGGTCGCTGTACACCACAAGCCAACAGGGTCCGACGCCAAATGGACCGATGCCATCGAATGGACCGGCAGGGGTAATTAGTGGTCCGCGGGCGAATATGTGCCGATGTTGTGAACAGTGCCATGCCCATCGGCAGGCGTTGCCCCCATCTGCGTACCCCTGGGATGCTGGTGCCGATGCACGTTTCTGGACTGGCCAGCCGCCGGGAAATTTCTATTCACCCAATCCAGGTGGCGATGATTTAGCCGCCGGTGGAGGCAATGTCCGTGGACTTAATCAGAGTAGCCAACGTGCCCGGGTGGCGGGTTGGAGTTGGCCACGAATGCCATGGCAGAGGAGTTCACCTGATCCCAATTCCAGATACCGCCAGACACCTTCCAGTCCAGACTCGCAGTATGGATTTTCGAATAACGCGCCGCCAACTGGCGATGCCGGAATGACTGATGAGAGGGGTGGTTGTAGTATGGCGCAACAGAACCAGCAAGCCGCATTCAATGCGATGGCCAATGGCCTGCCGTATGGCGTGTGGGGTCCACCACCGCCCTACAGCGATCCAAATAGTCCGGCGCGACGTGGTCGCTATCAGTATATGCACCCGCACTCGAATCAGTGCCAGAACATGATGATGGAGCGGCAGATGGCTGGAACGACACAATCGTCGCATTCGCAAATCCCCAGCATAGAGTGCCACCAGCACAGTTCATCGACAGACAGTCACTCGATGGAGCCTTTCTGCGCACAGCAATCGAACAGAAATATGATTAAGCGGCAAAGTGCCGCTGGCGGTAATGGTGCCTTCAAGACCCCAAAGGACACCTACGAGAACACTCCGTCAGACAGTGATGGACCCAGGGATCGATTTTCGAATACTCTGCCAGTTCGCAAGACCAAGAAACGCGTCATGGAAGTAGGAGCGAAGAGTATCGGCCCCAACTCCCACTCAACTCAGAGAGTCAACGTGCAGAACGTATTTATGGAGCACGAGTACAATGAACCGAACCCGGTGGGTAGCCATCACGAGTCGTTGAGTGGCAATTCCAGTGGCCAACAATCTACATGCCAGCCAAAGATAAAGAGACTGAAAACAGGCGGCGTAGAGAACTCTGGCTTCCAGAACAATGGCGAGAATCTCCCCGATTCAACAGAGGAGGGTGGAGGCGTCCGCAATGGCGATCCCACGGAATCCGAGGTCTATTTCGCAGATGTCAGCAGCTGTTGCAATGTGTCCGTCAAGAACGACAACTACTATGACGATGCGAGTCAGCACCGTCCATCGAACAAGGACAAATCGACGAATCAACCAACTGACCAACCGGAGAGTAACGAGAACGAAGACTACCTAGCCCAGCGATTCGGCCAGCGCGAGAATTCGGTTCGTTGTCGGCTGCCGTTCCCTCAACAATCATCCCGGCCGGAGCATGATAAACTCAATCTGCCGGTCCAATCGAGACAGAGTCTCATACCGAAGGACATCTCTCGCCAGAGTATGTGTTCCGTGGACTCGGGAGAGAAGACTGATTTTACCGATTTATCCCCGGCGACGCCTTGCACAAACTTTGCACATCCTTCCACACACTTTCCAAGTGCCACCAGTACAGCTGGCTATGCCAATCAGGCCAACGAAATAAACGAAGTGGCAGCTAGATCGAACTTTGTGGCCTCCTTTCCATTCTCGTCGGAGCAGAGTCAAGAGGCGCATCGGCGGTCAACTAAAAACATTCAAGATTCAGTCTTCCTAGCGCCAGACGCTCAGTACGAGGTGATCAAGGAGCCGCCAAATCAGTTCGAGAGCACTCCTCTGACAATGGCCACTTATGACATTGATGTCAGCTTCAAGAATCCACCGACTAGTCACTTTCAGAAGGGCCAACATACGCCGATCAAGAGGCCCAACATAACCAGTATTATCCAGAATTTGGGAAACACCGATATGGGCCTGTTGTATCCGGACAGCAGGAGGGAGGCTCCACCAGATGCGGCCCATCAAATATTGTCGAAAGTTGAGCGGGCGGGTAACGTAACGGCGTCGGACAATGAATGGTCCGACAGCAGTGATCGGCGATTGTGAAAGGAAGTGTTTGTTTAGACTGTGCTTGGGGGGGAGCTACTGTCTATAATGATATAAAAATACCGTTAACTATTAAGTGTTAAAGATCCTGTTAAACAGCTCTGAGTCGAGGAAAGGGTTTGTGTGCCTTATGAGAGGGAGGGTCCCGAAATGTTTCTCTATTTTCTGAAAAATATATTGACAGATCTTTGGGTCGGAGCGTCAGGGATAAATCTCTATAAAAAATATTGACCTCGTATCCATTGAAACAAAAATATTGACCCTAGAAAGCCTTCAAAAAACGTAACAAAAAGGTTTTAATGAACTATTCTGCTATAACGCTCTTCCGCGGTCTTATTTCATTATGTCCATCTGTCAAAAAATAAGAGATATATGTGCTAGTTACACAAATCCCAAAGTTACCATCGATCGTTTTAAAAAGCATTACCAGTTGGCTAGTTGCATTAGCATTTTGAGGTTAAAAATCATCGGATGATCTTGCCCATATTGAACAGTAAATATCGGGGAAATCAAATTCAATCAAAATTTCTACGCACGCTCCGGCATGTCGGGCGACTAGTCTTCAGCAGAAATGTCAGATTTAGATTCAAAACAAACAAAAAATATCGTCGGCATAGAAAATTAACTGACAGTGACAGAAGAAGTGAAACATCATGAAGCGATTGGCCCTGATTATAGCCATACGTAAAATTAAACCGAATAAAGTTGAAATAGTATGAAAGTAAGTTTTTTTACATAAAAAAATCTGTCAGAAAAACTTACTGTCACTTTGCTGTTAGTAAAAATTAAATTTCATCAACAAACCACAAAAAAAGTAAACAGCCAAATTTGTTGTTGAGTTTTTTTGATACAAAATCTTGGTCTTAAAATTTTACTTATGAATTACGCAGTTAGTTTTAGTTTATCAAAATAAGAACTAAGCCAATTATCTTAAAATTTGCTTAAATTAATAATTTTGTCACTTTTCCCTACGAAAACAATCACAACAAATCAACCATACAACTTCCATCGGAAAACCTGACAGTTAAGAAATGAAATATTGCAGTGAAAAATACTTATTTTTTTTTAGTTAGACTTACATTCATAATTCATAAGCAAAATTGTAAGACAGAGGTTGAATTCCAGCATAAAGTTTAAGTGGTCAAAAAAAGCAAAACTGTTTCGTATGGCTTAAAGCGCGCTTCCCAATTCCGTTTTATGGCACTTTTTTTGTTTCATCGGAGATCGGAGTTTAGAGTTACTGTCATACAAGCGTCTATCTTCTGTTTTACGTTCCCTTTTTATTTCATCGGAGATCGAAATTAGGTACTAAATAGTTTTCTCAAACTTGTTGCGTCATTTAGGGGCCGCCATTAAAACACATTGGCTGACGTATATATCTATTTTATTCATCTAACAGTGGATGACGTTAATTCCTCCTTACTACTGGGCACATTCAAAAACCTAGTTATCTTAAGTCGACTAGATTGGTCTGGAAGATATGTAACCTGAACGCAAAAACTAGAATGGTCGGGAACGTCACTTTTTCTACGTCAGCAACATATGCGAACTGTCAACTTAGTACTCAGTCACGAATTTCTTGACTAGATTCGTCGGCTACTTCTCACTAACGTCAACTGACACAGCTGCCCATGTGATCGATCTAGACCAATCAAAACTGAAATACATCAAGTCAGTCAGCTTTCAGACTTACTAAACTAGATACTTGAACGTCCCCACTCATATGAATGCGAACAACTACGAAACGAACGAATATTCACAAGTTTTGACAGTCCATTGATTTAATACATTTTATTTGTTGGCAATAGCATTTGGATTTTGAGGTTGAGTTCGAACGAATTCGTTATTCACTCGTTTATGGAACGTGTTTTAGTGTTGTGAATAACTGTAGCAGACAATTCGCTTTGTAACGTAACAAATTGAATTTTCTCCGAAAAACAACTGATTTTGACACTTCTACGCTACACTGACAGAACAAATAGATAATAAAACAGTCGCAGACAGCATTTCTATTCTTAGAACCCAAAATCTTGTACTTTTCTCCTCTGTTCAATTCCTTACTGCTTAGAGAGCGTCACTAAACCGAACAGATCTATAGTTCTATACTGTCAAGTTTAGAAATGTACAAATAAATTTCGGTTTTGTAGCTACGCGGATAGAGGTCGTGCTAATATTAATAGGTTTGTTTGACGTGGCTAGCAAAGTGCGCACTAAGAAGTGTCAGCTAACTTTCACGGCTGTCAAAAACCCTGTACAACCCTGCAAATTCGACTACTATATCGAACGCAAAATATGCTGCCCTGAATTTTGGCATTAAGAATGAATAACAGCAAAATTCAGCACTGAATTCTTGCCCGACATATTAACTGGGTTCGGTTTGGGTCTCAGCTAGGCTGCCCGAGAAGTCCTATCAAACACAGGTTTTCAGTACCAGGGCGAGTTCAGTGCGTACTAGTGCCAACGCCAAAAAAAAAATTAATAGGTAATGGCCACATTGCTATAAATTTAAATTTCTGTAACCAACTTAATGCTGCAGTTACATGGGCAGATTCTTGTCTCAAGTCGACCAGATTTTCTCGAACAAAGAAAAATGCTAGAAAATGTCCTAACACTTCCCTAATTTTTAATTCATGTTTCATGGCATAAATCAGTTTTATTTTCTGCAATGCTTTTTTCTCTTGCTAACTAAATTGCGATTTGCATGAACATGAATAGCACACTTTATGCAACGCTGCATAGCTGCCAACCAACAACTTTAAGATTTATGTATAAAATGTTTCAAAGAAGCAAACTCCCGACTTGTACTCGACATCAAGTGTCAAATATATTTACAACCACCGATGGCTAATGAGCACATTTGCATTAGAGAAAGTGATAGTCCTACTACGACTACAAACAAGTCCTTGTGATGAATTTGAAATCATGTATTTGCAGATATTTGATACCTATAGTCGCGCGTGTCAAAAATGACCGCAAATTCTTCTACAATCTCTCTTATAGAAGACGTATTTGAGTGCCAAATCCTCCCAAACACCTGGCACACAATCCTTTCCATAAAACTACAGCTTTAGCGTAGGTATTAAGTTACAAGCTCATATCATGACTGGGGAGATGTATTTTAAAAGACAGAAATAGAAGACTACGTCCATGTGTAAATATATGACTCACTGACCGGATGTCCTGTGCATCAAAAGTAACCTTAAAGTATTAACCATCCGTCCTTGGGTTTATTTTGTTTTATAGAAATAAAAAATAGGGTGAACGCATTGTCCCCATTTCTTGTTTCGCTCCTCAAATCACAGTCCATCCTCATGTGTATTGGTTACTTTTGATGTCCTGGCTCATCTGCTATGACAGTTATATGCTAGAAAATGTATATTAAGAATGAGAGTAGAACAAAACTATATAGCATTTATGTTTAAATGTATAAGTAAGATAAAATTGTTAGAAATTTAGACATCATTCATGTCCTGCAATAGACCCAAATAGATACTGAGATAAAGGAAGGACATTTGTCTCTTGCTGTGGGAAAGTAACTCGAATCAATATTTCATTAAGGATTACATAAATGGAATCCTTGAAAAATGCCATCGATTCAGTGTCCTTGTTCGAATTTTTGTTGTTAAAAAAGAACACAAGTTCTCCATTTGAATTATTAATTGAATTGGTTTGTAACACATTCATTCAAAGGTGCCATGTGCAGATATTCAATGTATTTGTTTTTTTTTTCTCAATAGTTTACAAGTGGGCGGTTGTGAAATGTACCTATACATACACCTACCGTGCATTGGTGAAGCACATTCAATTTCATGTGGATTGATGGCCCTAAATATATATTTTTTGGTCTCAAGAGATTATGTGACATCACAAGCTGTTTGAAACAAAATGCACAAAACGGGTTTATCTCGTTGACAGAGAGTTCTGTGACTATCGATTGATGACAGATGAATTTGCAGAGAAGAATGTAAGTGTTTGCAACAGCAAAAAGGTCTCGGGGTTTTAGTCTGTACAACTTTGTTTGTTTCATTACGCAAAGTTCAATGTCGGCAGTTCTTATAACTCATTGATTATTTAAAACATTATTTGTTTTATGTGATTTTTTTTAATAGTTGAGAAGTTAAATTAAGATAATGCTCTTATATATTTTAGTTAAGAAATATTAAATATTATGCATAAATGAATAGAATATTTAAAACTGCGTGTATAATTTGGAGCACAAAAATAAAATAATATTTAATATACTTAAATATGGATTTATTGATGATAATTGTTAACAATATAAATATTAGTGCATAGAGAAAATTGTACTACCTATTAATTGTAATGGAGAAAATATAAAGTATTCTTTCAAAAATATACATAATTTAAAAAAAAAATAAAAGAATTGTGTTTTTATTTTTATTTATTTAATGTTGTACAGCAGCGGATCAATGTGAGGAAAACAAATCCAGGTTTTACCCCTAAAAATCATATGCTTCCTTCAGAGAAGGCCGGATTAATCGTTATTTATTTCGAGCCTCAAATGAGACATTCGAATCGGCGTTCTACGTTACTGCGATTATTATAGTTGCTCGACAGTTTTGTTGACTGCTGTTGAATGCTAACGGATCAAATAACAGTGTGACATACGAGAGACGTAACTTTTGTGCTTAAATATGCATAAGGCGAGATTTAAATAAACACAGTCAAATTCATAGCAAAAAAGTTATGTTTATCCATCGCATGCGGTACATGCGTTGCTTATAGGTCAACCTTTATAAATAGGTAGGTATATATTCAACCATCTGTCAAGTTGGAAAAATAGGCGTCAAAAAAGGAGTCAGAAAACTCGAGAAAAAGAGTCAGAAAACGCATGAAAAAACCGTCCTAAAACGAACAAAAAACGCTTCAAAAACACGCGAAAAAACGTAAATGAACGCGTCAAATAACACGTCCAAAAATCGCGCAAAAAAGGAGTGAGGAAGGAGGAGAAAGGCTTTAAAAACATTTACAGCTTAAGAGCAAATTTAAATTATAGATAGATTAGGACTACAAGTTATTTAATTGGAAACTTACATAAGAGAATTAATAACAATAAACAATAACACAAACAATATATAAAATTTAACAAACCCCTTAGAATTATATTCGGCCCTAGTATACTAACTTTTATGTAACTCGTGTTTCATTGAACATCCAATTTAGCCAAGTAAAATAAAGTTGAATATTTTGCATGCAGTTGCAGCAACTACACTCTTCTTGACACTTTCGAGATTCATATTATAGGTATTTATCCCAAGTGGAAGTGAGTTGACGTAGCAGTTCATATAATTATGACACTGACAGCAGCATTCACACTGGGCACATTCAAAAACTTAGTTATCTTAAGTCGATCAGATTGGTCTGGAATAGATGTAACCTGAACGAAAGAACCAGATTGGTCTGGAACGTCACTTTTCCAGCATCAGCCACATATGCGAACTGTCAGCTTAATACTCAGCCTCGAATTTCTTGACTTGATTCGTCAGCTACCCCTCCATAAACTTCAACTGAAACAGCTGCCCTTAGTCCAATCTGACCGAACTGACCGACCTAGTCCAATCAAAACTGCGATATATCAAATCAGTCAGCTGTCAGACTTACTAAACTAGATACTTGAACGTCCCCACTGTTATTGTGTCCAAAAAACTAAACTGTCATTAGCGTAATTCACAATCAGCGAACAGTAACGTTGAATAAAACTTAAAGTCAAGATACACCGCTCTTTATACCATAGTTTATACCACTTTTTTACTAAAGTCACTCGCTCGGTGAATTGTTTCATTTAACATTCGTCTGCTTTGATCAATTAAACAGACTTACTGTATTACTGTTTTACTGTTTTAAGCACACTACATCGTTAAAAGGACTTATCCCTGTCTTCGGTGCATTTTTAAGTGGAAATATTCCTCGCTTTGAACATTAGCAGTGTTTTTTGAGCTTCTATCTCAGCAAAGTAAGGTAAAGTAGGATTTTTAACTCGCATTTACAACACCTATACGCCATACTTGACATTTCAGACATAAGAGATTCTATATTTATCTCAAGTGTAAGTGAATTGACAGCAGCAGCTTAGGTTGGACATTGTAATGTCGTTTTCCATTGGGCAAAAAGAAGCGTCCGGGAGAGTCCGGAATCGAAAAAATCACTTCTGAAATCGTTCCTTTGGCACAAAAAATACTCTTCTGGTGATTCTGAGAAGAGAAATTCGCTTCTCGATTTGAAGTCAGAATCCACTCAAGGAGCACTCACACATGTGTAATTTGCGTATTTTACACAGGCCAGGTGACAGCAGCCGTAGACTATTTTTTGGCATCTCACCAATACATTTTTGCATTCAACCAGAAGCAGTTTTCTTGTTCCATTGGATCTGAGAATGAGTGAATCCCCGAGTGAAACCAATGGAAAACGACATTACTTTTCTTTGAAGGAGCCCAAAAAACACACCTACTGTTATACACCTCATCTCGCAGCATCTTTTGCACACCACATTAAAAATGCATTTCGTTGAATGTTTTTTTTTCTCAAAGTTACTTATTATTTTGTAAACGTCTCTCTTTCTAAAACTAAGTCATTTTTACAATATTCCCCTTTCTTACACAACAAACTCGAACAGACTTACGGATTCATAGCTAGGTTCAACAAATAAAACTTACAAACGAATACGTGACCAGAATGGTTGACAGCGCTATTGCTGCTACATTTAAAGCTCCCGAATGACTACCCTTATGGTCTTCCAGTGTGCCATGTGGAATCTCATTATGGTCAATGTGATTCCTGTCATTGTCGATGGCATTCTGTTGGTCGATTTCTTCCAAAGCAAGAACGATACCCTCATTGATGGTTCTCAGCAGTGGATAGTTTGAATTAATTCTTCGTGGTATCGCCAGTTTGATACCCTCCGTGTTGCCGTACTCCGCGTAGGTGTCTGTCTCAGGTTCACATTCTCCCAGGAAATCATCTGTATCCACCGACCATACCATAGTTCCGGCTAGATTCTTTTGCATAGCAAATCGGACCTTTTTAGCTATCGAGCGAGTACTGTCGTATGTCACCACTTTGGTTATGCCCTGATCGTGAAAACGGGCAATTGACTGTGCCGTTCTGTCGTCCCAGGTTTTCGTCCAGCCGAGTGATTTGTTGCTCAGCAATGGACATATCTCATTGTAGCCAAGGAAGCCGTCCTCTCTTGTGTACGGACCTTGGAAGCCTGCATCGTCAGTGTCGTCACCGAAATATCCGTCGAGCGCCGTCTTAAAGGCTCTTCCATAAAACGGAAGACCCATTACTATCTTCGAAGCTGGACAGCCCAACTGCATCATGTACTCGATGGTGAATCTCTAAAAAAAAATTAGAAAGATAGATTATTACTATTTTTTTGGTTGCAACTGGATTACTTACAACACTCAAGAACCCGTCATCTTCTAGGGGAGCATTTGGTCCGACTTTCTTGTCCCAGCTGCCATGGTAGTCATAGCACATTATGTGCAGGTAGTCCAGGTACTTAGCCAGCTCCTTGACGTTGTAAGCCTCGTCGATGACCGTTTTGGAAGCACCAAATGCTGAGGTCAACAGAAGGTTGTGTTTGTTAAACTCTTCGCGCAGTTCCTTGCACAGCAGAACAAATGAGTCCCGATCGCGTGGGTCGCCACCTCTCTGCGTTGGGTACTCCCAATCCAAATCCAATCCATCAAAGTTGTGTTTGCGTATAAAACTCGAGACCTGTTGGACGAACCTCCCCCTCCGCATCGGATCTGTGGCCATAATGGAATAATTCTTGGAGCCTTCATTCCAACCGCCAATGGCCAGTGTGACCTTCAAATGTGGATGAGTCTTTTTCAGCGCGTTGATTCGCTCAAATCCGCCCTTGCCGTAGTTGTCCTTCAAGTCTTGCCACGGATCTGTAGGCCAATTTGTAAACAATTTGTTAATTAAATGAAATTGAATTGTGTTCATGTTAGTGTTGGCCTATTGTCATTTACTTGTGTGTTGTGTCCACTGACGGACAATTGAAATGCGTTTGGCATAGCGATAGCCACGCCACTCGTAGCCGAAATTCTTTGAGGAAATGGTTTATTTTTCGGCACTTGACTGGAACGTGACTGTCATTTGAATTTCTATGAACGTTTCACTTGTAGAGTAGGTACACCTATAGAGTGTGTGTCTAGGAAGTTTAATGGACGGGACTATTAAATAATACACAGCGAAAAAATGCGGTGACACTGACGGTTTTTTGTTGTCTGTCAGAGGCTATATTTTAATTTGAGTCAATATATGGGATAGGTAGGAGGAGAACATTCAATTACTGGTCTCACAAAAGACTTGAATGACATTCGGTCAGTCACTTTACTACAAGTAATAAATTTGGCCTGTAAATGGGCTTGACAGTTGGCCTTATAGCAGTTGCAACTGGGCATGGAACCGTTTTGATTGCAGCCGGTTTGACACATGCCATACAAATTCAACACTTCTTACTTAAACAAGTAAGATTTGATATATAACTTGAGGAATATCGATAAATCAGAAATAGTGGTCACCGAAGAGCTGCCCCTGTGAACTTCTGAAAAATAGCCGTTCGTATGAAGCGGACAAATTGACTCTTATGTGCATGGAATACCTTTCGATCATAGCTCATTTCAGCTCCTTCGATTTTCTCTATGTATTCTAACTGTCTTCTTCAGAAAGAGTCATAAAGCAACTGACACATGACAGTCCGCATTCCGATTGTTCTTGAAAGCGACATTTGGGACTTAAAGCATTTAACTAAAATGTCCTCAGAGATCAGAATATCTAAAGAGGGCGTTCGAAGGACGAATAGAAAACAAACATCAATCCTACGACTTAAGTCGCGTTTAATAAGTGAACAACTTTGCCTCTAACCAGGGAAGAGTCTAAATCTGAAGCCGTTGAACACGCCCTAAAGGCTTGTTAAAGCCTAACCCCGGTATTGATAAACGCTGCCTTAAATGGAAGGTATGTATGCTTATACATGACGGGGATAAAAAGGTTTACAACAGAATATAAGATCATCCGCGCAATGGCCACAATTAAAGACTTAGTTATCTTAAGTCGCCAAGCTGATCGGAAAACTAGATTGGTCGGAAACATCACTTTTCCTACGTCAGTAAAATATATATCTAACTGTCAACTTAGTACTCATTCACGAATTTCTTGACGGCTACCTCTAAATAAACGTCAACTCAAACTGGTATTCATGTGACCGATCTAGGCCAATACCTTAGATTTGTGTACTGTGTTTGGGAACTGCGTTCTTTTGGTCTCACCCACAAACCTGAACTGACTTCTGTTCAAACATTTTAGGTTCGTTCGGGTACTTTTTTGCAAACGTAAAATTATTAAAAATTTGCTAAGATACTGTGCGAATGCGACCACGGTTTGAGAAAATTGAAAAACGAGAGAGAAATCCATTTCCCCTCTTTTCATTTTTTCGTAATTATCTACTAGCCGAATTTGGGCTTAAGCTTAGTACGCAGCTCAGCTAAAATCCTAGCTAAATTTTGACATAGAGAGCCCTGTGGATAAATGTCAGAAAAAACAGCTGTTTTGAAAAAACCTCCCTTGAAAAAACCTCCCTTTATTCAAAATCTGCAAGTCTTCATGTCGATGGTTGTTGCTCCACCACCATCGCTAGCTTTTTCTGAGGACTTCCCTGTTATTTAAATGAAGGACTCTAGCTCCCGGTACTCGTCATCGATGTATCACTCATCTTTACACAGCAGAACAACAGAGCAAAGCAATCTGTCAAAATTTAGCTTGAACAAAATGGGTGCGCTAAATTTTGACAGATACATGAAGGACACTCGGAAACAAAATTTTGATTTTTAGCTCGATCTGCGTACCACTCGGCTAAAGGGATTCGCTTAAATTTAGCTCAGCTAAATTTTGGAGAGAATTTTGTATGGTAGCTAAAATTAAGTTCGAGCAGCAGCGTACTAGGCTTTACTGAAAAATGAAAAAAATTGAAACTGACAACTAAGTGACAGGTCAAAAGTTGGACAAGTCAAAATCTATTTATTTTCGTCTTCAACGATGTCAGAAGAAGAATTTACAGTTGAATGTTCTCCTAGAACACATAAGCGCATTTAAAATGATAAGTTTTAGCTTTTAAGTAATTCAATGACCGAACGCTTCGAACAATGTACTTCAGAGCCAAATGAAAATATCAAAATGACATTTCTTAAACTTGTTGTAAGAAATCGGGTCAGGCTTTTCTCTTGAAATTGAGAGATTTCGCTCTCGGTATTTGAGATTTGACATTTTTCATTTTTCTATGCTAAAAGTACACGAACGAAACTTTAATTTTTTTATGGTAAAAGTGCGGTTTCCACGCAACCCTATTCCTATAGACAAATGTTTGTAAATTTGCAAAAATCGGTAACAATTAGACCTCCCTGTAATTTGATGGCTTAAATAATGCGCAAGCTATTAGCAAAAAGCAAACCAATCGAATAGTATCTAACACTACTATTCTGTCGCAACTATTAACGAAAACCGAAAGTTACACAATTGGTTTGCATAAAAAGTGTTAAACAAATTAAAAGTGTAACACATTTAGCGACTTTGTTCGAATTGAAAATGGCCACAAATACGACATGGACAAAAGAAAGAAACACATTAACAGAAATATAACACCACCACGTGAACATATTTTGTCTCATTGTTGCACTGCAGGAAATACAAAGGAATCCCTGTTCGCAGGAAATGCAAATGCATACAGCAGAAAACCACAGAGTTTCCGTTTTGCAGTGTTTCTTTAATTCCCTCTCATATCAATTACATTCGCAATGAATGTTGAACAAAAATGAAGCCTTACCTAAGGATTTGATGGCATCCTGGGTGATATCCAATCCGGCGAAAGCGTATACAACGTGGGTGCATAAATTTGGATCGAAATTCTCAATGGAATAGGAACCTCGGCCGGGACGATAGACGGCCCATGTGGACATATAGCAAACAACGACTCTGTCATGAGTGGGACCTAAAAAAAACAAGAAAGTGTCATTATTCGTTACACGATGACATTTTCACAGTAATTGCATGAAGACTTACCGGTTTTAGCTGATGTCAATGAGATGCATACTAGTGCCCCAACTAGAACCATCAAAGGCAATCGCACCATCGTTGCCGACAATGAAATCATCATTGCCTGTAAGCAGGAGAAAAACAAATTGAAATGTTAAAAATAATCATCATCAAGCGAATAAATAAAAGATTATAAAATCTGGTTCGGATTCTTCAGAATTTCTCAAATGAGTCATTCTGTTTACACGTAGATATTGTTGTTTAAATAGTTGCGGGCTAAAGTATTTACACATTCTGGTTGAGCAAGTTCAAGTGGATGAGGTACTCGTTTGTTATCGGAAAATCAAACGAATCAATTTCGCAAAAGTGTTTATTATAAATATAGGTATGTATAAATAAAACGATATTTTTATGCAACTGCAACAAAGTATGGTGACATTTCCGTTGATTGTTCTGCTCCATTTTCGGTGAACCTTTATCTAACCGAACCGTAATGGATCTCTTGAATTGTTTGTGTCAAGGCACACAAGCAAATAACAAAACAGGTGTAAACAATGACGTATACCGGTATACGTCATGGGGTGGAACAAGAAAAAATGAAACAACATTTTTAAATCTTCTATTTCTATAAAGAAAATCTCAAATTCTGCATCAAATCTGTTGCGGACCCACTTTGTTTCCGCCTTCAGTAGCACAATTATTTGTAACGACTCCGTAGGTTTGTTTAATGTGGGCCATAGTGCGTACTGGGTTAACCCTAATGTGTTCGATATAGCACTCAACTCGTCATAGTTGGCACTAGCCACGTCACACAAACCTTGTGTAGCTTTCTTTCAAAAGTAATGTAATGTCAAGTCGCAATAAGAAATTTGAATTTAAATCGGAATGTATGTACAATAGGTAGTTAATTTTATTATTTAGCTGTAAGCCGAACAACAATTCCAACACAAATGTTGGAATGTTAAATAGATTGCGTGCATGCCAACAACTAACGAATACCCTAGATTCTATAAAGGTACAAAGTTGACATGACAGCCATTCTAAGAAGTACGAAGAAGTGGGTAAGGCACAATTAGATTGTGGGAAACTGTTAGATTTAGTACTCCAAATTGGGAGCAGAGTCTGCGTTAAGTTGTATGATATTTGTGATTAGAGAAAGATTTAGAAGGCAAAAAGCCTTGGGCTTCGTAATAAAGGTCGCATTGTAATCCATTTAAAAGTCAAATTTAAAAATTACATCGAAACCTTAGGTACAACCGGGAAAGCGTTCTAAGACCTTATTGAGAAGACGTACTTATTAAGCGCTGAAGTAGGAGTCAATATTCAATATTCTTGACAATTTTTAACATCAGAAATAACGTAAAGGAAGGCTTGCACGATATCACATCCAGCAAAGGGAGTCAAGCTAATCCACTTTGCCACCAAGTGATCAACAGTCCATCAACCAAATTGCGATTGACACCGGCATGCATCCAGTTGCAAAGGTGTCCTATCGTTGCTGGACTTGGAAATCACAACATCCAATCAAACATAATGCGGTTTAAACAACTTAACGTCGACTTTCACGTTTAACATATAAGCTCATTGCTAATGGGCTCATTCAAAAGTTAGTTGGGTTAAGTCGACTAGATTGGTCGGGAATAGATTTAACCTGAACGCAAAAACTAGATTGGTCAGGAACATATTCGAACTGTCAACTTAGTACTCAGTCAAGGATTTCTTGTTTAGATTCGTCGGCTAATCCTTCATAAACGTCAACTGAAACTGCTATTCATGTGACCGATATAGGCCAATCAAAACTTAGGTAGGTACATCAAGTCATCAAGTCAGTCAGCTATCAGACTTACAAAACTAGATACACTTGAACGTCCCTCATATCATCTGTAGAAAACGAGTGACAGCACTGCCTAAGGGCCATCTTATGTGACAAAACGAGCTTTGTTTTCATTGAAGTGACAGCTTGCAATCGACGTTTATTTAGAGGCTTCCCCTCTAGTCAAGAAAATCCTGCCTGTATACTCAGTTGACATTTTAAAGTGTCAAAATTCCAAAATAAACAGCGAGATTAGAACAACAACTGACCTAGTTTAGTTGACGCATTAATATATATCTATTCCAAGAAAATCTAGTTGATGTTCTGCATTCACTAGGTATCCTAACATCCCCAATGAACATAACTGTCAGGCTATAACTGTCAGCTACCGCGCACATACCCGATTTTTACCGCAAATTTTGAAAGAAAAACATCCGACGCACGTTCTTAATCTTTCGTGGCTGGGAATACGTCTAAATGATGGCCGCAGGGAGAAATTACGTTACTTTTGTGGACTGGCCAGTAGTACTATCGCCTTGGCCTTAGTAATTTTATGTAAGTGGTCTGTATAGTCTTTGATCAATATTCGAAACCCAAGTAACAATTTGATTTTAGTAAGGCCCTACCGTGGCTATTTCCTCTCAAGCAAAATTGACTGTATAAGGCATCATACAAACAAATTTGGCGCACTTTATCAGATGTAATTGCTGGGATAAGAAGCTCTAAAGAAGCTTCTCACACATTTTCAGAGGTCTAATAGAGATCTTACCGAAACTTAATTGCAAATCCCTCTAAATCCTAAAGTAAGTTAAGTTCAAGTAAATGCTTTCTTACAGCTTTCAATCGCAAGCAGTTCACTGCATGACAGTTCATTGCCTCTATAATGCCTTCGGTCGGAAGCTTCTTGAAAACGCCTCAAATTACAAGCTTTATCGAAACAATTAACTTCTGACTTTAAGGCCTTTGAATATACTTCGCAAAGGTCTTACAGAAGTTATTTTTCGAAGCAATTACTTCGAAATTGCTCTACAATCGAAGCTCTATCGAAGCTCGAACCTTACCGAAGTCAAATTGTTACTTGGGGAGTTCGACTACAGGGTAAAATGATATTTCCAAGGACCAAACCGAAGTCTGCAAAACTATGAGCAGACGATTCACCACTAGATTCGAAGTTGTTACTAAATATTGTGTGTACGATCTTATCGGCTGTAAAAACGAAGGAGGATCATTCTTGGCAATCTCTATTTCTTTCGGCTCAAAAGTCATTTGAAAAGAAAAGCATTCCCTTACTGAACCTCCAAGAAATTGTACAAGACCCATCCTATCTTTGTCAAAAACAGATGAAAACCTGAAAGCTGAAAGGCCCGGAGAAGTACAGTGTGTTGACCCCCTCTACAAGGTTTTAAGTAGACCCCCTAGAGACAATGTAACAGATATGTATAGACAGCTAGATAAAGAGTTGGATGAATTTGCTGGTTGAGGCCGTGATCCACCCGAAATATAAGGTCATAGCAAAGTCAGCGCACTATCTCCAGGGAAGGACTCTTTATGATTCTTCACAAAACGATTTCATTTGGAACTTGAATCTAGAAAAATTCGCTCTTGCACATGTACAGCGTTCAGCATATAGATAGGTCTGCTTGACGTGATATCAAGAGCAAGCTATGGGTCAGCGTTCGATACAGCACTGAGCTGGCCATTAAAGTCATTAAAAAGTTCAAACTACTGTTTCAGGTGAGCACTGGAGCGGCTAAGTTTACCACTGAGCTGACCCTACATTAAGAGCTTGATTTTTCTGCCAATCGTAGGAGTGACTTGGGTCAGTTCCTAATACACAAATTGGTTTTTTAGTATTAAAATCAGTTTAACCTTATCTCAAACGTTAAGTCACTACCTATATAAGTAACCGGACTCTGGGTAACATTTCATGTTCGCCAAGAAATTACTTTTTTTAGGTTTCCTTGCCATCAAAATGCTCTCACTGACACTTCTCACTGCCCACTGAGCGCGCACTTTGCCTTACCACGTCGAAAAAACTTAACTAAACTTAACAACTGTCATAAAATCAAATAAAACGGCCTTTTCGCAAAACTAATAAAACAAAAGTAGTTTGTAGCAACAGATGCGACACATCAACAGCTTCGATCAATAAGTTGATTTACCCTTCAAAGGCTTTCATCATCATACGTATCGTTTATCGTAACAAAAAGTTATAATATACATAATTTGTGTAAATATAAACACATTAGCGAGTTGTATAACTCGATTTGTTTACTGCATTCCGGATTAGAAGAGCTATTAACTGAGCAACTATACATGGGACAGATATATATAGCTAGTACCAGCCTAACAAGTCCATTTCTATAGTTTTATTCAAAAATCAGTAAAATAAATTTTTAAAACAAAAGGAAGAAGCTTTCGCATGTCAGACTGACAGACTGCCAAACTGACAGACAGGCGGCGGGCGAAAAATAAAACTAGTTTCCTTAAAAAAATCCGAAATCCGATAAGCTCAAAATGTTATTCATAGTTGCGAGCATGTTATACCTCTATCTCTTGTTGCAACATTATTAATTTATCAGCGAGTGTTAATTAGTTATACAAACTGGTACACAAAGAGTTAGTTTTTTTTTCCCATGTAGGTATTATTGCGAAACCGCACATTCAGGATGAGTAATGAATTTAAAATCCATAAAATCAGGACAATTTATTGCATTTAATCCGCAGTAGACCAGCAACTCGTTCTGTCAATTGAATTTGTTGCAGGAAATCAAATAATAAAATTCGACATCATGGCAAATTTTGCAGGCAACACCACAAATACGCGTGTATGCGTATGCGGATATCGAATATTTAAGTAATAATTATTTTGCACACGTTCCTGCGAGAGTATGACCTTATTTAAATCCAAATTGAATATATTATAATTAGTTTATCCCGAAATGTTGACATTTAAATCCTATTGATGGGGTGGCGGCCACACCTATCAGTGCTACAAAAATACGCAGCCCATTGCGGTATTGCAATGCAATCGTAATCAGTAGCTTCTCCCTCTATTACACAAAACATATCTACATCTTGACGCATCTCATCAACCAGAAGGTTATTTTTAACTGCTCCAACTCAATACTCCAAGTTTTAAGCTCCAATGCAGCCGAAGGTTATGTACGAGGGAGCTTTTGATCTTCACAAGCGCCTTTCACTTGCGCAGAAAGTCGGGCTTTAACTTATTTTCTGTTTGCTTTTGGCCATCTTCAAATGAAAAAAAAAACAGCAACACACACACACATTTCACTTCACCTAGTTGCCTTCAATTGGTCATCACATCATCAACCCGCGCACTTCACATTCATATATTGAAATCGAAACGAAAACCTGTATCTCGAATGTGGATCTCGATTTCAGTCCGCAAAACCGGAAATGTTCGTGCATTAAACTTTGTATTTTGTTTTTTTTTTTTCTGTTGGCCAAACTCACCTTTTTGAGTATTTAGTGCGCGGTCTGGTTGGCAACTTTAACACCTTAAACTAAAAACTAGAAAGCCGTGAAAACAACAAAACCGAAAACTAGTCGTAGTAACAATTGAAGGGGATAAGGGAAATAAAGCTCAACACAAATCCAAGAAGACGGCAATCCGCTTACGAGCCGCAACTATGTACAACCAAGTCGATAGGTTTTCTTTGACTAACTGAGTCGGAATGGCGAATACGGCTGAAGCCAACCGACAAACCGATACGATGGTTGGATTTCTTTATTTCTTCGTTCCACGCCACCTTTAAGCTCGCATTTGTATCTCAATCTCACTGAACTGTGTGACGATGACGACGAAGCAATATAGCAGCTAATGGTGAGTGGTGAATGGTGATGGCGATGGCGAGACACGACATGGTTTTCGACTTGGGATTGTTATGACTGTTACCTTTGTATATGGTGTTCCCACATCTTTTCCGCAAATAGTTAGGTCAGGTGCGTACAAGCACAAAGAGTTGACAGTGTTTACAGTGTGTATGCAGTTTCACTGTTCCGTTTTCGTTAACTCTATATTGAATTAGGGTGAAAGTCAGTAAGCGCTATTTAAACAACAACCCCTGTGGGTGTGTAGACCTATTTAATGGCACCCCATGTGCATCTGTCTTTTGAGAGGGAGTTTGAGTTTGATTACATGAATAAATTAGTCAACTGTAGAAAACACTTCCTAGGTTAGGGTAGGTACTCGTATATCTTAAATACGCGCTTCGTTTTGGGTCATTAAAATTCAGGTATAGTTCGAGCAGTCGAGGTGAATAGTTAAGGCATTGGACATGGGTATAGAGTGTCGCATTATGCATAGCAATATACAGCATGCATGGCAAATTGCTTAATTTGTATATAGTCAGATAAAAGAAGTTGTGTTTTTTTTTCCTGGCATCATATTACAACTTAAAGTTTAAATAATCAGGTTGAGAGCGAAACACTTTGCACATGCAGAGCGTGGGTGACGAATGTAATAGAGAATCGTCTGCAAAAGTATTAAATTATTAAATTGTCTAATGACAACCATCTTTACGAAGACGATTTAAAAATCATTTTTGGACTCTTTTCTTTTTAAAATTTTGAGCTTTGATTTCTTTCGAAAGTGTCTCGAATTCGAAGAATCTGAAGTTCATCCTTTTTATCGAAAGTTTATTTATCATTAAAATGTTGATTGTATTTTTACATTCTAATCGTTTGAAACAAATGTAATTTTTTATTCCTCTACGTTTTCCTAACGCTGAACAGCGATTGTTCTTCTTAACTTTTTTTGGCGGTTTTATTTACAAAAATGTAACGGCTACGGCCGTACTACTCTTACTTAAGGTGGCGCTACAGTGCGGGTGGACCTGGGCCTCGGTTTAAATACGAGGTTTGAACGCTTTTAAACCAAGAAAATAAACCTGACTAGACCATCCGTTTTTAAACTCGAAAAATGTAAACCTGCCTACGTAATATTCACTCGGCTTACCTGGTTTAAGCTTTTGGTTTATTTTAAGTACTAAAAATAAAAACTATTTTAAACCTCGTGTTTGACAGGTTGGGCAAAGTATGACTGATGTTTTCATTCAAATGTTATTCGCTATTGTTGACTGGGAAATGCCTATATAATCGGCTGCCGTTTGTTCAAAGTTTCGCAGGCCAGCATACGTAGAACAACTAACAATTTTTGCTCTGCGGTCAATTCACGTTAACTTAAAAATAGAAATAGAAATGGAAAATAGCATAACGAATGAAACAACATTAATTAAGCATTCGAACACACCCACGTTCTAAATTAAACCACTTTTTTAAGTGTTAAATTTGCTGTTTAAAGTATGAAAACATATTTCCTTGATATAGGACGCAATCCAATTGGACTAACCGGGAACAAAAAGAAATCTTGGTCAGACTCATGGAGGAAAATTATGATATTGCAAAAGGGTTCTCAACGAACCGTATAGACACAGAACGGTTTTGGAAGGATGCCGCCGACAAATTGAATAGCTACGGACCTCCAAGTGGAAAAAAGTATTACATATATTGATTTTTTTTATATTAAGATTTAATAAAAAGAAGCTGGTGGAAAATGAACAGAAAAGCAAGCAGTCAGGTTACAATGACAACAATCTAATCGTTTTTTCGCAACTCGAGCAGGCTGTCTCAAGAATCGCATGCCTAAGCCCTTCAGTCCCTAGCATACGTGCCAACGTTTATGGCATTCCACAGACCACAAGTGATGGTGAGATTCGAGGCAGCGGAGATTGCAACACCAGAGCCATTACCCTCCACGAACCTCAGTTATAGCAGCATTTTATCCAAATCCAATACATATTTTAATGCGTTTTTGTTTAATCTAAAATTCTGAGTAAACCCTTAAAAAAAAACAAATGGATTTAGAATTGGAAAACAAACAAACTATAACATAATATACGTACTTGCAATTTTCGAGCTCAAATCGATTTGAGGCAATCATTATTCTCCTCCTCCTCCATCGAATCGCAATCTAGGAAAATTCAAAAAGAACACAGGGAAAACTCAGGACATTGGTCGGAGTCTTTACAAGGCAATATGTCTTTGAGGAAAGAATGCAAAGAGCTTACGAAGAAGTAGAGTAAAATGTAGCACAGCTTACAGTGTTACAGTCCTTCGACCAAAGGAAGATTCTAGAAGAACGTACGTTTACTCCTTCTGTTGCCAAACCTTAACTTTAAAAAAAAATGAAGGAGGGAAAAGGACGTGCTAGTGGTCATTTTTATTCTAGAAAAAACTAACTGACTAAGAACGCCATTTTCATCACATTTTGAAGCAATCCGCCCAGAAAGACCTTTGTAGTATTAAAAGTAAAATGAATTGTAATAAATAACTAAACAATAGTAAAATAAATTGAAATATTTTCCATACACAGGAAAATAAAAGTTTCGCATAATATTTTTTATTTCGAAACTGGGACAGCGGTAACACCTTCCAACTTTTAGACTAAATGAAACCCGAACTATAAAGGGCTATTATTTGGTTTGTGCGATGAGAGTGTTCTCCAAGTTAAAATATTAGGGCGTTCTTCAATTGTAGAGTTTAACACTTTAATAAGCTCTTTAGAGATTTGGGGCCTGGTTAGGTATGAGTCCCTACTCTCTCATACCCATTCAACATATTATTCTTTACTTAACCCTTCCTTGCTAACATTATACAAACATATTCATATATGACCGCCCTAATAAATGGACATCTTTAAAATGCAGGCAATGGGCACATTCAAAACTGGAGTCATCTTAAGTCGACTGAATTTTTTTGGTCTTGATTTTACTTGAATGTTTCAACTAGATATACAACGTCAGCCGCACATGTGAATAGTCAACTTAGGTTTCCCTCGGAGATTCACTCATTCTGAAATCCAATGCAACAAGAAATATGCTTGCCGTTCTGGTTGAATCCACAAATGTATTGGTGAAAAAATGCAAAAATTAATCTGCGGTTACTGTAAGCAACAATGAAAACGGAAAGGTTTCAGAAGTGGTATTTTCAATCTGCACTCTCCCGGTCGCTTTCTTTTGCCCAATAAAAAAGTATATTTATGAGATTAGTCGATTAGATGGATATAGAAATACACGCCAACAACGTATAGAAAGTAACGCATTATGCTAGATGCGACGGACAAAGCCAGGGGTTGAATTACCGCATCCGTGATCGAGTACTACATTATTCATTGGTGAAAACGTTGAATCGCTAATAGTTGTCAATCATAACACATTTTAAAACAAATATTTTGTGCTACAAATTAGCGACGATTGCTCATTCTGATTGCTTTACGTCAATTTTGGTTCAAGTATCTACAGAGTAGGTCCTTAATAATTACTAGCAGACACCTACATTCCTACAACCTTAGTTTTACATCGAAGCAAATATGTCTGCCAATCCACATCCGGTTCAACAAGAAAAAAACCATCAATGGAAGTACACCCTCAGTACCGATTCCGAACCGATTTATCAAATGTGAACATCACCTAACACAGGCAGGCAAATGTCAATTTTCAACACACAAAAGCAAAATAGAAGTTTTCAATGATCTTTTTTCGTATTGGAGTATTATCGTTTCTCTATTTTTTTATCTACTAAATAAATACATCAATAGGGGGCATCATACCTTGTTCAATACTGTGTGCATCTGATAAAAGGTGAAAAGTGCTGCAACATCACTGCTATCCAAAATAATTCGCAATCGAAAGAAAAAGAATTTTCCATCTCGAAGAGGGTTGAGGTTGAGCGACATTTGTCATCAAAAACAAAAATGTCTGGCAATAAATTGATTTTCTAATTATAAGAAAATCCCCAATAAAAGTACAAAATAAATGTGCACACACTGAACAAGTTGTTGAATTGATTGCATCTGTTAGGAGGTGTTCTTTTCGTCTGAGAAAACACACCAGGACTTTTATATTCACATAAAAGAAAAATGGATAACGAATCGAGTCCGTCTAGGACCATCAAACGACGTAAATCTGAAGAAACTGAACCAAATGACAACAATCAAGAGCCCAGGTAGTTACTTTTCTTTTTTTTGTCGTATTTGGAAGAAGTTGCTATTGCATAACATTGTTTTAGCACGTCGTCCCGTTCGCAAAACAATAATGCCAACTCATCTGTCGAGGTATCGAGCGAAAATATTCTCGACACTCCAAGTAAGGACAAACCAATTGGTGATAGCGGCATTGTAGTGGAAGATAGAGCCGAGCCAGATATTGATGATGATGACTACGCTGCTAATTTGACACCGCCACCGCCACCACCACCACCACCAACTGATGGCGGTGATGCTGATGCTAATCCTGAAGCAGTTTCATCTGCCGAAGCTCGTTTTCGTTCACGTTCTCGTCGGGCAACTATAAGGCGCAACTATAGAAGCCGTATGATAACATCGTCCTCCTCTTCTTCAAGTTCTTCGGACTCGCTTGAGGGAGTCCTGTTGCGCGGAGTAGTTCGTCGATCTCATTCGAGGGCAACGTCCGAACAAGATGGAAACTCTAGCGATTCCAATGCTTCATTCCACACAAGTGCCCCAGAATTTGAACTGGATTCCCCGATTACGTCTGACTCTGAAACAAACTTTTTCGGTGAATACGCCAGCAGCAACGACGATGAACCAGATGGTGCAGACGATGGCGATTTACATGCATTTAACGAAATCATGAACAAACCAAAGCCAAGTTACACCTGGAACTCTGCATTTGAGATCATGTACAGAGAGCATGGACTCTCTGGCGATGGGCGTCGTTCACTTCCTAATGGAATGTCAAATGGTTTGAAGACGCGCTTCTACGCATCGCGTCACGTAGTGGAAAAGATGAAACTTTTACACTCAATGCACAAGCACAGTGGTTGCGTCAACTGTTTAAATTTTAACCGCTCAGGTAAGAATAAGCCTTCAATCGGTTTTAATATATTTCGCTTTATGTGTCTTTCTGCATAGGCAACCTCCTCTGCACCGGTTCCGATGACACGAGAGTTATCGTCTGGGATTGGGCCGCTAACAAGCCAAAGTTCTCCTATAAGTCTGGTCACTCGGAGAATATCTTCCAAACGAAATTCATCGAAATGAACGGTTGCATGGACATAGTCTCGGCCAGTCGTGATGGCCAGGTGCGTGGAGCGACAATCCCACCGAGTGGTGGTAAAATACGAACTCGGTCGCTCTACAAGCACGCCAGCGCTGTACATAAATTGGCCCTGTGTCCCCAAAATCCCTATGTGATCTTCAGTGCCGGTGAGGACTGCAAAATAGTTTGCTGTGATCTTCGCAAGTCATCGGCGAATACCCTCAGGACTGTCAAGGAGAACAAGCGAAAAATTCCCCTCTACAGCATATCTCATCATCCATTCGATCCAGAAATATGCGTCTGCGGTCATGACAACTACGTGAGGGTATTCGATAAGCGAAACATGAACAAGACTGTGCATAAAATGTGTCCTCAGCGTTTGGTTGAGGTAAGCTTCAAAGCCCATTTAGAACAGATGTAGAATTTCTTTTTGTTTTCTAATAGCAGACTCCACTCCCACACATCACGTGTTGCGTATACAATAGTACTGGTTCGGAGATTTTGGCTTCGTACAGCGATGACGACATCTATCTGTTCAACAACAAGAACTACACAGCTGGCCAGTTTACTCATCGTTACAAGGGCCATTAGTAAGTAGCAAATCAATCCTAGGTGGTGGTTCGATGTAATTTTGTTTTTGACCACTCGTAGCAATCATAAAACAATCAAGGGAGTCAACTTTTTCGGACCGCAGTCCGAGTACGTGATAAGTGGCAGTGACTGTGGAAACATATTCTTCTGGGACAAGAACACCGAGGCGATTGTCAACTTTATGGAAGGCGATGACTCTGGTGTGGTAAGTGATGTTATGAGGTAATGTCTTTGGCTACAAGCTGCCTGATTGGAAATAGCCTATATGCCATTATAAGCAGACAGCAAGGTCTATTTTTGTGAGACCATTTTCCACTACGGGTATGATTTGTAGTTAGGATTTCTTTGGGCAAATTTGCAGATTTATAACAGACACACCTAAAGAAAGTGCTGATAGTTTTGAAGGCGAACTCTTGAGCTGTTAAATACACTTTTGTAAAAAATTTTGAAGTGTGGAAATGTTAACTTGGTCGCCTTTAATGCCACTTTTACGAGGAAATATTCATCATCTCTAAAATGTACGACAATCCCATCCATCCCATGGAATCCATGCACCTTCTTGAAATCACAGTAAATTCGGGAATATCATGCCAAAACCACTTAATAAATATCACAAGTTTTGTGTCCTTAAAGTTAGTTAACTATTTACATCAAAGAAGTACTTCAGCCCAGAAACAGGTCTTGAACTCCAACTCTTAGGAGATCCTTCAATAATTTTCAAAATTACCACTGCCAGCGAACAGAAGACAAATCGCTGACCCATGCTTGTACTTTAGGTACTACCATAAGACAGATGTAAATAGAAACTTAATGAAATTATTCCCTGAAATGCAACATATGAGCGCCTTAAATGACATAAAACCAATCAGTAAACTTGACCACACTTGAAAACACTTCCAAAACTCATTTGGAATTCGCTTCCCGCGGACAAGAACTAGAACTTACAAAAATTTAAGTGAAAGACCAGAAAGAAATCGCATTACGCATATAGAATGCTGATGTAGATCATGGTCAGGGAATAGCTCATTACTTATTTATTATTTTGTTTAATGCACTGCACCCTTATGGTCTACTGGCCCCCTGATTATTACTTGGAAAGGTTCATGCCCTTTTCCAGAACTCCCTCGTATTACAGTTCCGTTCAGAACTGTGTTTGAGGATCATCGCTCTGTCTTAGCCTTGGCGAGATTATCGACTTTAGAGCACTTCATCTAGTCTAGTTTCTTTTATGAATCTAAGAATGAGTAGCCGGTCTATGGTCTGTATATTTTTTCCTGGTATCTGGTACTTGCCCAGATGTTTGATCCTTTTGTGGGTCTGTGCCCCACAGTATTCCAGAATGTTATCTGGGGTCTCAGCGCTCTCATCACAGAATCTGCAGAGACCTTCATCTGATAATCCCATTTTCCTCAGGTGTTCCCTTAGTTAACAGTGTCCCGTTGGGATACCTGTTAGAATTCTCAGGTTGTTTTTGTTTAGGCCAATGCATGCTTTAAATCTTTTTAGGTTATAGTTCCCTAGAAGTTTTTTTAGCTTGCCTCAGGCCTTGGAGGTTTTTAAGAACGGCTTTTAATCATCGTCGTTAGTGGATATAAGGCTGTCTCCGTTGATCTGCCCGCTCTATATGTATGCTGGCGATGGTGTAGGGGGATGTGTTAAGCACTTCCTCCCTCAAAAAGTTTTCCACTGCGTTTTCTGTTGTCTTTAGAAGACCCGACGCGACGTAATGCTGATGATTCTGTACGACTTCGGGTGTGATGGGTCTTTTTTTTCCCCACTTTCGGTATAAAAACAACCCTTGCCCGTCCCCATTGTATTGGTATGTAGCCCAAGGCAATACTACTTTTTGTAATTCTGATCAGGTGCGGTCGGAGTGCATCCTATCCCTTCTAGTTGGACAGGAATGATTACGATTGGCGCTTTGAAAGGGTGAAAGGAACTTATTTTCCATTCTAGTCTGCCCGTGAAGCAGATGACTGACGCTGCTTCAAAGTCTTCCTTCCGGGCCTAGCTGAAATGGTCACGTTCCCACCATTGTTGTTGAGCGAACTATCTGAAAAATGAGTTTCTAAAAGCAGTTGAGCTTGCCCCTCATTTTAAGTATAGCTACCATCTTTTTCAGTAACTTTGGTATTCCTCACGTCTTTGCCAAGGCCTAATGCAGTACTTGAAATTGTCTCACAGAATCTCCTGAAGCTGCTTCTTTTAGCTTTTCTTAGTTCCTTTTTATATGCTGAGGGCCATTCGATTTGCAGTGTTGAACAGCTTGCGCATTCCTGGTGGCGTTTGTTATGCCCTCAACTGCACTTTCCAGTTTTAGAGAGTGTGCTGGAGCTTTCCTCATTTCGAGTCGTTGCAGGTTACTTTCTAGATTCAGTTGGTAGTTTTCCCAATTGGTTTTCCTTGGATTTCTAACCAGATTTCTCGTGAGACTTGTATCATCTAACTCGAATTATAGCTAAATAGCTCATCGACAGATTTAAATTTTTACAGCGTCCGCTCGTTTTAGTTGCATCCTCCAAATCACTGTTTGGAAACGCATTACCGTGACTTTGCACAGTTGGAGAGTTTCAGTCAGATTCGGATATGTGAGCTTTTACCTTGCAATAGTTTTCCTGGCAAACACGGCTGAACAAGTTGTGCACTCAAATTGTTTCTGAAAGCATGGTCTCTTGTACATTTATGTTTGCAGCAGCCCTTTGCTTATGCTCTCAATTTCACATTTAATTTTTCTTCCCTACTTTAAGGTAAATTGCCTGGAACCACATCCTTCGATACCGATACTCGCTACCTCCGGATTGGATTACAACATTAAAATTTGGGCTCCGACTAGTGAAACCGTAAATCTTATCTTCATCTAATGCTCCATCTGATAATGATCATCCGCACTCTCTCCTCTTCCATTTACAGTATCCCCCAACAATGAATAAACTAGAAAAATGCGTAAAGAAAAACCTCAAACGATCTATTGTCGAGGAAGTGGACGGCTTCGACGATCGTCAGTTTTATCATTTTGTGCGTCAATTCTTGCGACATTCGCGGCCAAGTGACAACAACGATTCCAGCCTTAATGATATCGATGTGCAAGTGTCGAACACCAGCAGCAGCGGATCCGATGAAGAGATGCAGTTTTCGAATGACCAAATTGCTCGTGCTCTGCGCCCATCCTGCAATCCGCAGTAAGACGTCGGATTCACTAGCTACCGCTAGCTAGGACTAGCAGCTACATTTTGTTATTGAATGAAGTTTGATTTATTGTATTGTCCTGTCCAAATTTTTTGTGAATTGTGATTATGCAAATGAAAATGAGAGTAATTGTTTTAGTGAATTTAATAATCTATTGCAATCAGTTATATAGATGTGCGCAATGTAACGATCTTACATTTGCCTGTTTTTTTTTTTTTGTTTTTTTTTTATTAATATTATTAATTCGTTCTATATTATTACTCATAAATATGTTTTCCTTCTCTTAATTATTTGATTTGAAGATATAAGAAGGCGATTTTGATTGCAGAAATGCAAAATATCAATAAATCGATCGTGAATTATTAAAATGTAAAAAGTGTGTGTTAATTATTAATCGAGAGCTTCTCGGCAGTAAAAGTTGAACTTTTTTTCCGCAATGCGCCATTGAAATGATAATGAAAACTTTGCTTTGACGTCTCCTCGAATGTTCGCTTTAGGTTAGATAGTTCGAGGTGAATCTGAGCCTTAACCGACATCCCTCTCCAGGCAACTTAACATCCATACCACCTAGTAGCTCTTAAAGCTGAAAAAGACGGCTGTTATATTTCGTCCTCATTGTCTCAACGCAAATATATACCGAATGGGAATTTGTATCGAAAACGCGAGTGTGAAAACGATAACGAACCTTCATCACCCACTATCGTGGTAACCGTTCGGAGCGGTAAATTCTCCGACTTTATACGATTCGGAGGATTTTTGCTTCGAGGTATTCTTCGGAACATCGATGCAATGAAGTGCATTTTTTGTTAAATTTTTGACAGCTATGTTCCGATATACTCCGACAGAAATTGGTTGCGGACTTTCTTTACCATTTGCCGTTCCGAACGGATACCTCGATAGGGGTGAATATTAGTTATCAAAAATATGAATTTTACTTAATTTGTATAAGTTCTGTGTTTAAATTTTTTATTCACTTGAATAGCTAGTCGATTACAAAAATTCAAACGACAACGAACGATTGCTTAACGACATGTTGCGTCGATCGTAATCGGGAATCGCAACACCAACAACGTAAAGCAACGATATGAAGTGATCTATTTTATTCTTTGTCTGGACTGTTAGCCCTGATTTAAGGATCATCTAACTTAAAGTGAAAGCAGTTTTACAAGCAAAGTCATGAACATCCAAACTTTAACTTTTTTGTCAAACCGCTTCTTTAACCCTTGCGAACGAGAAGAAGAAAACGAAAGAAGTTAAATAAAGCAAATTTTCGCTTTTGTGTGATTTCTTTCGTTTTTTGAAATACGTAAGTGGTTTTCGTGCCGTCTTTTACAGAATCCCACCCTAGATTTTTGAATGAGCCAAATCTTCAACATACAAATACAACTAACTATGTACCTACATCTGTTCTTTTTTTTACCCTTTTGGGACTCACAATGGGTATTTTTTAGAATTAACTTGACAACAGCAGTTTTATGTTGACACCCTTCTGGTGATATATGTTGTTTTGACGACTCAATTAACAGTTTTCAATGTACCTAAATATAGGTATCGTTTGTTGATAGTTTGGTCGAACAATTAACATTAACATTTTCCAATTTATTAATGTTTCGTGTAGTATCTTCGACAATGTACTCTGTGCGGGAGGAGACGCAAAATCGTTCCCAACTAACCACTGCCAGTACCTCGAGGCTCGTATTTGCATAGCATTTGCTTTGACTTATAGGTTTTATTCAAACCGATCTGAGTAAAAGCTTAGTGCCTCCGCTTTTCGATCACGTCAAAAGTTGGAACTAACTAACCAAATTGGTTTTTATTCATACGAAACGTAGCAAATGCTTCGATTTTGACATTTCTCTTGAGTAAAAGCAATTGCTGCGTTTTATTCATACGACCCATTCATTATTGGATATTTTCAGATCACATAGCGCAAAATTTGTTTTTAATAGCACAACAAATATTTTAATCTGACATTTTGCTTGTGTGTGTTGGTGAGTTCAAAGCAATTCTTTAAAAATATTCCGGGCGCTTCTTTCGTGCTGAGAATTGACCTGGAAGTGCACTTTCTTTTTCAATGAAACATGGAAAACATAGAAAGAGCACTCGTGGATTTGCTCTTTTCATAGAAAGGGCAATTATTTTCTTCAATCGAAAACGCCATGAGATACATCAAGTCCTTCAGCTGTCAGACATACTCAACTAGATACTTGAGGGTCCCGTAGAATCGCTTTAGACACATCAAGTAGACAATTCAGCTGTCAGACTTAATAAAGTAAATACTCGAACATCGCTTCTTCTTTATACCATGTTCCCACCAAATTATTTAAATAAATCATCTCATTAATTATGTGATTTACCATACATTTTCGTGATCACTAATAACGTGATTTATACCTGTTTAATTTTTAATTACGAACATACACAAAATAGAATCGAACAGACACAAATAAAATCAAACAGGCCTATTATCGACTTCAGCTGTTTACACAAAAACAAACTGTCAAAAAATTAAAACTAAAAATTTTTGGATTTATTCTGGTACCTATATATAAATTATATCCAAAGCATTTGAACTCATTTTAAATTGTTGCGGGTAATTTTTCTTTAATACTTGTATATGTACAACATTGAAAGTTGCCAACTAATTTCAAATGTCACACTTAAACACTTAAAAGTTAGGTGGGAACGCCTATCGTGATTTGTAAATTAGTTCAGCTGAATCACGTTGGTGGGAACATGGTATTACCACAGACAAATAATATACAGATGTCTCACGTCCATAGAGAAAAGTGTGCCTTCTTTTTGAGATCGTCAAACAACGATTGTCCAACAAATGGAAGGTGAAACCAGAACACACCACACCTCATTTGAGAAGGATAGATTGGTTTTGCTTTTTATTTTCAGTGCTACACCATTTCACCTCATTCGCATCCTGATCGTAAGACGAAAGGGTTGCTGCTGCTGGTACGTTGAAAGGAATATGAATGAATATTATTTCGCTTTGGGGTGGGGATGAAATTCACTTTTAGCTAGTTGTTGCTTTGATTGTTGTTGTTATTTTTTTGGGTAGATTTGCTTTCACAGTGATCAGTGCTACGAGGAGATTGTCTAATAAGGAGACAAAAATGTATTCTACCTGCGCCCTGATTGTACGTCGCAGGGGGTGTGTGTGTGAAGGGATTTAGCTAAGTGGAAAAGTGTAGCGAAGAAAACTGGTTTGGTTTTGGATTTGTTCTTGCTGCAAAAATATTTCTTGACCTAGGCGAACAATATGAAGGATTATTTCAATTTGGAACTTTTTATGTTTTTGCTTGGGGATGGATTCTCATTCCTTGTAGAATTTGGTGTTTGGATAAGTTTGATGCAAATGTATTATAATTAAAAAAGCTAATCAATAGCAATTTGTATCTACCTACAACATCGTTCGTATTCTTTAGAAATAATTTAATTATCTCCATTATCAATACGTAATATGTACGTGCAAATTATTAGGTATACTGCTCTTAGCCTACTTTTGTTAAGGTGAACAATAAATATTATTAAAACAATTTTTATTCAGCTCACAATAGTCACTGCTTAATTCAAAATTAGTTAAATAGTTATTATAAAAGCAGCACATCCTTAACTAAAGTAGTTTCCAGGGGACACGAACGAGGACGTGGCAGAATATCGACCCCCACCCCCCCTTAACAGTTATAGTAATTTAATCATTTTAAATTAACTTAAGTTGTATGTACATATAAAAAAAGTAAAAACATAAATTAGCAAAACAAAAGCATAGTAATAGTAATAAAAAAAAATAGTTACGCAAAAAGAACGCATTTACAACAATTAAATATTTAAGAAGAATAAAGTAAATAAATGTATCTAGGTAGGTTAGGTACATATGCATATACCCAAGTATCACAAAAAAGGAAAAATTAAATTCAGTCAAACTGATCAGTTTACAAAAACACATTTAAAAAGTAGCTTTAAGTATTTAGCTATACCGTAGATATTTCAAAATGAACTTATATTCATATCACAAATTTGCAGGACCAGTGTTATGTGCGAATAAGTTGTCATCTTAATAATTCATTTATTCAAAAGATTTTTGAGTTTCTTCGCGTTGGACTTCTTTTTGAGGCTTTTGTCCATAAACCACTTGCAATGTTTCCATAATAAAACTTTTAAAAGAAAGTGGACGACATCAATTTTATGCTGATAGCATTCACTTGATGTTTCAAACCAATCTGGATAATGTAAGTCAGTCACTTCAATACATTGCTTAACAATACTTTCTTTGAGATTGGAAACGAATGGAAACTTCTCAAAGAAAGTGGAAAAAATTTTTATATGTAGGCGGCATATTTCGAAATATTTATCAGATGGCCAGATAAGTATTGTTCTGTCATTACAATTTTCATATTCTTTTAGTTTTATGAGAACCTCTGACATGTCGAAATTCTGCTTGTCCTTTGACATTTCTTCAGTACAGTTTTGACAAATATTATTCGTTTTTTTTATTGCTTTAAAAAAGCAGTAGCCTGCAAAATATCTCGTTGCTATGTCATTCACTGTGGGCACTTTGGTACTAATTATGTCATAAGCAGTTATACATTCCGCGGTGTTTTCAAAATCCTCGGCTTCGTCGAATGTGTTCTCACTTAGTACATCATCTTGGGTAATTATTATTAGGTTTTCATTTTCATTTTCCAAAACTGCTTCCCAATCTAATTCAAGATATTCAGAATCGTCTTCTTCGCAGTTTGAAAATTTGGATTTATATAAAAATTTTAAGGCCATTACTTTTGCTAGCAAGGAACCAAATTCAGAAGCGCTAGGGTTGCTTTTATTTACGTTGCGAGCTCTTATTTTTCCGAAGAGATTTTCAAGTGGGTCTTGATTAAATTTGTTTGTACATATATATTGCAATAACGCATGACCAGCAAATAGTTCTTTCCTTATGCTAAGTATGCTTTTAATAGTCATTATCAAACCTTTAAAACAGAATGGTTTTTTTTTTGCATTTATGAGGTCCAATTCCTTCATGTAAACTTGCATGCCTTCTAGAAAGTTAATGTTGGTATCATTTCTATTTAAAGCTGGTTTTCCATTCAAAAGATCAAATATTTTATTAATTTTTTTTAAAAATTCTGCAGTTGGTTTCGCAAAAGCTATTATATTTTTAGGGAATTTGTTGAGTTTTATCAGCGCATCGATTCCACAAGCAACAGATCTGCTCAATACTTGTGCCGCCAATTTAACGCTCATTCTTTGAAAATTGGTTGGATCAATATGTGCATATGTTAATTGAGGACATATTTTTGTAGAACTATTTTTTTCTATATTGTAGAGATACTCAATTATCTTCCAACTAATAACTCCATCTGGCGTGTTTATTTCGAATTTTAAAAGGTTGTTTCTCACACTTTTAATTAAATGGGGTACGTCGTACATTCCATAAATTTGTTTTTTTTTATATATAAAGGAAATATTGTCCTCATTTAAGTTTAGCTTGTTAAATAAACTTCTATTTGTAGGACCTTGGTCGCAACAAATGGCTTTTACATTTAGTCCCAAGTCTTGACATATGTTTATACAATTTCGCAATTCAATTTCAAGCTTTTCTGTTGGTATATTGCTTGGACAAACAACATGGTAAAGAACTTGCTTATAACCTCCACATATACTACGAAACATAAAAACGCAAACAGATTTAGCACAAACATTACACCTTTGATCTCTACCGTAATCAACAAATCCTTCAATTACATCTTTATATTTGTTATAAGTTAAATTTGCTTGTATACTCATTTCGTCAAATATTAACACAACTTCTTTGTCTTTTGGCGAAAATGTTGAGATACTTTTTCTTATTTCTTCTAAAACGAGTCTATTCATCCCAGGTGATAAACTTTTAAGTTTTATCCATCTGTGAAGTGAAGAAGGGTGTGGCAAGTGCAATTTCAGTTGGTCCCGAAGAAAATTGTATCCAGATGATGAACGAAAAAATATGCACTGCGATATCCATTTTTCATCTTCTGTATATTGCCGATTACTTTGCGAAAGGATGAGCTTTGCAAACGTTTTTGTGTTATTATTAATATTTGTTAAGCAGTCGATTTTTTCCTCAATTGATTGTTTTTCAAACTTTTGCAACCTTTTGTTATTTTGTCTTAATCGTTGTATTTTAATTATCAATTTTTTTTTTATTTTATTATTATTTCGAGCCTCTACTTTCAACACATTATTCATTTTCGAGAGTTTATTTATTGTCTTTATATAAAAATACTGTTTTTTTATATTGGATTTACAATTCGTGCAAACAAAATCTGTACACTCATTTTCACAATGCTGTATATCCATAATCGCTGAAGTTTTATTTAGCTCCACAATGCTTACATCCGCCTCGTTGGTTATTTTTAAACGGTCATCTTTCGAGTAAGATATTATTGCTTTGTTAGGGTCAAAGACAATATCACTTTTTGTATCATCATCATCGATTTTATTTGCCGTAGCTATGTCACTTTTTTCTAAAAATTGCGTAGGGATTGCATTTCCCTTTAACTTTTTTTTTCCTAAATACTTTGCATCAAAATGTTGACTGCAGATAAAAGGACGTTTGTGGTTTTCTACATTTTCGCGCGATTCTCCTACCAGTTCTAACCAATCACTATACCTTTTAGTACCTTTATTTGGAAATTTGAATAATTTTATATCAGGAAGTGTTGCTGCAGTTGCATTGCAGTTAGTAATCACGCACTTCACTCTCCAAGACATTTTTCTAAAAATAAAAATGATTTCTGCCTTATCACCACCTATATTTGTATTTACTTGCAATCATTACGAAAACAAAAAATTGAATTCGGAATTGCTTACCCTTTTAAATAAATTAAAACGTTTTGACTTTCTATTACTAAACACCGCCTTGTGTCATTAATATCAAAATTTACACATCAATCAAATCAATATTTTTAAAATAATCACTGCTGATTTCCGTACTATCCGTTGTGAATACTTGTGGTCGTTTGCGATAACTTCTTCCCCTACCCCAAAATTTCCGTCCCATTTGGTAAAGAAATATTTGAAGGAAATCATGCATAACCAAATCGTTTGTGTGCGCCTCTTACGAACAAAAAACAGCATGCATAACCTACATAATTATTGGACTTCGACACCTCCACGCGACACACACAACCTCAAGCGCATAATTTTGAGACAATACCCAAGCAAAACAGATAGATACGATACATATTGTTGCGTTTTCCTTATTGCCTTATCTCCTTACTCCTTGGACCACTGATCAACAAGAAAACAATAATTCTTCCCTTATCGAATGAGTCGAAAGACGGCCGTCGCCGTCGGCCGTGGACTAGCTAAAAGTTAAGGATATGCTGCTTTTATTGTAACTAATTAACTAATTTTCAATTAAGCAGCGACTATTGTGAGCTAAATAATTTTTTTTTTCAATAATACATAGTTATTGCTCAGTATAATAATTTGCATTAGTAGGTAATTAAAATAGTTCTTAAGAATACGAACGATGTTGTAGGTAGATACAAATTGCTATTGATTAGCTTTTTTAATTATAATACATTTGCATCAAACTTATCCAAACACCAAATTCTACAAGGAATGAGAATCCATCCCCAAGCAAAAACATAAAAAGTTCCAAATTGAAATAATCCTTCATATTGTTCGCCTAGGTCAAGAAATATTTTTGCAGCAAGAACAAATCCAAAACCAAACCAGTTTTCTTCGCTACACTTTTCCACTTAGCTAAATCCCTTCACACACACACCCCCTGCGACGTACAATCAGGGCGCAGGTAGAATACATTTTTGTCTCCTTATTAGACAATCTCCTCGTAGCACTGATCACTGTGAAAGCAAATCTACCCAAAAAAATAACAACAACAATCAAAGCAACAACTAGCTAAAAGTGAATTTCATCCCCACCCCAAAGCGAAATAATATTCATTCATATTCCTTTCAACGTACCAGCAGCAGCAACCCTTTCGTCTTACGATCAGGATGCGAATGAGGTGAAATGGTGTAGCACTGAAAATAAAAAGCAAAACCAATCTATCCTTCTCAAATGAGGTGTGGTGTGTTCTGGTTTCACCTTCCATTTGTTGGACAATCGTTGTTTGACGATCTCAAAAAGAAGGCACACTTTTCTCTATGGACGTGAGACATCTGTATATTATTTGTCTGTGGTATTACTTTACTTTGCTGTGACAGATGTTCAATAAAACAGGCCTAATATTGAGCTGTATCTTTCTGTTCTAAAACACTGTTCGGTTTAATCTTTTCTCAATCAAACACAACTAATAACTCATTAACGCAAAACAAGAAAAATTGCTGCCAAATATACTAAAAACCATAGAAACCGTTACGATTAGACTCGTGTTTGTAAACAAAAACGTCGTTGCTACAACAAACCTTATTTATATTCACAAAACAAACGAATAGCAATTTATATCAGTAGCCTTTTGTTCCTAATTCTAATGTTACTTCAAAGAAACTCTTCAAAATGAACAACAAAATATTTACGAAAAAACTTGAACGACTCTACAAGCCACCATGCGATTTAACCATGTACGACAACGAGGAGTACATGAAGAATCCGCTGCTCAAATTTCGCCTATCCGATGTCAAAGAGCGCCGTCACTTTGCCTACCTGAAACAAAAAGCTGTCCAAGAGAAGATTAAACTAGCTCGAAGGGCGGGAGTCCACCTAGAGCCCATACGCCCAGAAAACGACTCCTACTACATCGCTCAGCTGCGATCCCATGTGCGACAAATTCCAGTTCCAAAAATGCTCACAAGTATCGAGAAAAAGATCAAAAGTTTCGCACCAACTCATCTGAAAGCGAAATACCCCAGGCTGGTTAACGATTACATGGATGAAGTTCACAAGGACTTCGATAGATTGATGAAGGTGTTCAGTATGAAGAAGATTCTTTTACATCCTGAGTTCGACGACGAAGATCCTGAAGAGTTTAATCTAGCTAAACCGGATTTTCGGTTCAAATTTCCCGGGCGAACGCCAAGCTACACCAACGTGTTTTTAGTGAACCGAAAGAAGTTGGCCGATAAGCTGCTTATTGTCTACCCATTTGTGCGGGCAATTCTGGCACTGTCTGAAACGGATTTTCCCGACGTTATCCATTACTTCGGCAGAAATGAGTATTTGCACCTTAGTAAGGATTTGGAAACGATTTTACTGCATTCCTATGTGAAGTCGTGCAAGGGCGACATCGAAAAGAAGACTTCGTTCATCCGCTGGAACTGGTACCCCCGCATCGTGGGAATCGTGAAGAAGCACTACCGCAAGCGAACTATTCCCCTGTCGCGGTGGCCACGAGCTTTCAATTGCATCGAAGGACTTATCAACCGCCAGGTAAACAATTTGAAAATGCGCACCTTGGAACGCCTGCTTGAGTTGTGTGGCAACTCTCGGCAGATACCTCAATTCAAATTGAACGTGGACTATGATCAGATCCTTGAGTGCATCGACCTCAGTCCAAGCTATGACACAATTGAGGCAGGCTTCTGTTCAGTGGCCAGAGAAATAGCTGCTGCTTCGACTGATATGGAACCGCTGCGGCCGCAGATCAATCCATATTTAGCAGGTAATTGCGGCGAGTTCCTCCCGATCGAATTGAATGAGACTTATTTAGAGGAGTTCCTAAAGAAACTCCGTGGACGCATCCTCGAGACGTATATTCCCATAAAAAAATACCTCAAGCGCTTTCAGTGCAAGTATTACTGCCTTTATAGCCGAGAGATTCGCGCCGATCTGGATGCCTTTCTCGAGGAACCGCGCACCTTCGAAGAGTACTTCAAAAAAATCGAAACCTATTTTACCTACATCGACATGTTGCGCAGCGAACCGATGAAGGCTTTCTTCGAGGTAGCATTGATCAATAACAGCCCAGCCATCGAGAAGCTACGACAACTCGCCGACAGCTTAATACAACGGATCACCGATCACATTGTGATCGAACACATGAAAGCCGAGCAAAGGATCTGCGACACCTTCGAAGAAATTAAATTGAAGGCGTTGCAGATACCCCGCTCTACGGAAGAACTGCTGGAGGGTGCGGAGCATATGATCTATGTGAGAAACACACAGATGATGGAACTGCGGGATCAGATTCAGTACTGCCTGAAGATCGGCACAGATCTGGTATCGCTCACAGAAATGACACAAGATCACATCGATCTGACAGTTCGCACCATCAATTGGCTGCGTGACATCAACGAGGTGTTTGAGCTGAATGCCTCCCAACACGAACAGTATAAGTTCATTTTCGAGGAACACCTTCAGGATGTTGTGAAGAAACTGAACGAGGACATACTGGAGTTCATCCCGAAGATGACGGTCTTGGATGATATGTGCGACACAGATAAGTTTCGCGAATACTACATTCTGTTGCAGAATTTCATCGACCAATTGAAGACGTTCGATGATTACATCAAGTGGATTAATAAGGAAGAGAAGCTGTACAAAATACCACAAACGCAGTATCCCACCATGGAGGTGCTGAATGAGTTTGTTTATCCCTTTGCTACCTTAATGAGGTAATTGTTGCCATTTTAAAGCAAGAAACGTATTTTATAATTTACAAATGACCTTCGCAGGCTTTGTATACGTTGGCTAAGGTATTATTTTGTTTGGATGGATGGACCGTTCGAGTATTTAGAGCCAAAGTTCGTCGAAGAGACGACGGATAACTTTTACAAAGACTTCTTGAAAAATCAAAAGTATTATCGGAACAAAATCAAGCAGGACCTTATTGGGAATCCAGTGTGCCGCTTTCGAGTAAGTAGACATATTTATTTTTTATTTCATCGACATATCTGACATTTTCCCTATTCGTTCTGCGCGATTTATTACATTTTCGAAAAAAATCCAAGGGTTATTATATTAGTTAGGATTCAAAAGGGGATAGTGTGAAAGGTGTTGATGAAAGCCGCTTGAAGTGTCAACCATAAGGGTATTAGGTGGCCTTAAAGAAATTTGTTGGAAATTGTACAATGGTTACGGTAAACAATTTCAATATACCTAATCACTCAACTTAAGCTAGGATACTAACGCGCAATCCAGCAAAGTTTCTGGTCTTAAACGTTAGCTAAGAATAAAAGTCAAAAGTTTGATTTAGGACTACAAAGAGACATAAATAATGACTTAAATAAATGAGGGATATAGTAAGTACCTTTAATCTGTTTTTGTTCGAAAATCCATAAGCCGTTGTGCTAGGGTTAGAAACGTGCATTTAGCTTAAGGGCAATACTTGATGTAGACCTTGAAAGCTCAGCTCTCTTAAGCGATATAGCAATTTTGTATACGCTTAAACCTTCCCTGAGAAATCCGGATCATAATAGTGAAAACTACATTGAAATCCGATCCCTGGTTCTCGAGATTAGCTGCGACGACTCTTTTTGGGGACTTTCCTGTTTGATTGATGATGATTATACGAAAAATCGCGAAAACAGCAAATAATTCCCGGTGGTATAATGAACCAATTTGGATCAAAATATGTTCTACAATTTTAAATACGAATATACTAGCCTTACCCTTATTAAGTTCCGCCCAAATTTCGCAGTTTTTTTTAATTGAGGTGCAACGGCGCCCTTTTGAATACTCTCCAATTGTGTAAAATGCCATTTACAAAATTTCAAGGCTTTATAAATGTCCAGATATAGAATTTAAATAATTTTGTTATAAATGGTAAGTACCCTATCCCGCTTATTTTTTTGCAAATGGCTTATTTAAGGCAACACAGTTCAAAGTTATAAACTTTACAACGCGATTTGATCGAATGTGTTGTCTTTGCGATCTTGATCTATTCGGAATATTTTTCCGACATTTTGTAACGCATATCGGCAAATTGCGTTGAGGTGCGATGAAGTGCATTTTTTTGTTAAATTTTTGACAGCTAGGTTCCGATTCCGTGATTTGTAGTGAAGCGTTTTCTTTTCCGAAAGCGGATGTCTCGAATGTAATTTGAGCCTCCGACTTAGTATGCGCTGCGGAGATTTTTCCGCTCCGACGTTTAGCAAAAAATGGTCTTTCACACTTTGTTTTATAAAACAAGTACGTTAAGCCCCAGCGACATGCAAGATCTATTTAGACTAGAATAGATTTGTCACGCAGGTTTTAGGTGTCTAAGGGTGGAAACTAGGTTCGTGATGTACCGATATCGAAATGTGTTTTCCAAATCGCGTTTTCAAGATATGACATTTTTTTTTTAAATGAGCGTTTTCGGATTCTAATAATAAATGAAAAACGCAATAATTTTGAAGCCATCAATAGGGCCACAAGTGAGGATCCTTAGATCTTCTTTGCTTTGATCAAGTAACTTTTTTGTTTTACTACGAGCTGGGCTTATGAATTTTTTTGCCTTTGGATTCCGTCCAGTGTTCGGCAGGTGATCACCTTCTCAACTTTAAGTGTACGTATAACTCAAAGGTAACCCGAAGTAGGGCTCAGTCCGTTCGTTCATTGCACTCAAATCCCTCATGATCTGGTATCCAAGCAACGGTGGCTATGTTGTCCTTGGCCAGAACTTCGAGGAGATTGAAATAGTCGCAAACCAGCTTTGACCCGATCGAATGCGATCTAAGGGCCTTAAAGCTGCCTGGCTGTCTGAGTTTTTGTTACAATTGTATTGACCGTTATTGAGACATGCAATTTTGACAAAAATCCCAATTGCAATCGCTTAAGGTCAAATTGTAGTCAAGTTGAGTTTCGATCAAAAATCACAAAAATTGACAAGTCGCGGGGGTCGTCAATTTTTCGAAGAGTTACAAAAATTTTAAATTTTTCATTTCGACATCGCACTTCAACGCAATTCACCGATATGCGTTACATAATATCTGCAAAATATTCCGAAATACATTCCATAATTAAATGCTCTCAAAAAACTGACAGGTGACAGGTTTATGTAAATCATAGGTCTTTCCTATTCATGCAATGCACAACAATTTTTTCATACTTTCTCGGAATGTTTGTATTTCATTCCTCCGCGTTGATTTTTGGCGAATAAATTTTTTTAAAAAGAGCTCCCGTTTGTGTGTTGTCATTAAATACGCAGTTTAGTAAAGATGCAGGGAATTGTTTTTGAATTTCAATAGAAGTATAGTCCTGACCACCCTGTACCACAGATATCAATCACATTTTATAAGCGTGTTTCCCTTTTCCAATTCTAAACCTATCATTTGTTCTCCCAAACGCAGGGACAAACAGAAGACCCCGATCCAGAAAAACATCCAGTGCCACTGAAACTCTGTGCAAAAATGATCGCTTGGATTAAGGACTTCCGCCTGGGAGTGTTCATGGTGAATGTGATGTGCAACCCTGCCCTTCGCAAGCGTCACTGGGCCGAAATGTCTCAAATAGCGGATTTCGATATAACACCAGATGCTGGAACCACCCTCAGAAAGCTAATCAACTACAAGCTCGATGCCAAGTTGGATAGCTTCGAAATAATCAGTATAAGCGCCAATAAAGAGCTGCAACTGCAAAACAACCTTCACTCCATGATCAAGGAATGGGACACAATTAACTTTCCCACAGGAGCTTATAAGGAAACTGGTGTTCAGATTCTCACAAATTTAGACGACATTCAAGCCCTGCTAGACGATCACATAATAAAGACGCTGTCAATGCGTGGCTCGGCATTCATGAAGCCCTGCGAGCAAGAGGTGCTCGCCTGGTATGAAAAGCTTATCCGCGTGAATAGGACACTCGAGCAGTGGGGCAAGGTGCAAGCGAACTTTCTCTACCTTCTGCCGATCTTCTCCTCAAAGGACATAATAGCCCAGATGCCCGAAGAAGGTCGTCTGTTCACACAGGTCGAACAGACGTTCAAGCGCAACATGGCAATGGTCATACGAAATCCGCTGGTTATGGAAACGGGTCCGGCTGTGGGGATGTTGGAGTCGCTGGAAAAGGCCGTTGAGCTCCTCGAAGATATCACGAATGGCGTCAACGACTATCTAGAGAAGAAACGCTTGTATTTCCCTAGATTTTTCTTCCTATCCAATGACGAAATGCTTGAGATTCTCTCCGAGACCAAGGATCCCCTAAGGGTACAGCCACATTTGGGCAAGTGCTTCGAGGGCATCAGCAGTCTTGAGTTTGACTCCCAAATGAATGTGCTGTCCATGACTAGTGCCGAGAAGGAGAGCATTCAGTTTGTCAATATGGTGTCCACTAACGATGCTGGCGGAAGCGTGGAGATATGGCTGGCAGGCGTCGAGAAAGAGATGCTGTCCGCGGTGCGCTATCAAACCGAGCTGAGCAACAACGACTACCCAAAGAAGAAGCTTTGCGACTGGGTTGTAGACTGGCCGCAAATGGTTGTCTTGTGTGTATCCCAGATTTACTGGGCCGCCAGCGTTCATTCCAATCTACGGTCCAAGGTACCCAACGCTATGCTGAGCTTTTTCAACGACCTCAATGTTGACTTAACCGATATCGTCGCCTTGATACGTCGCAAGGACATTTCAAACTTGGGCCGGATTACCATCAAGGCACTGATCGTGATCAATGTGCATGCCAAGGACGTGATCGATGAGCTGGTTCAGGCAAATGTCACCGACGAATCGGACTTTATGTGGTTGTCACAGCTGAGGTACTACTGGCAGAACGACGACACATTGGTAAGGATAATAAACGCCACGGTGCCATATGCAAACGAGTATCTCGGCAACTCGGACAGGTTGGTGATAACCCCTTTGACAGATCGGTGCTACCGGACGCTGATTGGAGCTTATCAGCTGCATTTGAATGGAGCTCCAGAGGGTCCAGCCGGCACGGGAAAGACTGAGACCACCAAGGACCTTGCGAAGGCGTTGGCTGTGCAGTGCAAGGTATTCAACTGCTCAGATGGTCTGGACTACAAGGCGATGGGAAAGTTCTTTAAGGGGCTGGCTTCATGCGGCGCATGGGCGTGCTTTGACGAGTTCAACCGCATAGAGTTGGAGGTGCTGTCAGTGGTAGCCCAGCAAATACTTTGTATAATCCAAGCCGTTCGCAGCAATGCCTCGAAGTTCATGTTTGAGGGAACTGAGTTGACCTTGAACCCGGCCTGCTACGTGTGCATCACAATGAACCCTGGCTATGCGGGACGATCAGAGCTGCCGGACAACTTGAAGGTCCTCTTTCGATCGGTGGCAATGATGGTGCCCGACTATGCTATGATTGGCGAGATCTCGCTGTACTCCTTTGGGTTTGTGAATGCCAGGAACCTGGCGGTGAAGATTGTGACCACCTACCGGCTGTGTTCGGAGCAGCTGTCATCTCAGAACCACTACGACTATGGCATGCGAGCTGTTAAGAGTGTGCTTTCTGCCTGCGGCAACATAAAGAAGGCACTGCCCGATGAAGATGAGGACATTCTGCTACTCCGGTCGTTGTTGGATGTGAATCTGCCGAAATTCCTGTCGTTCGACATACCACTGTTCGAGGGAATCATTTCGGATCTATTCCCCGGCGTGGCTCTGCCCAGTCCCGACTACAATCTGATCAGCGCTGCCTTCAATCGAATCTGCAGCGAGATGAATCTCCAGCCGAGGGAGAGCTTCTTGACGAAGGTCATTCAAACTTATGAGATGATGATTGTCCGGCACGGATTTATGATGGTCGGAGAGCCTATGGCTGGGAAGACGAAAACCCTGCAAGTGCTCGCGAGGATACTGGATTCCCTGAAAGACACTGGGGCGAGTCCTTACTTCCAGGAGGTTCAAATGGGTGTGGTCAACCCAAAGGCGATAACAATGAATCAATTGTACGGAGCATTCGACCCGGTGTCATATGAATGGACAGATGGGATCGTTGCAACGATATTTAGGAACTTTGCCATGAATACGTCTCCGGACCGCAAGTGGGTGAGTATGGCACTAACTTCACTTTGAGTTCGTTTTTTAGGCCATTTCTTTTTTTAAGGTTATCTTTGACGGTCCAGTTGATGCTGTGTGGATTGAGAACATGAACACAGTGTTGGACGACAACAAGAAACTCTGTTTGACTTCGGGTGAAGTTGTGACGATGTCAAATGAAATGTCAATGATCTTTGAGGTTATGGACTTGGCTCAGGCTTCGCCGGCCACTGTGTCCCGATGCGGAATGATTTACATGGAAACGGCCACACTGGGCTGGAAAACGTTTGCCAAATCCTGGCTGAATCAGTGCGATGAACGATGGGCCGACGCAGATGGCAAGTCATATGTTATGACGTTGTTTGGGTGGCTTTTACCGCCGGTGAGTTTTTTTTTACAAATTTCTAAAATACACTTTCCTATGGTGCACCCTAACCTGTCATTAGTTGAATCGAGTTTTTGAAAATGACATAAGACAATTTATTGCATAGGTATTGAGAAATCGGCCTTTAAAAGAAGAAGTTCTTTGAGTGAGTTACTAAGTTCTAGCTTTTATGGTTATGCGCTGGTGTTTTTGGCGGACGCATCATTTTTGTACTCGGTTTTCGCCGCCATTTTGAACCCTTAACCTTAAGCGTTTTTAGATCGCTTTTCGAAGCTTGGTATCAATCGAACAAGAAAACTGCTTCTGGGTGAATCCACATTTGCATTGGTGAAATGCCAAAAAATATGGCTGCCTTCAATTGACTTCTAAAGAATAGGTACACTAATTACACTTGCGAGCAGCGCTGCCTCTTTGCTACGATCGTAGCAAAAATGCTACGCGATTTCCAATTTGCTACGCACTCTCCCTAAAAACGTCTATTTTGCTACTTTTTTTTTAAGCTCGAAAAGTCAACATAAATCTTGGAATTTTTCTTGAAAAAAAAAGTATATTCAATCTTTACATAGTTTCCCACACCATAACAAGTATACTTGTACTAAAGTCCTTAAAAACATATTTACTTTGAATAAAGAATTAGGTGTTTTTTTGTTTGTTTTCGAAAAAAACTTTTGAGTTTTGCTACACAAATTTGCTACCCAAATTTTTTCTCTTGTGGCAGCACTGCTTGCGAGGTGCTTCTTGAGTGGATTCTGACTTCAAATCAAGAAGTGAATTTCTCTTCTCAGAATCATCACAAGAGTATTTTTTGTGTCAATGGAACGGTTTCGGAAGTGATTTTTTCGATTCTAGACTCTCCCGGACGCTTCTTTTTGCCCAATGGAAAACGCCATTAGCTTTTATTCAGGACGTTCGGATTTTTAGTTTAGTAAGTCTGACAGCTGACTACGTGTTTGAGTTTTTATTGGCCCAGATTAGTAACGTGTTTATTTTAAGCAGTCGACGTTTGTGAAGTGGTATTCGACAAATCTAGTCAAGAAATTTGACATTTTGAAGTGTCAAAATTCAAAAATAAACCACAAGTTTACGACAACAACTTAACTTAGTTAGTCAACGCGTTCGTATACCTAGTCAGACAAATCGAATTGACGTTTTACTCAAACTAGGTATCCGAACGTCATCATTGTCTGTTGCATAAAATGTTTGACATTTCGGTGTGAAAAATGATTTACAGACAGGCGGTTTGAACATTTATTTGAATTTCATATATATCTTGAGGAGAATACTGTAATTCGGGCTTCTAACTCCACCACTCCACAGGAGATAATAGGTCTGTTCCTTTACTTTTGTAGTAAAAATGGAAAATTGTTTTTAATGTTAAGTAAAATTAGAGAGGAAAAATTGAAAAGTGAAATATTTTTTATTTTATAGTTTACCTTCACAGAACTGTTTTGGAAAATTTCACTTCACAGCGTACTACCCTTCCAATATCTACTACGATTTTAATACAGTCCAAAAAAATTATTTTTCATCAATGTTACGAGGGCGTATACGTACTATTTTCTTAGGGAACAAAGAATGGTTAATATCAATAAAAAAATAAATGTTAGATGGCCGTTAAAGTTATAAAATCTAACTGTTGCGGTGGGTAGAGTCGCTTGAGGTAGTTCTTTGCCCTTTAGAGGGGCTTATCCTTTGAAGAAAGTACTTTCCCCACGTTCAGGTTGTATTCTTGAATGCCCAAACAACTAGGTTTTTTTTGGCATTTGGTGTTATTGAACGTTCAAACTCTTTTTGACATTTCCACTTTTCGATTTTCTAATGAAACCGCAATCTTCCATCGCAGAATTTCAAACAAATATTCAAATTATGACTATAATTGCTACTTGCTTGTCGAAATTGTTATGGTACGTTTCCATCTGTCAGAAAGACTGTATGGTATTGTACACATTCAAAAACCTAAATTTACTATGAACGCAAAGAAACGATTGGTTGATAACGTGACTTTTCCTAAGTCAGCCACGAACTGTCAACTAAGTATTCAGCCATGAAATTCTTTACTATAATTTTGTTCTTTAGACGTCAACTAAAAAAAAACTCATTCTTTGAGTTATAAAAAATTTACTATCTGATAGATAAATATAAATTATTTTTCTGTCATTGTAGTATTACTTTTTTTGCCCATTTGTTTCGATGTGGTTCATGCTTCTTAGTTCTTTTAAGTGATTAAACTTTTTAGAAACAATAAGCTCATCCGATTGCATTTCATAAAAAGCAAGAAGAAATTCTGTCAACCATTTTTTTAAAGCCAAGAAAAAGATGACTCATTATTTTGCTAATCCTCTTTTTCTTGTCATATTTTGCTGTTAATGTGAAGATATATTGATTATATTCGATTCAAAACGAGATGCCGATTGCGATGTGACCGACACTTTGTTGTCCCTATTCGGAGGTGTACTATTTATTGAGGTTTTCATAAAACATGTAGAAAAACCAAACTACGCAAGAGTAAATGTTATTTTTTATAAAAAAAAGAGTATGGAATTCCATATTTGTCGTTTACAAAATCATACCAAACTTTTACTTTCCAGGGGCCCTAGTCTGTATATCGTTCCGAAAGTAAAATTTTTCGAAAACGAACGTTTTGTACTCTCTATTTCGAAAGCGGAATGAAATCTATGATTGTAGAAGTCGCAATTGTTGACTTTTATGTAAAATTATTAGGTTCAACCCGATTATGGAGGTTCATTGTGTACAAATTGAGAGGTGACCCGATTTCAGTGACCTGATTACAGAGGGTATATGTATGAAAACTCTCGGGGTTAGCAAGTGTCTCAATTTCAGAGTTTCCCAGTTAGGAGGTTTTAGTAGATTGGCATTTTTTTCTGGCCTACATTAATCCAATAGTTTATTTTCCAGTTAACTTATGAAGGGGTAACTGGAAAATCTAGTCCATAATTTGTGTCAAACTAGTTAAGTGTCACGTCACATAAAACCAAAAGATTCACAATAGTTCTGCCAAACATCTCTTAAATAAAAAAATGCACTGAGCTTTCATAACTATAACCACAAAAAATATTAGGACTGTTTTTTGTAAGTGAACCCCAGAGCGCCAGAGCCTAGTGCAAACGTTAAAGTCCTTTATTAGTATAACCTTTTTAAGTGGCAGGTCTCAGAGTTACATTTTCGTGCTCGACATGCACTGAAACTTCTTAACTCACACTGAGTGCTGCTAATTCCCATTAATGACTCCACTCTCTTTATTTGCAGTGCCAAGCATTTATTAGACGTTCATGCAGCCAGCTCTTAAGACCCGGCGAATTTAGTGTCCTTCGCACAACGTTCGATTTATTTGAAATGCTGATGGAGGAAGCTATTGAAGAAAACCTGGAAGACTATCAGCGCTACATAACAACCTACTTCCAAGCATCTATCCTCTACGCAATTGTTTGGGGCATCGGTGGCATACTGGATGCAAATTCACGCCAACGCTTCGACGCGTTCTTAAGAAAGGTTGCAAAAATTAAAATTTGAAAATTCCTACTCTCAATTTATTTTGACAGCTATGGAGTCCCGATGAAGAGGAAAATAATGTCATACCACAGGGAGTGGGTAAAATAGAAATAGGCTTTCCAGCTGAGGGCCTTCTGGCTGACTATGTGTACGTGTACAAGCAAAAAGGCACATGGAAGTATTGGCCCGAATTAGTCAAGAAAATGGAACCGGAAGAGACTCCCTCTGGGGTGCAGATACCAACCATAGACACAGCCAGATATATGCATCTACTCGAGATGCACATCAAAGTAAGTATGTGCGGAGCTCTTCCTGCTGACCTTTCTAACCATTGTTTCATCCTTTGGGGTTTTAGCATGGGAAGAAGTTCCTGCTTGTCGGCCCGACGGGCACCGGCAAAAGTGCCTACATTCAAAATATGCTCATGAATAAGGTGTCGCCCGAAAAGTACATGTCTGCTTTTGTGACTTTCACCGTGATGATTACAGCAAATCAAATCCAGGACCTTCTCATATCAAAGGTAAGGCAGACGCGGAGAACCTAGCGAATGGCGCAATTTATAAATTCTTCTTGTAGCTTTTCAAACTCAAACGAGGCAGATATGGACCACCGAAAGGACAGACTGCACTGATATTTGTCGACGACATGAACATGCCAGTTAAGGAGACCTACGGAGCGCAGCCACCGCTCGAGCTTCTGCGGCAATTCTTTGACTTTGGTCACGTGTACGATCTGAAGGACACCACCAAGATTCACCTTGAGAACCTGCTGATCATCTGCGCATGTGGCTTGCCAGGTGGCAGCCGACAGGATGTTTACGCTCGATTTCTCTCGCATTTCAATATATTCTCCATAAACACCTTCGCCGAGGACACCATGAATCGAATTTTTGTCAATGTTCTCCTCAATGGATTCAAAAAGTCTGGACACAGTCACGACGTACTACTGAGTACACAGCAAATCGTCAGTGCCACCCAGCAAATCTACAAATGCGTTCAAACTGAGTTGAGGGCCACGCCGGATAAGTCGCACTACATATTCAATCCGAGGGACATTTCGCGCGTCGTCACTGGCTGCACTCTGCTCAGGAAGGAGTCTGTGGATAATAAGCGCGTCTTCGCCAGGTTGTGGTACCATGAGGCCATGAGGGTCTTCTATGATCGCCTGGTCGATGAAGCCGATCAACAGTGGATGTTCGGAAAGCTCAATGAATGCGTGAGGGACAACTTCAAGGAGCTTATGGAAACCCTATTCGAACAGTATGCCGAGGAAGATGGTCAGGTGACACTGAACGGAGTGGATCGCATGATCTTTGGAGTATATCTGGACGAAGACAACGAGCCGGACGAGAAGAAATACGAGGAAGTGCCATCGTTGGAGGTATTTAGCAGGTTGGCGTATCAAAATCTCGAAGAATACAATGCGACTCGAAGGACCAAAATGGATATAGTTCTGTTCACATACGCGCTGCAGCACTTGAACAAGATCTGCCGCATCATATCGATACAGGGTGGCAGTGCGCTACTGGTCGGTATCGGCGGCTCAGGACGGCAGTCGTTAACGAGGCTAGCTGCAGTGATTTGTGGGACATCCTTATTCCAGCCGGAGATGACGAAGAATTACGGCGTCAACGATTGGCACAATGACATCAAGAGCGTCCTCAAAGAGGCGGGTGGAGTGGGCAAGCACACAGTCTTTCTGATGACGGAGAATCAGATAAAAATGGAGCTCTTTCTGCAGGACATAGATTGTCTGCTGAATCAGGGTGAGGTGCCCAACATCTATGCGATCGATGAAAAGCAGGAGCTGCTGGAAATGGTGAGACTCGCGGCCCAGGGAGGCAACCGAAACATGGACATCTCACCGCTGCAGGTTTTCTCGTTCTTTGTGAACCGCTGTAGGCAAAAGTTGCACATAGTTCTGTGCTTCAGTCCGATTGGAGACGCTCTGCGGACAAGGATCAGACTCTATCCATCATTGGTGAACTGTTGTACAATTGATTGGTTCCAGATTTGGCCAGAAGAGGCCCTGCAAATGGTTGCGAAGATTTCCATGGAGGATGTGAATGTAGACGCCGACGTGAAGGAGTCCATAGTGGTGAGCTGCCAGTACTTTCACTCGAGTGCGAACACTGCTATTGCTGAGTTTCGTGCGGAGACTAATCGCATTGTGTACATCACCTCCGCGTCATTTCTCGAACTGATTCGGTCATTCCGCAAGCTTGTCTCCCGCAAACAGACCGAGGTGATGGAGGCCAAGATGCGGTACATTGGCGGGCTTGAGACTCTTAAGGTGGCCGCCGAGGCCATCTCCGTGATGCAGGTGCAGCTGAACGCCCTGCAGCCAAAGCTGGTCGAAATGGCAATAGCCTCCCGGCGGATGATGGAAGTGATCAACACGGAGACGATCGCCGCGAGTGCGGCCGCTGAGCAGGTGAAAAAGGATGAAGTTGTGGCCGGAGCCCAGGCCAAAGCCGCACAGGCGCTGAAAGACGAATGCGAGAAGGATTTGGCCCAGGCGATCCCCGTTTTAGAGGAGGCCATCTCGGCCTTGAACACGCTCAAGCCAGCGGACATTACACTTGTCAAGTCAATGAAGAATCCGCCGTCGGTGATAAAACTGGTAATGGCGGCTGTGTGCGTTATAAAGGGCGTTCCTGCGGACCGTATAATCGATCCGACGAGCGGTAAAATGGTCAACGACTATTGGGGCCCCAGTAAGCGAATTCTCGGGGACATGAACTTCTTGCAGGCACTGAAGGATTTCGACAAGGACAACATCAATCCGGATATAATGAAGAAAATCCGCAAGGAATTCATACCGCACAAGGATTTCCAACCGAAAATCGTCGCCAAGGCGTCCAGCGCTGCCGAGGGCCTGTGCAAGTGGATAATCGCCATGGACCTGTATGACAACGTGGCCAAGATTGTAGCGCCCAAGAAGGCAAAACTGCAAGCGGCCGAAAAGGAATACGCCGACACCATGCAGATACTCAACGAGAAGAGGGAAATGGCAGAAGCGCTCGAAAGAAAGGTGGCGCTGTTGCACGAAGACCTCGAAAGAGCGAACATGGAAATGCAAAGGACCCAGGATGTGGCCGATTTGTGCCAGAACAAACTCTACCGAGCTGAGGCGTTGATTGGGGGGCTCGGCGGTGAAAAGGATCGCTGGACTGAGGCTGCGGCGACATTGCAATCCACATATGACCACCTGCCCGGTGATATTCTTCTCTCGTGTGGCATCATCGCCTATTTGGCCACGTTGACGGCACCATTTCGCAACCGATGTGTTGAGGATTGGTTCGAGAAATGTCAATCCCTAGAGATACCCTGTTCGGAGGTGTACAGCATCATCAGTAGCCTAGGCACTGAGATAGCCGTCCAACAGTGGAACATATACGGCCTGCCCAGGGACACATTCTCATCGGAAAATGCGATTATTTCGGCCAACTCTGGCCGATACAGTTTGTTCATAGATCCGCAGGGGCAGGCCAACAAGTGGATCAAAAACATGGAGCGCAACAATCGCCTTAAGGTGGTCAAGTTCAGTCAAAAGAACTACATGAAGGTGATTGAGTCATCGCTGGAGGAAGGCAAGCCCGTGCTCATTGAGAATATCCTCGAAGACTTGGAGGTTCCACTCGATCCAATTCTCTTAAAGAACACCTTCGTCCAGGCCGGGCAGGAGTATGTGAGTTTGGGCGACAATATCGTGCCGATTTCGAAGAACTTCCGCCTCTATATGACCTGCAGTCTAAGGAATCCACACTTCCTTCCGGAGACCTACAACAAAGTGACCATCATCAACTTTGCCCTCACCCAGAGTGGCCTGGAGGATCAGCTGCTCAGCATAGTTGTTGCCAAGGAGCGCCCGGATTTACAAAAACTGCGCGAAGCTCTCACCGAGGAAGCGGCCAAAAATAAATCGGCCCTAAAAGATGCCGAAGACATGATTCTGAAGACTCTGTCCTCGGCGCAAGGTGATATCCTCGAAGATGAGGGTGCGATCCAAATCTTGGATGAGTCCAAAAATCTTTCCACTGACATCGTTGCCAAACAGTCAGCCACAAAGGAGACCGAAGAGAAAATCGAGGCGTTCCGACTGAACTACAAGCCGGTGGCAGCCCATTCCGCCGTCCTCTACTACACGATCACCGATCTGCCCAACATCGATCCGATGTACCAGTTCTCCTTGAATTGGTACATCAACTTGTACACATACTCGATTGAGAATGCCAACAAGTCCAAGGATTTGGCACGACGTGTAAAGTTTCTGGTGGACGCCCTTACCCAAAATCTTTACAACAATGTCTGCCGGTCGATCTTCGAAAAGGACAAGCTGCTCTACTCCTTCATTCTGACGACGAAACTCATGTTGGACACACGTCAGATTGAAATGTCACACGTGATGCACCTACTCACCGGAGTCGGTGGGGGTGCGGAAGAGGTGTCGCTAAATGAGCCGAATCCTGACCGTTCGTGGATAACTGAGGATATGTGGCAGTCGATTAGGAAGTTGGAGAATCTATCAGTTTTCAAAAGTTTTGCGCACTCATTTACGACAAATTTACCAGACTGGCATGCGTTTTACGATCACCCTGATCCGCAAACCCTGCCACTGCCCTCCATGTGGGAGACGAAGTGCACACGATTCGAGAAGATACTGATTCTGCAAGCCTTGCGTCCCGACAAGGTCTTTTTGGCGATCAATCTTTTCATTGTGGCAGAATTGGGAACGAAATTCGTGTCACCTCCTCCGTTCGACATTGCCAATTCGTTTCAGGAATCGAATTGTCTCACGCCATTGATATTCATCCTGTCGCCTGGTGCGGATCCAATGGGATCGTTGTTGTTGTTCGCCGAACGTATGGGATTCAGTGAGACTTTCCAGAGTATATCGCTGGGCCAGGGACAGGGGCCAATCGCAATGAAACTAATTGAGGAAGCGCAGAGTGCCGGCTATTGGGTGTGCTTGCAAAATTGCCACCTGGCTGCGTCGTGGATGCCCACCCTGGAGTACATGTGGGAGAACATGGATACCTTCAATACATTCCGTGAGTCTTTAGTTGTTTTTTCTATTTTTGAATTTAGCTTTTGGGCAGATGGTCTTACAATGGGTAGGTAGAGCAGCTTCTACATTTATGTCGTCGTCTTTGAGATTAAGTTTCATTGTGTGGTTTTTGTAGGAAGTTATGACCAGTTAGAGCCCCTACTAACTTAGATAGCAATGACCTGTAAAACTCCGGTCAAAGTTCCGTGGTAAGTTCTTTCCACCTGTTGTTGGTTTTCATACGAATTTTGTTTTCCACTCGCTCTCTAAGATTTTTGTCAAACTCTGACAATGATAGTTACTTTTTGTTTATCGTTCGAAAGCAAGGTACGAGTACATAACATAAAGGTAATATACTCGGCACAATAATTTTGGTATCCTTCTGCACATCTGTCAAAATGTTGCAATATGGCGGCCAATTGTGACTGAAAACATTGCTTAGAATTCATTTTCTTAGTATCTCTTGTTAACACCTGTTCGTTTAGCTAAATATAAATTATAAATATGAGCTGTCCTATTTACGCAGTGGCTTTGTGGTTAGTGTGTTGGACTATTAAGAGCGGGGTCCCAGGTTCGATCCCCGAAAAAACCCGAATTCCATCTTAAGGTTTTTTTTCCACTGCGCCACCTCTCGCGAAAGTCTAACAAATATCCGAGAGTTTTACTGTCATGAAAGAGCTTCTCAAGAGCCATTTGAACTCTGTATAAAATTGTAGATCCCTTCCATTCCTCACAAAAATTAAAAACTCACACAAAACGAATGGTTGTGAGAAGCTAGGCCAAGGGTCCCACAGACCTGTTGCGCCATTTTTTTTTATGTGCTGTCAAAATAGTCTCAGCACTTTTAAGGAGAGTCAAAGGATTTTTATGAAATAAAAACAACTCCTATGGGGCATTTAACGATCACAAGGCTCTCATAGAGCTAAACTCTTATAAACATTATGGATTTGCTCCTATAAGACTCTATAAGACCTCTTATAAGATGAAAAATGTTAATTGGACTGTTATTCCCCACAAAATACGCTACTCTAGCCAAGAGCAATCAAAGTGGACAAATGATCAATAAAACTTCAGAGTGACATTAACTGGTTTGTTTTGTGTCTCGACTTAAACTTTCATTCAACGTTCTCACACTTCCCGCTCATTGGAAGTGAATGGCGCTGATAGCCGTGTCATTAACCTTTTACTAGAAATCGCGTCAACATGAACTGCTACTCTCAGAGGTGAATTCTACTAAGGGGAAATAAGCACAATCAAAAACTTAGTTATTTTAAGTTAGATTGGTCTCGACAAGATGTACCTTGAACGCAAAAAGTTTGGTCGGTTACGACAATTTTTTTACGTCAGCCACATATAGGAACTGTCAACTTAGTACTTCAGCTAGAATTAGGCGATATGTTGAATCAGCATACGTGTGCTGTGCCCCGTAAAATGTGCCCCAATCACAACATATCGTGTAATAGCGAAATTTCTGTCATTATAAGGGTGTTTTTTTTAGAGGTATAGAACTTCGAATTGAAATAAAACACAAGAAAATCGTTTGAATGTCCATCATTTTGGCTTTACTGAAAGAATAATTTTATGCCATTAATGTTTAAATATGATTTCGGGCATGTGGCCGCCGCGGCTGGGTCGAATAAAGCCAAGTCTAGAGGTCCATTTTTCAACCAATTTTTCGAGCATTTGCGGCTGTATGTCGGCAATAACGCCACGAATGTTGGCTTCCAAGTCCCCTAACGTTTCTCGTTTGTTGGCGTAGTCGAGCTACTTCACATATCCCCAAAGAAGATAATCCAATTGTGTCAAATCACACGATCTTGGTGGCCAATTGACAGATGCATTCCGCGAAGTTATGCGCTCATCGAATGTTTCCTTCAATAAATCGATTGTGACGTGCGCTGTGTGGCTTGTAGCGCCGTCTTGTTGGAACCACATCTCATCCACATTCATGCCATCCAATTAGGGAATAAAATAGTCGGTTATCATGGCTCTATACCGGTCTCCACTAACGGTAACTGACTCTCCAGCATCATTTCGAAAGAAGTATGGCCCAATGACTCTACCAGCCCATAGAGCACACCAAACAGCCATTTTTGTGGATGTAATGGCGTCTCAAGGGTCTAATGTGGATTCTCTTCACTGCAAATGCGGCAATTTTGCTTGTTGACGTAGCCATTCAACCAAAAATAAGCCTCAACAAAATTTTGCGATGTAAACTTCGCGAACTGAACCATTATTTTCGAAATAAATTTGCACGATTTGCAAGCGTTGTTCATTTGTCAACCACTTTATGATGAAATGGCAAATCAAACTGAACATAAATGACATAAGAGTTGCCAGATTTGACCACAAAATGTCAGTTTTATCTCTATTCAAAAAAAGAAACTCTAAAAAAAACACCCTGTATGTATGCTAAAAGTGGTTTGTTGGCAAATTTGTTGGGTAGTCAGCGACCTGAACTTATCGTTTAATACCCCTTTTGGGACCGTATGCTGCATATAGGACACATTTTCGGCGTATGCTGACTCGTATGATATATGCTGACGAGCTAAAGTAGGCTCATGAGCATACGCTACATTTTTTAGCATACGGCTTTGATATTTTTGAAGTTTCGATAAATTTTGAACTTGATTTTTGTAATTCTGTTTTGAAAAACAAAATGGCTGGTTTAGTTAGTTCGCAGTTTATCATCGGGGACGAACATACGAATAATAAGATTTTAAGAGTTCAAACTGTGGCCAAAAAAAAGGAGATATAAGCAAATAAGAGCTAGGTCAAAGTGAGATTGGTCGCACAAAGACATCATAAATAAATACAATGAATTGAACACGTAGTGTAGAATAAAATTCTGCTAAAATTTTTCAGCATATAATATTTAATCATACGGGTCTTCAAATTTTCCAGCATACCGAATTCAACATATCGTGTAATAGGGCTTCATATGTACTGAAAAAATGTGATAGCACACTGTTTGTTAGCATTTATGCTGTCAACAAACAATTTGCTACTTTGGGACAGATTCAACATATCGTGTAATAGGGCATCATACGCCAGACGAACATATATGCGCATTTGCTGAGAATTTTTCAGCATACTCTGAATAACTGAGTTTACATTGATTTTGCAAGATAGTTAATCGGCTAGATTGAAGTGACTTTCGACAGATAAAGAAAATGCTAAAAAGACCTAATACTTTTGAATATATTCCTAATAAGTTCCAAATAACTATGGAACGGACTAGGTATAATATTCGTCGTGCTTGGTGAAAAGCAACCTTACGTACCTACTTAATGTTTCTCCTTTGTTATAGCGACTTTCCGCTTGTGGTTAACAAGTTATCCAAGCGACGAGTTTCCCGTGTCTCTTCTTCAAAACGGAGTGAAAATGACAAACGAACCACCAACAGGACTCCAGCAGAATCTTATTCGCTCCTACAACTCAGAACCGATGAACGATGTCAAGTTCTACACTGGTAAGAAACGAAAACTGTACCGAACCTCTGATTGTCCCTGTTTCTACCAATAGGTTGCCCCAAGCAGGATCGCGCATTTACCCGACTTCTCTATGGAATATGTTTCTTCCACGCTGTTGTTCAGGAACGTCGCAAATTTGGCCCTCTTGGCTGGAACATCCAATACGGATTCAACGAGTCCGACTTCCAAATTTCGGTGCAGCAACTTCATGTATGTATGTCAAAAACAACGAGCGACAAAATTTAAACTCCATATCCCTTCGTAGATGTTCCTTAATCAATATGACCACGTGCCTTATGCCGCAATTCGCTATCTAACAGCTGAGTGCAACTACGGTGGCCGTGTAACCGATGCGTGGGATCGCCGTGCGATCATCACCATCCTGGCGGATTATGTAAACGAACAGGCAGCCACTGACTACAAGTTTATGTTTGCCAACGACGAAGTGTACATTTTGCCGAGGAAAACAGAGCATCGAGAGATTGTCCGTTACATTCAGGATTACATACCATCGCTACCACCGCCAGAGGTGTATGGACTTCATGGTAACGCTGGAATCACACGCGATCTACAAACAACCAACGCTTTGTTGGACTCGATGATACTCACGCTGAGTAGTTCCACAGCTGGCGATGAAGATAATGAATCCGCTCTATTGGGAGTTATTCAGCAGATTCAGGCCAATATGCCAGCTGACTTTGACATAGAACGAGCAAAGGAGAAGTATCCCGTGGACTATAACGAATCAATGAACACTGTGATCGTTCAAGAAATGGAACGATTTTCGAAACTACGCACTGAAATCAGCAACACCTGCGTGGAGCTGCAGAAAGCCATCAAGGGAGTTTCTGTGATGACACCTGAACTTGAGGCTACTATACAATCGATTCAATTCAAGAAAATACCCGCCAAATGGATGTCTAAGTCGTACCCGAGCTTAAAACCCTTGAGTTCATATATAATGGACTTTTACAGGCGACTAAAGTGGCTGCAGGATTGGTAAAAAAGAAACATCCCTTTTTAAAATACTTTCCTCTTTAACAGCTCTCTTATTACCAAAGGTATGATCATGGAAAGCCTTCGACATTTTGGATATCGGGATTCTTTTTCACCCAAGCCTTTCTTACCGGTGCGATGCAGAACTTCGCTCGAAAATATAAGATCCCCATCGATACGCTGACATTCGATTTTGAAGTTCTACAAGTGAAGAGGTAAATTTTTTTGTCCGTTTCTTTAGTGGACTGTATTATAATTTTAAAATTTAGCATGGAGAAGCCCCCCGAAGATGGTGTCTGTATAAATGGAATATTTCTGGAAGGCGCCCGTTGGAATTGGGAGGACCAACATTTGGATGAGCAATTGCCAAAAATTCTAATTGCTGATGTGCCGGCAATACACTTTATGGTGAGTTTGCCTTAATAAAGGATGACTGTGGTAGAACTTTATTGTTTTCACTTCTTAGCCAATACTGATGGTAACGCTGGACGAAGGAACGCGCTACAAATGCCCACTTTACAAGACTTCAGAGCGAAAAGGTATTCTTTCAACGACCGGCCACTCGACGAACTATGTTATACCGATTTTACTGCAAACTTTAGTGCCGGCGACGCATTGGGTGAAGCGAAGCGCTGCCTTGATTTGTCAGACAAGCTCTTAGCGATCTATTTCTCTACAAGTCTACATTTACAATATTTTTACAACAAACATTTTTTGTAACTTTTTTAATAAAACTGTAACCTCAAGGGTGAAAATAACAAATCCAAAGCAAATGAAATGCCTGGTGGAGTTGATGGTAAAGCTTCCTTTTCGAGGTATGAATCGGATGAATTTTAAACTGGTTTGAAAGACGTTGCCTACACCTTTTTGACGACCTCCTTTAGCTAAAAATCTTAATGTCTTAATGTTGTTTAAGAATTGGAGGCAGGGACAACGAACTTGTCCTTTGAGGAAGTTTGTCTTCAACTTGGTTTAGCAGATAAACGAACCCGTCCTTGTATGTACTTGGTCTATGGCCAATAGATTCGATTTTGATCTCATGGTTCTTCTCATTCTCGTGAGAGCATTTTTGTTTGCAATTCAATAAAAAATAAAAATGTTCTTGCAATTACAACTGTTGTTGTGGAATCTATGTGGAATGTAATGAAAATGACAATCATGGCGTTTAAGTCGCGGAATACCGATAATAAATCGACAGTAAAGTGACACGACTCCTTAGACGACAATTGTCGTTCAATATAAACGCCACTTGGAATAAGGGTATTGATCTTAAACGACGAGGATTAGCGTTCAAAGAGGTCTGATGCAGCTAATGAGAGCAAGCTATGTTCCCAGATAGTAGCTGATGAACAAAAACTATACCAGCGATATCACGACGAGTCATAAGAACTTGTAAATTGAGCAGCTTTAAGCGATTCTCATAAGGAGGTAAATTGTGTAGGTCATCCCAATCTAGCCCACGTAAAGCAAAACGAATGAATCTACGCTGGACGGCTTCGATTCTCAGAATATGTACTAGGTGGTAAGTTGAGCAGACTTGGCTGGCATATTCGAGTCTAACAAATGTCATATAAAGAGATTTTGTGACTTAGGGGTTAGAGAACTCCTTCGACCAACGTTTAACGAAGCCGAGTGCAGAGTTAGCTCTGCTAATATTAGGTCTGTTCCTTTACTTTTGTAGTAAGAATGGAAAAGACTGTTAAAATGGCAGTGGTGGGAATAAATCCTCTCACAGAGAGAGACACTAACGAAAACGTTAGGGAACGCTTTTGTAGTAAACTATGAATAATGACAGATATGACAGATACTTAATTCAATAAATTTTTATTTCATATTCTCTTTTCAATTTCAATACGATGGAATGTTCGAGGTGAACCTGAACATTCAATATTTATTTTGCCGCCTGTTGATACCATTTTAATGCACAAAAAATCAAAACAAATGCAATCGAATGTCATATAGGACAAGAAATTTCAAATCAGCTGTGACTGACAGCTTTTCCACTTCGTACACCAAGAAATTTGTTGAGTAAAAATTCGTAAGATTCTCAGTGGAGGGGTAATATCTTTCTCTCTCGATGACGCTCTCTTTTACGAATTTTTCGAGTTAGGGAACGGCATTTGAGTAAAATTCGTAAGAATTAGTAAAAATTCGTAAGATTTAAAATTAAAGGAACAGACCTATTTTTTTTTCACACAATGGCAGGGAGAACATCTGGACCGGAGGAATGATGATAACCTATTATTCATCCATGTGAAATAGGTTTGAGCGCAGCCGTTCATATAACTGAAGTAGTTAGGGTCAGGCTCACGTCATCATTCGCGAACTCCTGGCTGAAGAAATCAGCGAAAAGGTTGGTGATTATTTTAGAATCTGTAGACGAAATTTTCGAATTTTAAAGCAGAAGGATATCCATCCGATTTCCTTTAGGTATTTATAAATTCAAAAATAAAAACCGCTTGGGGTTAATAAAATAAGGTCATGCTGCATGCGGACAAAGTATTGGCAGTAAAGACTTCTACTGATAGCAGAAAAGTTATTATAAACTAAAAGATAGTTTGACAAGTTAGATACTGCATTGGAGATAATTGCCATAGTTTGTTTCGTTTGTTCCTAAGAGATCGCAGTTCACTGTTATTACGGGGAAGGGGAAGGGGAAGATGTTTGATTTTTTTGAATTGTAAAAGGGACAGATTTAAGAAAACATTGATAGATTTGAGAGTAGAAAGTGAAAGTAGCAACATCGATATTAAATGTTTTGTCATGGATAAGCAAAAGCGAATGTTGCGAAAAGATCGGAAAGCTTATCAAAATTATTTTGCGACAGTTAAAATTGCGCTGCGGGTCGATCTTCAAATTTAAGCTATCATACACAAATGATAAAAACAGGCGAGGGTGATGGTAGTCAAATCTGGAGAGAAGGTGGTTACTCTCAATAACTACGTCGTTTTAGGCGTCAGTAGAAAAAATTAGGTCTAGCTGTCTTTCTCTGTTGTTTTATGTCCCTCTTAATTGATAAAGACCAACAGCCTATCAGTGAATAAGATTTCCTTTTCAGAGGAAGCATTAATTGAGACCAGATGAGTATTATCATCTAGCTCGGCCCAGCGTGGTCGTGGAAGATTGAAGTCACCAACGGTGATAAGATTGTCTTCAGGATACATACTCATGATTAAAAAATAAAGAGCATCGACAAGAAGCTGATATTAAGTTGTAGGTTGTGTTGTGTAAGTGGAATGTAACAGCAAACGATGTAGAGAAAACGTTTTGGAAGTGACTTTAGCACAAACTCAAGATTTTAGGTATTGGGAACCCCGATTAGGGTTCTCCACATTTGACTGAATATAGGGATTACGAAACACGTTAAAGTCGGATGTAAAAAGTTAATTATTCTAAATATTAGGCATTAGATAAGTTTCCGTCAGGTTGAAGACGTCGTAAGGGAGTATTTGAGAGTTTAGTAAAACCTCGGAGGATTTTGTGCTAAGACCCCTAACATTTTGGTAGTAAAGAGACATGTAACTGAGCAAGAGTGTTGAGACAGTCATTTAGAAATTTGAAAAAGGTTGTTATCGGCCGCTCGAGTTGTTTGGAGGTATGAGACGCACTTGGAGTTTACGAGAGCTGTATATGATGACTAATCATTAGAGACAAGAAGAGGTGAGATGTTGAAATATTCGTTATATTCTAAGACAACCTTTACACGAAGAACCGAATGCTAATACGGGATCCGACAACTATAAAGTAAAAGCCGTATCTCTGTCCGAGCTTCGAATGACAATAAGAAAGTTGAAAAATAACAAAGCTCCAGGATACGATCTAATCACTGGAGAAGTTCTAAAGGAACTATCGAAAAGAGCACTAGTTAAGCTGCTGCACATTATAAATGCTTCTCTGAGACTTTCATATGTTCCAAGACAATGGAAAGTAGCCGAAGTCATTATGGTTCCGAAACCAGGAAAGAATACAAATGATAAGAAATCATATAGACCTATTTCACTACTGCCGATAATATCTAAGGTTTATGAGAAACTTCTGCTAAAACGATTACAACCAGTAATTGAAGACAGACGCTTGATACCAGATCATCAATTCGGCTTCCGGGTTCAACATTCCACAATCGATCAGGTGTATCAAATAATAAATGAAATTGAAAAAGCTCTAGAATGCAAAAAGATTTGCTCTAGCGCTTTTCTCGACGTATCGCAAGCCTTCGACAAGGTATGGCACGAAGGCCTAACGTATAAGCTAAGGACAATCCTACCGGAAAAATTATACAAAATATTGAAATCCTACCTAGAAAACAGACTCTTTCGTGTTAGACATGAGACTGAATTCTCGGAATTCAAAGAAATCCACGCCGGTGTTCCGCAAGGAAGCGTTCTCGGCCCAATCTTATTCCTGCTTTACACAAGAGATATACCACAAGATGAAGAGACCATCGTAGCAACGTTCGCAGACGATACGGCTATCCTCGCAATCGATGAGTCAGTCGAATCATCAACTGGAAAACTCCAACGGGCTCTTAATAAAGTATGCGAGTGGACAAAGACCTGGCGAATTGCCCTTAACGAGACCAAGTCGACGCATGTCAATTTCACGTACAAAAGGATAAACAACTTACCTGTTTTCATTAACTCGGTACAAATACCATACGCAAACGAGGCGAAATATCTAGGACGCTAAACTTAAGTGGAAGCCACACGTAAAGAAAAAGCGCGACGAGCTCGCAATCAGAGTTAGAGAAATGTATTGGCTACTCGGAAGATATTCAAAGCTAAGCGTATACAACAAACTGCTCCTGTATAAACAAGTGCTAAAACCTTCTTGGACATACGGTATACAACTTTGGGGTTGTACCAAACCAAGCAATATGGCTATAATACAAACATTCCAAAACAAAACGCTAAGAGCAATCGTGAATGGTCCATGGTATATAAGGAATAGTGATATTCACAGAGATCTACAAATTGCTACCGTGAGTAACGAAGTAACAAACTTTGCTCGCAAACTTCGTACTCGTATTCATGGTCACTGCAATAATGAAATAATCCGTACTCTGGACGTGACAAACCTTGAGCGCGGACTACAAAGAACAAGACCGTTCGACCTAGCGCCATAAGGAAAAACCGCATGTATTAGTAGGTGCGTTCGCTGGAAAGCTACCTACCAAACGCGATTAACACTACAGAAGCGTAAACTACTTGTTAAGGTAACTTAGTCGTAGTCATCACAAAAATGAAAAAATGAGAGGAACAAATTTCATACTACTATGAGTATGAGCGCGCGCGGCCGGATCTCATAGTGCCTCTCTGAGTGGTGAGGTTTAGCCCGTAGGCAGACGAGATATATCTGAATCGGGCATAACCAATGGTACGGGCCATTGGTATCTTTTTGAAGATTACTCACCTCCAGGCGCAACCAAAAAAAAAAAAAAATATATTCTAAGAAAAGCCGTTTAAAAGCTAAAACCTCAGTTGGGAGGCCAGCTTCGGAAATTAGACGCACGACATCCATATTGGGCTTTCCGTCAAAGCGGACAATTTCAGATTTGTCGTGTTAATACGCAAGGTAAAGGTATAAGTTAAATTAGTCCTAAGGCAGTTTTGAATTTGGTAATTTCTAAGGTAACTTGCCTTATACTCCTTATGTAACCCTACTTTTTGAAACATGTGTTAAATCAACATAGTTTTTGGTAACGCTATGCAGCTTACCTATTTTTACCTTCAGCGAAACATTGGACCAGCGGGAATCATTCCGGAATCATTCTGTATTAGATGATTGCAGTGTCTTTCAAGCATAGATTGCTGCTATAACCCAAGCGGCGAAAAATATTAATATAGACGTAAAATTGTCAACAAACAAATCACTATCTACACTGACAGCCAAGCGGCCATAAAAGCCATGGAGTCGGTCGTGGTGAAGTCAAGGACAGTAAGACAATGCAAGAAATATCTTTACCATAGATAAGTATTATTTGTCTATGCTGCCAACATCGACTTGTCCCAGTTAGTAAAAAAAACCAAGTATCCTTTCACCCACCATATAGCCAAAGATTTGCCCTGCTCTATTCTTGGCGGGCCCAATAGAAGATCACTCAAGTATAACGACTCAATAATTCTCTGTATTTCACATAGATAATGACAATTTGGTAGTTACAAACTATGCTTTTAAACGTTCGAAAATGAATTTCAAAAATAAAACAATGCAGAGTAGTAATAAACTTAAATAGAGAGATTAACCGTGTTGTTAGTTTTTCACTTGTTTGCGATTGTAATTAACAATATCAATGAGAAAAAAAAACAGTAAAAGGTTTATAAACAGACAATAATTACAGTAAAAGTATTTACAAAACTTTGTTTGCTATCCCGCGAATATCTATTAAGCAAAAATCGATGAATAACAAACATATCCTAGGGTTATCACAAAATTATACAAGTTTACAGTTTTACAGTTGACAGCACACTTTGTTTTTGTAGTGTTTCTAGAACGAATTAACGAAAATTAGTAATCAAATAATTTACGAAATTACATGATGTGAATCTGTGTACCTAAAACTATTTAAGAAAATATTTACAAATGAAGAGCGACATGCAGCGGAAATTTAATACTTAAAACTAACTTTGCTTCTTAATATCATCATTTTAAGTGATTGATTCGATTGCGCGGAGAAGACAGTGCCATATCAAATGGTGTGTCTTAGCGTAGGACTAGCATATCGCATGCGTGGTTTATGCACACAGCTCGTTCTACAGTCCCAACTCGTAGCGACACTTGTGTCGTGTACTATGTATCAAAGTGAAGAACGTAGTCCTTCAGCGGACCCGGTAGATTAAGGCGATTAATGTTTTGTGCGAGTTTCTTGTTGAGCGCCTCGTAAATCGCCACTCGGCAGAGTTGCTTTAAGCTCCGCGGCTTACGGTAGAGCATCGATATTAACGAGATAAGTTGTTCGGTCTTTTTGCTAGGTACTTGAGCTACGTAAAAGTTGTGCAGTGATTTGAGACAATTGTACAGCGGCTCATGCTGCATGGTCAGAAAGAAGAGGTGAATGATGCGCGTAAACGTCAGCTGAGGATCGTTGAGTATGAACTCTTTCTTCGTGATGAGAATGATGTAGTAGAAAAGTATAAATCTGGAATTTGTACGAAAGGAATTGCGAAAGTGATCGCCAAGATGTTGGCGGGATGGTCCGGCCGCTGGTCCACCTGCTACGACTCCGTTGGCTGTGTTCACTGGTACATCGTCGGGTGAGGGATTGGCATGGCATAGACCTTCGCCAAAGTTGGCAATTTCATTGGAGAAGATCGTGCTGCCGGGTGTTGATTTCCCGCTTAGCACAATATTTGGATCTGCACCATACTGGATGAGAGTGAGGGTGAGCTCATAGATGCACTGCATGTCAGGGCACGTGCGGACATTCTGCACCATATCCATAACCGCTTGAAGAATGTGTGGATATGTTTGATTGCAGTCCAGACCGTGTTGCAGCAGCAGCAGCAGAATATTCTTGATGAAGTCGAAGTTTGTTCGTTTCTGTGCATCACAGTTGAGGGTGAAGTTCTCGCTTACGGTAAAGACTAATACGTGCAACGGTGTGAGGTTCGAACGATACGAACAGTTTGGGTTCGCTCCATGCTGCAGCAGGATTCGCATGCAATTCAGGTAGCAGACCTAAAAATAAGCAGATGAGGGATTTTTTTAGGATGAACATTTCTTGTTGATCGAACCTTCATTGAATGCGTAAAGTGGTGCAGTTGATCTTTGTTGATGAGTGGAACCAAACAGACCATAATAGGTACAGAACCATCACGTCCCACTATGTTGGGGTCACCTAGCATGGCAAGAAATTTGATCAGAGGTTACACATTCGGAAAGGCGTATCGATGAAACTTACCATCTTCTTTGATAAGCATGCTAAGAAGTTCGAAGCAGACCTCCCAGTCACGTACATGGCGAAACACACATGCCAACGCGCTGTTGCCGGCCTGGTTGATAGAACTCTTTGCACCGTTTTGCAAGAGAAATCGCACCAAGTGTAGCACATCCCACTTACTCCACTTATCGTAGCCATATCTAAGGAGAAGATAGTTTTTAACTGATGGTTTTAGAAGAAGGACCTGAGACAGTACCTCGCTTCTTCAAGCGCATAGCGAACAATAAGCGCGTGCAGTGGTGTATTGCCTAATGAGTCGGGTTCATTGATGAGCTCTTTGCAGCCTCGCTCCAAGAGAATTCGCAGGGTACTAAGGGTGTCTTCGGCCGACTTGCGTGCGGCAAAAATGACTATCATGAGAGCAACATCAGTTAGATGGGGCATCACATCAAAAATATAAAAAAAAAAATGAATGTACTTACCCACATGTAAAAGCGTCATTTGCTGCGTGCACGTCCGGACAGTCGTCACTGCGCCGTGTTGGATCAAGAGCTCTAGAAATCGACCCTCGTGCAGAACCGCCTGATGAATTGGATAGTATTCATCTTTGATCAAGTTTATCTCCTCAGTTCTGGTAATGACCAGCTGCTGAACACAATTCCATGCACCCCGTTCGCAAGCTAAATGCAAAAGAGGTTTCTTCACCCGGAATGGGATCTACAAACGAGTCCAATTAGCAAAAATAACTGATAGATCTCGTGCTGCACCCACCCATGGATCCTCCATTTTCTGCGAAAGTATGTTCAGAACGTTGATCTGATCCCCATCGATCGCATAACACACAGAGTTCTGCAACTTCGTACTAAATCGATCACATACTCCCACCTCCTCTTGGTTGCCCTGATACTTGCCACTTTCTTCACAATTGTGCGAATGTGTGCCGGGGAAGCAAAGCCTCGCATCTGTATCAATCCTTGCGCCATGTTTAAGTAACAGCTCCACACACTCCTCGTAACCCTTTAGACAAGCTATGTGCAACGGAAGTGAACACGGCGAACGATTCACATCCGGTCGATGTCGATGCAACAACCACTTGGTGAGATCGATATGATTCAAACCGACACTACGCTGCAGGATGTTGTAGCCGCATTCGTCATGGATGACCAGGATGTTCTCGTTCTTAAACAAGACACACAAGTTAGACGGAGTCCGCAACGCAATGGGGCTTAACTCACCTTTGGTATTTGCAGGAGCAGACTTTCAAGAGTATGAATTGAGATCTTCGGATTGGCCCGAAGTATTTCGAATATCGTTTGAATCTTCTCCTCTGTGGCTTTGGAAACTTTATGACCGTCACGATGTGACAACAGTGCACTTCCAGATCTAAACACTTGACTCACAGAGCCACCCATTTTATAAAAATATATTTCATAATCTTCCCCGAGGGAACTCTGGCTACAAAAAAAAATCAAAAGAGCGAAAAATAAAATAAATCTTTCATTTGTCAGTGCGTCACGATTTAACTAACCTTGGGCTATGCGCTTGGGATGGGGTTTTTCATATGCACTACAGTTGACTTTAATTCATATTGAAACTGATAAAATAATGCAGAATCCTCTTCGATTAGATTCTTGAAGAGAAAATGTATTTATACAAAAAAAAATCAATAACACATTTCTTGTAGTTTGTTTACAATCAGCTGAGTTAATTGGACGATTCCAGTTGATGGGACAGCATACTCGCACGTACAGTCAGGTCAATTTATTAGTATGTTTATCGCGACGAGGAGTTCTTATAACTACGTCAATCGGTTTATTGTTACTTCTTATTGTTTTTCTTTTTAATAAATTATTCTGAATTGGTTCTTTCTTTTTTGCTTTTTTCTTTGCTACATCGTACTGGCTGCAGCTGACAGTTTGCAAATTTACGTCAATCGAAAAGTCATTTCAAGTGTTAAACAAAAATAAGCAGCTAGTTTGGGAGCTGTGGTGATTGAATGTGTCCAGTGAAGGAACTTGTTGTATACATATTTGATTTCGTTTATATTTACATTTCTTGCGTTAATTTTGAAATATACTTCACATTTTTGAATCACTAACGTTGGTTTTGACAGCTAGGGGAGTTTTGTCTCGTTTTTGTGAAACATATTGCATCAAGAGGGTTTTTCTGATTCTTAATTTAGAAAGGTTCATTAAATGGCAACATGCATCATCTCAGCTAATCTAACTTGAAATTTCCGAGATTGACATTCGGTATTTTTCCCAAGTGAAAGTGGCCTTGCGCTTCGGCAGCAGCTGTTTATGGTGGAACCTTTTTGGTGATGTGTATAAGAAAGTCATTCTTATACACATCACCAAAAAGGTTAAGGCTGGTTCGATGTTCGAGTGAAATCCAATTTTTCATACAAATTTTTCACTGCGAAATGTCAGAATGAACTTTCCACATGAAAATTTCACCAGGCAGTACGCTGTTCAAGTGAATAATAGTTGTTCAAAAAATGATTTGTAGGGGGCGTTTCTTAAGCAATTTCACTTGGCTTTTATTGTCCGTCGCATTAAATTTTTGACATTCCGGCGTGAAAATTTCACTTTCAATTTCACAGCACTTTTTGGAGGGGAGTGAAAATTTCACTTCACTTGAACAGCGTACCAGCCTTTAAACTGCAAACTAAAAGTCTAGACATACAACATTTTATACCAGGTTATACAACTTAATTACAAATGTGACTACGCATGCCTAGAGCCTATTGTCGGCTACGGACAAATGGGTCCCTTAAACTTATAAAAATAACAAAAAATGGACTTTATTATCCACCATTTCTGAACACATTTTGCTAACCAAACATTCCCAAACTATTTTGTAAATTTGATTTGGCATCACTTTTGTACACGAAACGCTCTTTTTTGACAGTCGCCCTTGCATATGGGAATCAGCGAATTCTAAATTTATTATAAACTTGCTAATAAAACGTTTAAAAAATGGTGAGAAGCTTTTAAATTTTACATAGAATCTTGCTCTAACTACTCGCAACGGAATACAATCAAATAAACAGCAAAATCTTGTGCAAATTAAATTTAAAATAAATCCTAACCTAAAAACAATTGTGTGACGTTTTGTTTCTATACAAATTTCCATTTTATTTTTCAGAGACCTTTAATGCTCCAGGGACATGAGCGTTCCATAACGCAAATTAAATACAATCGCGAAGGTGATCTGTTGTTCTCATGCTCCAAGGATCAAAAGCCCAATGTTTGGTGGTCATTGAATGGTGAACGATTGGGTACCTACAATGGTCATCAGGGCGCTGTCTGGTGTCTGGATGTTGATTGGACTTCGTCGAAACTTATTTCGGGTGCCGGTGACATGTCTACAAAGATCTGGGATGTTGAATATGGCTCTGTAATTGCATCGATTCCGGCTAAATCGTCTGTGAGAACAACTCATTTTAGTTATTCTGGCAACCAAGCGGCTTACTCTACGGATAAAGCTATGGGACAGAACTCTGAGCTGTTTATTATCGATGTCAGAAATGCCGATTCTAGTATTTCCGAACAGGATGCCATCTTAAGGATTCCAATGTTGCAGTCCAAGATTACCTCGATGTTGTGGGGCGCTCTTGATGAGACCATCATTACTGGTGAGTGTTGAATAAAATGAGTCGGATAGTTTTATTTGTTTGAAGTTTGCCTTTAAACAAAGGCAAAGTCTGATTTTGTCTCGACCAACGGAAGGATGTTTTCCATTACAGCAGCGATGCTGTTTGACTGCTTTTTATGGTCACAGCGCTGAATTTGTACTCCCGTTTTATATATCGCGAAGACTCGTAGTTCAGCGCCAATAGATTTTGTGATCTTCGACTTCAGTTCAACTGATTCACTTACAAATGTTTTTTTTAAATTTCGCAGGTCATGAGAACGGTCAAATCTCGCTGTGGGACATAAGGAAAGGCAAGGAAATCAACTCTATCAATGACCATACAGCCGGCATCAATGACATGCAAATGAACAAAGACGGCACCATGTTTGTGACCGCCTCAAGGGACACCTCCGCCAAGCTGTTCGATTCTGAAACGCTCATGTGCCTAAAGTCATACAAAACCGAAAGGCCGGTAAATTCCGCCTCAATCAGCCCCATCATGGATCATGTTGTGCTCGGAGGTGGCCAAGACGCCATGGAGGTGACAACAACCTCAACCAAAGCTGGCAAATTCGATTCGCGATTCTTCCACTTGATATACGAGGAAGAGTTTGCACGTCTTAAGGGCCATTTCGGTCCGATCAACAGTTTAGCCTTCCATCCCGATGGTAAGAGTTATGCGTCTGGTGGTGAAGATGGTTTTGTTCGCGTTCAAACATTTGACAGCTCGTATTTTGAAAACATCTTCGAGTAGTCTTAACAACTGTTTACCTACTATTTCTTTTTCAAAGTCTTTGAAGATCAATACACACCCGCGGAGTTTTTTCTGAATGTATTCCATGTACTCTAGAACTAATAGAAATATATTCATGATAACAACAAGAATTGGTTTTGTCTAGTAATAGTTTATTTAAAGTTTTATTCAAATTTCTTCAACAACAATACGTAAATTAGAGCAACAAGACTGGCTAACAGTTGTTGTCAATGTGAGAAATTGGATTTATTTGTGCTTAGATGCCCAGGCAACGCGTTTGCCAGCGGTCTAGAAGAACGAATTCTTTTTCTTTTTTAATATTACCTGCAAAAAGATAAAGAATGGATGAAATTTTTGTGTAAGCTGGGTGCACATGTGGCAGGTGAGAGTGCTAAAACTTTTTCACGAAACAAGACTATCTGTGGTACTCATTTGTTTGGATTAAGTCATTAAAATCAAACAATCGTGTAAGCCAAAAGCCGAAAAAGTCTGGTTACAATTGAATACAAGTGCACGACGACACAAAAATAGCTGCTTAACAGAGAGAATGGACCAGTGATGCTTTGATTTGATTGATGCTGCATCAATTTGTGCAATTTAAATTCAATTTGGAACATCAAGTGCTACAAAAACAATGAAGAATATTCTTATGAGCATCACTTGGATCAGCAAGCGCTACGAAAAACAAAAGGCAGTAGCTTATTATGCGTATAAAATTGGTAACTGTCATAAATGTTCATAAATCGTAGCACTTCCCACCACATTTTATAAATGGAAACCGAGAAAAGGAAATCAATTTGCATCAGAATGCCATTTGTAGTGTAATAGAAGCGTTCGTTACTCATAACAACTTACAGGTTGTCCCTGCATTGCAGCAATCTGTTCTGGTGTCGGCGCACATCCTGGCGGTGGAGGCGGTATGCTTATAGAGCCGGCTCCCTTTCCTTTGAAACGTGCTCCAGCATCAAATGTCACCGTCTGCAGAGAAACAAACCACACACAAATTTAGCTTTTCCCCAATATGTATTGCTAAAAGTAATTTACCGATGCGGAGACCATTGCGCTTGTATTCTGTTGCGGTGGGAGTACCGTTCCTGGCATCATATGCGGCTGGGTATGATAGTTGAAGGCATATTGAGGATGATTTGGAGCATAGCCCACCAGTCCGTGTTGCTGGCCATACTGCATTGGCGGCTGCTGATGTAAGCCCGCATACGGCGGAGGATTACCACTCAAGGCTGGATAGAAATTGCCTCCTTGAGGTGCGTACATAGGCTGTGGATTCCAACGTTGGCTCTCTTCATATGATGGTGGTGGGGGTCTCTATTACGACGATTGCAAAACGCAATAATAACGCATAAAAACTTGAAGTTGCTTTACGAAATGAACTTACGTGGAAAAGATTGGCGTCCGGTTGGAAGTTATGTTGTTCGGCATTGGGAGCACTAGGCATTTGGGAATAATTTTCACCTACATTAACAAAAAATAGGAAATGTTTTGTTTAAAATAATATCAAATCCAAATGAATACCTTTTTTCTCTGCCATTATAAGTAATACAAACAACTAAAACACCTTGAGAAGGAATCGATAATTTTCTGCGAAATGACGTTTGGTTGTTTGTTTGCTTTGCCCCTAGATCCATAACAGCTGGGAAATGTGCTGCAGAAAGCTTTTTGTTTGTATGGAGCGATGCTTTTTACAGTCTGTGACAAAAGTCCAAGATACGAGTTTAGAAAAGCAGACAATGTTTTAAATAATTTGATTGAATAATCGTCCTTCGATACTATCGATACCATTGAAATAAAAAAGGAACTTGAATTGATGCTCTGGATCTGAATGGCTTACATAATATAATGAGCAACTGACTTTTTTTTGTTTAACCCAGATGATCTATATAAAGATACGTAATTGATTTACAAAGTTTACCAGCAAATATTCGATGGTATTTTTTTAACTTTAAAGGCATCCGCAGAGAGACTCTACCTAAGTTTTTACCAAGATATATAATCCGAAATGATAACTTGCTATTCTACATCTGTCATTACCATGCTCTAAAAACTGAGATAAGGTACCTAGCTTTGGAATGTTCAATTGCCAATTTCTCATCTCCCTGCTGCTTTTATGGTAAGATAATCACAATAAAAATAGAAGAATATTATAAAACTGCTTAGTTGATGATATCTACGGAGTGTTTATTTATACCTACATTTTTGTTTATATTTAGGTATCGCAAATAAATTCCGATGGAAATGTTTCCCTTGTCAGCAATGTAAATCAAATTGCTGAATAGAAAACATTCCGGGAAAATATAATGCCCGATAAGGGTGATTGAATTGCGAAAGCAGACTAAACTACCCACTCGAACTCATCCATTTGCGATTGCGAGTCTCGAAGGATAAAATACCGAAAAGTCAAACTTCTGACAGCCAACGAATGCCAACTTGACATTTACGAATCTTTTAATCGAAGGCGAATTATTTTTCTTCCCAAAATTTGTATTTCACAAAAGTTGTTAACATCATGGGTGGAAAAACCAAGCAAACACAGCGCACTAAAAACAATGCCAAGGTAGAGAAAAACAACTCATTCCCGTAAGAAATTAATCACTGTTCTCTTACAGCCGTCAAATAGTGGAAGAAGTGCAGAACTCTTGGGTGCATCCGTGCCTTCATTCGTGGGATTTTCAGCCCACTCGGATCTGGGAATGATACCATTCGCTCCTGGATTCTCTACAGGCGAAAACCTTCCAGAAACATTTGACTCTAGCATATGTACACAATTCCAATTGGTTTTGCGAAAGATATCGAAAAAAGATCCCATCACCAAGGTGAAAGCGCTACAAGAATTCACTGATCTGCTCACAGAATCCGATGTCGATGTAGTTAAGGGTATATTACCATTGTGGCCAAAATTCTATCATAATCTAGCAAACGATGTCGATCACCGAGTACGTGAGAGTGCTCAAAATGTCCAGAACTTAATCGTATCAAAGTGCAAGAAAGCTGTCGCACCGTATCTCAAGCAATTGACACCAGTCTGGCTGGGAAGTCAGTTTGATAACTATCCACCAGCAGCCAGTGTGGCAGCTTCAAGTTTTCAATCGGTATTTCCGGCCAACAAGATGCAAGAAGTTTGCCTGTTCTGTCAGCAAGAGATCCTGGACTATATAGTGCGTAACCTCACGTTCCATACAGCATCAACATTGAGCAGTGCAAAATCATGCACCCCGGAGGAGGCGGAACACAAGTACCAACGAGTTGTTGTCTGTAGCTTGAAGATGTTGTCATTTTTTCTGGAGAAAACTGCCGGCAGTGACATATCAACGAGCACTGAGAAAATCCATACCTTACTGTCAAATCAGAAGTTCTGGAGCTTTGCCAAGCATAAGACAGCTCATATTAAGTACGAATATCAATGTAATCAGTAACGAATGTCTGTTAATTATTTTGCTCTTTAGGTCTGCATGGTTTGAGCTTCTCTACAATGTCCTGCAGTACACTCCGGAATTAACGAAGGAAATCAAAGGACAGTTGATAACAGTGTGCTTCCAAAATATAGACGATAGCGATCCACTGATTGTACCGCATGTTTGGGGATGTATTCTCCTCCTACAGAACACCTACGAGGACTGGTAAGTTGTTCACAATATTTCATATTAACAATATTCATCAGTCAACGCTTACTCTTTCAGGTACAAGGCGATTAACTTCAAAAAGAATGTCCAAGCGAAACTCTTCACATTCCTCCAAAACGAATGCAATGGCAACTTGGAAACCGTTTGCCCGAATTTATTGCCTTTCCTATCCAAATTGACGCAGGAGAGCCTCCAAGACGTCTCCTTGGATGACTTTTATAAAGACTTCTTCAACGCGATGAAGGAAGCAATAACAACGCCCAAGGCTATTTCCAAGTCTGACATTTCATCACTAACTGCTGCATTCTACGAATGCATTCGTTTCATAGTTCAACGATTCAATACAAATGTGCTTTCAAGCGAACTTCCACAATATGTTCTCGACGAGTTCATCAGCTACCCAATTAAATGGTCGTGTCGCAGTTCAGGAATTGCTACGAAATATATCTTCCGTCACACATCCGCTTTGATTGCATACTGGGCGGGTCAGTCCGAGTCCAAACTGTATTCACAATTGTTGAATAACTTCTGGAAGGCGATCACAGAAGATATCGAAGGAGAACCATTGAACGATACAACTGTGGACAACGTAACTGATCTCATTGGCTGTCTTTATTGGGCAAATCCCAACCTAGAAAGCCCGAAGGTTAAGTTTTCAACAAGCGATGAAACAGATGGCGGTCGTCGCCAGAAATCAAAACCCACACCTTCATATGTTCAAGCTGAACTGAGGCAATTCACGGTTTTGTTTGTGCGGCTGTGCTTGGGCTGTGTTTCGAAGGACAAGACGCTGCTGTATGAGACGCAAATACGTAGCTTAATAAAGTTGTACCAGGATGCGGCATTTTACGCTGACATTTCGGGAAAGAATGACATTGAAGTGACGTTGAATTTACTGGCCGATATTTTGTGCGGTTCGCCAGGGGAACCGTCTGATATTGTGGTGGAAATTGTGTTCGAAATACTCAACTACATGGAGAAGGATAAGAAGTTGCTATTCATCAATAAACTCCTTGGGGTAAGTTTAATTAATTTGATCATGTGTAGGTATGATATTGGGACATCCAGCGATGTTCTTCCAAGACAAGATTGAGTTCCATCAGTTTCTTGTCATTGATGACAAATTTGCAAAAGTTTTATCGCTTAGATTGGCTTCTCAAACATTCCTTGGTTTTGTGATTCTCGTTAAACGACCAAATTCCGTGACGCGTCTACTTTTTTGATAGTCTGAGATGCAAACAGATCACATTCCTAACTTGTTGTGTTGTTTCTTTTCACAGACGAAAAAGCCCGCTCTCCAGCAATGCATACTGCAGCGGCTCCTCTCATATCCCATGTGCGTTGAACCAGAGGTCAGGGTGATGCTTTCGCAGGATCACGTCATCGAGATTATCCTACAAACCGCTTCTGAAGTTCTCATTGATGACTCTAAGGATAAATTCAACCTTTTGCATAAGTGCTTCTTTCAAACAGACTCTGGCGAAATACTCATCAACCAGAAGACAGTCGATGGCATTCTGCACATCATATCGCAGCCACTGACAAATCCCGAGAAGTTTGACGGAATGATGGATCCCTGCGGTCGTTTTATATCACAAATTATGCCCGTGGTCTGTTCGAATAACTCCACAGAGAAGGCACAAAAGGAGACTTTCCTCAAACTCTTCGAATTCACCATCGTGCAAAAGGAAAGTGAGGACCTGTCGCAGGATACTCTCTGGGAAATAGCGTCGTGCTGGCAAGATGCTCTCTCAAGTAAGGATATTGTCATGGACGATGCGTTGTTGCACAAGTGCGCTGAAATAGTTTCGGCAAGTTTGTCCAAAGACACCCCCACTGCGGACATCAACAAAACAGCAGACAGTGTCTCCAAATTGATTGTCTGCTCAACGGAGAACATCGAAGATGAAACCAAACGCTACGACGTGATCGATTCGTATGTGCAGCTTCTACTTCAACCAGTGAATGAGAGTTTCAGTCGACGCTATGCGCAAGTGGCCAAATTGTGCACGTTTCTCGAGGTATTACAAGATAAAGTGTGTGTCAGCGAATTGCCGGACAACGCTGGCATAGACGTTGATCTGGATATCTTCCTTAGGAGAAGTTTTCTCAACTTGGATACACTGTCGAAAATGGTTGTTAGTTTGAGAGACTCTGCCGATTTGTTGGACGCATCGGAAAACGAGGACTATGTGAATCTGAACGAGACACTCTTAACAAAGCTGACAGACAAACTGTACGACTTTACGGTGGAGCTCATAAAAGTTGCTGCGATAGCTGAATCGCTTGCTGCTAACTGCATCACAGTAAGCAAATTTGCGTGCGTTTGACGTATATACATTTAAATTGGTTTCTTACAGGCCACCAAGGATCAGCAGTACATCATGCTGGAAATATCCGAGATGGCCAAACGCTTACTTCGAAGCATCAACGAAGAGCAATCAATGCAAATCAAAGACCGCCTGCTCAAAGATGCTGCATTTAATGATCTAGCCGCCACCAGAGCGATTCCGCTTTTAGTGGCAATACCTCAGTATGCGCAGTTCCAGGAGAGCGCCTTAATTCTACTCCAAGAAGACCTAACCGAGTACTTTATCACAAGGGAGGCGATCGCTTCCTACGTTAATCTTCTGCAGGTGTGGTGTGCCGATGGTCAATCTTGTTGCGATTTCTAATCTGATTTTATTTGCAGTTCACTACACCCTGCCTTACAGCGAAAGTGATTACTTCGGACAACCCCATCCTGGGGAGGGATGCCGATATCTGGCAGAAGTGTGTGGTGTTTCGTTGCTTGATAGACAACAACTTCAACGTGGAGAGCAACGACATCGCCGACAAGAAGATCATAGCCATAACACTTAACTATATTACAGAGATTTTCGAAAAACAAAAGCAAAGCGACAAGGAGACGCTGCTCTATAACACGTGAGTGAAGTCGGTCGCTTTTAAAATTCAACTCCAAAGGTTACAATTTATTTCAGAGATGTAGCAAAGCAGGACTTTCTCACTTTATCAAGGGTTGTGGAATACGTGAAGCTGTTGCAAGTTGTCCTCCAAAGGTTTCCCTACGAATTGACAATCAAACATTGGGATGCCATACGAATAGGGCTGAGTTCTTGGGTTCTCAGTGTCTCAAAAAGTGTGGACAACTATACCAATGCGAAGGTAGGGTGAGCTGTCCTTGTGGCACATGGTTTTTCACCGTTTTTATTGTAGGTTTCCGTATTTGTGAATGCGATCTTTAATTTGTATGCGCGGCTGGCCATCTTTATTGGAGAGGAAAAGTCTAAAAGTTCAACAGAGCCTCTCACAAATATGATAGACGAGTGGGAGAATCTGTTTTCGCCTGATGTCTGTCTGGTGCTATTCAAGAGCTTTTACAATTATGTTTTGTTAAATGGTTAGTTGGGGTTTTTTGTGTGTGATTTTTGGTGGGTTGAGCACATGGAGAACGGAGGTTCCACTGTTTAGTTGATATTTTTGTACTCTTCCTGCTCAACCCCTGAACAGCAACTCTCATAAATAACATGAATAATATTCTTTTCAGAAACGAAAGAATCGTCATATTCAACGTCCTTTGCAACGACGATGCAGGAAATGGCACTGTGCGTTCAGCAACTAGACTACTCGGTCATCTACAATGTAAATGAAGATCCCAGCTTACCAAATAACTTGTCTTATTTATGTCATTCTTTTAGTCTTGTAAAAGGGGTAAAAATATCACTTTGGACGAGGTTATAACTTTTCTTTTGGGTAACATTGCATCGCCACTAAACAATCTGCGGAAAGTGTCCGCAATAGTTCTTGTAAAACTGGCACAGTTCTTCATCGCCAGCGATAAGGAAACGTTTGAGAAAACAACCGATATCGTCGATACGAAGGCCAGTTCCATTCCCAATTGGCATTACATCAGCAAATTTAAGGAACATCTAGCAAAGTATGAAGCTGCGATACTCAAGTACTTGAACGAGTTTAGGTGAGTTGCGTGCTGATTCGATTGAGGGCTGTTTGCATATTTTGTTTGGTTTTAGTTTCAAAATGACCGAACTACCGGAGATGCAACCAATCGATAGATTCGAAGCTCAGTCTTATATGTTGCTGTGGGACGTTCTTATGCGTATATGTGCAATGGCTCCAGTCGAACTGAGATCTGTGTACACTTCATGGTTAACGGAGAACAAATTCGATGAGGTAGGACTGATGGAATCATTTTGAGATTTGTTATTCATTTCGTTTTATTGCAGAACTTTTTAAACTTCCTATTCCGGGCAATGCCTGTCGAGATATTGAAGAATCACGACTCAAAACTTATGGGCAACGAATTATTCAATGTGTTGTATTGGTTGGAATGGGAGAACAAACGTAAGTACATAAGCTGTTTGAAATGAAGATCAATAAGATTCTGAGATTAAAGTGACAAAAATGGCACGATACGGGGGCGAAATGCGCCTTTTACTTTCTGTACAAACGCTGGGATATGCACCCTTACGTTGTCGATTAAATACATAAATCGAACTCACGTGCGGGTCTATTGTAAGAAAAAAGTACCTTAAGCAATAATCAATCTAATTAAGGTATGAGATTGACGTGTATCGGGATGGCGGGACAAGTAAGATCAACAATGATTATAAATGTGACACAAGAATGCACAAACCTGGAAGCACAGCTCCTATGGACACGGTGCTATAATTCATAGAAAAATACTTGAGTACACATATCGACAGAAAAACAGTTTCGGAACTAGAACTAACGCAAGCGTACAATGTGTTCAAATCTACACTACAACGGCTATGTTATTTCTCACTGTCTATAGTCAGGAATCGACGAAACAAGACAAAATTAATTTTGAAAATGAATAAACGAAAAAAGTCAAATACAGTGGAAGTCTTTTATAACGACCAGTTGCTTATAACGTCCACTTTCCTTCCATTTGGTTGGTTCATTAAGCATTTTAAGCTATTCTACCGTCGGATAAACATGGTCTTATATAACGAAATGTCGAATATAACGACCAATTCGTCGTTTTCGTCGGTTATGAGAGAACATAACAAAAACGCACGTGAATCTGAATATTTCTTCTTCATTCCTGTAATTTTACAAATGAATAGACTAATTTTGTTGTTGCATCGCCGATATCTATCTTCTATGTTAAATATTATGGAGTTTCTTTGATGTGGCGCGTCTTTAACAAAAATGTTTGCATTCTAAGTGATTTTGCTTGATTTTTTCCTGAATAATTGTGAAAGGCAGTCGCATATAACGACCGCCGGTTATTACGATACGACCTCATTTCCTCGGTCTCTTAACCATCGTTAAGACGTTAAGCGACTTCTACTGTACTTAAATTCTTACTTAAGATGGCGCTAGTGTAGTGATTCAATACATGGGACCAACACAACACCCTTTTATATTTCTTTACGGGTTTTATTCCCAAACTAATGCACACAGTATAATTTTCCATGTCAATAGTGCATCCGATCATAAAAGACATTGAATCCCATAATTGTTTCATCTTCCAAAAACTTATTATAGGCCAGCGTATAGCGAAACGAAAGGAATAGCACGTACGAAATTCATTGTCACTTAAACACTGCAATTATTAGATGTCGCTTGTTGTGTATCTGGCACTGAGCTTTGGCTATGGATATGGGTAGCAACTACACAACAAATACAGCCGATGTAAAGTGCATGAATAAGGTAAATGACCGAAGGAACGGTTGCACTGTATTTCGGGTAACTCATGTCATTGCTTTTTGACTATTATTGCCGATTGTCAATGAATAGTGAAATTAATGATGAGGACATGTTTTTCATATCAGAATTCATCAGAACGCATTTTCATTTGGAAAGTGTCAAGTGTCATTTTGGGATGGAAACCATAAGGACACTTTTAACGATACACTCGAAAGGTCAAAGCCACTGCATTGAGCCAGCGGGCCCTGGATTATTATAAATACTTTTCTCACCAACAAGTCTGTGCCTCATCCAACAAGCGTCCCATACCACCACGATCTTTAGCCAGCTGTCTCCAGTTTCACCTCAGTCGTTGGAACTTTACTTTCTGGGTGTGTCGATTTCGCTGTACATCGCTTACCATTCAGGACTGGGAAGATTAAAAATAAAATAAATAAATATTTTGCCGCGACAGGTCTGTGGCCTAGCTTCTCACAACCATTCATTTTGTGTGAGTTTTCAATAGTTGGGACGAATGGAAGGGATGTATAGCACGTCCCAACTTAACTGAAAATTTCTTGCGCAGGTCTCTTCACATCAGGGATTTTATTCTCTTAGCGACAACAAAACTACTTTTCCAACAAAAAATACAGCTAAAAAAAATGTGTGCCCATTTCATACAACAAGCATACCCCTGCTTGCGAAAACATCTCTCTCGATCGACGATCGAGACATGAGCATGACTGATTGTCCACACAGAACCGTCGTTGGCGCATGCAATAGATACACATTTACCCACCCCAAAGAAAAGGGAAATTTTCTGGGTGTTGCACTTCTCAAATATGTGTTTAGTAATGAAAGCCAGAGTTTTGAGAAACTATTAAAAGGCTTTGAAATGGAATTTCCGTTGTACTTTGTGCATGGGCACGCACAATTACGTTTTCCAATATCGCTGCAAAAAAGATCCCTTAAAATTTCCCTTAAAGAAATTGCTACTGCGCATGTTGGGATCTTTCTTCTTTTTTGGGGCGGACATACAATTTAATGCCGAGTCCAAACGGCTGATTGAGAGCTCTTTCATGACAGTTTTACTCTCGGATGTTTGTCAGACGTTCACGAGAGGTGGCGCAGTGGAAAAAAAACCTTAAGATATAATTTGGTTTTTTCGGGATTCGAACCGGTACCCCTCGCTTAGTAGCCCAACACACTACCACTAAGCCACTGCGCCAAGATCTTGTTGGCGATGTTAAAAAGACTGAAACCTCTGTAGTAGTCGCATTTCAGAGCTTCTTTCTTGAAGATCGGGCAAACAATGTTGAGGTTTCATTCATCGGGCATACTTTCCTCCGACCACATTTAACCGTCGCTTTGAACGCCGCATTGAACAGTTCAGGCTTCAGTTCGGGCTCTGTAGCCTTGGGAGGTTCTTTTCCTTTTAAGAAAACTTCCAAACCTCATTCCTGCAGTAACGTCTCTCCATTTCGTTGATCGCGGGCTTCTTATGTTCATTCTTTTTCCTCCCGAGAAGCCGGTTTTTGACTCTTCTCTTTTGCGATAGAGCTCACAACTAGCTTTCAACAACAACATACAGCACCGCTTTGTACGCCTCTTGTTTCGCTTCACCTGCTTGCCGGCAGTCATCTTCCAACTATGGTTTCGTTGCCGTGTTCTAGTGAAACCCACCACATCATAGGCAGCGTACCTGATGGCCTTTATCAATGTTGCAACTTGTCTTCAAAACTTGATGCCAGCTGCATGGGACCTCTCAAGAGATTGATAGAGACTCGATCGGAAAAGGATCTGGCAATCTCTAGCGATTGTGGCAGCCCGACTTTTTGACAGTATTTACTTGTCTTGCCGGTGTTCGGGATATCCGAAGTCGTAATACCTTGGCTACAATTTGCCCCGCAAAATCGATCAGCCCAAAATCTACCAGAGATGCCGTCTCTTCCTAACTTTGCGTTAAAATCGCCAAAGACAATTTTAATCTCGTGCTAGGGCACTGTTCTAAAGTTTTGTCTAAGAGCTCAGAGAACCTGTCTTTGGTATCGTCGTCTTTCTCCTCCGTGGAGGTTTGGTAAATGTTGGCGGCGAAAGGTAAGTTTCGTACCTAACCTAGTCCCACCCCTACTGCGGTGTGACCTTTCAACCAATTGAAGAAGCCGTAAAACGAACCTTTGCACTCATGTTTACATACAAAAGAGGTCGAAAGTTTATTACTGTCACCGACGCAATACAATGTTCCAATTATGACCAAATGCGAGCTACTTTTACATATCTTCATATTCACCCATTTCGTCGAAAAACTCCGCCTCAGTGAAAGCTTCTTGTAAATCTGACACTGAAGGACTTTGATAGGGAATGAAATCATCAACAGGCAACACAAGCTCCTCGTCTGTAGTCTGTTCACAGGCTTCGTCTGTGCGTGTCGTTTCGTTTTCAACTCGAGCATTGTTGAAGCCACAATTTGAAGTGAATTTCTCTATCCAAATAGCGAGATTCTGGGCGACAGTCCTTGTTAACTGCTGCACATGGCTATTTGATGCATTGTCGAAACCTGCAACAATGAAGGATGTTTCAAAAAATCCTACACATTCACAGACTTACCGCAAAATTGCACAATCCTTCTCTCAAGCACTTGGCACAAGCTACTCAACTCGCTGGAATCCGTTACAAATTGATCATTCATTAGAAAGTCCTTCATCACCTCGTACAGGGCAAAAACGATTTTGGTCATGTTCCGGCGTTCTCCCTTTAAAAGTTTTCGTTTGATTTGATTGCGTCGCTTAAGCCTCTCTTTTCTCATTTTGTTCCTGAGGCGCCGTTCCTCATGAATGTAAGTAATCGCATTCGCTATCGTAGTGTACTCAATGGGTGGTCGCTGGAGGGTAGTCCTTAAATTCTGCGCCTGCCGAACTGACAGTAAATGGCTAAAGTCCTGCCAATTGTGTTTGACACGAGTCGGCTTTGGGTGAGCCAAAGCATCGATCCTTGTCGTGCAGTTGGGTAAAAATCTTCTCTGGTAGACGCACCGCGGTGGCCGAATAAACCGGCCGCAGTTGCGTTTAGGCTGAGCGAGAAAGCTGATATGTTCGTCTTTGGTTAACATATCACGGTCAATGATGATCTGTCCGATATGCCGACAGGGATCATAGCTTTTTGACGGCACTGGGTAGATGCAGCGCAATTTGTAAACCGGGTACTTTGCAACAAGATCTCTTCTTTTCATGTGCTCATAATAGAGGGGCTTTATGTCGCTGATCTTCTTCCTCTTTAAAGCCTGCCTTTGCTGGTATAGCTTGCGACATCTATCGATCTCGTCCAATATGGATGGGCATTCATTTGTGTCCACATCTTGGACGGCATTGGTCATGCAATCGAAGGTCAGTTCCTGGTTATTGTTGGCCATCGAAAAAAAAACGTTGTTTGAAATTTAAAACGTAGAATTTCGGTTACACAAATATCCGTAGTCTGACAAGTTTGCTTTGTTTATTTTTAGATGAGATGTCAGTTGACAAGTATGCTTGCTATTTATACACGACAGCGCTGAGTAAACTACCTGCAGTTGTGCGCAAGTGGTGGAATGGCTCGCACTCCCGCCAGAAGGTGTTTGTCGACAAGCTGACAACGAATTTCGTGTCCGGACTTATATGCCAATATGAGCTTGAGACAATTGCGAGGATAAACATGAAGGACAAACACAATAACATGCAGGTGAGTGATTCGAAATTTGGTGGTTTAATTGGGGCATTAGGCTACCATTCCCATTTATTGGTGGCTCATAAAATTACAAACACAAATTACAAGTACAAATTGTCTCAGCTTGTTGAAGGTCGAAAATTGACAAGCAGACGCGTTAAGTAACCTTTTTGGGGCTAAGAGTTTTTCTACGTTCTTTGCTTGACAAAAGAAGTTACTCCAATTACGACACGAGCAGATGCCGTACACTGAGGCAAAATACCACTTACCTATGCTGGCATTTAATAAAATGTTTACGCTAAGCTTTGATTTAAACTAGCGTTTTATTTTCATTGTAAAAAGGATTGTTGCTTCTCAACACAAGAAGTTTTAACAACATAAATGCTTAACATTAGGAGAAACTAGTTTTTAATGCACACAGCACAAATTGCAACACACGAATTAATAATAACACCACTGAACGATGAGGGACCGACAACTGGCAACTGTCAGTCATCAAAATAAAATATGCCAATCGAGAAAGTAGGTAACATGGGTCAATGCCATTAAAAGATGTGGCTATAACCTCTTACCAAGACGAAAATTCTATGGTGGCCGAATTGGGTGTGAGCGAGATACACCCTCCCAACAAGGGCATCGCTCTAACACACAATCTGAATTTGTGGGGCATTGTTGAAGGACACCCATACACACAACAACTACACTCCGAAATAGATCAACCACTGTTCCTGACAGAAGTAAATAGGTCAGGGTGAATAACCTACAAAAACAGCTGAGTTTATACGTAAGCAAAATTAACCATTTCCCGCTCAGTTCAGCGCGGAACAGGATAAAGAATAAAAAAATGAGAATGCGACAGTTAATGGGGAGCACGTCTTCACAAATGGAGCATTTGGTATTTTTTTTCATCGAAACCAGACGTGTTTTTTTGTTTCAGCAGTTAACTGGATGCAATTTCTAACAGCTTTTTATTATACAAAAAAAAATATTACAATGGAATCAGTAAGCTCAAGTGTGTTGTTTTTTTTATTTTTATACGAAATTTTTCTTTTTTTTCTCTTAATATGTTAAAACTAAGAAAAAAACTTAAAAAACTGTTTTAACATTTGTATTTAGTAAAATATCTAAGCGTTTTAGATGTGTTGGCCGCGACATGACGTTAAAAGTTATACCTATCAATTTGTGAGAAGTGGTTTGTCTAGTTTTAGAATCTGTAAAGCTTTTGCAACTCTTTTGTTGGTAACGTCAATTTTGGAAAATATCTATTTTTTTCTATTTTATTTAATTTGAATTACTTCTTTAACCGAATACCATCCAAAATTTTGTCTATCACAAGGAAAGATCTGTATATGAAAAGTTCAAATCTGAAGGGATTGGACAGTCAAATTGCGTTTTCAAGGGAAGAAATTCAGAAATAGGTCCGATGCAGCGATGCTTCCAAAAAAGATATTAAGGATAAAGTAGCGGAGTTCAAATCGAAACTTAAATCACGCTTGGAAAAAGCTTACCGAAAGGAAGGCAAACATTGCGTGGTTAAAAACACCTATACTTTTTAAATATTCTATAGACTCTCGTGGTCTTCTAAAGGACGCTTGAGGAATCATCAGAAAGATCAAAACGTCAGAAAACCAAACTCTTGAGAAAGTCCACGTCTATCGCTAAGTTGACGTTAGATGCTGCAAAGTTAAGCGTGACGTGACAACAAACTCAAATCATGCTGAAAAATGCAGAAAAGCTTTGCGGAAATGACAAATTTGCAATGCTTGATAGACCTGCTGCTGGTTTTGCAACTGTAAAAAAAATGTAATACAAACTTTTAGACCTTAAGAACTCAAAACTATAAGCTTGTACTCCAAGTGGGGCTTTGATGGCAGTTCAGGCACCAAGAAGCAATCAGTGCTCGAATCCCCAAACACACAAATACCAGATCAAAGTGGCATTGATGTAATAAATGAGAGTGATGATGACGAAGAAGAATACATTTTTGTTTTTATTATTTAGCTTGTTTTTGTTAATATTAATAAAATAAAATAAAAATAAAAATAAAATAAAATATTTTGTTGTTAAACAAAAGTAGGCGTTTTTAGTGGACGTGACCTCAATTTTTTTTTTAATGTGCCAACTATCATGCTAGAAGTACACGTGCATAATTACGATTCCATAGATTTGAAATTTGATTTAATACCACCTTTAGTGGTATTTTGCACCAGTGTGCGCCGTCGGTGGTTAAATCCATTAAAGATTGTAACAAAACAAGTCATGCTGGAGATAACCTACGGAAATTCACCTTTCAATTGGTCCATATTGCATAAAAACGGGTTTTTAAGTAACAGAAATTGTAGCCAATCTTTATATAATGATATCTGCTTTGATTACCATCGGCTTTTTTACTGCTTGCGAGAAGCAAATCCATTATTGACACTTTTACTTACATTTCAGGTGACAGTCCATACATCAACACGTGAGGTTAATGCCGTCTATTTCATTGACGAGGCACGCATGGAACTCATTATAACATTGGCGTCAAACTATCCACTGGGAGGTGTTAAAGTAGAGAGTGGCAAACAAATTGGAGGTCGAGCATCGTCGCGCAATATTGCCATGCAACTTACTATATTCCTGACGCATCAGGTGGGTTTCATTTTCGTGTTTGAGGAATTTTTTGCGAAACTAATGAAATTTTTTTTAGAATGGATCGATTTTCGATGGACTCTCGCTGTGGAAGAAGAATTTGGATAAGAAGTTCGAAGGTGTCGAAGAGTGCTATGTTTGCTATACAGTCATCCATCAAGACACGTGTCAACTGCCAAAGTTGACGTGCAAAACGTGTCGAAAGAAGTTCCACAGTCCCTGTTTGGTAAGTTGCAAAAAAAAAAAGTGATAAAAGTTATTCAACTAACATGAGCGTGTGCGTGTTCTTTTTCAGTATAAATGGTTTACGACCAGCAGCAAGTCAACATGTCCCATTTGCAGAAATATATTTTAAACTTATGGTTAAATTTAATTTTATTATTTCAATAAACCGTAGATACTGCGTATAAATGATTCTTTTACTTGTTTGTGTTAAATAAAAAATTAACAGCAGTAATCAAAATATGTCACTTTTACTCAAAGTATGCATTTTGGTCAAAATCGTTTTAGCCGTTTTCATGTAGGTAGGTTGTAGGTCCATTGTAGACAAATTATAGAAAAACTGACTAGGAATGACCATAGTACCTTAAAAATGAACTTTTGTTACAACTGAATTGACTGTTTTCGAGATAAGGCCAATTTTCAAAAGTAAAACTTGATATGCAGCCATGTTAAACTTAATCAAATAAGCTCAAATATAAATTTTGGTTAAAATCGGTATAGCCGTTTTCAAAAAAATCAAACTTGTCTAAAACCGTTATATGGGAAGTACTGTTAATAAAAGGGATAACATGCGAATAAAGTAGCCACGAACTGTAAGCCCACAAACTCAAAATCCGAAGTTTGAAAGAAATCCGTCTAGCCGTTTATGCTGTGGACCTCAGGAAAGGACGGACAGAGTTCGAAATTTTGTACGAATACAATACCTTTCTCTTACTAAATATACGAGAAAGTTAACAATTTCAATTCTTAAGGAACAATTTACAGTAAATGAAAGATATGTAGCACATAACTGAAGGTATGGTCATCATCTCACATACCCACCTATTTATTATTTACCTTTTTTCGGTTCCAGATGGTCGTTGCTGCGTTATTTTCTTCTTATACATAATTTGCTGATCCCACCGTCCAAAACTGTTTAGATCGAAAATGAGAAGCGGGTATACAAAAAGTTCTCGCAATAAATGGATCACAGGAAACTTTCATGAATATTTACAATACAATAGCTGAGTGCTAACAAGAGTTATTTCCCAGGTTGAAAACGAAGGGCCCGTCTAAACCTTTAATGTAAATTTCTGGAACAGCTTTTGAACCGAAGGATATAGTAGTCCAATTTGGCGGCATAAGGTACAAAATGGACTCGGCTGTTCATGCCATAGATATATGTTTCAAAATGTTTTATATTTTAAATCTGGGGTATCCCAAAGTGTGCAGTTTATTTTGGAATTTTATTAAACAATTTTTTTACAAAATTCATACGAACGACCAGCAGGAGCTTCTCAAATCGGTTGCCTTATTTCAAAATTGGAAAATACTACGTCCTAAGTAATAAAATACAAATTACAATTTGTTTAGTTTTGTTTAGCTCCTTTCGCTTAAGAACATCGCACACAAGCACCGCTATTGGTTTTATGACTGGACGCTGCCTGCCAACATGAGAGAAGTTTAAAGAGAAGAGAAGAATAAATCTATTCTCAACCATCTCTGTAACTGTCACAACGTAGTCCACCAAACAACCGAAAGCTCTGACTTTCTTCAGAGCCTGATTTCCATGGGGCCATATCGCTCTATCTATGTCGTCTATGCACAATCATACACAAATTAAGATATAAGTTATAAGTCAGCTTGACTTCGATTGGTGTGGGAAAAATTCTGTAAAATTTGTGGGTGCTGGACAACAATGTTCCTTCTGCTAAATGATTTCCATAAAATTGTTTGCAAAAGCTGTAAATCGTGTACAAGTAGGGAAGTAAATTTAAAAGTGTTCCTGAAAATAGTTAATCGAAGAATTGTTTAACTTAACACTACTGAAAGTGGTATAAAATTTTATTTATTAAAATACAAAAGCTCTGGACACTTTAGGTCGAAATTAGGCAGATGATAGACTTCCAACCGTTGGAATAATATATAAACATATTAGTAATACATACAGGTAGATATTAGTTAAGATTTGATGCCACGATAATAAATAATAAAAAAACACACTCTAATGTTTTTGAAACAAATTCAAATCAAACACTTCTCGAAATATTAAAAAAGCAGGCATTGACTTTTATTGGCAAACGCAAAAAAAATATAAACAATAAAAAAACAACACAACAAATAAAAGAAGCAAGAAAAAAGGAAAATGAAAAAGGAAAAGAAAGAAACAAAGACAAAAGAGGAAAAGGAAAAGGAAAATAAAAAGAAAGAAACAAAGACAAAAGGAAAAGAAAAAAACAAAGAACAACAATGCTACTGGTAAGTAACACTATTGAAATACAAAAAATTGTCTTCTAGTAGGTATACAGAACATAACTTTTTTTTTAGATTAACATTTTTAAAACTTTTTATACAAAAATGAATGAGATTGTTTGAATTTTAGCGTGGGCATATTATGCCTACACTCTAGGGGCCGCAATCTTCAGGGATTGCTGCGCAGGCTTCCGAACTCTATTGAATACCCAGACTTGCCTAATAGGCATTATTTGCACCTGGGCATTTGGGGAGTTCGGTAAGCTAACTATTTAAATATCAACAGACATATAGCGGGCACACTGATGGGCAGTTACCTGCCAGGAATAGGATCCGCTTGTGGACCGTTCGTTGGCGGAACGGCCGGCTACTGCATAGGAGGAAGAATAGCCAACAAGATAGGTAACTATATAAGGGCCAGACACAAGCAAAGGTATCAAATATAGGCGGCCCAAGAAAACTTTTTTTTGGCATGCTGAATCAGAAAATCCACCGGACCGCCGGAAATTCCGGTAACTTTTTTGATAAAATAATTGTAATATTTTAGAAATTTTAAAATTTCTTTTCGGTTCGGTTCAAAACAGTTTAAACATAAAACGCGGTTCAGTTTAACATTTGTACACAGCATGCCAAAAACTTTTCGAATGTTTTTTGTATTATTTCGCTCTACCAACAAAATGTTCTGTTAGATTGATAACTCTCCTACCTAAGTTGCAAAGATAGGAAAATTGTGTTGTGCGGTGTGCCTCAACGAAAAATTGATGAATTTATCGGTAAGTCGTTTGCAATTTCAACAATTATAATGAACTAACACGAATTATCTTCACAGAATTTCAAGATTTTCGGATTATTGAAGTTGGTGGGCCGGTCTTAAGAAAAGCAAAATTTTTTTAATGTATTTAAATGTTTCTGTTGTATCTTTTGAATTAGAATTTAAGTTTTTTTGTCCTTTTGTTCCTTAAAAACATAAAAAAAACAATTTTTTCCTTCTCCACAAAAAAACATAAAAAACCTATTTTTATTTTCTTTTTAATAATAAAATTATAATAATGATTTTTAAAATCCTTTTTGTATTTTAATAAGGAAAATTTTGTACCACTATCAGCAGTGGTAAGTTAAACAATTCGTTGATTAACTATTTTCAGGAACACTTAAATTCACTTCCCTACTTGTACACGATTTACAGCTTTTGCAAGCAATTTTATGGAAATCATTTAGCGGAAGGAACATTGTTGTCCAGCACCCACAAATTTTAACAGAATTTTTCCCACACCAATCGAAGTCAAGCTGACTTATATTTTAATTTGGGTATGATGACATAGATAGAGCGATATGGGATGGCCCTATGGAAATCAGGCTCTGAAGAAAGTCAGAGCTTTCGGTTGTTTGGTGGAGTACCTTGTAACAGTTACAGAGATAGTTGAGAATAGGTTCATTCTTCTCTTCATGCTTGGAGTTTTAAAGAAACGGAAGTAGCATCGAATTGCATAGTTGGCCCCAGGTCGGATGACGACTCAAGTGTTTACTACCAATATTAAATTAAAAAAAAAACAAAAGCAAACAACCATCCTTTTTTTAAGACTTATACATGTTCTCCTTTATTGAATCGATTCAATACAACTGCTAACTGATAACTAATAACAATAGTAATAATTAATCATAGGTAATCATAATAAATTTAAAATATATGAAATTACAAAAGAAAAAACTCTCTCATCCAATTCTTCTTAAATACAAGCAATGAAAATACTGATAACCGAATAAAATCACTTCGTGTTCCCAGTTAAAAACATAAAGAAGACAAACAAAATAATAACTTCATAACAATAAATAATATACATATGTGCATAGTTTGTATATTAAATATTTTTATATCAAATAATATCAAAGTAATTACAATTAATTTAATTACAAGCAATAAATTATTTAAGTGGTAGGCAATTTGTTTTTCTTTCTTTTTTGCTGCATTGTTAAATTGAAATGATCTGTTTGCTTAGTAAATTTAGATGTTTTTTTGCAGGTTGCAGTTTGCAGGTATTTTTCTGTATTTGTATCTGTATGCCAAAATTGCATTGTACTAGTTGGGAAAGAAGAGCGTGAATGCGGTTGGGGTATATATTTAAAACAATATGATAATCAAAATTAACAATTGAATTTGTATCTTGATTTGATTGAATTCGTATCGTATATAGTAAATTTACATTTATATAGTTTAATGTTAACATTTAAAGCGATTGCGGTTTATCACGAAAGAAGTGTTTAATGTTATACGTTATATTGGGTTTGTTGTTTTGGAAATGGCATCGTTGAAATAATGGTACGTTTGTCGCAAATCGAAATTTTGAATAATTAGTTTTATGTGTGAATGTGCGAGTTTGTGTGTTTGGGTGGCGTTAATCTCTTATGATATTGTACATAGTTTCTTTAGATCATTCTCGTTATCATCGATTTCGACAGCGTTCCCATTTGGTATTGGTTTTCCTTCAATATTTGGTAAATATGGTTCGTAATCTAAGCCACGACGTTCGTAGAATAATAAATACGCTGAACTAGGATCGATATTTGGTTGTTTGGGTATCTCTCGACATGAGCTGTCATTGTAGCAATACCACGAGCCGTTCGGATTTGAGGCATACGAAATGTAATGTCCGCCATTAAGCATTCCGGAATGTGACTGCAAACGAAAAGAAAAGGATTGTTTAAAGAAATGACATTTTATATGAAAAATCTATAGAAATTGATTAGCTTAATGAGTTTAAGTAAAAAATTGTTGATGGTTGAATTCGCCGACAAAAATTGTTTGACCACTATAATAATCGTCCTAAAATTAAAAAATTAATAAATATTTTGGCGCGACAGGTCTGTGGGACCCAAGCCTAGCTCTTTCATGACAGTTTTACTCTCAGTTTTACTCGCAGTGGAAAAAAACCTTAAGATGTAATTTGACACTTTCGGGATTCGAACCGGGGACCCCTCGCTTAGTAGCCCAACACACTACCACTGCGCCGCGTCCTAAAATTAGCTTTACAGAAATATAAGGATTGTGTCGACGCAGGATCCGAATGCCTTTTTTAATGTAATAAGGCTTGTGTCACGGCGGCATTTTTAGTTAATGAGGTTCTCTAGAATACAGTCTGGTCTGAGACTTGCTTTTTAATTATCCCCACGAAAAGAAGTCAGAAGGGATTAAATCTGCAGATCGGAGATACCTCAATGACGACATTTTGTGACAGCACGCGTCCCGGGAATTTTCGTTGCAGTAACTACATTGTTTGATTTGCAGTGGTACATGGCACACAGTCTTGTTGACACCAGATACAATCCAGGCTCCTAAATGATGAGCCCAGTGACGATACAAATACGACATATCTGAATTGGGTTCTCCCTAGCCCCTTCAACCAGTTCATTGGAACGTCTTGGCTCTTGGGCGTTGATGAACGGCATGTCGACGGTCTCCCCCTGTCCCGCGCTCGACAACATTTTACACCCAACGGCGAATAGTTTTGTCAGACGTTGCTTGTTGGCCACCATATTTTTTTGACGATATTCACGACTGAACGACTATTTTCAATGCGTTACTATTGCGGCGTAAAGCGATTCATGGTTAAGTTTGAATATCGATCAAGTCAATTACAAATAGGGGCCGCGTCTTGTGTATTTATCGGCCATAGTCAAACTCGACATAGAAAATAAAAATCTCCGAACTGGCGCCCAACGTAAGGACTTATATAAGGTTCGCTAGAATTTCAAACAAAGGGCTGATAAATGAATATAGCATCCAATTACTCGTGGGCATTGGAGCGCATGAGCAAGAGCTGTATATTGAAAAGAAAGACGTTGTTAGGAATGATCAGTGAGTACGAAACAGACTGTTGATAAATTCATTTTGGGCTCATCATGAACCGCAATGAGTTCCATTCGTACGACCAACGTTATACAAGCACCTCGCCCGTCTGGCGTTACCATATCAGTCTTTCGCTTTGTCCGGGCTGGGCGTTAAGGAGTTTTGTTCAAGCATTAAAAAGTCGATATAAAAAAATTCTGTTAGACAGGGAGAACGGTGTGTGTTGTCGACTTAAATAAAGACGAGCTATATTCATCACAACAAACAAAACAATACTCACCACAACGGCGTACAATTTGTACTTCAAATCAAACGGATCGACACCTTCTTTCAGCTTGTGATGATGGAAATCTTCAAATTCCCCATCTATAACCGGAGTCTTGGTCAGGCTGGATGATATCAAACGTCGCCGCCTCTCGATTCTGGCGTTTGCTAATTTTGTCGGTGTCGCTATCGAATTATCTAAATTACTTCTAGTATTTCTTAAGACTACATCTTCGGTTATCACATCATTGACGTATTCTACTGTCGCAGAACGATGGCCATTCTTGCCGTCAACCGGCTGAACGCATTTCTCCGCATCCACCTCATGATCGACATCATTACTTGATTCGCTACTGCCTTGTCGACTAGATGCTGCTGATTCTTCCTCCTCGACGTCATCATCAGCAAATGCGTACTGATCGAGTCCAACGTTTTTTAAATCGAGTAATTCTTTGTGCCGCAGAATGGTTTCCTGCGGCACAGACGCCAGATAGGGTGTCGGATCAAAATCATCGAACGGAAAGTGAACGACTTTTTGGGATTTCACCCATTTGCCGTGGACACAATTGAAACGTTTCAGATGAACTATCTGCAAAGACAAACGGCGTTTTTATTATGCAAAAATAAAATAATATTTGAACTTACGAGAATTGGTGGCAGCTTCCAGATTTGTAGCTTCTTTGTTGCTGGCTTCTTCCCTTTGCAATGACTGCAGTGGTACCATTGTTCCAGTTTCTCTTCAGAGGTAAACGCTCGCAGGCAATGGTTCAGATCGACAGGCTCTGTTCGTTCTTTGCGGCAGATTGCAAGAGACTCGTGATCCGTCCATAACTGTTGGTAGTTTTGGTTAGTTGATTATAGACAAGTATAGTCCCACAAAAAAGTTGTTCCTTACCCGTTCTCTCGTGCTCTGATACCTCAAGTGTAGTGCAGTGGGATCCCAATCGATTGCGATATTCACCTGATCTAGTTTCAATTCCCCATTTGAAAGGTCCACCGATTTCTTTGGTTCCAAGTTTGGCATAGATGAAAACTTTGTCAACAATTTTGGCGTAGAGGCGTTACCTAAGAGACAGGAAGCGTCATTGAAAGGACTAAACATACTTCTCTTGAGTTCGCTTACTTGTTGTAGCACTTGATGGTATTAACGTTCCGCGAAGCAACAAGTCATCGTTGCAGGGAATCTCACAGCCCCTGCAAAAGCTGGTCCATGGACAAAGTGCACATGTGAGTCCATCGCTGGTCACAGCTCTTAGAGTGAAGGGGAAATCGTAGCCGAGGCTGTCATCACTGGAAAATATATAAGGCGAAAGAAACCGTGTCAATACGGATGAAAACAATGGGATCGTACTGTAGAAGTGTGGACCAGTGTTCATAGATCATGGGAAAAATCTCTCTTTGTGGGAGTTTTAACGTCAAAAGGAACAAAAAAAATGTTTGATTTTGTGGAAATTAGCTCTGTTTATAAAATGTAATCAGAGAAAGTAAATGCCACGATTTATAGTTTTTAAGTTTTAAAAATTTATTCCATTTCAATAGTAAAAATTCAATGAAACCAGCTTTAAAGTGGCGAAAGCCAGCTTATTGCTTCAATTTAAGAAACAAACGTAGGCAAACTACACTACACTGTTAACCCTGCCCTAGAACAAAAACAGAGAATTCTGTGGGATATAACAAGGGAAGGATAAGCTGGGAAATAAGGTGATTTCAGGCTTGGTTCATGGGATTACTCTGAAAAAATACCCTAAGAACTGGTGTAAACATATGTATCACTGGCAGCGCTCCTCTGCCTGCTAGACGTCTTGCACAAAATATCCCAGTTGAAGGAACGCTCGCGCTAGAGCCCTAGCGCATGCGGCAAACGTTTGAACGATTTTTCTTTGACTGGTAGTTTTTTTTTCTCTCTCTTTCAATGCAGCGGGTAGTTTTGCGCTGATGTCTTTATTCTCAAAATTCAGTATTAAATAGTAAATGTTATTACAATTCAAAGTTAAAATAAAATAAATTTTCTCTTGAGTTGTTCAAATGAAGTTCAGCAAAATAGTCAAAAATGTCCACTCCAGGCATCGGCTGTAGCTCACATTTTGAATAAGACGCAATAGATATGTTGGCCTTGGTATTGACGCAAGAGATACAGTTAGCTTCCGCAAACGAACGAGATTGATTTATAAGCTGAAGCAAAATGCGCAGTTGTTGAGTTCTTATTCAAACCCCCTCTCGATTTTAAGCTTGAATACAGAAGTTCTAAGTGAACTTGCGACAACTTAAAAGAAACAAGAATGTATTCTAAGCTTTTCTTGTCTTCAACGTATTTTACAAACAGTTATTTTATAAACCTACTTTATTTACAATTTGTTTCAAATTTAATCCGCTCTGAACCTAATGTCCGTATAAAATAAATCTAGGATCATGGCCGGGAACGTCACTTTTACTTTTCCTACGTCAGCCACACAAATGCCAACTGTCAACTTAGTACTCAGTCACGAATTTCTTGACTAGATTCGTCGGCTTCCATCCATAAACGTCAACTGAAACAGCTGTCCATGTGACCGATCTAGGCGAATCAAAACTGAGCCACATTAAGTCAACCAGGGGTCGAATTACCGCACCCGTGAGCGAGCGATACGTCACTGAATTTTGTTGATTTACATGCAAAACAATAACAAATTCAGTCACGTATTGCTCGATTACGGATGCGATAATTCAACCCCAGCTGTCACACTTACTCAAATAGATACTTAAGCCCCACAAAGTTTAGTGGTTCAACTGTCAGCAGTGCTTTATTGTTAACCTTTTTCTCCAACGAATGTGCTTCATCCCAATTTTTGAGTATACTTTCAATGCACAAAAATATAGTCAGCAACTTCTCTACGAGAATGGAGACACTCTGCGCAGCGTCGTACTGAACTCAAAACTAAAACTGGGAACACATCAGGAAAAATCACTGCTTTGTGTGTAATGAAATTAATAAAACGAGTCACCATTCACAGGTGCATCACACTCATATGTCAGTGGCAATAGTCGACACAAATGCGATGGATTTTGCGTCTTTATTTAATATTGAAGAAAGTGGTATGTATTCTATTCTTTCCATCTGTAAGTTGAAAATGGCGGTGAAACAGATGGAAAGGATGCTATGGGTTGGGGTCTTCACTAAAAATAATTTTTTTCTTCCTTTCTTTTTATTATATAAAAACTTTCTGAATAATTATTTATATAGCAGAAAAACTTTTTCCGTTGTACTTTTGCACAAACCTGAGGAAATTTGTATATCTAAAATCGTATGCGGCTTTGAAATCAATTAGTACGATCTGAAATTTTAGAGTTTCCGCCGAGATCGGTCGAAGTGCCACAAGCAATTGTAAGCCGAAAGGACCTTATCCAAGAACAATAATTTCGGAGCAGAAGTCTGACAGGTGTACTTTGGATTTTTACCTCATAAAAAGGTATATTGAAAAAGCCTTAATGGGGCTCTGGATCTGCGGCCTCTTTTAAAATGAGCCTATTGTACGTTCCGTGGTGAGATCCTAGAGCCATCGTTTCACTCCGGAAGCAGTCTGGAAGAAAAGGATCTTCTCTTGGAGTATGTCAGCAAGATTCGCTGGAGAAACGATTTATTCGCCAAGGGTATTCTTTCTGAGACGAAGGATAGCCGGAAAATCCATGAGTATATGAAGAGAAGATTCGTCAATGCCAGACGCCACTCTCAGTCTCAATACAGAGTCTGAATGTGTTAGAAGACAATACGGTGAAGGAGTTTTTTCATGATGCAATGGCCACTAATCCTGTTGGGATTCACAGGTTGTTTTTGTCCAGATTAGGGTGCAATTATAGCGACACGAAAAATGTAACCGAAAAAAAATTCTTTTGCTTTTTTTAACCACTTACACTTAATTGTTGAACTCAATCTTGGCCTTAAAATGTTGCTTAGTAATTGTAAAGTCCGGGTGATTTAAGCCAGACTTCATTGGATTCCATACGAGACAAGCTCTTAATGTATTGTCTGAATGTCCGATGAGTGGTATTGATTGATTTTAGCCTTTTTTCAAATATGGTTCAAAACTGTGGACGGTGTTGGTGACGATGTCTTCCTAATCACTGTATCATTTTTCAGGCGGAAATAATGGCAATAAAATAAGTCGTATCTTGGCTGAAAGAAAACGTGGTATCTGCTTAAGATATCCGTATATGGAGTCAGTCACTATAAACCCTATAACAGCCCAAGACTGTCGTTCGTCTTTCAGAGAAATGGCTGAGCAGTTCAACATTCACCTCTGTTGGGTGCCATGACGTAGACTCATCACAGGTAACTGCAAGGCTGATGAACTAAACTTCCTTTGCTTGCAACTAAAACTTCTGTAGGTATTCCAATCGCTGGATGCTATCGAAATAACAAATCTTAGATGGACAACCGGCTCGACTCATCTAGCGACAAAGCAGATCTGGACAAAGCTGGATTTAAAAGGTTCTAGATATTTGATCTCCCTTAATAGGAAGCATATTAGCGCTTCAATAGGTGTCATCACAGGACACTGTCTCATAGGTAGGCATGCAACAACAATTAGCGTACTTTCAAACGACTTTTTCAGAAACTGTCTTTACAAGAAGAAGAGACTATTCTCCATCTTCTCTGTACTTGTCCGGCTCTTTCACAAAGACGTAGACTCCATTTGGGAGCTTCCTACTATAGCGATCTGAACGATCTAAAAAACACTGTTATTCGATAACTCCTACGCTTCATTAGAAGTTCCAACTGGTTCAACGAGTAGAAAGAATAAACACGTAGATCCATGTGGTATCACAAAGACCCTTATAATGGTCTAAGTGAAAGGCACTTCAACCTAACCTACCCTAACTTTGACCTTGGCCAGTGAGTCAGCTGTTTTGTTGCCAGCAAACCCCCTGTAATATACTTCGTTTCCAAGTTGAATGAGTTGATGGTCGCATGAATGGAAAGTAACGGTGTCGCACTTCGCAAGCTCTTACGCAGACAAGTATTTGCATGTATTACGTTTCGTTGTGAAAATTAGGACTTGACTTACGAAAGGCTGCCACGAGTGGCGAAATTCACTTAAAATTTGACTAAGGTCAAATGCCTAGGAGCAAGTGCAACCATTTTATGAGGTTAGTTTTTTTTTTGTAATTTCGGTATTTTCTTGCTTCTCACTTATTTCAAGCAGGTATTGCACAAGATAACTAATTCACAACCTTTTTTGGTTCTAGAAATGTCACAATTTACCACCGACTCGATGCAGGTATCGGACATTCACATTGCGAGTAAAAATAACGAAGACTCTTCATGGACAGTGTACTACATTGTATAACAATTGAGCGGGCGAACAGAATACTGCTTTGCTTAAAGGGTCCAGCCAATAGAATACGTTGCATCCGTCGCGTCAATGCGTTACTGGAATCGACAATGTCCTCACATAAATAGTGAATATCGAGTAACTTTTTTAAACGACCATGACAGTTGCTCTTTTTTCATTATTTCCACCAATGAAAATGCTTCCTATCCCGCTGTGCCAACTGTCAACACGTGCGACGCATAGAAAAGTAGAAAGTAAACCTACTTTATCCGTCGCATCCGGCACTTGCGCTGCCTATGGGTCACTTTCCATTTTAGCTGCTTGCCGCAACGGACGCGACGGATTCTAGATATCTACTGGGCTTAACATGCCAATTTACTATTTGTTTGTGTACTATCCCAACCGTCATGCCCTTTATATTAGCACTTGAAAATAATTATGCAATGTTTTAAAACGTTTTTAAGCGCAATCCATTCCTTATACCGTGGGAGACGTACTGCTTTCTTGAGCGCCAGAAAGCTGTTTAAGTGAAGATAAATAAATAGTGAGCGCAACGTGTACATAAAGCTTTTCCCAACCATTCGTTAATGGGACGAACGAAAGGAGCCAACAAATTTATGTCGTTTCTGAGCGGCTTAGTTGTTAAGCTTTCTTGAGGTGTATTTTCTGTTTTAAAACATGTAATAATTTGCATAACACTTACCAATCAGCTGCATGATTTGACTGATCCGGTGCTGGCGGCAAGGGGCTGAGTAATCGATTAACTTGCACCCACACAGCGCAATACAAGTCCTTGTTCGTTCCACTCTCACAGCAGGGTATAAGCAACGGCACCCCAAACAGACTAGGACGAGTTTTGTGATATGACAAAAAGTACGTATCTTGTCGAGTGATTTTCCTATGAACGGCTATTAAGAACTTCCCAACTTTATAATGCTGCGACGGTACTCTCGAGAACAGTCCCGGTTTGGTTGAGTTCACATCATAATTCAAAGAATTACTATCCTCTTCGTCGCAACTATCACTGTTCGAGGCACGGCATGGACAATCACTCTTCGTCGCCTGACTAATATCGATATCGGTTATGTCCGCAGGAGATTTCCCTATACTGCTGGCCTCATCCGAACTGTTGTTGTACGAGGAGGAGGTGTTCTCGTTCAGCAGTTTCGCTGCCGATATCCGTTTACGATGAATGTTATTAGGAACGAAAGTATTCTCTGGGCTGGTCCCGAGCTCTGGCGAGTGCTGAAATATATTTGCAATTTTTTTTGTTGTTTCTTTCATTTCAAATGTATACATTCTTGGTGTAAGGTGTTAATTTTAATGAAATGAGTTGTGAGTGAGTGGGAAAAATAAACACGTTTACGCAATAAATTAAAAAAAACTACTTCTAACAAAATTATATCAAGTACACACAGTAGTTGTGCAAAATCTACATAAATACAGCACCAAACAAAGCAATTGTTTAATTTAGAAGACTTTAGAAAACAAATTTTCAATTTTTAATTTCTAATCAAACCAAATACAGTAGTAAGATATATGTAGTTGAATAAAAAAACTCGCTAATGTGGTATAAACGCATTTCAAAAGCTATATTAACAAATTAATAATAATTATTTTGGTTGCTCCCACTCCAAATGACTACGATTGTTTAAATTTTGTGATTTCATCTAATTTGTTGGATAGATTAAGGAAACAAATTGTATTATTAATTTAGAAAAAAATATATATACCAAATTATAATTATTAAAACCAAAACCAATGGCATTATATTTTTAACAAAGCTGTATTTAATATTTAGACTGTACAACGTTTTATTGCATTTTTTTTCTTTTTGTTTATTTTATTCTTACGATTTCGGTTGCTCCTGATATTGACAATTAGTTAAAGTCATAAAGATCATGTCAAAATGAACGTTTTTGTTCGATTGTCCCACAGTTGTATGAACCGATTCCACTAGAGATGTTTGGTTTATCTATCTAAATCTACCTAGTCCTGCAGTAATACTTTCACTCGTGTCTTTTTGTTTACATATTTTAAAGACAACACAATCATGGGTAAGAGACTGTTCTTCGATAATAAGAGGGTGGTAAGGCCATGAAAGCCCACTTTTTCAAGTGCGATTTAACTAGTGTCTCTGAGTTTAACAACTGGCACATTTTTAGACTCCTATTGGCATTCGACACGAAAACTGACGGATGCTTTTATAGATTTTTGGTCTGGTGTTCTACAAATAAGTAACAGAAACGGCACACGCCAGTGCTTTGACTCGATATAAAGGGTCATTCATTTCGTGGTTTTAAGCTGGTAGCGCTGGCATTTGACGACCGTCAACTCAGCTGCCATTTCAAGTGTCATAATAGGTCTGTTCCCTTACTTTAAAATCTTACGAATTTTTACGAATTCTTACGCATTTTACTCAATTGTCGTTCCCTAACTCGAAAAATTCGTAAAAGAGAGCGGCTTCGAGAGAGCAAGATATTTCCCCTCTTACTAGTTTTTACTCAACAAATTTTTTTGCGTAAGAATTGAAATATCTGGCAGTTGCCTGAAAATTTACAGCTGATTTGAATTTGTTGTTCTATTTAGCATTTGGGTGGAATATTCGCAACTGTCATTTTTCACAGGTTACTACAAAAGCGTTTCTTAACTTTTGCGTAAGTTTCCCTTTTTGAGAGAGAATTCATCCCCTCCACAGGCATTTTGACAGTCTTTTCCATTTTTACTACAAAGTAAAGGAACAGACCTACAGGTTCATTCATTTCGTGGTTTTAAGCTAGTAGCGCTGGCATTTGACAACCGTCAACTCAGCTGTCATTTAAAGTGTCATAATATTAGTTGAGTGTTTGCCATTTACGATAATAGATCGCTTAACAATTCAACAATGCGTTGAAATGTGGTTCCAACTAGACGGGGCGACAAGGCACACAACAACACCAATTATGGCTTTAATGCGTCAGTTGTCAGAAGTCGGCGACGTGAAATGGCCACCAAGAACACGCGATTTGAAACCGTTAGATTTTTTTCTGTGGGGCTACGCAAAAGGCCGTGTTTACGTGAATAATTACCAAACTCTAGACGCATTAAAAACCAACATTACTCATTAGATACCAAAATCAAAAATCGATGACGGACTATCGATAAAGGCAGTTTTTCGATAGATAATTGTCAATTGCTAAAGGGTCTTAGGTTGGCTGCTTGCGAAAAGGTTGCATGGAACATTCCCAAAAACCGCACAGGGTGGCGAGTAGTTATTATTGAGAAACTCTAGGACACATAAGGCGGGAAACAGGGGCCGAATCGCAACGTCTTGTTACCTGTTGCGCGTTCGCTGTATGATGGAAGACAAAGACAGTCCTGCTAATTTAGGGCACAACTCTAATGATGTGAAGGGTCTTTCATTAGCGGCTTTACAACTTCGAACTTTAAGTGTGAACGCACACCGATTACCGAAATGTCAATGTAAAAATCTTCAGTAAAATCAACAGTAGGCGCAGTGGTTTAGTGGTTAGTTAGTTAGAGCCAAATTACATCTTAAGGTTTTTTTCCTCTCGCGATAGTCTGACAAACATCCGAGAGTAAAACTGTCATGAAAGAGCTTCTCAATTAGCCGTTTGGACTCGGCGTAAAATTGTAGATCCCTTCAATTCCAATTGAAAACTCACACAAAACGAATGCTTGTGAGAAGGCCTAGAGTTCCATAGACTTGTTGTGCCAACTATTAAAATTAAAAAAAATTAACAGTTTCGTCATGAGGAACAACGTTTACAAATAATTAAAATTTACTACCGTAATTCCGAGTCCGTTGTCGCAACTTTAAAAAGAATATCATCGCAAAGCCATCTTAAGCGATGAAGCGCATTTTTGGTTAAACGGTTTCGTCAATAAGCAAAATATGTATTACTGGACAGGTGAGAACCCTCATGTGTCTCAGCACTTCATCCACAAAAAGTGACTGTTTGATGCCGGTCGGTGGCGTCATGAAAATGACCGTCACGTTACTTTAAATGGTATTCGCTACAAAAACTTGTAGGTGCCACAAGCCACACCAGCGGGTGCAACAATCGACTTATTGAAGTCTCAGTTCGGTGAACGTGTTATCTCGAGAAACGGACCCGTCGATTGGCTGCCGAGATCGTGTGATCTAGACCATTTTTTATGCGACTACATTTAATCATTGAACTATGCCAACAAGCCGGCGACGTTAGAGGAGCTCAGAGCCAATATTGAACGAGAAATAACGGCCGTATCAGTCGAAATGTGCGGCCGAGTCATCGAAAATTGGGTTTAACGTAGCGACCGCTGCAAACGTTCCCGTGGTGGTCATATGCACGAAATCGGATTCCATTCATAAATGTTTTGATGGTAATTCAAGCCAACACATTTTTTTTTTTAGTATCTCATGTAGTTTGCATTTTATTTAAAAAAGAAGTTTGTCAAGTCCTAATGAAGGACCCTTTACAAGTTGCGCATTCATGAAAGCGTTATTTCGGTTTGCGGTGCTAGAAGATTTTTTTTACAAGTAGATGCCTTCGATTGTCATAAGTTTGACACTCGTTTTTACACAGAAGCTAAAGTTCTGAGTTTGGTTATGTAGAACTTACATAATGGTCAAACGTCAAACTCAAACATGTCGCATTACCCTTCCTACCTTCACCGTAATGTCAGGCAAGTCACCCTGAATAGACTATTGACGCTCTACCATATTAAATAAACTTCCCTCGAAGTCATTGGTTGGCGCATTTTATAAGCAAAATGACAAGGGGTGAGGCTCCTTGTTCGCTTGGCTTGTTGAATTGTGGTTGGTCGTCATCATGTCTTCAGTGTGCATGCAATTCGTTTCACCGTGGAAAAGTTTGAGCGTGAGTACACTATTTTGGACCTTAAGTCACCAATTAGACAGAGATTGATGCGAAATGAAGAAAACATAGCCGCGGTAGCTGCCAGTTTCGAACAGACTCGGAAATGTCGATTTGGCGAACAGTTAAATTGGGAGAGAGTCAACCCGGCTTATTTTGCGGTTAGATTTGGGTCGGCATCTATATAATATTGTACTGACGCAAGAATTGAAGTCGAACGACCATAGGCAACGCCTATACGCCATTTGGGCGGTGGAAATATTGGCCGGAAATTTGGATTTTGTCCAAGAAATCATCTTTTCCACAAATGTTCGACCAAACATCAATGCATCCGCAAAGATTGGCTATTTGGTGCGGGATATGGCAAGGCACCGTACATATTAAACAGAGTCATCAAAAATTAACGGACCGCTTGGAGCAGTACCAGGAAAGCCGAGGGGGGCATTTAAATACAGCCAGAATCAATTTTACATGTGAAAACGTTGTTTTATATCTTTTTTCTATCGGCCACCTTTCAAAACGAGATCAATGCGGAATCTTTGATAACGATATACAGAATCGTTCCTTTTTTTAGCGAAGGCAAGAGCTCGTATTACGGTCAATGGAGATAGTTGCCAAATGTTGTTAACATAATGATAAAAACCGGAAGGACGAAATGTATGCTTTATAGCGCCCTTATTGTTTGAGTTACTGGATGATTTATATATGTAGCCTCAATTTGATCAATGAGTGTCTTTGTGCTTGTGATTTATAAATTTTCGAGAGATATTCGAATCAGATCACCATTGCCGGGTCTTTTTGTATCTCTACCACTATAAATCTTACTCAGAAAGACTCTGCATTTCTCAGGATTTGTTTTCTAATGTTAACGCTAGCATCTGTTTTTGGGAGACCTGTTTCATCCACTGGGTATCGACCCATTGATGTCCCATGATCCTCATTCTTCAGCCGGACATTGACACAGTCTTTGTGGCGCCGTCTCAGATTCCTCCGGGCATAGTTTACATGTATCATCCTCTCTAAGGCTCACCTTAAATGTATCATATTCTCAAAGGCCCACCTCTATTAAATGATACCCGAACTAACCATGTACTGTTGCCTAGAACCCATCTTTGACTGGAGCAGGCGGTTGGACACCTTATTGTCATTTTAATCTTCAATGTTCCACGGGTGACTACCTTCTCAGGTGTTCTGCCGTGATCCATTTGTGAAACAACTGTCCTACCATTCCTTTACCAATTGAAGAGAGTGCTTCTGGTCCCAGCGGACCCCTGTTTGGAAGGGAGTTCGCCTTTTCGTTGCCTTCGATCCCTATGTGTCCTCGACAGTGTTACTTCATATTTAGATGAATACTTATTGAGTTTGAGCACACATTCGAGTGCCAATGATTTTATGATGTTTGTCTGTCCCATGCGTCTGACCACAGCCTGATTGTCAAAATGTTAAGGATATTTCTTCCCTCCACCTTACTTTCAATCACGGGTCACTACGTAGAAAAACACAAATGACATTTTAAGGTTTTTTTTAAAGCGCCAGCTATCGCGAACGGCTGACAAAGATCAGAGAGTATAAATGTCTTTACAATTAGGCGTATGGACTCGGCATGAAATAGTAGATGGATCGCTTGCCTCATGACGTCAAACGCCTATAATTAGCGAATACGGGGAAAGGACTGGTGGTGGTGGCCTATATATCTATGCATGGCTCGTTGTTATTCGAATCTACAACGCATGGATTATGAACAGAGGTACAGGGTGGTGAAGAACACATCAACATTATTTTTCTATCGAAATAGCTTTGACATACGAGTACCTAAAGTAATTTAAATCTACTAAAAATTCCAATTTATATTGACATCTGGTGGCAGGGGCCGCGAAGACCCATCAGTATCATCATTTTTAATCTATTTACTACGGGGTCGTTGGTGTAGAATGCTGAAGTTGGCCCACCTTAACATAAGGGCGGTAATAGGAGCGATTTCGCAATCGAACAAACTTAAAATACATTTGCCTAATGTCCCGGATTCAACTTAAGTCTTGGAATTCAAGATGGGGACATGCGGTTACCGTGACCAAAGCACCGAGGCACGGACATGTCCGTGTAGGGAAGAAGTTAGTTACCCAAAAATCCACCCCGTGGAGAGATTTCCTCGGATGGTTGGTCAAATAAATCAATTGTTATGGGTACATTCCCGTTCGACTAGACAACGCATCACCCATTTCAATGTAGCAAGTCTCAAAGAAGCATTCCTTACATGTTTTTTTTAATTTCCCTTATCGTATCCTTTTCTACCTATCCCCGCGCAAAATAAATGAAGTGGGACAATCTTTCTCTATCGTTTCAATGGCAAAATTTCGTGAGTTATCTATATATTAAATACATTAATGTTATTAGCCATACCTTGAAGCACAACAGATTCTGGGGCATGCACATGGTGTTTCCAAAGCACCGCCTTACCTTCGATGATCGACTATTGTCAGCTGTATTTGAAGTGCTGTCTACATCATCGATTTGCATCTCCTCCTCTAGTGAGGGTTGCCTAATGTGATGATGGCTGCCAACGTGATTTAGCTGTGTTGCAAAAGCCGCCGCTGTCGGTGGTGTGGTTTGTGGTTGAGTTTGCTGTACTTGTGGAAGTGTTGGCTGGGGTTGTTGTTGCTGCTGCTGTTGCGAATGGTGTTGATAGTTTCCTATGGTGGTGACCTCAGGTCCAACTAGTAGAGCTTTTTAGTTTTGTTTTTTTTTTTTCGAAATTCACAAAGAAAAATATAAAATTTCAGTTAATTCTAATCGTTCTGTCAATAAACTACCAACCAGAGAAAAAGAATGTAAAAAAACCATGTGAACAAAGAAAAGAACGAAAAGAAGAAACCAAAAAGGGCGAAAAACAAAACAACTTTGAATATGCTTAGCAATATACCTGAGCTGCGTTGTATGTCCTTGAGGCCTTTTTCAATGTTCACGCCGAGTGTTGAACTGGTCCTGGATCGCGTCTCATTGCAATCCTCTGGCAATTGGTACACGTACAGTTCGGTGGCACTTGATGATTTGATTTTCTGCTCGTCGTAGAGTATCTGACGGATTTGCGAGTTGGAGAGTTCACAAACAAGCATAAAGTACGGGCTAAGGTGGCACAATGTTGATAGTTTCTTCTTCAGATCTACGTATTTGGAATCGGGATTGAGTCGGAGTCCGTATTTCATTGGAATGGCACCATCCAGCGGGATAACTAGAGGAGGAACCCAATATAGAGTCACATGGAGTCATATAACTGTTGGTCTTACCTAAAATCTCAAAGTACAAATAGTTTTCCACTGGGAGTGGTAAGCTGAGCAGACTGAAGGGATCAAAACGAACCGATTCACGACCACAGCAGAGGCAGCTAACTTTTGACTTCAGCTGTCCGTAGAATAAGTCAATCACAATGCTTTGATTTCGGGAGTGGTGTTGCGACCATGCCTCGAAGGCAACCACCTTGTCGGGGCGTCCATCGGAGTCTTTCAGTTCGCTGTACGGTTTCTCTGTTACCCTGTTCAGATCTTCGTGTAACGCATCCAGCATCCATTCCAGAAGTTCTTGGGAGTCGTGTTGGCCACCGCCCGCGAATTGCGGAGCGTGTTTCGTGACGCAAAATCGTAGTTTCAATGGCGCTACAGACCGAGTTGTTGCAGTCCAAATCTAGAAATTTAAAGGCAATTGAAAATAAGGCGAATATTCTAAGAATTCGTTTGTGTGGAATAGTGGAGTGTTGGTCCCACATCCTCAGAATGTCTGCACATGTTCTAGAGCAACACAAAGGAATATGTCAAAACAAATAGGTTAAAGTTCCGCGACGTAGCGTCGCATTGGCAATTGTAAATTTCACGTTTCACCAATTAAACTAACAGTTTTAGGAAAACTGCGTCACTCTGCGGGTAGACAATCAATACACAATATTTTTCGCTGTATCTTGCTCTACGTGGGGTTAAGGTGAAACGTATGCCATCACAATTATGATTTACGTAAGCAACAGCGTTAGGTTTAATACAAGCTATAACATTGACTTAAAGCTTTAAGTTAACCTTTCGCAACATTCGAGAGATTGGTTCGTTAGAGCCATAGGAAGAGCGGTTGCTTGGAAGATAGAAGAGGTTGCGGCAACGTAAACTACGAGGGTTAGTGTTAAAGCAGATAAACTTAGTAAGAGACGTTCAATCAACGAAACCTGAGAGGAGTCGGTGAATAAAAAGAATGCCTGCTGCGTCCCTGCGTTCCTCTAGGGTAGTTGGGTCAATAAGTTTGAGACGGTCACGAAAAGGGGCCTAGATTAGGCGATCGTTCCAGGGAAGACAAAGAAGAGTAGTTTGAAGAAAACGACGTTGTCTTGAAACATGAACTTGTTGAAATGGACACAACCTTTGGCTAGCGTACTCGAGGAGGGGGCGAACAAATAATAAATAAATAAAATAACAACAGCAACAGCAACAGCAACAACAGCAACAGGTCTGTGGGACCCAAGGCATAGCTCTTTCATGACAGTTTTACTCTCGGATGTTTGTCAGACGTTCGCGAGAGGTGGTACAGTGGAAAAAAAACCTTAAGATGAAATTCGGGTTTTTTCGGGGATCGAACATGGGACCCCGCGCTTAGTAGTCCACAAAGCCACTGCGCCGAAGAATACTGCGCATCTCCTGGGTTGACAAATAAAAAATGAAGAAGTATTACGACGAATAGGAATGAAAAGAGAGCTTATGTACCTAGTAAAAACGATGAAACTTGAATATATTAGACACATCTTAAGTAACGACAAATACCAACTTCTGAAGGTTATTTTGCAAGGAAAGATAGAAGCAAGAGCGGTTGGAAGATAAAGACTTACATGGCTGTCAAACATGCGGAATTGGCTCAACCTTTCGTCTGTAGAAATAATGAGAGGAGTAAAAAACAAACAGACTACAAAAATGATGATTTACAACCCCTGAAACGGAGAGGAACTTTAAGAAGTAGAAGAAGAAGATGATGTTAGTAAAGGGAGGTTTAAAGCTGAGGAACTCAGTGTAATTCAACTCTTTAAATATTTCTTGATTCGCCATATGTCGCCCATTGTCTTTTAGGGCAAAAACAGGGGTAAAGTTTGGCAGGAATTTCCATCTGGTAACAGGATTTAGACATAGTGATGGGCTGTGACTTCTTTAGAAAATTGTGCGCAACTCTCAAGAGGCACAAGTTTCCAAAAGTCTGTGCAACTGCTTGCATACGCTGACGAGACATTATTGGCAGAACACAGCGAGCTGTCACTGGCGCGTTTGCATGTATAGAAACAGAAGCGGCAAAAATGGGTTTAGCGGTTAACGAGGGCAAAACCAAGTATATGCTGTCAACAAGAAGGGACACGCAACATCGACGTATCGGACAGAACGTCACAATAGACAGCTAAAATTTTGAGGTAGTTAGGGACATTGTCTACCTCGGCTCCGCTATTAATTCTGATAACGACACCACAGCAGAAATCAAACGAAGAGTTACACTTGCCAATCGCTAAGGCCTTGTCAAGAAACATTAAGTCGACTCTATATAAGACCCTCATCGTCCCAGTCCTGCTCTATGGCGCAGAAACATGTACCCTAACTAAGGCGGGTTTCGTTTCGAACGCAAAATTCTTCGAGTGCTTTTTGGGCCCGTTTGCGTTGAACGGGCTTTGGAGGAGAATATTTAACAGAGAACTCTACGAGCTGTACAACGACACCGACCTGGTCAGAAAAATATGCATCAGTCGTCTTAGATGGCTGGGACATGTAGAGCGAATTGACACCAACGCTCCGGACCGAAGAGTCTTCGATTCTAACCCGGAGGGACAACGCAGTAGAGGAAGACCTCGCTCGCCTTACGTGGCGCGCACAAGTGGAAGGGGACCTCAACCAACTTGGAGTGCGCAACTGAAGGCAGTTAGCCAAAGATCGCGCTAACTGGAGAGGCGTATTGATTGAGGCCCAGGTCCACTGTAGCGCCATCTGAAGTAATTTTGTCAATTTTATCCAGCACCTTATTAAGTCAGGAGCAAGAGCCCGATAAGTGGCACAGACTCCAGTAGATTAACAACAAACAAACAAACGAAACTTCAGTCCCTTAAGGTCTTTGAGGCTATGGTTTCTAATTCAAAAGGTGCACGGCGTATGTTCAGAAAACGACTTTGACGATGCCTTCAAACATTTTATGTCGATGGGTGATCAATTTTGCTAATGCTTACCTCTTTAAGGAGCTCTCCGTAGCGCGTCGCCAGCTGCCCTTTTGTGCCCAACTTATTTAGAATGTTCATTTCGAAAAGATGCATATTCCTCTTAAAATATTGGGTCAACGGTTGGGTATTGAAGAGCACTTGTAGGGCTGCATTCATGAAGCATGTGTTGCCCAAATTATGAAGACCTGTTGCCCCTGGAGCATGCACTGAGTAAATGGAGGCACGTGTCAGACGTCTGTCCTGCTGCGAACCGCATTGGCCGGACAGTGATAATGAGCCCAATTCTTCGGGCCATGTCAGGTCCTTATTGCGAACTTCCAGTAGTATTTGGTCATTGTCGCGAATCAGCAACTCCTTCAACGTCATATTCTCCTCTTCCAGCAAGATTGGATTACTATCCGATGATGTACCAGAGATGTGCCACAAGCGAATGTCTTCGGCTTTCCATCGTAGATGCTCGCAAAGAAATTCCCCAATTTGCCTGATTGTGGCCAACCGACTGAAGGCAGCCGTGTACGCCAAGTACTTTTTTGGTGGTTGAAGTACACTCGGCGTTGCAGAGAGTGCAGCGTATCCACCACCTGACGCAACAACTCCATAGCCACCTTATGCAAATTAAACAAGTCAACAAATTGTAGATTCGACATCACATATACCTACCGGATACGGCACCCCAGTTTGAGACAGTCGGCGAATTCATTGGCATTTGCTGATGCATCAATATTCGCAAGTTGAGCGGATACAATTCCAGTTCGACTTCGGGGGAATTCGGCGATTGAATAACTTGCCGCGGCAATGGAAGAATCTCCCCATACCAACGCGTCAACGCTTTCCACAGCGACTTGGGCACTAGCTCGAAATCGTGATTCTGAACCAAGGGTGTATCGCGCTTCAAGTGCCCACCCTCGCCAGTTAGCGTGCGAACACTTTTGTACGGATTTACGGTGATTAAATTCGTGTTGTCAATTGGACCCGGCTTCAGACTCGTGTGTCTTCCATCAGATATGCCACTACTTCTTGAGCCTAAAACCAAACGACAAACGATGGTCATGTGTTTAATGTTGGCTCTGCTTAATGCTTACCCAAACTAGACGAATCGCCTGCGGCGACGACATCGCCAACAGACTCCGAGGAATGTGAATTGAAGCTCTCGTCGCATACCATAGCTTCGTCCACACCGGTAAGAGCTTGTCTCTGATTGGCACAGTTGGTTATGGATTTCTTACAATAGTAGCAGGGAGTGGCAGGGTAATTCTGCGTGTAGTGAGTCCACGACACCCACCATTCTTTCGAAATTAAATACCAAAATTGCCCGACGCTGTAGCCACGCTTTTCCTCTCGTGTGAGCCATCCTTTCACTGAAATCCAAACAAACGTGATTTTAGACTTCCTAAATGGGTAAAAGAAGAGGTGACGGCAGTACCAATGTCATATTCCATGTGCTTGCATTGTGGCGACAGGCCGAACACGATGTGACAAACTTCGAATGTCAAATCGAGGAATGGCTGAACGAGATTTAAGCTGCTCTCGACTGTCCACATCATAAAGTCTTCTTGGGTGAGGCTGATTGATTTTTGCACAGCTGCTTGGTCGCTGGCCAGGGAAGTAACCTAAATAAAAAAGGAAATAAGTGTTTTGTTTAGCAGGTTGGCAGGGTAGGGACACATTAATGAGTGCAGGTTAGGTTAAAGTGGCAGGCTACACACAAGTGCAGCCACACATAGGCCAGAGTTGGCCCATTGTGACTTAAATGTGTGTAAATGTGGCAGAAATTTACTGCCGCAACTACAATAATTACAGGAGTGTAGGAAAGAGACATGTAGCAATTTCGTTTGCCGCGTCATTTTCTACTTACATCAAGTTTGCGTTTCGGTGGAACGTGTGAAACATTTTTCCGCGCAAAAGTGAGCAAATCGCTTATCACATCCTTTCGGTTGATGCTCTTGTAGGTGGTGGCGTTGTGATTCTCTTTGGCTACGAATATCAAAATATCAATCATCTGAATCGTTTCCTCGTAGTTAAGTATCCCGTCTCGATCGATGTCGAATATTTTGAAGCAAACTGCAAATCAATCCGATGAATTTCGAAATACAAATCGAATTAATAAGCCAGACTTACATTTGCACCGTTCGACATTTGGTCCACGACAGGCAGCGCTGACTCCACAACAGAGTTCCTTGAAATCAATATGGCCGTCGCGGTTCTCGTCGAACGCACTAAACAGTCCGGCCAGCGCAGTTTTTGGTATAGGCGGACTGATTAAAGGTCCGAGCAGTTGCAAATCCAACTGTCCAGTTAGCGATGTGCTCTTTAGCCGCCAGAATTCCTTTTCCAGATCTCCAATGTCCTGGAAAAGACATTTTCTATAAAAAAAAAACACTCTCTTCACAGCAGCAAGACAAACCTTCTCCTCCAGATGAGTTACACCAGCCAAACTCTGATAGAATGTCGGAGTTTCCAACTCCGATGTAAGATTGATGCACGTGTCCGACAGCAACCATTTTGACAGCACAGTAGAGTTGCGATGGTTCAGAATCCACTCACGAAATTGATCGAAATTAACGCGATCCGATTTGGCAAACAGAGTTGACGCTTCGTTGCCATGGAAATTTATAGATTTACCGTAGTCGGCTTTAAGAATATACGTTCCCGAATCATTGCAATAGAGGTTCCAAAGGAATCTGGAAAAAGAATCACTTTCATGGATGCGTGCCACGCTATTAAAACCACCTACCTTATTTTATCCTCTTCTGTGCCCCGGGTAAGTAGCACCAGGCCGCAGAAGACATCTTTGAAGGAGATCCCCTTTTGTGTGCCACCACAGGCCACATACAGCAGTTCGGCTACGTTTTGAGGTATCCCCTCGCAGAGGACATCTTGCTGGAATGCATTTTGACTGAGAAATGCACTGCCGGGGCCAGCTGATTTCTTGAAAGCCTCCTTAATACGCCTGAATTCAGAGTCAGTAACTGAAAGGGTAACAAAGTGAGGTTACTCATTGTCAGGCGAGTTTATTTACAAAAAATGCCGCTTTAAACGTGATTAAAAAAAGGAAATTAACATCTAGTTGACGTAAAGCTTACATTCTTACCGAAAAAAAAAACAACTTATGACTCATGCACAAGTAAATGTGTAAACAGTTCTTATCGCTAATGACTGATTCGTCTGTAATTTCAATTAGTACGTTTGATAGAGACATAATTACTTCTTTTTAATGGGACAATTTGACGCACGCTTAATAATTCTGGATGTGGTGGACAAATAATGCGCGTCTTATAAGTACAATGGGCAGGGCAACGCCTTTGCATACATTTGACTGGTGTCGGTAGAGAGTAAGATTTTGTAGTTTGTGAAATTGTTTGGCAAAGGCTTTCAGGATAAAGAAAAGGTACTCTCTGACGTTTGCTTATGCTGATTAAATATTTTAAATGGGGTATACCTTTCGGAAACGTCTGCAAACGTTCATGCAATCGCAAAGTACCTGAAAGCGGCCTTCCTAGCTCAATTTTATTCAAAAAGGCAATGACAGTGGTTGTTTTTATGAAAAAGTTACTGGTCCCGGTATAACTGTCCACTTTTGTCTAGGCCCAAAAGAATTTTCTACCGCCTATATCCCCAAAATCGCGAGATTTATGAAAAAGGATTGGATAATTCTGCTAAAACTAGTGGAAGACGGACAGATTGACAGAAAACCTTTACCGGGAGGCCAGATAGTGGATAGACTTAATTAAAATGCCTCTCCTGCGACACGATCAATAGGCAATAAGTTGGTTGGTATGCGATCAAATATGATATACAAGTATCCCTTAGCCTGGGGCATTCGGGTTCTTCCGCTCCATGTGACAGTAGACGTTGGATGTGGATCTTTTAAGGGGTCGAATTACCGCATCCGTTAGAGAGCAATACGTCATTGAATTTTGTGGATTTTACATGCAAAACAATATCAAATTCAGTCACGTAGAAATCGATCACGGATGCGGTAATTCAACCCCAGGTCGATGTCGCTATGCAGCTAGTAAAGTCCTCAGTTAAATCTTCTCCAAAATGTATCGGACCATAGACCGCAAAAAGTGCGTCCGATCGAAAAAGCCAAGCAGTCTTCCCAACATCTTGGACACGGTCCATGTATATGAACTAGGTATACAGCCGAACAGGAGGACGGTCTTTAATCGGTTTAAAGAAACAGCTTTTTGCGAGTATTTCTCGTTTGATTTTCAATCCGGTGTCATTGGTAGGATCAAAGGCAGATCGAAATTGCTCATCGCGGCGTTTCTACCAATTAATTGCATTTTTTGGTCAAAAGCCGTTCAGACCGATTCTAACCTCTTCCGCTTCCATGTTCGCAAAAGTGACAGTGATTCTTCGCTTTGTCCATCCGACGATGTAGGTATCGTTTGCGTTCATTCTGGCCGTACTTAATGCTGTGGAGCCACTTGAGAAGAGATCGATATCCCATAAGAATATTGCCATCTTAAATGATAGTCAGGCTGCACTTAAAGCGCTAGAGTCACAAACCAGCAAGTCATAGCTAGTCAGGAATTGTCGCACAACCGTGTCAGACTGTGTTGGCTGTTGGGTACCTGGGCGTTGTGATATTGATGGCAACGAAGGGGCAGACGTTCTGGCCAAGGAAAAAGCTGAGCTCCCACTTCACGCAACGATTCACCTATGGCCGTAGCCACAAGGATTATTTTTTAAAAGGTCTTTAACAATGCGACCACAAGATGGGCAGGTACTGTGAGGACCTAAATGTCGCGGAAGACATCTCATACCTTCCTCAAACAGTATTGAGACCAGGGGGCCAACTATATAATTCGATTCTTCTTTTGATTCCATTCGAAAGTTGTTCCGATTCTATTTTCAAATAGAACGTGAACGAGCGTTACGTGACGGAATTTGTTTTTGTTTCACATGTAAATCGGCTTAATTCCGTGAACGTATTGCTCGATCACGGACGACGCGATTCGACCCCAGTTCTCTGTTTAAAAGTAGAATCGAATTACATAGTTGGCCCCTAGACCGTAATGGTTCCCTGGGGCACCATGAGCCCAATATGGTGCCTGGTCTACTGTAACAATCTCACAACCCCCATCAACCTAACCTAACCTATTTGTCCCTATATTGTCAAAGCAACAAGTATCTCTATAGTCATTCCGTTGAAGCTCACTCTGCTTAGAATGTATATCGAAACTTGCCACAGCGCGCGGCTTCACTGATTCCTATTCACGGGATTTTGATTCGACGCGAAGCGAACACCCAAATGTTTCGAGACAACTTAGAAAGTCTTGCAGCAGCATAAATTTTCTTGTGCTTTAGGGAACTCTTCTGCACACAAACATCTTCCAGAGGACTACAAATTTTCATCTCTTCAGATCCTCTTGCTGCATCACCCGATAGAACTTCTCCAAATTATTTTACAATGTCCTAAGACTGTGCATTGATTTTATTACAAATGAATGGCTGATGCATTACACAAATATAACAGCTTTATCAAGACACCAAATCAATACCAATCATCATAGGATGCACTTTCTAAATCATGCCCGAGTAGTACATCCTCCTTAATTTTGTATGTGTATTGCAAACGAATTTAATGCGAGCTGCCTTTGACAATCGATTACTCTTCTAGTTTCAAAAAGATTCAAATTGTTTCTACCCAAACAGAAATCATGCCGTCTATAGTGCCTTATCTAAAGCTGGACCAATCTACACACATACAAAAGTATACATTCTCCCAAACGAGCACATGTAGCCTCGCGCTACCACTTGGCAATAAGCTAATTGTCGTCACAAGTACCTAGTGTAATTAAAGCATAAATTTTGCAAACAATTAGGTACTAAGGATAACACGTTATCTCGGTGTGACTGTTACCAAGATTTTCTGCCAGACGCAACAAATATTTCACAAATTTTCTACTTGCAAATCTATCTACAAAAGACAGAACAATCTGCTTAAAACTCATAAATAATCAAAACTACGTGACTCTGATTGTCATTAGTTACACATTTCCATTATGTACCTAATTGCGAAGTGAGAATTCGCATGTCGTCCACGATGAAAAGAAAAAAAAAAGAAAACAAAACCCCGAAGTGAAGATTTGCGTATTTTTTTTATTATCTAACTTCTTATCAAATTGAAACCAGGTTCCGAATGCATTTCCCAGTTAATTCTCTTAATAAAAGCCATATGATGTGACGACACGGGGAATACAAGGGAGAGGCGACGAAAACCCACCGCTAACAGGTTCCCATTATTTGTTTAATAATCACAAACTTCTGTCGTCGTCGTTGTTACATTCGTTGCTGCTGCTGCTGTTTATTGTTAGGGAAAACAGTGACTAAACGGAAATAAGAGAGAAAAAAGACGAAGAAAACAACTACCTCTAGATACCTACTTTGTCAACAAATCACAACCTGTTCCGAGAATTCCCAGCGTCAAGTGCACAGTACCACATTAACTATTTACGCAGGGGCTTAATCAATACACCAACTTTGATTGACTTGGCATGGCACCCAACATCATTATAATATAGCTAACAGCCCTCCTATTGGGTGTGCGATAAGAAAGATTAAAAGCTGATTTATCGGTGAAGAACTACCAACAAAAATCTAAGCCCCAAAAGATTATTTTTTTATTAAAAAGCTGACACATTAGTTGGCTTCGATTTCGATACAATGGCAAATGATTTTCACTTTTACACATTTCTATCCCATAGGAAAATGAAAAAGAAAGAAAAGCAATAGTGATCCAGTTTCCAGACAGCTCTAGGAAGAAAGCAACAGAAACTACATTCTATCTAATTGGAAAAAACAACACACTAATCTCTTTCGTTGGGCAATGTCGCAGTTATCATTATTTTATTGGCCATGTATTCACTGTGGAATTTTCAACAAATTACAGTGGAATCTCATTTGAATAGTAATGGAATTATAATATTTTCATTGTTTTCTGTATAGCTATACAAATAATTTTGTTTTTATTCTATTCGTCTGGTCGTCTGTTTCTTTTTTCTCCTTTTTTTTTGTTCTTTGATCAAAATTTCGAAAAGAAAAGTTCCCTCTTACCTCTTTTGATAGCATCTTCATAGTTAATACATGATGGTTTGGATTCTTTTGCACCCATTTTTGATTACTGCAATTTGTTGCTTAACTTTTTAATGACATAATTAAATACGTTTGGGTATGTGAATGATGTTTTTTTAAATTTTCATCGCGAAAAAACAATAAAAATAACCTTTTTCAAAACATTAGTCCTATGACTTCTCCCTAATCGCGAATTTACCATAGTTCGTTTGACACATAAGTCAAAAAGGTACTGATGGGGGAATATAATGGCAGTGAAACTATCTCTCGACAGGGTGCTCAGTGGGAAGAGGAAGGCAAATAAAGCATCTGATGATCATGGGTGTGGTGGAATTGTTGCAAACATATTATTATGTTAGCACTATGACATAATTTATTTCTCATGGAAATCATGGAAATCAATGTCCTATACAGACCATGGGGGAAATAAAAAAATCCTATTGACGTCGTCGTTGAACAAACAGGATTTTGATGTCGTATTTTAAAGGTGTTGTACTGCGAGAGCATGTTTTCGAAGCGTTGGATTCACCACACCATTGAAAAGCGATGTTGTATGAAATTAGAGATTAATAAAAGTTAATGAAGTATGATGTCGAAATAAACTATACTGCCAAGTCATTCCCAATTGGGAAAAATATCTAAGCGTATCTCAGAAGTGTCAAACAAACAACAGACTGTTTAGCCCAAAGCGTTTATTTTATACGTGTTCTTGGTATCTAAGTACGTTGCGTACAAAATAACGTTTATATCACACTATTACGTCGGTTACTTAAGTTTATTCGTCGAAAATATACCCAGAAGGTGGAGATGACGGCGGGGTAGGTATTATATTTATAAAGAGATAAGTACCTACTGAACCAAAAATCGGGAAAAAGTCTTAACATGGACAACTGAAGAAAGTTAGCTGAAGACCGGACTGATTGTAGAGGCATTTTAGTTGTTTTGGAAAACTATATCGCTTCGATTTACCTATGATTCTTATAGATCTATCTAGATTTAGTTCACCAATTCACCTATTTTCAATTGAAATCAAAGCCAGACACCCGGTAGCCAAAAATCACAACACTTGAAGTTAGCTCCCATTCAACTATATCATCTGTTTATCAACCCTCTATTCATCTCCTTTTCTCCTGCATAGACAAAGCAGTAACCGAACAGAAAGAACTTCGTTTTCGTGTTCGCCGTTCAAAGTTATCGAAAAACATTTGTGTCATCAAATTTTTATAGAAGATTGCGAGCGAACTTCCCCCGATTTTGTGAATTTATTTCCGTCTTTTATTTAAATTTTGCGACAAATAACACAAGCAAATCCCCGAAAAGTGCTTTCCGTTCCTCCACCCAACCAAAGGCCTTTCCATTTTGCATACTCGACATAGATGCGTGATAAATACAAAAAGCAAAAAAGTGAAATCGTGAATTAGCGTAATAAAGAGAAAAATCACAACACCCTAGCCTAGAACTTAGTGTAATCATCGTCTGATTAATTTAGTAATCTTAAACAGCAAAGCAATGGCCAAGACGTACGATTATTTGTTTAAACTTTTACTCATCGGTGACTCGGGGGTGGGCAAAACCTGCATATTATTTCGATTCTCTGAGGATGCCTTCAACACAACTTTTATCTCGACAATTGGTAAGTTTTGATGTCATTCTTTTGTTTTGAGCATGACACCGTACAGCCTCCTCCTCTACATTGCCTGGGTTGATGTGTTATTTAATCACACGGTCATGGTCTGTATGCTACTCCTGTATGATAAGAACACAAGAAAAAAAGAAGAAGAGAAAACAAGCCAAAGGCAAACACACCCTGCTCTGGCGATAATAATAGGGTCTCAGTTGGGAGCACCTAGTTTTATAAAAGCAAATATTTTATCGATTACCAGCGGTGTGTTAAGACCATCATCATTTTCATAATATGCTGTTCCTGAGCCTCGCATTTGACTAATTGAAACCAACAGCAAACCACTTGTGAGTGCGAGAAGAGTGTGCGTCTGTGCCCGAATGATTCATCAAAGCGCGTTTGGATGATATTTTTGTTCGTTATTCGGCGCGTCGTCGGCTCATTTTTAATTAATGAACAGCGCCATACACTCCTAATGTAATTACGGAAAGGAATTTCATTTTGAGGAGAGATGCATATTATCAACTGCCCCAGCTCCCTCACACTGACACCGCTCGCACATGATGTGTTAATCGCTTGTGTACGGCTTGCCCGATATAATTTAAATCATCTCATGCTTAGCATAACTCTAGCGGTGGTTGCTTCGTGCTTTGTCTTAGGAATTCACTCCAAATGTGCGCAGTTAGACTGCAGCCGCCAGTTCGACAAAGAAATAGCGTTTCCATTCATCATTGTTGCTCCAACATGCTCTCATGTCAATTCGACTTTCGCTGATATTATGTGGATAAATATAGAACAAAGATTCTATTCTCTAATAGTGCCTGCCCGCCCAGGCATTGTTGTTGTTATAATGCTGACGATAAACTAAAATTATAATTTTGCCTTGAATCTAAGAGATCACCTGCTTGTTTGTTTGTTTACATGTTGCTGTTCCCCTGTCTCTTTGTAGGAATTGACTTTAAAATACGAACTATAGAGCTCGATGGAAAGAAAATTAAACTGCAAATATGGTAAGTATTCGCAGTGGTCTACCTACTGAATGGCAGATGTATATTTGTTTTGTATTTGTAGGGACACTGCAGGCCAAGAACGTTTCAGGACAATTACAACAGCGTACTACCGTGGGGCGATGGGTATTATGCTCGTCTACGATATTACACAAGAGAAATCATTTGAAAATATAAAGAACTGGATAAGGAATATCGAAGAGAATGCCTCGGCTGATGTGGAGAAAATGTTGCTCGGCAATAAGTGTGAGCTGAATGAAAAGCGACAGGTAAGAGAGTTCTCGACACGTCTTACTAAGCAATCGTGCAATTGGTGGGCAATGTCTACGGCTTGTTTACGTCATGCATGACCTTATACTTGCACATTGGCCACGAGTAATTATTCGTACTGATTATCGTCGGCATGTGTTTTTCATTTGGCTGTTGGTCCGTTAGCAGCAAGATGTTTTTGAAATGAATGGTGAGTCTTCGTTATAACGAGGATAGACACTGGTATCCGCTGCTGCGCTTCTGTTGTCACGTCGCACGCTAAGGGGTACATCTTTCTATATAGTGACTCTAGTTCTAACTGTTTTCAGAGTAGTACCAGTGTAACAAATAACCTCCTTTCCAGAACGCGTGCAGATGTCGCTAGACTTACGGCGATTAGTACGGGCCACTGGCCTCTAGGAACTTAGCTAGGCATCCCCCACAACACCCACTGTCGTAGCTGCGCTGACACTAACAAGAGTGAAACAGTGTTCCACCTTCTTTGCGAATGCCCGGCTCTAGCTAAAACAAGATACAGTGCCCTGGGTAGTCCTTTCTTTGACGATCTATTGGACATCCGAGGTATACATTTCAACAACATCAAATTTCTCGACTCCTCAGGCTGGTTTTGAGCTGCCAAAACATACGCCAACCTTTTTATCTCCAGGTTTTACTAGTTGTGGTTTCAAAACGGCGCTTAAGGGCTACTTGTGTTTTTTCCTCATCCCATACCCGAGTCGATTTTAGAACCATTCGTATGCTGTTTCGGCAGTAAGGTGGGTTATTGCTAACCCATGCTTCTCTTTGAATAACCTGCGTGGAGAATTTTCTGTTGAAACATAAAGTTTTTGGGGGTCGGTCAGTTGCCGCTCAGATCATGTCAAGTGTGTATCAATAGCCCCAGTGTATTTCAGGCAGAGCTGCATGCCATTAAGAAATGCGCAATCTTCATCATTTCTTTAGGTATAAAAGGTGCAAACATCCATAATATTCACAGACAGTCAAGCAGCTATAAATGCCCTTAGCTCAACAATCATTGTCTTAGTCATGCACTACTTCAATACCCTCCAAACTCTCGGCTCCAGAAACAAAACTAAAATTATGGTGGGTTACCGTACACGAATGTATTGAAGGAAACGAAAAAGCTGACGAACTTGCTAGGAAAGGGTCAGAGACCCCTTTCATTGGACCAGAACCTTTCAGCGCCTTTACCAAATCAGCAATTAACTCCATCATAAAAATCTGGGAACACAAAATGTGTATCAAACAGTGGGAAGACATCCCAGGCCTCAGACAAGCCAAAAGGACAATCCTCGCATTCAGAACAAAAATGCCAAAAAAAAAATTATAAACCTCAGAAGGCACGATATCAAAAACCTTGTAGGATACCTAACTGGTCACCACGGTTTACGATACCACCTAAATAAAATGCATAGCATGCGACTAGTTGGGGTTACAATCGATTCAGGAATAACATAGCTGAACCAATAATCCATATCGCGAGATCAGCGTCCCCGAACTGTCCATCTTAAAATCGTCGGTATCATCTTCGATATTTTTTCGCGTAAGCTTTTCTTCAAACGCATGCGAAGTCAGTCCTCTAAGTTCTGCTTTTAAATGATTTTGCAATCCAGAATCTTGCTGTCTCTGATGTTTTCACGTCCACCTGTACTCGGGGAATTATAGTTATCAGCAAGATTTCCATCTTCAATTAGTAGGAGTGAGTTGCTGGGTTGCTCCCTGATGACAGACGTAATTTAATAAAGAGCAAACATGCGACAACGTCCGCGTAATAAAAGCCCACAAGAAAAAATCTAACGGGGTCAAATCGCTGACCAAGCACTCGAATAACTGGTGAGAATTTCAAATGTGGCGTGAGCTGTGTGGCACTTAGCGCCGTCCTGTTGAAACCACATGCCATTGGTGTCCATATCATCAAATTCAGGCCAAAATAAGTTATTAATCATCCACCTGTAGTCGATGATGGCCTAGCCAACGTTTTTCATAAAGAAATATGGACCTATGACGCCGCCAGCCCAAAGTCCACGCCAAAAAGTGACTTTTTTGGGATGGATTGGATGCTCTTGGGTCTAATGTGGATTGATATCGACCCAAATTCGGCAATTTTGGTTGTTGACATACCACATACGATACCCATTGATGGAAATGGCCGCCAAATGGACATCCATTTTGCTAAAACAATTTTATCATTTGCACGTGTTGTTGAACGCTATGTCCGTCCATTGTAATTTGGCAAAAGACGAAATAAATGACAGCCGATTGGACGGTTGTAGCTTTAACAATATGGCCGCTTTAACCTGTCAAAGTTCGGAAGTCTCTATTGGAATTGGAAGTCCCTGGGCCGTATGAGCGGTAAGAGTCCACTTAGAGGTTTTCCTATGCATGATTTTATCCGTCGTGTACGTACATACCATGCGTCAAATAACAGAGACTGAGCGGCAGGCTTTTCTTTTATGTATGCACGTTAGTTAGGTTGGCTAGGAGACAATATCAACAAATTTCTAATATCCCCTCCATAGTTATAGCGCGTAACTATTTATTTATACGGATAAACATTTTTTTTTAAATTTCTCTAGGTGTCAAGGGAACGCGGGGAACAATTGGCTGTGGAGTATGGTATTAAATTTATGGAAACGTCCGCGAAGAACAGTACAAACGTTGAGGAGGCATTCCTAACCCTTGCCAGTGACATCAAAGCGAAAATGGAAAAGCGAATGGTAAGTGTTTGTTTATTCTTTGCACCACATCAGATATCACTGACTTCAACACTCAAAACAGGAGGCGAATAACCCACCGAAAGGCGGCCATCAGTTGAAATTTCCCGAGCCAACAAGGAAAACAGACAGTTGGTTGTCCAGGTGCAGTTTACTTTGACGTGGTTGTAGTAGTTACACTTCTTGTTAGAAAATGTACCCACAACACTTTTCTAACAAGATTTATCGAAAACAAAAGATGATAATTTAACATAAACCATACAATAATAATAATAATAATAATAAAATTAAAAACAGAAAAAAAAGAAACACAAGTTAGAGCCATTGAATGGCTGGCGAATTTTCAACCATTATTTTTGTATACTTTAGGTTTCTCTCCCGCTCGTTTAGGTATTTGCTACGTTTACTCATCCGTGTTCTGTCCTCAGTTTTCTATTGTATTCTTACTTTAGTTTCCAATCACATTTCGTATGAGTATAACGAATAACGAATTACCTACCCGATATAGTTTCAATAACCTTTACAAGTGTCTATTAATATTCTCAACAAATGTCTAATTATTCTCATTAAAAAAACGAAACAACTTCTGTTTAAAACTCCTCTTAATGTTACCTAAAATTAAACTATCGTATGTGAAGTTGCTATCTAAGCAATCAATTTGTAACTGGCACAGTTTTATATAATAAAAAAAATTGAAATACTTTGTACTTTAACATAGTGACGAACTAGAAAATATTCAAATAATAAAAGAAACAAAAAAATATCTTACACGAATAAAGGCATTGTTTTGAAGAATGTGTAGTCGAGCGTTATTTATTTAAGTCAACTTTTTAGTTTGTTTTTCGTACTAACTCACACGCCCTCTCTTATACGCACAATTACAAGTTCTGTTTGTTTGCCTCTTGAACGGGCGCTTCTCTCTTCCTTTCACATGCTGATATTGCGATGCCTATTTATTTGTTCATTGAAATCTCACTATACATATAATAATTGTCATATACCTAGTTTTGCTGAAACACATTTTCTATAATGTAATATTATTTTTTTTTCGTAAACAAATTTGGTTGTAAACAAAATATACTGATTAGGTGCTTACATACAAAAAAAAAGAAAAGAAAAATCACACTTAGACATACTACTTATAAACACTAGAATTGCAAGAAAAAAAAAGAAGAAGTAAAATTAAAAGAAAATAAAGTTCGCTATAAGGAGATAGAATTTAGAGAAAGGATATACAATCGTAACTAAATACAAAGAAGAAATGTAACAAATCGTGCATTTGTTTGTTGTTTTTAGTGGTAGTTGTCTTAAGGAGGAGAAGGTATGTAATGTAAAACGTGAACAATAAATTCTTATAAATGACAACATAAATACATTACACTCCCATTTAACATGAAAAGAATGCCAATTTTTATAAGTAATCGACTCATTTATTTTTTGTTTTGTTCTTCTAATTTATATCGAATATTATAAATAAATACATTTTTACAAAATACTACAAATAGAAATGTTCTGTTGTCTTGTGTTTGTTTTTTGTTTTTTTTTTCTATTTACCTATTGCACTTGCAGATTTTACAGACTAAAGACTTGCAAAGTTCAAACTCGTCGCAGCGGCTTAGTGTTTTGAATGGGAAGGGGAAGAGTGTAAGGTAATGCAGATGACGTTGCTATCACTGTCTCAGGGAAACACCTCAATACGCTTGGGGATCTGATGCAGAACGCCCTCTCTAAGCTCTTCAGATGGACTACAAAATGCGGTGTGGGAGTCAACCCTCAGAAAACGGAACTAGTCCTCTTCACAAGGAAATACAAAATTCTCTACTTTGATCATGTCGATCCAGGAGGCCCTGTCGTGGTTGCGGTGTTATTTAATATCTGCAATGGACCTCAGCATCGTTTGCCTGATCCACAAGAAAGGAGACCCTCTAAACTGCGCCAACTATAGAGGAATCAGTCTCCTAAACACTGCGTATAAGATCATATCTGCTATACTGTGTGAACGCCTAAAACCATTCGTCAACGATCTGATAGGTCCCTATCAGTGAGGTTTAAGGCCCGGTAAGTCCACAACCGACCAAATATTCACACTACGTCAGATCCTGGAGAAAACCCAAGAATTCCAAATCGATACCCACCATCTGCTCATCGATTTTAAGGCCGCATATGACAGCATTTATAGAGACGAGCTATACAGAGCAATGTCTAGTTTTGGCATCCCTGCCAAACTCGTCAGATTGTGCAGAATGACGATGGAGAACGCTCGCTGCTCCATAAAGGTCGGAAACAATCTCACCGAGACCTTTGATGTCAAAAAAGGATTTAGACAAGGTGATGCGCTGTCATGTGACTTCTTTAACATCATTCTTGAGAAAATTGTGCGCAACTCACAAGCCAACACCAGAGGCACAATTTTCCAAAAGTCTGTGCAACTGCTTGCATACGCGGACGATATTGACTTTATTGGCAGAACACAGCGAGCTGTCACTGGCGCGTTTGCAAGTATCAGTACGGAAGCGGCAAAAATGGGTTTAGTGGTAAACGAGGGCAAGACAAAATATATGCTGTCAACAAGAAGGGACACGCAACATCGACGTATTGGACGGAACGTCACAATAGACAGCTATAATTTTGAGGTAGTTAGGGACTTTGTCTACCTCGGATCCGCTATTAATTCACAGCTCACACACACACCACAGGAGTTTACACTTGCCAATCGCTGTTTCTTTGGACTAAGACGGCAATTGACTAGTAAGGCCTTGTCAAGAAACACTAAGTCGATTCTATATAAGACCCTCATCATCCCAGTCCTGCTCTATAGCGCAGAAGCATGGACCCTAACAAAGCCGGATGAAGATCTTCTTGGCCGTTTCGAACGCAAGATTTTTCGAGTGATCTTTGGTCCCATTTGCGTTGATGGGATTTGGAGAAGATTTAACAGCGAACTCTACGAGCTGTACAACGACACCGACCTGTTCAGAAAAATCCGCATCAGTTGTCTAAGATGGCTAGGACATGTAGAGCGAATTGACACCGGCCCGAAGACTCTTCGATTCCAACCCGGAGGGACAACGCAGTAGAGGCAGTACTCGCCTTAGGTGGCGCGCACAAGGGGAAGGGGACCAACAGTCAAGCCACTCCAAGACTGCCCTTAATTGCCGCCTATCTGTCAACGAGATGGCGGAACAATTAAAAATTCACCTTATTTGGGTGCCGGGCTATAGGATCATTCCAGTTAATTACTTAATTACTTATCGGGCTCCCGACCCGTGAAGAGTCTCTGCCTGAGATACTGCAGCCTTCCATCCTCTACGATCCCGGGCACGTTGCTTCCAGTTGTCCAGACCAAGCGCTCTGGCATCCGCGATGGCTTGGTCTTTGAAACGGAGGTTCGGTCTTCCTTGTCGTCTCGAACCTGGGGGCTGGGATTCGAAGATCCTCTTAGCTGGAGCATTATTATCCATTCGCTCGATGTGGCCGAGCCAATGTAGTCGACGTATTTTGGCTTTTTGGACTACATCCACATCTTGGTACAGCTCATAGAGTTCGCGGTTGTATCTTCTCCTCCATTCGCCCTCCTCGCACACAGGACCAAAAATCCGTCGAAGAATTTTTCTTTCGAAGGAGCCCAGTATCAGCTCTCCCTTCCTGCTTATCGTCCAGCACTCGGCGCCATAAAGCAGAACTGGCAGGATGAGTGTTTTGTAAAGCGTACATTTCGTCCTTCGAGTTAGGAGTTTTGAACCCAATTGCTTTGCCAAACCGAAGTAGCAGCGGTTTCCTAGGGTAATTCTTCGCCGGATCTCCACTAGGGTGTCATTCGTGGAGTTCATGTTTACTCCGAGGTAGATGAACTCCTTAACTACCTCGAAATTGTTGCTATCAATAGTGACGTTTTGTCCTAAGCGGTGGACAGATGCTTGTTTGTTTGTTGATAGCATGTACTTAGTCTTGTCCTCGTTTACTTCAAGGCCAACAAATTTCGCCTGTTCTTCAATCGCCGTAAAAGCCTCTATCACGGCACGCTGGGAGCGACCGATGATGTCGATATCGTCCGCATACCCCAGTAGCTGTACGGATCTGTTGAAGATAGTGCCTTCCGTGTTGACACCTGCCCTGCGCACTATCTGCTCCAGCACGAGATTGAAGAAGTCACATGATAGCGCATCTCCTTGCCGAAATCCGGTGCAAGTTTGAAATAATTCGGAGGAGCTACTTCCAAATTGCACGTAGCAGCGCGTGTTTTCCAGCGTAACGCGACACAGCTGGATCAGTTTTGCCGGGATCCCGAATTCGGCCATCGCCATATAGAGCTCCTGACGATGTATGCTATCATACGCGGCTTTGAAGTCGATGAATAGGTGGTGAGTTTCGACTTGAAATTCGTTGGTCTTTTCCAGGATTTGCCTCAGTGTGAAGATTTGGTCTATAGTCGATCTGCCGGGCCGGAAGCCACACTGGTACGTGCCGATTAGTGTGTTGCAGAACGGTTTTAGACGTTCACACAGTACGTTGGATAGGATCTTGTATGCGACATTAAGCAGGGATATGCCTCGATAGTTCTTGCAAGACATAGGATCGCCTTTTTTGTAGATGGGGCATATAGAGCTGATAGTCCAGTCATCGGGCATGTTTTCTTCCACCCATACTTGGTTGATGATTCGGTGCATGCACCCTACCAAAACATCACCTCCGTATTTGAAGAGCTCCGCTGGTAAGCCATCAGAGCCGGCAGCCTTGTTGTTCTTTAGCTTTTTTATAGCTAAGCGCACTTCTTCTATACTGGGTGGTGGAACTGGTTCTTCATTGACTGGACGTGGGTTCTCTTCTTGCCCTATCACTCTCTCTACATGGTGCCCATTTAGCAGCTGCTGGAAATGCTGCTTAAATACATCTACTATTCCCTGTGCTTCGGTGACTAGGTTTCCTTCGCTGTCTCGAAGAGCCTGCGTTCCGGGTTTGTAACCAGCAGCCAGTTGCTTGGTTTTTTTATAAAACCTCCGGATGTTGTTACGATCGCGCGACTCTTCGATCTCCTTGAGCTGGGAAGCTGCGTAAGCCCTCTTCTTTCTACGCAGGATCTTCTTTTCCTCCCTTCTCCTGACTCGATACTCTTCTCTCGCTGCCCTTGTTTTGCGCTGCAGCGCTTTCTTGTGTGCATCTTCTGTCACCTTTTTCCTGTATACGCATTCATCATCATACCACGGGCTTTTTCTCTGGGGTGGCTGGTACCCTACAGTGGTTTCGGCTACCTCCTTGATGATGTCGCGATACCGGCACCACTGATTGTTGGCGTCTGTGGTAGGTGAGTGCACAGAGGAGAGTTTCATACTCATGCGCTCGCTGTAGGCTCTGGCTACTCCAGGTGTGCTAAGGCGTCCAACGTCGAATTTCTTCATCTGGGCGGTTCGCAGCTTCTTCTCGTTGGACAGTCGAGCTCTGAATTTAGCCGCGACAAGAAAATGGTCAGAGTCGGCATTTGCCCCTCGATATGTGTGCACGTTGAGGATGTTGGATGCGTGCCTCGCATCGATTAGCACATGGTCGATTTGGTTGGCGGTTCGACCGTCTGGAGAGCGCCAGGTTGCTGTGTGGATCCTTAGCCTTGGAAACCTAGTGCTACTTATCACCGTATTACGAGCTGCTGCAAAATCGATTAGTCGGTAGCCGTTGTCTGTTGTCGTTTCGTGGATTCTGTGCTTACCAACTAACCCGCCAAAGATGTTCTCCTTTCCGATTTTAGCATTGAAGTCTCCGAGTACAACTTTTACATCATACTCCGGACAGGCTCCGTAGGCTCCATCCAGGAGGTCATAAAACTCCTCCTTGATGGGGTCTTCAGCCTCGTCGGTAGGGGCGTGTGCACATATTAGGCTTATGTTTTGGAAAGTAGCTTTGATGCGGATCACAGCCAGGCGATCACTAATCGGCTTAAAGTCAATAACTTTTGTCCTAAGCCGATTTCCCACGACGAATCCGCATCCTAATACATGCAATCTTTTATGGCAGCTGTAATAAATGTCGCAATTTTTCCTTTTCATCATACCTGATCCTATCCATCGTATCTCCTGGATCGCGGTAATGTCTGCCTTGTACCGCATGAGGACAGACTCAAGTTTTTGAGTAGCACCTGGGGTGTAGAGTGTTCGTACATTCCAGGTACATACTCTCAGATCGTAGTCCATTGACGTTCCGGGTCTTGTTGCCATTTGAGGAGTTCCATTATCCGAGGCTGGTTGTGTCTCTCCCATAACTAGCTTTTTTTTCCAGTTAATTGTACGGCCGACAAACTCGCCAGACATGGTACAACTGTTTCGATTCTACCGGAAAAGGAGAATCTCTGCATGCCTCTCGCTGCCTGCAAACAAAACGCGATAAACGCTACTAACCGCAGGTGGGCAGACTGTACAACTTGCTCAATCATAAAACAAATTTGGCCCATTTTCGAAATTAGTTGCACATTTTACCAAGTTAACTCTTGCTGTGGTAAAAAAGCTCGTAAAGTACGGTAAGCCGTCATACCCATGGTCATGTTTTTATAATCAATTCTTTTTGATCAGGCGAATGGAAATTGTTTTTATCAGCTAAATTGAATGGTTCGTTCTGCCTAACAGCCGAATGCTGGTCTTCTTCGCCGATATTAAAGTGCAAAAAAAACGGTTCCAGCCACATTTGTGCATGAATAGTATAAAATGCTATAAAAAGTTGTGCGTCTCGACTTTCAGTTTGTAGTTTACCACACAAATCACCAAAAAAGGGTTCAAACAGGAGCTGCTGCGTCAAGTACCTAACTTCTACTTGGGATAAATACTTTCTGTGAATCTCGAAAATGTCAAGTTGTTATTGCATGCGGAAAATCCTACTTTGATTTGTTTTGCTGAGAAAGAAGCTCAAGGCATATTGAGTTGCAGTCGCTACTGAACATCACCATCATAGCCAGATATATCTTTAAGATGGTTAGGGGCTTTGTTTACCTAGGCTCCGCGGTGAACTCAGACAATTACACCAGCGGTGAGGTTAAATGCAGAATAACTGCCAATCGCGGTGTCTTTGGGCTGAGAAAGCAATTGAGTAGCAAGGCCCTCTCGAACAACTAAAGTGAGCCTTTATAAGACCACGGTGAATGGAGGAGGAGGATACAACAACGAACTGTACGGCCTTTACAGCCATATCGACTTAGCCAGAAGAGTGAAGGTTCAACGACTGAGATGGCTGGGTCATGTAGAGCGAATAGAAACGAATGTTCCGACTTGGAAGATCTTCGAATTCACACCCGAGGGACGGCGCAGTAGAGGAAGACCGCGACTCAGGTGGCGCACGCATGTGGAAGAGGACATTAACCAAAACCTAGCGTGCCTGGAGAGAGCTTCGCTGTCTAAAGATCGTGAAGAATAATTTGTTCCGGCCAGAGCGACGGGACATCTGAGCCATTTACTCTAGAAGATCTTCTACTTTTATTTTCGATGAGCTTATGATCGACCTCAGAAAATACCAGCACGACTCCCGGTTTCGGATCACTTCATCACCGATGCCAATCAAATGTTGATGTTTTTGAATTTGTGCGATCTAGTAGTTTTTTGGCCTGCCTCTCTTCCGCGCTTGTATAGGAACGTTGATTGACTTTCCCTTTTTGCACGGCACTTGCTGCCCCGGCATGTTCTCTTTACTACCTCTCGATTTCTCCACTCTAACATTTGCGTCATTCTGAGTTCAATTTGGTAAGCACATCTAAATCCGAAAAGACTTATTAAAATAGAAACGAACTCAATTATTAAAATAAAATATTTTTATTTTTCGTATAATACTCTCAATAATGAACAAAACAAAAATGTATGTACTTACATATATAACTTTAAAGCATAACAGATATATAAATTGGTAAATTGTAACTTACATCGCACCGCAATTAATAATTGCACAGGTTTATGGAATATCATTGGAAAATGTTTCGTTTGCACAGTAATGATAGAAAAAAGAACATTAAATGCCCATAAAATTAAAAATAACACATATTTATAAAATTAAATAAGTAAATTAAAAAGCGTCACATATAATAACAAGCTTTACACATCCAGTTTCGTTTTTTTGTTTCTTTTTGATTTTAAATACAAAATGTCACGTTAGCTATTTTCTGAGTTTTTTTTTTTAAATTGCTGCCTATCGAAAATTACTAGAAATAAAAACTATTGCTTGATTGTAGATTGGTAATATTCAGCAAGAATTTTCCATGCTTTTGGCTCCATAAAACCGTCTGGTGGCAGTTCACCGGTTCTGGCGAGTGTCCGCATTTTTGTTCCTGATATGAATTCGAATTCGTCCCTTCGACTTGGTTCGAAGAATGCCATTTTCGATGCAGTCTTGTCGTAGGCTGCCACTCGGAATGGTAAAATCTAGAAAAGGGACACATTGAAATGAGTTTCGGAATTCATTTATTTATTGGCATTTTGTAGGCTGGAATGAAATCACAATGAAAGGAGCTTTCGCGTGCACAACTCCAGTGAAAAACAAAATCTACGTTACACTTACTTCCAAGCTGTCAAGGCCCTGTGCCATTTTAAGTACTCTCGCTCCATGGGTGCCATCAAACAGATTACCATCGGCATACATGTCCTTGTCTGGATGCGGCATACCAGCCGGGTCCCGCCCGACAATATAAAAGTTCGCACCAGCATTCATGCCTACAGAGAGTAATCGAAAGAAAAGTAAAAATCCAACTCGGAAATGCGGTTTCGATATGCGTACGTGCTTTGGCGTGCCACTGCACCTCTGTTGGCCCAGCGTACATCATTGGTGAGGGGAAGATGGCCAAAATGGTGTCTTCACGTTTTAGAGCGCCCGAATCAAGCACAGCTTGATGTTGAGCCATCCGCACATCCAAAGGAACATCGTCGTCTTTTGTCCACCCACCCAGCGGATGTAACAGCAAGACGGGCCTCTTGAAGCCTCTCTCCAGCAGTTGCCTCTTGGTGTCCTGCATCAGCAACGCATGGCCGTTGTGAATAGGGTTACGAAGCTACAAAACATCAAAACTCAAACCAATTCGAAACGCATTTAGAAAATCCCTACCTGGAAGGCAAAGATGGCATCGGCGTTGAGCTCCTTGAATTTCTGTCTCAGCTCATTGGGTGTCAGACGGTACTGATCTAAGCCGTCACTCCATGTGATTCTCTCGTATACCTCCAAATCGCCACCGACCAAGTAGTCACCGGATTCGTACACCATCTGCAAGAGGAAAACTTTTCAATCTCCAGCGTTCCTAGATCTCCGCGCTTACTTACTTTACTGTAGGGATGGAGGGGATTACTTGTGCCAAACTGGCGGCAAAGCCGTTCCTCCTTACGCTGGAAATAGAATTCGGGCTTCCTTAAAATCGCAACTGGCTTCTCGTTGTACGTCAATGCGATCGCACTGACACTTTCCAGCTTTGCTTTTGCCTCAGAGCTGACGGACAAGACAATGGGCACCGACTGATTGTCCCGAAACGCACCATCTTCGGTCAAAATTGTATTGAAATGCAATGTCTGCAGGTACTCGTCTTCACGCATGAAACCCTTCAACGGGAAGGCCCATCCTTCCGATAATACTTGAACCCACTGCAATTCAACAGTGGTAATGGGAATCGCTGGAAGTGATTTCACTTCGTGCAAGAAGGTCTGTTTCAAACTTTCGTCCACAAACAATTCCGGAAGCTGTGAAATATTGTTACAAACGTTGCTTTTGCATAAGGTAAGCGGACATACCTCTTGGATCTCTCTCAGTGCCTTGGGTATAATCCCTTCTTCCTCCAGCATTCTGATGACTTTTTTCGTCGACTCTTGGATGGTGAAGCCATCGGTATTGACTACCAAATCGGGTTGGTCTGGCCGTTCGTACTCTTGGGTGACGCCGGTGAAACCTTTGATGACTCCCTCTCGTGCTTTCTTGTACAGTCCCTTCACATCGCGCGACTCACATATCGACAGCGGAGTGTCAACAAATATCTCATAGAACCTAACAAATGAAATGTATTGTATGTGTGCAAGCAATACAGTCGCCATCTTACTTCAAATCGGCATCTTTGTGAATCTTTCTAGCCATGGCCCGATCATCACTGAATGGCGAAACAAAACTGCAAATCGCTACCACTCCACTGTCGGCGAAAAGTTTCGCCACCTCGCCCACACGACGAATATTCTCCTCTCGATCGGACGGGGTGAAGCCGAGATTTTTGTTAAGACCCGTCCGAATGTTGTCGCCATCTAGACCGTATGCAGGAATACCACGGGAAACTAGGTACGCTTCCAATTCGAAGGCAATTGATGTTTTTCCAGCTCCACTCAGACCAGTCAACCACACAGTACATCCACGGAAACCGCGACAAAAGCCCAAATTTTTACCGCGAATTTCTCTGGTCACCTGGTGTTTTTGTTCTGTGACATTTGTTGCCACTTGCATGCACTGTAAATAAACAAAAAAATATTGGAGATCAGTCATTGGATCGGAATGTTTTATAGAAAAGAGCCTTTGGGTGATCCTTAATGGAATCTGTTAACAAATGGATCTTGAAGGTTGGCAATACAATTCTGGAAGTGGACGGACAGAGCCTCTTTTAAGTTTGCTTATTATCCAATCGAAGCTGGAATTGAGGTCATTGCGGACGACAGTTTGCGAAATATGTTCGGTTTTTGGGCTTTGGAAAAAGTTCAACTAAGATCCGCTTAGAGGTTAGGGGAATTTTGGATGTGAAACATCTATTTGCGAGACTTGGGACGGGAGTAAAATCGACTCCTAAACCACTCAACCGATTTTAATGAAATTTTGTGGCTGTGTTGTGTATGGTTGGTTGCAATTTGAGAAATACATTTTTAACTTTTTCACTTATCTACGTAGTAAGAGAAATATTATGTTTTGCATTCGTACAAAAATTCAAACTCGAGATTTTAATCAAATCTGACATTACGTTACGATGATAGAGGATCTCAAAAAAGTGTGTTTCGCAATTCTGTCCGTCCTTTCCCGAGGTCCACAGCACAAATAGGTGAATGGATTTTTTTCAAACTTCGGATTTGGAGTTTGTGGGCTTACAGGTAGGTGCCACTTTTTTTTTGCACGTTAACCCTCCTATTAAAAGTACTTCCCATATAACGGTTTTATATAACCCTATTATTAACGGTTTTTTTCGAAAACGGCTGCAACGATTTCGACCAAAACACATACATGGAGAAAAATTGACGTTTTCAACATTATTGCGTCCTTCATTTTCCATTCCAATAATCTTAAATGCTGCTTTAAAAAACCATTCGTATCTCGAAAACCTCGTTTTCGATTTGGATAAAACCTATAAACCAATGAATTCTAACATCCTGAACAATAACCTATACTCAGTTTTTAGCTAAATAGCTTAGCAAGAGTGTTTTTCGAACTTAACATTGCAATATGTTTTTTAGTATGTTGTACGCATTATTTTCGAAGAACTGCTGTAAAGATTTTGATTAAAGTGGCTTATTTAGGATAACAAAAGTATTCTTCATAAGACCCTGTTCTTAGTTTTTCTTAGAGATATGGAATTAAAAACGTGTTATAAGAATGACCGTACTACTAGTAAAAATGGAATTACCTACAACTACCTAATAAAAACTCCTTTTCAGCAGATAGGACCCACTTCTCCTTTTTTCGACCATATTAACCATGAACCCATAAATAATTGCAACCAATTGGAGTTTACACTTTATTTGCAACCCCCAAAGCAAATTACAAAACAAATCTCTGAATTCTTACAAAATAAATCTATGCCAAGATATCAGTATATCACAAACCCTACTTTGGTCATAGACACCTACCAGCATCACCAATCTATCCCAGTCAAACTGAAGAACATGCCCTAACATATCAGAAACCCCTACTTCATTTGTCCTTGTACTCAAAAATCTTGCAAGTTTAATAGCCTATAAACAGTGCATTTGGCGCTTTAAACGTTTTCACCAGAGCTTTTGAAAATGTTTTTTTACTCAGAGTTTAAGCCTCACTTTATTATTTGATATGTACTGCCATCTGTTCTAACAAGGGACATTGAAAAACGTATTTCACTCCGTTTATGCGTAAAAGACGAAATATTTATTCGACTCTGAAGCGAAGCCATGCATTATCACATATTATACATACAAATCGCCAGCGTACGCCAAATTTTAGAAGCTGTTTTCCCAACAACCACATACCCCATTCTTGCAGACAAGTGGGATCCATTTTCATTCCAAAGACAAATCAGTCTGACCTCCATTGTTTTTAAGACCCTCGAGGGACTCTTAGACAACCATCTGCGTGGTACAATCGAAATATTACTATCCAAGGGACAGCACGCTTACCTCGAAGGCTAATCGACAGAAACGGCACTTCACGAAGTAGTGCGAACAATTGAAAAGTCAATAAACTTTAAAGAATGCACTCTAGCAACCTCTCTAGACATAGACGGGACTTTCAATAATGTACATATACTGAAGCAATTTTAGAATTCTTTACGGAGCTAGGGATTGTAAGCCATCTTTGTCTTTGGATTCTCTGGATTGTACCAGAATAATTCAGTCACTAGGAAATACCAACATAACCAAATTTGTCAGCAGGTATGATCTGTTATTTCACCCCTGCTGTGGCTCATAGCAATGAACAAAATACTAGTAATTTTAGACAGAGAACGAAGGTGATCGGATATGGTGATACTAGTGTCAGGAAAGTTTCCAACTGTACTAAGCGAAATTGTGGAAAATGCTCTAGTTAAGGTTAGCACCTGCGTACAGCTTTCTATGCCTGCAATACAACAATTGGCAAAAGATGCGCTTACAACATTACCAAACAAAGTACAAAGAACGGCATGCATAGGCACCACGGTCGCTCAACGGTCAACACTACCAGACGCCTTCACAGTCCTTCTGCATCTTTTACCTTTAGACCTTTACATTACAAACATTACAGCACATAGCACGATCAGACTCAGAGAGTCGGGGTGCTGGGCTGCCAGAGTCTACGGCCATAGCAACATTCTGCAATACACACTGCCGTAGCTGTAATGACGCACAAACATCCATATATTCACTGAAAGTCAAGCAGCCATAAATGCCCTTAGCTCACCCACCATTGACTCCGAGTCAGTGTTACACTGCTTAAATATACCATCCAGACATTATGCACCAGAAACAAAACAAAACCAAAATACGGTGGGTTCCTGGCAACAAGGGAATTGAAAGAAACGAAAAAGCCGACGAACTGGCCAGAAGAGGACCTGAACCCTATCTCTGCGCTATCTCTAAAACAGCGGCAAACCTTGATATAAAGAGCTGGGAACAAAATAACTGTATTAAACACTGGGAGAACATCCCAGGCTTAAGACAGGAAGAAGGTCGAAACAACTGAGCATAAATACTATCTGAATGACCAGCCCTCTGTGGTATTAGAAGGAACTTCCTCTTCAGGGAAATAATAAGTCCGGAAGATGTAAGTTATCCTCTGCTGAAAGTATCATCAGCTACATTAGGAAAGCAGAAACAAACAAATTTTTCTGATCCTATGGCACAATAGATCTTTTCAGGTCGACGTGCCTCATGTTCGCTGTGGGGAGTCCGAAATCAGAAATTAAAAAAAAAATACGCACCCGAAAAAGGAACCCTCACTCAAAACCTTTAAGCGATCTCTGGGTTAACCTTTCTTCGACTCCCTTGAGGAGGTCTAGCAGAGTAGTATAAGGTTACTGATAACCTTTTTGGATTTCACAGCCTGGATCTAAACTCTCCTTTTCAAAAATCTTAAAAAACCAGGTCAAATGATTTGTGGTAATAAAACTGCACGAAGTGCTACTTGGGTTTTTAAATTAACCGAAAAACCTACCTACGTACCCGTTCAGGCATTTAAATCATTGCAAATACATCAGGATAGAGTAGCCGAATTCGGTACACAGGGCGGGAGTGGTAGAACAAGTCCAACACCTGGGGATCGACCTAGAGTTGGTGGCGGAAGATCGAAGGTTATCTAGGGCTCACTCAAGAAAATCACTCACACGCACATCTTAAGGTGCATTTAGCGAATGCAATAAAAATGTCAAATGTAGCCACTAGCGAGTATTAAGAATCAACGACCTTGAATCGAGAAAAAGGTTCACCCTAAGTAGCACATGTATTGAAACAGCTTTGCACTGAACGAACAAGACTTAAAAAAAACGCTTACCCTTCTATAACCGTTGTTTAACATGTCAGACAATTCGAAACACACAAATTTGATAAAACTTTATTTTCACTTGAACTCAATAACGCTGCGCGATTTCGAAAAGAGTGACTTGTTGGGGATGATTTCGGATCAGAAATACATTATCATATTAGAAAAAAGTCGGATGCAGCTGATAGATAGACACTTTCATTCCAATACAACTGCACAATAAAAAGGTACCAGAAAAGATCAACAAATTGCGTAAGTACCCCCACGTCCAGCTGTGAAAGCAAAGACACTGTGTCATTATAATACTCACACTGGAAGCGTGTTGGCATACACAGAGTTCATAGATCTTTGCGACCCATTTGTATATGTATCTGACTTCAGATTGGTAGAAATAGGTGATCTGCGCTCGCAGAATATAGAACAATATTGTAGATTAGCTTTACAGTTGGCTTTAGCAAATAATATAAATTTCAATTTTACATTGTGCTCGTTTATATAATAGATATACCGCTGATAAGGGGGATACAGCTGCTGTCAACCACAATCAGAATCACTTATAATTTATGTGTGCATAATTGTCGGCAAGATAATGTTATTCAACATTTTTGTTGTTATCGACGTTTTGCAGAATTAAAATAAAAGCCTGGGTCCGTTAGAGAATTGGCAAGGGAATAAAGGGTTAAAAAAGGCATTTGTCAGATCATACCTTTAGATGAAGTTTATCAAATATTCCTGATACGTATATGAACCTACTATCATTCGTTCGTAATATAATAGGCCTTGGGTCCTATACGTACCTGTTGCGCCAAGCAATTCACGTGGAGCGTATGATCAACAATGCACCAGCCCGACAATTCTTCAAGTCCAGCCCCATAGACGCGTTATCAAAAACCAACCGACCGAAAGCTAGTTGGGAGTCAACGCTTATGTAAACGAACAGTCGCATATCCTTGACACTGAATAATAATTCAATTTAAAAACGTTTTATAATAGGTCTGTTCCTTTACTTTTGGAGTAAAAATGGAAAAGACTGTCAAAATGACAGTGGAGGTGTGTTTCTCTCTCAGAGAGGGAAACTTACACAAAAGTTAAGGAACGCTTTTGTAGTATTCAACCCAAATGGCCAAATGTCGAAGAGAACAACAAATTCAAATCAGCTGTCAATTTTCAGGCGACTGACAGTTGTAGGTGGTAGTGGCTTAGTGGTAGTGTGTTGGGCTACTAAGCGAGGGGTCTTAGGTTCGAATACCGAAAGGGCCAAATTACATCTTAAGGTTTTTTTTCCACTGCGCCACCTCTCGCGAACGTCTGACAAACATCCGAGAGTAAAACTGTCATGAATGAGCTTCTCAATTAGCCGTTTGGACTCGGCGTAAAATTGTAGATCCCTTCCATTCGTCCCAAAAATTGAAAACCCGCAGAAAACGAATGGTTGTGAGAAGCTAGGCCTTGGGTCCCATAGACCTGTCGCGCCAAAATATTTATTTATTTATTTGACAGTTGTTTCAATTCTTAGTAAGAGGGGAAATATCTTGCTCCCTCGAAGCCGCTCTCTTTTACGAATTTTTCGAATTGAGGAACGACAATTGAGTAAAATTTGTCAGAATTCGTAAAAATTCGTAATCTGTCATAGTATGAAAAGATTAGTGACAGAAATGACAATATACCTATCAAAACAACTGGCACATTCAAAAGCTTAGTTGTCTTAAGTAGACTAGATTGGTTTGAAATAGATGTAACCTGAACGCAAAAACTATATTGGTCGGGAACGTCACTTTCCTACGTCAGCCACATATGCGAACTGTCAACTTAGTCACGAATTTCTTGACTAGATGCGTCGGTTAACCCTCCATAAACGTCAACTGACAAATCTGCCCACATGACCGATCTAGACCATTCAAAACTGAGAAACATCAAGTCAGTCAGCTGTCAGACTTACTAAACTAGATACTTGAACGTCCCCAATCAGCTGGCATTATAGTAAATACTGGGATCACTGGGGCTTCTTTTGGTTTCTTATGGTGGATTTACAACATTACGGACGCGCATTTTTGCGAGACAGTTATCCATTTGTTCGTAGTCCTAAAGTGTCTTCGATGTTCTACCCAGAACTTTATAATTTTTACCACGTAAACAAGATGGCCGACCAAAATTTGTGTTACATATATTTGCGTGTAAGGTAGTGTTGTCCCTTTAAGTCAGACGCCTATTTAATACTGCGCATCCCTTTAATGTTCAGTGTAAGAAATGCTTGATGTTGTAAATCCACTTTAACTCTACAACTACACGCGTGCTATTTTGTTAATAAAACAAATATAATTGAAATATTGACACAACTGAATAAATTTCGTCGCATAACTTTGACACTGAATAATAATTCCATGGACAGAACGGGTTATAATTATTGAACTGAAATAAACCATCTGTCATAGTATTATAAACGGTTACTGACAGAAATGACAATATAGTAAAACAATGAGTTAACATTATAGCAAATATTGGGATCTGTTTTTTTTTCGCCATTTCGACAGCGCCAAACACAAATATAATTAAAATATTGACACAACTGTCATCGATAAACAAGGCATGGAACATATTTCTTCGAAATGAAATGTAACGGCTATAAACATGATAACTAATAAATGCTTGAGATAACAATTGGATAATTTCTCATCCATGTCATAGAGACAAACATTTATTGATCTTTTCCTCATTTATGATCAAAATTGCTTGAGGTATTGGGCGCGTTCAGGAGGGTTGTATGCATTTATTGACAGATGCACGAGTATGAAAAAACTGTAAATTTTGTAGGCAAGTGCAAAGTCATGCAGCTCTTTTAGTCATCAAATTAATCAAGCAAAAAGTTGCACAAAGAAACCCATCAGTTTTCTATTACGTATTTTTTTCTCGGTACCTGCGTACGTTACTTTTCCAATTACACATTGCTCAACAAATTGTACAGTCATTGGGTTTGTCGAAATCTTTGTTTAATCAATGGACTACAGTGCAAACGTTCAAATATTTCTGTGAAGCGGATCACTCTAAAAAAAAGTACTACTTAGGTACATACTTGGTTGAAGAAAGTTGTTGGTCATCTATTACATCTTTGGGTTCATTATAATTACATACATCGCCAAATAAACAAAAGTACTTCACATAGATCATAAAGAGAAAACAAATCCACTGTCCATTTTTTTTTACATAAAATATGTAGATACCGAGTTGTATGTCAGTATGGGAAGATTTAACAAGCAACGATGCTTGTTTTTATTTTTACCATGCAGTGGGACTGATAACCAGCGGGAAAGTGTATTTCAATGTTGCGCAAAAGTAATGACCACATACAAATTTGTGTGCGTTTTGCTGTCATAATGACAACTTTCGCGGTATGGATGCGTTCATGAAGCGCATATACTAGGTATGTTCCTTTACTTTTGTAGTAAAAATGGAAAAAAAAGACTGTCAAAATGACAGTGGAGGGGATTAATTCTCTCTCAGAGAGGGAAACGCTTTTGTAGTAATCTGTGAAAAACGACAAATGCGAAAATTCCACCCAAATGCCAAATAGAACAACAAATTCAAATGAGCTGTCAATTTTCAGGCAACTTCAGTTTATACGAATTTATCATAAATGATATTGCATACACTCAGACTGATTCGGATAAGTAACTCTTGACAGTTTTATTGTGAATTTTTCGCCTTACTTTACTTTGCTTAAATCGATGTTAAATAAAACAAGGCAAAATTCAGTTCTAAAGTAAACGCAGATCCGATGGGATCTGTCACGATATTATAGTGATAATGGTGATATGCTTTAATACTGTTTCATTGCGTGACCAAGCTACAATTAGTGGTTTGTTAATTAGGTATACAGTCTATAACAAGCCTATCCTGGTAATAAACAAAAAATGCACCCGAAGCCTACTTAAAATATATAATGTGAAGTTTACGTAATTGCTCAACTGACGTTTTGCAAAAAAAATCAAAAATTCACTGCTTCATGTTAGCCGTGTTTGACCAACATTTCTTCAATCCATCTTGTGTGATAAAAAATGTCTATAATTAACCGAAAGTTACAGCATAATTTCTAGGTAAAAGCTGTTGACCAACTAGTTCCAAGTTAAACTAAATTTGCGCTATTCATGAAATCATGAAATCAGTGAAATAATAAAATTGGATTTAGAGAAAAGTTTTAATCAGAATTAAGTTATTTCTTTTGTAACTTGATAGGCTTTTTTGATACCAATTAAAGCCAATATTGTTTGATTGATCGTTTATAAATCAAAAATCAAATTTTTCAATGATAACTATTACTGGGGCCTAGGAATTGTAAAAGCTGTCCTGTTTTCCTGTCTGTTAAAATGGTATCAACACGCGGTAAAATAATTATCTTTTGAATGTTCTTCTCAAGATTCTTTTAGCTTTTTCCTCTTCTCGACTGCTTGTATTTTAGTCAGTGCAAACTCTTTCACATACCTACTCCGGATTCATCAATACGAAGTTCGATTATTCCGAATCAATTTCATGGCTAAATTAATGGAATATTAAATAAGCAAACTCTTTGCATTTATCAAACATTTTAAAGACTTTTCTGTGTGCCACTTTTTTAATTTTTGAATTATTTATCTGTCATTTTATATAGAATACTAAAAAATCGTTTCGTAAGTGGGGACGTTCAAGTATCTAGTTTAGTAAGTCTGACAGCTGACTGACTTGATGTATCTCAGTTTTGATTGGCCTAGTTCGGTCACATAGGCAGCTGTGTCAGTTGACGTTTATGGAGGGGTAGCCGACGAATCTAGTCAAGAAATTCGTGACGGAGTACTAAGTTGACTGTTCGCATATGTGGCTGACGTAGGAAAAGTGAAGTTCCCGACCATTCTATCATCTCTTCCAGACCAATCTAGTCGACTTAAGATAACTCAGTTTTTGAATGTACCCAGTGTCTCTCTTGCTGAGAGAATTTATCCCCGTTAGGCGGCACTACCATTTTGACAGTCTTTTCAATTATTACTACAAAAGTAATGTAGTAAACCTAGTGTCAACTGTCGTAATTGTTTAAAACTGATATGAATGTTTATTGATATTTTCAATTTATTACGGCAACTGGTGGTATACGGATAAGTAAATGAATTCAGTAATTTATACTAAGATGTCTGCGAAATTTAAATCTAAAAAAAAAGGGCTCCACAGTAGAGGATATTTCTACTACAAACATAACCCCTATTCCAGTTTCAGTTGAGTTCTTCTGTGTGAGTAACAGAGACAGACGTTTTTTTATGACAAAAACATTGAAAAAAGTAGAATCGTTACAAAAAGGTCGAACAAATCAAAACATCGTGTTCACAATGCCATTCATAACACATAAGTGGAATGGTAAAACGGCAACTAGAATACGGGTGAAACAAACCTTTGCCCAAAGTCTCATACTATTCTGTGTTTCGGGGACTTAAAATAGTTTTTAGAACTTAAATAAACCAAAAGAAGCTCACTAAAACCACGTAAACCGAGTGCCTGAGTATTATAACGGGTGGTCATCTAGTGGTTTATTTTTAAATCATAGATTACTTTGACACTGACAACTGTTTCACGCTCGAAATTTTTTATTGCTACATTCCTTCGTTTTGGACTTAAATAAAAGCATTCATTATAAATCAAGACGTGTCTCCCGTTTTGGTAGTTCTTTGATCCGGTCCGACTTTGTACGCTTTGTTTCGCGCATAGTTTTCAATGTAGACGCGTTTATGGGTCATCAATTATTATCGCCGCAGAACAACTTCAAAGTCCGTCGTCATAAAAGCAAAAGTATTCTCTTGCGTACTAGACTAATAGTAAAAGACTGATAGTAAACACAAATGGAAAAGGTTCCGCAGTCCGCACTCAAGTCAGTCGCACATTTTATCAACATCACCACTCGATTCAATGTGTCAAGCGTTGGAACTTCGAACTCTGCCAAAGTTCTAAAAATAACTTTCGCGATAGTTTATCAAACAATCCGAGTACATATCTATGTACATTTAACGACAATTATGACGTCTATCTGGGCCAAATCTCTCTCGCTTTACAGTCACTAATTTCAAGGATAAATTAAAATTTTTTTGCTTCAATTTGAGTTGGAGAAACTGTGTCAAACCGTGGTAAACACCTTAAACTTGGTGAAATTTTTGTTTGTACTTTTAATAAACATATAGGTATTTTGCGATCAATATAAACAGTTAGTTTTCCATCTCCACGAACAATTGTTTATATTATATACATTATACAAAAATAGCACCACTCACTCTTCGCTTTGCGGGATAGAAAAGAAGATCTGGATGATTTGGCATTTTGCGTATGCTTTCTGTTGGGCCGAATTTCTTTGATTTGCAAATTAAATTAACCGAACTATGGATTTTAAATTTATTGCCGGACGGACTATGATCAACTGAGCTGGCTAAGCATGAAGCAGTTCTATTTGAAGGCACGCTGTCCGTCTCCGTCCGTATCCGCAAATCGGTGAAATGGCTTTGACCTGTTGAAGTTCACTGTTGTTGTAGTTTGGCGCTGCTGAATTAGCATAAACAAAAAGATGCCTTAAGCAGATTACACTTGAATATGGTTTCGTTCGATTGAGTAATCTGCGTATACGCTTCTTGGAAAATACGAAAATTACCATACATGAGTATACAAACGAAATGCAAAAATATTAAAGATAAAATGTTCTAACGTTTGTTACGTTTACAAGTACATATTACAATTATTCCGCCACACATTAGTATGATTAAGTGAATTTTTGGCTTAATGCAAGCACGTCATCGAAAAAGTTTACTGCGCTGTGAGTCACTGGCAAAACATAAGAATATAATGGGTTCTCTTATATTGTGACAGTCATAGAGAAGTGCTTATGTGAGTTCCTTATCACCAATAAGTAGACATATGCTCATTGCTTCGTGTACACTGTGACATTTGCGTAATACATAAGTAATTTCATTTTTGGAAGATCTATATCATGTTTTGACAGACCCATAGCCATAGACACCTGGGTCAAGCTGTTATCTGTGAGACATATACATACTTATGTAATGGGGACATTTGGATTCCTACCTTATGTAAAACATCAACTAGATTTGTCTTGACTAGGTACACAAACAACCTAAATTTTTGGTTTATCTTCGCGGTTTATTTTGAACTTTGACACTTCGATACGTCAAATGAGTTTGCATTCAGAATTTTCTTGACTATAGACATTTCCATAAACGTCAACTCAAAAAACTATTCACGTGACCAATCTTGGCCAATAAATACATCAAGTCAGTCAACTGTCAGACTTACTAAACTACAAAGCCGAACGTCCTCAATGTAGATCCGTGCCATCAGGTAGGTCTCTCTGGGTACCATCCATGACTCAACCAGGATGATATGGGTACATCAGTTGTACATCTCTCCCCTACACACATTCTGATGGTGGGGAGTGCTCCACTTACTAGAGTTTTAAGATGACGCGTCCATTAATTATGACAACACTCGGAGAAATAATGGCCTATTTTTGGGTATTTTTAAGGGAAACCATTTATGGCGTTTTTTATTGAAAATCCGAGAGAATTTCCCCGAAATTCAGAATTGCTCTTTTCAATAAAATTCGTTAAAACACTTTTTCTATAGGATAGACGTCATATGCACATCATATGTGAGATTTGGTTTTCTGTTGCTACTTTCTTTTGTTTTCCACATTAAATATGAATGTTTAAAAGGACCAAATCAATATTATTTCAATAAAAATTTACTTTTTCAATCATAATAGGATATTTTCCGATCACCAAGCCCAAAACTTGTTTGTTTGTGTGTTGGTGAGTTCAGGTCAATTTTTTAAAAATATTCCGGACACTTCTTTCGTGTTAAGAATTGACCTGGAAGTGCACTTTCGTTTTCAATGAATTATAGTAAACATAGAAAACAAAACTCTAGACTAGCTCTTTTGATAGAAGGGGCAATTCCTTTATTCAATCGAAAACGCCATAATGGGCACAACGCACAACCCATGTGTCAAAGTATTTAACTGACAGATGCATGGAATACATTGCTAGTAGCCAACTTAACGTATGTTCCAAAACAGCAGACAAGCTACTGTTTCGGTGCGGAAAACTAAGTAAACTACATACGAGCTTCATAATTTCAACGTACTGTCATTCGGAATTTATTTACTAGTGGGATGGAATGATGCAACATGCAAGGAAGCTACCGGCAGGATAGTTTTTTCTTAATGGGCTTAGTTTTCAGAAAAGGCCAACTTAACCCACCAAATGATACAGTTTTTGTCGCAATCAAATGTGTAAATAGCTGGATTGACGTTTGATGCTTGATGGACATTCAGAAAAATTGTAGACGCATGCCACTGTTTAAAACTAATTAGGAAAACGTGGGGAACAAAACGGACGATTTATGACAGTAATGGGCTGGCTAAGGTGGCAATATATTAAAGAATTATAAAGTATCAGGTCTACATTTTGCAAATAAATATAACAAAAAACACAAACTGGCATTCGAAAATCATGAATTTTTAACTTGCCGCCCAAACATTGAGTGAAAGCACAGCTAACTGCCTACTTTTCCTTTTGAATAAGGGGGTTAACGAATTTAAGGGATGTGAGGCAACAATAGTGTTTATAAAAAAAGTTAACAACATTTTTGATTGTCTCAAATTTACAAAACTTGTTCAGTTAATGGGGGCAATAAGTTAAGAAATGCATTGTTATTTTCTTTTTCTATTTCAAAATAAAAAACATTGCGGAATTTGTTTGAAATCACTCCTTGAAGCTTTCCACCTTTTGAATAGATGAAGCTCTTTTGTTTAAGACTGGTACGCTGTTTGAGTGAAGTGAAATTTTCACTCCTCTCCAAAAAGTGCTGTGAAATTGAAAGTGAAATTTTCACTCCGAAATGTCAAAAAATTTAATGCGACGGACAATAAAAGCCAAGTGAAATAGCTTAAGTAACGCCCCCTACAAATCACTTCTTGAATAACTATTTTTCACTTCAACAGCGTACTGCCTGGTGAAATTTTCATGTGGAAAGTTCATTTTGACATTTCGCAGTGAAAATTTTGTATGAAAAATTTGATTTCACTCGAACAGCGTGCCAGCCTTTACATGTTAAAATGGAAACAAAACAGTAGCGCCTGTGCTGTTTTGGAACATATTTTCTCGCAGAAATCTATGGGAATGACATTTAATTAACAGTCCATATTTAGTATATCTATGCGTTAACGTTTCTGTTGACGCAACGGATGCGACATATTCTATGGCTGGGGCACATTTTTATTATGACAGAAGAGTCCGGGATATTTAAAAGGAATTACCCTGGAACTCACTTATTCACAATAGTAGGTAGCCAGAAATTAGATTAAAATGCTTGTTGTGTTGTTGGAAATATATTTTATCTGAGCATTCGGATTTGATTTGTTTCATAAAACACTCTGCTGGTAGAAGCTATGCACTGTAAAGTTCTTGCTTTTATAATACTCTTCTTGAAAGCGGCATCATAAGAAATAGCCTGTTTTTATTTTTTTCTATTTCTTTTTTATTGAACCTTTTCTTTTTCTTTCCAAATTGAAACTAAACTTAAAACAATCTATCATTTTCTAAAGCAAAAATTAACAAGTAATAATAAGGCATCGTCAAATCATCCAGCAGTGGATTGGTGGTTAATTGTTCCTTTCTCAAGAAATACCGCTGTCGTTTTGACACAGCAACTTAAAGTTAAATCTCACATGTAAATATGGCAAAAATGCTCCAATACATTCAATTGAAAAGTTCTTAGCCTAGCGGACTCAACCGCCTCTGTTAAAGTGTTAGCACAATGGACCTAATATATTTACCAACTATGGACCACAGAAATGGCAACACAGATCAAACAAATATCAAAATTTCGCCCCAATTTCTTTCACCAACCAAATTATCGGCATAGTGTTAATCTAAATAAACAAACACTCAATATAACAATAAAATGATGGCTCACCAATTCCATTCCGTTGCCGTTGCAGTTCACCGCTCTGCGCGATTCCCTGCTATCAGCGATGCTGTTATTGTTAATTGAAATGATTCTCCTTCTGACGAACATGTTGCACAATACGCGATCTGATTTGTTTACCTTAGATACGTGTTTTTCTAAAGAATTTATGAAATTTATATACACTTTTAGTTACGTTTGCAAATTAAATGCTAAAACTTTCTTTTTACATAAGATATAACTCGTTTTTTGGCAACAGAGCAATAAAAACAACGACGCACGCAGAGAAAAAAAGAAGAGTTCGTAAAAAGAAAGTACTTTCCCGCAAGAGACTCACAATGCAACTGCTAAGTCATGACAAGATGGTTAGCTTAGACTCGTTGGTAACTGATGGTTGGGGTTATCTGGGGCAGGGCTATAAAAGGTGAAATTAAGAAAAAAAAAATCTGTATGCAGTTTAATATTTATGTATTTAAAAAAATATATTTTCTTCAATTGCACTTGAGGTTATTGTTTACATGTTTAAGTCCAACTGGCATGGCTTTGGGCATAAGAGAGTGTGTGATGAACACAAAGGCAACTGGCAGCGCCTGGGCTGGGCATTAACCTGTAGAGTGGCTGTCTGTGTCAGTAAGTGATAGAAAAGAAAACACCGATAGAGAGAGAACAACTGGTTTCGTCAAATCATCACAGAAATAATTTATTTTCCATCATTAAGCGCCAATGGCTTCAGGATAAATCTCCAAATTAATTATGTCCAGTGATCAATAATCGTTGTTAATGAAAACATTTGTGAGTTTGCGGGGGTAAAAACGAAGCTGCTTGCCTGGGGGCTGCAAGCTCTTTCGAAAGGGCATTCACACTCATTGATGTATGCCGAAGTATTTCGGTGTAGATTGAGTCTAAACAAATTTATGTTTAAAAATGTAATTATATAATGTAAGCATGTGTGTGTAGGTTTAGCCCAAAATATACAGAATAGAAGGTAATATATTGAGCATGTTGTTATTCTAACTCTTCTGTGCGACGTAACCCGAAAAAGACTTTCCTCAAGAGAATGAAGACTGAAAACTGAAGCTGCTCACATTCACTTAATTTATGTAGGTATATGTGATCGCAGCAGGAAAGATTAGATTAGATTGGATTGCGGGAGAGCCCTCACGGGGGCTCTGGCACTGCGGCCTCTTTAAAGATGCCTATTGTGCCTTCCCTGGTAAGGTCCTAGAGCCAGCTTTTCACTCCGGAGGCAGTCAGGAAGAAAAGAATCTTCTCTGGGTGTATATCAGCGAGAGTTGCCGAAGTGACGAATTCCTCGCCAAGAGTTTTTTTCCTAAGGTTGATTAGAGCAGGACATTCCATGAGTATGTGAAGAGAGGCTTCATCACTCTCAAGACATAGTCTAAATGTTGGATCCGGCGAGACTCCAATGCGGTATAGGTGGGTTTTCATGAGGCCGGTGCCACTGATTATTCCTGTTAGAATTCTTAGGTTATTTTTATCTAAGTTAATCAGGAAGTAGGATTTCCTGGGAGAGTATTTGGGGAAAAATTGTCTGGTGCAGTTCTGCCCAGGAGTTTTAAGCCAGATTTCATTGGATTCGATATATGATATCTTTTTGATGAAACCCCTGAAAAGAATAGCGCGTTTTAAGCAGGAGCCAGTAGGCTTTTGGTTGTTGCAGCTTATAGTGTTTCCTCTTTACTTTAGAAACCTTGGACTGCGGCGACATTTTTACCTCCTTAAGCGATTTCATTTTCTCTTGAAGTATTGAAATTGTTTCGACAGTAGTTTCTTTTTAAATTTCATATATTGTGGCATATATTTGATCTTATAAACTTGTCATTCAAACCCTATTTATATGCATGCATTGAGGCCCGAATGCGTTGATATCGATTAGTACTGTGGAATCATTGATGGTTAGACGCCACTCAGGCAGAAACAACTGATAAAATCCAAGCTGGGAAGGACTTGAAGAGACTTGAAGATATCACTATAACCTGAAAGCGTAGCGGGCATTAAGGTTATGAAGTCAATCGTAGTACAGTCAGGGGCAGTAGGCCAACAAATGACATATTTGGACAAAATATCATTTATCATTTATTTGGGCGCCAAACTTTTTTATTTCATATAGTATTACAATGTATATAAATAATTCATGACAATTCATTAAAGAATTTTTTATTTTAGGTATAACGCAAAGGACTTACATATACGAAAAGTTGAGACGTTCTGTATTTACTAAAAGGGTAGTTGAAATAGCTTTGAATGGCACTTCATGCAGTTATAGACATTTAGAATCAAATTGATGGTGGCATCAATAAAGGTAATTCATAGTAAAATTCAATTAACAAAGAAGCAGGATGATAAAATTAAGTGCACGACTGGATCGCACGAAACTTTCTCGTTCATATCATCAGTTTGATTGGTTTACTTTTATTTTATTGTTGTTTATAGGCTATAAAACAGGATTTTTCAAATTGGTGATGCTGTATTGATGTAGAGTTTGTGATAGACCGATATCTTGACACATATTTATTACGTAAGAGTTCAGAGGTTTGTTTTTGAATTTATCGATGAACGTGTTTGGAGGTTGAAAATGAAGTGCGGGTTTCTGATAGTGTAAACTCCAATTGGTTGCAATTATTTTAAAGTTTATAATTATTATTGGTGAAAAAAATGCGTACAAAATAGTAAAACATTTTTAGTTCGAAAAATAATCTTGCACAACTATTTATCTAAAAACTGAGTATAGGGTATTGATCAAGATGTTAACATTACTTGGTTTTTAAAGTCGAGATACGGACAGTTTTTGTCAAAAGCGTTTACGATTATTCGAATATAAAATTAAGTACACAATAATGCTGAAAACGTTAATTTTAAGCCAAGTATGCATTTTGGTCAAAATCGTTTTAGCCGTTTTCATGTAGGTAGGTTCACCAAAGAAAACCAAATTCTCAAAATATTCCTTTTTTCAAAAATCCTATATAGACAATTTAGAGAAAAACTGAGTTCGCTACCATATTAGGAATCACGATATTACCTTATAATTGAATTTTTGTTACATCCGTATTGACCTAATTTGACATAATTTTCTTAATTTCGCTGTCGGCGCAGTGGCTTAGTGGTAGTCGGCTACTAAGCGAGGGGTCCCAGGTTCGAATCCCGAAAGAGCCGAACTACAATCTTAAGGTTTTTTTCCACTGCGCCACCTCTCGCGAACGTCTGACAAACATCCGAGAGTAAAACTGTCATGAATGAGCTTCTCAATTAGCCGTTTGGACTCAGCGTAAAATTGTAGATCCCTTCCATCCATCCTAAAAATTTAAAACCCACACAAAACGAATAGTTGTGAGGAGCTAGGTCTTGGGTCCCATAGACCTGTCGTGCCAAAATATTTATTTTTTATTTTGTGCTGTATTCAGTGGTGCCATATTTGCAGATTTATCGTCATTTTGCCGATTTTCAGCCTCAATGACGATTTGACGATTTTGGGCAGCCATTTGCAGATTTTTAGGTCTCAAGCAAATGCAAGTGTTGTGTTGTGATCAATCATGCATTTCCGCTTTTATAATTAAATTTATTTTTGGCGCTCCAAGTTTTCCCAACTTATGTGCAAATGATGAGAGAATTTTTTTCTATCAATCACTGAAAATCATGCTTTTTCGCAATGCCTACTTAAAATTTCACAAAGAGGACGACACACAACTTTTTAACACGTTCAGTTTTAATATGTACCTACTTGGAAAAAACAATGTGTGCAATGAATTTGTAATTATTTTAGTATAATCATTTCTGTGTGTTTGACTTGGTTATAGCAACAGCCTCACTTGTTACAACTATCCGCGATTTCTGTTAGTTGCGCTAATCGAGAATTATTATTGTTTTTATGACAATGACGATTTTTTGACGATTTTTTAGTCAAAAAATGCAGATTTCGTAAAAATTTATCTGGCACCACAGGCTGTATTACTAACAGAGGGTGTATTTTGTTATGATAAGCACCACCCCAACAAGAAATTCCATATTGCAGCTTGGAGTGAAAAATTACATAGTAGATTTTCTTAAAAAGCAATTTTCACACTTTGTGACCTATTTTTTAGGTAAGACTTCAACCAGTCAAGAACAAAACCTCGAAAACCAGATTTTTCCGATATACCCACCAAAATATTGTGATTGACCATGTCAAAGGCTTTGTTAATGTCAATGAACAACCCAGCTGTACACTTTTCACCATCAAGATTAGTCATTGTTTGGGTACAAAACTGCAGTAGAGCATCTTTGGTAGATTTGCTTTCGGAAGCCGAACTGTGAGGACTAAAATGATTGTTGATGTCTAGAAAATGCACAATTCTGTCTTTCATTAGATTTTCAAAAATCGAATAGGCTTGTTGTTACACAGTTTTTACAGTAGACCCCTTTTTGAACAATGGTATAACGTCGGCGCACTTTAAGTTCTTCGAGAAAAATCCCTGCAAAAACGCAGCCATTGAAGATGTCTCGACATCCACTATGAACCAATAATTTTTTTTTTAAAATCAGACTTGAGATACTTAAATTAGTATCCCACCAACACCATGTGCCAAAAGAATAATTTTTTTTTTGTCCTGGTGATACCATCACTGTGGATCACAGGTTACAATAAATCTGATCATGATCTTTTTGTACAAGTCTCTGCTTCAAGTCGAAGTCACTTCCCCATCAGGGAAGGCGCAATATGATCCTTAAAGAAGCCCGCAGTGCCAGAGGCAGGTAAACAAAAACTTTAGAAATCATTCAGATGTAATGCATGTTTTTGCATGTAATAAGGTGACCTCATATGCTGTTTTCTTGATGAAGATGAAAATTATTTTAAGACCATTCACCAGAGAGACAAGACAGCTAATTTAATACCAAATCACATTCTTCCGTAAATAATTTACTTGAATGCAACCAATAAGAAAAGCATTCAGACAAATTTCAGCAAAATTTAAATTTCAACATTCGCTGCCAAATGGATGGGGGGATCTAGAGGAGACTGGGTTTCTCAGCAGATCACTTGAAATGATAAATAAAAGAATAACGAAAATTGTAACATTATTTGAATTAGTTTGAATGTTATCAAAAAAGTTGCAAGACCTCTCCCTGAGTTGATGTGCTTTGACAAAGAAGACTCAGCGACGAACTGTGCAAGCTACGTTTGAGATGGCTAGGAAATGTGGAGCTGGACAAGCTCCGGCCCCTAACGTCTTCGAATCTAAACCGGAGGGACAACGCGGTAGAGGAGTCCCCAATATAATTAATTGTTGGCCAGAGCTAAATGCAATACTATGTTAAACAACTTTGATCTATGTATAGACGGTGGTACTTTAGCTCAACTCATCAGTTTAGATGGAAAGCGCAGACGTTTTTCAATATACATATTTTGAAGTACAATTATTGTTAGTGCAGAAATGTCGAATACTTTACACGACCAAGGAGTTGCTTTTTGTATCGACAAAATTAAAGCATTCGAATCTTTGTATGGTTGAATATTTCCTTACTTTTAGCTTACAGTTTATTTCAATGTGTAGTCAAAAGCTAAGATACTATATGTATCTACTTTCTTCTACCACTTCAGATGGAAGTATCGATATTTAGTATCGTTAATCTTATCGCATTTCCCCAATTTGTTGGTAAATCGATGGAGTTAAAATGTGAGTTACAAAAAAGTTAGGCAATCCTTTGCATTCCTGGGGATAATAGGCCCAAATCGCGTTTATCAATAGTGGTGGAGAGTTACCCATTTAAAATGAATGAGGAATGGATTGTTATTATTATTCTAATAATACGATAGCACTTGCTGCCAGCTGCCAGGGCTCACGGCTAATCTAAAGTCTCTTAAATAATGGAGACAGACACTACAGTAGTAAATTAGCGACTGAAGTCCATTCATGTCACAGAAAGTTTTGGAATAAAAACACCTAACAATTTTACAATAGCATAAAATTATGTATTATTGAAATGCGTTTTTTTTATAATTAATGTTTGTAAATTGTAATCGGCAAATCTAGCACGTGCATAACTAATGACCTCGATCTAATCTCATCTTTTAAAAATTTCCGCGGCTAATAAATCCATGATAACTAAAGTTAGGTATAATTTGTTCAATATGTATCCGTACTGAACATCGAGCAAACACAGCGGGTAGGTAAGGTACCTACCGAAGGTATTGAACTCTCAATATGGTTGCGCAGAGAAAAAGTTAAAACATATTGTAATCACCATTAGGTGGGTAATCGACCATGAAAAGCCAACTTTGTATTTATGTTTCTATTCAATTATAATACATAAGCACTTGCAATAGCTTACCGTCTTCAATTTCTTCGTACTGGTTCCTTCACCACTCATGGTTTTGCAGGGCCTTCGGCTTCGAACCGTGACGTGCGAATTGTTTTGATGAATGAAAAAAGAATTCTTTTTAATTCTAACGAATGGTGGAAGAACACTATGGAGCTGGAGATAGTTTCACAACTAGAAAATTTATTAAAGCTGCTTATTGACGGAAAAATGGGCACTATTCACTAGAATTTCTGCAACTCCCCAGAAATAACAAAATCGTAGGAGAAGACGTCAAAACTACACTCTGCTGCTTGACGTTTCTTAAATCTGCCTGCGTTCCGAATCGGATGAAAATCGATTTTGACAATTATGCTGCTGAAGGCGCTGCCAGCAAGTAGGTTTTTGGTTAAAGGTACCTAGTGTGATATAGGAGGTGTGTATTTTTGAGCTTCTACCTCAGCAAAAAACGGTTACAGTCACTTTTGTACTTTAATGGTATAAAATGTTGGCTTTTAATTTGCAGTTTGCTAGTAATTTCCGCAAACATCGCCAAAAAGGTTCCAACCACTTCCACTTGGAATTAAAACCTATTGTAAATTTCAAGTAGGACGTAGTTGTTATAATTGCGTGCAAAAATCACTTTGATTTGCCGGTTTAGGAGCTCAAAAAAATGTATAGGTTAGTTTTCTTAATTTCTATCTCAGCAAAGTAAAAAAATATGCAAAACAATTCTTAGGTACAAGTACATCAAATTGAATGCGGATGTTCGTTAAGAGTAAATTGACCTGCAATAATATCTGGCGTACATTTTAAACGATTCAAAGAAACACACGTTTCTCATAAAAAAGGACTTAATCAGAGTTAACATATTTCGTACCCAATGGAACACAAAATGAGTTCACTTTCTTGCATCTTTTCTGTTGGGTGATTTAAAAATCACCTTAAAAAAAACACTCCTCAAATTGGAAGTGACCATTTGTTACAACTTCATTCAAGCTCATTTAATTATCTTCGTATTAGATATCGTAGAACGGAAGCACTTTTCGCGAAATGTAGGCACTCCTTTATGTAAACACACCAGTATTCACCACGATGTATGAGGGAATGTGCAATCAGCTGATGTAAACAAACCAAATTTCACCAGCCGCCGCAGCAGTCTATCCCTTTTTGTCTAGTCAAAAAATACGGCATTTCGGGTTTCCCCTTCCCACCTGCGCAAATCGCCGATGGTGAGTTTGTTTGCTACTACTGTACTGACATCGACATGACATCGACACAACTTTTCGCATTCATTAATGGCTGACAGTGGCCGATTTTCTTTTTTCTGTTTTCACTATTAAGAAATGTTCATAAACTACTTCTAGTGCGTGTATTTTAGTATATATCTATCCGATTATAATCTAAGTGAAAATGTTGTCACTTTTGCAAGAGAAAAGGCCACTGAAACGGCCTCGCTTGGGTCCGCCTGATGTCTATCCGCAAGAAGCCAAACAAAGAGAAGATGAGCTAACTCCCAACAATGTAAAACATGGTTTCTCAACAATTCCTCAGCTAAATTCGGAAGAATTTGGCACAGCCCACAACAGCAATGTGAATGCAAGTAAAGTTGGAGCATTTTTTAACTCAATCCTAGCCAAGAAGGAAGAACTTATGACGCTACCCGATAGTGGTCGAAAAAAACAGCAGGTCAATTGCAAAGACAATTTTTGGCCGGTATCGCCACGCACGAAGGGTGCACTCGATGCTTGGTTTAAGGATCTAGCTGGTAATAAGCCTCTCTTAGCGTTGGCCAAGAAAGCGCCCTCATTTAACAAGAAGGAGGAGATCTTTTTCAATATGTGCGATAATCAAGTCAGTATGCAAAGGGCTACGTGGTTTATCAAACTCAGCGCCGCCTATACGGTAGCATTTACCGAGTCCAAAAACAAGAAACGTAGCATTTATGATCCTGCCGTCGAATGGACCGGGAATTTGATAAAATTCATGAAGGAGCTGTTGCCCAAGTTGCAGGAGCACTTTCATCAAGGTGAGTTGACGCATGGTATGTATTATAGATACTTTCTACAATCAGTGGTATCATCTCAAACTACATCGCTTTTAAATAGAGCCAAGATGTTTCATTTTAAAAGAAAATGGACTGACCAGATGCAGGTTCCTTCTCAATTAAGATTTTCAATCAGCATTCATGTAGGCCAATCTCCCTTCCAATAGGTAACCTATAGGTTTGTTTTCTTGCAGAGAAAATGTCATTCCCTGAAGGGTTTATTTGAGGAATTTACTGTCACAATTTTACTGTTCAAACAATCGCTTAGGGATTGGTTGTGTAATTCAAATTATAGATGGAATTTCAACCAACCCACTCACTCCCCATCACTGCAATAAACCATTTAGCAATCTCTAATGATTTTCTTAAATATTTTTCTTCTAGGTGGTCTGGACAAAAACTCCTTACAACACGGATCTGGAATGGGACACACACCCAATTCGATTCCCATACCATCGATGACAAGCCCTGTGCCAATGCTGAGTCCCGCAAACAACAGCACATCCGGTGTATCAGCACCACAAGACGAGGGCAAGAACGCCCTAAAATACTGGAACTACTGCACTCAGCTGAGCAAGTACATGCACGAAGAATCACTGCTTGATAGACAAGAGTTTCTCAATTGGATTCTCGACTTGTTGGACAAAATGCGTTCCCAAAACTCAGACGACGGTCTGAAGAAACTCATTTTAACCTTTGCCCTACAATACATGCAGGACTTTGTGCAAGCAGAGCGCCTTTGTCGAAAGCTGGCCTACATTGTGGCAAAGAAACTAACAAATCTGTTAAACTGTGTTGTGGACAGCCAACCTGCTACCAACGCAACATCCGAAAAGACACAAATGAAACTGTCCCTGGGTGAGGCACTTATGGACATGGACAAGAACAAGAAGCCGATTATCGATCCGTACGAGAGTGCCATCAATGACTATATGACGTGTGCCCACCATCGTGACATTATTCTGTGTCTCAGCTCCATTCTGCAGGTTATCACCATTGAATGCCCCACAGCTATGGTATGGTGTGGCATTGGAGACAATCGCACGCCGTCGGCGCTCAACGGCAGTCCACTGGATAATTTACCAATTGCACCGTCCATGCTACCGATGCCGAGTAAGTGCGAGTTCACCAACAACGAGATTCGCAAACAGCTGAGGGATGCCGAAAGCGAGATTATTCTGCGATCAAAACACGCCGAGAATCGTTGGTGTGCGGAAAAGTGGCAAAATGCAAATAAAAACTCATACTCGAAGGTGCTGACGATTCTGGACCACTTGGACTCGCATTGCTTCGACAAAATGGATCCCACTAATTCAATCGAGTCGCTGTACGGCAAGATATTCACTCCGTTCAGCATGTTCAAGCAGGAGATGGGCACAAATGGCGAGACAAAGGAAATCAAAGTCGAGTACGATCCCAAGCAGGGTGCCGATACGGTGAAGATTCTCTGTGAGTGGGCTGTATCGTGCCAGAGGTGGGGTGAACACCGGGCGATGGTCGTTGCGATTCTCTTAGATCGACGTCAAATGGAGGTGACCACACCGCCCGACAATGACTACGCCAACGGCAATAACAACAACGACGACAAGGACTCAATCGCCTCGGGCGTGGGCCTGATCGGTGGCTTGCCAGTTTTCCAATCGGTTTTAATGGATTTCCTCGACCACGATGCACCGGTGCTGGACGAGAATGGTTCGCAACAGAATCGCACTCAGTTTACGAATCTTGTCCACCTGTTTAGTGAGCTGTTTCGTCACGATGTCTTCTCGTACGACGCCTATCTGTGCACGCTGATATCGCGCGGCGATCTACTGATGGAGAGTGCTATATCGAAAGCATCAAATTCGATAACGGGGACGGGACCGGTCTCGAATAAACCATCATCGCCGAATCAAGGCTTCGACGACTTTGAGGAGTTCGATGACTCCAATGTGGACGATGACTTGGACAAGCTGCTGCAGACGATCAAAGAGAAAGATCAGCAGAGCGCATTGGAAGCTCCAGACAGCCCGAAGGATCCAGAACACGTGGCGCACGGGATCGGTTCAAATGATCCACCCATCTCGCGGCATTTCATTTACACCAAACATTTCCCGATCCACCAAGACGACCACTGCATTTCGTATAGCAGCGAGTCGAATCAGAGGTATATCCTGCTGTTCGGGGTGGGCAAGGAGCGTGATGAAAAGAAGCACGCCGTGAAGAAGATGTCTAAGGAGATCTGTAAACTTTTCTCCAAAAAGTTCAGCATTGACGTGGCCGAGGGCGGTAAAGTGAAGAAACACTCGCGGAGCGAGTTCAACTTTGAGGCGACGACAAGCAAATGCCAGAACATGGCCTACTTCGATCAGCATGTGGTGACATATCAGTGTGCGGCGACTGTCTTGGAGCAGTTGAATAGCTTCGCTTCGGGCAGCAACAACTATCTGCCAGTGCAGGAGCATGTGGCATTCCTCTTCGATCTAATGGAAATGGCGTTGAACATTTTTAGCCTGCTCGATCTGTGCAATCAAATTTTGAAGGAACTTCCCGAGGTCGAGAGCCAGCTACTGGCCAAAAAGTCGACTCTGGCGAAGAGTTACACCACCTCACTGGGACTGTACATCGTGGGCATTCTAAGGCGCTACCACAGCTGCTTGCTGCTCTCCCCGGAGCAGACATTCTCCGTCTTCGATGGACTTTGCAAGATCATCAAGCACGTCAATACGCCGAGTGAGTGCAGCTCGGCTGAGCGATGCATCCTCGCCTATCTCTCCGACTTGTACTCCTCGTGTGCGATGCTGAAGGGCAAGACCCAGTCGGCTGAGCATTTCCACAGTGCCTATGCCAAGTTTAAGCAGATTTCCAATTCGCCCGTACAGTCAGCTATAACGTCGTCGTCGTACAACGCTCAGTTCCTGAATGATTTGTTCACGGCGCCGAAGCGCGGTGGCAAGATCGAGCCGTTGTGGGCACGTCAGCTAAACGAATCTCCACTAAACATATACAGCTTTGTGTGCAATGCTATCATTGCGATTTGCCGCGAAATGGATAACGACCGCTTGAACGATATAGCCATTTCCTGTGCTGAATTGACGGCTTGCTGCAATGCACTATCCCAAGAGTGGGTTTCTGCGCTGGGCGCTCTGTGCAACTCGAATGGCGATCCCCGCTATCAAGATCTATTCAGTCAGATAGATATACAGAGCGTTAACATTCACAATTCGCTGGCGGTGTTTACGTGCATTCTTATTGCCCGGCACTGCTTCTCGCTGGCGGATTTCGTGATGAAGATAGCGCTGCCCGCCCTGGCCAACGCATGCAATGGCGGTGGCGATATAACGTCGGATGCAGAGGCGGGAGCGAGATTGACTTGCCACCTCGTGTTGAAGCTTTTCAAAACAATTGAGATCCCCCAGCCGGGCTTGTATTCGGTTAGCACATCGCCGAATCCCATTAATGTAGCCGGTCCGACGTGCAACATCAAGCTGAGCTGCGATCGCCACCTGCTCGTGGGCGCTCATAAGAATATCCCAATCGAAGCTGTGCTGGCAGTTCTGAAAGCGATTCTCCTGGTCGTCGATACCACAGCGCAAAAGACTCCGGCCACAGTATTCAACAGTGGCAAGCGAAGCGGACTGAACACACCCGTCCATCCGGGCAGCACGCCAAAGAACTCGGACCACCCGGTCAACCTGAGTACGATTCTGGGGACGAGTGACTTCAGTGGCTTGGGAGAACCAGACGACGCCATGCATGGTTCATCGACGAGTGATCAGATTTCTCTGTCGGACTTTGCCCAGCATGTACTCAAACAGATTTGTTCGCAGGAGTACGTGCTCGAGCGGTGTTTGGAGAACTCGGAGACGCTGTGCGATATGATTATAGACGAAATGCTGACATCGAAACAGGTGCAGCGCTTGTTGCACATGATCTGCTATCCGGAGAGCGAATACAATCTGATCACAGAGATGGACCAGAAGGCGATTATCGTTCGCATATTGGAGAACCTGGAACAATGGACTCTGCGCATTTCTTGGCTGGATCTGCAGCTGATGTACCGCCAGACATCGCCCAACAACACTGAGTTTACCAACTGGCTGGACACCGTGGCACGAGCAGCCATCGATGTCTTTCAAATAGACGAGAACTCGGCTAAGGATCAGAAGACTAAGCCGTCAACATGGTTGGTGGCACCTCTTGTCTCCAAGTTGACCAGTCAAGTGCAGGGCCGCATACTTAAAGTCGCCGGACAAGTGCTGGAGAGCATGAACTACTTTTCGAAATCAAAGGACTCTGAGGAGCGCGAGAAGATGTCCGGCATGAATAAAAAGAAGCTGCCGATGAATAATCAACCATTTTTGGGGCTTGTTTTGACTTGTTTGAAAGGTCAGGATGAGCAGAAAGAGGGTTTGCTTGCGTCGCTGCAATCGCAGCTGTTGCAGTTCCTACAATCCATCGCGGAGGTGAGTCTTTTTCAGTTGTTTCGATTGTGTGACTAAGCTTTGCATTGCATTGCAGTTTGAGGACATTGGCGGCATCGAAGATCCCCGCGGAAGAGAAGAAATACTTGATGCCCTGCAATTGAGATTCTCGTTGGTGGGCGGAATGTTTGAAGCGATACAGAAGAATGGAACTTCGACGACAGATTGGGCAATTCTATTGGCACAGCTCGTATGTCAGGGCGTCATTGATTTGACCACAAATAGGTAAGTTGGAAAGTTAGTATTTTTTAGCCTTTCGGACATAGATGCTGCTTTGCAATCTTAAATGGAACTTTTCCCACTGCGTGCTGTAGCTGCCTGCTAGGCTAGGGTTTACCCAGAGACCGCTGTCTGGCCCTAGCTAGTGCTGGACAGACGCATACATTGTGTGTTATTGTCTGTTTTTCGGCGGCGTCATACCAGTTGGGGCGGTGTATGTTATGTGGAATGCCCAATCTAATTGCGTGGTCCCCTATGGACCTGTGGTTTCGTATGTTTTTCTTTTCTTGCTGTAGTTTGGCCTCAACCTGCTGAATATGATACAGTTCGTCAGCCTCCTCCACATGAGGTTGGGCTTCGATAGGAATTCTAGGGAGATCTTAACCCTGACGATCCGAGCGGAATGTGAACCGATTCCGCAAGTGAACAGCGAAGGGCGGAGCCTCGTCTGCTCAGCTCGGTAGCATGTTCGTTTCCACAAATTTTGCTATGGCTTGGAACCTTAATCAGGGTAACCCTGCTCTGGTCAAGCGAGACCAGTTGCTTTTGACATTTTTATGGTGATTTTGAGGTTATATTGACCTCAAGGCGATAGCTAATTCTTGATGGCAACTTGACTATCAATAAAAATGTCTATCTTTTCAATTCCCTCGGAACTATGTTTGTTTGTAGTTTGATTTGACGGCAGGACTAGCGAATAGCAAGTAGTTCCGCCTGAAACACACTGGCCGTATCCGGAAGCTTAAATGAGAAAATACACCCGCATCTACTTCATAGTCCATTTTTGAACCGACTGATGTGTAGATTGTAAAATGCAAGTTCCTGTTCACCCGTTCATCTTGCCAATCTAATCTTGAAGGAGTTCTACTTTCAACTCCTTAGTGAAAAAGATTTTGGGAGTAATGTAGGCCGTTGGGGGTGATACAAGTTACATTGATAGATAAAGCAGAATGTTGTTATGGCCGTAGGGTCTCGCAGATCAGCACCACGACTCTTTGAGACTGATCGCGCTATATGCTGTCGTCTTTGTAAGGTAAAGGTCTGAACGTAAAACACGCGGAAGGACTGTGAGTAAAGCCATCGTATATAACACAGTTCCTAGACAACAGGTAAAAAAATCTTCACTTGTTCTTATGGCAACAATGTGAGCTCAAAATTTTTATTTCTTCGCAAGGGTTGAGCTCCTTCGAAGTGTTCTTTCTGTGTGTGTAGTGTGTGCCTATTGCTCTAGAAAGTATTAAACCTCTCTCTTTGGCAGTGAACTATTTACAACCGTGGTAGATATGCTGGCAACTCTGGTCCATTCCACACTAGCTTCGGACAGTCAGTCCGAACGCGATGAAAACAAAAAGATCTACTTGAATTTAATGAAAAAACTGAAAAAGGAAATCGGCGAAAAGAACAACGCCTCCATAAAAGTTATCCGACAGTTGTTGCCACTGTATAAACAGACCACAGAGGTAATCGCCTGTGAACCCGTCGGCATTGATACAAAGGACAAAAAGCTTGTAAGTTCCCACAGAAAATGATAGACGCGTTTCACTTATCCGTTTCCATTTATTACAGCTTCGAATATCTGACAAGCAAAGAATCAGCGTTTGGGACATACTGGAAGGTCACAAAAATCCCGCTCCCCTATCCTGGGCATGGTTCGGTGCTGTAAAAGTTGAGCGAAAAACGATGGCCTACGAGGAAGCACATCGTCACCTCAAATACCACACGCATAGTTTGGTTAAGCCGAGCAGTTACTATTACGAGCCACTGCCTCTGCCACCAGAGGATATTGAGCCCGTTCCGGAGAAAATTGTGGTAAGTACCATGACATAATACAACGGTAGTCAATTTGGAGTTTGTGACTTGCAGAAAGACGAAATGAAAGCTGATACACCATCTTCCGTGGATCAGTCACCGAGTGCTCCGGTAACAGGTCGCGGTAGAGGTAAGGGTAATCGCAAGCCAAGGAAACCGAAAAACGCCAAGACACCTCCAGTGAATACCCAAAATCCAGCGCAACTTCCCCAGGCGCAACAACAACAGCAACAGCAGCAGCAACAACAGCAACAGCAAATGAATCCGAATCAGATGAATCCCATGCAAATGAACATGCAGGTGAGTACACTTTGCCAGCGACAAAGAGAACCTGAACTGTAGTTTCCCGAAACAGAAACTTAGTTCATGTTTCACTCACTGTCAAGAGAAATTGATATTTTAGTTTAAATTTCAACAGTTCGCTCCAAATCAAATGATGGCCGCCAATCAGTCACAGATGATGCAACAGCAACAGTTGAATGTGCCTGGCAACTTGCATCAACAACTAGGCGCCGGAAATCCACAACAAAATTCGCAGATGGGCTTTGTACCCGGTGCACCTGGCATGGCCCAGGGACAACAACAGCCACAGCAACAGCAGTGGCCAGGTTCGAACTATCACACAATGCAACAGCAACAACAGCAGCAGCAACAGCAACAGTTCTACAATCAGCAGGGAATGCCGAGTAAGCCAAAGTCAGTTGTTGTCTGTATTTTCCTTTTAAAATTGAAATGAAATTTCAGTGAATCGCTTCGAGAGACCCCAAATGAACAACTCATCAAAGGCAGCCCTGGAGAAAATGCTGCGACAACGTCAACCACCGTTTATGGGCGCCAACCAGAACAGTGGAGCCAACTTCACTATGCAACAGCAACAGCAGCAACAACAGCAACGTCAACCGCAAGGAGTTATGCAGCAGCAACCCCAACAGCAACAGGTCCAGCAACAGCAACAACAACAGCAGTTTATGCGTGGCACCTTGCGAGGAATCGCACCCAATCAAATGGCAGCCACTAATCAAATGGGCACACCAATGAATCAGGCAATGGGCCAAATGGGCCAACCAAACATGGGACAGAATATCAATCCGAACTCCATCATGACCCAACAAAGTCAAATCCAGCCGACGGGCATCAATCAGAACCCTCAGAGCCAGCAAGCCATGGCAATGGCTCAAGGAGCCAACATGATTGGCAGCAACAGTGCGGCCAGCATGATTGGCCAACAGAACTCGGGCATGGTTAACCCGGGCATGAGCCAGACCGGAGGCATAATGCAACAACAAAATGTGGGAATCGTCAACCAGGGACCGCAGTTCCAGAATTTCACAAACTACAACAACCAGGGCATGAGCCAACAGGGCAGTCAACAGAGCATGATGGGTAGTTTCAATCAGATGGGTGCTCAGCGCAACACCCCAACCGAATATTTAGCACAACAACGGGCAATGCCAGCCAATCGGGGCCAGTACATGAACCAGGCACCGAATGTGACCATGAACAGTATGATGGCTCAAGGACCGGCACCGCCATACTCCAGGCAAATGCCGACTGGCGGAAAACCGGCCGTAGCACAACAATTCCAACAGCAGCAACAGCATCGAATGCACCACCAGATGATGATGCAAGGTGAGTATTTTATATGCCTTTAGATTGAGTGTTGACTAAGTATTGATTTTAGGTATGGGCCAGCAAAATGCAGGTCCCGGCATGGGACAGCCACAAGCTCAAAGCATGGGCCAGCAGCAGACGCCGAATTTAGTTGCTCAACTTCAGCGACAAATGCCCAACCAACAGGGCATGATGGGCCAACAGTTCCAACACCAGCCGCCACCGTATTAAGTATTTTTATTTTTTAATTTTTTTGTTTTTATAAATTCTTTGTCGTGTGTGTCTTTTTCTTACACTACGTTTGTATTTATTTTGTAAGGACTTTTGTGTCCTGTTTACCTACAGATAAACAGGTGTGGCGTAAATAAATATCTTAATCTTAATCGACCAGCTGGGAAAATTTGTTTAATCGAGTTACGTCACTAACAGGAGTAACAACTGTCCAGCCATCCCGATGTCCTCAAAAACCTGTAAAGATCAGGCAGTGAGACATCATGTTCTGTTCCTCAAGTGACCGAGACTCGGATAATGACAAAGGAAGTGAGGTGAGTCCTTGTGGACTGCTTCGTCTCCGCAGCCTCTACATATGTCGTCATCTTTGAGATAGTTTCATTGTGTGGTTTCTTAGGGAGTTATGACCAGTTAGAGTCCCTACTAGACCTGACCTTTTAAACTGTAGTAGCTTATTGGTCCGGCCGCTGTTATAGTCTGGCCACAGGTAGTAAGTTATTTCCACATATTTGTTAGTTTTTATACGAATTTTGTTTTCCAACCGCTCTCTAAGATTGCAAAGCGGTGGCTGGACTTACGCAATTCTCGCCAGCTCATCCGCCCTCATTGCCGGTTTTTTCGCTGTATCCAGGGACCCAGCTGAGATTCGTGGTGTGCTGCCAGCAAATAACCTTGAGCTCTTCGCGGCAACGTTGCACTAGTTGATGAAGATGGTAATATCGCTACGAGGTACTGCCAACATTGACAACCTACGGACCGCTTCCGCGATAGCCAGCAAATCCGCTTGGAATGCACTACTAATATCAGGTAGTCTGATTGAGCAGTGTATATTAATGAGAATATATCGACAGTCATATAGTCGGAAGTGACGGCATTTGCTACGTATTTACCTAAAATTTGTGCATACCCAAAACTATAGGGGTTCCAAGTGTAGGCTTGGCTGATCCTTAGGGGACTTTTAGCAGCAGACTCTTCCATGTATAGGTCCAGAGGTGTCAAATTGAGAATTGCGCTCGTCGTCCATATACACGCAATTCTTTGTATTTTGGTCAATGACTTGAGATTGGTCGCCTGCGCGCGGCTTGCCCCCAGACTACGCTGCCTTATGTGAGTGTAGGCCGCACAATCGCCGTGTAACTGTACATCCATAAGATAATTTTGGCTGTTAGGTCCCCAACTCTTGCCAAGAAAGCATTCGCTGCTTTCTTCACTCTTTCATTGACATTTGGTTTCCAATTAAGTTTCCTATCAAGGATAATTCCTAAATATTTCGCACTGTCTGCTACTTTTGGGGGTATTCCCTCCAAAGTTGGTGGTTCGAATTGCGGTATTATTCTCTTATTCGTGAACAAGATAAGCTTAGTTTTCTGGGGATTGACACCAAGGCCGCATTGTTTTGTCCATGAATTTAGCACCCTAAATGAGTTTCCTAACAGGTCGCTTAAGGTCGGTAGAAACTTCCCTTTAGCAAGTATAACTACATCATCTGCATATGCAGCTACTTTAACCCCCATGTTATTAAATTGCATTAGTATTTTATTGATAACAAAGACCCAGAGGAAAAGTTTGTTTAGCAAGTGGGATGAGACCTTAGAGCTCACTTTTCTTTGTAGAAATATACAAACCTTTTTCGGTGACCGTTTCAGGAAGAACATTTCCTTGAGATGCTCGAAGGGGCTGTATTTTCATCGGCAACTGAAAGAATAACAAAAGTCAGAGCCGTTCTAGTAAGTAATGTTTATTTATTTATTTTTGATGATACAAATGCAGCGTCATGTGCAGTTGCTTAATTTTAACCACTTCTTCAATTATCTTCTCACCCTTGCACTCGGTCGTTGCCATTGCTGACAACGGTTCTAACTGCGACTGCGTTGGACTATAGATAAAGTCGCCATACTTTGAAATAACGTCGCGAAGGATCTGCTCTTCTGTCTCATAGAACACAAGAACTTTGTCGCTGTGGTAGAGCTTGGCTTTCTTCTTCAGCTTTTGAATACGATTGATGATTTCACGTGCCGTACCTTCGTCATGGAGCTCCACATCCATATTGAGATCCATTATGACAAGAACATCATTATTGCTCGTCACCGCCAGACTGCCGTTGAATTTACTGTCGAATGCGAAGGAGATTTGAATCTCTTCCAGTGGAAAGTTGTGACCATGCACATGGAAAACGCCGGTTTTTAAGCTATTCTCGATGTCAGTGTCTGTCAGGTTTTTGATTTCTCGCATGACTGCTTTAAATTCATTTTTATACCGCTGCCCCAGTACCTGATATTGCGGCTCTGCCTTGAATGATGCGCCAAACTCCTGCCGATCGCTGGTGAATCGAATTTTACGTACATTCAGCTCTTTGAGGATAATCTCTTTTACGGTCTCAAGGCCGTTTAGGTAATCCTCGTCAAGGTGGACCACAACCATTTCGGCGATGGGGTATTTCAGTGGCACAGTATGGCGTTCTCGGAGCACCCGCCCAAGGTCGATGACTGTTTGCATTCGTGAGACAATCAGTTCCTCCTTTGGCTGGATGAAGCCCAAGTTGGCGTAGGGAATTAGTTGATTGTGGATGGAGAACTTGGTGTCGGTGTCGAAGTTATAGTAGAAGCGCAGCCGCTGGAAGACGTACTCAGAGAAAAATGGTGCGAATGGTGCCATCACAATGGAAAGTTTCGCCACAACATAAGTCAGCGCATTCAGGGAGTCTTCATGGTTTTGTTGGCCGTCCTCGCCTTTGATGCGAGAGCGGTTCAGCCGTATGTACCAGTTTGTTAGTTGATCGATGAATTTAATCAACCTGGGCAGGACTGTGTAGAGGCGGTAAGCTTTCATCTCGACGTCTACAAATTGCACCAACGACTCGGTGTAGGATATTATCCATCGGTCCATGATGTGCGTCAGGCTCGTATCGGGCGCCATGGCAGAGAACAACATTTGTCGCTGTTTGGGAATGTTTAGGATGCAAAATCGAAAAGCATTGTACCACGGCAGGAGCACGGTCTTGACAATATTTTTTACACCATCTTCTTTGAAGCAAAGATTACCTCCTTTCACCAGGGGAGAGTTGATGAGATAAAGTCGCAGTGCATCAGCGCCGTACTTGTCCATAATGGCAGTCGGATCCAGGTAGTTCTTTTTCCGCTTTGAAATCTTGGAGCCATCTGCAGCAAGAACCAAGCCATTGACGATTACGTTCTTGAACGGTGGCTTTTGAAAGAGAGCCGTTGAAATGACCAGCAGAGTGTAGAACCATCCCCGTGTCTGATCAATGCCCTCGGCAATAAAGTCGGCGGGAAACACCTTCTCGAAGACGTTTTTATTTTCAAATGGATAGTGTTGCTGGGCGTAGGGCATGGCGCCAGACTCAAACCAACAGTCAAACACCTCAGAAACCCGACGAAGAGGTGGATTTCCTGGTGTCGCCGAAGGGATTTCCAAGTCATCGATGAATTCTCGGTGAAGGTCGCTAATGTTGAAGTTTGCCGTTAATTGTTGCAGTTCTTCGATGCTTCCAACGCACCGCACCTCGTCCCCAGATGGTGACGACCAAATTGGTATCGGAGTTCCCCAGTAGCGATTCCTGCTAACGGCCCAATCACGCGCATTCCTCAGCCAGTTGGCAAAACGCTTTTCCTTAACGACTTCTGGAACCCAATGTGTTTGGCTGCTGTTTTCGAGGAGTTCACGAGTCAGCGACTCAACGCGTATAAACCATGAAGGAACTGCTTTGTAAATGAGTGGCGTATCTGAACGCCAACACATTGGATAGCTGTGCTTTATTTGATTAGTTTGCAGAACGTGTCCGCGTTCCTTTAACTGAGCAATGATGGCTCTGTCTGCATCCTTAATATACATTCCAGCAAAATCTGGAACTTCGTCGGTAAACCGTCCGCAATCATCAATTGGGCAAACGATCTCACTCGACTTGGTTATAATGCCATATGATAGACAAACACGATGATCGTCCTCACCAAAGTACGGAGCTTGATGCACAATTCCTGTTCCGACATCATCGGTCACATAGTCATCCAGTAGGACACGGAAAGCACCAGCCCTCTTTCCATATTCGGAGAAATATTCGAATAGCGGCTCATAAGAAACATCCTTCAGTGAAGCGCCCAAAAAGTCTTCAAGAACAATGTAGTCCTTGGGATTACTGAACACAAATGGTAAACGTTTGATAGACAGTATATACACTTCATCATTTATGCCCCTTACGGGCTTAACTCTGACATAAGTTGTATTGGGATTCACACATACAGCCAGATTCGAAGGGAGAGTCCACGGAGTGGTAGTCCAAATGAGAAGCTTATCATTAGATCCCACCACATTTAACGCTACCATTACCCAAACATCTGTGACATCTTTGTAATTTTGGGTAGATTCGAAATTAGACAGAGGTGTGCAGCACGCAGTGGAAAATGGCATCACTTTTGTACCTTTATACACCAACCCCTTGTCGAAGAGTTGCTTAAATACCCACCACACACTCTCCATATACGTCGGATACATGGTTTTGTAGTCATTTTCAAAGTCAATCCAACGCCCACTCCTCTGAACAGTCGCCCTCCATTCAGACGAATACCGCTGAACAATTTGCCTGCACTCTGAATTGTAAGCAGCAATACCCATCTTATGAACATCTTCGGGTCCCTTGATGCCTAGTTTCTTATCGATTTCATGTTCTACCGGCAGACCATGACAATCCCAGCCAAATCTACGTTCAACTAGTAAATTCATTTGTGTAGCATACCTGCAGATTATGTCTTTGATGGTGCCAGCGAGAATGTGTCCATAGTGGGGCAGGCCGGTTGCAAAGGGTGGACCATCGTAAAAGGAGAAACGTCCACTGCTGGACTTCCGGCGTTTCTGCTGGATTTCTTCAAAAGTTCCGTTTTCTTGCCAGAAATTTAAAATTTCCTTTTCACTCGATGGGAAGTCGATGTAATCGGGAAGCGTGAATTCGTTTTGGTTTTTTAACATATTGTCCAAAGATATTTTTGATTAACGCAGAGCGATTGCTTGTTTACTTTTTAAGTCGGTTGCACTTTGTGATTCAATTTCAAATTGCAATTGGATTTGTATAATTATTCTCTTATTTCTTGTTTGATGACGAAATTTCGAAGAAATTTCATTTGAAATTTACCGGTGGCCTTGTGAAATATATCTTGCGAGCAAAATTTTGGGGCGCCATCTCTTGGAAAATGTAAAAAACGCAGAGTTCAAAAATGTAAACGGGAAAAGGTGTAACGTCAACCTTGGTTTAAGAAAATCGTTACCTACCTACGTTTTTTATCTGCGCTGGGCAAATCATGTCATAAAATTTCATTTCATATCGCAACGGCACGAGATACTGTACGTTACGTTTTGGTATTTTGGACAAATAAACTATTCAACTTTTTGCTTTGTTTACCTTTTCAAAACAACTACTTACGCCACAGACCATAATCGGCACTCAAATGAGACAAAAAAAGATATTTCCAGACGAAAAAAAAATAAAAACAAGTATCTGTCAAATTCATGTCAGACATCCATGCCAAGAAATAATTGCAGAGAGAGATCGCAGACATCCAATCATAAAGGCTGGTACGCTGTTCGAGTGAAGTGAAATTTTCACTCCTCTCTAAAAAGTACTGTGGAATTGAAAGTGAAATTTTCACGCCGAAATGTCAAAAATTGAATGCGACTGACGATAAATGCTAAGTGAAATAGCTTAAGTAACGCCCTCTACAAATCATTTTTTGAACAACTATTTTTCACTCGAACAGCGTACCAGCCTTAAGCTGAAATGGACTGACTCCACAAGACATTTCATCTCATTATAAGCATTATGAGAGAAATTATCTCCTGTGGAGTCGGGGTGTTAGGTTTGTTTGACGTGCACCCTAGTTGTGCCCTAAACTGACCCCAGTTAATTTGTCGGGACAAGAATTCAGTGCTGAGTTTTGCAGTCATTCTTTTTTCACTGTCAAACTTCAGGACAGCATATTTTCGGGGTTGTACGGGGTTTTGGACAGGCGTGAAAATTAGCTGACACTCAGTGCGCACTAGTTGGCACTGTGCCTGCCACGTCAAACAAACCTATTAATTACTAACAAAATTAGAATCACTAGATAGAATGCCTTGAAAATACCCCATTAGTTGTCGAACTGAAACGCACGTCGTGATTGGTAAATCTCAAAAAACTCTGAGGAAAAATTGAGATTCGCAACTGTGCTTCGAAATCGGAACAATATTGAGTCTTTTCGTACCAATCCAACATAAAAAGTGACCTAGACTTAGGGAAAGGAATGACCAAAGGAATGAGAACCTCTGAAGTAGGTTGAAGTAATTTTGTTTTTTGCAACTAGCCTCGACCTACTATAAAATTACCTACCCTACCTACCGAAATGCATGATGACAAATTGACAATCGGCCCTTGCGAGGTATCCGTCGGAACGAAAAATTCTCCGATTTTATACGATTCGGAGGTTTTTTGCTTCGAGGGATTCTTCGGAATATCTATTCGGAATATTTCTCCGACAGTTTTGTAACGCATATCGGCGAATTACGTTGAAGTGCGATGAAGTGCATTTTTTTCTTCTATTTCTGACATTGCAACATAGCCAATATCCTCCGACAGAAATTGGTTGCAGAATTTGCTTACGATTTGGATTTGAGCCTCCGACAAGGTATGCGTTGCGGAGAATTTTCCGTTCCGACGGATACCTCGCTAGGGCCGAATATATTTTGTCATCTCGATCACACTGGGGACGTTCGGATACGTAGTTTGTATAAAACGTCAATAGATTTGTCGGGACTAGGTATCCGTACGCCTTAACTAAATAAGTTTAGTTGTTGTTGTAAACGCGTGGTTTATTTTTAAATTTTGACACTTTAAAATGTCAACTGAGTACGCAGGCAGGATTTCTTGACTAGATTTGTCGGCTACCCCTCGAGACCCTGACGAGACCAATCTGGGCCAATGAAAACTCAAACACATCTAGTCAGTCAGTTGTCAGACTTACCAAACTAGGTATCCGAACGTCCTCACTGTCTCTGTGAGTTTAATACATTAATCATTTCTATTTCTATTTTATATATGGCAGAGGTCATATCTAAATACATATAGGGTACCTACTACCAAAAAAACCAATCCAATTGCATGACGCTGTTGCTCAATTTTTAAATTTATGTACCTACGTTACATCGACATCCCCTTTTAACGTTTAGGGCGTCATCTGCTGGAATATATGCACAACCATTAATGTGTCATTTTTTGCACTTGTCACACAGCAACTACGCGATTTTTGTTGTTGAATTATGAGGTTAGAATTTTGACACAATGGCTGTGGACGGTGTTTCTCCTGCCCTTGCAAGTAAATAAAATATTTGATAGTTTTTCAATATTTCCATTAGTTTTAATTATGCTTACTAGCTTAATAATTAGTTTTTCCAATTGATTAACTTTTATATACCACCCTCTTATACGTACGACTGTGTGAAATTGTGAAACAAAATCAGCGACGCACATTACCTAGGGCAGAACACGCACTTAACCCTGGAAAAAAAACCACAACCCGTAACTTTCTCCTTAATCATTTGTGCTTATATTTTAATTTCTTTGCAGTTCGCTCTAGCGTTGGAATTGAACTTTGGTCTTCGACGGGACTTAGGGCCCCATTCGAACCAAAAGCACATCTTCCACGAGAGGAGACGAAAAACTCTCGGTCAATCGTATTCAGCCCAGACGGTCGATACTTCGCCTACACAAATGGTGTTGAAATAAAAATTCTCACCACTTCCGACTGGCAACCGAAATGCTCATTACAAAGGCCAAAAGCATTTTATCTAAAATTCTCGCCACGTGGCAACTATGTATCGACTTGGGAAAGCTATGCCATTACCAAAGACAAGCCCGAAGGAGCACCCAATCTCTACGTGTACGAAGTGGAGACGGGCAACGAAGTATTCTCAGTGGTTCAAAAGAAACAAACCGATTGGGAGCCATCGTGGTCATCGGATGAGTCGCTCTTTGCGTTAGTTGTTGGTGGAGAGGCACTATTCTATGACCTGAGTAGCGAAGGTGCAGGGTTCAAGTCAACTTCTAAGAAGATTGGTGGCGGTCGCGGCGGTGTACTGTCCTTGGGTCCCGGAAATAGTCCACCATATTTGGCATTTTACACACCCGGCGCAAAGGGCTCGCCGTCAATGTGCAAATTGTACAAATATCCGGCGGTTCAACAGGCACAAACGATTGCGTGCAAAAGTTTCTTTCAGGTATGTATAGTACTTCCTTAAATAAGTTTTAGTTGGTCGATTCGGTGTGTTATTGCGTGTGATTTTGTTTGTGCTAACAGGCGGATCGAGTTGAAATGCTGTGGAATAAACGCGGTACGGGCTTGCTGCTGCTGACTAGCACTGAAGTTGATAAGAGTGGTGCATCTTACTATGGAAATCAAGCGGTGCATTTTATGTCAACCAAGGGAGACACCTGCTCCGTTCCTCTGTGTAAGTATTTTTTTATCATTGTTTGTATTTGTCAAAACATTTTAAACATACCATTACGCGGATTATGTCGAATTTGTTTTATCTAAGGCAGATTGTAGTATTGTTATATATCATGTTGTCGGTTATACTTTTAACGATGGTACACCCTGCACGGTTTTGTACTGATTCGTAGCATGAGCATATTACTCATAAACTTTCTGTAAATTTCGACTGCTTTCGCAGTAGTTGGTTTTTTTTAACTACATTTCAACAACACTTTATTATAAATGTTTAAATTAATAAATTCTTATATTTGCAGCGAAAGAGGGTCCAGTGCACACCGTTAAATGGAGTCCAAAAGCTACTGAATTCGTAGTTGTTTATGGTTATATGCCATCAAAGGCTTCGCTCTTTAATCTCAAATGCGATGTTATTTTCAACTTTGGTGAAGCACCTAGGAATTGCGCGTACTTCAACGACTTTGGGAATCATATCCTTTTCACAACTCTAAGCAATATTTTTCTTTTTTAAACAACTTTTTTCCGAGCAGCTATTGATGAGGAAGAGTTCGAAGGTGGGACCATGTGTTTTTGTTATTTATTTCATGTTAGGCGCAACTGCCTAAGCTTCTTCTTTACCTAGATTCGTCTACTACTTCTCTTCTCGTCAGTTGTTATCACTTTAGCCTCATACAGCCTCCCCTATTACGACAAAAAGAAAAACCAATTATTTTCCTTAACTCTCCGAAATACTTCTCATATTAGCGGGCTTCGGAAATTTACGCGGCTACATCGAAATGTGGGACGTAGCCAAGAGGAAGAAGGTTACCGATATGCAAGCACCTGACTCAACCCAACTGGAATGGAATCCCGATGGCGAAACCTTTGTGACAGCCACCACAGCCCCTAGACTACGCATTGGAAACGGGTAAGCAATTGTCACCGAAACACACGTCTTGTTTTGATCACCGCACTCGTTTCAGTTTCAAAGTATGGCATTATTCTGGAGCACTTTTGCATGAAACCATCTGGCCAAAGGGTCAGGAACTACTCGGAGTCGAGTGGCAACGCTTTACTGAGGGGGAATTCACTGAGAAAGCCATCACCAATGTCAAGATCGAGGGCATCAAATCTAGTCAACCGGAAGCTAGTAAGCAAGTTTACCAACCTCCGAACATCCGTCTTCTGAAAGAAGGAAAGGATCCGGAAAAGTTAGTGCCACAACCATCAGTAATTATTCCGGATCAGTCATCAGGTAAACGTTGGAACAATTACCGCTACAAGCCCTATTACAAACGACGGACCAACTAGATTTGCATTTAATAATAAATGATATCAAACTAACACTGTCTTTTTTTCTTTTTTAAGGAAACAAAAAAGGAGCACCAAACTCCAACAATCGTCCAAGGAAACAACAACAGAATCCAAGGACGAAGAAGGAACCATCTGCCAATGGTCAAAATATCAATGGCGCTGCCACTGCCATTACCTCTGAAAATGATGCCAACAATACCGTCAATGCCGCCGCGAATACTAATGCCAATGCCAAGAATAAACGTTTCTCATCCGGCCCTATTCGCCGGGCAGAGAAACCAAACATTGACGGCGCCTCTGCGCCGGCCGCCACCGCGGATGTTGCTGCTGGCGATGAGAACAACAAGCAAAACGAAAAGCGTGTCGTCAACACTGAAAAGGAGAAGAAAATTCGCCATGTGGCAAAGAAGTTGGCCGACATAAAGAAGCTTAAAGTACGACAAGATCAGGGCAACATCTTGGAATTGAATCAGCTAAATAAAATTTCTAAGGAGTCCAAGTTTCTCGACGAGCTTAAGGCGCTAAAACTCTCCAATTGAAAGATCTTAATACATCACTTGTTAATCAACCGATTGTCTCTGTCTCGTTCCAAAGTGTTTTGTTACCCTGGTTGTTTTTTATTTTTTTTTATTTAACACAACATCGTTAAATTTTTTTTACAAAAGTGAAATGTGATCTATAAATTGTTTGATCTTTTTTTCTATTCATTACCAAATTATTTTAATAACGTTATTATTTTTGCCACTTTCCATTTATATACGCAATTAAGAAAGAGAGAAAAAAAAACAAACCTCTACGTCAGAAAACTATGTACACATTTTTAATTACCAAATTTACCAGCCAACGTTAAGTAAAAAAAAAAAACATTTTCGGCATTCACGAGATTTGGAAAAATACATTTTATACTGAACAATACGAAGTTTTGGATTTTTTTTTTGTCAGTAACCTAAGTGTCCCATTTGGACTTCTTTTTCAGGAAGACTTCTTTGCCATCGTCTTGAACGGCGGCGTAGTAGCCAGCCGATTCGTATTTGGATCTCATGTACGCAATGTAACCGATGACGCCAGTAAAGCAGGCGATTCCAAGTCCCATAACTATAACGTTCTGCAGAGGCGACGCATTTTAGTTGATATGTACGTTTTGTTTGAATAGTGGACTTACTGGCTTTGTGTATAGTTCAAAATTGACAAGCCGGAATATACTTGTGGTTCGTATCGATCGTACCCCATCACCAGGCTGTGCTTTGGGAGCTGGTTTGTCGGCGATAGATGGATTGTCGTTGGATGACATCCTTCAGAAGCTGTGGCGATTTTTCTAGAGTTTGAGTGTGTGATGATTTGAATTCCGTTCATGCAGAAAAATAAACTTTTTTAATATAATATTACACAATGAACAAAAATGCATGTGTTTACCTTGGATTCGGACTTACGAGAAAACGTCAAATTTTGCAATTAACTGCGTTCAGCTCTTCTCAAATAGACGTATCCAAATGCACAACAAAGAGCACGAAATGGGTACGTTCAGTACTTTTTAGTGAAGCCAAGTTATATAAGGCAAGGACGCAATGGTATGCACTATGAATACAATAAAGCCTGGTACGCTGTTCGAGTGAAATCCAAATTTTCATACAAATTTTTCACTGCGAAATGTCAAAATGAACTTTTCAAGTGAAAGTTTCACTAGGCAGTACGCTGTTGAAGTGAAAAATAATTGTTCAAAAAGTGATTTGTAGACGGCGTTACTTGCTATTTCACTTGGTTTTTATTGTCCGTCGCATTAAATTTTTGACATTTCGGCTTGAAAATTTCACTTTCAATTTCACAGCAATTTCTTGGAGAGGAGTGAAAATTTCACTTCACTTGAACAGCGTACCAGCCTTTAGGAGATTCAAAGTAGGTAATTGTTCCAAATTCCTCGACAGCATTAGCTTATGTTTGAACCATTCTGGTGATTTTGGTGCTAGGAGCTAAAAAAACAGACCTATCTAGCAAACGAAATAAGTTAGTTAATCTTTATTTCTCTCCATTCCCGTTTTTTTTTCCCACATCGACAGCGAACGATGCAAATTATTCCCAGTTCCATTAGCTTTCATTGCGAGCGGAATTCAGAGTACCAACAAAATATACCAGTTTACAAAACAAAATGTTCTATTGCGCATTTCGCCTACTCTTCTGTTCCGAGATACGTTTTCATTAAAACAGGCCTATTGAATATTAAATGGTAAGCTTATAAGTATAGTGGCCTTTCTCCTAAGCCAGTTGGTTTATTTATTAGCATTGAAAATTAGTCGAAAATTGAAACCAGGTGCTGTTTCGACAGTACACAAATAGAGACTTAAAGTAATTGTAATTGTAAGTAATAGGCCCTGTACACTGCGACCAGAAGAGATATATTGTGTTGACCTCTATTATTTAACCTAGGGAGCTGTTGAGGCACTTTATAAACCTCAGTACCCTTTTTGGTTCCATGTTTCCTATTATCTGCAGGACTCAAAAATGCCGCTTGCCACAGCAGGGCATTCGCAAGGTATGTGTTCCGTTGTCTCCTCCTCTCCTCCGCAGAGTCGACAGGAATCAACGTCGGAAAGTCCCATTTTTTTGAAATGGTATCTTACCCCGTATTAATAAAGGCTGCGTAAAAGTAGTTACGTCAAATTTTTGTATACTAACTGGCGTCTGCTAACAAACTAACTTGTGCACATTTGTTTATTAATATGGGGGTAAGTACACAGTGACTGGTTAGATAACCTGTTACGATCCTTAGATCTTCCTTGCTTATAGCTAAAGACCAGCGAGCAGGTGTTCACTGCCCTCAAATCCCTTATGACCTGGTTTCCAAGCAACGGTGTGTATGTTGTCTAGTTATAGTTAGTTACTATATACTCCTTTCTGTTACAAATGCTCATTCATGAGTCTTTCTTCCGCTCGCGAATATGCTTTCGAAACTAGGCATGTTTTATTGAACATTACTTGATATTACTTATGAAAAAAATACATTACGTAAATATTTATATTATCAATGTTACTATATGTTAACTTTCTGTTCTACGCATACATGCAACTATTTTTTCGGTTCTGCTCCGCTCCAGTTGAATCGACTGTATTAACCGACACTATAAATGAATACATAATTTACTAAGTGAACTCGGACATGCGTCCGATATTGATATCAACAATCTCGAACACACTACTCATATGCCCGGGCTGCCAAATAGCAGTCTTATTGGTGCTACCAAAGTCTGCGACGCACAGTAATTCCGCTTAAAAATGACTCTTGTTCTAATAAATTTCTTAAAGATCTCTTAATAGTGACATCTGATTGTGTCTGGGGCTACTTTACTTAACTATGCTCTTCTTTGTCAAATCCTTCTTTTGTAAGCATGGATATACCATCCCCATGGAGTTTGTATAATCTTCCTCGCATTTGCACATTCTTCCTATATACGATCGTAAAGCGATTCATTCGTCAAATAGATGACGTCAAACATAATATTTGAAATTAAGACGAAAAAAAGTCTTCTTTGCTGTACCTATGTTTTTCTTGTTTTACATCCGTAGCTACAGAGATTCAACACATTATTACAAAATTGTATTAAACTATAGGTAGGTTTGTTCCTTTCATTTTAAATCTTTTACGAATTTTAACGAGTTCTTACGCATTTTACTCAATTGTCGTTCTTTCGGCTTCGAGAGAGCAAGATATTTCCCCTCTTACTAGTTTTTACTCAACAAAGAATTGAAACAACTGTCATTCGCCTGAAAACTGACAGCTGATTTGAATTTGTTGTTCTATTTGGCATTTGGGTGGAATATTCGCATCTGTAATTTTTCACAGGTTACTACAAAGCGTTCCCTAAGCCCTAACTTTTGCGTAAGTTTTCCTCTCTGAGAGAGAATTCATCCACTCCACTGTCATTTTGACAGTCTTTTCCATTTTTACTACAAAAGTTAAGGAACATGCCTTATGTATATAGTTGACGTACGAATCCTTTTTTTGTCCTTATAGCTAACGATTTTTGAAAATAAAAGTCTCATCTCAATTGAATCAATCAGTCGTCGCATCGAGATGTAAGGGATGCGATGAAAATATCTTCAAACAAATCAAAATATTTTCCTCTAACCCTTCTATGTTTGAAATTCGTTTTTAACTCCAGCACACATGCTCTTCTCGTGTGAATACATTTCCTGTATTGATGATGGGAAATGTATCAACAAACTACTGCGCTTGTTTCGTCATCGCACCTCATAGAATAAGCTCTTCATACACACACCATACGACACGTATTTTTAGTGAACTTATTTTTAGACCTAGTTTCGTCAAATCTTTAGCCGCTGGCAGTAATTCCGAAGACATACGGCGATTTGGTATCAATTGCGATTTTCTTTAGAAAATTAATAAAATTATTAAATTAAATAAGAAAAATAAATAAATAAATATCCAAATGGAATACGATACCAACTATCAGCAAATATGCAGTGCGCGTACAGTACAATCCGATAAAAAGGGATTTTTCAACGAGTTCTATTTGGAAGTCCGACAATCTTGCGGTGAAAAATGGCTAACCAACTATTTTGGAAAACTGAAATCGGATCAAGCGAGGATTCTTTCGATATTCAGCGATCGTGAAATATGTGATCCAGTTTTGGGTGTACTAGAGAACGTTCGGCCAGTCTATAAGGAGAAGGATGCACTTTTCTCGGCACAGCGGAGGGCTCAGGCGGAAAAATTCAATCTTCTTGGAGATCCGAAGCAGGCACTCGCCCATGCAAATTTAGCAGTTGTCAGAGCGCCAAGAAGAGGTGAGCGAAAGAGAACAAGATATCATAGAAATGTAACAAGTCTGTCGTATGTGTTGCTCTTATGTGTGACGTAATGTTTACAAATTGTGCCTTTGATTGCAGCCGGTGTCTGACAGGTGTTTCTTTTTTATTTTTAAAATTTCGCTGTAACTTTTCACTGATATAGCCGGATACTGAGTTTGACATGTTCATTCAATATATATATATGGATGACGTTCGGATTTCTAGTTTAGTAAGTCTGACAGCTGACTGATAATAAGATGTGTCTTGAGTTTTATTGGCCCAGATTGGTCACGTGAATAGTTTTTGCAGTTGACGTTTATGGAGGGGTAGCCGACAAATCTAGTCAAGAAAATTCTGCCGGTATACGCAGTTGATATTTTGAAGTGTCAAAATTAAAAAGTAAACCACAACAACTCAACGCGGTCGTATACCTAGTCCAGACTAGGTATTCGAACGTCCTTAATATGTGGGCTTATGGTTTTCGTGTATGGAAGGAAGGATATTGTGGGAGTCATTTTGCGCTATCGAATGATTTAGCTTAAAGTGGATATCGATAATAAAAGTGTACGATGGATAGGTTGGGTGTTAGTGGGCTAACCGGAAAAAGTATTTCTTCCCATCTTACAATATTTTTCCTTTTACCCGGAGTTTTTTTTTTAGGTAGGTAGCCTGATCTAACTTTAGGGTATAAACATTGAAAAATGTACTGAACTAAGTCCGGCAACAAGCTAATGTGATTTTTCTAAGTTTGAATGTTTGCCCGCATTTCCTTGACCGCTAATCGAAAGCGAAACGTCAAATAAATGCCAAACACTATAAAAAAATATATCTAACGATTTATGTCAGATTTCGCTGAGTTCTTAGGGAGAGATGAGTTTCGAACATAAAACCATCCATAATCCATTGAATAAGAGAAGACGGATCGATCTTTAATATCAAGTGCAACAATCTTCGTTTCACCGAAGTGATGGAGAGATTAAGCTTCACTTTTTCGTAAGATCATGCATCAGTTGTTTTATTACTAAGAAGTTTCCGTCATTTAAGATATTTAACAAGCTGTCGATGACGACTTATTAGAGTTTCAAAGACATTGAGAAGAGTAAATGTAAGTGCTATGGGTCGTTTATTGATGGGAAAAGGAGATTCCAACTTCTCAGAAAGAGCGCAGAAGAATAGGACAGATGGGAAACCTTACGCAATATGTTTTTGTTCCGATTAAACCTGTGGCCACAAGGAAAAACCGCTTAAGTCGACTTTAGATAATAAATTTATTTGTTTTTTAGTTTGGTTTTTTTCCCTTAATCCAAAATAAAAAAGTGTCTTAAGGTGTTACGTTTTCTTGAAATTGTTGCCACTTATTTAAGATAGAAAGTTGAAAAAAATTACAAAATAAATGTGAGTACGCTGAGTCTAATAACATCGAAATCTCAATTTCGTCTAAAGTCGACTTTAGCGGTTATGGTTCGTGGCCACAGAAACATGACTTTCTGCTAGAATTATAATTAACCGACATTTTTCTGAGTGCTCCAGAATTCAAAACTTTTTCGGGATTTAATTGCCATTTAGTTTACTTTCATTTAGGGCTTAAATGCACAGTAGCGTTGTAGCTCTACTAAGGAGTTTCAAAGCGATTAAGGCGACTAGATCGGTTTGGACTAGATGTAACCTGAACGCAAAAGCTAGATTGGTCGGGAACGTCACTTTTCCTAAGTCAGTCACATGTGCAAACTGTCAACTTAGTACTCCCTCCATAAACGTCAACTGACGCAGCTTCCCATGTGACCGATCTAGACCAATCAAAACTGAGATACATCAAGTCAGTGTCAGCTGTCAGACTTACTAAACTATATACTTTAACGTCTCCATTGTAATTAGAGTCCAAATCAACGCAAGTTAAGCTTTCATTAATAAAAAGGCAGAGCAATAGGTTTGTTTGACGTGGCTAGCACTAGTGCCCACTAGACGTCATGTCAAACACAGGTTTTCAATACCAGGGCGATTTGAGTGCTATATCGAACACATTAGGGTAAGCCCAGTGCGCACTAGGGCCCACGTCAAACAAACCTTATGCCAGATGCCACTACAGAATTAGATTGGTGAATACAGAATGACAGCTGTGTGCTCTAACTAGAAGAATAAGGCAGAGAAAAAGCCCAACTACTGTAAAAAGAATTAACATTGAGATCAAATTTTAACGGCTACAGATAAAGTCGAATAAAAGTGATGGCATTCACTGATGAAGTACGTTTGAATTAACCAGATCTGTCAGTTTGATCGAAATGCACTGTAATCTGTTACGTTTTTTAAAATTGTTCGATTCCCTTTATTGAATGTTATACAAAGTATATTTACTTAGTAAAAATAGACAAAAGTATTTAATTTAACAGGATAAATCGATGAACTAAATTATTACACTATTATTCCTTCACCTGCAGATGTCGATGCTCAAATTGACGAAGGTCTAACTCTGGCTTTAGCCTTTTGGACGCGAGCTCTCATTCTCCTTGACATGGGCGATGGAGAAGGTGCCCTAAGCGACCTTAAGTTGGCTGCAAACTATGGCGTGGAATCCAAGTCAAGTATTGACTACTATCTCAAAATGGCCAAGGCCTACGCATGTAAGTCAAGCCAATTTATTTTCAATTTTGCACTATACGATCCAATGACAATTCTTTCCGCACTAGGTATGGGTGAACCAGCTCGAGCAGAAATTTCTATAAAGATCGCCGAAAAGCTTGCCCCAGGAGGATCGAGTAAAATTGATATTTGCCGTCAGGAAATTGCAAATGTCAAAGCGAGTCCAAGGAAAAAATCGCCGCTTATTCCCACGCCGGTTGGAGGGGAAAATTTGAACTTGAATGGTGCATCCAATTTAGTGAAATTGGTCGAGAGTCAGGATAGAGGAAAGTTTATTGTGGCCAACGATGGACTAAAGACTGGTGATGTGGTTCTTTCCGAAGAGCCTGTAGCTGCGTGTTTGCTGCCAAATTTCTTTGGCAGTCATTGTCACAATTGTTTCGAGCGGTTGATAACTCCTGTTCCATGTTTGAGCTGTTCGGGAATCGCCTTTTGCTCGGCTCAGTGCATGGGGGAAGCGTGCTCCACCTACCACAGATTTGAATGCGCATTCATGGACTTGTTTATAGGTAAGTAAAGAAGTGACATTTGAAATGGATTTTATACAAAATCCTTGTAGGATCTGGAATGTCAATTCTCTGTTACATTGCGTTGCGAATCTTCACCCAGGCTAACGGCGTAGATCACGGTTTGCGCGTTGCCAAGGGTCTGATAGAAAGCCTCTGTACCCACGCCGAGTCCCGAACAGCAGATGATTTCTTGCAGCGAAGTCTCATGGCTGGGTTCCTGATGAGATGCTTACAGAAGGGAAACTATTTTGGCCGGCGCACAACAGAAGGTGTCAACCCCACCGCCTTGGAACTGAAGGTCGCAACAGCATTATTAGGCCTTCTGCAAGCACTGCAATTCAATGCACATGAAATCTTCGAAACAATGCTGTCGGACAAGCATCGTTTTGACGGTTCGAAGTATATCTACGTCGGTGCTGGACTCTACGGAACCGGCTCATATTTCAATCACGAATGTTGGCCAACAGTGACTAGGTATTTTGTGGGCAAACGCATCGTTTTGGCTGCGACACGACCCCACAAACCAAATCAAATTGTCGCAGAAAATTATGGGCCGGTTTTTACAAGAATGAACTTGAAGGAACGTCAGCGAGCCCTTCGTGGACGGTACCTATTCGATTGCACCTGTGATTGCTGTCGAGAAAATTGGCCAACTCTGCAGAAACTTGACAAGCAGGTTAGATTCTGGTGTCCAAATGCAAATTGTGGATCACTGCTGCGGTTTCCGAAAGACCTTGCCAAGGATGTACGCTGTGCGAGATGTCGCAAAAATGTTTCATTGAAAGAGAGCATTGTGAAGTTGATCAAATGCGAGGAGATGTACAGGGAAGCAGCACAGGCTATGAAGGTAAGTCCCTCGAAGATTGGTTGGTTTTGCAGGTGCTTTTAAAGTTGTTTATCGTTTCAGAATCAAAATACAGAAAATGCGACAGAGCTGCTGAAGGAGGCTTTAGATCAGTTTTATTTAATTGCCGCTCTGCCTCACAAGGACACATTAATTGCTCAGGAATCCCTGCGTGCTTGCTTCGCAGACACGGGGACTACCTTTACAAAACAAACTTAAATATATTATATTCTGTTGTGTACTCGTATCTTAAATGGCAATGTGAAAATAGAGGTTCTCATTATTTTTTAAATTATTCATGAGTCTTTGGGTTGCATTCAATTTTCAGTTCCCTTACAATATCAGTGCGAGGTCAGTACTCAGTACTGAAGCGCTCACCCAGTGCGCAGGCCAAACAGATCTAAATGCAACCATTTTTTGGTAACAGCATCACAGTTCAAATGGATAATAAGCTACGTTTCACTTCCCCAAATGACAAACAAAGAATTCTTATGCAGTACTCTGCCAAAGAGATTGATACAACTAAACACTCTGGCGTATACGTAACATTTTCAGGTTTTTTTTATGGAACTACATATTTAAATCCTACGACTAAAATGTTGTTGTTAAAATCCTAGTTTGACGTCTAAAATTGGTTCAACTAAGCATCAACAAACGGCGGGTCACGAGTCACCAATTTAAATTGCCGCATTGTTCTGACTGATCAGTTAAATAAATATTGACATATTTCAAAAGCTAACCATGGGGACGTTCAAGTATCTAGTTTAGTAAGTCTGACAGTTGACTGACTTAATGTACCTCAGTTTTAATTGGACTAGATCGGTCACATGGGCAGCTGTTTCAGTTGACGTGACTGAGTACTAAGTTGTAGTGTTCCTTAAACATCGATAGTTTAATACTATCGATAGTTTTATATATATGCGATATTCTAAAGATGGGGTTGTAAATTTGTCCATAATTTATCAATAAAAAAAAACGTATTTTTTATTATTCGAAGAAAAGTGTATCAAAAATATTTAGGTTATATTTAATAAATAATAGGGTATTTAAATTCTTCTCCTAAAGCCTATTTCTTTTTTCTGACATAATATCACCTGCTTTAGAGAACACTCGTTCCGCGTTGCTGGAATGCACATGTATTTACTTTCACCAGCGCCAGCGGCCACAAACGCAATTTGCAGTAAATAGGTTACAGATAATACCTAATCATTTGTCTAATCTACATACCTCCCTTTTTCCAAAGTTTTATTGTTATAGGTTAATTTTTTATTGTAGCATCATAAACCAGATGCAGTCGATTAATATCTAGACGAGACCGATGTCTAGACACTGCAAAATATTAACATACCGAAGCAGCTTTGATCCAGAAATGTTTTATAATATGTGCTCATTAATGCGTTTCGATAGTATCGATATTTTTTTTGAACCATCGATAGTATCGATAGTAAAAAACTATCGATAGTATCGATAGACTATCGATGTTTAAGGAACACTACTAAGTTGACAGTTCGCATATGTGGCTGACGTAGGAAAAGTGAAGTTCCCGAACAATCTAGTTTTTGCGTTCAGGTTACACCTATTCCAGACCAATCTAGTCGACTTGAGACAACTAAGTTTTTGAATGTGCCCAGTGTCATAAGCCCATTCCCGGAAAGGTTCAAACATGAACTGCTACTTTTGTCGGAATAAATACTCACAGCGAATCTCGATAGTGTCAAGTATTTCATAGCACTTTTGTTAACGTTTTCGTGAAAACAACTCCAAAAAGAACATTGCATCTGGTTGATCTATTTTTAGGTTAAATATGTTGAGAAATCAATTTGGGTGCAAACTTCGAATGACTAAATATACAATTTAACCGGTGAATGTGGAAAACACGTAGATAAGTGTCGAACGCTGTTCGATTGGACACACGAAATCTAAAATCAGAAAGCAGTATCCGAGAGCCCAATCGAATAATAAATTAAAGTAATGCCAAATTGCAAAAATCAACAAACTAATGCAGAAAGCAACGGAAAACCCATCAACAAAATTGTTGATTTTTTGTGGCAGCTTTATGCGATTGGGTATGGGTAGTTCCCAACAACATCAGTATCAAATAAAAAAAAGAAATAAAGTACACGACTGGATCGCAAGAAACTTTTTCGTTAAAGTACTTAAATAAATTGCACTTTTGGCTTAAACATATTGGTTTTATATGAAATTTGGCAGGTTTTTTACGTTGGTTAGGTCGAAGCAAAAAAAAGCAAACCATAGGTTTCAACTAAAAAATAAATTCGACCTTTTTTTATTGACAGTTCATTGCTGCAGGCAGAACTCGGCCAAAACAATGTGGCAATTTAATTTTGTGACCCGTTACCCGCCGTTTGTTGATGCTTAGTTGAAATGTTTTGACATATTTTCACAATGGTCCCCCCTTCTCATTTTAGGTCAAAGCAAAAAAAAATCCATAAAGACTGACATTAGCAAAACAAAAAATTGCATAGTTTTCAAAAGTAGACAAATGAACAATAATAGTGATTTTGAATCACCTTATAAAAAGATCTCTGGTTTCTATGAGTTTTTCTTTTTTAATATTTGAAATGAATGTCGTTTTATTAAGTTAACAATAAACAATTAAGAACGAGGCTTGATGGCTTTTGAATACTGTTTATTTTGTGGGACATTTACATGTTTACTTATAGATATGGCGAAGGGCCAAATATGGTGCCTGGTCCTTCTAAAGAACTTACACCCTACTCAAACTATCCCCTTACCTAAATGGTTACAAAAATGATTGCACGATATTAGAGACAGACGGAGATTTATATTGAGAGAGAGATTATACATTGCAAAGCTGTTTTGTACAAATAATTTAACCTTTCGAGATCGTAAGTCTTAATGTCCACTGTACACTCACTCGAAGGGTTTTACGTTCAAAACTACCATGGATATCTTGACCAGACTTCAGGAATATCTATACTTAAGCGCCATAGAGCAGGACTGGGCATTCTCTCTTGTTTTATTTTCTTTTCTATACTTTTTTTTACTTTGTCCATGGTCTGTCTGAGATCGGATTTATCTTTCTCTTTTCTTTTCTTTTTTTTTGGCACGAAACGAAAGTGTGATGGTGGTGCATGGTGAGGGGGCAAGAACTCACCCCGTCCGATGAGCTGAGCCGAGCGTCCTCAAGCGTATCGCGCCCTCCTCACCTGTGGCCAAGCTGCCCCTGTCGCTCAATCCTGGGGTGGAATCCCCTAAGCTGATAGTTAATAGTCACTTTTGCTATAGTCAAATCGTTAGTCAAATCGTAGCGGAGTCACTTCAAAGGTTGGCATCACATCGCCTTTTCTGAATATTATTTTGTCGTTAGCTGTCACTTATAATAAAATGTATGCTTACTCGTTTCCATTCCGCAACGCTCTTTGATTTTTTTTAGTCATTTTAAATTTGTCTCCAAAATATTCTCACGAAACACAACTTTATTTTGAAACGGTTAAGATTTAGGTACTGTAGAAATGACAGCTAATAATAAAATAATATTCAGAAAGGGCGATGTGATGCCAACCTTCGATATTTTTTGTTGCGATCAACTTACATAGGAGAATAACGATCTGACTTTCGTAAAAGTTACTATCAACTATCCACACCTGGCTCGCAACAATGGCGCCCGACGTGGGGCTTATACGGATCTTGTCCATAATCTTCTTTGTTGCCTTGAAAGGGCTTTTCTAATCAATCGCCTTCAAAAGCATAAGATTTCTGATGTGATACTACTGTCAGAGTTTATAGCGGAGTCTTGCTACATAAAGTCCCTAACTATCTCAAAACTAAATCTTTATATAATGACGTTGAAAGTGAAGACCCATTTCACATAAAAAGCTATAAATTTGTTCCTTTTCTTTGATATAAGCTGTTGTATTTAAAGCATGCAAATAACGTGTACGCAGAGATGTGAAAACTCAACCCTTTCGTCGTTAGTAGAAGCAGCTTACCGTCATGCGTGCTGTCTATTTTGCGTGGTTGACAGGAAGCCGCATTCAACTTCTACGATGATGGTATTTCATTAAAATGCAGTTTTTAGTAACACTTATGGATGGTTTTAATTTTATTGAAATTTACTGAAGATTAGATCACAACGGGCTTTGTTTAACTTTATTTGTTCATAATATCGAATTGTTCTTACTTACATTTAACAAGTTAAACTTATAGTAAATAATTTAAAAAGAAAATGTAAGATGTTTATTGTTTTATTTGATTTGTGACGTGTTCTGATATATTTCATAATTACTATTACAATTAGTTGTATGAAGTTGTTTTTTTTTTTTTTGAATAATAACAGTCGTTCTATAGAACCTTTCAGAAGGTGAGTAAGTCCTTAATTTAAGTAAAATAGTTACATTTTTATTATTTTATATTTAAAGTTTCAAAGTTAAAAAAAAACAAACGTCAAAACTTTATTTAAAAATACATATTTGGAAAATTTTAATAATGTTACTATCTAAGAATATTTTTTTATATGTATAATCTGAAAATACATTTTATCCTTTTTAGTTTATATAAATTTTCTGCTATTCATTAAATTAGGTTATATTATTCCGTTGGATATACGAGTAGCAGAAGAAATTGTGATTTAAATAAGTCGAAAAAATGTAGCTACTAAAAAATTAAACATAAAATTGCAACGAATAGTTTCAGATCCACGCACACTTCAGTTTTTACACCAAAATATGTGCTGTCTGCTGTGAATGTTATTTATGTGAATAAATGAAAAAAACCTGGAGTAAAGCCGATGATTCTTTTTTGGTAACAGCTAATAACGTGCACTATCCTACCAGAAGCATATAAGCGGAATAGATGCCGCCGCATCCGAAGATATAAAGGGTTAAAGATGGGAAATCGGTTCAAACAAATACTAGAAACTTGATACTACTCTGTACACAGTCTGGAAACTAGGACATTGTTGAATAAGTAAATAAACAACTTGTTAGTTTAATGATTCTAATTTCTTCCTTGAAGTGTAAAGGAATCGTCCTAAATTTCCGGATGCTCGAATAGTCGTTTCAGTTCCAGAAAGTGGAAGAATTGGCAAGAAAAGATTCGAAAACTGTTTCGAAACAAGCTGAGAAACAGGGAAAAAGCCGCGAATGAGAACACCAGATGGAACTCCATGTAAACTTTTATATTTTTGGGACGAATGAAAGCACCTAGAACGTTTGCGTAAGCGAACGACTCTTTCCGTCGGCTATTTATCAGGCGTGAGGGAAATGGGTATGAAGTAACCCAAAGGAACACTATTTACTTGTACATACATTTATTTCCAGGAGAATTCACAATCTGAATGCAACTATTCAAGCAAATCACTTAATGGACTCTGAAAATGAATGGACTGCGAAACATGTAGCATCAACAGCAACAAAAAGTATACCAACTAAGAAAACAAACAAAAAGCAAAATAAAATAAAATGAACAAAAGAGAAAAACTAAAATTTCTTGTTTCTGCAGCTCTGCACATGCATTTTATTTATTTCATCATCATCAACATCACATTTCATTCATGAATGACGTCAAATTTTCACATTTCTGTGTCATTGTTATTTTTCTTTTTATATATTTAAATTAAATAGAAAAAAATGCCTAAATTGTCATCCTTACTTCACGTTACAAACAAAAGAAAGCAACTAAACAAAAAAAAAACACAAACAAAGAAAAAACTCGATTCGTATATCTTTTCAAAAGATAACTCGAGTTCTTCCTCTCATCATTGTTTTCTCCATAAATATCTCTTTTCTTTTTTGCGTTCTAAGAAATAATAAATTCAATAAATTATTATCTTATACTTAAATTATTAAATTATTTTATACACAAGTATTCAATTATACATAAGAAATAAAAATAAGAATACATTCAAGTAAAAAAGAAGAAAATCAAAAGAAATCTTTTTAAAAACAATGTTCACTGTTTCGCAACTTGCAAACCAGTTGCGTTGTTGTAGCCACCAAACGATTCATACTCTTTTGCTTAGCACATATATATATATAATATATAACGACTAATGTTTATAAATCATTTTATTTCTTTTCTTCCAAAAAGGCATAGTTTTTAAGGTTAGAAACAAAATATTTGGATTGACAAGTACTTTCTAAACTGTTTTTAGTTTCATTTGATTTTAAGGACTTTCGTCTAACAAATTAGCCTCAGCTTAAGGTAAGGAATAAGGTAGTGTTCTTTAAGCCACGATACATGCGGTACTCTGTCTCAAATGCGTCTTTGAATAAATTTTCATTTTCCAAAAAAAAGTCAAAAAATGTTGTTCTTTTCGTTACATCTCAATTTTTTCTTTCGTGATTTTTGCTTTCTTGTTTTTTTTTATAAAATAAAATTGCTACTATATTAATAAAAATAAATAATCATAGTATCACTTAGGGTTTTTGTTTCGTTAAAGCTAGAGAGCATTCTTGTGTTGCGATTGAATCACGTCATATTGACACCCAATGCTCGACTGGAGTACTCGTACACAACATAACTAATGGAAACGGCTGGCAAAACTTTAATAAAATTAGGCGTTATACCCCGGTATAGGCCACAGACACCCTCAGTTCGTAGGATCCGCTTGAATACGTCCAGCATATTGTCGTCGGTGGCTGACTTCAACGATCCCGATGCAGTGCTTCCAATTGGAATCGATTTTGACTTGTTGACGACTGCAAAAAAAAATAATAATATTAGCCAAACTGAAAGTGGAAAGGTTCATTGATGTTGCTGCTTACCTTGCGCTTGTAGTCGCGTCCTAACTAATGCTAATGGATAGGAACACACTTGACCGAGTGTACTTGATGCACTGCCACACGCTAGGAGTACGAGGAAATTTGGCTGCTCATTTTCGGCATTATTGTGACTGCTGATGTATTTCTTCTTGAGAGTCTCATAGACGGCTAAATCGATGCCAGCGTACGGTATGATGCCAAGCATATTTGGAATGTAACCGCGATAGAAGCTGCGAATGCCTTCACGGGTGTAGATCTTTTTAGCCGCATCGGCTATTCCCGTATACTGGCCAGTTTTGCGTAGTGCCAAACGTGTTTTTAATACTTCCATGGGATAGATGACAGTTTGGCTGATACCACCGGCACATGCGCCCGCCAAAAATCGTTCACTAATCGTCATTTGGCGTTTTTCGTCGCCACGTATCAAACGTTTGATTTTTTCGTAGGCGGCGAATTTGAGTGCTGATTCAGGCGCGATTTTGAGAACGTTGATACCATTGCCGCGCCACATACTGCGAAGGCCACCCTCGTTGAGCATATATCTTAAACAATCTGAGATTCTCGATTTATGTGTTTGAACCTGAAAAGAAGAAAGCATAAAATTAGTGACTCGATTAGCTGGTTTTATTTAGATGGTGTGAGCTGTTTACTGTCTACCATGGGAATACAAAGATTATTTTAGCACAACTCGTGGCTACAATTAACGCCTTGGTGCGTGATTGGGAATTACGATAGCCACATGCCAAATCGATGTTAATAAGAGCATGAATTCATGCAGATTTTAGGGCAAAGATGCTACTTTCAATTGGAAATTAGAGCCGAATTCATTGATACGTATCATAAGTGACCAATTAGCCTAATCTGGGAATGTTATTCTAGTTTCTTTTATATTCACCTATGGCTGTATGTAAGCAACTACAATAAGCAACGAAAAAGTCGATTGGAAGTACTACTAAACAAACAAATTTGACTCTCAGTTTTCAGACAAGTTGTTTAAAACCAAAATCTATTAACGATATTAATTTTGACGGCTGAACTACTTGGCGAGAGCTGTTGCAAAGATTGAAATTGCAGTTTTCGATATAAAATCCTCTCTCGGAAACGCGCAATTTGTTTATCTATGAGTTCGTCGTCCGTTTTTTAGTGCCCATTCACTTAAACATGCTTTCACTCCAAGCTACTTGACAGCCAGATTGTTCGAGTTATCAACTATTTCACTTAGTGACTCAACGTTGCAAGCCGAATTTTGTTAATAACATGAGTTTTTGATTGATGTACAAAAATAACCTTTCGAATACCGGTTATCGTGAAGATAATTGTCAATTTCACTGAAGTAATGGTTTGAATCTGCACTATTTACTTTTTCATAGATGTCATCCAAGTTAGCAAAGGTAAGATTTGTTAATAGTTTCGAAAATTGCGTTTTTAGCAGAATTTCGAATATAAAATAAAATAAATAAATAAATAAATAAATATTTTGGCGCGACAGGTCTATGGGACCCAAGGCCTAGCTTCTCACAACCATTCGTTTTGTGTGGGTTTTCAATTTTTGGGACGAATGGAAGGGATCTACAATTTTACGCCGAGTCCAAACGGCTAATTGAGAAGCTCATTCATGACAGTTTTACTCTCGGAAGTTTGTCAGACGTTCGCGAGAGAATTTGGAATATATTGTCGTGTTATCTCATAGCTTGAATAGTTTGAATATTTTTAACTCATATTGGGTGGTGCCCAAGCTATAAGGGAAACGTCAGCTAATAGTTCTGGCATTTTCGAACAATATAAGTAATTTTTTGTAGCTGTTCGAAAGTAAATAATAAACTATGTAGATTATCCACAAATAAATTTGATTATCTTTCAGTATATGTTAATAGCGTCAGTTTTAGACCCCTGCTCTTGGCACTCTGTCTATAAAATCTAACTTGGTAGAGCAACCAAACCATTGCCAAGTTTAGTGACGTATAAAAAAAATATAAACATCAATATTGTGTTCGGACAACGAGAATTGAAATTGTTCTCAGTTAATCATATGAGAAAAAAACAACATTTCGTGCAATGTTGCAATAGACGCCACATGCAAAACGACAACATCTCTTTTTCGAATTTGAAAGTCTGGCAATTATCCAACAGGTGAAGGTCACCGATTTCAGAAACATTCACAAGTACAAACTCAAGCTGATATCTTACCTGCAAAAACACTTTTATCCTATCTAATGGGGCTGTACATGTGCGCGATACAGCTCCTGCTATACCACCGGCTGCTAGATGTCGCCACCACATCCCGCTTTGCATTTCACTTTGTGTAAAGTCATCAGGTACATTCATATCTTCGCCAATATCGAGGTACTGCAAGAAAGAAAAGAGAACAAAATTAATTTCATTTCAAAAGTGAACATTAAATTTTATATTATATATTAAAAATAAATAAATAAAGCCATACGCAAAAATTAATAGTTACATGAATTTCAGCCTCTTCAACAGCTGGCAGAGGCAACATCATCTTGGCTGCGATTTAATTTAATTTAATTAATTTTAAAAAATTACGGAACTTTTAAATAATAAATTTAAAAGAAATGAAAAGAAATAAAAATGCTATATTTGACACTAAAACATATTCAAAGCGTGCCAACGGCCAACGCTGAAATTAGCACTAGTTCTTTTTTGTGGTGCAACATCGTTCTGCCGGCCGAACTGCTCTCTCATTTGGCACAAAATGCCAACAGAAAATTGCATTAAATTAAATTATAAAGAGAAGTGCAGTGTCAAGTATATAACCAACGCTTTTCGAGGATAGTTTTAGTGTTTTTGAAGCGTGCGCTCTATGGTATAAGGAAGTAGACGGTGCGCTCTTGATATTGCCACGCAGTTTGACGCTGATTAAATAAATGAATAAAGAGAAAAGGAGAGGGTGACTAGAAGGGAGACGAAACAAACGAATTAACAGAGCAATTCTGGTCAATTGCATAATAATTGCCATGCCACCTAACCACCCCCAGATACTAGACAGTATTGTGTAAGAAAATAAACATGCCATGCATTGCATGATAGTCAGTGCAACAGGGTGTAATAGGGATGAGTTTTATCATATGTTGAATGGGCGCATGCAACTAGGGAAATCAACATGAATTGGCTAGTTTAACTAGATGTGTATTATGAAAGTGAAAGGATCATTAAAGTTGGAAATCAATAGAAAAGCTTCCGAGTGCACTGAATCAAAAATTATCTCTCATTCATTATTATGCATCTTGAGGCAGGGATGGTTATCAAATTTAAAGAAGTGTCATGTGGGTCATGTCATGACATTACATTCTTTAGCGAATTTAATACTCTTTCTTTATGTTAGTAACTCCATCTGTTGTGTACCTATTCTCGTTTTGGTTCATGTCTGTACTAAATGAATTTTTCAAATCGCGATTGCGACATTTCTAACAACCCTGGCTGTGTAGGTAAAATTATTGAGACCGTTTGTAATTAGCCTGCGCTTAGTAATTATGTTCCACTTAAAATGTATAAACAGAAATGTCCACGCGCTCCGTAAATTAACATGTTTTGGATACCTACTGGGCAAACACAAAACAATTTAAGGCAGGTGATCGACGCATTACTATTAACTTGTGAAAATTGCTAAGGTGTTATCACGCAGCTTTAAAAGTTTATTAACAATCTACATAAATATTTGGCCATGATGTTATCCCACTAAAAGTGTAAGCCCTACATCATTTGTTAAAGAAAATACACAGAATAGTATTTTTTCTCTTATACGCATTAGTCAGTAACGTCAAAATCAACTTTGTTTACGAACTACCGTATTCAGTAAAACCATGAGAGAAGTTTGAAGTTTGAAAATGTGTGTTGTTTGGACGTTTTTTGCAGGCCAGCAAACAACAACTCTATAAATGAAAATGTGCGCATAAAAGCAAACAGAAAACTTCGAAAATAATAAAACTTTCGAAAAATTGATTTTTTAACGGTGAAGTTCTAGTTCAGTAAGTCTGACAGTTGACTGACTTGATTTATTTTAATTCATAAATTGGCCTAGTTCGGTAACATGTACATCTGTTTCAGTTGGAAGGGTAGCCGACGAATCTAGTCAAGAAATTTGTAACTGAGCACTAAGTTGACAGTTCGCATATGTGGCTGTCATAGGAAAAGCGACGTTCCCGACCAATCTAGCTTTTGCGTTCAGGTTACATCTAGTCCAGACCAATCTAGTCGACTTAAGACAATTAAGTATTTGAAATTTGAATGTACCAAATATGAGTCTTTTAAGCATCAAATCGAGATCGAGCACAATGAACGGGACCATCTGATTTATTCATAAAACACTTTTGAGCAAACTTCATTCCCATTTATGCAAAAAATCGTTGCATATTTTTGGGTACAATTATGCATAAAGATCACCTTAAATAGAACGCAATTTTCATTGTCAACATTTTTATTTTGAATAGTTACCGGCGCACAAGTGCCTGAAAGAGGATACATTTTGTTTACAATGTTTTTCGGTTTCAGTGGAATTTTGTCTTTAATTTTGAGGAAATTTTCTCTCTAATGACCTGCCGGCTGTCATGCTTTGAAACCAGAGAATGATTTCGTAACTGATAATCATATAGCAATTAAAAAGTTGCAGAATGTCCAATCACGAGACTAGCGGCCACTTTCCAAAAACCCCAAATAAATGAGCCAAATTTAAAAGCAAATATATTATACACACTTATAATAAAAATAACAAAAAAAAATGTCAGTGCCAATGACAAATTTCGTCTCTTCCTTGTTGAAATTCCTCAGTGTGTGTCTATTTTGCATGTCTGTATTTGAATATCTCATTATTGGCTCGGCTAAAAATATACACCGCATGCAAACAATAACGATATTATGATAGTCATTGCAATTACGTATGTATGAAAATTATTATTCCAATAAGCGTAGCCTTCGCAAAACCAAAGGGCCATCGACTGACAATATTGTTTCGTTTTGAAATGTATGATGCAGTGTCACGAGTTTAGGTAATTCAAATTAAATTTATAAAATGGACTTTAAACCGTTCAGTGATACGAGAATTCATGAAAGAACACCTACGCACGCCCACTAAATGTGTGTATCAAGTCATGTGAGTGAAAGAACTGTTTTTTATTTAGCACCTTGACTGATATTTTGTTCGATACGAACTCTATTCCTTTCCTATATTTCTAATTTTAAATGCGCATAGTAGTATTTCTACAATTGTACGTAATTAGCTAGAGATTAACATAAAAATAGAAACCAACACCATCGTTGGGTAAATAATTAGATTAAAGACCTTTCTTGGTGACAGCCGATATTAGAAGATTGTATAATAGGTGAGTTTGAATTTAGATCCTTCGATACTGGGTGCAATTGAACTTGTGCTAACTAACGTCAGCCATTTGGGGGTAAAATTGCTAATTTGATAAGCGTGTGTCGGCGCATTATGGATTTTTTTTAGGTTATGTGATGTGTCATGTTGCGGTGCAATGAAATAAGAAAGGAAAAAACACATTTAACAAGTTAATATACTCGAGTCATTCTACATTATCGTACTAGATTTCTTCTGTAATTTACTTTTGAAAGCAAAAAGTCAATAGTTTGACAGTGACATCTCCAGACTTAAGGCTGAACTACAAATACAAATTCAGTGCCTACACAAAGTATTTGTATTTGCATTGTTCTCGATTATAATGGATAATTGGTAATTTTCATGTTCTCCGTCATTCGCTCACTTTCGCACGCAAATTTGACAGATAGCTAAAGTCACCTATGAGTTAGACACTATAGAAAACTTGGCATATAGAATTCTGACCTTTACTTTCGACTGTTGTAGTTCAACCCAAAACCGATAAAAATCTGTTTGAATTATTCTTAATCCAGCTTAAGTCAACGTTCGATGCAATGAAAATTGTTTTATAAAATGTTTATGCAATTTCGACCAATTCTTCACGCTTAAGCCCATTTAATCTTTATATGCATTCATAATGCTTCATAATTTGTGGGAGATCTGTCATTGAAGAAACGTTGAAAACAATTCTTTTGGAATTCGCAAAGTACACCAAGCAAGTGAACATCCTTTGAACTCTGAATGAACAGCGTATCTCTCGTTGCGCAGAGTTTTATTATCTCCCGAGTTTGCCTAGCCAGTTCATTGTTAATTAAACATGAATGGGCGTAATCGAGTCGAATATGTACTAGAATATCCCTGAGATCATGACGCGTTGTGTAATATTTATAAAACTGGAATATTTGCACGCAATGCGTTTTGCGTAAACAAAACAAAGGGAATATAATAATCCTACCAAGTACTGACACATTATTTCGCAATTTCTTTCTCAGTTTACATCATCCAATCTTTCTTTTTGTATACTACTACATTTTTGTTCTTCTCTTTTCATCTTTCTTTAATAAATTTGTTTTTATTATACCGTGTGTAGATCACTTCTCTAGCAGCTAAGAAACAAAGTGATAGCACTTAATTTAGTTTCTTCTACATTGACATCGAATTGAAGTGTCACAAAGAAATTAAAAACTATGCATGTGGATGTACTAAACTCGTGAGTTGGGTACTCCTCCCCTTGCGTCAGTATGACAAAGCAAAATGAACTTCATTATATCTTATGATAATTAATTTGAAATGAGATTCAACTGCAGCGCTATGATAAGATATTTCACGCCTAAAATATAATATTATATTGAGTTGATTGAGCAGGTACATTGACGTCAAAGGTTGATAAGCATTTTCAAAAATTTGGCGAAAAGCAAAGACCAAAGTAAGTATGATAAGAGGTTTCACAATACGATTTAATAAACGTGACTTTGAAATTAGGTTCGCTAAAAAAAGGGATTCAGAAAATAAGTAAACATATTTAAAAGAAAAAGAAAAGTAATCAGAAGTGAAAAGATATTAAAAACAGTGAAGAAGATGCAGCAAGTTGAAAGTAATATTATATTTAACCGTGAATAAAGCCGAATAAATTGAATGAAAATGAAATTAATTGACAGATCGTTAGTTTGGGCGACAACCTTTAATATTGGTAAACACCAGAGACTTGAACCCTTTAATAAGCTCTCTGTTAACTCGTCTCGGTCGTTTTTGGAGTAAATACCATCGCAAGAGTCTCCATCTATAAATAAATATAAATAAATATTTTGGCGCGACAGGTCTATGGGACCCAAGGCCTAGCTTCTCACAACCATTCGTTTTGTGTGGGTTTTCAATTTTTGGGACGAATGGAAGGGATCTACAATTTTACGCCGAGTCCAAACGGCTAATTGAGAAGCTCATTCATGACGGTTTTACTCTCGGATGTTTGTCAGACGTTCGCGAGAGGTGGCGCAGTGGAAAAAAAACTTAAGATGTAATTTGGCCCTTTCGGGATTCGAACCTGAGACCCCTCGCTTAGTAGCCCAACACACTACCACTAAGCCACTGCGTCTCCATCTAAATCATGAAAAATAGGTGGCTACTTTGAATGTAACAAGTGGCTTTTCATTCGCCTTGTTCAATTGTTAACCAAACTGTGAACGTGGGCCTTAAAATGTTTATATTTCTCATGGTAAAAGCTTGCATTTTAAGCCCCAATCCATCATGCTACTTTAGCTTCCAAATCCATAACGAAATCTCGCGTCCATGGCCAACTGCAGACATTTCGCAAATGCGTTCCGTACTTTACAAAAGTTGCAAGAAGCAATGCGCACACCTTCCCACCTCACAATATTAAACCAGTTTGCCACATGTTATCAAAGACACGAGTCATACATTTCTAGGAATTCACTTCCCTATCTCACTTCCATTTGATAAAATGCTTACATGACTCACATCCCTAATCAAAACCACAACGCCAACAACCGTATAAGAAGCATCTCTATATGTCTGCACCTTAAACAATCCAAGTGGGATTGCTCTACCGCGCTTCCGATAGCTGAGTCACTCAATTAGGTCACCAAATTCCAAACTCTGAAAGCGATTGCACGCAAAACTATGAGCAATTATGCAACCGGAATCCGAATGTGTTGCGTTTTCTTTTCATTAGACATGCTGCTCCATGCTGCTCGATTCCGCTCCATTCTGCTTCACGTGGCCTAAACAGCACAAAAAAAGAGGTTTGGCCTTACATAAATTTCTATTTCTCTCTTCAACCTAAAATATATGATTAAGTAGTTTGTCTCTCTTTTGCATGAAGAGAAAACGTCAACTGAACTTTGATCGGATTGCAGAAGATATTTCAAGGAAAAACGATTTCACCAAAAAATGTTGACAGCTTTTGTATATGAGGCCATTTCAAATTCCACTTCAATCATAATTGTCTATGTTTATGTATTAGTGGGTACATTTTCCTCAATGCGCGTGTCCAAATGATGATCTGTCTAGTTGAGTCCGGTTCATGCCGGACTTCAGTTGGTTTTGAATTTCTATTGTATCATTGCAAATAGTGACAATTGAACGGAAGTTGTGCCGCTATTGACACATGGCATCAATGCCATTGACAAGTTCACCCCACCCACTGGTCGATGACATTTGAAGTTTAATTTGCAGCCGTCACACGCGTTATCTGACATGTGACCAGACACAACAATAAAAGTAGTGCACATACACAATTTCATAAAGCTGTCATTTTTGAAGTGTAAATTTATTTATATTCGGGAGGTGTCACTCAAATTAAATTAAGAATATCCATTTACACACACAGTATAATTAAAAAACGTTTACTTAACTGTCGGAACTGAGAATCGCCTTGAACCTGGGCCCGTGTACGCGCACACGGTCTCCTAGGTCATATTGCATGATCCAATCAATTGGATAATTCGGAGGGATTGTTGTCTTCCCCATGTGAATTGAATTGAATCAACATAAACATCCGGGGAGGCTTGGCTTTTGTTTGCTTACAGTGCTGAATCACTTAAATTTATTTTTCCACTTTGAAGTGCGGTGTGGAAAATTTATCAATTTGGGAAGAGTTTGCATTTTTCTGTTTACTAATGAACATTTTTTTATCTTCGTCTTAAATTGCATTAGGATCTCACAATAATGTAAAATTTATATCTAAATGTGATCGAGAATTGTTTTGGTTGACCATGCAGTTCGATCATAAAAAATCCCCAATGACAGTATCCCCACTTTGACGGGATTCCCTGAAATGTAATTAAAAAAAGACGTTACGATCTGAAGTGTGGACATACGAATGTAGTTCCCCAGAAGAAACCAGTTCTTGTTGCTTTTCTTACTCAAACTTCGTTTTGGTGATACATACATTTGAAAGAAAATCTGTTGACTGTTGAAATCACTGACGTATGCGCCTTACTTATAAACAAACTAAGGTCTACGAAAGATCACAACTTCGAAATTTGTTTGGAAAGTGTAACTATTGTGAACTCTTCAAATCTTAAGTTGAAAATAAAAATAGTTATTAACGCCAGATGCTTTGACATTTCTTAAAAGTGACAGCAAGCGTTCAATGGATGCAAATTCTATTTGCGAAAATGGAAATTATGTAAATTTCAACCATTTCGATGATGTTGTAGAAGAAAGATTTTGGTATGTATTAGTATTTGTTTGACATTTATAGCTAGTTGGGGAAAAAACTGTAAATTCCACAATGCATTCGAACCCAACTATCAAAGTTTCAAACCGGCCGATACGTCAAAAAATAATCTTTGAAGCTTTTTATTCGTTTTTGAATGCTTTGGTTATAGTTTCGATTTGTCTAGTCACGAGGGAGTGGCTGGCGTTTGAATAAGATAAGATTATGGAGTAAAATTTCTTAATAAACTAATCGAATAAATGCTTAAAAACGACAACGCACGTATTTCTGAAATAGTCGAACAACAAACACTTATTGTTGCCTCTGTTTAAATTAAGAGGAAACCAACAATCAGACAACTGCTGTGTTTTGAAAGAAAAGGACCTTCCTGTTGGAAACATTACTCGTATGTCAACGAATAATCTAATGGCTGCCAGAGCAACTATAGAATTACAACTCTAAGTTTACGAAGCCCTAAATGTGTCCGTGCTAATTAAACATTACGCGCTATAATAAGAAGAAGCAATTACACGTGTAGTTCAAGGACGCACTTTTCTAATAATAGTTAAATAGAACTATATCCACCCGTGCTGTTTGGCAAAAATGTCGACTCCAGTTGGCAGTTAGTGACAATAAAATAGTCTTGCAAATGAGTGTTGTTTTATCAAAGATGTTACTTTACGGATTTCTGTGTTTAGAAAGGTCGCGTTGCATTTTGTATTTCGCGTGATTTCGTTTGCAACTAATAGTTGTAAATCATTACAAGTTTTAATAAATGTTAATGCACATTTTGCATCTGCGTCACATTTTCAAAATTGAATATCAGGAAAATAATACGCGCAAGTGTCACAATAGCAAATTTTTGTATGGAAAACTGTCAGTTTACACTCTGAATAGAAGGCTGGAGAATCCCAAGGCGATTGACAAACACATCAAGATGTCGGAGAACATATTAATAATGTCAACCCGAATGAAAGCCCCTGTTGCATTCGAAATAATGCCATTGAAATTTAGTTTTCCTCTTGACTGGTTCACAATAAGGCAGACAATTGTGAATTAGACATAAATTCGAATTCGAGTTCCGTCTGTCACAATGTGTCGCGATGGGCCAACTCTGGCCTAAGTGTGGCTGCACTTGTGTGTGGGCAGCCACTTTAATCTTAAACCGCCTGTCACAATCGAAATTAAAAAAATTAAATGTTTCAAATGCGCATGAATTTAAATTCGAATGTTGCTTTATAAAGAAATACAGTAATACGAAATTTTACGAAAAAAAAACTGGGATATTGTAAAACGAAAAGTTTTCCCTCTATGAAACATGTTACAAAATGTTGCCAAAGTCGATTGGTCTGTACTAGATGAAACCTGAACGCAAAAACTAAATTGGTCACTTTTCCTATGACAGCCAAATATGCGAACTGTCAACTTAGTACTCAGTCACGAATTTCTTGACTAGATTCGTCGGCTGCAGCTGCATAAATGTCAACTGAAACAGACGTTCTTATTACCGAACTAGGCCAATGAAAACTGAGATAAATCAATTCAGACAACTGTCAGACTTACTAAACTAGATACTTGAACGTCCCCAGTTACGGTAGTAGGCTGTCAAAATTCAACAAGTAAAGTGACATTCAAGTGTTTCCGGCTTGAAACTGAAAAGTTTGTAAATGTTGGTGCTCAAACCGTCTTGATGTAAGTTCTCCACTTTTCCAAATTCAATACTTTACTATTTTTACTGAGAATAATACCGAAACAAACCTATTGTTTACGTTCGTAAAATTGTGTAAACTATATTTATTTGGATTGTCATTTACAGAGTTGAAAGGCGCAACTAAAATAGGAAAACTGGTTGATTACAAAGGACATTAAAAATCAGTTTTTACTTTTGACATTCGCATCAATTGCAGCGCCCCCAAAAATGCAACAAAAATATAACTAAGCGCCCTGAGCGAAATATCATGTTAGTGGGATTAAAAAAACATTATCTACTTCAAAAAACAGCCGAAAAACTCAATGTCCAAAATGACTGGACAACCCTGGTGGCCTCCATTCATTCATGGAACAAATAACCCTGAAACACATTCGCTTCACAAATTTCTGCTCGGTGATTAACCGAATTTCAACCTTCTGCGAAGCGTACAAATAAAATTTAATCTCAAACCCCAGCCATTGACACGCGTTATAGTAGATACCTAATTACATCAAAAAACAAAACATATGATCAGTCTTTGCAATTCACACTCACACACGAGTAAATGACATTATCATCGTGAATAGCAATTATTGTAAAACACAAAAACCCTAGCGAATAAAAATTCCCAGTGTCGTCAACACATGCTCGCAGTGAGCTAATGCGTAATGCTAAAAGCCATCCAACGCTGACGCTGTTGCTAGGCGCGATAAAAACAATTTAAAAAAGAAACCTTTCCACCACGAGTGCTAACGGAGAGTTAATTCAATTTAAAGTGATAATCGAACACATGGCACATGGCGAAGAAGAAAATGCTCTTAAAAAACTCGGAGAAACTTAAGAGAAACCGATCGAAACGGTTGAAGTTGAATCGCGATCGTGATCATTTGGTTGGGATCTTTTGTAAATACAAATCCTTAAGAAACTGTTTAAAAGAAAAAGATAGATATTTACCCTTGTCATCATGTCGCGGAATATAACGACAAAGTCCTCCAACATATCACCGGCCAAAGCCATTTGATGGATATTGTGATAGTCGACTTGCATGTTGATTGTGTTGTTCTTCAACATTTTGTTAAAATTTATTTATTTATTCACAAAATAAACACCGAAAATAAATTTAAAAAAAAACTTAAATGTTTTAATCACAGTTGTTTCAGACTTTTCACTTTGTGTCCTTTTTTTCGCGCCCTAAAATTCACTTGCGAATTTTTTTCAAACTCAACTTTCACTTAATTATTTTTGTAAAACAATTTTACTATGCACTGCAACATTGCAGTTTTTTTTTGTAACACAAATTTCTAGTGGCCAAAGACTTTCACTTTTTCTCGATTGAAACAATTTTTTCTCTTCCGTTTGAAAAATCTATCTCTTTCCGGAAATTATTTTCAAAATATTTTTTTTCTTAATGTAACACGCCCCCTTGTGGTTTTTGGTTGCTGTCGTACTAAGGATAACAGTCCCGTTGTGGTAAGGAAAACTTGTTACTGTATCCGTTTCAGTTTGCCGCCGGTTTTAGCCGTCTACTAGTCGAGACAGCAGTTGTATTGAGACTGAATTCAAATTGGCCACACGAACGTCACTTAAAGACTATGTGCGCGGAGCGGCACTAGATTGACGCGCGATACGATGAATGGATGATATGGTTGGGGGTACTGTGTTTGTGTGCCAGAGGGGGGCACCCTGTTGTGCTACATGTGTGTGGGTGAATTAGATTTTGTTATGAATAAGACTTTGGTCGGTCGGTGGTTGTTGGAATTACGGCATAGGGTATACTAGGGGTGCAAAGAGACACAGAGCGTCGGTCGGGCTCTGTTATCACACAAACTTGTTGTACTTTACACAAGCGATGTCGGGTAGACCACTTTATTTGCGTTTATTTGCCTTTTTGTTTTTATCTTTTGCAACGTCAATGGGGTGTCGTGTGTGCAAAAGTAGAAAGTACTAGAACAGAGGATTGGTTGCAACAACTACTGTCGCTAGTGCAAGTGTGATAAATGACCCACAATGGTAATGGAATTTAGCGAGTTCCTTCAATTTACCCGCGAGAAAAGAGGCTCGATCGACGATCGCACGTGTTGTAAAGGAGCGACACGATCACTGATCGCGACCGAGGTGGAAGATGCATGTAAATTAGCTGATTAATTGCGATAGAGTTTTTAAAGTTTGCTATAATTCTCACATGGGTATGGTGCATTCAGTTGATTAAATAATCGATTGCGCTTCAAGGTTATATTGAAAGTTGCTGTTTATAATTTAAGGGCAAACTTAAAGTTGTTTGTGCTCCAAATTACCGGCGTTTAATCATGCAAGTCACTTAGGCGCAGTGGCTTAGTGGTTAGTGTGTTGGACCACTAAGAGTGGGGTCCCGGTTCGAATCCCAAAATAACCAAATTACATCTTAAGGTTTCTTTTCCACTGCGCCACCTCTCGCGAACGTCTGACAAACATCCGAGAGTAAAACTGTCATGAAAGAGCTTCTCAATTAGCCGTTTTGACTCGGCGTAAAATTGTAGATCCCTTCCATTCGTCCCAAAAATTAAAAACTCACACAAAACGAATGGTTGTGAGAAGCTAGGCCTTGGGTCCCACAGACCTGTCGCGCCAAAATATTTATTTATGAAATGAAATGACTTAGGCCCGTTTGCTAATACTACTCACAGCGATTTAAGTCCCACATAAATTACTAGATGCTACTTATTCGCTTGCACCAAAATCGAAGTTTGTCATAAATGCGACTAAGTCGTACTTATTTTAAGCGCAAGAAAGAAAGAAGTGTCTCCACTAACTCACGTCAAATGATTTAATTTGACTTTAATCATGTCGTCGAAAATGTTTATTCATAATCAGTTAATTAAGCAAAAGTGCTCCGAAAATCTGGCAGCACTCGCCTACTTCTGTGTCACTTTTGAGTTTTGACAGTTAAAATAAATTCAAAAAGTAGAGAAATCAATTTCGAGATGTCAAAAAATTGTTCTGAAATCAGCGTTGGCAAATATAAACATAAATAGGCCTTTTCGAGGCAAATGCCTTTGAAACTTTAGAGCATACTCGGCTAAGAGTGGGCTTACTGAACTGATGAATATCTGCAATGTCGTCCCCTCCCCTCGGGTCACCTACCAAATCATCTCGAACGATTTCAATTTGGTACTTTCTTTATATTTTCTTTGCTAAATCTATAGGTATTTATTCCTGAATTCACTTTCCGGAAGGTCAAAAGGGTTAGATCGTGGCTTATAATTTCATAATCGCCTTTGGTTACCGATTTGATTACTTAAAATATTAAAATGATCTAAAAATGAAAATGTATCCGCCATCTTATTTTATTGTGGACACAAAAGGAAAAACGAAAGTTAATTCACCGCTGAATGTGAATGTAGGCATTTATTTTTTTGACAGTTGATTAAGGGTGAATTATCTTTAAAAAAAGTTTATGAATATGGGTTTCTGAAATTAAACTCAAATTAGCCTTAATTCAGTTTTAATTAAATGTTATGAATACGTCTGATATCAATTTTAAAGGTTATGTTTTATAATAAAATTTCAGTGAATTTTAGCGCAAACAAAAATAGTTCTTTTTTAAACAACTTAAAATAACAAAATGGACTTTGAATTGACAGATTTGTTGGAAAACGATGTAGAAATCTAGGAAATCATTTTATTTTATTTTTTTTAGCTTGGTGAACTTGAATTCTAAAAACGATTTCGCTTAACTAAATACATGACTTTAATGTACTAGAACAAATCGATGAAGCTCCTGAACGGTATTTAAATATGATTTTTGAATGTACTATACTACAAATTGGTCTTTTACTACAAAATCTTCGAAGGACTCACTTCGGATTCATTATTGACAGAGCAACGTCAAAATTGGGATCGCCACATGTTGCGCTTTTTCGCCTCTAGTCTGAATTACTGATATTTTTTCGTCTGCAGCCATTTTTCTTCTTTCTTTATGCTTGTATGCTTGGTAGAATATTTTATGCGCTTCAATATTTTTGTAACATGCAGATGCACCATTGTGAATCGTTCCCAAGCCGCTTCCATTTTTTTCCAAGTTATTTGTTTTTTTTTTTCTATTATTTCATTTAACGAATAATTTGGATTTCTCACTCTTTTTTTATCTGCCCCATTTATAGCGATTCGTAAAATGCAACCGAAAAGGTTGGAACAGTATGAAAATGAGTCTTCAAGAAAGATTGATTGTCACTGTGTTGTCAGTACAAACAAATCAATCACCACTGATTAGATTGCATCAGAAAAAAAATCTGACAAATTAAACAGTAAAGAAGTGACATATTTCAACTTCCGCTTGTTTCAATTATGTAGTCGTAATAATTGACATTCCAATGATCACAATCAGACCATGAATGGCATAGCGTTTGACAGAATCATATGCCCCATGGTTCCTCTTATAAACAACTTTGTTTATCAAAATCGCCTTTGACATTTAAACTCTTTATCTGCCTGCCAAATACGCTATTTACGATTTAGCCAATCTTTTAAACATCGTTAAACCCAAAAGCAAAAATGGCCTTAACCTCTAGCTGGGCCTTTGGCCTGTCTTCTGGGCTGCCTTCAAAGATCTAGCAAATACTTACTAATCGCTAAATATTTGTGCACATGAAAAAAACATGAGAACGCAATTTATTATCCGCACTATCAGTGAAGGAAATTTGAATGTCTGAGCCAGATAACAACATGTGGAGATTTTCAAAGCGAATGATGATTATTTCGCCTGTCACGTTGTGTTCATTGCTTTTCCGCGCATTTACTTGACGCGTCTAGCCGTAATAGAAGTGCTAAAACCCACCCGAAACAGGTGAATAATTTCCGGTTTTTATCGTAATTCGTGTTTGCGATCAAATTCTCATGCGCGTGTCATATAGTTGCCATTATCAGTACATTTCCAGTCGCATGTCCGCTGATATTGAATTCATGAGACCCACTTATCTATCACCAAAGGCTGATTTTTCAATGAATTGGTGGCGATATTTTTTTTGCGCTATACTTGTGTCAAATATTCATAGAAAAACTACATACACATACATATATGTTTTAGTACATTCACACATGTGTACTAAAGAATTTCGTTCGCAAAATTGACTTATCTGTGGACTTGGCGACGCGATAAAATCTCATTATATGACAGCTGACTTTTGAGAAATTCCTATGACTTTTGTTGCAATCTGATTTTATACTTGCCTGTCATAATTGTAAAAATAAGTAGCGAGAAGGTGGCTACAGTCAAAAACTTAGTTGTCTAAAGTCGACTAGATTGGTTTGTAGTAGATGTAACATGTAAGCAAAAACTAGGTCGGGAACGTCACTTTTTCTATGACAGCCACATATGCGAACTGTCAACTTAGTACTTAGTCGCGAATTTCTTGACTAGCACCTCTCCATAAACGTCAACTAAAACAGCCGTTCATGTGAACAATCTAGGCCAATTAAAACTGAGATACATGAATTCAGCCAGCTGTCAGACTTACTAAACTAAATAAGGGAACTTCCCCCGATGTGTTTTGTAGAATATGGGGATTTTTGATATACAAAATGTAATGTCAATTGGAAGGCAATAATACAATTAGTCACTTGGTTTTTGTTATCGTTTCCCGAAATAGCTTTGTTATGTATTTATCCGCTGAACCAGCTTTAGATCGTGTCCTTAAAGTGTAGTTACTTATGAACCAATACTTTTAAAGGGCATTGTTGTTTTAAAACTTGAATGGATTATGGCGTAAGCCAACAAGCTTGTCTTAGAGATGTCGGTCTTTAGCTAACTGCCACTGAAGCCCGAAAAGTCTGTTATTGAATTTCCTGCTCCGTCACCCTTGGGTTTGTTCAATTCTTCCCTACATTGGCTATCGTAGGCAACTTAAAGATCGATATAGGGTCAAAACACTTCCTTTTTTTTGTTAGATTTGTCGGGTTGTCAAAATGTGGTGATAGTTGTCTTTACTGGACTTAACTAACCGATGTAGACATAGGCCGATCAAATTATTCGCGAAGGTTTTTAGGGGTTCACAAAGTGTTGCCGACAAAATCTTGGAAACGCGACATTCAGGAGACTTAATCCTAGAAAGTATGTCCTTTCTTGAGGATGGGGCACACGATGGAGAGGTTCTATTCATTGAGCAAATTCGAATCCAACCGAGTTTAGGCATTGGTATATGCCAAGTCCTCTACCGCTGCTCTGAAAAGATCGGTCGGTAGGCTTGAGTTTGTAGATCAACGTACATCCTCACTTTGTCGGTTGAACGGAGACTTTTCCTATCATCGACTGATGCCGAAAAAGCGAACAGACATTTAAGAGTCAAGCACATTCTTTCAAATTCAAGTTCCATATGCTCTCCATCGTTTTACATAGATACGAACGCCGGTTGCTCGAGCTCTGCCTTTGTTGATCTTTTTTCCATAGTTTTGGCAACTTAGGGTTGGTGTCTTAAAATGGGTTCTATCAAATATTATGTGCTAACTTATCAAGCCTTTACTTTTATGGCAAATAAAGTTTTATGTGTGCGTTACATGAAAAATTAATACTTCTGAATATCCCTTTTTCAAAGAAGTTACAAAAATGCATTTTCTCACTCACTAATTTGGCCTCAACAAGATTCCTTGAACTTCAGACGGTCTATAGATGTATTTACCCCGATAACTTCAATATAGCTATCAATATAGTTATTAAAATTCTGTTGGCCTCGATCTACTTTTATCAACAAAATTTATTGCTCTTTTCCTGTCTGGTTCGCTTATCGGATTAAATCGACAGCTCGTCAAAAGAATGCAGATTATATATTTTATATAATGTTCATAATAAAGTGTCAGTTTCATATTTAATCATTTCTATGGCAGCACTTCTTCGATAGGTTTCTTTTGTTCAACAACTATAAAGTAAAGTGAAACAAATCAGAGCGACATTTGTAATGTTTTAAAATTTGAGTCATGATTTTTGCCTTGATTCGACGTTCTCCTACTACCCGTTCGCTGAAAGTAAATGGCGCCGAAAGCAGTGTCATGCATACAGTACTAGAAAGGTGTCAACTGAACTTTACTCCCTAATATTTAATGACATTTAAATTACGAATAGGTAATAGGAAAAAATCTCACTTTAATGTGTAAAATTTGTTTCACACGGAAAGAAATACCTTTAGTATAAAAAAATCGTAGTTTGTTAGCACTGTTTAGGATTACTTTTTGGTACTGGAAAATTTGTTTAAACGGCACTTTACATGAGCTCTTTCTTGTGGACATTTTGTGTGTTGATAATAATAATGGTTAAATATAGATGTTTTGATGACGTTTCACCAAAAATGTAAATGTTTTTTTTTTGGAAGATTCCCGAAATTCCCACAATTTTGCTGCCTTTTCCCATGAAAGACTTTTCGGCTTTGACTTATTATATAATTGGATGCTAGTAGCCAACTTCACGTATGTTCCAAAACTCGATGCGCCACTGTTTTCACGCCGATATTAACTGTCATTCGTAAATTATTCATTGAGTGAAATTACAGCTGCTTTTCCTTTTAAATAAGGTGGTAAAAGAATTCAAGGGACCTGAGTGAACTATAATGTTTATAAGAAAATAAACAACAATTTTGATTGATTCAATTCGAAATCATGGTCTGGGGAGCAAATTAAAAAGAGAGTCTTTAAAGAAAACAAAGCGGATACGGTTGAAATATTTTACGATTCAATAAAACATATTTTAAGTTTAATATTCTAAAGTGAAAAATATATAAAATCTAGAACGTAAATCGTATGAATGAAAATTATATTAAAAAAAAGTTATATTTTGACATAAAAGCTGTCACAAAACCACTTATAGTTATTTTTCTTAAGTATGTGCTGAAGTTTGCACACATTTTCTATTTTAAAATAGTAAACAAAACAGAATTTATTTGAAATTACTCTTTGTAGCTTTGCTTCTTTTTAATAGATGACGCTCTTTTGTTTACATGCTGCTATGGAAATAAATGTCTTCGCACAAGATGTCGTTCTTTTTTAAATGTCGTATTTTTGTTTACGTTACAATTGAAATTTTATCTTGACGGCGGCTTGTGTTCTTTGCTAATCCGCTTTGAAACAGAAGCGCCTGTGCTGTTTTGTAACATTATTTTCTCCCAGAAATCTATGAAAATGACATTTCATCATATTTAGTATGTCTATGCTTTTCGGGCATCGAAGTTCCCACAAAAAGAGAGAAAACCCACGATCCAAAACACTGGCCTGACAGCGAAGTGAATGTTTCTTTAATTCTCTCAATGTTTCCACCAATGAAAGTGTTTTCTCTCACGCTGTGCCAACTTTCAACGGGTACAGCTGACATAAAAGTAGAAAGTGGGTACGTTTAGTAATTTTGACGTTTATGTAAGGTAAGGACTGAGTAGTAATTTGACAGTTCGCATATGTGGCTGACGACGTAGGAAAAGTGACGTTTCCGACCAATCTAGTTTTTGAATGTGGCCAATTAAATGGCAAACGCGAATGAAGCACAACTCAAGTCAACTGACAAAATAACTGTCGCTGGAAACAGTGTTGAAAAATAAACCCCCAAAAAAATACCCTATAATTTGAAAATGTCTAACTCTTTGTAATTCTACCTTTAATATGTCAACAACTTAAAATGTAAACTCACTCCGAATACACAGTAGCGCCCCCTTTCTCTGGTAGCAGAAGATTAACTAACTTTAATGTAAACATTCAATCCCTGTACTCATGTGCATGCATTTTTAAACATAAATTCCCCATTATATCACCGATTTAATTTGCAAGTAACTAACTAACTGCATCCAATTTGAACCGGCAAATGTTGTACTCACACCGGAAAATGACTACATCGATCGTAAAGAATTCTCCCGTCAAACAATTGAGAATATTACCGCATATGTTTACACTATCACTTGAAGTAAAGCGGCTCGTGATAAGAAAAGTGGAAAACTACAAGTTCGCAGTTTGAAATTAGTCAAACTATCCGTATCTAGTGCACGCTCCATCTGTCTGTTCGTCTACTCGTTAAATGGATTACAATGCAATAGACGTATAAACGTTGTGTGATTTTCCAAGTGCGAATGTCAAAAGAAATGATTTACGTAGCTTAAATCTGGAAATTAACTGAGTTAGTGTGAAAGGAAAGATGTATGGAAGTGCAAAACTGTTCACGGGTTTCTTTTGTTGCGAGAAGCAATACATAATGAAAATCTAATTTGAACTGTTATGCATCACAACGAGTCTGTGCGGCGTGTGACTGATGGGTGCTGACTGCTGACTGAGTGGATGATTATATCCGTAAATTAGATAAGCAATCGATTAGTTCTTTGTGCGAACCTTTTACCCTCAGGAGCATGTGATGCAAGATATAATAACAACTGTAAACATTTAGGTAATTATCGGATTTTCAAATTGAACTGCGCGGATTAAAATTCCATTGAAAATGCTGCTCTTTGTGCGCCACAATTAAATGTTGATAAGGTGCCGCCAAATAGTACTAAATAAATGCCCAACACAATCCAAGTGGGCAAGAGTTTAAACGAAATGGGCAGACTTTAGAAAGTTGTTTACGTTAACATTAAATGTTGGAAACAAAATGTTACTCATACGACCGAGTCAGCGTACAAAAAAAAACACATCTGTCTTATATTTAATAGCTCTACTGTAAAATTTAAAACGGTTCCGTAAATGTGACATCGCAGAGGCCAAACTTTTGATCCGTCATAAAACTTTAAAGTTGCATTCCGCTAGCTGTGTCGACGCGCATTAAAATGGGACTTAAAGCAAAAAACGGAAAGTAAACCTTCGAATCTGACAGATGACAAATGTCAGTTTTTTTTAAACAGAAGAATAACTGTCACGATTTTAGGCCCTAAAGACCAGTATGTTTTTACAAAATTGTCTATAAAAACAAAATTAAGCGAGCCAGTTCACCAAAGCGGTAATCGTTCTACCCATTCCCAGTCGTCCGAATTTTGACAGTTGATAGCGGGAATAATGTTTAAGCTACATCTGTCAAATTGCCTGTCATTTATTCAGTCTATTTTGGTAGGACATATAGTTTAACAACACCTGCAAATGATAAAATTGTTTTAGCAAAATGGGTGTTCTGTTTCCGCAACGTTCCGCGCGCTTCGCCCATTTTACGATCGTCATAATCGTCCTATGAATGTCAACAAACAAAATTGTTGAATTTGGAACGATAGCACTCCACATGAGATCCAAGATGGTCCGATGCATCTCGAACAAGTCACTGTTCGGTAGGACACAACAAAATGTTCATATTTATAAAACGATTTTGCAGAGCAATGTGACATATCGTTTTCTTTTTATTTTGAAAAAAAATAAATGGTTTGCAATAGACCTGCGCAGAAGAGAACATAAAATGCATGCAGAAATGTTGCTCAAGACTATTCTACTTCGTTTTTCATGAGGCTGTACTGAAGTGACAGATGTCCTGTGTTTGGTGTGGTGTGCTGTGCTTCTAAACGAGCGCTGTCAGGTTTGATCCCCCGAAAAATACAAACAACATCTTAAGCTTTTTTCAACAGCGCCACCTCTCGCCGAACGTCTGATAGAGCTTTCACAATTAGCCGTTCGGACTCGGCATAACATTATAGATCACTTCCATTTGTTTCAAAAATAATAACACACCCAAAAAATGGTAGCGAGAAGCTAGGTCTAGGTTACACGAGCCTTCGTCAACTATTTATATATTTATTAATTTTTAATAACAACATACAATTTGTGATCAATATGTTCTCGAAATATCATTTCGAACAACGCACTATTAACGCATTATCAGACCCTTTTAACTGCCCAAATTAGTTCTGGCATTATTCAATTGTAATGTAGATATAATTTGTTTATCTCCTGCTTTTTAATTAGAGTTCTGGAAATTTTGCGATGTTTGCAACATTTTTCTTTGAACATTTTCATATGTTCAGTTTTATGTTTGCTTATGGTAATGGGTTTTTTTTTTTAAATTCCTCTATAACCGACAATTGTTTACTACAACTTTGCGTTTAGTTTAAAGCTTGCAAGTGATTTTGGTTAATAATTTGTCCACTTGCGTATTTTCAAGAAAGGGGTATGCGTGTGTTTTTATTAAAAGTAGAAGCAAAAAAAGATACAAACCATAAGTGAGGTTAGTTGAGAGGCATATCGCACGAATAAGTAGTAAATCAGTTAAATTGTATATGTTTTTTACGATACGTAGTACACCCATAAATTGTATATGACGTAAGTGTATGGCATTAGTAGGTAAACACAAATGAATTTAAAATAAAACTTGCGAACGGGGTTGCGGTACTGACGTAGGTGCATAAGATGAATCAAACGCAATTGTATGTGGGCGTCGGCTTGCTTAATTTCTCAAATTTGCTTCGTTAACTGTCAAATAGTCTTTATACACAACTTCTATAGCAAGCGGCTTAGTAGTTAAAAAGCTTTGTTTCGTTTAACAAAGGTTTATTTATGAACATAAAATATAGTAAGAAGTTGACAAGATAAAATCCCTATAGCCTTTTCATTTAAGAGTTGCTGTACATGCACAACGGAACAACGAAATCACCTTTTATAGTCTTTAATATGTCGACTTGATCATATTTTCTGTTTTTTCTTACAAATCGTTATCACTAAAGTTCATTTAAAAATAACCCCGAAATCAGGGTACCGTGACAGCTCTCTTGATACTGAGCAAATTTAAAAACTTAGTTGTCTTAAGTCATCTCACTTTTGCGGTTTACACTTTGGGGGGTGTGTACCAATTGATTGAATTAAATTGCTACATGTATGTCATATCCATGTCATTGATAGTAATCAGCGGGATATCCGGAATGTAATTGATGCCTTCGAAATGACAGTTGTGACAGAACTATACTTGCGGTTCAACTTAATCGTGTAAGAGTTAGATCGTTAGATTTTAGCTCTCAGATAAATTTGACATGCACATCGCATACCTCCTATCAATCGTTTCGTTCCAACAGAGAAAATGACAATTTTCTTTAATTTGACAATATTGAAAATACAGTATAGAATGTATTGCTATTTTGAACAGCTTATCTCTTCTTCTCTATCTTCTTCTCTTCTCTTCTCTACATATAATAAAACTGTAGAATGAAAAATGCCTGACCGCGCATCACGCAGAAACTACTGGACGGATTTTGATGAAACTTGGCATAGTGATTGCTTATGTTCTGGGTCGGGCTTTAGGATACTTTTTAACCTGGAATATGACTCGGTTTTTACAAAATAGTCAAAAAAACCGGATATATGTGAAAACATCGCCCACAATTTTCTTTCAGTGGATACCACTGTCAGTATTATGTGCGCGCTCTAACGTGATCACATGTTTTGCACTTCAATGGACAGTCGTCTCTTTCCAGCGCATACATTCAGGTTGAACACGTTTTCAGGTGCTGTTCATTGGGAAAAGTTTGGAAATGGGCTGGGGTGAGGTTCGTGTGTCAATGTTGATTTTGCTTTATATTGGTTTAGAAAGGTCCAAGGGAGGGAACATATTTATAAAAAAACGGCGGGTATTTATTTATTTATTAAGTTCGAACTTAACTTAGACTTAATATATGTATGTACTGATAGTAGCCAACTTCGCTTGATTCAAACATTAGCGCTAGCACTCATGATTCAGAGCGGAATAAATTGGAAACAAATTGTAAAAAGTGGAAATAAAGTAGACAAAAAATATGGTTAGAATACATTTCGTCCTATAAGTTGTCGCAAGATGACATAGAACTTTTGTTTTCGAGCAACAGGTACACAGTTTGCTCTAGCTTTATAAACTGCTTCTTATTCACAAATCGTAATGAACTTTTCTTGCGACAATACCAACATTTAAATTACGTGTCGTCTTAAAAATGTGAGCAACAGCCGTTGTCTGTAGTGAAAAATGAAGCGACTGTACTATTTTTTGCCTAGATCGCTGAATGTCAATTGAACCATTCACCATTTGAGATTGTTTTATATGTATATAAGTGGATTGGTAAAGCACAAAATAGTAAAAAAACAATTAAATGTACAGAACGTAAATAGTTATTGATTTCTTGTAAAACAAAAAATTAAAATTTGATTATAACATTAAGTCTAAATGTTTCCCAAGAAACCCGCATAATGACTCAATCAAAAGGGTTGTTGAAATATACGCAAAGAAAACAAAAAATGTAAAACAACATTTAAAAAGAATTCGCCATAAATAAACGAACATTGCGCAATTTATGAAGAATTTATGAATTTTAATACGATTTTTCATTAATTTTTTTTTTGGTTCCATCTATTCACTATTTAAATAAATAAATAAATAAATATTTATGCGCGACAGGTCTGTGGGACCCTAGGTTTCTCACAACCATACGTTTTGTATGGTATCTACAATTTTACGCCGAGTCCTAACAGTTAATTGAGAATCTCTTTTATGACAGTTTTACTCTCGGATGTTTATCAGACGTTCGCGAGAGGTGGCGCAGTGGAAAAAAACCTTAAGATGTAATTTGGTTTTCGGGATTCGAACCAGGGTTCCCTCGCTACCAGTAAGCCACTGCGCCACTTTATTGACTATTTGAACTACCACTATTTCGATGTGACATCTATTGTAAAAAATTCCGCAACATTTTGAATTTCACCCGTTTTACGTAGCACTTCTATTCACACCAAATAGGTGTCTCTAGCATTCTATGGAATAATCCAAGATGGTTGCCATTTTGTTTCATTTTTTTTTTTTGCAAAAAAACAAAGAGCGCTTTGGCGTCGTTTTTTGAGCAGAGCTTGTATGGAACTGCCATTTCACTGACATAGGAAACATTCGGATACCTAGTTTGTGTAATACGTCTATTAGATTTGTCTGGACAAGGTATACGAACGCGTTAACTAAGTAAGTTGAGTTGTTGTTGTAATATTGTGGTTTGTTTTTGACAGGCATAATTTTCTTAAAAAGATTTGATACAAAAACTAATTACGTGACCTATCTGGGCCGATAAAACTTAAATTCAGTCAGCTGTCAGACTTACTAAACTAGAAATACAATCGTTCTCAAAGTATCAACGATTTTTGTATTTAAGTCACTATAGATGACTAATTTTCATCATGCGAATTTCTTGAGTAGATTCGTCTGCTACCCCTCCATAAACGTCAACCTAAACAGATGGCAACCTGACCGATCTAGGCCAATCAAAACGGAGATACATCAAGTGTCAAGCTGTCAAACTTACTAAACTAGATACTTGAACGTAACCATCATTATTACCGCTGTTTATGCTTAACATATTTAAGCCGGAGTCAATAGGTCTATTCCTTCTTCCTTCACTTTTAAATCTTACGAATTTTTACGAATTCTGACGCATTTTACTCAATTGTCGTTCCTTAACTCGAAAAATTCGTAAAACAGAGCGGCTTCGAGAGAGCAAGATATTTCCCCTCTTTATAGTTTTTACTCAAAAAATTTCTTTTCGTAAAAATTGTAACAACTGTCAGTCGCCTGAAAATTGACAGCTGATTTGAATTTGTTGTTCTATTTGGCATTTGGCATTAATGAACTATCTGCCATTTTTCACAGGTTACTACCAAAGCGTTCCTTAACTTTTGCGTAAGTTTAACTCTCTGAGAGAGAATTCATCCCCTCCACTGTCATTTTGACAGTCTTTTCCATTTTTACTACAAAAGTAAAGGAACAGACATATAAACATATAGCGATGTTGATCCGAATTGTGTCAGAATGACAAATTTAGGCCAAAGAAAACAACTGTATTTTTGAGCCCTAACTACTCGGATGGAATCCAATGGAAGGGATGACGAACTGAACTTGGATTTTTGTTTTGAATTTTTGTCAATTGTTTTTCTTCTTCACCTATTCGCAATCTTAATTTTCTTCATTTAAATAGTCCTTCATTCTCTATCCGCCAACTTCTGGCGATATTTTTCCAGTTATAAAGAAACTCTGCAAGGATTTAAGCACAGTATGGTAAAATAAAATGTTCGATGGCTTTTGTCGAGATAAATAGAGGGGGCTCAATGTGCTTCAAACAAAATGTCGCAAAAATTAGCGATAAGAAAATGTTGTTGCACAATGCGTTTCATTCATGTGCGTTTCTCTATACTGTGATAAAAACTCATAAAATATTTTTCGCTGCAGTTTTGTCCACATATTTTGTTGGCAATTGCCTCACTCCGGCAGCTGCATTCCGATGTCGGAGTGTCACGCTCAGAACATCTCCCACGCGACACAAAGCTTACGTAAAATGTCTATTGCTAGGGGGCGTATGTTTTTTGTTTGGCATATAGCCAAATTTACTTTGCAAGCGAATTGCACAAATTATCAACCAAACCTCAAGCTGAACACATACGTTCTCCGCTGTGTATCTGCTTGTGCATGGCATCTCATCCCGGACCATCAACAAGTGCTGCTGCTGATAACCGTATATAACTTTATCGCGAGACAGTGCCTTAAAGAGATTGACCAGAACACAAGAAGCCTTAGAACTCCTCAGGGTTATTACCCTAATATGAAGCATTACTCATTCAAATCCAAATACACATGCACCAACACAAATTTTGACGGATCTAAAAATAGAGCATTACAGTCCGCTCTACAGTCCACACATCTATGAGCAATCTTAAGAGAGTCTAAAACAGTACGAACGAGAGCCAAGCAACTGTCAGATAACCAGTTCTATTTTTTATAACCACACATTCTGCATGGCAACAGCAAATCCCCATTTCATTTCAAATACCAACAGCCTGCCATTCAAAAGTAACCTACTAAAGATAATGCAGACAGCAATCGAATTCCACGAAATGTTGTCGACCTTTAGAGAACCCCAAGCGGTGCCGCTGTGGCGATTGGCAATCTGATGACAGTTCTTGAAGAACTGGTTTTATATATTGATACCTCTCGAAGCCAAAGTGGAAATGAAAAGTGATTTCAGCTGCTTCGATTCCTGTTCAAAGTTCTCTTTTGGGGGCTCGTCCAAAAAAGACATTATACGCGCCACTATTCGAGCGACAAAATAAATTTCGGACAATAAATAAATTTATTTTTTTATTATTAAGGTCAACGCAATCAGCGACAGCCACAACGCAATCGGAGAGGGTGCCTAACTGCCTAATTTTGGAAATTTTTCGACTGTCGCTAGCTCTAATTGAATGCTCTTCCACAGCGTAGTAAACGGCGCACAGTCACTGGGTGCTGATAAGCGTGTTTTCATTCGCTGTTGATGTGCTTCAAATTCTCGACTGCGAGAGGAGGCTCGTCCGCATTTTATTCGCTGCTGATTGGTCATATTACATTAGACAAACATTGCCAATGACGTCAGTGGGACAGTTGAATAATAATTACACGAGAAAGGAATCGTATTAGTTTTGTGCGCAAATAAGTGAGGACTTGTTGATGTTGTTGCGTCGCGCCGTCAAGCGCCGATTATTATCAGAGAATAGTAGCGCAATTGATGGCGATGGTGATGGTGATGGTGACTGCTGACTGACTTGTGCAAATGTGTTTGGATTTGAAGTCCAAAGATCAAGCGACCGAACAAGGTCAAAAACACAAAACACCCAGAGAGTGTAGATACTCTGGAACAAATATTTACCAAGTGGAATGTTTTGAGTTTTTGATAGTACTTTGTAATTATGCTGAAGCAAGTGCCATGTGGGATTGCCTGTTGTTGTTTTTATATTTTGACAAAATAACAGAAAAAATGAATTCTAGGAGATAGTAGGCCTGTTCCTTTACAACAATGCATTCGAACAAATTAGTTTACCCAAAAACTGCACAGAGGGGAACAAACTTTGACTGAATTTGACTAATGTGTTCAAATGCATTATTGTAGACTTTTATCAGGTGGTTATATTTATTTTTGTCTAGTGTTTAATTGTGGATATCGGATATCTAGATATCGCATAGTAATGTAATGGGTTTATCAACAAGGTCGTCGAGCCTAAAATGCTGCAACAAAAACAAGAAGAGTTATCTAAAAGGTATACCACATTTTTCGCGAAAAAACTATTTGATGTCTGCACTTAAACAAATGGTACCTATTTACAAAAACAGGTGGGTTATCGTAAACTGAAAGTGTTTATTATGTATTTATTCTTCCGGCAGAAGTGGATTTGAGCAAAAGGCTGCATGTGACCTAGGAAATCCCCATTTTGTTTATGCTCCGTTCAATGCTTGATAAGATAGAAGCAGACAACTTTGGGAACCAGAACTGACATTGACTAATTCGGTAGATGCCTATGCACGCAGTATAATAAAACCGTATGAATGTTATCCTACCATCTAAGAGTAGCAAACAGTGCGAAATATTTAGGAATTGTCCTTGATAGGAAACTTAATTGGAAACCTAATGTGAATGAAAGAGTGTAGTCAGCAGCTAATGCTTTCTACGCATGCAACCGCATCTTTGGCAAGAGTTGGGGCCCAAACTCCAAAATTGTCTTTAAGATGTACACGGCGATCGTGCGGACTATACTCACATATGGCAGCGTAGTCTGGTGGCAAGCCGTGCGCAAGGCGACCAACTTCAATGACCAAAATACAAAGAATTGCATGTATAGGGACAACCAGCGCATTGAGGACCACACCTACGGCTGGACTAGAGGCAATTCTCAATTTGACACCTCTGGACCTATACATGGAAGAGTCTGCTGCTAAAAGTGCCCTAAGGATCAGCCAAGCTTACACTAGGAACCCCTATAAATTTGGACATGCACAGATTTTAGGTGAAGACGTAGAAAACGCTGTCACTTTTGACTGTATGACTCCCCAAATGGACTTCGACAGACCATTCTCCTGCTCCTTCCCGAGTAGAGTGGAGTGGAACACCAATGAACCCACGAAAGGTAAATCAATATCCATCTACAACACGGATGGATCAAAGATGGACTTTGGAACCGGTGCCGGTATATTCTCTGAGGAGTTAAATATACAGTGCTCAATCAGACTACCTGATAGTAGTAGTGTATTCCAAGCGGAAGCGGCCCTTAGGTTGTCAATGTTGGCAAGACCTCGTAGCGATATTATCATCTTCATTGACAGCCAGGCGGCTATAAAAGCAGTTTCTGCACATCAAGGTTCTTTGCTCGCAGCACACCACGGATCTATGCTGGGTCCCTGGACCCTGGACACAGCGAAAAACCGGCAATAAGAGGTGTACTGGCGAAAATTGGGTCCACAATGGACTGTGAAAGAGCACTTAAGTCAGTCAAACCACCGCTTTGCAATCTAAGAGAGCGGGTGTAAAACAAAATTCGTATGAAAACTATAACAGGTGCAAAGAACTTACTACCTGTGAAATATCACGGAAGCTTTGGCCAGAATATAACAGCGGCCGGACCAATAAGCTACTACAGTTTAACAGGTCAGGTCTAGTAGGGGCTCTAACTGGTCAAAGCTTCCTAAGAAACCACACAATGAAACTAAGTCTCAAAAATGACGACATATGTAGAGGCTGCGGAGACGAAGAAGTCCACGAGGACACACCTCACTTCCTTTGTCATTGTCCGAGTCTCGGTCACTTGAGGAATAGAACAGATATTACTTCCAAGACGTACAAGAACTTTTTAAGGTCTCACTGCCTGATCTTTACAGGTTTTTGAGGATATCGGAATGGCTGGGCAGCGTCTGTTAACCACAATAAGAAAAGGAGGGAAGACAACCGATACAACACCTACGTTTAACCCCAAAAAAGGGCATCACAATGGGTCCACGAGGACCTAAGTGTGGTATTGCAGGGTACGCCCTGCTCCTACCATCTCTGGCTGATGAATAAGGTATTTGACGCACCAGACCTTGAATTACCATGAACGTATCATATTAAGTCATCTTCCAAGTCATATAGGAATTGGGTTAGTAGTCCGCTATGGGGAAATAATTACAATCAGCTCTGTCAGCACATAACATTCCACACCTTAACGTTAAATATGCCAGCGCAGCGGCAGATATATGTATTTGGTAGCAACTCCGTCATTGACAATTACTAGTGACTGAGAGTGAAATTAACCTCACATTCATTCTTAAAAATTACTAGGATACGCCAAATTGCGATTGGGACGTCGTCTCTTTGTAACGAATTAACTCAAAAACCAACGTTTCTCTTGAACAAAGTTCATTCAAACTGCATTGAGTCGGATTACAGCTGTATTTTTATTAAAACAAACGTATTACGAACAAAACTACAGACTACAACTTGCTATGATTAAGATGAAAGTCCACATAATCTATTCAGCCTTGAGGGTTACTGAATATAAGACGTTGTAATCTTGCTGTGATTATTGTAATCAGTTTCCGCATTTATATGCACAAAGCGATCAATTTAACAGCAGTTGGACAGCATCACAAAATGAACAAAGTATATTAAAACCAGAGGGCAAATATTTTGGCCAACTCTCGATATCAGTTCGTACATAGAGGCGGTTACTCACAACCACAAGTCACCTAAATCGGCACAATAAAAAAATAAAAATAAAGCGATTAATTGCAAACAACACCAATCTGATTTGATTTGCCTCACGTTACACGTTCGGGCGCGTGGGTCCTAATCAATAATTAAATTAACCCGATATACCTTCACACAAAGAATTGATAAAATTCCATAAAACATTGTTATCACACTAGACTGTTGCAAAGAAAATAACATACGCATTATAATACCCTTGCAATTCATTTAAGGCAAATGGGAAACTTAAAAGATTAACAGCGTGAATGAATGAACGAATGGAATAGCCACATGAAGGAGCTCTAAACACACTTAATAACATTTAACACTAAAGCTTTAACAAACTAAACTCTACAACAATTAATACGTGTCTTGTATGATGTTGTTATTTAATATACCTTCAGGTCGTCCTCGGACAATCATGTAGTCATTTTTAAAAGATTCTTGTTTTTGTCACACAATACAAACGAACAAAAATATTAGCAAAACGTTTTTTTTGTTTATCAAGAACAAAATGGAATAAATAGGAAAAACACATGAGTAAGTAACTGTTACAACCATAGGAACAAATATTTAAAAAGAAAACTAAAATAGATGGTTAAATTGACATTGCTTTTGAAAATTAGTTAGACTTATGTTTAAGACAGATGTTTAAGGAGTTTTTTTTGCATTTTTAACCATCTATAGACTGAAGGCTCTATAAAACACATGTGTGGCCCAAGGAAAAGAATGCATACATCCGATTCGCGGTCGTCGAAAGAGCGTTAATGTAAATTTAATTTGTCAGAGACGAACTGCACTTAAATGTTCTGGGGTACATATCTCAAGTACAACCATCATTGAACGCCATTAATAGGTTTATTGAAAAAAGTCAATTCTGCGATAAGCGTAAAGGATGACTTCGTTTGTAATTCACTGATACTTCTTCGGATCTTAATAGACAACAAGATTTTTCGTATATGGCATCTTAATTCAAGAAATACAGTCGCGAATAATGTGGTTTCTATTCAGCAATCAGATTAACATCGCTGATAAGGGAAACTTTTCAATCGATTTACTTTTTGAAAGGATACAACTGAAACGTTCTTTTCCTTGGTCCACAAAATGCAGTTTTAAATAACGTGAAAAAATCAATCAAAGTTATGCACAACTTACAGTAGAATGCCGCCAAAATTTAATCAGACCATGAATGTCGGTCGATGGGGCCAATAACAGAAAATCACGCCATTCGTTGAAACTAATGTTTAAACTACCGTCTTGATCCATCCTAAGAAATAATGGTAAACAATTGGTTAGGAAGAAATATTAAACAAACTTCACTATAGGACTAACCTTTTTAGTAAATGCTTTGCCTCTGCTTGATCAACTTCTATTCCAAGGTCCTTAAATGCCGATATCAACTCCTCCAGATCCACTTTTCCTAAATAGAAAAAAACACAATAGTCTTAACTCATGCTTATGAAATATTTATAAAGATTTAAATTACCATCACGATTCTTGTCCAGGTGGGAGAACTGCAGACGAAGATTCTTTTCATGCTCACGCACATAGTGGACGAATTCAGCAAGGCCAACATCTCCGCTTTGAGTTTTATCCGATTGCTTAAGGAAAGTCTGAAAATAAGTAAAAAAAAAACAAGAACATGAGTATAAAGTAGTTTAAGACACATGATGTATAAGTCAATATGGAAGAGAGTTTTGAAAATAAATCGGTTAGTGGCAGGCTACACACAAGTGCAGCCACACTTAGGCCAGAATTGGCCCATTGTGACACCACAGGATCTAATGATCTCAAACTACCCGTTGAACCAACAGGAGCTCAAGGTTAAGCGGCGGAGGCGATTGATATTAATAAAGCATTCTCCAAAATGTAATCTTCTTCGAGTAGAAAGAGCAGGACAGCCTTTTGCCCTAATGATCTAGCATGTGAAAGGAAGAAGAAGACATCACTGAAGATCGCCCTTCAAGTTTGTAGTTAGTTTATGAAAGTATTTCGTAAAGCCCCAACTACCTCAAAGTCAAAGCTCATGTGTGATGCCTATCGGTTCGTCAGTGTTGGGTTTTGCCTTCTCTCATTCCTGACTAAACCCATTTCTGCCGCAAAACATGCTAGTAACAGCTCGCTTGAGTTTTGACAATGATTTCAACATCATCGTTTTGAAGTTTTTGTACAGACAAAAATTGTGCCCCTGGTGTTGACTGGTATGAGCTTCGCACAATCTTCTCAAGCATGATGAAGTCACATTAACAGCTGGTCAAAAAAATAGACGTGTTACTAAATAATTATTAACTATAGATTTTATTAATTTTTTCCCTCGTTATTTGCAAAGAAAACTTTTTTGGAGAAGACGTGGCATTGATCCTACCAATTTCTGGCAGGTTTCGGGAGGACTGGAACACCATTCCTTTTACACTTTTGATTCCCATTTGTAAAGACCTGATCCCTTAATTTTCTTTTCTGTTCATCCCACAAGTTATCAATGGGATTGCGATCTGCGGATTGACTTGCCCATGAAACTACAGAGCTGTTTTGATCCCGAAACCAATCTTTCATAATACCGCCCGGATGTTTTGGATCGTTGTCCTGTTGGAAATGCCAACGGAGGGGCATGTATTCCTCGAAAAATGGAAGCATGACATTTTTCAAGATGTCTCTATATGCATATTTGATCATGAGTTTATTGACACGAAATATAGGACCAACACCACACCAGGAAAAACAGCCCCACACCATTATAATTCATCCACCATGTTTAACAGTCTTCAGTGTATTAGCGAGGATGGCGTTCTTTTCCTTTTGGTTGCCTTATGTTACTTCCACAATCCGGGGAGAACAAATTTATTTTTGTTCCGTCACTCCGCAGAATATTTTGCCATTTTTTCACTCCTTCAGTTCCGTTCCAACTTCTATGGCTTAGGCAAATTCTTTTCGGAACCTTACGTTTCTAGCTCTTAGGAGTGGAACTTTTCTGGCGACTATTCCTAGGAGATTGAAATTCTGTAGTATCCTGCGGATTGTGCGTGCACTGATTCCCATTCCATCCCCAATTTGTGCCCATATAGTACGTGACGAAACAAACGGATTTGAATACGCTAAAAGTTCATCAATTTTCTTTATTTAAATGTTGGCTTTAGAGCATTTGTTATGAAGTTCTGTGACCTTACTAGGGCATCTGCTATAAGTTTATAGGTTTTACTGTTACCCCTTAACCGGTGAACTAGTTGCCTTTCTTCCGCAGAGCAGAAAACTCAAAGCAACAAAACTCTTGACACCTATTTTTTTGACCAGCTGTGTTGGTCAGCGTGTAACATTGTCGAATTCTTGGTGAGATTACTTCCGACCTTAACGGAGAAGCGATGGTTCTCCATAAGTTGCCGTATATGTGTGTATGCATGACTTGAAATTGATAAACTGACCGTTGGTATCAATCTGGACTTCCCGGGTTTTTGGGTTTTCTCCAGTATCCAGTTCAATTCATCAGGCCTACTTACTTCCGACTGAATCTTAGAGTTGGTTTATCATTGAGAAAATTAGTTTTAAAAGTACGGGTACCAAACCCAAATATTATTTTCCTGTAGGTGTACACACAACTAAAGCATGCTTACCCATATGTTGGATGTCATTTCCAAATCGAGGCTATAGTAGATAAGAGAGAGTTACTTTATCTCTTAAAGACGCGGTCGTTAACGTACTAGATTTTTGTCGGGTATGAACACGACACATCAAAGTAAAGTTACCCGCTAAGCCTGTTACGATTAGTTTACAATAACCTTTTATCAGCTGCCTTACCTAGTCTTTACGGCACAAGGACTGCCATATGACTATATGAAAGCTGTTTGTACTTAGGCTTAGGTTGTTCTGGATCGCACAACAAGTTACAACTGAGTCGTTTCTAGGTATATAACAACTGGCAAGCGTCTATGGCAGCTCTGCGTTTGTCTAATCGATACTCTATCTTCGTTTCTATTGCTATTCATATTAGAATCGAATAATTCCTGTCTTTAAGACGCATTATAAATTTCGTTAGGTAAGAGTTTTTGCATATTTTCTTTGCATTTTAGAAACGTGAATTTTGTATTTTATGTAAATACTAGCTGCACCCCCACGCCGTTGCCCGTGGAGGTACAGGGTTTGTTTTTTTTAAGGGAGGTGCAACGGCGCCCTTTTTGAACACTTCCCCATTCACCAGCGCCGGCTGTTGAATGGTAATTGAATTGAACTGAACAACTAAATGTGCGCCTACAGCGCCACCTGTTGAGAATTTTCCTATACTTTCCTTTTTTCCTAAACCTTTGCGTCGCAATTACGAACAAACCCGTAGAAGGAAGTAACCAATACTTCGAATGTTCAAGTTTTCTAACGTTACGTTAAGAAAGAGTCCGCTCTTTCCAAAGTACCTGCACCAATCACCAAATCGTCAAAAAACGTAATCTTTCATGAAGATGAGGGGTAGCAATTGTCTAGTGGATAAAGTCCTTGCTTGTGACCCGGTCGGCGCAGGTTCGAGCTCTCAATCATGAAAAAAAATTAAATCGCTCAATACAAAATATATAGGAAGAATAACTTTCTTCATAATTTGTTTTTCGGGGAATTTTTCGGGAATTTATTTGGGTATTCTTCTTGTTTGGCCGGAGACCAGTCCGAATTGGTGCGGATCATCGAAACCGGTATAGGCGTTCTTAAGTTATAAGCGTAGTAAATGACATCACTTTTTTTTTATATATATATATATATAATATAGATACTTTAAAGGATAAGAACGAATTTATACTAGTGGACCCCCGCCAGCTGTGTTTTTTTTTTCAATTTCACGAATTAAGGAATTTTCTTTCGTAAAAATCTTCTGTGGCAATTATAACAATTGAAAAAAATTTGAACCAGTTCCTAATTATTGATAAATTACTATACTATATAAATATAGATTATCCGTTTTTCAAGAGACAGCTGCCATGCTCTAAGCTTTCTAAAAACCTTTTGTTGACAGCAGGTTTTAGCGCAGGTTTCAATTTAACTGTACCTATTTATGAATTGAAAATTGTTGCTTAAGCATTAAATTTAATTAATTAAACGTCTTAAGCCGGATTTAAATAGCGAAACTAACAATTAGAACAATTTTCCCATTTTAAATCATTCTTCTTGCGAACTGTCACACTTTATTTACAGTCACGATCCACAAACCCACGAATGAAAATTTTGTTGGAACTTAACCTTTAAAATTAAGACTGGTTCGGGGGTATATCTGCGAACAAGAAAAGTTTTTATGTAAATGAAATGTCAGAGTTTACGAATTCGCTCTCAAATGAATAGTCATTCACTTCTCTTTGGCGGTGAGAATCCGTCCTATAGCCCTCTCTCTAGTTCAACTCCTTTTAAGGATCTGAGAGCTTACAGAAGCATTTCTTTTTTTTTATAGGTCAATGCCGCACATGTTTTGGGATTTCACTGGACTCATCGCAAAATCTGCAGAGACCTTCTTCCAATATACCCAGTTTCCTGAGGTTTTCTTTGAGTCTACAATGCGTTAGGTTAGGTTAGGTTAGGTTATAGTGGCAGGCTACACACAAGTGCAGCCACACTTAGGCCAGAATTGGCCCATTGTGACACCACAGGATCTAATGATCTCAAACTACCCGTTGAACCAACAGGAGCCCATGGTGAAGCGGCGGAGGCGATTGATATTAATAATATCGAGTTCACCAAGATTATCAAAGAAGTACTCTCCGAGATGTAATCTTCTTCGAGTTGAAAGAGCAGGACAGGTGCATAGGAGGTGAAGAATGGACTCTTCCTCCTCCTCATCCATGCAACTTCTGCAGAAGTCGTTAGCGGGAAGACCCAGCCTGAGGGCATGTCTGCCTATCAAGCAGTGCCCCGTGATCACACCTACTAGGGTGCTTATGTCGGATCTCTTTAATCTTATAAGAGCGCTGGAGCGCTTGAGATCCAGCCTGGGCCAAATTTGTTTCGTGATAGAGCAAGTGGTGCAGTTTGCCCACCTGCGGTAAGTAGCGTTTATCGCGTTTTGTTTGATAATAAGATTGCAAGTAGCGAGAGGCATGCAGAGATTCTCCTTTTCCGGTAGAATCGAGGCAGTTGTGCCATGTCTGGCGAGTTCGTCGGCCGTACAGTTGCCTGGAATGTCCCTATGGCCCGGCACCCAAATAAGGTGAATTTTGAATTGTTCCGCCATCTCGTTAAGAGATAGGCGGCAATTGAGGGCAATCTTGGAGTTAAAGGTGACCGATTCCAAGGATTTAATCGCGGCTTGACTGTCGGTAAAAATAGTGATGTCCCTTGCAGATATTACATTATACCGCAACCACGACAGGGCCTCCTTGATCGCCATAATTTCCGCCTGGAATACGCTACAGTGATTAGGAAGTCGGAAGGAGATCTTACAATCCAGATCTTGGGAGAATACACCGCCCCCACTCCTGTTTCCGTTTTTGACCCATCTGTGTAAAAGCAGATGGATTCCCTTCGAGAACCTGCAACTCTCTCCCAGTCAGCTCTGGAGGGTATACAGGTTTCAAAGTGTTTGTTGAACTGAAGTTGAGGGAGGGTGTAATCAGTGTCTTTTGGTATACATCCTATATTATTCAGAATGGACGAGTGGCCAGTTTGTCTGCTGGTCCACAGATGAATTGCCTTCAAGCGGGTGGCCGCGTTTGCTGCCACCTGTTTACAATAGATATCTAACGGTAGCATATGGAATAAAATATCCAGAGCCGCCGTTGGAGTGGTTCTGAGAGCTCCGCTAATACAGATACATGCCGATCGTTGTACGCGACTGAGGCAGTTAAGGTGGATGGCCTTTTCAAGTACAATGCGTTAGGCTACGAAGATTGTTTTTGCTCATGCCGATGCATGTTTGGAATCCTTTTCGGTAGTATCTAGTATTGCCCGAACAGTTTGTTGCCCTCCCTCATTGCCTGTATGTTATTGCAGGTTCTTGCCCTGTTTTCCTCCTCTAGTTTCCAAAATTCTAAATTGTTATCCCACATTCCGCAGATGGCGTCCCTTCCTTGCTTAGGAAGTGTGCCATTTTATAAGCCTCTATTCCACTCAACTAAGGGTGGTTTAGTTTCTCCTTCCCAGTTCATTGAGTTTTTGTGGGCATTCTCGCACAAGTTTCGATTTAGCGATGTAGGAGTCAAGTGCAACCTGGCTATCTGACATTATAACTATATCACCATTAGTTTTGTTTTTGTCGAGGCTGATTTAGGCACAAATATCTATTATAGCCTAAAAGATGCTGGTAAAAGCATACATCCATTCAACAATTTGTATGTAGATATAACGGGTGGGCCATATAGTGGTTTCTTAGGTTCGTTATTTTGCACTGTCTGACAAGACAGCTCGAAATCTTAACAGAAAGTCAGTATCATACCTCCGCGGAACGAAATGAGTCGTTTTACGCTTGAAAAATGTTGGGAAATATTTCCAAAGTGAGTAGCATAAACGAACAATCATGTTTTCTCGGCGGCTACGTTTACAATCAAAATTGCCGCATCAGGGCCTCGGAAAACCCGCACGTTATTGTCGAGAAGCCAATGCATCCACAGAGAGTGACAGTTTGGTGCGGTTTTTGGAGTGGTGGCATCATTGTAACATTATTCTTCGAAAATGAGGCTGGATTTGGACGACCTCTGGTTCATGATGGCCCGCCATGCCACACAGCCCATGACACAATTGATCTTTTGCGCACCAGATTCCCAAAACGTTTTATCAGCCATCTTGGCGATGTCAATTGGCCGCCTCGCAGCTGCGATTTGACCCCACTTGAACGACGTTGTGTTCCATAATTAATTAGAAGGCACGGGTCATCCGCAAATATTGGCACATTTAAACCTGAACCGTTTCTGCACACGGTGATCGCATATAATAAATGATCAATAAAATAGTCACATCTTGAGTGTTTACTTATCAAAACCGCTACCCCATTAACATTTTATTGGGCCGCCAACCGACAGTAGTTGTATACATTATCCCCCGTTTGGAGTTCATTTTCAAGGCACATTTCATAGTCATCGATATCTGTGCGATCAAGATTGTGGCACAATTTGGCAAACTTAGCATGAGAGGGCAAAGTCTACCGCACGACGCTTCGTCTAATTTAAATATCTTCTTTTACTTTGTGTTTATATTCATTCATTTTATATCTAGATACAATGAAATGTAAATTTAGCATCACACACACTTCACGAGGAGGCCATTTACTAGGTATACGTTCCAAGGCGGTGTTGTCTTGATTTAAATTCAAAATGGTTAAAAATGTGATGTTAAGATTAACAGAAATTGCATCATGTTTCCAACCGGTCAATTTAGAAGCAGAATTGCTTTAATTTTGTATATACAAAACGTTTAATATTTGTTCGCAGTAGCTGTGTGCACTTTGACTGAAGGATTCTGTAAACGCTGTTTAACTATAGAACAACAAGCGCATTCGCTGTCAGATATTTCCACCCTGAGAACGAATCGAATACAATGAATAGGAGAAAAGTGCACTCTTTTCCATATGGAATATGTGCGCATTGTGCAGCCACTGAAAGAAGAATCTGAAAAATGTTCCTGTCGTTATTCCAATGTTGTCTGTGTAGGTATCTTAAATGTCACCACAAAAAACAATTTTCTTGTTCTAGATCAAGTGAGAACGGCTCCTCACTTGCACACATCCCTTAAAAGATTCCTCTCAGACGGCACGGCGTCAAAGTTGCCCCAAGGCAGGCAACTGCATCGACAAATCCCAAGAAAAAAATGCTTTAACATAACCACAAATCAAACAAAAATCGTTTTCAGGTCATTTGATATGACAAAACTCTTTTTTATTTAGCATTTTCGAATGACTTTCTTGAAAAATATATTGGCCGCGGTCCAATCATTCTAAGTCATTTAATTAAATGAATATCTAAGGCATGCCGCTCAAAGTGCACAGTTCTGTGAGGGGGAAAGGAAACCTTAACAAATTCCTCGTCCCTTCATTGTACTACATATATACAGACAGTGACAATGAGCTGAACAAAGTGATTTTGTATTTAGTCATGCCACCGCTTTCGAAATAGGACAGAAATAGATATGCAAATTGCATTTGAGGGCCTCGTCGCTGACCACTTGAACCCTTTGACAATTATTATGGATGCTATTCAGAAATGTTTCTTTAACGCAGTTTTTTCCACAACAAAGTTTGCTTTGAAAATGAATGTTTACGGTTGGAAAAGATTTAGACAATCGATTTCGTGCGAAATTGAGCTTGATGACGTATCTCGGACAATATTATGGGGTGAAGGTCAACTTGTGTTTAAAAGTAGATGACATGTTTATCTGGCTTAGAGTTGGCATTTAAAAGAAAAAACAAAACATCAGAAAAGCAGAAAGAGCTGATTTGTATCTGACATAAAACTAGGCATCTCATTTGAAAAGATTGAGTGCAGGAAAATAGATAAATGGAAAGTGTCGTTATGGATGGGGCAAATCAAAAACCAGAAAACATATTTAACAATAGATATTTCAGAGAGGTACAAGTGAGAGGTAAGTGCAAGGTGTAGCAATGTCCCACTAAAACCTTGTAATAGGATTAACGACAATCCCTTGACAGAAGTCACAATGAAAGCGAATGGAATGGGAAAGAGCTTAAGGGTGGTCGCGTGATCAAATAGCAGTCATGACCATGAAGCAAGGCGAGTCGTTACAATGCTACGCCGATTATTATCAACACTGGCTTGTCGCACTAAATTTGAAAGTAGTTTCGACACTTCATGAGATAAGCCAAGAATTGTAAATAAACTAAACTAGCTTTTAAATTATTTATACACAAGTTTGGAACAGGTCTTGTGACTACCAGAATTGCAGTAAGCTTCGATAAACTTGTTGCGGTTGTAAATAATCTTTGACCTGTGTAACGACAAACACAGTTTTGAGGTAGCTGGTCTACTCATCACTGAAATAGAAAGTAGAGGTTATATAAGAACCTTATCATTTGCAATAAAATGTGCTAGTCGTGAATTGAACTCGCTAAAAGATAATTTTGGAGTAGACCTAGGTAAACGGCGCTAAACGCTAAAGAGTACTTTATTTCAAGAGCTTCCTAACCTAACATAAGTGCTTGCAAGCTTTAAGTTTAAATAAAACAAAGCGTGCTTGAGAAAGACCTCTCGATGTTATCTATATATATAAAAATAAGTTGAATTGTGTTTGTCGCCAATGCTCTCTGAAATGCGTAAACCGATTTTGATTCTGAAAACTTCCCATGAAAGGTGACGTTAATAACATGGTTTGTAGGCATATACGGTCTTTGCAGGTGTATTGGTTCATGAGTTATAGGGGCGTGGCACCTCCCATACAAAAAATGCATTCAAAACATTATATTTCGAAAACCACACAATCGATTGAGTTCAAATTTACACACATTCTTAGGTAATGGCACAGGAGTATTCCTGCGAAGATTGGTCAAAATGTGACAAAGAGGCGTGGTTCATGAGTTATAGGGGCGTGGCACCTCCCATACAAAAAATGCATTCAAAACATTATATTTCGAAAACCACACAATCGATTGAGTTCAAATTTACACACATTCTTAGGTAATGGCACAGGAGTATTCCTGCGAAGATTGGTCAAAATGTGACAAAGAGGCGTGGTTCATGAGTTATAGGGGCGTGGCACCTCCCATACAAAAAATGCATTCAAAACATTATATTTCGAAAACCACACAATCGATTGAGTTCAAATTTACACACATTCTTAGGTAATGGCACAGGAGTATTCCTGCGAAGATTGGTCAAAATGTGACAAAGAGGCGTGGCATCGCCCATACATAAAAAACGGTTAAAATCTTTTATTATGAAATCCTCCGAATCGATTTCTGATTCGGGTGAGTCAAGTTAATCGTAATCCTGTAATGGACTTTACGCCGAAAATTTACAATTATTTGTATTGAAGATTTCTGTTTGTCGATTGCTAATAAAACAGTTGGGAATGCCATCACCTAATCGTGCAATGCATACAATACGATCGCAACGAATTGAATGCTTTTGTTTAAGCAAATCTTTCGACAGTGAATGCGGAGCAAAAAAGGCATACGATACTAGTATACAAGCTGTAAATAGCGATACCGGTTAATTTTATTTTCTAGATGCGCCTGGAGGCACCGGGAAACCGTTTTTAATTTCATTGTTGTTGGCAACGATACGTTTCCAGTATAAAAATTCATTGGCGTTGGCGTCTTCTGGCATTGCAGCTATTTTGTTAGATGGTGGTCGGACAGCACAGTCTGCTTTGAAATTGCCTATGAATTACCGAGTTATTGAAACTCAAACATGTAACATTTCAAGAACATCTGGAACGGCGAAAACGCTGCGGTATCGTTATTTGGGATGAATGCACTATGGCAAATAAGAAATCTGTTGAAGCTTTGGAAAGAACAATGAAAGATGTTCGAGATACCGTATTCTGAGTTATTTGCTGGTGCATTGATTTTATTGTCAGGCGACTTAAGACAAACATTGCCCGTCATTCCTAGATCGACAACTGCTGATGAAATTAATGGTTGCTTAAAGTCTTCATATTTATGGAGATTTGTTAAGTCGATGCGATGCCATTGCCAAATGATTTTTGCCGTTTTGTACTGTCATAAGAGAAATTGATTGAAAGTGTTTTCCCTAACATAACACAATAGTGCTTCCATGCGTGGTTGAGTGATAGAGCAATTTAAGCTGCTAAGAACAAAGATGTCAGTGAATTAAGAATGGGTATACAATTCAAGATTCCTGTCGACTTGGTACACCGAAAATGGAAAAACCAAATATAGTGTAGCACAAACCATTACAAGAAAAACTATTTACCACTGATTTAAATGAATTTAAATTTGATTTTTATATTTCTATTTTGCACTACGAAGTGTGCAAGGGGTCCGCTAGTTACGTATGAAAATATAACATCGTTGAAATGTCCGCCGCAGCTTCCTTGGGTTACGCGTCCCCCAAATGTCCAATTTTCCATGAGTCTGGCGCATAAATCAGGCTGAATTTGACCGACATCATGGGTTATGTTGGCTTTGAGGGCCACTTTGGTTCGTGGCTTTTTCGCTTAGTTCTGCGACTTTAGAAAACCCCACAAGAAAAAGTCAAATCGGACAATCTCCGTGGTCAGTTCACATCACCTTCACGTGAGATGACCATGGCCTTGAATGGCGCATGGCACGAAGCGCCGTTCTGTTAAACCCACGTGTCGTTGGTGTCCTTATAAGCCAATTCAGGCCAAAAAAATATTGATATTCAAAGACATATAGCTGATGGCCTGGCCAACGTCCATGAAAACATGAATGCCAATCTTCAAGCTTCATCAGAGTGTAACATACATATACGTAGAGCCAAAACTGGATAGATCAATAAATGTGTTTTGGCTAAAGATACACTGTGGATGTGGATTCTCCTCAACGGACCAAATACAAGGGAACGTTTAAAATATATTGAAAATTGACTAGTGAAATAAGTGCAGCACTTGACAGTTTCATATATATCTATCTCTGTCATAAAATTGTGCTTTCTTTCCGGTATTCGAGAACAAACAATATCTCTTCATTTATTAGAATAGTAAAAAAAAGGCACCAACTATGTGCAGACTACCTAAACAGAACATAAGTAAGAAAGGTACTAACAAAACATATAATATAAACATTAATTCTTAAACAAAGAAACAATACATCTACCTACAGTATATGAAGAAGCTCTTCGCGTCATCAACGACACGTCAACATGATTCGCTGTCAGTCATTTGTCGTTTTAAGGATGCACTTTTCATATTCAGTAATGATAAAGTGTAAGAGATTGCGTCTGTCACAAGGCAAAGTTATAACTTCCATCAAAGGAAGGTTAGTACCAACAAAGTTGATCAGAACAATGCACCACAAATGTCTAAGTACTCGAATTACCTGCTACAAAATAAACTCCCTGTGCACTTAGCAACTAATTAAATAGTTTTTAAAGACGACCCAGATTGGCGAAACTAGTTATCGACCTACCATAATGGAATGCACCAGCTTAATAGTGACACATTTATACTTTCACTATCGATCTCGGCAAACGGGTTTGTGCGGCTGTCCAGTGCTTCACTTGCACACAAGAAGTGACCTAACAAATTTTCAATATAAATACAAACAATAAAAATTGGAAATTCCTCAAACATTTAAGATTATTTTCAAGAAAGCGCCTCCCTAACAAAATAATTTCAAATGATTCCGCTTCTTTTTCATTTGGTGACTTTCTTTTTATTTCAACTTGATATTCACTGACCCGGCAACAAGGCAGACAACTTTTTAGCCAAACCCAAGTAGGTAGTGTCGTTTGCATAAATTGTGACATCATCTCTCCTCCTTACCCTCTTTATCCGACAATTTCATACATAAAAAAAGAAAAGAAATGAAAATCATTAACTCACCTCTGCGTACACGCTCGACAATCCGAATTCTTTGAGAGCATCGGACAAGTCATGTATATCAATTTTTCCATTGCCATCGCGATCGAGCCGATTGAACAATTTCCCCAGACGTTCCTCGTCCTCTTGAGGCAGCTCGCCCAGCTGTTGCTGTTGTAGTTGCTGCTGTATCCGGGCATCTTCGGCTACTGTCGTTAGAACACTTTGAATCGGAATCAATTTGATGGCATGCTGCTGGTTTGCCTTATCAGCACTTGAGTTCGATGATAAAGATGCAGTTAAGGTTGAAGAAGATGACGTTGACGCTGATGATGATGATGACTGCAGGTGTACACTGTTGTTCGCGTTGACCATTCTTGTTTCTGAGTACTTTTCCTTGGATCACGAATCGAAATTTGGTAAATTCCAAGTGCTGTCAGTCGTTTATGGGTTTTCCACCTTAATAGTTATCATAAATCTTTGTACCCACTTTCGAGTTTAATTAGTTTATTCGCGCGGAACTATAACATACACGACCACACGCAAATAAAATAATAAGAAACGCTGCTCGCTATAAATACAGCAAAATGAATTTCTTTCTCTATATCCACACACTGTACCGCACGAATGTGTTCTCACTTTTTCTCCAAATAGACACTAGCTAGTATTAACAATAATTTATTCACACATTGTTTTTGCTTGGGGAAGGTAACTAGTCAGAGACACACAAATCTGAGAGCGAGAGTGTATAAACTTCGACCACGACACGACGACGACGATGACGATTTGAGAATCTTCACACGGTGTCTCTAACAAGACGAGATGCTGACTGTCCGAGTCCGAGTCGAAAATGCGTCCGACGACGATGATCACAAAGCAACTGCTGCCGCTGCACAAATTTATGCTGTCGCTGCGAAAAAGTTGTCGTCTCTTACAATAGGGTTTCACGCTTTCTTCTTGGGAAGTGTCGACGATGACGAACTGGTTGGATTGAAAGAAAAATCAATGAAACAATGCGGACTACTGGAGGCGACGACGACGACTTTTTGTCTAGTCAACAATTAGCACCTTTTTGCGAATTAAGTTTTACTAGTAAACCACACAATAAATTTAGAATTGATACATTTTATATGGAGAATTTTAGCAGCAGTCTACTGGCGAATTGCAGAAATTTCTCTTTGATGAAGGAAATTTTCTATTCGATTGACACCACCATGTGCCAATGAAAGTTTTTTTTTGTTGTTGCTATATGGTAGATCTCAAGTTCGGGCCGAAAAGCGTTTATCGTGCTACGTTGAAGCTGTTTCGTTGCTGTCTTTTTAAACTGCTTCTTCCTTTTTGCTAAATTTGTGCAATTTTCGTCGTTGACATTTGGTGCGGCGGCGTTTTTGGATAAATGTCAAAAATAATTGGGTCAAAGTTGGATATATACTGTTGCTAGCGCCATCTGAAGGAGAGTGGTTTGGAGTAGACGGTGATTACAGTAGAGGCATTTTTATTTGCGCGTTTCTTCTTGCAAGGACTCCAGTTCTAAAATATTTTATATAACACATTTTGTATATATAATAAGGATAAAAATATATTTCTAGAGAATCACAGCATTCATTTTGAAGAAGCACAGATTATCCTTTAGTCCAAACACAAACGAATAAAGTTCAATCTTAAAAAAATTAGACATGGAATCATTTCAACTTACTAAAACGAGTTTTTATAATTTTCTTAAGTAGCTTGTGACATTTTTTTCTAATAAAATGTTAACGCTCCTTAATTCTCGCCTTCCACCCCCTTTGAACTAAAATACCAAGTTCTCGGACGACAGATGAAACACAGCCTAAAATCTTGTCCTTGGTTTGCAAGGGCTTGGGGTTCATTTTTGAATGTTTTCATACACACAGGTTTGTAATTTTTCCATGGGCTGTTAAAAAAAGACCTAGGTCTGGGTATTTATAAAGTTACAACAATTAGCAACATAGATTAACGTAAAAAAAAAAAATTTTGTCAAATTATTTAATTTTCATTCGAAAACATTTTTTTATAAGCGTTTGTTGATGTGCCTTGTACCATATGAGTCGAGTTTATAAAATATTCATTAATAAATTCAAAGCATTAAACTAATCTGAAATCTGAGGGCGAATCCGGAGAAGCCCAATTGAAACCCACAAAACAGCACTTTTCAAACATTTAGGGTAGGATACGATAAAAATGTTAGTGGTAAAAGTAACAACACCTTTATAGACAAGAAGCAACAATTGTTGGTCATTTAGCGCTCAAGGATGTGCATATGTCGGCGAATAAAAATATGTTACATATAGGCGTGCAATGATGTTTCTACAACGATCCAAAGTCTTGTTTGGAATATAAAATAAACGCTATCCTATACCCGTTCACGGACGCGTTGATTCGGCCCCTGGAATCAGTGGAAGTCACTTATAACGACCTCGCTTTTAACGATCAGTTGCATATAACGTCCACTTGCATTTCATTTGGTTGGTTATTTATACGTCATCGACTCGTAGTATGTAACGAAATATCGGATTTAAACAAATGTCGGTTATAACAACGGAATGAGAGAACATAAAAAAAACTGTTTCTGTTAAATATAATGGCAGTTTATTTGATGTGTCGCCGTGAAAGCAGCTTTTAAATTAATTGTGGTTTACGCTTATTTGTGGAAGGCAGTCGGACCGCCGCGGCGGTTATAAGAACGACCTCATTTCATCGGTCCCTTCATCGTCGTTATAAGCGATTTCTACTCTTGAAATGTGGAAAAGACGAATAGAAAGAAGACACAGCTCAACAACACTGACAAAAAAAGCAACAACTACCCATTCACCCCAACGAATCTGTGCACTTCTTGCATTCGCACGACCGCACTTCCAACATACAAGTTATGTGAGGTTAGGTCTGAAGTAATTCATACTTCTCTAAAGAGATCAAGAGCTTATAACTGCGAGGGACACTGAGGAAGCACGAAGAAAGTTGAACAAAATTATGAGACGTGTCTTTTTCTGGTTAGAAACCCATGGGCTTAGTCTTGCACCTCAAAAGACCGAGATTGTCCTACTGACCAGAAAACATATCCCGACACAAATCGAATTTCATATAGGGCCAGACGGAATCACCAGCAAAAACGCAGTAAAGTATCTTTGGATAACTATCGACTTACTTTCTGGAGCCGTATTAAATCCACATTCCTTAGCAGACTCATGGCAAACGTTGCAGGGCCAAGAGAAATCAAACGAAGGCTTCTCATGACAATTAAACACGCGATACTTTTAAATGGATGCGAAATATGGGCAGATGCACTTAAACAGGAGAGGTGCGGGAAGCAGATGGCAGCGGTACAGAGGCAAGAAGCCCTCCGCATCGCAAGTTCTTACCGCACTGTATCAGAACCAGCCGCTCTTGTCGTTGACCTCTTAGCCGCAGAGAGAAGGCTAATAAATGAGAAGTGAGCGGAAGCAGGAGCAGAAGCGGCAACCACTGAAGCAAAACAGGCCACCAAACATTTATGGCAACTAAAGTAGAACTCTGAAAATAGAGGTAGATGGACCGCCAGGCTGGCGAAATAAATTATCATACCACGCAGTTTCTAACCGGACATGGATATTTTAATAAATACCTACACATGATGCGGAAAGTAGACCATCCGACATGCCAGTACGGTGACTCAATGGTAGACGATGCTTTTCATACCTTCTTCAAGCTTCTTTCCAGATGGACCGTGGAAAGACCAGATTTGGAATCGGAGATAGGTTATATTTCCCCTGAAAATATCATTAGGAAGATGATCGCAAGCGAACGCAGCTAGAAAAGGGTATCAGCTCTTATCGAAACCGTGCTCAAACAGGAAAGTTCATGAGGTAGATAAAAATACCGGCCCCCGAGGTAATACGAATAGTGATTCCAGGGGGCTGTTGAAGATAGCCAAAGGGAGAGGGGGAGTTTAGTCAGTAAGAGTCCGACACCCCAAGAAAATTTAAAAGTAAGTAAGTAAGTAAAAACAATAACCACGGAACGGGTGACTAGTCACTAGTCACTGATATATGCCTATGCAATGGTTCCCGTAAATATGCCACTCCACTCTTGTTAGTTTGGTTAATTTCTGCAGAATTGAGTGTAATTTCTAGTCCCCTTTGTATTCATAAAACCCTGTAAAAAAAAAACATCTCCAAACAGTGTTTCGTTAAGAATTGCATACATTTACATTTATTGACATATCTTAGAGGGTTTTTTTTTTTGTTTATTTTACATTTATATAATTTCGTTACAATGATTTGTTAATTTCTCATACTTAATATCCGCTTTACATACATGCAACACAAGCAAAAAGAACGCCTAAATCATCTCCAACTTTGACTCAACTAAAATTGATGTGAAACTATGCAATTGTGGCATGTTCTTTAAATTTGCAAACAAAGGAAATCATATTCGTAAGTTAACCTGCGCTCTTTTGCGGACCATTGCACTGGCAATAAAATAGAAAATATATTCATTTTGTTTAATTTACGATTCTATATAATAAAAAAAAAAAACAATTGCATCTATCTAGTTGTTTAGCAAATTCCATGCTTCGTCCTCGGCTTTGTTTAGTTTGGGAGCCTTAGGCTTAACAGTTTTCACGTCCAACGTTTCGAAACCATCGCCTTGAGATTTACTATTGGACAGCTTTAGATTTTTCTTAGTCACAGTGTTTGTAGTTGGCGCTTTTGCTTCGCTGCGAACGGGCTCTGATGGCGCCTGCTGCTGTTGGTAGGCATTCTGATAACTGCTCGTATCGAAACCTGACCAGTCGTCGTTGTCACCATCGTTGGCTGTGCTGTTAATGGAATTCTGATAGGACATGGACGTTTGGTTGGCCTGCAGAGTGTCCTCGTTCCAACCCCAGTCAATGTCGTTTTTCGATTGAGACGAAAGTTTGCCAGCCGATTGTGATCGTTGATAACCACCACCACCACCACCACCATCGGACTGTGTCTCCTGATTGAATCCAGTGTAACCACCTTGAGGTGAGGAAATGTTACTACCGGCCAAGTTGCTCCAGCCTCGCTTGCCAATGTCGGTCACCTATAAGTGACACACAACAAGTTTATTTCAAGCACATTTCAATAGCATTTCAATAGGGTTATGTAATGCAAAAGACGAAAAAAATAAAAGAAAACAAACCTTACTAGCTACGTCAGTCACTTGAGTGCTTACGGTGTCTAGCAAACCACCTTCTCTAATCTTTACGGCAAATAAAACAAACGAAAAATTACAAAAATGAGGAACTAAATGAGGCAGATGGAAGGAGGTTCTTCTGATTATTTGTAAATAACCATAGGATTCTCCTTCCGCTCTGAATTTGTCTACCAATATGAATGGAGCTTTGCCAATATTTTGAGTAACAACTTACCTTGCTAGATGCCACATTACCGTACGTCACTACTTTTTCCTTGGCCGTAACTGCTATTTTGGAAGCTCCAGACGACAACAAACTCCAGCCCTAAGAGAGGTAATTACAAAATTAATACATTCAGGTTATGTTTAAGTCCACAAGACGCTCGCAACTGTATTCGGGGTTCATCTGGTGAACATCTGTCACAGAAAATACATACCGAAACAAGTGAGGACAGAGTGGAATCTAGAATTTCTTGAGATTGACTTTTTGGTGGTGGTTCCCGAGTATAGCCAAAACCGGAGTACTTTCCCCCTTGGCTTGGTGGTATATGACTGCAAAGAAAAACAAATATTTACTTGTTTGTTGGTTGGTTGGTTGGTTTAGGTAATTGCTTTCCCTGCATCCTGATGAGGGAAAAACACAAGAAGCGCTTAAGCGCCGTTTTGAAACCACAACTAGTAGAACCTGGAGATAGAAAGGGGGACGTTTGTTATGGTAGCTCAAAACCAGACTGAGGGGTTGAGAAATTTGATGTCGTTGAAATGGATGCCTCGGATGGCCCATAGGTCGTCAAAGAAAGGACTACCCGGGACACTGTATCTTGTTTTAGCTAGAGCCAGACATTAGCAAAGAAGGTGGAACACTATTTTACTCTTGTTAGTGTCAGCGCAGCTACGACAGTGGGTGTTGTGGGAGATGCCTAGCCTGGCTGCGTCAGTTCCTAGAGGCCAGTGGCCGGTACTAATCGCCGTAAGTCTAGCGACATCTGCACGCGTTCTGGAAAGGAGGTTTTTTGTTCTGGCTTCGTCGAATGTTGGCCAAATCTTTCTAGAAATGACGCAGTTTGTGAGGTTCACCCATCTAGTCACGGCCCATCCATCACAGACTTAAAGCCAAACAAAGATTGTTCAGTACATCATGCCCATTAAAGACATCAAGAAACATGCTCACGCTGGTAGTGAGAGATCAACAGAAAGCAAACTGCGGCAGACGGTTTGCATATTTTCTTCTTAACAGTGGGCAAAAGTTTTTGCTTACGAAAGCATTCCACGTTAGTAAATCAAACAAACCAAACAAAAATTCCCAAGGCCACATGGCAGGCTGTTATCTTACTCATCGTCGACCACATACGTCAGCAACCAAGATTTCAATTAATTAAAACACTTACTCAGGTCTCATTGAGTTCTGCTCCTGTCGCTTGTTGAAAAAGTCATCTTTCTGGTCCTTGAATTCCTGACTATTTAAGTTCTGATACGTCAAATTACTGTCATTGTATCCACCTCCGTTCTGGTAGCCACCCGTCGATCCACCAACATTCGACGAATGCCCCTGATTACTCGATATCGATCCACTGCTCTTGGAATGTGACATTGAAGTGCCTCCGCCGCCGCTGGACGCACTACTGAAACCCGATCGGGACGGCATAGTCTTCTCGGCTGCATTCAAATCCCAATTCTTGCCCTGGGCTAGTGTTGAAATTTTATCTTTATACAGTGCTGCAGCCTTTGAACTGTAGCGCTGTTGTATGGGCGCTTTATCATTCCAATCGGGCTGATCATCGAAGAAATCTCTTGCCTTGCGATTGCCACCCACTTTCATTTTCTCCAATTCAATGTCTTTCCATTTGTCCATTGTGACAGAACGAACAAACGACAAGTGCACTCCCAGGCCACGATGTTTGCCGGAACACTCCAAGCATATCCATATGCCATAGGTGACAGATACCCATTGCGGATTATGGGCTCCGCATTCAAAGCATTTCTGCAAATACAAATGGAATGGAATGGTGTTAAGTTATGAAAATGAAAACCAGTCTGATGCGAAGGTCATCATGCTTCATACTCACACTATTCTCGTCTTGTGGCTTCAGCTCTTGGAGGACACGACGCGTTCGGGGACTAGCCATCTTTTTTTTATATTTTTCTCTATTTAGCGTATATTTTCTAGTTTTTTATACTCTATTTAATAAATGAAAAGTTTTCTTTTGGTTCTGCTATAAAAATGAATTTGACAAGTCTCAACTTTCATACAACCACCACACGAACGTATGGACTAACTTTTCATTTTACTCATTTAAAATGGAATCACTTTCAATAAATGGAATCGGTTTTATTGTTTTCGATTATATCGTCATATTTTGTTTAATATTTTGCACAAATTTTACGAGTTTAATGCACAAAAGGCAAAAATTTGTTGAGCCGATCTGACAAACGAACGTCAAGTGCGAACGAATTTTTGTTGACGTGTTCGAGAGGTACATCCATTCGGTCACAGATGGCGATCGCATCAATAAGATTGGTATGTGGAACTTCTGATTGTGAACTAATAAGAACTGAACAGCTGCTCGACAGATTTCATTTGTATTATTTTTAAATTATTTATTGTAAAATCATTAATGGAATACCTACTCAATTAAACATTGAAAGATGTCGGATAAAATTACGAGTATTCTGTTAACCGGGCCTCCAGGTTAGTGCAAATTGAGTTTTTGCCGCTGCTGACGACACCGACAAAAACAGGCAATGAAAGCATCTTCTAGGAACGTACAGTCTGGTTCACAAAATTAGTGTCATTAGAACATATTTTCTCTATTCTAGGAGTGGGAAAAACAACCATTATACTTTATACAGAAAGTAGTAAAATTAATGGAAACAAATCAACTTAACTTTTGTGGTTTTTACACTGAAGAAGTCCGTTCTGAGAGTGGTAGTCGAATTGGTTTCGATATTGTAAGTTTGGATGGAAAACGTGCCATTCTTGCCAGGTTAGTAAATAATGCTAGAATCAAAACTCTTAGTTCAGCTGCTCGCGCGTTTAAAATTGTGTGCTTTTGTAGACAATGGCAGTGGGTAGATTACAATTCTGACTTTTATTAATGAGGAAAAAAGCTGATCAAAAAAAGAAATCATTTATTAGCCCCTTGCTTTTGATTGTTTAATCGTTCGTAATTGTTTGCCGACTGACGGTTAAAATATAAAGCATGTTAAATACAGGTCGAAATTTGAAAATAAAGTTCCCACAAAGTATGGGGACCGACTGAACAGAATATTGATGCATCAACAAGATTAACTCATTGCCACTATCCAACTTCACTTAGGCAAAATCCAACTGACAACATCAAACGTCCACAGATTGGAAAGTACTCTGTCTACATCAAGGATTTCGAGGATGTAGCCTTGCCAGCCTTGAAAGTGAATCCGAAGACCCTCCTCATCGTTGATGAAATTGGTAAAATGGAATTATTGAGCAAAAAATTCAAACAACAAATCAGTGAAGTTTTCGGAAGGATCGCAATATTGGCAACTGTACCGAATCGTCAAACCATCGATATCGTCGAACGTATGAAGGCAGACCAAAGTTCATTGGTTCTGGAAATTAATACGAAAAATCGAAATCAAATAATCAATCACATTTTTGAGAATGCAAGTCAAATGATTGCAAAATAAAATTCAACAAATTTATGTGTAAATTTCTAATATTTTTATATGTATTACTTTTTTCAGTTTAATTTATTATGTGTATAAAACCTAACCTAAAAACTTAACAATGCGATCTCACGCTGATGACTTCTCCAATTTGGCTTCTCGTATCGACCTTTTTCTCACCCGTTTCGGGGACTTTTCAAAGTCCATTTCGTTGAATGTCTTTTCGGTGGCCTGCCAAAGCAGATCCTGTCGTTGGACGAGGTCTGAGTAGCGAATTATAAAGGATTTATCCGGCGGTAGGTATAGTTGCCATTTCTTCTCCGTATTTAATTTGGCTACGGATTGTAGGGCTTCCAGAGCTTCTTCCGGTGGGAGTTGAGTCGATTGGATCACCTGACGCCGGTCGAGGAATTCCTGTTTGGAGAATTTGTACAGCTGAAAGAAGAAAGGAATATTTTTTAGTGGAAAAAAGAATCCAACAGTGTTGATATAAAATGTTCTTTTCACAGAATGGGGCAGTAAAAGTTATACCCAAAGTGACTGAGCTATTTGCTACGCACTTGACAAACAATGTCTTACTTCACAGATTTGGTTAAACGCAAAAAATTGTATAAACCTTCGACAGCAAACGATATACCCATAAATGACGGACGAATGGATGAAAAATGTATGCTAAGTTCATACTAAGACATTTTTTCCTTTAAAGACAGAAAACTAAGAAACTAAAGACTGCCCAGACCGAAACAAAGGTCCACATCTTACCAAGAAGGGATAAAACAAAACACCAGACAAATCTGCCAACTTACAATGTAATCTCTGCCACGGATCATCAACTCGGAACACACTCCATTCGCGTTCGATAACGTCTGCGGAGGATAGATGACCTCGGAGTTTGCGACCCAATTACCATTAATCAACACTCCAACCAGCGGTAGTGTCCGCAAAACAAGCAATGGCGTAAATTTCTCCGCAGTCGTCCCATTAACAGTCTTTTCCACGCCAAGCCTTTCGTCGTTTTCCATCAAAATGGCCATTATATCGTCAAATCTGAGCATCTTAGCTGGAAAATAAAAGAGCACTATAAAAAATGGCATCCGGCAACATCTTCAAACGAACTTACCATCCTTTAGGATAACCTTTAATTGTTCAGTCAACGACATTGTCTTCAACTTTGTCTTGCCAATTACCTTCGAAGGTAGCACCGTATCAATACTCTTCTCTTGGCAATTCTGCAGCAGTAACTTTCCAGCATATTGCTGGGGTCTTAACTCTAACGAATGGCTCATCTGCTGCTGTGTAGTAAACAGTTTTTGTCTCTCCAATTCAGCGGTGGGCGATGAACGCGGATGCCAAAGGGTCTCACACCACGGCTCTTCGGTGCAGCGCTTTACGAACGTGTCGTAATTTTTGTCTTTGGTCTTTTTGTTGCGTGCCACACCGGTCTTTGAAAATTTCACAGTCACTTGTTGTAGTTCCTCGTCCTCGTCCTCTTCATTTATGGCCTTCTCTTCGGCCTTGGCACGTTTATCCTCCTTGTCAAAGTACTGAAAGTTCGGTCGCAGTTGCAGAATGCTCGTTAACGGCGATACATGAACTTCTTTGTCCTGCAATATGCCAACGATATACTTTGAAGAGTCTTCAATAGACTTTGTGCTGATGTAAGATTGTTTATCCATTAGGCCATGCTTGAAGGTTGGTCGTTCACCTTTGAGTTGAGTTTTTCCATCGGCTGCGATGGCAAATCGTTCCCCCTTGAAACGATCGTAGTATTTTGATTCGGTATTCATAGCAAAGTCGACCTTAACATCGTTGCTAAAGGGTTTCACACAGCAATTGACTACGTTGGCCGAGTCAAAGTTAGTAATGTGGGTTTTAGTCGGATATTGAAAGAGGTACAGATTGTCTTGCAGGTTCTTCGATAGAAACACTGGGATCTGCAGGCGACGTAGATCGAATTAAGTAAATGCTTTTTTTTTCTTTTTATGGATGCTTACCTCTTCCACAACGACATCCTCATCTTCGTCCATTTGGGAGGTTGGTAAAAGGATTTCTGGAATTAATTTGTTAGGAGCTTACACAGTTCGAGTCAAGATTTAAATCACCGAATGCTAAAATAAAAACTTGTCGCCAACAGAGAAACGTCAGAACCATGTGTATCTTTTTTGGCATGTGAAGGGTCAGTTCGCAATGGAAGCATTCAAGTGGTGCATTCACAATTGTCGGTACCCAAAATAAAAAAACAGGCATGTTTTATTGAACATCAAATTCAGCAGAGTCAAAAATATTCAGCACGCATTTGTTGTTGTGTTTATTGATGTATTCATAGCCCTTGTAGTAAAAAATGTTTTTAATTTGCGATATATGCGGCAATCTATTGACGAATACTAAATAGAGTTTCTTTCCTTGTCCGATAAAAGACGTAAACATGTCCAAAGCCTAGTAAATTTCAAAAATTTGTTATAAATTACTGCTAGTAAGCTTCTAGCGCTACGTAAAAGTGTTCACTTTTCAAATGATTGAATGCGTGTCGAATAGTTTCATTAAATAATTATCCTTGGCGAATTTTTGTTTAATGTAGGTACCTATAAAAATCGTACCTTTCCATAAATTTATTATTGTGAACTAATAACTACTATACGAGGCCATCCCTGTTCCGGATGACATTAAATGATTTAAATTAACTTTTGTAAACAAAACATGGAAAAATATTGAAAACAAGCAATCTAATTAATCCATTTGCTCTTACCGATATGGAAAAAGTTCAGCGCCGTCCGTGGAGGAAAAATTTATACGAGAATGTTGACTACGAAGATAATTACACGGACCCATCCTTTTTGCAAGATCTACGAACAAACATAAATGTGAAGTTTTACTCGCTTTCCGAGTCAATTCAGGGAGTAACAGTCTTGACTAACCAAATTTCGTGCATCACAGGATTTCTCATTATATTCTATTTGCTGTATTATGAAAAAGCACAACCTGCGGATATTATAATGCCAACCGGAATAGTCACTTCGATTGGCTACACTCTTTGCCGCGGTAGACTGCTAAAGATCTCGGACTTGATTGAGGACTCAAAGACACTTCTTACAGTTCTAATTTTTGGATACATTTTCTCACCCCTCCTTCACACCCTTACTGATGCCATTAGTACGGATACCATTTGTTCGATGACCATCTTTGTGTTTATAATCAATCTGGCATTTTACGACTATGGACTGGATGTGGCTATGGTGTCTAAGACAATTTCTTTGAATGCTGCAATCTTCGGATCAATATGCTTGGCGTCACGTTTATCATCGTCATATAGTGCGTTCGTTCTGTTGGTGGAAGCAGCCATATTCTTTGTACTCTATCCAATCTTTACGGCTAAGTACTGGAATCCGTTCTATATGCTGCCGATTTTTATTCTATGTTGCTTTTTTCTATGGGGAGTCTCTGTGGAGGCGTTTTACGTTTATAGTACACTTGTGGTGTTTATAAACATCATTTGTCCGGTGATATTCGTCCATCAACAGAAATATAAAAATAACATTCACGGACCATGGGATGAGGCGGTGGTAGAGGAGACTACCGACTAACCCAGATAGTAATAGCGTTACTAACATTTAGACTTGTTAAGCAGAATTCTATGAAAATTGTAATAAAATGTCGTTATTGTTTATAATTTACATACATACATTTTACTGGCATCAATATACAGCCAACATGAGCTGTAGAACAACTTACGATCAACTGGGTATAAAATCAAAAAAATGTACCAAAAACTGCGATACAGATGACAGATGACTGTATGAACCATGAACAAAGTTAAATATCAATATTGAGGATCATCCTGCTTTATGGCTCCGAGTGCTGGACCATAGGCAAGAAGGGAGAGCTGATACTGGGCTCCTTTTGGTCCTGTGTGCGAGGAGGGCAAATGTAGGAGAAGATACAACCTCGAACTCTATGAGCTGTACCAATATGTGGATGTAGTCCAAAACGCCAAAACACCTCGACTACATTGGCTCGGCCGCATCGAGCGAATGGGCAATAATGCTCCGGCTAAGAGGATCTTCCAATCCGAGCCCCAAAGTTCGAAAAGACAAGGAAGACTGAACCTCCGGTTCAAAGAATGTCAGCTCATACAACTAAAGAGAAACCTCCTAGGAGCTGACAGTCTTTTTAATACTTAGTTTATCGCCATAACCCTGATAAACATTAATGATTAGTTCTTATGTTGTTAAGACAAATGACTATCGAAACTTTGTTAGTCTTTTATGTCATTGGCTTGCGTGAGAGTAGATTTCTGGAGCATCATGCATGCATTAATTTGCTCTTCCTAAACTTTCCTAATAATTATTGTAAAGACTGGATTCTAGCTGTTTAGAGCGAAAGGCGATGGTCGGAGGAAAGTATGCACGATGATTGGACCCGTGTTGTGTGAACGCCTGAAACCTTTCGTAAACAACCTGGGGTCGAATCGCGTCGTCTGTGAACGAGCGTCATCCGTGAACGAGCAGTAAGTTACGGAATTTGTTTTTGTTTTGTAACGACCCGTTATAAAAGGCGGCTACCACTGACCACCGCTTAGAATTATCCACTGATAGGAAGTTTGAATTGTTTGTTGAGATCGAATAAGTAGTTTTAAGATTATAAAATCAAAATTGTTAAGTAATAGAAATAAAGGTCGTGTTTCTTTGGGGGCATCCCTGGACCCGACAAGTTGCCCCGGGCGCAGATAAAATGCACATCACAGTTTCACATATAAAAACAACTTAATGCTCGTTCACGGACGAAGCGATTCGACCCCAGATATTCACATTTCAAATATTGGATACAACCCAGGAACTTCAAATCGATACCCACCACCTTTTCATCGCTTTTAAGGGCGCCTATGACAGCATTTATAGGGACGTGCTATACAGAGCAGTGTCTAGTTTTGGCATCCCTGCCTCGTCCTGTACTCCGTTTGTACAGGTCGGTAAAGAACTTACCGACACCGCGATGTCAAAAAAGTATTTAGGCATGGCGATGCACTGTCTTAAGACTTCTTCAACATCGTTCTTGAAACTTAAACGTCATCACCAGAGGTACGATCTTTCAAAAGTCCGGCCAATTACTCGTGTACGCCGACAACATTGACATAATTGGCAGAACACATCGTGATGTTAATGGTGCGTTTGTGAGTTTTGAGACCGAGATTGAGACTGAGGCGGCGACGATGGGTTTGGCGGTCAATGAGTGCAAAACGAAGTATATTCTGTCAAATAAAAAGGACAACTTACACCGACGGTTCGGACAGAACGTCACAATAAAAAGATATAACTTTGAGGTAGTTAAGGACTTTGTTTACCTAGGCTCCGCTATGAACTCAGACAATGACATATGACACCAGCGCTAAGGTTAAACGTAGAATAACTCTTGCCACTCGCTATTTCTTTGAGCTAAGAAGGCATTTGAGTAGCAAAGCCCTCCCTCGAACAACTAAAGTGACCCTTTATAAGACCCTAATCATCACAGACCTGTTATATGGCGCAGACGAATGGACTCTTTCGAAAGCGGATGAGGTAACTCTCGGTTATTCCGAGAGAAAAATTCCTCGAGTGGTTTTTAGTCCCGTCTGCATTGACGGTGAATGGAGTAGAAGATTCAACGACGAACTGTACGAGCTGTACATCGACCAAGTCAGAAGAGTGATGGTCCGCTGGGTCAAGCAGAGCGAATGAACACGAATGCTCCGGCCTGGAAGATCTTTGAATCCACACCCGAGAAACGGCACAGTAGAGGAAGACAGCGACTCAGGTGGCACACGCAAGTGTAAATGGACATTAACCAACTTAGCGTGCGAAACTGGAGGCAGCTAGCTAAAGATCGTGGAGACGATGGCTATAGACGCTTGTTGGTTGAGGCCCAGGTCCACCCCGGACTGTAGCGCCACCTTAAGTTAGTAAGTATTCTAGGTGTCGTCATTTGAGTACAATGGTATCGCATTTCGTCGATTTCACGTTCGAAACAAAACGCATTCCGTCACTTATTGCTCTTCGACGGATGACGTGTTCGACCCCATTCATTCATTCATTATTTTAGTGTTTTAACCTTGAAGTGTGCCTACTCTTTCTAGGACTTTTGTATACATACCAACAACGGTTACATTTCCAAACTTCTTCCAAATAAAACGACAAAACTTCTCTTTTAGATATATCTACTTGTTTATTTGTTTGGTTTAATTTCTTTTATATGATTTCTAGTTTTTCTTTCAATTTGTTTTTGTTTTTATTTTATTTTTTTAATTTGCAAGCAAATTATTACAAACACGTTTTAAACAGACAACAAAATTCATTAAAGAAACGAAAATTATGATTTATAATTTCTTTTACGCATCTATCATCATTTAATTATTATAACACACTGCTAAGAAAAATTCTTCCTACTAAACATACGATATAAATATAAAAAATCTTATTTTTGTTTACACTTATAACTAAGATATTACAATTTGTTTAAAGTACTTGTTTTTAAACTATTATTAATATGATTTCGCATTTCAGCTATTTTATTCGCTAAAATAAGTTTGATTTACTTTCTGGTTTATTAAATTTTGTTAACAATAAACTGAAAAACTATTGCGCCTTGCCATAAAGCGAATTCTAGTTTCAACTTTAAAGCTGCAAAAGTCGAAATTGAAAGTGTCAGTTTTTATTTATTCAACTTTTTGGTTTTGTTTGCTCGAATTTCTCAAAATAAAATTGAAATAGAAAATTTGTTTATTTTTTTTTATTAAGAAGACAATAGTGGATAAGGAAAAGGATTTGCAAAACCGAATAGAATGAGCTTATGCGTAGGTACCTTAACTTATAAAATAAATTTCATGAATGTTAATAAGCTTGAGGTAATCTTGTGAACAGATGCGTATGTATTGAAATTACATGTGTAAACTCTTAAGCAAGAACATAAAGAATTAAAAAAGAGTTGTTTAACTATATATTTGAGGTTAAGCAGGTTAAACGAAAAATTCAATAGTATTTTTTTGTTAATAAGAAACCGAACACAGAACATGTCAAACTGCATATCGAACTAAATTTGGAATTTGACGTAAGTCATCTGGCATTCACACAACGAAAGGGGGTCAAATTACCGCACCCATGAGCGAGCAATACGTCACTGAATTTTGTTGATTTTACATGCAAAACAGCAACAAAGTCAGTCACGTAGTAGTCGATTGCGGATGCGCTAATTAAACCCCTGTTCCTGTAAGATAATGCATTCGAACAATTTAGTCAAATTTGGGCAAACTCCGTTCCCTTACGGAATAAAAGAAGTGTCTTTGGGCTACTTTTTTATAGGTGAATCTTTTAAATTCAGGTAAGTTAAGAGTTCTCTTTGACGATGCTATCAATCAATACAGCTAAATCAAATTAATCGGTCTATTCGGGAAGGGAGGTGGTTTTAGCAAGGTTTTCACCTTCCATCGCAAAGCACGGAGTAATCGATGACTTCCGACTGTCTTATATAGAACGAGAACAAGAGATCACTGGATATAAGCTAATTTTTAGATTTGTGTTTCTTAAAAGTTCTTCATTTTTCTTTAAAATAAAAAGAAACAGAAACAACTTGTTCTTCCACGTGTGTTTTATCGAAATGCCGCGCCGGTTATACTTCCTCCGCATTGATTGTGACATCAGCAATTTCACACGAAACATCCATTGTGTCTTCTATCGGAAATCTCGAACCGAACTAAAGCTATTCGCCTGATTTGCTAAGAAAAACCAATAGGGAAAATAACTGGCGCCCAACGAAACTTTTTTTTTAATCTAAATACATTTATGTACTCTAAAATTTCAGATTTCTCGTGTTTGAAAGGGATTAAATTGATCCATCTTCTACGAGATATACTTTACTTTTGTGATTCACCATGCGGTTTTTAGTCTAAATGCTAAATTTGTAAATGTATTGAATATTGTAGACGCTGTGAATTTTTTTTAATTTTGTTTACACAGACCTATATAAACCTGATCCCGCCGGTCAGTAGTTCATCACACAAACCACAATTAGTTTGCCCACTCATTTTTAAAAGTTCCAGCAGTTATTAAAACGCTTACTGCTTAATAGAATGACGGATAAAGTGCAAAGGGGTATAGAATTAATAAAATATTTGCTATGATGTGATGTAGATAGGTCTAAGAGTGAAGCAATATACAATACAAGTACAACAGAACTCTATATAGATGTCGCTGCATAATAAACAGTCTGTAGTTTCATATTTCCTTAATTCATGGTGTTGAGTTAAAAAATCTCAAGTCTGAGCTTGTAGTTAAACTAGGAGTCTGTGAAATAAAATAGGGTACCATATTGGGAAACGAAGGTTGGACCAATCTGTTAGAAGGGGCACAGTCTACAAAGTTAGGTCGTAACGTATATACATAAATTGCGAATGTTAAGGCGGCGGGTATGAGAATAAGCAAGTTTACTCCTTTTTGTATGTAAAGGGCAATTTTTTGAAGTGGTTTCAAGTTGGAAGCGCTGGCATTTGACTCAGCTGTCATTTGAAGTGTCATAATCATTGACATACTATACATGGACTGCTTGGAAAAATGAAGCAAACATAAGCACTAGCCATAACCTCTGCTCGCCATTGCTATTTTTTACATAGAAAACAATGCCATCCATTGTAGAAACATTGCAACTGCCCAAAATAAAGATTTATTCAAATTATTTCCAACTTTCTACAACAGATGGCACTCAGCACTTTAACAAAATCGCACGAATTGCTCGATGACATTTGAGTGTTTCCGATTCTCTCCGCCGTGAACGAAAAGAACTAAACAGACGTGTTTCTATTTGGTTGTTATTATTGAACTAAACAGCTTCCACGAACCATACCATATCAACAAAGTGGAAGCGTTGCTGATGTCGTAAGGCCTGTGTATCATTTTTTTTTAATGCACGCTCAGTCGAAAATATTGCTGCTGCAATTGCTGTTGATCCGAATTTATCGATTTCCCGATTTCGCATCAATTTTTTGACCGCCGATTGAAGATCATGACTTGGACGATATGTGCTTCCAACAAAGACGGGGCAACAAGCCACACAACACGACCAATTATGGATCGATTATCAACTACCGACATCGTTCCAGATAACATTTCCTGGGGACCAACTATGTAATCCGATTCTTGTTTTGATTCTATTCGAAGTTGATTAGATTCTACTATTTTCGAATAGAATCGAAAGTAGAATCGAATTACATAGTAGGCCCCCTGATCTCAATTCCCTGTCTGAAATACCATTGAAAATGTCAAAGGAAAACGCATAGCATTTAAAAGAATTGTCAAAGTCGTAAGGTGCTATGCCTTTATGCCTTTAACAAATACTTCCTCTACTCTTTTCTGCTTCCTTCACAGGTTCGTGCATTGAACCACAAACAAAATGGTAAGACTCTCGTTGATTGACATCTTATAAACAGAAAAATATCAAGCCCAACAAGTCTTAGGAAACACAAGAATAAAGGGGGTTTAAAAAAAGGATTAATTAAATGAAAGCATCAAATTACCTACGATAAATGGCGCCCAATCAAATGCCACTCAGAAAAAATTACTTTGTTTCCCCGCAGGACCATCTTAGTCTATTGTGCTCCCTGTGTTTGTTATTTTCGTTCATTCTGCTTTAACCTTACAAACGATTATTTTAACTAAATTTAAAGCATTTACAATGTAAAACAATACACAAAATAATTCAACTAAAAACGTATTACTTATCAATTGCCAACGTACAATTAGATGGTCTAGGTTTACACACTTACACGCTCACGCACACGCTGTTTATAGTTAGTTCAAGTAACCAACATTAAAATCTACAATCAACATCACTTGCCTTGAAGACTATGTTCTATAATAATTTGTTAGCTCACCTAGGGTTCTATAAACTGTTACAAAGACTAATAACAACATTATAAAAAAAATGTTAACGTTTGTTTGTTGTTTGTTTTTCTTTTGTCAAGTTTTCTTTTCTATATATTCAATTCAACTAATTTTTGTTTAAATATTTGAAATGTTTCATTTCATTTAATTTTCCCTAGCGCACGAGCACGACTCTGCTATTTACTAACTTGCAATCTTGCAAATCTATTGCACTAGGTGTTTCATTATAAAATGTTGTCCATTTTAGCCAATGGCAGTTGTCGTTATTTCCGTTTGCCGCACTTTATTGCACTGGCAATGCAAATTGTTCAGTCTGTTTTTGTTGTTCTCTTCATTGTGGGTTTGACAGTGTCCATTGCAAGTTTGTGGTAGCGGCTCCTCATTACGCTCTTTGGACTCATTGTTTTTAGGAGCAGCAAACGTATCTGCTATGTCAGAGACTCGTAGGACCAACGGAATGGCACCACCACCACCACTACCATTACTTGGAACCTCTGGTGGGCTACTGCAACTATTATCTTCGTCTGCCTTAAGGAGTAGTCTTCGTTGAGAGTTGGGAGTTCGTGGGATTTTCAATGCACTGGCGAATATGTGCGCATTTGGCAGACGGCTTTCAGACTTTCTAAACGGCGGCGGTAATTTAACGAAATTCAATTCAAATTTACTTGTGTTCACTGACGATGGTGGCAATTCGTTTGTTGTTGTTAATGGAGGTGATGACGATGATGATGATGATATTGGTGGCTTAACCTCTGAGTGATGCAGTTTGTCTTTGTGGTATTCTTGTGGATTTTGCTGGTTTGTTTTGTTTGTATTATGTTTGGATTGATGTTTATGATGGAGCTTTACTGGCTTTTGACTTTGGCATTTATCTTGTCAAACTATGACCTTTGCGGCGTCGTCGTTTTCAGCTAGGGGCGCTGAAGGTGCATTCCTAATTAAATTGGCTGCTGTTGTTACCGATTCCAATAGGGAACCTTTAAACACAAAAAATTTAAATGTCTCATTTGAAAACGAAAACACTAGTTTTGCAGAAATTACCTGTTTCAACATCATTAGCGTTTCGTGTAGAATTTCTTTGGCGGCATAAATACGGAGAATTCGCCGGTGATGGCAGTTGTGACTGGAAATTGATAAAAAGAAAATTGAGAATTAATAAATTATCTTAAATTTGATAACTCTGTGACTTTTTGAATATTTTGCTCAGTAACTGTACATTTTTATTTTACTATCGTCAAGCGTCATCTTTTATTAGACTACTGTGAAATTTTGAGTAGCCGGCGTCATTGACTTTGTGTTTGAGAGCTATTTAAAGCAATAAACCTCAACAATTTTAATAAAAATGGAAAAAAGTGAATTTCGTGTGCTGATTAAGCATTACTTTTTACGTAAAGAAACCATCACCGAAACCAAAGAAAGGCTAGATAAGTACTGTGGGGTAACTGCACCATCAACTTCAATGATTAAAAAGTGGTTTACTGAGTTCCGTTGTGGTCGTACCAGCACAAATGACGACGAACGTTCAGGACGCCCCAAAGAGGTCGTTACGGCAGAAATCGTCGATAAAATCCATATAATGATATTGGACGATCGGAGAATTAAAATTCGAGAGATAGCTGAAGCATAAGGCATCTCAAATGGGAATATAATATTTTACATGAATATTTGGACATAAGAAAGCTATCCGCGTGATGGGTGCCGCGAATGCTCACAATCGACCATAAACGCAACCGAGTGACCATTTCAAAGGATTTTTTAACGATGTTTAGCCGTAATCCCGAGGAGTTTCTGCGCCGTTTGGTAACGTAAACGAAACATGGATCCACCACAACACACCAGAGACCAAGGAACAATCAAAACAGTGGGCTTCTACAGGCGAACGTGCACCAAAGAAGGCTAAAGTGGGGTTTTCTGCCAACAATGTTATGGCCGCAGTATTTTTTGGATGCACGTGGTATCGGTATCAATGTATCATTCACATTGATTAGCTTGAAATGGGTAAAACGATCACCGGCGTCTATTATTCAGAGCTTTTGGTTAGATTTGATACTGAATTGAAGAAAAAACGCCCTCATTTGGCAAAGAAAAAGTGCTGTTTCATCAAGACAATGCCCCGGTGCACACGTGTGCAGTCAGCATGGCAAAATTCCACAAATTACACTATGAACTGCTACCCCATCCAGCATATTCTCCAGACTCGGCCCCTTGCGACTATTTCCTGTTTCCAAACCTAAAAAATGGCTGGACGGTAAGAGATTTAGGTCCAATAAAGAGGTCATAATTGAAACAAATGCCTATTTTGAGTGTTTGGAGAAAAGCTATTATTCAGAGGGAATAATTCAGACCCGCATTGATGATGTGAAAATCTCGGCACTCACAACTAGAGAATGTCTTCAGGGGTGCCCTTTCGCCTCTCTTATGGTGCCTCGTAATAAACGATCTTCTTCAATCCTTGGCATATCAACGGATTGATGCCATATGGGCATAGGATATGCCGACGACGTAGCAATCTTTGTCAATGGCAAATTCGAAGGCACGGTCTCAGAAAGACTGCAACACGCACTATCCATTGTTCAGAGACGATCTTTCTGTGAATCCAAAAAGGACAACTATAGCACTTTTTACACAAAGGAGGAAACTACTATGTATGGCGTTATGGATCTGTCGTCGAGTCTGCGGTAATAACTGGGGCCATAGACCCCGGATGATCTACTGGCTAAAACTTAAGAAGTCAACACATTCAAAAAGCTAGTATAGCCGGAAACTGTTTGACTGGCTGTCTACGCTCCACTCTGCCCAAAGCAATGAATGTCATCCTATGTCTAACACATATTCAAACACACATTCAAATGGAAGCAAGACTGAGTATTCGTCGACTGTTTCATTCGAACAACATTGACCCTTATTCTTATCAAAGAGGTCATTTATCTTTGGAGCTCAAAATCCCTTTCAGCATGCCTTTGGACGACATGCTACTGGAAAATGGCTCCCATAAAAATTTCCTCATAATCATCCCCCCAAGGGAGGATTGTGAAAAACTCAAACCCAATCGATCAAGAATTGACCTCGTCTGGTTTTAAGATGGAGTCAGGGACTGGAATTGGTATCTATGGAGAGTCGCCTCCAGTAAACTTGTCAGTTAGCCTTGGCAATATTTTTTTTATATACCAAGCTGAAAACCTTGCAATCAACCACTGCGCTAGAACACGTGGAAAATCCATATTCATCTTTTTAGACAACCAAACAGTTCTCAAAGCTCTGGACTCATCTGTCATGAAATCAAAGCTTGTCTTAGAAACATTCACAACCGTCTACGAACTTTTTAAGAAAAACCTGAACCTGAACCCTTCTGTGGAGTCATCAAAAATCATTTTGTGAGGCTACATCAAAAAACTATCACATATCGAATGAAGTCTGGCTTAAATCACGTCGGAAGCGTCGGAATCTCGCGCTTGTATTGAACCAACACGCGCCACCGACTTCTACATGAGTTTTACCATAGAAAAACATGCAGGTGACACATTTCAGCACCAAATGCATTCTGTGTGAATTAGGTTAGGATAGGTTAAAACGGCTGCCAGCTACGAAAGCCAGTACACTTAGACCAGTATAAAAGGCCCATTGCGGTACCGATGGATCAAAAATCTTAAATCCTCACTCGAAAAACCAATTTGAGCTTTTTATGAAGCGGAGTAGATTTCTGGCGTCGGTTATCAACTAGTTCGTTAGTATCATTGAAGAAGACGGCTCCCAAGTACAGTTTTCTCCTTTGAGAGAGCGCGGGGCAGGTACAGAGGAGGTGGATGATAATCTCCTCCTCATCCTCCATCATCCCTACAGCTTCTACAGAAATCATTTGGGCCTAAAACAACTGCGCTCGCTAAGCAACCGAGCAAGTAAATTTTCGGCTAATTATTTCATGCGCAGTAGTCTTTCATAAGCAAAGCAAAATATACAAAAAACAACAATACTGCTGTGTAGATTATGTGATGGACAAAGGAAACCAACTTTTTAATACCAAAAGCCGTTCTTAGTTTGTTCCCTAAAGAGCTCTGAGCTCTTTGTTGAGTAACTTCACTTGCTGTGATTTGGAAAAGAATGAATGCATATGTATCGTATGTATGTATACTTACTACTTTATTATTAGTTTGGCAGCAGGTAGCTTTCACACATCCTTCCTCCGTTGTCGGACAGTCTAGTGCACAGCAATCTGATCCGCTCATATTTAAACTAGATGTGCCATCGGACATGTTGCATCCCTCGATTTCAACAAACTCTGGTTGAATTGTTGTCGAGTGTATTCCTTCATTGTGAAAGAATTCTTTCACCTTTTCAGCAATTTTCATGTACTCTGACAAATTGCGACATCTATATCAAAACAAAAACAAAAACACGTCAAGTTAGATAACGATATCTTTCCTTCAATTGTTATCGATCGATAATCGTACCTGATATGGGCAGAGGCAATAATTCGATCACCCGCCAATTGCCACACATGGAATTCATGAACAGCCAACACTCCATCGACCTTCTCAAGTAATCTCCTTTGAATTGCATCAACCTGTGGAGCAGAGAATTTCGTATTAAAGCCCTCGCCATGTGCTTCGGCCGAATGGTGAACCAACCTGAATGTGTGTTGGGACAGTTTGTAAGAGGATTAAAGCAGATTCCCTCAACAGTGGCCACACTGATCGTAAAATCAATAAAACTAACACAATCGATAGAGCTGGGTCCATATAGAAACGATATTTCCAGTTTGTCAGCCAAACAATCTGCAAAAGAAAAACAAATATTACCACTGGTTTACTACTCATTGTGAACTTGTGAGATTTTAGTCTTACCAACGCACTAATCACAACAATAACACTGCCGAGGGCATCGCTAAGCACATGCAGGAAGGCACCACGCATATTCATGGAACCGGGATCGTGACTGTGCCCATGGCTGGACTTCTTCAGCGCCGATTTGTCCTAGGAGAGTGGGGAAACATTTTGTTAATTTTGTGTATTTAGTGGAGATTTGCGCAGCACTAATAAGAGGACCAACAAATTATAGTCTCGAATGCATGTTAGAACTGCTTAAATTTGAAGTCGATGTTCTCAATAGCAGCGTTTCAATTTAACCATCGCCATTTTCGAAGCGGTTGGCACATTTTTGTTCCATTTGATAACAAATTATGCCGCTATTGTGAACTGAACAGGTGCAAGCGAATTATGAATCACAATCTCATTTTCTACGCAGTCTACTAAAGTTTAAGTCAAAACTCTTGTAATTACCTGATTTTGGTATGTGTATGAGGCGTTGTCACCTTCATTGTCTTCAACATTGGCTAGTTCATTTAAGCGGCTATGATTCCTTGTCAGACCACCATGCGAATGACCATGATGTCCTCCGTGCTCTACAGTGCAAATTGAATGGAAAGTTTGAAATTCTTGTGTTCTAAAAATCAGCAAACGACAGTTACTCACCATAAAGCAAACATAGACCTATCACATTGACTAATAAACCTAATGCACCCACAATCAAGAGGAGTTTTGGCTCGTGTATCCTTTCCTCTTCGATAAATCTGAGGGAGAGATAAGAATAAATACAATTTCGATATGACAACTATAGCTATTGACAAAATGCGTAAAGGTCAAGTCTCATTAATTGACTTTTAAATGCATCAAAGGCAAAATCATGTATTGTTTCGCAAAGGGGTGGGTTCAATGAGGGAAAAAAAACAAGATATCTAACCACCAGGCACCTTTTCTGTGATCTGACATTTACGTCAATCACTTAGATTAAAAGGGGACGCATATAGTACCTTATTTATTTATGCTCTCTGTACGCTTGTACTTGGGCGTAATGGATGTAATGCGGTTTGGTGTCTGACGACTTTTAACGAAAATAGAAACTGGGGAGAAAAGCATAGTGCTTTCCAAAGGTTTTTAGTGTTTCCTTTCACATTACCATTAAATTATATTATGCACTCATCCCCCGATAATAAATGAGAAGAACAATCAATATAGCATTATACACCTAAGGCTCATTTCACGTAAGATGTACTAAAAGCATAGGCATTGGGAACGCTCGGATACCTAGTTTAGTAAGTCTGACAGGTGACCGACTAGATGTGTTTGAATTTTTATTGACTCAGATTGGTCACGTGATTAGTTTTTGCAGTTGACGTTTATAGAGGAGTAGCCAACAAATCTAGTCAAGAAAAGTCTGCCTGTATAATCAGATGACATTTTGAAGTGTCAAAATTCAAAAATAAACCGTGAGTTTACAAAAACAACTCAACTTACCTAAGGTTTGTTTGACGTGGCTAGCACTAGTGACAGGTGCCAGCTGTCAAAAAGGATGTCAAAAACCCAGCATATTCGGCTACTATATCGAACGCAAAATATGCTGCCCTGAAGTTTGACACTGAAAAATGAATGACAGCAAGCCAAATGACAGTGAAACTCAGCACTGAATTCTTGCCCCGACAAATTATCTGGGTCAGTTCAGTGCAAAATAATCTGTCAATTCAATTTTATTCTGTATCTAGTATATTGTTAGGTTATTATATTAAGTTAACATTAAAGCACATTATGGGGATAACAGGTAATGCAACGTTTGTAGCAGGTTTATTCGTTCTACAGTTTGCATTAACTTTTTTCAAGCCGCACCAAAATTCTAAATTTTGCGAGTCTGGATTTGCTTGAGATTTACCAATACAAGTGCGTTTGATATCAACTGGTGGAGTTTGTTTACGTTTTTGTGACATTTTTCAACTGCAAAGAAAGGTGGATCTGTTTTTGTAAATTATTTATCTGTTGAAGGCTACACATATTCCATTCGCATATATTATTTTTCCGAGCCAGGTGGAAATCTTTAAAAGACACTATGAGGACTCATAGTAGTGTGAGATTTTTACTCACATAAACCACCTCCCACAAATGTATTTCTTACTGCAACTAAGTTATGACTTATCAAGCAATTTTTTTATCACGAAGTTATACACGTTTGGCAGGCAACATTCCGGCGATAGTTCTCGCTAATAGGTCTGTTCCTTTACTTTTGTAGTAAAAATGGAAAAGACTGTCAAAATTCCTGTGGAGGGGATGAATTCGCTCTCAAAAAGGGAAACTTACTCAAAAGTTAAGGAACACCTTTGTAGTTACTTACTTACTTAGGTGGCGCTACAGTCCGGGGTGGACCTGGGCCTCAACCAGTACGCCTCTCCAGTTAGCTCGGTCTTTGGCTAACTGCCTCCAGTTGCGCACTCCAAGTTGGTTGAGGTCCCCTTCCACTTGTGCGCGCCACCTTAGGCGAGGTCTTCCTCTGCTGCGTTGTCCCTCTGGGTTGGAGTCGAAGACTCTTCGGGCCGGAGCACTGTTGTCCATACGCTCTACATGTCCTAGCCATCTCAGACGGCTGATCCGCACTTTTCTGACAAGGTCGATGTCGCTGTACAGCTCGTAGAGTTCGCTGTTATATCTCCTTCTCCAAATCCCATCAACGCAAATGGGACCAAAGATCACACGAAGAATTTTTCGTTCAAAACGTCCAAGGATATCCTCATCCGCCTTCGATAATGTCCATGCTTCTGCACCATACAGCAGGACTGGGATGATAAGGGTCTTATATAGAATCTCCTTGGTGTTTCTTGACAAGGCCTTACTTCTTAATTGCCTTCTTAGGCCAAAGAAACAGCGATTGGCAAGTGTAATTCTTCGCTTGATCTCTGCTGTGATGTCATTTACAGAGTTTATAGCGGAACCGAGGTAGATAAAGTCCCTAACTACCTCAAAGTTATAGCTGTCTATCGTGACGTTCTGTCCGACTCGTCGATGTTGTGTGTCCCTTCTTGTTGACAGCATATACTTGGTTTTGCCCTCGTTAACCGCTAAACCCATTTTTGCCGCTTCTGTTTCTATACATGCAAACGCACCAGTGACAGCTCGCTGTGTTCTACCAATTATGTCAATGTCATCTGCGTATGCAAGTAATTGTACAGACTTGTGAAAAATTGTGCCTCTGGTGTTGGCTTGCGAGTTTCGCACAATTTTCTCAAGAATGATGTTGAAAAAGTCACATGACAGCGCGTCACCTTGTCTAAATCCTTTTTTGACATCAAAGGTCTCGGTGAGATTGTTTCCGACCTTAATGGAGCAGCGAGAATTCTCCATTGTCATTCTGCACAATCTGACGAGTTTGGCAGGGATGCCAAAACTAGACATGGCTCTGTATAGCTCGTCTCTATAAACGCTGTCATATGCGGCCTTAAAATCGATGAACAGATGGTGGGTATCGATTTGGACTTCTTGGGTTTTCTCCAGGATCTGCCGTAGTGTGAATATTTGGTCGGTTGTGGACTTACCGGGCCTAAAACCGCACTGATAGGGTCCAATCAGTTCGTTGACGTATGGCTTTAGGCGCTCACACAGTATGGCAGACAGGATCTTGTATGCGATGTTGAGAAGACTGATACCTCTGTAGTTGGCGCAGTTTAGAGGGTCTCCTTTCTTGTGAACCGGACAAACGATGCTGAGGTTCCATTCATCAGGCATACTTTCTTCCGACCAAATCTTAGAGATGAGTTGGTGTATGCTCTCTACCATGTCATCTCCCGCTGCTTTAAATAGCTCGGCTGGTAGGCCGTCTGGTCCAGCAGCCTTGTTGGACTTGAGTTTAGATATTGCTATCGGCGCAGGGACATAAGTCCCCGGGACATAACTCCCAATTTGTAATTTTGGGACTTATGACCCACTTAAGTGAGATATAAGTCCCTAATCGAATTTGGGACTTATGTCCCACACCATCGGGACATAAGTTCCAACATTTTGTTGTCGAAGATGGGACATAAGTCCCAAATTTTCGTATTTCTTTACTCAAGCAAAGGAATTTTATTTTGTTTTTGAGAATTTAAGATTTTTTAGTTTTATTTTCGCAAATTTTCAAAAGCAAAAATTTTATGAGTTCCTTTCTTTTGAGAATTTGAGAAAAAAAAGGAATGAAATAAGGCCCCAAAGTTGGGCTGTTTCTTCATAATGAAATAACACCCCAATTTTCTGTTTTTTTTTTTTTTTTTTTTGATATTTCATAGCTTTTTCAATATATCGTCTTTTTAGAAATAAATTTACAATCTTTATCTATATATATATATTTAATTAAATAAGGACTTGCATTTTCTTTTATATATTGCAACATTTCTTTGTAACATTTTCATTCATTAAAATGAAAATTAAGGGAAATAGGTAGCTAAACACAAATTTGAAAATATTTTTAAATTTAGATTTTTTAACAAAATAAACTAAACATTAAGAATAATGAAAATTTGGTACAAAAAATCGCGCGATTTTTTGTACCAAATTTTCGCCTGCGGCGCTAAGGTTATATCAATTCATTTAATTTAAATAACGTCATTACCTCTTCAATATTCAATATTACATATATAGATGACTAGAAGCTGGTTAAACAACCTTTGGGAACTATTTTCAAAGTTCCGTCCATTAAATATCTTCTATTCGGCGATGGTCTATTTTCCTTTAGGTATTTCGCTTAATATTTTTAGGGGCGAAACTATACAAAAAGCATGTTTTTGGTCTTTAAAAATACAAACCTATCACTGAACTAATTTTGAAACGGTACTTTTGTTCATCGGCACAAAAAATCCGCGAATAAAATACTTAGTCTAAGAACAGATAAGAAACTTAACTGTTAATGGAGTTCTTAGATTATATTTCATAGTTTGGCAAAAATAAGAAAAATGTAATAAGACCCCAATTTTTATTAGAAAATAAGGGATCAAAAAAGAAAATAACACCCCAAATTTTGTTAAAAATCGTGTTGTTGTTTCCTGTATAAATTTTTGGGCCTTATTATTTTTTTGAAGTCTTATATCATTGGGGTCTTATTTCGCAGAGTCAGGTGGGACATAAGGCCCAACATTTTTGTTTGGGACTTATGCCCCACTTAAGCAAGACATAAGTCCCAAATCGAATCTGGCACTTATGTCTCACTTAACTGGGACATAAGTCCCAAATGTAAAAATTGGGACTTATGTCCCGGGGACTTATGTCCCTGCGCCATTGCTATCCTCACTTCATTTTGGTCGGGTGGACGGAAATCTTGGCTTTCATCGTCCAGATTGAATGGTTCGTTCTGCCTGACAGCGGGATCTTGGTCGTCTTCGCCGTTTAACAGTCTGCAGAAGTGGTTTTTCCATATCCTCAACACCGACTGTGACTCTACTACAAGGTTCCCTTGCTCATCTCTACAGGTCTCTGTTCGGGTCTTGTTGCCGCGACACGTTCTTTTTACCTGTTGGTAAAACTTCCGAACATTACTCCTGGAGTAGCACCTCTCTATTTCCTCGATCGCGCGCTTCTCGTGCTCTTTCTTTTTCCTCCTGAGAAGCCGGTGTTCTTCCCTCCTCTTTTCCTCGTAAAGCTTACGAGCCGCTCTCGTCCTTCTCTGCAGCGCGGCTTTGTAGGCGAGTTGCTTTGCTGCATGTGCTTGCCGGCACTCTTCATCGAACCAAGGGTTTCGTTGTGGTGGTCGGGTGAAACCTAGCACATCAGTTGCGGCGTCTCTGATGGCCTCTTGGCATCGATACCATTGCTCCTCGGCATTTGATGCTGGCTGTGTTGGACTTCTGGATAAGTTGAGGGATACGCGATCGGCAAAGATTCTGGCTGTTTGTTGCGATTGCAGCCGTGCGACGTCATATCTCCTCACAGTATTTCGCCGTTGTTGTGGCGTCTGAGATATCCGCATTCGTACCTTGGCTACAACAAGGTAGTGGTCCGAGTCTATGTTGGCCGCTCGGAACGTTCGAACATCTAGAACACTGGAAGAGTGCCTTACGTCGATCGCAACATGATCAATTTGGCTGACGGTTTTTTGATCCGGTGACAGCCATGTTTCTTTATGAATTTTGAGGTGCGGGAACCGTGTGCTAGCTATAGTGACGTTATGTCCCACCGCAAAGTCAATTAGCCTGAGTCCGTTTCCAGACGTGGTGTCATGTAGGCTATGCTTACCAATTGCATTACCAAAGATGTCCTCCCTGCCTATTTTGGCGTTAAAATCACCAAGGATGATTTTAACGTCATACTTAGGACACTGCTCATATGTTTGGTCGAGGAGCTCGTAGAAACAATCTTTGGTAGCATCATCCTTTTCCTCTGTGGGGGCGTGTGCACATATCAGGCTAATGTTGGCGAATTTAGCCTTGATGCGGATTGTCACGATACGTTCGCTCACGTGTCGATAGCTCAAGACTTCTTGCCTAAGTCTGCCGCGTATGACAAATCCACATCCAAATAAGCGCTGTCCTTGCTCTCTATAGCAGTCACCATAATAAATGTCACAGTTTTTCATCAGCTTTTTGCCCGGACCATCCCATCGCACTTCCTGGATGGCAGTTATATCTGCTTTGTAGCATTCGAGGGTATCCGCTAATTGTTCGGCTGCACGCGGCCTGTTCAGGGTCCGAACATTCCACGTGCAGATCCGAAAGTCGTTGTCCTTTTTCCGTTTTGCGGGGTCGTCAACAGTAGATCCATTTTTTTCCGAGGCTCCTGGTTGCTTCGTAACCATTATTTTTTTCCGTGGTTGGGTAGTTAACCCCACGCACAACCCCCAACCTGGAGGGCCAGGCCCTGAACTAACCCTAGGACAGCGGGTCGGAAACTCCGTTGCCAGTAACCCACTTCGGGGATATGAGTGCTGCCGTTGGCCCATAAAGGGTTCATCCGCCACCATCTCTGTTTCAGTACCCTGACTAGTCCTGAAAAATCCTTACTGACCTCAGCTCCAAATATGTCGAAGTAGCTCAAGTAAGGTATCCGCCGTATTGACTGTTGACGCCATCGTTGATTCAATCTAGTGAATTCATCCGCCGTACGTCCTCTTTCTGAGGGGCTCATGTTAGACTTCTGAGACTCGATCAGGCAGTCAATCCGACAGAGCATTATAGTGTTGCTATTTTCTTCGTGTTCAACACTCGCGCTTATAAGTTTAGCAAGTCATGCCCGGAAGGACAAGACCAGTATCCGGTGGCTACCACGAGGAGGTAAAATAAGCACAATTGATGTGTATGAGCCAGTTGCAACGCCTGGGCATCGCCAAGTTGACGCCAATCAGTGTCTACCCTATTCATACAACATCCAACCACCTTTGTAGTAACCTGTGAAAAATGACAGTTGCGAATATTCCACCCAAATGCTAAATACAACAACAAACTCAAATCAGCTGTAAATTTTCAGGCATCTGACAGATGTTTCAATTCTTACGCAAAGAAATTTGTTGAGTAAAAACTAAGAGGGAAAATATCTTGCTCTCTCGAAGCCGCTCTCTTTCACGAATTTTTCGAGTTAGGGAACGACAATTGAGTAAAATGCGTAAGAATTCGTAAAAATTCGTAAGATTTAAAAGTAAAGGAACAGACCTAATATTATCGTGGAAAAGTGAGGTTTTTAAACAGATCCACCGAGCGAATTCAAAATAACTTGTTAGATTCGTTATTTTTGAGTTAGATTAGATTGTTTGTGGGACGTGGAACCAAGTTACCATACCACTGCGGCCACAAGTGGGCCTATTGTGATTTCCTCCAATTTGAGCTCGCTCATGATGCCGGACTTGAATCCTAATAGATCTTTGAATGGGCTATCAGATATGTCCTCTCCCTCAAGGTGGAGTTCACTTAAACGGTGTTGACATAATCTGATTAGGCAGTTACAGTGACACAGAATGTGTTCTGCTGATTCTTCGTCCTCGTTGCATAGTCTGCAAGTGTTATCATGGGGTGGTTTTTGACTTGATAATATCCAGTGAGAAGCTCTGTGACAATACAAATCTGACTTCTAGTTAGATCAAGAAATTGTTTTGTTCTTGTGTATTTTTGTGTTGCCTATTGTTAATATTTTTCTCTACAACATTCGCTATTTGGAACTACAATATATTTAAGCTTTAATGTTTAATTGATTACCTACAACAAGTGGGGTAATATAACTTTACAATTGAAACATCGTAATCGTTACAAAAGTAGCTAATAAACGAATAGCTATTCAAAATTGCTTAATTCGTTTCAAATTGGTTTGATTAGATTAAGTCACTTAACTTTTGGCAATCTTGTATTTATGAGTAAACGATAAATGAACATTTCAAGTACAGACAAACTCAATTTATTGAAATACAAATGGTTTGTTGAATTATCTGGAAAAATACTCATTGTCCCAATAAATTCAAAAAATTTGAAATCTTAATTGCATTTATTTTCTGGGAAAAATATAAAGGGTGTCCCATAATTCAAGCAAAATGTAATTTTGATAGAAAATACAGATTTTTAATTATAAAGCTTACATTTTTTATTGATTCATAGAGTATACAGTTTGGGGTTATGTATGGAATAGCACATCGGATAAATGGCCGTCACGGCTTCGCTGGCAAGTACGTACTCTTTTATTGAAATTTTCTATGACCGTTTCGCATAAATGTGGCTGAATTTCATGAATACACCTTACAATTTTTTCTGTCAAGGAGTTGGTGGTCGCGATTTTTTTGCATAGACCTTTGAAAAAGTACAATGACATTTAAATCTAGATGGTCAATTCTGTTTGCAAAAACCGCCGATTACATACGATTAGGAAATGACTCATGCAGTAATTGAATTGTTTCTCTGACTGTATGGCATGTGGTACTGTCTTGTTGAAACCACATGTTGGTCACATCCATAGCCTGACAGGCAGATTTTCGAAGAAGAATGGACCGGTAATGCTTCCCGCCCAAAATCAGCATTTTTTTTTCTCAACAATAACTCGTGATCAGCGTTACCACTTGTACTACATATGTAGTAGTGTGCTACATATTCGGTTGATTTTTGCATGCCGTACTACATACTACATCGTTACTCTAAAGTACTACATTTCTTGAGCTCGTTCATTTTCACCATTTTTGTTCCTGTTGGATTAGAAATAAGGAGCGTGGCGTTTTTTGAATGGGCTTCCAATCTGATCTTCTAATGTGAATTAAATAAACAAGCTAATAGCCTACCTAGATGCTGGATGTATCTTGTCTTCCACACAGTAGTCCTTCTGTTGAGCAAAAGTGCTCCAAAGGAAGTGTTTTAAAGATGGAAAAAGTAATAGGTTACAAGAATCAACTCAAAATATTTTAGGTATTAGCTTATAAAATATAATGTCAATTTGGACCCATCAGTATTCTTGCTCATATACCAAATAGAATCATAATATTATGGGAGAACGGCAGGTACTACATTTTGTTCGAAAATACTACATTTTTGTGGTTAACGTACTACATTTGCTCTACGTTTTAGTGGCAACGCTGCTCGTGATCCAGTCTCCCTGAATTTTTCAATTATTCTCTTCACAGTTGATGGTTTTTTAAATCACTATGACGGCCAAATTCTGTACGAAAATTGCGGAATGTGCTGACAAACCTTCATTATTTTAAAAATATTGTTTAACAATGAAACTGCGTTGTTCTTTCGTATAGTGTTCCGTTTTTACCAACCCCGAACTGTCAGCTGTCATATTATTATCTTTTTGTGCGTTGGCATCACTGTAGGTACTAATGGGGGAGACCCTTTGGTAAAATGTACCATATTTTCCTTCTCTGTTCATCGTATTTTGAATTTGCAATTATTCAGTCCAATTAATTAATGTCGTTTTCCATTGGGACCACCAGAAATCTTTTTCAGATCTCAGATTTTACCCGGCAAATGGAACATGCAACGAAATTGCTCTGCTTTTGTAAATGTATTAGTGCTTTATTTGACAGCATTATCAGCTGTTCCTATTGCATTCATTTATGGAAAAATCGCAAATATGGATATCAATTTGAACAATTTTTCCCCTTTTTTAGATAAAAATGGAATAATTTTGGTGGAAAATGAGATGATCCGGTTGTAGAATTCGACGAGTAATAAAATAATTTATTGATGTCCATGATATCCATGGCTGGTATTTCTTTATTTGGATTTTCACGAAACTTTGCACAATTGTTTTGAAAACAAACTTCCTAAATTGACGTAAAACAGCTGTGCAAAGTGTATTGGTGATAGTGGCAGTATGTGTAGATCTGAAAAAATATCGAGATCTGCAAAAAGTGCTCCGAATCGAAAAAAGATTGATTTTTTTTGCCCAATGGAAAATGAAAAGTGATCTAGATCAAAAAAAAGATTGATTTTTTGTCCCAATGGAAAACGACATAAGATAGAGATAAACTTTTGTCGAACTTACCTCTTACACGCTTCTATCGTAATACTAAAACATAATGCTACTAAAAATACGGCATTCACTAAAGCACCTAGAACTTCGGCTCGTGCCCAGCCGAATGTGTTTTTTGACCACTTCTTTGGTGACATCTGAAAATGAAAAACAAATAAAATTATGGATTAGCATTAGCAACGTAACAAGTAACATGCTTGTTTTGTAAAATTTATCAAATATGGAGAGCGAAAACATGTTCCTTACGAAATTGTCAAAATTTTCAAGTTCAGGGAAATAAGAAGTTAATTTTAGCTGAGGTAGTTTTGCCGATTGTAAACCTACATATATGATGTCACAAAAAGAGTATGTTTTTATGGAATCCATCATCGCTTAGTCAGTGTGGTGACTAATTTTGATTACTCCAAGATTCCAAGTCCCAGTTTACCTACCCACGTCGCAAGAACAATTTGTGAATAAGCAAATTGAACGCGCGTTCAATATTTTGTGATGCATTTAATCAAATTTTGGAGTTATTTTGTTTTGTGCGTAAAACCACGCGGTTATTTTAACAATTTTATGTCTTTTTATGAGCGAATTTCCAGTTCCCAGAAGCAGTTTCTTCTCTGACGACATTTCTTACAAATGATGTACCGAAGCTGGCAGAAGATCACGACAACGTAGAGCTAAACTCTACCATTTCAAGTCGTCGGGTGTTTGCGATTGTCAACGCATGCGACAGAAGCGCGCCTTGAGCATCAAAAAGCGCTCTATACAGCAATTTAAAATTAATGGAGCAAAATCGACAATAGTTAAGTTTCGCAACACAAGCTGACGCAAAAGGCCAATGTAATTAAGATTCAACTGTCAGAATATACTACCTTGCTTTTCGGTCGCGATGAAGATGTGGCCACTTTGCGCGATGCAAGTCCGTCATATACAGATAAACAGAAGCTGCTGCAGAAGTCCTGCGCGTAAATTGGTCAACGCTCAAGCGTAGGCTTAGAAACAGCTTTAAGTGTACTTTCTGATTCATGTGGTTACAAGTTTAACTTGCGATGCAGGCATGCAGGTGGAATGCGATAGGGAAGTTTTGGATACAACGCATTCACCTCCAGTTGCGAGTGCTACTTTTTTACGCAGCAAGTATCGGAATTTCGGATACCAACCTCCATCACTTTCTCGATATTAAAATGTTTGATGTAAACAATGCATTCTAAAACACGAGCGTCATATTCAATCAGCCAACGCATCAGTATAAATTGAACGCGTTGCACTGTCCACTAGATGACTAGCGGCATGTCAAACTTCATATAAAAAAATTTACATTTCACCATTAGCGCTAGACGTGGACATCTAGCACTTTTTGTGAAATATCCCTTTGAGGGAAATTTCTCAATATAGCGCCAAACTACCCGCTGCATTAAAAAAGAGAGAAAGAGAAAAAAACGACCAGTCAAAGGAAAATCGTTCAAACATTTGCAAAAGTTGCCGCGCCGCTAGTACTCTAGCGCGAACGTTCCTTCATCTGGGATATTTTGTGCTAGACGTCTGCGGGCAGAGAAAAGCGGCCATTGTGAATCGCATCAGCATCGCAATTAAGCATACTGATGCCACATCACTGCGCAAATGTTTGACGTTTCTGAATTTAAACTATAACTTTTTGCACGCAATTCCAACAACTACGCTCGACTTGACATTTCCGAAATCCACATTAGGTATTTGTCCCAAGTGACTTAAAAGCAGCATCAGCTTATGTTGGAATCTTCTGGTGATGTGGGTGAAAACTGCAAGTAAACTGCAAACTAAATGTCGATGCATACAACATTTCATACGAGTCAAGTACAAATGTGACAGAAACCGTTTTTCGTCCATTTGTCTACTTTCCTTTGCTGAGGTAGAAGCTAAAAAAATAAACACACACCTATTGACAGTAATTGAAGACTGTTTTAATAAGAATAGATCAGGTGTAGGATTAGTGTCGTCGCCTGGCATGTGATTTGTGTCCAGGAAATTTGTGACTGTCAATACAAATGATCACATAAATGAATACAGAAGATATAAGTTAAGACTAAGACAGACTTATATGTACAAAAAAAGACAGTCGGACAAAAAATATATTGCGTCGGTGTCAACAAGTTGTTTACTGGCAAATAAAAGCATTCCGTGGTACTAAAAGAATCATTTTGAATGTCCAGACTAGCAAAAAACTACCTATTGTGATCTACATTTTATTTAGGGCGAAGGTTATAAAAACGCTTTTTAGTAAGACCCATTACCGTTTAGCTGTTTTCAATATGGTGGCTTGTTTTTACATTCTGTTACAATTTTGGAATGGAAAAATATATATTTGAAGCCAAAATGAATTTGGTTAAAACACAAAGTAGAGTCGTAATGGTTGTTAATTATTTGATTACTAGTCTAAATAGCTTAGAGTGGTTTTAACAGTTAGACTGGGTGTAAAACGTTAGATACTTACTTATTCATGTTAATCAGATAAATTCAAGGTCTGCTTTTGAATACACATATCTAGGTATGCGGTGCGAACTTAAATATTTATTTTTCTACAGCTTGTTACTTATACCGTCAGCCAACAATATATAAGAAGATGCTTCTGCACATGAAGTCAAACTCCAAACCATGTGCAACCAAACTATGTATTGAATCGACTAAGAATGGTTACAGCGATAAGGTCTCTAACTAATCGTCCCAAAGACGAATCGGTAACATTAATAAAAAGGTTGATCTCTAAGCTCACAATTTTTTAAAGAATTCTGCTCTAGATTCTGAATCGGTAGGTAGTTATTGAAGTTTTAAGCCTGGTAAGTCAAGAGCGGACTTAATATTCGTACTTCAACAGATCAAGAAATCAAACGAAGAAGAACAACTCCCCAGTTGGTGTTTTCTTTTGAACTGAGGAGGCAGCTTTGTAGTAAGGCCCCCTGCCGAGCAACTAGGAAGACTCTGCACATCACCTCAATATTCCCAGCCTGAAGAATGGAATAATATTAAGCTGTACAGCATCACATAGAAGTCAAAAAAACTTTGTGCATTGAATGTTTTTGAATTGGATTGGACATATAGGATGTAAATGTCAACCCATCGAGCTCAAGAATTTAGAAATAACAGGAGAGGAGCACACATTGAATAGAATGGCACCACAAAAGTTGAGTCACATATTTAAAGCAATGAGTACTTTGGCCCGAAGCATGTGCTCCTTCTCAAAAAAGCACAGGTCTAAACAACTCGAATGTCACTCCCATGTATAAAGCTTGAACATGAGAGCATCTCTTGTATGGCGGCCACAGACAGTAACTAAGAATTGACCACGTCCATTGCAATCATTCAAATTGAAAAGAAATTTCCTCAGTCTAACGAAGAACTTCATTTAGTCCCAGGGACCTTAACAGTACCCATGCACCCAAACGGGGACCCACCACTGGCTTGGCAGAAAATATTTAAATTGGCAACATAACTCATACTTTTTCTTGGAATAGCAGACGAGCTCCTATCTACCTGGTAAAGTGTACCGATCGTGTATATAAATACCAGATAATTTTTTGGCTTAAATTTCCTATTGGATAATGAAGAGAATTTTGAACCATTTTTTGTCAGGCTTTTTATGGGCCTGCTTGATGTTTGCTAAAGGAGCTACAAAAAGGTATTCCCTGAAGCCGCTTCCTGACTTAGAGATACTTGTATTCGGTATTTACGCAGCTTAACTGAGACGTAAAAAGATATACGAAGATGTTTATTGCAATTACCGCACCAGCTTGTATCTGATAATTCGAAGGAAGCATTTGAAATACGTGTGTAGCAATCATGAAACAAAAACCAGATCACTATTGATATTCTTAAGCAATTATTTTTGGTTTTAGTTATTACAAGCACTTATGCACAAATATTAACAAAATGAGACCGATTTTGTTTATTTGCTGTCGCATATGCATTAAAAGTATACCCCCCATACCGCATATCAACAAATGAATACATCAACAAGTGGATCGCCATATGAAAATATGTCACAATCAGACAATGTCAATACCTAGTATAAAGCAGAGTCCCTTAAAAGAGTTGTTGCCGCTAATCTCAAAAGCCAAATAACGAATTTCGATGGGATTTTCAGTGTTATGATCTGATATATCAGGGAAGGTTTACCCTTATTAAAAATTGCTCTAAATTTTAAGACAGCTGTGCATTAGAAGATCTAAATAAAAGGTCACTACATTTCAAAATAAATGCACGGTTCTAACTCCACAACGGGTTATCGGATTTAGGACCAAAAATAAAGGTTATGTAACAGTCATCATACATGCTATTATGTGTATACTTTATTTCTAATCATTTCTATGTTACAATTTTGTTTTTTAACATTATTTTATAATTTAAAATGCAATACAAAAAAACATGAATTTAAATCTGTAAAAAATAAAAATAATTTAAAAGCAATAAGTGTAGCTCATTTATACACAAAATAGAACCAACGCAACGGAAGCATAAAAACTATACGAAAGTGACCGTTATACTATTTTGCGTATAAAAGGCCCACACAAATTAGTCTTAGTCGCAGTCTGTTTAATAAATTTGTGAATTGAACACACAACTAATCGTTGGAGTCTCTGTTCTTGTTTACTTTTTTAAATTGCTCTTCCTAGTAGACAGGCTGAATAATTTCTGGTCATCATTCGCTGGTAACACAAACGGGAAGATTTTTTTACATAGAACAGTAGACAGGCTGAACAACCTGTTGGTCGGCTGGCTCTGGTCTACTTGGTCGCCGTTCTTCGCCACGAGGAAATCTTAGACAGCACTACGTGTACTCCCACAAACACACACCAAGCCCCACAAGCACCCCGCTCGCTTCAGTTATACATATTTCATTCTTGCTCATTTAAGCCATAATCGATCTCTCTGTGTAGTCCTAAAGCTTAAAACAAGTCATCAAATCTGCACCAAAAATTTTCCATCAGCATGGATTACATCCAAACCAGCTGTCCCTGCTCATGCCATGCAGCAGCGGCTCTCGTTGTCATTGTATTTATTGACTGAACTCAAATTTGCAGCTATCTTCGGTATTGTGGAGTTTGGTCTAAATCAGACAAAGTGGGTGTGGCACTTCCCGTGTAAAAAAAACAACATTATAAACGCTACTTCTCGACATTTGTATGCGACCTTATTTTGTTAAATTTACAACCTTGATATGAAAAAAAAACTCTTCAAAAAACAGTTTGTGGTAAATTTGAATGACTGAATGTTTAGTCCTTTCGACTTCCAAAACCAATACATCTTTTACATTTGGCATCGTTTGTGCCTAATTGGCTAGGACATATAAAAAAGCTGCATTAGCTCATTATAGATAACAACTTGAAAGTCGAAGCTCAAAGACCTTTGTCAACTTAAAATGTCGCCGCAAATTGATAAAAGAAAAGCAAGTTTCCAACCACATGAACTCGGTGGGAAACACGATGTGTTTTTATTTTTGTATAATTCAAGAAAGAAACGAATATAACATTTTTATCTAACTTAATAAGCAAGTGTGTGTCAAATGCAAACATCAAATGGTTGGGAGATTTCTTTTGAAATATATTTGCGATATCAGCTTTAGTGGCCGCAGTGCTTGAAATGGTAATTTTTTACAATCCGCCCTATAATTTCAAATTTAAATCTTCCTTCTGCTCAATCCAGAATTTGAGCTTAAAAATATATTAATTTACTAAATGCGAAGGCGTTATATAAAATACAAACGATATAAAGGGCTTCCAATAGGGACTTTCAAACTTTGACAGTTGGTAGGGGCAATATTGTTGAAGCTAAATCTGTCAAATTGGACACCAACGTCATGTGCTTTCAACAGGACGGCGCTACGTGCCACACAGCTTACACCATATTGGAAATTCTGCACGAGCAATTCGAGGGCATATGGTCATCCCACGTGGAGGTGATGTGAACTGACCACCGAGATCGTGCGATTTGACCCAGTTAGACTTTTTATAGCGCGATTTCTGAAGTAGCAGGTCCACGCGAATAAGCCAAAAACCACGGTCAAATTAAGCTTAATTTATGCGTAAGGGTCATGGAAAATTGGACATTTCGAATGCGCGCCACCCATCAGGAAACCCGCGGCGGACATGCGAACGATATTATATTCCATACATAATGGCATCGATAAGCTTTTCAAAGAATATGTATAGTCACATTTGCGATCTTTATGGTGGAGGGGTGCTCGGCTTTCTTAGCTGGGGGGAAGCCACTCTTAACCAAACCATCTTAGTACTCAGTCGAGAAACCCCCCTTCATAAAAATTAACTAAGAAAACAATTCACGTGACCAACTTAGTCTAATATAAACTTTAACAAAATCAAACAAACTCAGCCAACTGTCAGGCTTACTAGAGGAGAGTTTTGAACGTCCCTATTAAATTTGCGAACAACTTTCATGCTGCGGCGAATTTTACTCTTCTTCTTTTATGCCGGTAGCTTCTAAAGGGTTTTCCAATAAGAGGTGTTATTTTGATATTCAAAGAAAAATGCCATTTTTTGAGATAAATGATCGGATATTTATTTCATAATAAAGAGGAAGGTATGCCGTTAATAATGAAAAACAACGTCAGCCAAATGGCCACCACGACTACGCTTACAGGAACATATCCTTTTCATGAAATTTTCCATAACAAAATCGCAAAGTGGCTGCCCTATGTCCTCGATAGACTCACGAATTCCATCTTTGAGGTCTTGAATCGACGCCGGGCTGTTGATGTAGACCTTATCTTTCACGTGGCACCAAAGGAAGAAGTCACAAGGTGTTGAATCACAAGATCTCGGTGGCCAATTGTGATCACCTCTTCGAGAGATAACACGGTCCGGAAACTTTTCCCGTAAAAGATCAATGATTTCGTTGCTTGTTTGGCACGTAGCGCCGTCTTGTTGAAAGTAAACATTGTCCAGATAAATACCATCCAACTCCGGCCCTAAAAAATCATTAATCACGTTTGTGGAATGCCCAATTCCAAAGAACGACGAGGAATAAACAAACCTGGGTTTTTTTCAACACTTTTTTGTAGTTAATTTTTATAAGTTCAATGCGTTGTTTAAGCGTGTATCGTTCCATTTTTAGTAATGGCGTAGTTTCTACTTGTCCAATGTCAAAAAATAAAAGCTTCAAAAGTGACAGCTACCGAAATAGCGGGCTATTCAAAATAACACCTCTTATTGGAAAACCCATTATTAACAGCAACACTTTAACTCCTCCTGGAGCCTAGGACGACAACCAGGTCCTTCCACCTTTCTTCGTTTGCATCTTTCCTCAGTCAACGTTTATTTATCGATTTAAATGACTATAGGCGCTGAAGAGGTTATCGTTATCCCTCATATCGTAGTGTGAAGTAAAGGGTCTTTCATAAGCGACTTTAAACTTTCAATGTGAACGCAGCCGATTACCGAACTGTCAATATCAAAATATTCAGTAAATGTATTTTTTTTTACAATTTACTTCCGTTTGCAAGTCTCTTTCTTTGTGAGAGAATTCATTGTGGACGTTCAAGTATCTAGTTTAGTAAGTCTGACAGCTGACTGACTTGATGTATCTCAGTTTTGATTGGCCTAGATCGGTCACATGGGCATCAGCTGTGTCAGTTGACGTTTATGGAGGGTAGCCGACGAATCTAGTAAAGAAATTCGTAACAGAGTACTAATTTGACAGTTCGCTAATGTGGCTGACTTAGGAAAACCGACCAATTTAGTTTTTGCGTTCAATTTACTTCTAGTCCAGTCCTATCTAGGTAGTCCATTTAAGACAACTTAGTTCTTGAATGTGCCCATTTCTACATCTGTCGGTTTGACATTTTAAATGATCACTACAAAATTTAAGAAATTGACATTTAAGCGAAAAACACGAATACAATTGAATCTAAATCGATCAAAAATCTGAACTAAACTTCAACCTCCCATTAGCATCTGTAGTCACTCAAAACGAGCATAAAAAGTCGTACAGCAATTTTGTAAACATTAACCCTATCTTTCCGCATCTTATCGTTGACGCTTCCCTGCACCATTATTTCCGCACCACTGGCTACGCCCATTAAACACAGAATATAAAAATGGAAAATTTAACAGCCCAGGACCACACCCACTCCATACAAATGCGTGTCTCCCTTTAAATCGTCCTTGGCATACCCAAAGCGAAATTCCATTAATAAATTCAATTTTCATTTAATAACATCGTAAAACGTTCATTAAACTGAATTAAGTTTCAATTTTAAACCAATGAATATTAATCACACCCATAGGCTGCACCCTGCGTACATTATCAGCTTGTCATTTCGTTACCGCACACATCAGACAACGGAGCTTAAATAGATTTCTACTTTCGTTGACAAGTGTTGACACACTTTAAGTAGCATCGCCTATCTTAAGACCCTTCAGTTGCTTCTGCTCACATCATTAAAATAAATAAATTGAAAAGACATTTAAGTAGGTACTCACCTTAACTGATAAGAAGGATATGACTAAAGCTGCTATGTCGCCCAACATGTGAAAACTGTCTGCCACTAGTGCCATTGAATTCGTCACGTATCCCACGACAATTTCGACAAAAAAGAAGAACGCCGTCAGCCACATCATCGAGAGCAGTCGACACTTTTTCCCAGTGTATTTTCCCATTTTGGCAAATCTACAAAGAACACAAAAGGAAATAAACGATTAGACATTTTTTGTAGGTATGAGAAATGAAGAGAGAGAGAGAGCGACACAAAGCGACACTTTTGTTGAATCTTAATTGATAAACTTCTAAATTTGAGTGACAGAGGAGGAGGAGGATATCCATTCTTACATCATAATGGCGACGATTCGCTTTGAATTGCGTTTTAAGTCAGAAATCAGAATACTTCCTATTCAAGAGGAAACAGTGAACAAAGAACAACAAAATATGACACACGAATTTAAAATAAACTCACTGCTGATACTGACAGTGACAGCGTCAGCCCCAGGTATAAGAATGACGACGACGAGTACTGTAACTAAGTTTGAAAAACAAAACAAAACAAAATCATATTCAATAAGCTGAACAGCGAATGTCAGATCTGTTCCCATCGGTTACGTCTGCACAATCGAATTGCAAGTGGCTTTCGTTTAGAGCAGACCCGAGCAATCAAATTAAGTTCATCTATAGAACGAACACCCGCGTGGTTGCACTGAATTGGGGTTGTTTTGCATTTTAATTTGTTTACCGGCAATAAACGGGCGATTGTTGTTTTGTTTATATACACACGTTGTTCCAAGCAACGCGCGCAACGAGCGTGTGCAGTCTTTTAACGTAAACAATTTACGGTTTAGGTTGTGGGGACACTGCAAAGTCAATAATTGCGATTTTGTAAGTCAACGTCTCGGAAAAGTTAAGCCTGGTATGCCGTTTGCTATGAAATCAAGTTCAAGTCCCGATACAAAGATGCGTCCAAAGATAACATCCAGCAAAGCAGTTCAGCTAAGCAGTATGCACCAGTTCGAGCTACATTTAAGCGACTTGTGTCAAGAAGTCTCCGCAAACTTTAGGGTAGCGAATAATTGCAAAACACTTTTTCCATGGCTTAATTTTGACAGATCAAGAGAAAACATCGGTGTCCACGTCAAACCGAAGAATTTTTTTTTTGATGGAGAACGCTTTATGAAGAACAACTTTTTCCATTTATTGTTTGTTAAACTTTTCTAGAAAAGTTCTTGTTCAACTGCAGGAGACTCTCCTGTAGTAAAAATCGGATGGGGAAACAAAAGAAAAAAGTTTAATTATCTGTAAGTCACTTTTAAGAGAAGCGCTTAATTTTTGATTCGCTAGAAAAGCGCTTATGATATGTTTTCATGATTTAGCTAAAATATCTTATAAATTAAGTGATTTGTCAAACGCTTTTATGATTATTACATGATTTATAATGGGGACGTTCAGATACCTAATGATTCCTAGTTCAGTAAGTCTGACAGCTGACTGACTAAATGTGTTTGAGTTTTTATTGTCCCAGATTGGCCACGTGATTTGTTTTTACAGTTGACGTTTATGGAGAGGTAGCCGACAAATCTAGTCAAGAAAATTCTGACACTTTGAAGTGTAAAAATTTTAAAATAAACCGTGAGTTAACAACGACAACTCAACTTACCTAGTCAACACGTTCGTATACCTAGTCCAGACAATTCCAGTTGAGGTTTTACACAAACTAGGTATCCGAACGTCCTCCAATGTGTTTTATTTTAAATCTCATAGCTGTCATCGCAAATATAAATCAGGTATGATACCTGCTTTCACACAATTGCATAGTTTTAGGTGTAAATGAGCGTAGTTTCAGAGGTAAAAAGAAACACCAAACACTTTCGTTTCGTCGAGGTGTTTCCTCTGTGTATGAATATTAACTCAACGAAGGGGTTTAAAAGTTTCGAACTAAAACACCTACAGCTATATTTAATAAAAACATATTAGCGGCCAACTAGGTTTTAGGTTAAAACATTGCTTTATCTAACGAATAAGCATAAATGCCATTTGACATTTAAGTAAAGAGCGAATATCTACAGCTACACTACCTCCAGCTACTTTACAGCGTAAATAACTAACTACTGACAACAAAATCTCAGCTGGCGATGATATTTATTGGAATTTTGTGCATAATAAGATATTTTGGACTCAAACGTCAATCAAAAAATCGCATTACTCCGCTTGTACTTAGTCGCTTGCTCACCGAATAGTAAAATTAAAATGGCCGTTCAACAGTTGATTAGATGGTTTTTATTATAAACGCTGCTTACGTTTGGTGGAAGCGCCCATGGTGATTTATAAATCACTTCGGCTGAATCACGTGGGTAGGAACTTGGTGTTAGCCCTTACATCACATCACGGTGCAAAAGAGGTTTAAAGCCTTAGAAAGTGCATAATGATAAAGGGTGTTACAATAGGTGATCAATTTTTGCAAAATATTTTTTTGTTACTTCCAGGTGTCAAAACAGTTACCTCCCGTTTTAATAAAGGCTGCGTTAAATTTGTTAACTGCTAACACAAGAGTTACGTCAAAGTTGTGTATGACAGCTGACGTCTGCTCACTATAACTGACTCATGCAACTTTGTTTAATAAATACAGCGGTTAACATAGTTTTAAGTTTCATCATGTATTGTTTGACGCTTTCCGGCTGTTAAGAAATTTATAAAAACCGATTTTCCAAAACTCGAGCTCAGTTCTATCTGCTGAACATTTGTTTTGTTTTGTTTTATAGCTTAATAAAACTTAATTTGAAAAGTCAAACCGTTGTTGTTTTATTTAAAGCTAAAATGAAAGACATTATGATCATAATTTTTCAAAGGATCTATGCGGAAGTTTTGATTAGAGAGTTGAGCCGAAGAGTGAAAACTAATAATAAGACGGCTAGATTCAAACGGTTTCACAACGCGTCAGGGATTTACATTATTATTTGGAATACATTCACTTTCATTTCGTTATTTGAGTTTTAAGTCGGAACTTCTGAGTTTTCTTAAATTCACAAAATTTGATCCGGACCGGCTGTGTTAATGGGCGAGTATTTGATGTCAGTTGCAAACGTCAAACGACGAAATTCAATGGGTTGATGCCTTCACGCGTGGATTTCAAGTGACACACATACAAAGATAGCAAAGTCTGAATGCAAAACGATTCCAAATTGGGGTTATTAGCACAAGTATACCTTGCCTCCGATGTAAATCATAAGTCCCATCTGCAATCAGAGCTGAACAACAACACCCAAAGGCACTCTAATTAAATAAATCAATCAAACAGTTTTCACATTGAATACGTCAATGGCACTGCAAACACACACTGCACTTGAAAACATGAAAACCCATAAAAGCAATTAATCTTCTACAAAAGGTGGCTTTTTTTTAAAAGGCATATAATTTTCGAAAAACAATTTGTAGATAAGAAATTAAGTAAATATAGTTTTAGAAAAGTGACAGTCAATTGGAATCATAACTTGACAATTGGAAAAAGACGGAAAAAGACATTGGAACCTAATGAAAAGGAGGCGGTAATGCCCAGCTAAGTTCTCCAGTAAAGGCACTGCACGCTTTTTAAGGGAACCAACTCGGGCGGTTTTCGGAACCAATTGAGTCAAGAAAAACTTCAAACTTATAGCATTTACTCATTAAAAAGGTTCACCTCACCAAAAAAAAAACTCTGTAGATAGCCAGTGGTTCTCAAGGTACAGGGCTTCGAAAATCATAAACCTTAACTGACTGAGTCACTCACTCGCTCATGATCATAAACATTATTAAGCACTTCCCGACATCAAAGAATCGTAAAATTTGGCACAATGACATATCCTGTTGCATGAACTGGGAAAAGTAGAAAACTTTTGATTTTTCACTCACTCACTCACGCGCACTTTAAAAAGAGCAAACATTTATCATCTATTTGGAGTTCTTTCGATTGTCGTAGACCGTAGAGTGTTTAAATTTTAGGACTTGTAAAGAAAGGAAAAATCAAAAAAGGTCTTAATTAAGTTTTCAAATTCTTAGATAACATATAAAGTCAAGTTATAAAGTAAAAACTTGCCAAAACACAAATTTGTTTGCCATTAAACCTTCTTAAACTTAAATTTAGATCTCAAAACTTTTCGTGGCCGACTTTGCAATTTTTTTTTGGTTCTATACAGGAGAACTTGATCTTTTTCTTATTTATGCCTGCAATGTGATAATTTTCGACTCTTCAATTCAATTATTTTATAGGTGACAATAGATAATTTTATATGAACAATATTGCCAGTTTTTTTTGTAACTTTTAGAAGTAAAATAGTGAACAATTACATTTATAAAATATGTAAAAACACATATAAATTCAGATACGAATTCATTTTTATCTCCTTTTAGGGCTTTGCGCAAAAGTCAAATCTTGACATTACGATTATGAATGCTAAAACTGATGCGACAGGTGACAGCACATAATCTTTTACACACAATTTATGTTGACAGTTTGTGTTTAGTAAACGCCAGTTATTTATAACGCGCAATTTCTTTCTAACACACCAAGTGTTGGTGATCTCTGACAGTGATTTATTTACTCGATTAAAAAACGCATGCTGTTTGCTATATAAAAAATAGGAACACGTGCATTACTTTTCATAAAATCTACCATTGCAACCGAAGCTAAAAAATTGCTAAATGTAGGTAAGTTTTAAAAACGCAATAAAACCATTTGCAATCTATGTGCTGCAATTGTGAATGCAACAAAGATACGAGTAGTGACAAATGCACTAACCCCATACTGATGTCATTGAACTCGAATCGACCAAGTCTCAATTCTTTCATTGTTTTCTCTGCACTCGTGTGTAGGTGCACATGCATTAAGAATCAAAATTTTCCACCGTTAATTAAATACGCCTAACCAAACTCATTTGAATTGCAGATAAATTGGCCAAATAAACAATTTGCACCCTTCACTAGTAACAAGAAAATAGAAGCCCCCCTCGTGTATGTTGACAGATAACCCATAAATTCACACGGTTTCGATATTTTTCTGTACTGGCAAAATTTGGTGAAGTCTCGTTTGCAAAACAACAAGTCGAAGAAAGTGAGCACGCCACCAATAAATTCAGCGAGTACGTCATCGTTCGCCACTCTGATCTTTGACTCATCGCCGTTCTGACGCTGTCGGGAGTATATTCAAAAAATACCTTCAGTGGTTTTGTGGTTTTGCGCACGTGCTACTGTACTATACCCACCGGCAGTGACAAAAATATTTCATTTGTATCTCCAACGGAGTTTACTCTATGCATCACTATCTAATTGCACACAGCACTCAAACACGTTGCTCAGTGGTAGATAAGATAAAAACAAAATGTTAATCAAAACAGAGATTAAGAGAGAGAGAAAGAGCTTCACAATGTATAGATATGTAGTTCTGATTGGGGGGATACAATCTGCCTGAGGCCAACCCCATCATAGACAATTATAGTCGGCGAAAACAAATTAGTGATAATAAAGAAAGCGCTTGACAGGTTTTATATATACACAACATGATGATTGGCAGTTTAATGAGTTGCGTCGTGTGCATATATTTTGGCGGGAAAATTTAACAACAGATGTCTAAGAATGAGATTGGGTTTGATTTACCATCGCAAATGAAAACTCATCCCTGATGATGAGTTTTTGAAATGCTCTTTATTTTTGAAACCCAGTTTTTTGAAACCCATATTTTTTAGAGTGAAATTTTGTAAGGCCTCAGAACCCTTTATAAAGGTCGAACCATTTTGCGGGCCACCTCAAGCGAGGAGTTCAGAAAACTGGAGAAAGAAACAAAGGTTAGAATTTCGAAATCCAAACATCTGAATGAAGAAACTTCGTCAGGACAATTATAATCAGTTCGGAATTTGTCAGACGTTTGAAAGAAATTTTACTTAAAGTTGACCCAAGTACCACTCCATAAACAACAGTCACATAAAGTTAAAAACAAAACATTTGCAATCAAATGTGTCACACATTTGACATTCAATGAAAGCGTGGCTTTATAATCGCCGTCATCATTTTCTAATTTAAAAATCTATCCAGTGGTCGTCCATTGGACCGGCCATAGCTGTCGGTCTTCGTCGAAAATAATAAGTCAACACGTTACGAACCAAAGCAATCATTTTTAAGATTATGTAAACATAGTAATAAGAAAAAAAATCTCTCCTCCGCTCTCTCCTAAGGCCCGAGTTATAGCGATGCGTAAAATGCAACCGAAAAAGTTGGAACAGTATGAAAATGAGTTTTTTTTCCATTAAGGCGGTCATAGCAAACAGAAAAAAGTCTGTCAGAAAAACTGATTGTCACAAACAAATCAAGCAAAAAAAAGAATTCCTGACAGATGGAACAGTAAAGAAATGACACATACCAGTAGAATGCTTTGGTTTTTTGTGTGGAATTAACTGAAGTTTTCCGTACAGAAAAATTAGTTAATTCTTTGTCTAGAAAAATTAAATATAATTCACTTATTTTTTTGATAAACTAACTTTATAAATCATAAGCAACATTGCAAGACCAAGCTTAAGTTCAAGCATTAACTTTAAGTGGTCAAAAAAAGCAAAAGAAATTTTTTTCGGTTTCGTTTTACGTATAGCTATAGCTGAGGAGAAGAAGACCCGAGGGACCGATACAAGATTTGTAAGCAATAGAAAATAATGTGTGCGACTGCGAAGCACGTTACTTGCTCCTTCAAACTAAATACTAAAATTGGTCAAAAATGGAGATATGGATACGGGAGCAGAACAAAGACAGGAACTTTAAAGATTACCAGATAATCACAGGAATAGAGTCTAAGCAGATCAAAAAGCTGCAGAGATGAGGTTAAATAGGAGTCAAACCAACTTCGTAACTGCCCCCGCTATGAAAAAAGGTGCGAACATATCCTAGGATATCGGTTCTTTGCAAGAGTTAAAAGGCTTTCAGATCTTGGATCACCAACACTTCATTGGAAGCGCCTATCTGATGCTTCCAAGCCATCTAGTCTCTTTTTAACTTTCTCTTGTATGTAGTTAGAAAAGGGTGTTTATTGTATTCGTACAAGACTTCCAACTCGAAATTTTAATTAATTCTTTCATAACGATGATAGAGGAACTAAAAAAGTGTATCTGGCAATTCTGTCCGTCTTATTCAGTTACAATCTCTGAATTCTTACATAATATATATATGTAAGGATCTCAGTACATCACAAACCCTACTTCGAATCATAGACACCTAAAAGTGTCAAAACAAAAGCATAGCCTTGTAAGGTTAATAAACAGTGCATTTGGCGCTCAAAACGTATTAACCTGAACTTTCGAAAAATGCTTTTTACTGAGATTACAGTAGGTACCAGCGTTGCTAGACGTCCCGATTTTTAGCTCAAAATTAAATCTCCCGCGCGGTAACTCTCAGTTTTGCTTTCAATACATTTGTCATTTGGTATTAAAAGTCGACAAATAACAAGGAAACAAAAGAAACGCATGCTACTTATGTTTTTTGCCCCGCTTTCGGCGTAAATATTCAGCTTTTTTTACTCAAAAAGTTTAAAAATCCCGCTTTGCCTAAAAAAAATCTTGCAACGCTGGTAGGTACATTGTTTTTTGATATGTGCTGCCATCTGAAATGTATATGTTTAAGCCAAAAGTGTTTTGTGTGTTTATTTTATGTTTCTGACATAATACTTATAAAACATATACTTTATAAAACAAAAAGCAACCAACCAAACTGTTGATATGGACGAGAAAGTTTCGTGCCACCCAGTCGTGCAACTAATTTTCTAAAGTCACAAATTTTATCCCACGAATCCGTTTCACAATGGACATTTTTCGTATCCGAGTGAACGTGAACCCTTATAACCTAACCTCGGTAATTTAAGAGCTTAATTAAAAATTCCGCATCGCGATTGTAAACCTTAGCTTTCGTGATTTGATTTCCCCTCAAGGTTCACAGTTTGATCCAAGTCCATCAAACTGACAGAATTACAGGACCACATTTTTTTGGAAAATGTGCGCCCTATTATACGAAAAGGTCGTCACATTTAGCAATTGATCTAGTGTTTATCGCCTAACTGGTGCAGTGATAGATCTTGTTCAATTCCCGGGGAAACGTAGTGCAAAGTTGACTTCCTGACAGGGAAAAATCAGAAATGTATTCTCAATATAGAAGTACAGTGTGAATTGACTGTCAGAATTCAGAATTAGTCCTGTAATTCAAACAAAAGAGAAAAGTATTCATACAGATCCTTAATTTCATCAAATGGTTTTCTTAAGGAATGAAAGTATATTGGAACCCAATCCAAACTCAGCCAGTTGGTTACCGCTGTCATTGACCGCCGCCTTATTGTATCAAAAAGTGAAAATATTACCAACTGCATACCGGATCGTTGAAGCGTATGTGAATCATCTGTCACATCCAGAGAGCAGGCAATGGCAAGGGGAACCTTTAAAGTGACTGAATGAAAAACCACCTTTTTGTGATGTGGTTTTCACCGTGCGTCGCCTCGATGCACAGTTACAAAGAATTTTAAACAAACAAGCCTATATTTACACGATGATTCACATTTCATATGTATATAGTTCCTATACGTAAACACAATTATTGAGCATCACTTCAAACTCCCACTTTACGTGGGACTTTACACTGTTCCAATTCACACGTGCACGTCATTTGTTCTGTCCAGTTTCAAATCAATAAACCGAGAGAGAATCGCCCAACCCATCACACCACTATCATCAATTTTTGTAAATAGTAGACAGCCGGGAAACTATAATAGTTCACACTCTTGACAATGACTTGCATGGCGGCGTATGTGACACAAAGCTTTTTCACAAATCTCAGAAAACTTGACTTTTAAATTAGAGCGCACATTCCTGGCACAGTTTCTGTTTGTTTGTGCGCTTTTCTTTATTGACATGTCGTCTCTCAGTCAGGGTGGCCATTTCCTTCATCATTATGTCTGACATTTCGAGGAACAGACTTTGACACTGACGATTGTTTCAACTGTTTTGTGTCAATTTATCTCTATTCAGTGCAGATTTTCCAATTTGTATTTTCTTCTTCTTTCAATACAAGAAGAAAAGTAGTGAGATCATTGCTAAAAATTTGCCCTGACTTCAGACAGATGCGCCAATGTTTTCTGTTGACCGTAGATCGTTAAGGCTAATAGCTAATTCACATCAGATGGCAAGCGTTTAAGTTAATGAGTTTGTATATCGTGTAGTTAGTTGATGATGATTGTACTCTGCATTCTAATTAGATGGCAGTCATTTTTAATTTCAGTTTTATTTGACACAACGAGAGAAGTCACATAGTATGTATTTAAAAAAAAAAATGTCTGGAGAAAACGGAAAAAGTCCAAAGTCTCACGAGTTACATGAATGGGGTCAGTCTTTACAAGATATAAATATTTGTAATACAGAGTCTTCCAAAAGGGATTTTCGAATTTTGACAGTCGATAGCTTCCATATTAGGCACATTCAAAAACTTAGTTGTCTTAAGTCAACTAGATTGGTCGGTAATGTCACTTTTCCCACGTAAGCCACACGAATTTCTTCATTAGAGTCTTCGGCAACCCCTCAATAAACGTCAACTGAAACAGCTACCTATGTGCGATCTCGGCCAATCAAAACTGAAATACATCTAGTCAACTGTCAGACTTACTAAACTAGATACTTGAACGTCCCCAATGTTAAAGCTATACAACATCTGTCAAATTGGCTGTCATTTGTTTTATCAAAATAGGTGTTCTGTTCGGACAACGTACCGCACGCTTCGTTTATTTTAAGGGAGTCCCATTTCTGTATAAATGGATACGTGAAGAAACAAAATTGTTGAATTTGGGACGATACCAATTCACATGAGATCCAAGAGCGTCCAATGCATCCCGAAAAAGTCACAGTTCGGTGTGACGGCGTCAACGGTCCATATTTCTATGAGAACGACGTTGGCCAGGCCATCACCGTCTATAGGTCGATGATTACTAACTTCTAGCCCGAATTGGGTGATATGGACACCAACGACATGCGCTACACGAGCGATTCTGAGGTTTTCTGAAATCGCAGGTCTATAGGTACGAACCAGAGCTGCCCTCAAAACCAACATAACCGTCGAGAACCGTCGATCGCCACATCAAAACTTATCGCTAATCTCAAGCTCTCAACATGCGTACCAAAAGGGCAATTCCACCGAAACTGCTCTTCACTCAATTGTTGGATAGATCGAAAAGGTCCCTTCCACTCACTGAATATACAATTAGTGAGGCCTTCAATAATATGAAGACGCGACCTATAACTCACCCACCTTCACTATGTAGTAGTTAAAGCTACCTTTGGCAGCAGCACTGTTACCGACGGACCTCCGCCGAGGTATGGCGTGCTATCTCCATTGCTATGGAAACTAGTTCTTGACGAACAATTCTGATTTCAATGGATCATTCCGAATGTAAAGTTGTAGTCTATGCGGACTTCGGGAAAGTATCCTCAAGACCCTTTCTGATATCCTGTGGTCTTAGCGTCAACCCGTCTAAAAAGGAGTTCGTTCTTTTCACCAGAAGGGTTAAGAAACCTTTCGTCACTCCTCCCAATCTCAACGGCACCCCACTCGAGTCTGTCAAAAGCGCCAAATATCTGCGCTTGATACAAGACAGAAGAAAGACAGGGAAGGAAAGCACTCGAGAAGAAAATCAACTGGACATGCCAAGACAAGCCCCTTGCCCAACACTTCTACCTGTCGACAAGACCTCACAGATGATATACCGGACAGATGGCAATGGTAAGATTAGACCCCACCGACATTGACAATATTATAGTCTCACAGGCAAGTGATAAATGGAAACATATAAGTTAATGCAACATTGCCAGGCTAACTTGGACAACCCTGAATACTAAAAGACCGATGGAGCAAATCCAGTATCTTGATAGCCACTAATGTCATTACTGGGTATTGAATTTCGGGCAGACACGCGCAAAGACTTAGACTGTCGTACAATAATTTTTGCAGAAGCTGTAGAGATGAGGCTGAGAATGAGTCCGTCACCCACCTTCTCTGCCGCTGCCTAAAGAAACTACGCTGACTAAGGAAACTACACCTACTTAAGGCGAGGTCTTCCTCTACTGCGTTTGCTCTCCGGGTTGGAATCGAAGGCCATCTCAGACGACTTCCTTGGACACTACCTTTTATTTTGTAATAAACAAATCGCAAAGCTTTCTCAGTTTGATTTGTTTATATATACATATTTTTCTACGCCGTATGTTATTTGCACGTAGATATAGATAAAAGGTAAAAATAAGTTTAAAGTTATTTAAAACAATTTTTTTATTCGTACTTTAAACGCAAAAAAGTTCCATCAACTTTAAAAAATCTACAAATACGTGCGACCGCGCACTTCATTTTATTTTTAATTTATTTTGATTTAGATAATTCGGACATTGATTGATTGATTTGATCATTGCAATTAGCCGATAAATCGTTTGTATGGGAATAGCTGGCGTTCAAATGAAATATGGTCAGCGGTAGAAATAGAGCTTCGAAAAATAGTTAAAATGGGGATACCTATCGTAGATCACAAGTACAGTAAATCTCTGCATTCTTTACACGACTCAACTTCAGCCCTTAGACAAAAATTGTCATTCTTTATATTTTAGATTGAAAATATCAATTCAGAAATCGCATTACAAGTTCAATTCAATTTGCGTGTCTTAGCGCTCAAAATTGACTGCCAAACCAGAATGACATTGATGTTAGTTTAAGTTTTCACTTCCTATCGAGGCAACCCATTAAAATCGGTAAATCAAGTGAAGGTTGCACATACCAATTGAAATATCATCTCAAGCAAAAATTCGCTTTTAGGAGAATTTTTCAAAAGTACCTCCTAAATAGAGAAAAATGGAGAGAAAACTATGCTGTCAATCGTATTCGATTAAGAGGAACACACATTTTGTAAAATCAAACGAAAGAGGTGGTGGTATGTATGCATGAAATTCGGAATAAAGTGAAATTTTATTTTTCCATGGGAAAGTTTGTTCCCGTTCACACTTCTGGAATGTTATGTGCCAGACGTCTAGCGGGAATGAAACGCGAACATTATAAAGGGTATTTCATTAAAGACTTGACAACTTCCTTTTTTAAATAAAATGTAAACTGCTTGAGATATCTGAAAACCAAATTTTATTGGCTTGAATTACTATCAAAACATTTAAGAATGGAATTCGACTTCGTTCATATGTCAACCACGGGAACTTATGCAGGGGTCCATACGTTGAACCTAATTTTCGATGACTCGGGCGCAGATTTCTTCTTCTTCAATATCGGCGCTAAGCTCTTTCTTCGTTTCTCGAGATGACACGTTCACCTAACTGGGACTTCAATAACTCGATTGTTGCACCCGTTGTGTGGCTTGTGGCACCGTTTTGTTGGAAACACATATCACTGATATCCAATTCCAACATATCTTTGTAGCGAATAACATTTAAAGTAACGTGACGGTAATTTTAATGACGCCACCGGTATTAAAAACCGCTCCAAGCAGTGACTTTTTGCGGATGAAGTTCTGTTTCATGGAGCACATGAAGATTCTCACCTGTCCATTAAAGCATATTTTGCTTATTGACGAAACCTTTTTACCAAAATGCGCGTCATCGCTGAAGATGATTTTGCGATGAAATTCTTCATTTTCGTTCATCATGTCCAGAGCCCATATAAACAAGTGACTTTAGTTCTTGAGTCAGCTTTGTCTTGTAAGGGTGTAGGCCAAGATCCTTGCGCAAAATTCGCCATACTATGGTCTGGAAGGACCCAATTCTTGAGAACTCTGTGAAATGAACGAATTTCGCTCGTTTCGGACGCTCGACGGACGCCTCTACGTTAGTCAAATACTGGACCGGGCAACATCAAGCACCGAATATTCTGCCTCAATTTTTTACTAGATTATAAATTGCTTGTCTACTGGGACGAGAATCACGACCAAAAATTGGCGTTAACGCTCTTAAAGCTGCGACCACCGATTTGGAATTTCGGTAGTAAATTTTAATTATTTGTAAACGTTGGTCCTTATCGTACCTCACCATGATGAAAATGTTGATTTTACTGAATATTTTGACATTGACAGTTCGGTAATCGGTTAAAGGGTGCGTTTACAATGATAGTTTGAAGTTGTCAAGTCGCTAATGAAACACTTTTAAGTGCAAAGTCAAAATGACGTGTTGAATAAATTTTAAAATATCAATGACGTGAGTATTTATTGTATTTAGTTTACAAAAGAAATTATCAAGGACATTATGCAAAGTGAACTAAATCAAAATGAAAACATTTGATAAAGAAAACAATTCTGTTTTTTTTTCAGTGAGAGATTTGGATATTTTGACACAAAACTACGGTACCAGTCATCTTTGTTTTCACGTAGGTACCCACTTTGTTAAGGATATCCTCATTATCGCAAGGGTAGCCAGTCCGAGATATTGAAATTAGGTAACTTGCGATGTTGTCTTACACATTTGACAATAGTGTAAACTCAGATTTTGTGGACACGACATAAATCTGGACATTTCAGTCTGACTTATTTTCTTGTCTTCTCTGCGGACATGAACCCTGACAGAAATGAAATATGCCGGATTTTCGTCTATCCCAAATTGAATATAAATATGTATAATAAATGCAAATAAAATATATATCATTTATCAGAAGACATATAAAAATTTGTTTTCTACTAGCGGAAGTAAATATTCGAATTTGTCTATAAGACATTCTGCAAAAATGTTCCAAATCGTGTAGCTCCCGCTTCTGAAGAAACGGATTTACTCACAATCTATGATTTTTCTTATTTTCGGCTAACATCTAGTTTTCTAAATTTTCGTAGTCATTTAATTCTTTTGCAGCAGGAACCGCCTTCACTTGTTTCTTCGTTGATGACATGTTGTGAAATAAAATGTCATAACACAATTTGCACAACGAACATGTCCGACATGAAGTCTGATTGAAAAGTCAGACATATTTCAGGCTCGCGGACACGCGGTGTACGATCGAGCAACAGAACAATAAAATGACAGTTTCGATTTTGTGAATCTGTCTTTGCGACTTCTTCGAACAGAATTGGTTTAATTAGTTGTGGATTCTACACTTTGAAGGTTCTTTTCTAAAATTTTGAAGTGTCATATTGGCTTCAGAAAACGGCTTCTCCCATACACCGGGATACGAATTTTTATGAAATTCTAGAGTGAACCATGACCACTATATCTACTCAGTTTCAAGGAATGAAAATTCAAAAGTGGTACTCTATATCTGGGTTGAATTTTTAACCCTATTTTCGAAAAAGAAAACACTTTGACATGTGAATGACCAGTTCGTTAATCCACGCGGAAAGGGTTCCAATTCCAATAACATTTTACCACTTATTGGAAATTCTTTTCTCCTCACTCACCATTTATGTCAAATGTCACCATATCAACAAGCACACGACACGCCCATGTTACATCCTCATGCATTCCACGATCCGACTATACTATTGAAATCCATCCGACATAACCTTGTGGAAAGCAAATAAAATATGTATATTCGTGTCATGTCATGCAATCCTCATACCGCAGTCAAAAACTTCAGTAAAACAAATGACAAAAACACCAAAAACAAAATCTCCACTTTCCCACTCTGCAAAGTCTCCACTATGATATTTATTACACTCGTGGAATGTAATTGGGTCTTCAGTTTGTTGGCTTTAACACGTTCAAATGGTTTCACTTTTGGAATATCAATTAGAATCACTCATTGATTTGGGCGACATCATTTAATCAACACACACACATACAGATAACAATTTAATTATTTTTGAGCGTAATTTTAGTTTGACAAAGGTTAGCACTCTATAATAGACATTTCGTTTGACATTTCATTGTGAAAAAAACCAAGCAAACAAAAAATAGTTGAAAAACGCAATGTGCCAATTTGGGCAACGACAATTGGTCTTTGACTCCTCGTAAACGTAATAGTTTGGACGGTTGAGCAGGCTCATTAACACGCCAGTGAATAAGTTAACAGTTTGGTTTTTTTTTGTTTGCGTTCAATCTGTCGTTGACGGCCGCAGTGACATAATTCCGCGTTTACACTTGGAATACTAATTGTCAGTTGTTCAGGATTAATTGGATAGATATTCGCTGTACTATTTGGCTGGTAAAGTATTTCCTCATTAGCCGAAAGATAGTAGCAAACTTGGGTACGAAAAGTCGGTTAACGTCAGACGTTTAAAGTGTCATAGATGTAAAACGTAGGTAGGAGGTTGTTAGTGGCACTCAACTTAAAACATTTTCATCATCCATTAAATACAGAGAAGTACATAATATGTTTAAAGAAATTAAAAAAAAAATGTTTCTGGACTAGATTGATCGGTAATGCCACTTTTCCTACGCCAGTCAAATGTACGAACTGTCAACTGTCAACTCTCGGCTTTGCCTTGATAAACGTCAACTTTAAAAGGCTATGTTCAAGTGACCGATATATAACAATCAAAAACTGAGACACATCTGTTACTTACAATGACACACTAGGCTTATCTGTTTTATAGGTATGTCTTATGACCCATGAACTGTCAAAAAATATTTCCTAATTTTTCCCGGCTCTGAAATGTCAAAATTGCTTTGTTTTTTTTTTATTCTAAGCTCAGAAATTGACTAAACGTCAAAATCTAAAAACAGCTTATTTTGACAGCAAACCATATGATCGCTGATCCGCAAACCAAATACTGGCACTAAAAAAGGAAGTTAATTGCAACAAAAACTGTATCATACTGAAGAAATACAACAAATGTGGATGTCGGACACGCAGTTTATGTAAAACGTCAACTAGATTTGTCTGGACTAGGTATACGAACGCGTTGACTAGTCATTTTAAATTGTTGTTATATTTTCGCTTTTTATTCTGAATTTTTACACTATTAAATGTCAACTGAGTATACGGGCAGAATTTTCTTGTTTTGTAGGCTTCCCCTCAATAAACATCACTGAAATAAAACAAGTTAGTCAGCTGTCAGACTTACTGAACTAGAACTCCGAACGTCCCCAATTTGACAGCTGGTGCTCCGCCACTGTGCTCTGTTCTGTATTCCGTAGAAAAACGCCTATTACTGAAGAAGCCGACAGCTCATATTATTTGTTCAAAATGCTGCGCACTGCGAATTAATATCAAATTCCACACGACAACTAACTCAACAATTTGACAGCGGAATTCCCATCAAAACACTCAACAATAAATGAAAATACCACCGCAGCCACCTTCATCGCTGTCATTAATAGACTTAAAGCGCACAAAGAAGGCATCTGTCACCTCTTCATTAGTTTGCACTTTGCATGTTTCATGTCATTCTTTATGTACATTATATGCAAAGTTCATTGTATCAAACGCTAGACTAGACATAGAAACTTCCACTTCATGGCAATATGAATTATAAACCATAAGCGAACAGTCGCCATGTCACGCGATCTAATTGATCTCTTTGTGATTTAATTTGTTTGCACTCTACTCTAGGTCGTGTAAATAGTTGTAAATATTGCCAACCTTAACTGCAAGTGTCATTAATTTCAGTCAAGTCAGAATATTGACAAATTATTCTACGTTTCAGGAAAGTAATGATAAAAAATTGAAAGTTTAACATATTTTGCCTACCGGTTACCCATAATGTGTCATTATTTGCTAAGGCAAAATACAGCTTCATTTAAGGTAAACATTTAATCATCACTGCGCTTCAATGGAGAGAGAATTATTTCCGAGGTGTTGCTACAGATCCAACGATTGACTGACAGTTGGGGGGGAAATTTTACCCAAACAAATGATAAGCCCGCACGCACTGTTGAAATGACAGATAAACGCAATGTAAATAAACTTCCGGTGTGAAATAAAGGACTTGATTCAAGAGGGACGCGTTTTATTTTTTCTAGTATCAGTGTATGCCGTCTGATTAAGTTATAAATTGTGTCATAATTTTGTGACAGTAGATAATTTTAGAACAAAAGGGTGCAAATCTGTTGGTTTTGAAGAATGTATATATATTCTTTATATATTCCAAAGGAGAATCTGAGACGGATTACATTGTGCTTATCTACAAAAGACTGCGCATAACAATTTGTCTCTGAAAAAGGGGGAAAATGCGCGCATGATTTAGAACACCTACCTGTATGACAAGGACAGTGAGATTTACATACTGAAAAGTCTCCACTTGCGATTAACTTACGATTAGAGGCTGAATAAGCCTCAAGCATTGCAACAAAAACTGCGTCGTCAAGTTTTCTTCGAAGTGAAACGAAAGAGAAGTAGGCGAGGTCGATCTTCTTAACCGCTCAAGCTCAACCGATTTCAATGAAATTTCGTGGGTGGGTATGGTTGGTTGTAGCTTGATGGATAGGATAGTTTTGGACCCGATAGGTGACGCTGTTTTTGATCTTCTTAACCACTCAACCAATTTGAATTAAATTTTGTTGGTTTGTATGGTTGTTGGAAAGATATATTTTTCGAATTTTTTCAACTAAATTCTCAAAGTGAATACTTATATAGGCACGCTGGAATGAACAGAAGAAGGTAGGTTTTACACAGACACTAGACTACTGAATCTGTTGATGGTATGGAAACAAAATGTAAACAAAAACTCTCGAAATAGAAATAGAAAACTTTAGATTGGATTGCGTTATGAAAACTTTTTAAATTAATAAATACAATTATCTACTGAAAAGTGCATTAGGATTAAAATATTATAAAGATTTGGTTTTTAAATTAAATTGCTTAATGAAATTCAACTACATACAACACAATTCAATTTAACATCCACATTTAGCGAGAGAAGTTTCACATCTGGGGTGTGGTCACAAGCACAATCTTTTTTTTTTTTTGTGTAGACTTTTTAGTAGGAATTCAAATAATGTTTTTATTGTCTTTGTTTTTGTTTTATATTGCTTTCAAAAACGTCCAAGGAAGGAACATACATATTTATAAAAAACTGTTCAAGGCAGTTCGATGAAAATACGTTTTGTCTTAAAAGTAACAGGCGGGTGAAGCAAGGCGAGCACGGGTCAGCTAGGCTTGCTTTACGAAATGCCAAAGTAACGTCAAGTTGTGAAGTTTGTGAAATTAATGGTGTGGTAAATTCAAAAAAAAAATACCAAACTGCAAATTCAAACCGACAAAAGAAAGGTTCAAAATTTCCATGAGGGAAATTAAGCTGCCGTATAAAATTCCCCCACAGATTAACCAAAATCTTAGCATCCTGCTCAGTTTAGCAAAGCATTATCCATTATATTCAAATATTGTGAGGTCTTTGAAGTTTGAAATTAGAAAACTCTATAGTTACGTGTAGATATAATTAAAATTACGTTCACTGACAGTCATGAACATTTATATGGTTTTTGTCTTATCTATTTGATGTGTGAAGTGGAAACTAGGAAAGCTTAAATTAAGCGCCAACAGGGTACAAGGCTTAAGCAAAGAGTGGATATCCACTTGAAGCAACATTCTTCTCGGACTAAATGCGCGATACATTTTTGTAAACTTATTCTTGGCAGATCAAGTATTCAAATTTAATTCGCATTCATAATTATTGATGTGAAATAGTTGTCAACACTTGTTGGGGTCTAAAATATCCCCTGCTCGTTGCTTGTTGATGAATTCAAATTACCAAGAAAAAAACGTATTTGAGATAGTATCTCAAGTTTAATTTTAAAAGGTCTTACCTCGTAGAGGTTTAAACAAAGAAAGAAATCGAATACAACAAAGTTACAATTGAGTGGCTTCCGACTAAGCTAGAAAATGGCGTAAAACTACTTAGCTGTTGCTTAGCTATGCTTAGCTTAGCGACATCTTAAAGTTAAGACTATAAAAAACTATGTACTTCAGACAGATATAAGAATTGCTTTGACTTAAACAACACACGTATTTTATACAAAAAATTAACCAACATCGTGAAAAGAAACTCGTAGCCCGAACTGCGCTCTGTCTAGGCTTTAAGAACTAAAATTGATTGGGTGAAAACTCTGAAAGATTGAATGCGTTCAGTAGACAATGGGTACCTAAAGGGTATAACATTTCAACAGTTTTGCATTTTCAAAATTCAATTCTTATTTTTACATTTTTTTAAATAATTTAAAAAAAAATATTCATTACTTAAAATAAAATCGAAAAGTAAGGAGGTAATTTCATTTTCTCAAATTCTTATTTTTTGAAGTCATACTTGATTGGAGCACTCAGCAAAGTAAAGTTAAGTAGACAAATGCGAAGAGATAAACGGTTCATGTCACATTTCTGCTTGAATGGCATAAACTGGTATAAAATGGTCACATTTAAAAACCTTAGCTGTCTTAAGTCGACTAGATTGGTCTGGACTAGATGCAACCTGAACGCAAAAACTAGATTGGTCGGGTTTACAGGTTTCTAGTTACATTTTCCATCCACATAACCAGAAAGATTCCAACATAAACTGCAGCTGCCAAGGCACTTTTACTTGACATATTGTGTAATGTCAAATAAGATGTAGTTGTTGCTGTAAATGCTGAAAAGCGTACGCTTTGCTGAGATAGAAGTTTAAAAAAAACACGCGTTAATTATAATATTACAATAACGAACTGAACGCGCTCATTTTCGCTGGAAGTGAACATAGTTCACTATCTCATTTTTGCCTTACGAAAAAAACCATCTCTGACATCCCAGGCAAATAGTTTAATACTAAGAACATTATCATGTTCAAAAATTGAGTCTACTGCTAACTACTTGCGGAATACGTATGTGTATAATAATTTCAACATAAAACTCCGTATCTTTCCTGGCTTAACACAAAATTAAGACATCAAACACAATAAGCCTCCCTAGCACCCACACCCAGCAGCCCTTATCAGCACCACGATAAACTGCTATCAGACGACTTATCTGCCTTTCGGAAATAAATCATAACTTACCCTTTATTGCTTTGCAATCAATTCTAATCTCCCTCCCATGCAGATGGTGTAGAAATAGTTAACAATTAGTAAAGTTGCCGACAAACTTTGTGCGGTGTACATGCGTATATGGATATATAGAACATTAGGAAAAGTCCTCCAAGTCTCAGATAGACACTGTTGCCACTCAAAAACTATTACCAACAAATCTACTCCTCAAATTGTTTGCGTTTTCCCCTTCGCCTTGCACTCGTCCGAAAATATGCGCTCTGCTCCAGCTTTTAAGAGCCATCGTGTGCGCCTTTCCTCTTTTCACAGAATTAAACTCCCGGAAATTGTGTTATAGCCGGAAAGCAATAATGCATGCACCAGCAAGGACACAATAGGTAAATGTATATAAAAAAAAACTGAGTGGGTGGCGCTGGCAGCACTCTGGGGGTTGTTTGCACACCAGTGAGGCCGCGCTCCGAGTTATGTATAAATGTTTGTGATTTAATTAATACCACAACTATTTCCGTGTTCTTTTAAAGAAACAGGCTGGTGGCAGGAAAAACAACTTTTCACAGGATGCCAGAAACAAGAAATGGCCTGAATCCCAACTAGGTATTGTTTTCTGTGTGCTGACCTACTTTGCCAGTGACGATGACGACGTATACCGTACCACCTAGATTTGAAAGTCTCGAGTAAATATTTAGAGTGTCTCCTACTCCTACAGATAAGATGTACATACATTTGTATGCTTGTGTGTAGGGGATGGGGATGCATCCTCAACTGCAAAAAAAAAAAAACATCAGCATTCGCGTATTCTTATCGGTGGGTGCTACAGAGACAGACATATATGGTGGCTAAACGTTAATCGTTTTACGACAGAGAATTATGAGCTCTTGGCTTAAATTTGGGGCATGCACCACGTGCCAAAAATCTAAATTACTGGAAGTGGGTCAAACCGAATGGGGTGGGCTTAGAAGATTTTTGAAACTTTTTTTAATTTTATAATTCGACATAGAGTGTTGTCAAGCGACTTGTAGCAACCACTTGACCACGCCATCTTAAGGTCAAATTGAATTTCAGTTAAGTTTCGGTCAAACATTCGATTGCTTAAAATTTTGCTAGTCGGGTATTTGCATAGAGTTGGGGTTGGGTTTATCCGGATTGTTATTCAGTTAGGTGTATGCATCAGTACGCTCCCGGTTGGATTCTTGTGAAATTTACCGATGGAGAGTGTGGCAAAGTGCTGATTTTATGTCACTTTGTGACTTTGGTTATAGAGACCATTGAGTTTATGACGGTATTTGGAGCTGCCTCCATTTACTTGTTGGTTGTGGGCCCCTTCCGACCTAGTCCCTCTGGAGTTGAGTTAAAAATTCACAAGTTACCTTTTGTTGGACTTGCTAAATAGGGTGACCTGAGCCTTGACAGAAAGTTTATGTTAAGAAAAATACAGTCGCAACGGGTTCATTAAAGAAGACCGTCGGTGTAACTTCTCACGACCATTTGAATGAGTGATTTATTTTAAAGAAAATGTAAGGGACCTTTAACTTGTATCTGAACTGCTTCTAAGTAATAATCTAAGGATGTTTATCAGACCTTTGCAAGATACGGAAAAAACATTAAGGTGTAATTTATGTAGTAATAACTGACAGACCGCACCCACATCAAAGTTACTGTTCCCACTTTAAAGACGTGTTGAAGTCTCCGAAGTTGTTAATGTCATTATACATATCAAGCAATTACGCTTTAAGATTGATGGGTTTGTTCAACTACTTCTGAAGCTGCAGAAGAGGAATTCATCAACCACTTTGGCCCATGTCCTTGCAAAACTCATGAAGTTAAACTTGCCCATTTTTGTTTGTTTTATGTTTCCCTTTTCTCGTTTTAGCTCAGAATTGCCGGCTCGATTGAGAAATTTCCCTTTTTAAATACAATTTAACATATGGAACACGTCCTTTATTGAAAGTCGAAAAACACCAATTCCAGTGGCTATTGTTTTGTTATACGGGCTTACCAATAGTCAACTTTGGTCTAGCAGCTTACGCAAAGACTTAAAACTTTCCAATATGCCTGTACCAATAAACAAATATAGCTTCCAGAATACCGCTGTTAACGTTGAGAAAGATATGTTTATCGCCAGCCTGAGCGTTTATAATTTCATATTAAGTTTAGTAAACTGTAAACAAACAAACAAATACAACAATGCAAGTCTGGTAACCCGAAATTGAATAATACTGCGTTTTTGTTTTATTTCCAAACACATACAAAAAATGTCTGTTTATAGGCTGTCCAAAAGCAAAAGTTGAAAGTAGAAACTATCCAACAGTAGCATTTCCCTTGGTTGGTTAATGCTTTTCTGTACTTAAATGTGCGTCATGGTTTTACATTTGTAAGTCTAAGTAATATAAGCTTTACAACTTTCAAAAGATTAAATTGTATTTATTACCAGATTACCACCATTCTTATTACTTTTCCAAAGGCCTGTTTCGTTGCCTAATGCCTAGCAAACTGTAATTCAAAGAAAGAAGCTTTCTTCAAACGCTTACGGGTCCCTATGTGAGCTGCTGAGTTATACTAGAATGAATTGGCAGGCTTTTAGCTACTTCTATTTTCATAACTATTCACCTACTAATAATTCAATTGATATACTAAGACGACCAATAAAACCAATCAGCCTACAAAGGTTTCAATGCACCTTAATAAGGCTAATAAGGCAATTCAGTAGTAAAGCCCTCACTCGAACTACGAAGGAGATCCTGATCATCTTAGTCCTGCTCTACGGCGCTGAAGCATGGACCGTATCAAAAGTGGATGAAGAAATCCTTGAACGATTTGAGAGAAAAATTCTTCAAAAAATCTTCGGTCCCGTTTGCGTTGGCTATGGAGACGAAGATTCAATCAAGAACTGATGATTGATGATGAGTGATGGTCCAACGACTTACATGGCTGGGTAATGAAGAGGGAATGGACACCAATACTCCGATACACAGCCTGATGTCGGAAGCAATACAGGAAGACCTCGCCTTAAGTGGCGCGCACAATTAGAAACCGACCTCAACCAACTTGGAGTGAGCAACGGGAGGCAGTTACCTTAGGACCGGAATAATTGGAGAGGCATGTTCCATGATGCCAAGGTTCGTTCCGGACTGTCGCGCTGTATCGTTAATTTCACGTGCAGTATATTTTTTAGCATGTTTGTAAGTTTTAGTAGTAGCTGCTAAAACTTTATAAAATTACATAAAGCATTTTAAAAAGGACACATTTTAGTAGTAAACATTTAGCACCATTTCATACATTGGCTATATAAAAATCAACCCGCCCTGCAGTTTAGATCCCCTAGCAAGTACTTTCAACTGAAATGTATTTAGGTGTTAATGTGGCAAAGGACATTACAACTATTCATGCCTCGAACAGACATTTTTTGAACGCTTTCATACATTTTTTTAATTGATCTGTGTAACCAGATTACCCATTGACAATATATTATTTGGAGCCCTTTCATTTTTAAATCCACAAGACAACAGCGATATTCAAAAAATTGATGAAGAACATCGTCAAATAAAATTTGACAAATATGCATCAGATCTTTTGACATCGTGTGTAAATAACAATGAAATTCAATCAGTTGAAACGTTTTGTGGAAATGTTATGTTAACAAATGTAATAGATTCCAAAAAAAGTGTCGCACTAGGAAAAAACGTCGAGGTCTAAGTTTTTACTAAACCTGACATGACAGCCAACTAATCGTCGTCATTAGTGTTTGATTATTAGTAAGGCCGATTGTGTAGTGTCAAGGGTTCAATGAAATCCTTGACTATACAACTTGGTCAGCACAAAGGAATTTTTTTGAAGTTCATCCCCGAACGTGCTACTCATACAAATTGGACGCGTCTTCTTTGATAGCCCTTTTCTAAAACTAATGACCATCTAATGAATATCAATCACGTGTGAATTTTCAACCCATAAAAAACCTGCTGACCATGCACACTCTAACCTAAAAAAGAAAAACAAAACTTTATGCACTAAAAACCCACTTCAATGGCACAGAGCATATCGATATCGATACACGTCGGTTGTCGGCGACAAACCCTAGGTAAGTGTGGCGTGCGCACAATCCATACACCACAGCTGACACACATTCAAACATAATTTGGTGTCGTCTGTAGATAATACTTGTACTCGCTCAATTAGATAAAAGAAAACGTCAAAGATTGCACGTCTATACTGAAGACTGCAAAGCGTGTTGTTCTATTTATAGGCGAGTCGTTTACACTGAAATAAATCGATAGCCGGTCGGTTCACGCCTGAATGATAACACAATTCTCCGATTTGTGTACCATCTACCATGGTCGCATGTTGCAATATCGTCGCTGGACAACAAGTCTACTAAGCACACGTTGCCTCTTACAAATCATGTATTAGTCATCGTCAAGAAATTACTGGAATCAAATTCACAGCGTAATGCTAAATGTCTATGCGCCCAATTTGTGCGCGAATACATAATTTGTACGGCTTTTTCGGACATTGAAATTAACCAATTATCACATAATCGGACCTTGGCACCTGGCTCGTCGTCGACCGACAAATAAGGTGCAAACCAAAGATATGGATCAGTTTTTGTTACGAATACGCCCCCCAAATTTATTGAAAATTGTTTTTAAAAGAAATTTATATTTGTTGATTGTTTACTTATTCAATTAGCGAAGGGGATTTAAAAAAAGACAGACAAGAAAACTTCTTCGTTTTTCTTCTTGCTGCGTCTTGTTCTTGATTAATAATAATCCAACAGCGAATTGATTTGTCTTAAGGTCACAGGGCAAACACGAGACTTTTAACGGCGATGCGGTGGGTATATGTGGAGCACATGCACATGCACTTAGTGGTTAATGGAGGTTTGTGGTGGCAATCACGTCCATAGTGAACCATTACCGGATTCCAGATAGAAAATACGCTGAAAATGGAGCACCGTGATTCAATGAACGAGTTTCTTTGGTTCGATTTTAACCACCATTCAGCGTTGTTACACTACACATTGACTATTCGACGCATTGTGAACACAATTTTCCGTAGTCCGTACTTACTGGGCGGTGCTAAAAAGGTCGACAACATCAATATAATTTATGGAATTCTTTAAACTTCGTAGTCAGTGAGTAGATATATATTTATTTTCAATTTGCCAGCGTTCCCGAACACCAAAGGCAACTCGCATGCGAGAAGACGATTGAAAAAAAAATATATTAAGCCTCAGTAAGATTGCGGCCGGTATTGGAATAAAAGTCAGCAGTGCACGTTTTTTGAATGCAGTTTAGATCAAGGAAAATTAATATTCTGTACGAGAAAGTTCAAAAAACGATGCTAAAGTGACTTATGTATATAATGTACATTGTTTTCTAACGAAGCACATTTTTACACATCGTCGGCACATAAAGAATTAATTTTAAAAACTGCGATTACTCAAGTCACCGCGTACATTCAACCACAAGACGCCTCCTTTTAGCTTTTTGAATGAAATAAATAAATATTTTGGCACGACAAGTCTGTGTGACCCAAGGCCTAGCTTCTCACAACCTATTCGTTTGTGTACGTTTTTAATTTTTAGACGAATGGAAGGGGTCTACAAATTTTAGCCGAATCCAAACGGCTAATTGAGAAGCTCTTTCATGACAGTTTTACTCTCGGATGTTTGTCAGACGTTCGCGAAAGGTGGCGCAGTGGAAAAACAAACCTTAAGATGTAATTTGGTTCTTTCGGGATTCAAACCGGGGAACCCTCGCTTAGTAGTCCAACACACTAACTCTAAGCCACTGCGCCACTTTTTGAATAATTCACGCATTTTTCCTGTTGACACTACCAGACTTTGGAATTTTTTTACTTGTCCACCGTCAAGCGAATAGTTAGGTATAGCCGACAAGTTCTAAAGTGCACCATTTGTACCTAAATTGTCTTTAATACAAAATTTGTATATATGCTCTTGGAAGGATCTGTTTGAAAAACGTTTACACTTTCCATATTATTACATATTTGGATTTGTGATAGCCAGTCCTGACAGAGTCCGTTTCAGACTTATCCCTGTACACTTTGGGTTGTTTTGGAAGGTTTTAGCCATGCTTCTCTGTTTAGAGTAGGAACTTTTTGTTAAAGCTCAGTGTTTTCAGAAGACTTTAACTGCACAGACTTAAATATTAGCTTCGGAGCGATCTGCCCGTCAGCTCTACGCCAAAAGGAAACGATAAAAATCGACTTTGAGTAAAACGAGTCAGTTAGTCAGTTGTTGTTAACTAAATCGAGCAAAACAGTTGGCTAAACTGAAGAGAGTCCGCAAGGCTCACAATGCTCTCTTCGCTTGTTAAAAGACAGCAGGGAAGAAATGGGGCATGAGGCCGAAGCCCACTGCTGCACTGGAAGCATTCATGCATCTTTTACCACTGGAAGCAACGATTGAGGGTACAAGACTACCTGTGGCCGTGACCGTGCAGGTACTGTAAGGATCTGCAGGTCGCGGAAGACATTTTACATTTTCTCTGTAAATATCAAGCAATTGTTCCGAGTAGAAGAAAGCACCTCGGCATGTACTTCTTTAATAACTTGGAAGAGGTTGGTTCCTCAAACCGTATTGAGACGATACTTAAATTCTGTAGGGAAATCGAATGCTTGGGCAAATTGTTTTTGGTCTCTTAACCGTAATGGTTCTCTGGGGTGGCAATGGGCCCGATTTGATGACTGTTCTATTGTGATGATCTTACAGCCCCCATCAACCTTACCTAACTTTGCCCCATTCACAAGAAAGAAAATACTTCAAGTACAGATTAATACGATTCTTTAAGCAATTGGTTGGAACTAACAAGCCAGACTTTTCAAATTCGCTGTTCCTTAGAGACTATAAAGGCATCTTAATGGTTTTTTTAAGAAGGAAATTCTTTAGCTTGTTATTTTACACACTATTGGCCACCAGTAAAAATCTAGACCAATTGGCTAGGTCCATAAAAGAAGCAGCTGAAATGCAAAAACAATCTCTCGCCATGTTTTTATCAGATTTGTTAGAAAAAATACACACAGAATAAACCAACTAGAAACCTGTTATTGATTTTGAATAAACATAAATTTGTGATTCATTGAACTGCTCTCAAACATAAACAAATGGACACAAATATAATAAATCCACAATAGAAAAGAAGACAGGGAAACCCAAATAATTCACACTTAGCTCGTTTTTTTAGGCACCAGGCACCATTCTAATCGGAGAAGAACATCAAGCTATACTTAGAATGTTGTTCCTTTTAACTTTGATTGTATTTTAATGTGTCACTTAAAACACAACTCACTCAGGTAGGTTCTCGGAATTCTATGATACATCATGGCTATTTGAAAAGCGCTTCTCGCTGCGAGAGCAAACCAAACACGATTGTCTTAGTTTCTATAGGTATAAGATAAGCGGGGAAAACCGATAATTATCAATCGGGTAACCTAGTTTCATGTCAACACCGCCCGCCAACCAAAATGTAGATCTTAAAACTAAAGAAAGAGATTCGAAATATATGTAACACAACACCCCTTACCTGTTTCTCCTTTATATGTTTGTTCCTTTGTTTGTTATTTATTTTGAAAAGTCTAGCTTCCTTTATTTGCTGTTGTAATTAGCTTATTGTGTAATCAAGTTTTCTATAAGCCAGTAACGGAAAGATAAAATCCTTTTACAAGTCAATGGCAACTGCAACTGGTAACCGTTCTTCTGCACCGCACGTATTGCTGTTTCTTATTGACAATCGGGCTCTTCTGATGATATTTTACGGAAGAAGGAACGAAAGAGGTTCGGTGACCTGAAGTTGAACCTTTATGTTGATGGAGTTGCAGACGTTTTTACACATATATCTACACAGTGGTGGGTACGAAAAGAAGTAGTAAACGAAGAGGATGAGAACCGAACCGAACCGATTCGTCTGGAGTGAAAATTCCGACAAAGACTTATTTTAGCCGTTGTGATAGAAAATCAATTAGGCAACTCGTCGAATTTCATTAAAAATGAATTTGTCTCAATCGAATGCGAATTCGCGATATAGGTATTATTACTTTTTTTTAATTGGAATTTTGTTGCGAGATTTTAAGCGGACACAGAACACAGATAGCTGTACGATAAAAAGAAAAATAAACAACTAAGCGGAAGAAAAGGCGATGATAATACACACAAGACACAACTCCCGTCCCGACAGCGATGTGACTTTATGGTTGATGTTTCTTTTTTGTTCAATTTTTTTCTTCTTTGTACCGCTTTATTGTGGTAAGGAGTGCAAAATTTACAAAATTTTGTTTCTGCGATATTTGTAATTTTTTCCTTCAATCCAATTGGAATATAACAAATGAAAATCACTTGTAAAAGTTCCTGTGATTTGGTGCGGTGCCAAAACGTTGAATAGAACTTCAATTTCAATTAAGTGGAGTACACTGGCGTTAACAAGAAAACCGAAAATTAACAACAAAATGTATATGCGATTGAGAGAGTAGATAAAATAAATTAAAATCTTTTCCACTTTGACGACACGCTCCCGACCCGTATTGAAATTCGTATGAAATCGAAATGAAATACGGTGATCGGGTGATTCCATAAAACGAAACGAGTCGTCGAGAAGGTGCAACTTTTTGACAGATGAACTAGAATTGCCGTGAAGTTGGCTGCGATTAAAATTATTTAGGCACGTTCTTCTTTGGAGCAATTTTCGCTAAGTTCAAATAAAAATACTAGAGGGTATATTTTAAGAAAGCATTTTGATTGGTTGATATTTGATTATAAATTTATAGCAAAGCGTAGCACAATAAAATGGGCCACTGATCAACGCATATATGCAAAATGTGGTTCTGTAATCGGCGTTTTCATGAGACGAGTAACTACGTGTGGACTGAAGAGTCTGGGGACCACAAATAGCATTATATCTTCTTTCTATGAGAATTAACAGATGACAGACTATGAAATATAGCGATTAAGAAACAGTTCTAGTTCAGGTTCTGTCCCATAGGTCTAGATGTGACGGAGCAGCAATAATAATCGGCCCTATCGAGGTATCCGTCGGAGGATATTTATGAATCGGAACCTAGCTGTCAAAAATTGAAGAACAAAATGCACTTCATCGCACTTCAACGTAATTCACCGATAAACCTCCGAATCGTATAAAATCGGAGAATTTTCCGTTCCGACGGATACCTCGCTAGGGCCGAATAACACTAGGCTGTCACCCTGAAAACGCACTTGCATTCGTAAATCTCGACCAACAAATCGAGATTTGGAAAAGCATAGTTGCTTTTTCTGCCAAACAGAGGATATTCACGCCTTATTGAGGGCTGTTTACATAATATGCCTCAAATGCATCCTACTCATCCTAGTGCTTGATAACTTGTAGGTAAATAATTGAAATACAGATTAAATTTTATTAAAGAAATATTACATATAAACATAGTAAAAATCTACAAGATATAACAAAAACCAACAACACAACACTAAGTTCGCATCTTTACAATAACCGCATTAGCTAACCGCACAATCCTATTAAAACAAGTCTTAAAATGCGCTCGCCAGTATTTACTCCGACCCCAGATAACAGCAGGATAATTTGGACTCTGTATACCATGAAAAATACGGGCAATGTTCCTGCCACTGAAAGTATTATCTGGATAAAGGGCAATGATTGAATATATGTCGCCGATAATTTCTTCATCAGAAACATCCGAGTTCTAAAATAATTCAATGAGCATTAAAAATAAAGTAATTTTCGTTTGCAGTCTAAAAATACCTCATCTTCGAGGACCAGATCTTTGGGATAATCGTTTTGAAAGTATTCTCGAATGATACATTTTAACTTATCTGAGCGGTCATGGGGATAGTCTTCAGCTGCGCACGGTTGATAGTTTTTATATGCAACCGAAGAGAGTCCGGCGAACACGTATTGTAACTGAAAGTTTGAAAATTTCCAAAATTTTCCGATGTGTAAAGAGACTGAATGACTTTAATCTTTTGTCAAAGTCTGTTCGCCTTACCTGAACCAACTGAGTGGACTCCTGCGTTACAGATCGATTGTAGAGAGTATCCAGTGCCTCGTCGATCTCGTCCAACGTGAAGTCTCCCGGTGCTTTAATTCGAAAACCCAAATTGCTAAATTGAACTATTATAGGTGACCTCTTTGGGTAGCCGTTTTCTATAAGAAAAACAAATGAATAAAACGACCGGTATGTATATCGCCTAGCCCACCATTAACCCACTCCAAGTTCTTCAATTGGTACTTAACAACTCCACTGTTCCATCCAATTGCCGCGGCAATGTCAATCACAGAAAATTCAATGGTATTGCTGTCCTCTTTGAAAGTCTTATTCCTGAGCTGTAGGGCAATAGCCATGGCCAGCGGTGGGCAATCCTTAGCCGCATGTCTACAAGAACAAATAAAAACCTTGTAGCGACCTAAAAACAACTGATTCTGCTGTTTACCGACTTTATATACTTGGCTCCGCCGTACGATATCACTTTGCACATAATGTAAGCCGAGCTGAGAACATTAATGCCCCATCGGCAGTCCAGTTCCAAGTAGCACAGCAACGTTGAGATGTTCTCCTCGGGAATATCTAACGCTTGGACTGTACCCTCAATTGAGAAACCTATCTCATGACCCGGACAAACGCGTTTCTTCAAATGCATCTTGTCATCCTTGACGGCACCAGCGTCGGCCTTCTCATCGCTAAACATATCATCATCCCAATCGATGTCCTGGGATGCCTGGATTTCATCCTGGTGCTCCTTCACAAAGTCACTAAAAGAAAGAAAAGTGCTTTATACCTAAAGGACTACTCCACCCTGGTATCGGGGAGCAAACTCACAGCTTGGCCTGCTGTTTGTTCCCAATTCCACGGTTTCGATTCTGGTTTGTGCCAGTTCAACTAACGTCTTTTTTAAATTCTTATCACACGAACAGGGAATAAATATCCTCTGCAGCAGTTTACGTATCACATGTCGGTCAATGGAATTGGCAAATATGTGACGGCGCAATTCATTCTTGTCGCCACCCTTCGAGTCCAGAAACAAATGACAATGAGATGCTAAACCATCGCGACCTGCGCGACCAATTTCCTGTACATAACTCTCAAAGTTCCTCGGCATGTTGTAATGTATCACCGAACGGATGTCGGGCTTGTTAATGCCCATGCCAAACGCTATCGTAGCCACCACAATGCGCAGTTCGTTCTTCATGAACGCGTTTTGTATTGTGCGACGTCGTGACGCCGGCAAGCCGGCGTGGTAGGGCTCTGCCTGCCAATTCACTCGCTTTCGCTTCTTTTTACCATTTTGTTGTGCTTCATCCGATTTCCTGTCCTGAAACAATACAATTTTGTTCGGCTACGCGGGCTAACAATGTGAGAAAAGTGTTCACCTGCATATACGTTCGTATATATCCGGCAATTCGTTCGCATTCGTCTCTTCTCGTGCAATAAATGATGATGGATTGGCACAAGTCGAACCTAAAGAAGACGCACAGGAGGATTAGTAAGTGGGCAAGGTCGCTGGGTAAAAGAAACAACTTCCCAGAACCACAAAACCAAGCACATGCGTTTGTTTCAACAGTAAACTTGATACCACTCACCTCTTGCTGCACAGCAGTCCTATTAAAGCGTGATCTTTGTTCTCGTCCTTGGATACAGACATAATCAAATTTTCTGGCAGTGGAACGTCACTGATGATACCCCTCTCACCGTCGTGTATGCCCAAGTGTCGAATGATACTTTGCCTGGTTGGTAGCGTCGCAGTAGCCGTAAGTCCCAACACCGTCTTCACGCCCAAGTTCTTCTGCAGCACTTTGCAGATCATCAAGTAACTTGGCCGAAAATTATGACTCCACTGTGACACACAGTGGGCCTCATCGATGCAAGCGAATGCAATGGGCGGTAGCTTCCTCAAAATTGACCCAAACCCAGTGGAACGTTCGCCAGCGACCACGGCCTCCGGAGACACCAACAAAATATCAATTTCTCCGCTGTTGATCATCTCTAATATCTTCAAGCGTTGCTGTGGCGTTTGGTTGGTGTGCAGACAGTGGGCTCGCAAGAAATGCGGAACACCATGCACTTGATCCTCCATCAAGGACACTAATGGCGATATGACCAGTGTGATTGAACGCTTTTTCTTGCTGTACAAGTAGGCGGGCAGCTGATAGCAGAGCGATTTGCCGCTACCAGTGCTCAGGGTGACTAGAGTTGATTGGCCGGAGAGTATACGCATAATGGCGCGGTCTTGTCCCTTACGGAAGTCAGTATGTCCAAACATTCGAAGAACCTCGTAGACTTCTTCGGTGGTTGCCATCACAGATCCATCTGAATTGAGATCGTACAGAGCACCCGATTCGGAAACAATTGTAGGAACATCGAGCAGTCCCGCTTTTTTAAGGAAGTCCTCCGGAATTTTGTGCCCAATATAGGTTTTTGGCGGTGATTGGGAGTCATTCGGCACTGATGGGGCTTCTTCTGGCTCTGCATCAATTTCAGTCCCAGATGCAGAGCTCAAGTCCTCCTCCTGCTCCTCCTCCCTGTACAACAGAGAGTTGCTGGCCTCTGGTAATTTTGTCAAATTCCGACTATGCACTGCTACCGCATTCTGGCTGGCCATACGTTCAGCTTCTTCGAGAGTGGGAAACGGACTTTCCTCATTAAGTTCCACACTCATTGGCAAAAGAGCGTCACCTTTCAACTTACACTGCTGAGCAAAGTGACCCGGTTGACCGCACTGAAAGCATGTCAAGATTCCCCCATCACATCCGCCCATGTTCATTTCGGGTCCAATAAGGGCGCTCGCTTTCTTCTGCTTCCAAAGCTTCTTTTTGTATTGACTAAAGTTAACATGCTTGTGGCCACGAACAAAGACTTTTTTCTTCATGTTAATTCTTACAAAGTTCTCGTTGAGTTTTCCGGAAGCGACCTTAGCTTCGAGTTTACTTCGATCTACATCACGCTTTTCGTTACTTGGAGTAGTGATCGCTCGCTCGGGCACAGTTCTGGAAAAAGCGATTTTGTTGATATAGTCCTCTGCAATTGAATTGGCTCTCTTGAGGTCATCGACGTTTGCTCTGGGGAGGCAAGTGAGATGAAGATTTGTAGTTTCCAGCGCAAGGGTGTACTTAATGTCGGCGGGATCGGGAGGCGGACCTTCCTCATTTTCGTCTTGTGCCTCAAGCTCCTCTTGTTTCTGTGCTTTCGAAACTCTGGAGGATTTACGCGCAGTTGATGGTGTGGGCGCTTCCTTTTTAGTGTTCTTCTTCACCGTTGGTTTCATCTTCTTGGCAACAGCTTTTTTGCGAGCTGGTTTCGGTTTAGTATCTTCATCTTCAGATGAATCGACTTTTTTTCGTCTTCCTCTCTTTTTCTTTGCAATAATTGGACTAGTGTCCGGTGATTCTAATGGTTCTTCAACTAAAGGTGTCACCTCTTGTGGTGCCTCCTTCTCGTGTACCTTGATTGGCTGTTGATTTTTTTCAATTGTGGTGATAACCCGCCTTCGTTTAGCTATATGACGGTATTCCTGAGTTACATTCTCATCTTCGCTATTCGATACGACCGAATCTGAACCATTGTCATCACCCAAGGACGTAGGAATGTCAGTTTCATGCTCCTGCTTTTGTGATTTTTCTTTTTCCTGTACAATGCCAATAATTTTGGAAACGTCAATGTTAGTCATTCCCATTGGGACACTAGTCTTATCCTGGCTCTTTGGCAGAAAGGATTCGCCATCATTTGTAGCATTCCTGTTCAGCCATCCCACGTCCAAATGTACGCTGACCATTTTGTCTGGTTTGTTAAGCCCAATTGCCGACATCAAATCATTACTAGGATCCCTGGTGGCCAATTCTTTAGCTCGCTGAGCGAGAATAGTCTCCAAATCGGGAAGAACATCAATGGGATCAACAGGCTCCGACTGACTGGAAGTCACCGACAACTGTGACAAATCTTTGCTCGGTCTGGCCAACGACTTGCGTGGATTTCTTTTCGAGAACGATGTATTCTGAAAAAGTTTCGCATTCAAATTCGACTTGAACGCTTGACGCACTGGACTGGTGGACTTCTTTGTTGGTGGTTTTTTACTTACTGTTGAACCCCATGCTTTTAAGTTGTGTTCGCTCACCTGGACAGGTTCAAATTCTTTGATTACATGCTCTTCGTTTACGTTGACAGCGTTTGTTATTTGTGTCTGCGATTTGAGTTCGTTTAGATTTGAGAATCCCGAAACTGAGTCATTCAGTCCAATATTTGAAATAGTTGATATATCCAAAGGGAGCTGTGGTCCACCAGAGTTATCTTGCAAACTATCGTCCAGCTCACCTTGGGAAGTCTCAAGAATATCAAAACCATCTTCGGAAAGAACATCATTTAGGGTATCTTCGAGAAAGGAAGTTTTCAGTTTGTAGTACATCTTGTAGGAGTCACGGATTTCTTGCGGGGCATCTCGAATATCGTACTAAATACGATAATGATAAAAAAAATAAATAGCAGGCAATGAGGAGAGACAACCTATTCTTACCTTCGATGGGATTCTGTTGTATTTCTTTTTGAAGTCTTTCTCCCAGACTTTTACACGGAGTTTATATTTTTGATATTTTTGCTTAAATACAGGATCGTCCATGGTGTTTATAAAATGTCAACTTTTTTTTGTTCAGATATCCGATTGGCCGAGGAAAATTGAAAAATGCAGAAAATTTTCAAACTTGAAAACACTTGCCAGTTTCACAATGTCAAAATTTTCGCGGGATTTGCACATAGAAGAGTGTTGCCCTACTTGCAAATAATTTGTCAAACAGCTGCAGATAAACATAAAGGTTGAAACATAAGATAACTGTTTACATTGTTTGTTTTATGAAAGTCGGTTTTTTTTTTTAGCTTTTATCTCAGCAAAGCAAAGTTAAATGAATTTTTCAACAGACAATTACAACATTTACATCCTACATGAGATTTTTGAGTTTCACACTGCGTGGAAGAGACTTGACAGCAGCAGCTTATTCTGTAAGAACCTTTCTAATGATGTGAGAGTGGGTGGATATTGCTAGTAATCTACAAACTTAAAGTCCAGGCATAGGCACAAAATCTTGCACCGGTTTATACTCAAGCACAAATGTGACTCCAACCTTTTTTACCGTCTACTTCACTTTACTTTAAAATAAATAAATAAATAGTTTGCGCAACAGGTCAGTCGGACCCTAGGCCTAGTTTCTCACAACCATTCGTTTTGTGTGAGTTTTTTTTTTTTGAGCGAATGGAAGTGATCTACAATTTTACGCCGAGTCCAATTGGCTTATTGGAAGCTTTTTCAAGACAGTTTTACTCTAGGATGTTTGTCAGACGTTCGCAGTGGAAAAAAAATTAAAATGTAATTTGGCTCTTTCAGGAATCACTTTACTTTGCTGAAATAGAATTAAAAAAAAAAATACGCCGAACAAAAAACTTTTCCAGCATTTTAATGCGGTGTTCGATTGGGCTTCTTAAGGCTTCGTCAAACAGAACGCGTTTTTAACGCCGCGGTGAGATTAATTTACGCGGCGGTAAGATTATTTTGACGCAACGATCTAACCGCCGCGTTAGAGGACGTCAAACAGAAAGATCTCATTAATGTCCACGACTCTTGGTTTTCTTTTTCTAAAAAAAATTTCAAGCAGCTCGGAGGAAGAATTATTGCTTTTTTGCCGTGATATGTAATTCCCTAAAAGAAAAAGGATTTAGATGCAGAAAATTTAGAAAAAGAGAAATTCTTTTGATATTTCCTCCCATATCTCAGCCTTTAAAACTGCATTTGTATACGATTCTCACACATAACGTACAAATATGGGTAATTTCAAACACATTTGATTCATTTTTCCGTTTTTTAGAATATAAAATCATGAAAAATTATTTCAAACGCGCCGCGTCATAAAATAATCTGTAATTTTTCACAACCCCGCGTTTCACCGCCGCGTTCAAACGCCGTGGTGAATTCAACGAAGCGTTGAAAACGCGCTCTGTGTGACGGGGGATACGTTATTCAGTATATTACAACGCGGTGGTGAAACGCGGCGGTAGAACGGAGCGTTAAAACGCGCTCTGTTTGACGAAGCCTTTAGATTTCGGATTTCGTGTGTCTAAATAGAACATAGAAAAATGTCACTTGCTCTCTTTTTTGTTGATATTTGTGGGATTGGAATATTTGTACTTGTGTAGCCTTTGATATTTCTTAACGCGTTTTCCATTCACTGGTTTAGCTTTTTGCTTAAGTCTTCGAAATTTGAGCCCAGATTGGTTTCCAAACATTTCTACATTAATAGCTAACAAAAATAGATCCACCCAATGCAATGTATTTAAATGCAGATGCAGTATTTCAACAAAAATAAACTCTACCAGTTGTCAAACTCAAATTGGTAAACCAGAAGCATCTCTATAAAGAAAAAATCCATATTCGCAAATGTGCTCTGAAACCGAAAAACGATTCCTTTTCTAGAAGCTCAATCGAATAACCTACCTACCTAGGTTTCTTTTTGAATGTTCGAATGTTAATCCTTGACTCGAACCTCAATCCATCAACACCGAAAAAATACATCGCTGCTAAATCAGTACTGTCAACAGAACAACGTAAAACAAAAATAAAATGCTTCTCTCACAAAAATTGACATTTTCCCCATATGACATTTCACAATTTCACATCTCCAACCAAAGTAGTAAAAGATTCTTTTATTTTGCATCGAAGTTTTCGCAATTTAATTTTTTTTGTTTTACTTTTTACACTATTCGACCAATATATTCATTTATCTCTGTTCGCGAATATTAAAAGAAAATCCACTCAAATGGCAGAAATGACACAAAAAAAACTCCATCAAAATAAAGAACAATAAGAGCAGAAAGCAAAACGAAGAAATTCCAGTCAGTGGAAAGCAATAAAAAATTAAAAAAAAAAACACTCAGTAAAAAAACGAAAGAAAAAAATTGTTTATTATTTTGTAAAATATATAATTCCTCAGTCGACTGTATTTCACATTTGGTATTCGAATCGATAAGCCAGCCACAAAATTTCGTGTTGTGTAGCGTGCAATTAAAAAAACCCAAAGCACAAAATGTAAGTAAACATTCTATATAAATTAGAAAAATAACTTTTATCGCTTTCCTACTTGCTGTGGGATATAATATGAAACAATTTTCTACAATGTGTTGACCTCTCTTTTTTTCTTGTTTTGTTTATATAAGCCAATTGAATTGAAATTGATAAGAGTAGCTAACTTAAACGTGTATTGTTTGTGTATAGTATTAGCATTGGATGCTATTGCATTATAAATTATAATCTACTCTACTGTGCTTTGGAAAAACAAATAGAAAAAATATGTTTTGCTAATCTTTGTTCGAACTTTTAGTGGCTTGGTGACAATTTTGGTGAATCCCAGTTGTTGCTAACAACAGCAGCTGATTGGAATGATACTTTGCTTTCGCCGATAAGAGATTATATCGTTGTTGATCTGTTCAATTTATCACCAACTGCTTTGGGATGAATATATCTTGCATAATACCTACTTCATTTTTTTTTCTTCTTTGTTTCTGGAATCTTGTACCTACAAGTTGATAAGAAATGTCACATAGCTAAGATGTTATGACACACATTCTATTGAAATTCCAAAACTATAATGCTTTCGCGTAAAGCTCGAACGTATTTTCTTGCTAAATAATTTTCTATAGCTACAATCGCTGAATTTATAAAAACAGGGCCTCATGCGATGGGGCGTATGTTAACAAAATATATTATGTAGGTACCTATATGGGTACTCTTTTTTTGTTAACTGGGTTGAGTTGAACCGTCCAAATTGAAAACCAACCTCGCTCAGGTGGTAGTTTGTATTAAACTTGTCGAACATTATTCCCTGTTATGTCCTGACTAGTTCAATCATCACCACATTGCATCTATAACAGAGTGGGAAAACTTCCAAACTTGTTCCAATGGCAGCTGCCAAAATGTAAAACTCATTTTCCCATATGACACTACTCAGAAATAAGTCACCTTTCTAACCACCAGTTTGTCATACTGAGACTTATCTGCTATTGTTCTACCAATTTCAAAATATCACATCTATGGACTTGCACTGTTAGGTTAAGGAACAGACCACTCTTTCCAAAGATCGAGGCACTTATTTGTAGGTCCATTCGCTTTACTAGTCCTAGTCATCTAGCCATGCGCCGTGCTCAGAAGCCATACTTTAATATTTCTTAAGATTGGCAAGAGTCATAAGAGTAATGAGAGGAGAGGTAGAGGATTTCCTTTACTATCTCAAAACCAGCTTTAATATGGCGTTCTGTTCGATTAGTTGAAGTTTTTTTTTTTTTGCGATGGAAGCTGGAAATCTTGCATGAGACACCAATGGTCCGACGATAGTGCCGGATTCCTACCGGCTTAAACCACCTCCCTTCTCGAACAGACCGAATAAATTCCTCTGCGGAACCGCCGTAAGGCATTACTTCTTGTTGGAACTATTAGCATTCCGTTGGCGTTCCGCTGAGAATACGCACCGCCACGTTACTTACAATGGTCCAGTTTTCGTCATTCTGAAGCATATAGTTTACGATGTTATCGGGAGTGGGCCACTCACCGAATTGGTCACGTAGAGATATCCTCTCGGTTTTGTACCGTTGGCAATGAAAAAACACTTGTTCCGCGTTTTCAGAAACATCTTCGCAATGCGGGCAATTCGGGCTGGTTTCATGTCCGCGTTTAAAAAGATATTCTCTATAACAGCCATGACCCGTCAAGAACTGAGTCAGATAGAAGTTTGTTTCACAATGTTTCCGTTTAATCCATAGGTCGATCGCTGGTATAAGCCTGTGTGTCCATCTTCCCTTTAGCGATTCATTGCATTGTTGTTGCCAGGTTGCTATACTCAGACTCCTTTCGTATTTTCTTTTGTCGTTACCTACCCGACCATTTTGGACTCGCTCGATTTTTAATTTTACCATTTCTTCAGCAAGTATATCGATAGGTAACATTGAAGATACGACGAGTATGGCATCGTTCGAAACTGTTCGAAACGCACAGGCGACTCTAAATGCGCCAAGACGGTGGATAGATTTGGCTCCCCTCACGTAAGACTTATCTTTCATTGCACTTGACCATATTTCTATCGCATACATGAGAATAGAATTGGCAGTTCCTGCGCCTTGAAAGCGCGCTAACAGTTTTTGACGACTTTTTACATACATATTCAATATGGTGTTTAAAGCTCAGGCGAGCGTCTATAATAACTCCGAGGTACTTAATAAACGGTTGGGAAACTACTTCATGCCCTCCTACTCTAATTGTTATCGTTTCCCGAACTTTCCTTCTCGTAATTAGTTGATGTTGGGTGTGCCTACGTACCCAACAGTTCAGTTTTTGTACACAGTAAGGCATCGGTGACATCTCGCAGTGTTCTACTAATTATGTCAATATCGTAACCAAAACGCAATATATTAATATCACGGATAAAAGTTGCCGTAATGAGATTTATTCTTTGGATTTGCTGCGCTGACACTCAGAAATCGTACAAGGAAACTCAAAAAGGAGCGATCCATGCTTTTGGTTACGTTAAGAACATGTCCCCAAAGGTTGGTCTTACATCTCTCCCCTGCACGTTTGCGTTTCGACCCGATTTGATGTGTGCACTCATTACTAAAGTTACCACATTTGCTCTAGACGCACTGTTGACTCGATATTTACCCAATTTTATGATTATTCTAAACAATACTTGAATGTTGAATGCCAATGATCTATATTACCATCTCCAAGCATTTTCCTTTGCATTACTTCAAAGAATTAGATTATTTATGTAAACTATGTTGCTCCTCTTGCAGCTGCAGGAACATGGCCGATGGCATGGGAGGCGGTTTCAACATAAAACAGGAAATCGACACAACAACAAACTGTTGCAGTCCCACAACATCAATACACAATTGCTCAAACTCGATCTCGTACAGCAGTTCGGCCAGCAATCAGCAGTTGCAGACATCACCGTCCGTATCGCCGGAACGTCAACTGTGCAGTTCGACTACATCTCTATCGGGCGATCTCCTCTGCGGCAATGGCAATGACAACAAAGCTGGTCTTCGCGAAGAAATTCGTCGTTTGTGTTTAGTTTGTGGAGACGTTGCCTCCGGTTTCCATTACGGCGTTGCCAGCTGTGAGGCGTGTAAAGCATTTTTCAAACGGACCATTCAGGGTAACATTGAGTACACTTGCCCCGCGAACAATGAGTGTGAAATCAATAAGCGACGGCGAAAAGCATGTCAGGCGTGCCGCTTTCAAAAATGTCTCCTCATGGGAATGCTGAAAGAAGGCGTACGCCTCGATCGCGTACGTGGCGGCCGACAAAAATACCGACGCAATCCCGTTTCCAATTCCTACCAAACAATGCAGATGCTCTATCAGTCGTCGACTTCCTCCCTGGAGGACATCAAAATCTTGGAAGTGCTCAATACTTACGAACCCGATGCAATACGCGTCAACCAGCAGGACGATGTCAAGTGTAGCAATAATTTTACGACAAAGTTTGGAGGCGATGCCTACGACATGTTGGCCATGCTGAGCGATTTGTACGACAAGGAGCTGGTCGGGGTGATTGGCTGGGCCAAACAAATACCCGGCTTTACAGAACTGCCGTTGAATGACCAAATGAAACTGTTACAGGTATCCTGGGCGGAGATTCTCACTCTGCAGTTAGCATATCGCTCAATACCGTTCACGGGCAAGCTGAACTTTGCCTCGGATGTGTGTATGGACGAGCGTGCAGCCAAGGAATGCGGTGCCACTGAACTCTACTATCACTGTGTACAAATTGTTCAACGTATGGAGCGTCTATCGCCGCGCAAAGAGGAATACTACCTGCTGAAGGCGTTGATTCTTTCCAACTGCGATGTGCTGCTGGACGATTCCAGTTCACTGCGAATCTTTCGCGAGTCCATACTGAATTCGCTCAACGATTGTGTCTATTTGCTGCGCCACACCACCGCCGTGTCACATCAACAACAGCTGTTGCTGCTACTGCCGTCGCTAAGGCAGGCCGACAATATAATTCGAAGATTCTGGCGGTCGGTTTGCCGCGAAGGAAACGTCACAATGAAGAGACTGTTTGTCGAGATGTTGGAGAGATAAAAACGAAGGATACTTTACTCTTCGGCAAAGCTCTGTATATAAGCTTAAACAAAAGAAATAATAATAATAATGTAGTTTAGTCGGTAACTAAGTCTTAAAAAGAAATCTAGCATTAAACAAGGCGAACACCATTTACATACAAAAATATGTACGCAATAAATCAGGAGTCATGCCTAAATAGTAAGATTATTAATGTGCTACATAAAACGGTAAATTTAATGGTACAATCTGTCTAATCTAACAAATAAACAAAATCGTAAACTAAAGCTTCTTTAGAAGGAAACAATCGGCCGTGGCAATATATACCTCTTGCAACTTGCAGCGAGTCGCAAACAGATCTCTGCTGTTAAAAATTTAGAGATACAAATAAACAACAAGAAAATTGTTTGTTATTCATTAGGTAATAAGAAAACACATGCGTGCATGCATGGAAAGTAAACAAATGTAATTATTGTGAAGATAGGAGCTTTTGTTGGTTAAGACGATAATAAGCGAAAGCCCCAATAAGAACATTGTATTTAAACTTAGTTTTAAGTTTGTTTTGTTGTCGATCCAATAAAAAATTATTAACTTTTTTGTTGAATATATTGAATGGAAGATTGGTTGTTTCTTTGGACGGAACAGAAACGGAGTAACTGGTCGTTAAAGCAAGTGCTGTTCGCAAAATGTGCTGCTGCTTCTCGTTACTACCAAAAATATAAAACACGAGTAAACAAAGTTCTCTCTGAGATTGTCTGGGAGCAATAAACCCCTCCATCCGCACACCACACCATATAAGAAGGTGGAGCATAAGCACAGGCCTCTTTCCATCAAACTGAGCGGCCACACGAATCTCAAATCCAACTACACTCACTATACCCAGCAAAACAGTCTTCAATTAAAACATACTCATCTAACAAATACCAAATTAATTTATTACAAAAAAACAAACATTCCTCATAACTTCAAAAATAAAAAAAAAATATATATGAATCTACACATTACACATAAATATTTACAGACTAGATAAATTTAGCGACTAAATATTACATTAATCATCCTTAACGTGATATCGATTCATCTCAGACTCAAAGTACCGATTGCTGTTCTCCTGGAAGCGATTCGATCGCTCTAGCTCGTTGCGAAAGTATTCTATGGTTCGCTGCAGTCCTTCCTTTAGCGGAACCTTTGGCTCCCACTTCAAGTATTTCCTCGCCCGTGCGATGTCGGGCTTTCTTCGTTGGGGGTCATCTTCAACAGCTGACGTCTGTCCGACTTCGCTCTTCCCGCCCACCAACTCCTTGATAATCACAGCAAACTCTTCAATTGTATGCTCAACTGGATTGCCAATATTTACCGGTTGTGTGTAGTTCGATGCCATGAGTAATATTAAACCGTCGACCAAATCTGAAACATACTGGAATGAGCGGGTTTGTTTGCCATTCCCATACACTGTGATGGTTTCGTTTTTTAACGCTTGTAGGATGAAATTGGACACAACGCGTCCATCATTCATGTGCATTCGCGGACCGTATGTGTTGAAAATTCTCGCTACACGTACCTTGACCTTTTCCTGCTTGGCGTAGGCGTAGCTAAGTGTCTCAGAGACACGTTTACCTTCGTCATAGCACGCACGTGGTCCAATAGGATTCACGTGTCCCCAATAGGTTTCCGGCTGTGGGTGTACTGTAGGATCACCGTACACCTCTGATGTGCTGGCAATCAACACTTTGGCCATGACACGCTTGGCCAGGCCCAACACATTGATGGTGCCCATTGTATTTGTCTTAATGGTCTTCACTGGGTTGTACATGTAATGCGGTGGACTAGCTGGACTCGCCAAATGGTAGATCTCGTCCACCTCGATGAACAGTGGATTTACGATGTCGTGATGTATCATTTCGAAGTTCTCATGGCCCAACCAATGCTCCACATTGCGTTTGCGCCCGGTGAAAAAGTTATCCACCACAATGACCTCATGGCCTTGGATCATGAGATTGTCGACTAGATGCGAACCGACAAAACCGGCTCCGCCTGTAATGAGAATTCGCTTGCGGTTTTTATAATTCAAATACTTAACATTTGCATATTTGCGGGGGATGCTCGCCTCCAGAAGTTTGATTTTTTCCTCCAATTTAGACAACTTGGCCATTGTGTATTTCAATTCTTGACGCTGTGTTTCTAGAAGGTCAAAGTTAACGATGCCGCCGTGCACAATTGTGTTGTCGATTCTATGCTCTTCATTGTTGGATTGCTTCAATTCGGCTGGTTTCACTTTGATCTGTTCGTCGGAGGTTTGATGTGCTGCCAAGGACTTGTATAAATAGAAAACCAATAAGAGTAAAACTGAAATTGCTGCGATTTGTTTCATTCTCTTCTTCGTCAACGTCATCTCATAACAGCTACTACCGGTGGAAAGTTTTTGATTTGCATGAGATGAAACTGCAGGCGTAGGATGTTTCCTTTGTCTCAAAAACTTAAGGTCTTTAGGTTTTTGGACTGTGTCTTCTTTGTCGCTAGTAATGATTGATTATTCTATTTGCTTTGGGCTGTAATCAAGCGGATTGATATGAGTTTCTTGTCTGATTGTAAACAGGCAACTTGAAGATGTTAAATTCACTGATAAAAGATTCTTGTTAAGTGGTTTCTGCATTTCGTTGGTCCGCTATGACACTTGTGTGTTTTGAAAATTTTCAATCAGCTGCTCTTGTGGGTGAGTGGGTGAATTACCGCTTCGGCGCAGTTTAATGGCGATGTTGCATTTGGTCGCAAATAGGGTGCATAAGGTTTAATGACTAAAAATCTACTGAAGGAGTCAAAATACCGTCTGGTTTGCTAAAAAATAGTAGAATCGTCCGAGTCTTAAAATAAACTAATGTAATTGTTATCGACAATGTCGACTAAAACGAACAATGGAATCGTTCGGATACCTAGCTCAGTAAAGTCTGACAGCTGACTGACTAGATGTGTTTGAGTTTTTATTGACCCAGATTGGTCACGTGATGGATTCGATCATTGAAAAAGTAATGGCGAAAAGGAAGGAAACGAAATTTTTGAATGCCACAAAGAACAATTTTACGTATTAAAAATTAATGCTTTTCGTATTAAAAATAAGGACAATGCAAAAGACGTGTTTAATTCTTTCATCCTTGTCACATATCGGCGACAGTAAGCCTAGGCTTTTAGTATCTTTCGTGGAACACTTGTATTAACTAATATGCTCAGTTTCAAGAGAACTTACTAACAAAAAAAAAACATCAGACCCAAATACCGCAACCCAATGTTACCATCCCCTTTAAGTGAAATTCCCCAATACAGGCCTTCAAATTTCCCTTTTTCCAAGGTGGAATTTCAAATGGATTCTGCACAATGGTTTCCCAAAAAACAATATTGTCTGTTAATAATAGAATAAGCACATGTTTATTGAATGGGTCTCATTTTCTAATCAGTCATACGATTATAATGACAGCTGCTACTTGTGCACGAGGTATGCCGTGTCATGTCAGTAACGTTTACTCATAGCTATTAACATGTCAGTATGACAGATTTTACATACTTTCTCTTTTAATTCCATTTAAGGCTCTCATCATTGGGTTTTCGGTGTGTTCTGTTTGAAATGGAATATTAGAGAGTGAAATTTAATTTTCCATTTTAGAAGATCCCTGTGTAAACTTTTTTTGATTAAAATCCCCCCCAAAAATGAAATTCCCCACGAACTTGAACACTGCGCGCAACCTGCCATATTGAATTCTTCTGTCACATTTTGATTTTGTTCACTTGTGCGAAATTTCACAGCATATACGAGAACACGGGCGCAGCACCTGGAAAAAGAGAAATACTGAAAGAAAGGTAATTAGAAACGGAATTAATTAGTTGTAATTTATCATCGTTGGATTAACCGCCATTTCCCCCCATAGTCAATATGGACAAAGAGGATAAAGTAAATAACAGTGAGGAAGGGGAGAAAATTGCCGAAACTGTCGAAAACACTGAACAAAAACCAGAGAGTGAAAAAACCGACGAGCAAGGTAAAAAAAAATAATTGATTTAATAAAATACACATCCATAGTCTTGTATTAATGCCGCCGATCTCATCCTCAGCATTGGAAGATAAAGAATCACGCAACCGTTTGGTATCGGCACTTTCCATGAAATTCGTTGATGTGATGTCCGAGTTGAATTCGGCTAACGACGCCTTTAAAATTCCCAAGGATATTAGGGGTGAGCAAAAGTTAACATGCTTTTTGAGTAAATAATTGAAAACTATTGATTTTTGTTGTGTGTTGGTTTGGTTGCGTGCGTGTCCGCCGTACTGTGTGTTGTGTGTGTTTGCATTTAATTTGAAATGTGTTTTATTACTATCCTTGCAGCCCTGTATAGTTTACCCAAACCAGACGATGTGCCTGCACAACAAAACTCCAGTAAAAAGTTTACCTTTTGGTCGACACAGCCAGTCCCGAAGCTAAACGAACAGGTTTTCACAAACGAGTCCATCGAACCGGACAAAGATGTTTCTGAAATTCGAAAGGAACCCTACACTTTGCCCGATGGCTTTAAATGGGACACACTCGACCTCAACGACACGCAAAATCTAACCGAGCTGTATACGCTGCTCAATGAAAACTATGTGGAAGACGATGATTCAATGTTTCGATTTGATTATCAGCCAGAATTCCTTAAATGGTCATTGCAGCCGCCTGGCTGGCGACAGGACTGGCATGTTGGAGTACGTGTTGTGAAATCCGGACGTTTGGTGGGATTTATATCGGCAATTCCCAGTAAACTTCGATGCTATCAAAAGGTATTAAAAGTGGTGGAGATCAACTTTCTTTGCGTGCACAAGAAACTAAGAAGTAAGCGAGTGGCGCCGGTGCTCATCAGGGAAATAACAAGACGCGTCAATTTGACTGGCATTTATCAGGCGGCCTACACTGCCGGCGTGGTACTGCCAAAGCCGGTATCTACGTGCAGATACTGGCATCGGTCACTGAATCCCAAGAAACTTGTCGATGTAAGTAAATGTTAAATTTTTTTCTAGGTTTAGGTGTCTGCTTCCTACAATTGAAAATGAGTCTCTAGAGAGTACCTTCTTATTCTTTATAGATTTAGAATTCTTCACTTTTTGTAATACCTCTTTGGTGAGTCTTTTTTTATGCTGTTTTGGCGCTAAACTTCATCAGTTCAACTTCCACAATCAAGAGTCACAAAACGTTGCGTTTGAAAATTATTTCAAATGGTTAGGTAGCAGTTTCAGATAACTGTCTAAACTTCGTTACGTCTAATGGCGTAATGCCATAAGAAGTTAATCGAATAAAGTCGTTGTGGACTTTTACTAGATTTCTCTCCCTTTTTAATAGAGCAACTCTTAAGAGGAGCGTATTTCTAATGCACCTATGCACCTAATTCTACTCAATAACAAGAATAAAAAGATGTTGGCTGCACAGAAGATGACTTCGACAATGAACTTTGCGCACATGAAGCTCTAGGATTTTCTTTCTTTTTTGACGTAAAATGGTGAAACTTCTCAGCCGTTTTTCCGCCTTATCTTTCAATTTGGCGAAATTAGCCTTGCGTCACAGCATATCCCCGACATCTCCATAGCATTCATATAATATTAATCTAATCACCTCATGCAAAGTCTGTCCGATAAAGAAAATAATTCTCAAAACTAATTTCTCATTGCAGGTTAAATTTTCACATCTGGCCAGAAACATGACAATGCAACGAACAATAAAGCTCTTCAAACTTCCCGATCAACCAAAGACTCGAGGTTTTCGTCGCATCCAATCAAAGGATATGGAGTCCGCTCAAAAAATTCTCAACGAGTATCTGTCGCAATTCCAAATTTGTCCCGTATTCTCGCAGGAGGAATTCGTCCATTGGTTCACGCCACGCGAGGGCATTATCGATTGTTTTATTGTCGAGGGCGATAACGGTGAGATCACCGACATGGTGAGCTTTTACAGCTTGCCCTCAACTGTGATGCATCATCCGGTGCATAAGAACGTGCGGGCGGCATATTCCTTTTATAATGTCTCAACAAAAACTCCCTGGTTGGAGTTAATGAACGATGCCTTAATATCTGCTAAAAACGTCCAAATGGACGTCTTCAACGCTCTCGATTTGATGGACAACAAAAAGTTCTTGGCGCCCCTCAAGTTTGGCACCGGTGATGGCAACTTGCAATATTATTTATACAACTGGAAGTGCCCTACCATGGCACCTGAGGATGTGGCTCTCATTCTTATGTAGCGCGGCACGTATTCTCGCCACAAATCACAACAAAAATTAATCAAAAAAATCAACAAACAAATTACAATATATATATATTTTTTTTGAAATACAAGTGTGTTGTCGGGGTTAACAAAACGAAGAGCAACAAGGTAGGCAACGTTTGTGGGTGTTTTCATAAAGCCGCTTTTATGTTTCAGTGGTCTGTGGATTTTAGTTCTACATAAAATTCAATTCGTGTCCGATTCGTATTCGATTTGTTTCGTGTATTTCTTCAGTATGTTTAATTTTCTTAGCAAAAGCGAACCTCACAACATTTTTTCATAGCGTACATTATGAAGACGGGAGGGGGCTAATTTTTAAGGATTCACTCGAAGTTGTTGGATTATGAACGCAAGCAAAGAAATAAGTTAAAAATATATTGATAGTTTATTGCAATAAACGAGAATACTTAAGAATTTTACAATGTTGAGTTTTATTTATTTGTAACTGTCTTGACACGGATTACCGAACTTACTATAGCCGCTAACGGCGACATTTATGGCGAATTCTGTGACGGAGGACTGGTATCCAGAGGTTCAACTACATATATAGATGGATTGTATTTAAAAATAGTTCCGATTCTACTTTCAAAGAGAATTATTGTTCTATTTGAAAGTAGAATCGGAACAACTTTCGAAAGTAGAATCGAATTGCACAGTTGACCCCCAGCATATGGCTATTCCAAGGGCGCTATTATCGACCGCGAGTCGAATCAATATTTATATTCGCCAACCATAATACTTATAGACGTACGTATTGTTCGCCAAGGAAGACGACTTGAGCGAAACACACGACTCGCGACGGTAATAACCAGATACAAACAATACCAACCATGTAAATCGGTCGAAGTTGAGGGTCTCAGTATTGTAGTAAGGCTCTAAGAGTACTTCCGCGAGGAACTTGACAAGTTTCTTCTTTGAAATATGATATTTAAGCGCCTTACCGGAGACCGGACACGTTGGTTGTGGACGGAGGTTGTATGATTATTGAAAATTTGAAACTTCCTTTTCAACGCACAAAACATGTTAGAAAACAAGCAGAGAATGATTATTTATGTCAATTGATGCAGGGCCTTGCGTGAAGGCGTTAAACTTGACAATATTACCAACTATACACGGTTTTTCGTATGATTTAATTTTATACCGGGTTCTCCTAGTGCTAGTGTATTAAATCCATGTTCAAAGAACGACACTAGATTTTCTTAACATCACAATTTATGTCTGTCTGACCAAAATACACTTCATACATATAAGCATGCTTATTGACGGCTAGTACGTCGGTCACCAGAATTCCAGGGCTCTAATCGCGTCGTCCGTGAACGAGCATTACGTTCACGGAATTAATGTGATTTTACATGTGAAACAAAAACAAATTCCGTCACGTAATGCTCGTTCACGGACGATGCGATTCGACCCCAGGCTTCTTGTGAAATAGACGACCGGCAAACGCATTAGGCACCGTATTCTGTAAAGTTCTTGTATACATTAAAACTGACTGAATGCAGCCATTTATTAATTCAGCTGTCACCAAAGTGTCATTCAATTCAGTATTTATCACCGCTGTCGCTGTCCCTTTATCGGCATTTTACTATCAGTATTTTGTTCTTATATTTACTTGTTTGTTTTAAGTTCAAACTCCTTTAAGAATGTCTGCAGATCAAAAGGACGGTCCTTCCCCATCTAAAGCAACAGCTTCACATTCTGGGATAAGTCATATCAGCGTATCTTCGAATGCTGCAGATGAACCAGAACCACCTAAAATCGAAGAAATCGTACTAATTGATCCGGAATGTCTAGTGCTCGATTTGAATCACCATCGAATTGGAGTTCTGGAAAACTTCGAGCCGCTGACGAAAATCGAAAACCTATATCTGCGATGGAATTTGATTAAAAAAATCGAGAATCTTCACACGCTCACCACTCTGATTGAACTCGAGTTGTACGACAATCAAATTACACAAATCGAGAACCTCGAACAACTTACGAATTTGGAAATTCTCGACATCAGCTTCAACCGTCTGACCAAGATTGAGAACCTTGATGCATTGCAAAATTTAAAGAAACTCTTCTTGTGCGCAAATAAAATCTCCGTCATTGAGAACATTGGAATGTTAACCAATCTGACTATGCTGGAACTTGGCGACAATAAGCTAAAGAAAATAGAACATATCGAGACATTGGTGAATCTGCGGCAGTTGTATTTGGGTAAGAACAAAATCAAAAAAATTGAAAATTTAGAAAAACTTGTCAACTTGGAGTGTTTGAGTTTGCAAGCGAATCGGATTATTAAAATCGAAAATCTCGATGCTCTGGTTAATTTAAATGAATTGTATTTGTCGGAAAATGGAATTGAGGAGATTGAAAATCTTGACCAAAACAAACACATTGAGACCTTGGACTTGGCCAAGAACCGAATAAAGAAGATTGCGAATATTGGACATTTGGATGAATTGGACGAGCTATGGCTGAATGATAATGAAGTGTCGACTTGGAAAAACGTGGAGGAATTGAAGAATAACAAAAAGTTGGCAACTGTATATTTGGAGCGAAATCCAATTGCAAATGATACGATGTACAGATTTAAGATGAAAGACATTGTTCCATGGCTGCAAAAGATCGATGCAACACTTTGCCGATAGACTCTACAAATGTGCTGACGAAATTAAATTTTGCTAATGCTTTATACCACCTGTTTGTAGCTTTATAAGTTTAAGAAACAAAATTGTAATAAACAGAAAGCTGAAGCCGAGGTGTAGCACATCTTGTAGTTCACTTCTTTTCAGCTGATTTACTGACTTTCTTGGGATAATCATAGTTGAATGTTTTGTTCAAAAGTCACTCTAACATTAATGGAGTACCATATTTCATTATGATTGACATACACGGATAGGCATTGCTAGTTATGGATCCAAATCAACCACATGATCCCCTTAATATTTCAATTAGCGCCACTTTTTGCGAATAAACATCTTGATAAACGGTCTTCAGTTAGATTCCAAAATTGTTTGATATACCTAACCTCACATTTTACTAAAAACTTATAATTGATGCGTCAACATAACATCTTTAACTAATTCTTGTTAACTCGTTAAAAAAAAAGAATAGACTAGAGTTGAGCCTTTATTTCTTGTAACATCAGACATGTTTTTTTTGAGATTTCTATCTATAACTACGTCCTACTTCACATTTGACAAGTAGGACGTAGTTGAACTGTAATTGCGTGCTGAAAATCCGACTTTGCAATGCTTTGTTGAGCTAAAACAAACACGCCAATCTTCATTTACATATCTATTTGAACATCGAAAATTTCCGTAGCGTATTTTTTTTTATAACAATAACAGAAACAGACCAATTTAACATCTCACTTGGCACGTAGATTATAATTGTTATTGCTAGCGTTATGTCAAAAGTGCACAATGTGAGGCACTGGATTTTAGGTTGACTGAAATGCAAACGGACCCTAAGCCATCAGCGCAGCCAACATACCCAGATGAAAACAGGCGCTGTGTTTATATTTTCTTTAAGTGGCTGCTGTAAGAAGAGAGAAGAAGATAAGAAAAAGTAAATGATGTGATATGATAAGTCGAAGACAGAAAGTGACATTTTACTAAATAGCTGCTTGATGATATAATGAAATTTAATTACGTAAAACATTGGCATACTTTTTTTTAATTTCTTTAAATTTTAACATAAATACTATTACTGAAAACATTCACATCAATATTTTTGTAATCATAATTTAAAAATAAAATACCGACGAAACATGCCTACAGTTTTTGAATCCCTTATGCTATTTTCAATAGACATACCTCTTGAACACTTCCCTCTAATTATCTCTTTTCAATTCCAATCGTTCCCCGCGCACAATGTGGTAAATGGTACACTATGTTGTTTGTCAAAATATTTTCATCAAACAACATTTTTTGCTTGAAGTGCAAGCACAACAATTTTTCATAATTTTGTTCACATTTCTCGTGATAATCGCCGTAAACAACAAGCTAAGTTATTAACAAACAATCAAACCAGAGAATTGTGCAGATAATTCTAGTGGAACAAGCAACATAAAGTTATTGTGATATTTTAAAAGTGGCAAAAATATTTACGTAAAAAAAGAACGAAAAAAGTTAAAAGCGTAAAAAGGGAGAGTCAACAAGAGAGCAACGCAAAAAAGAGAGAAAATATAGAGAAACCGAAGAAGAAGACCAAGAAAAAAGAACGAAAATTGTTTTGACGTCTTTGTGTTTTGAAGCAAGAAAAACACTGCGTTTCTTTTTTTTAATAATCATCGCGATTTTTAATCCAACACAAAATTTGTATACACGGTATTATCTACCGATGCTCTCTGTATTCTACACATAATCACCCACCCTCAGATTCTGCATAATAAAAGAAAACTCCAAAATCAGCTGTCATATTCGTGATATTTTCTACCATCCTAGCTCGCACTGTGTATTCATCGATATTTGCATCCAAAAGTAATTTTTACCTCATTGCTGCTGTTTTTCTTCCTCCTCAAGTTTAAGCTGTGATAGCACCAATAAAACAACAACAACAACAAAAATTACAAAATTATTTACGATAGTCAAGTTGATTCCAAGTTGTAGAGCTAGAGCGTTTGGTTTTCAGAAGCATTGACCTTGGCAATATAAGTAAACACCAAGAGTACACTAGTTTATAGTTTTGTGTGCGCGTAAGGTCAACTTTGTACCAAATCAACCTACAGCCATACCATGAGCCTCCTGGGGAGACCAGACATAGATTCTGGCGAGCTCTTCGTTAATTTTAATCAGAACATCACGTAAGTACAAGAAGGGAATGCTTTTATTTATATATTTTATTTAAAATAAGTCAACACAGATAATAAAGGGTGACCCCGATTGTATAGCGCTGCGAACGAGGCCGTTGGCCATACTGTGTAAATTTGTTTGCATGGCTTGTATACAACAAAGGAAATCCAGGGAGTTTAAGCTGTAGGCTACGTCTGACAGATTTATTCTTGTAAAGAAATGTGTCAACTCACTAAAATAGGTCGACAATTGATTCAAATGAAATTTGTTTTAAGTGATTTTGTCTAGTCCGATGGACATTATTTTATTGAACAAGTCCTTAGTAGTACAAGGCGATAATCAGAGTAATGCACGATCCCAACAGATGAATGCTGAGGTAAAGGACTAAAAGTCTTACTGAAATGCCCTTCAGAAGCGAACAGTTTTTGATTCAGCAAAAAATTCTCTGAAAATCTGAAGTTATTTGTTATATTTGTAGGTTAAGATTATAGAACCGCATCAATTCGCCTATTTTTGTTGGTTAAAAACACACGTTAAAACATGTTGGGCGGTTCATATGGCAAGTAGTATTGAACTACTGAAAACAAAACTAAAAAATCTCTTCCCGGGTTTATGTTTATGATTATTGCCATTTTTGAATATACTAAATAAATATCTGTCATGTGTCTAGTTCTCTAGCGGTGGCTACAAAGTCTGGATACAGCCTCTACAGTTTCGGAAGCATCGATTCAACTTTGGACAAAATCTACAGCTGCCAAACGGAAGAGATTTTCCTTATCGAACGTCTATTTGAAAGTTCTTTAGTTGCCATTGTCTCGCTAAAAGCTCCGCGCAAGCTAAAGGTTTGTATTTTTCGAATCTTAAATGAACGACGCAAATAACGATTTGTTTGGCGTGACTTTTAGGTATGCCATTTCAAGAAACAGAGCGAAATCTGCAACTACTCATACTCGAACACCATTCTGGCGGTGAAACTCAACCGTGAACGTCTCGTCGTCTGCCTCGAAGAAAGTCTCTACATCCACAACATTCAGGACATGAAGGTAGTGCATACAATTCGCGACACACCATCGAACACAACCGGACTGTGTGCGTTGTCGTCTTCGTCTGATCATTGCTATCTCGCCTATCCGGGCAGCGTGACCTCGGGCGAAGTGCAGATATTCGACGCTATCAATTTGCATGCCAAAACTATGATTCCTGCTCATGATACATCACTGGCCGCAATTGCATTTAGCCCGTCGGGCACTGAAATTGCAACGGCCAGTGAACGTGGTACTGTGATTCGTGTGTTCTCCTCGCTGGATGGTAGCAAACTCTTCGAGTTGCGTCGTGGTCTAAAACGATGCGTATCCATTGCATCGCTCACATTCAGCACCTGCTCCGAGTACTTAGTATCCAGCTCGAACACCGAGACTGTCCATATATTCCGCTTGGATCGAAGCGTGGCCGAGAACGAGAGCAAGCAGTCCAGCGACGACTGGATGGGGTAAGTATGGCGACTCTAGCTAACTGCGTACTTTTCTTGGTTCTCTCCTTCCTACCGAAGATCCCGTTTTCAATAATAATTATATTAAGTTATTCGTTTTTCAGATTTTTAAGCAAAACCGTCACCAGCTACTTGCCAACGCAAGTGACCAGCGTCTTCAGCCAGGGGCGGGCATTCGCCTCAGTCACCTTGCCCGAGGCGGGCGTTAGGAGAATTTGTGCAATAGCCACAATTCAAAAGCAACTAAGGTATGTTTACCACTGTGGAATGATTCTGTTTTTAGTCTCTAATCAAATGCAACTTCCTATAGACTCATGGTGGCCTCGCAGGACGGATACTTGTACGTTTATTCCATACCATCGATAGAGGGTAGCGAATGCCAACTAATTAAGAAACATGACCTCAGAAGCGTTGAGAGCTTCGCTGTGGATGTTAAAGGTAACATCAAGTGGTACCATTACTAACAGCGTTTCAAATTCATTTATATAATTCAGTTGATAACCCACCAATTGCGGACGAAGGAAAGGCGGCCACCAACCCGCCGACTTCCGGTCCAAGTTACGCGTCAACTGTAAAGGGAGCTGAAGACGGTGAGAGTGCATAGACCTCGTTTATCACATCCACTACGATTAATCTAGCGGATTTCTTCAACTCTCTATAATTCTTCGTCGTTTTTTTTTATCATTTTGTTTTTCTTACTCGTGTACGTAAAACAAACGCCCCCCTTAACAAATCCCTAGACTTGGTTTTCTTTCATATTTTCCGTTTTTAGTTTAAATTTGCTTCTAGAAAAATAATTACTTTTCAAAATTTTAAATATTTACAAACATGTCTGATGTTGTTCTGCGTGCGCTATCAAGCTTGGTTTAAATTTGTATCAATCAACCAATGGAACAGAGGAAAACGAAATGAAACGATCCATATCGGAAACTGAAACACATTTTTGTTTTCATAAAGATTTTATTTTACACACTTAACTACACCATATTCGGTACATATACACACATGAATATATAATATATATTTTTTAAATCATTCTACTATTAATATCTACTATAAATAAAATCGAACCACAACAAAATTATTATCTGTCTTGACAGCAAAAATAAACCAACAACAAAATGCACTTTTTTTACTTTGAAGTTTGTTTAGTAACTTCTCTCAAGGAAATCGCTGAGCGAAAAATGGAGAAACAATTTTTAGAAATCCCATTTATTTATAAATGAATAGAATTATTGTACTTCAATTGCAGTTTGTATAATAATACTAATCGTTGTTTATATACATATATATATTCGCTGAAAAAAATGAAAACCATAATATACTTTTTGCTTCGAAGTAATAAAAGTAGAAATCAAAGTTGTAGTAACATAAACAAAAAAAAATTAAACAAAATTAAAACATTTTGTGACAACTTTCTGGGCTTTTCGGATCGAGAATCTATTTTTTGTACAAAGATATAATAAAAATCTTAAATGACTGTAGTTTGAAAATATACAATATAATGTGTACTCCTAAATTGTAAAAAACAAAAATACTTGCAAAATGTTGTTTTACTTGACTCGCTGCAAATTTGCGGTTGGTGTTTGCTGTAAAAATGCGAATAAAAAGACGATTGTTCCATTTTCATTAAGTTAAGCTTATGTTTGCACAGTTTACACAACTTTTTGGTATCGCAAGTGCCTAGTAGGTGAGTGAATACATTTTTATGGCCAAATGAAGAGGGGCTTGCCTAGGACTGCTATTAAAGAAAGGTATTTGCCGGGCTAGGAAACTGCACTAGAGCGATCAGATGCAATTGGCCTATTGTACTTCCTGGGGAAACTGTTCTATTAGAATCGGAACAACTTTCGAATAGAATCGAATTACATAGTTGCCCCCCTGGAAGTAAATCTAGACTTTCTTGGAATTTATTTTAACGAAGAGTGGATTGCAATATCACCACTCACCACATCAGCACCAAAGATCTGCCACATGATCCGAGTAAAGGGCGACAATAGCAAAGGACGTGCCCGAGTTTTCGCTGCTCCCTCCATAAGCTTGAAGACAATGGTGTCACCTAAACCTAGCAAACAAAGATTCTTCGCAAAAGGAAAGTGTTTCGTAAGAACGTCAACTCAATGACCAAAATATTAAGAATTGCGTGTATAGGGACGACCAGCGCATTGAGAACCACACCCACGGCTGGACTAATGGCAATTCTTAATTTGACACCTCTGGACCTATAAATGGAATCTCCTGCTTAAAGTGCCCTAAGGATCGGCCAAGCCAATAATTTTGGGCATGCACAGATTTTATGTAAATACGTAGAAAATGCTGTCACTTCTGACTATATGACTCCCCATCTGGACTTCGGCAGACCATTCTCCTGCTCATTCCCGAGTAGAGAGGAATGGAACACCAATGAACCATCGAAAAGTAAATCAATATCCATCTACATGGATGGATCAAAGAGGGACTGTGGAACCGGTGCCTGTATAATTTCTGAGGAATTAAATATACACTGCTCAATTAGGCTACCTGATAAAAGCAGTGTATTCCAAGCGGAGGTGCTGGCTATCGCGGAAGCGGCCCGTAGGGCGCCAATGTTGGCAATACCTCGTAGCGATATTACCATCTTCATCCACAGCCAGGCGGCTATAAAAGAAGTTTCTGCGAAATAAAATCCAAACTAGTCCAACGTTGCCGCGAAGAGCTAAGGTTCTTTGCTCGCAGCACACAACGAATCTCTGCTGGATCCCTGGACACAGCGAAAAAACCGGCAATGAGAAGGCGGATGAACAGGCTACGAAAACGAAGAAGTCCACGAAAACACGTCCGAGTCTCGGTCACTTAAGGAACAGAACACTTCCAAGTCTGATCTTTACAGGTTTTTAAGGACATCGGGATGGCTGGACAGCGTCTGTTAACCACAACGAAAGGAAAGAGGACAATCGATACAACACCTACGGTTAACCCCAAAAAAGTGCATCACAATGGGTCCAAGAGGACCTAGGTTTGGTATTGCATTGCCGTCTACCTAACCAAACCTAAGAAGGCCAATAAGTTGTCGGAAAACAGTAAAATTGCTGCTGGTTTCTTGGTCCTAAATTGGACGATAATAATCTTCTGTTGTAAATCACATCACAATTTTGTCATTCATCGACTATTTCCATGCTCAAACCAAGGATCATTCATGCAAAAATTGGTTACAGCCTTTTAACCAAATCAGTAGGTACGCAGAGCATACACCTCAAGGGGGTGTGATGTCGTCGGTACTTAAGAATACAAACCCCTGTCAAGACTTGACAGTGATGGCATCAATGTTTTTGCGTATGCGGATGACATGGTTGTTATAGTATCAGGCGTGTTTCCGCGAGAGCCCTTGGTCAGCTAATCTGGTTTCGCTACAAAATGCGGCCTTAGAGTTAACCCAAGTTAAACTGGCGTCGGATTACCACACCCGTGACAAAAGCAATACGTCACGGGCCACGTAGTACTCGATCACGGATGCGGTAATTTAACCCCTGAACTCACTTCAAACCGCCTGAATAATCAAAACTGTTCTTTATCCACCAGTGCCAAAGAAATAACCATGTTTGTCTTAATTTGTTTCAAATATGTTCAACATCTTCTGTAGACAGTTTTATTGATCACACAAATACAATTCCACCAAGATTGGCAGCATTTTTTTGCAAGTCGCATGGATTCTAACTGTCATAAAACCGAAAGGAAAACAAAATGACGAATTTTAAAATAAAATGAGGTTTCCAGCGGCAAAAGTTTAGGGTTTAGTAGATATGCTTTGTCTATGCTAAAACTTTCGGCAAGAATTAAGGATTTTGGGAATCAAAAATAAATATTAATAAACAAAAATGTAACTTGCCTCGAAAAAAAACATGCTACCACTTAACGAACTTATCGAAACCACAACTTGCCATTTTTTTCCGATTGCTGGCAGTACTGCACCCAAACTCACCACGCTTTTTAGGGCTGTCAAAATATTTTTTTGTTGACACGGTTTTACTGAATTTGTTCGAATTGCATAAAAATGTCTTATTTCTATTAAAACAATTAAATAAACAAGTAGAAAAACGTATTTAAGGTGTTTACCGCTGTCTTCCCGGTGTATGGACAATGAAAGATACAGGCATGGAATTGCAAAAGACTACGAGCAAAACCAGTCTCCTCAATTTGATGGTTCTGAAGGCTTGGCGTGAACGCTGGTCCGATTCTCAGTGGGGCATAAACATAAAAACCGTGAGTGTTGGACGTATATACCCAATTATATATATATTTGTAATAAGTCACATTTTTGTATCGCATCAGTGAAAAAACTCGCACTTACATTTAATGCTGTCCATCAAATGAAGGATCTTCAGCACGCGACAGAGCTAGCATTAGTTGTCTCTGCTTCATGGTCAAAGTTTTTGGAATTCGAATCTTAAATGTCACTATGTGATCGCCATAAGGCGTTACGCTTGATTGTATTCCCTTCCCCTTAAAGCAGTGAGTCGTGTGACTTTCAATCCCTGGACCGAGATTCACTTCTAAATCTTCGTACAAACCACGAATCCTAAACTTGCCGCCCAGCACGGCTTGGCTTATTGTTAGGTACTTGTCAGTGGCGATATTATTGCCGACACGTTTGAAGTAACTGCTTTTGTCCACATTCAATCGGACGGTCTCGATTTGCTGGTTCAGTGGGTTTGAAATCTTAAGAATATCTCCAGTGGCAGAGCCGGCCGGTATATTCACTTCCACGCGTCGTTTCTCGACTACAAATCCCCTGTTCTCACACATCTTGCAGCTGGTTTTGCTTACATATCTCTTGCCATCGCACAAGTCGCATATTTTCGAAGTCGTGTGTCTTTCTGTCTTCACACGGTATTGCCCGGTTCCGCCGCACCTTTGACAGAATTCAATGTTCGCCTGGTTGGTTAGTCTAGGTGCACCTTGACATCGGGGGCATTTCACTATCCCGTTCAGATAAATGTATTCCTTGCTGCCATGCACCGCCTGTAAGAACTCGAGGTCAATTGTGACTTCGTTTTTGCCCATGTTTGCGTTAGGGATATCTGAAATATGAGTTTGCAAAAATAAACGAAAGGGACAAAAATAAAAAACTAACCTTTCTCCGCAACCCTTGTAGCGTTATTGTTTGGGGGTTCATTTTCGTTTGGCAATTTCAGGAAATTCAGCGTTTTAGTGTCGACATGGACATTAGTTTTGCCTGGCGGGAGTTTATTTATGAACTGTTTATCATTCTTCACAGTTCCAAATTGGTCGTACTGTCTCCGATTGCTTTCATCGGTCAACACATCATATGCCTCCGATATTTGTTGAAACGACTGCGTCTCTTGTGGCGTCGAGTTGGCATCAGGGTGAAATTTTTTCGCCAAATCATAGTAAGCAGCTTTAATCTCCTGCATCGTTGCTGCTTTTTGCACTCCAAGGATTTTATAGTAATCAATTGTTGGCATCAGGGATTTCTGAACCTTTCCCTGTGCCATTAAAGGCGTTTTCAACGCATCCTCCCTCCACAGAACCCCCCGTTTGGGGTAGTAGATTGCTTCTTGGACTTTGAATTGAAACCGCCTTGAACTGAAGTAGCGCACAGACAACAGATTTTTCGAGTTTTGAAATAATTTGAAAGTCCTTAACATTTTTCACATTATCACTCAACAGAAATTGAGCGAGAACTAAATTGAGAAACGTTTCAAAGTTTGTTTGTTGATGTTTTGTTCAATTATTTTTTCAAGGTACTCCCCCGGGGCGTCAGTGGCGATGTGTACAATTTAGCCGACTGTATCCTGCAGCAAGCTGTCATTGGATCAAATGCTAACCCGGTAAGTGGAGTGCAATCCAGTCCAGTTAATTTTAATAGCTTTTGCGTACTTGCAGCTTGTATTGGCCTATCTGAAGCACTCTTTGTGTGCGCATTTGGTGTCGCACGCAGCGGTTCTCAAACGCATATCAAAATACGACAACTTTAACAAAGTCTACTGCGTCACATCGCTGTTGGAATTTCTGCAGTCTGTCATCGGTGGCGTTACTTGCCGGTGAGAAACGTGGGATTAATGACTTTCAACACTAAACCTCTTCCCCTTTTAGAAGCAAACCAGAAGAAGTAGTACTCCCAGGGTCTGTGGTGTCGCTTGTCTATTGGTTGATGCAGATTTTCGCCTCATGCACAGAACAGTACGCAGTTGGCGGCAAGCTCTCACCAGAACATCAAATTCTGATCGACAATACAAGCGAGGTGATTGAGAACATCATAAGCAATGACTTTCTCATGGGAATTCTGTACATAGGCAAGCAGGAGGATCCGGACTTTTTTGGTAAAATTCGGGAAAAATACTCGGGCATAAAGAGCTCGCTCATCAGCTCCGGCTACAAGCCAAATAACACAAGCATTGAAAAGATGCTGCACCGCCTGGCGTACATAGATGTCGGCCAACTGCACATTGTACGACTGGAGTCGGAAGAAATCGAACACATCTCGTACTGTGTCCAACCTCTGTTGGCTGTAGAAGTACTGCTCAATCCGAGTAGTGACACGCATTTCTACGTATCTGAGCTGTTGATGATTCAGCGCCTAAAAAACTACTCAATGGTGCGGTTATTTTACGAGATTATACGAGCGGGATTCATATCGCTGAGCAATGTGATTGAGACGAGCTATGACACCATGTGGGGAGCATTTACATTCTTCAAGGTGCCGCTGATTATCAAGCAGTTGAATGCTTTGTCCCACCACAGTGAGTGGCAATGCAAATTGGTTGGGTTGTGTTCTGTCTGATACTATGTTTCCATTTGTAGAACCCAGTGAGGTTGACCATATTCCCGAGGTGGTGGAAGCATTGGATATGCTGCTGGAAGACACTCTTATACTTGACTTCATGGATACCAAGTGCTCATGCAATATGATTGAATATTTACTTAATGACTGGAAGAATCAGGAACTGGTTAACGATGTACACATTAAGCGGTTTTCCTCACTGAGGTAAGTGAAATTTACACCTGAAAAAGATCCCTGTACTTAACTTTGTTATTTCTCCCCAGGGAACCAATATCGTCACTTTTACAAAAGCGTGAAGTCGCCAACCAACCGCCGTCAATAATCAATTTTATAATTCGTGCCGAAGTTCCCTTGTCGGGGGTTTTAAAAACACTTAGCGCGGACTACAACAAAGTGCAAGAGGCACTTTTGGGAGTTTTGTGTCAAGTTTTAGTCGGTAATAGTTTTGATCTCATACTGTCCGTGGCGACAGTAGAAGGCCGTTTAAAGACATTCGTGTCGCGGCTCATTCAATGTAACGAAACATCCAAACAGGTACCCGGTGAGGTTGGCAAAACCTCGGTAATTCGATCAACACTCTTTGATGTGTCATTCCTAATGTTGACATTTATCGTGCAAAAGTATGGATCCGATGTAAGTTGAATTGAATCGTTCGTCATGTACAAGTGGTGATGGTGGTTTGCTCTAGGTTGTGCTGTCTGGAAACGGAGACTCGTTCTTTGAGAAATGGGTCCGGGAATGCATGGTGGAACGAAACAAGCCAAAATCACCCAGAAATATGGTCGCTTTGTGTGACGAGAACATCGTGGATGAGTTGTTGTTGAGCCTTAGCAAACCGGAAGCGCAGTTAAAGAACAGGTGGGCGATCTTCGTAAATGAACGCCTGTAGTTTGAGTAATAAGTGTTTTTTTTCTTCCAGCAATTTAACGTGGCAGGACATTTGCATGAACATTCCTGGTGTGCTCTATCAGGTTTTGGTAGCCTGGGAAAATGAAACCCTCTCGTCCACAGATGTCAAGGGGATTCTGGATAGCATTAAGTGTCGCCTGTTTTCATTTTCCGTTTGTGCTGCTTCCTTTTTGTGCGCATACATGCAAACTGTACGAGAGGTAAGAAAAATAGAAAAGTATATCAAATAAAGTTCCCATCTAATCGATTTTGATAACCTCTCTCAAAGGACGAGTTCCTGAAGCCACTCAACATGGTGCAGCAATTCCTGTCTACTCTAAGCCCAGAGGAAATGTCATCACAGGATAACACTAAAGAACGACTTGGTCTGTCCTTCCAAATAATAAGAAAAATGCAACACGACATTCATCCGTCGGGAAATCCAAAAATGCGAAGCTTAACAGTTACCCAAAACCTCGTCTCGCATACACCACTCATCGAGCAGTTCAAGGACGTATGGAAAAGTGTCTCCCAACACGGATGGGTGCCCGTAAAAGCAGCACAAATACTTGAGAGTTTACTGCAAGCCGGTGGTCCAGTCTGGTTTGTAACGCAACTCGTCGAAGAAATCCTAAAGTGCAAATACACGAGGGTAATTGTCTGCAAACACTTTAAACATGCAAACAAAATCTCATTTGTTATTCTCCCTAAAGGATATGATGAAAACCATGGACATTGTGTTCGCCGTCATGCATTTGGACATCGAACGAAACACCGTGGCTATTCTAGAACGGATTATTCCGCTTATTCTGTTTAATAAAACTGGCAGGTAAGATTCTTGTATTTTTAAAGAAAACTTAACCATTCCAAATGCACTTACAGCGAAGAAATAACAGAATCGCAGTCCTTTGTCCTGGCCAGACTCTGTGTCTATTGTATAATCTCGAATCTTGAGACCCGCACTCCGCCGCTGAAGAAACGATCTCGTTCCGACGACCTAGACGACATTGATATGGGAAATGCGGCCAAGATACGTAAGCTGACAAATCCAGAGAGTTCGGACAACTCCAGCTCCAGTGATTTCGTCATGGAGACACATCAGAGCAGCAAGGAGCCGCCCACAATCATCAGAGACGCCCTGCAAAGTAGTCTGCAGGGCATATTCAAAGTTTTTGCGCAATTTGTGGCCACTGATGAGCTCTCACCAAGAATTTACTTCATTTTTCAATTTATTTCACTGCTTGTCGAGTGTGGCAAGGATCGTGTGAAACCGGTCCTGAAACTGTTGCCAACTAATTTGATACAGAACTTATTGAAGGTGATGATGACGGATGAAATTTCAGTTGGACTTATCTGCCGGTAAAAATCAATTTTGTTTCAACTATTTGGGCGTGAATCTCATTTTGTTTTTTCCTTACAGAATCTACGACCTGCGAATCAATACCGGTAGACAGTCCGCTGTGTCAGACCTGTGTCTGTGGCGCAATATAAATTTAAGAAAACTAAGCATTCAATTGTAGAGATAACTTTGGTACGAAATAAGATACTTTACATTTTATTTTTGTTGTGTTTTCTTTTTAATGTCATTCGGGACATGAGCGTTAAAAGCGATTGCAATTTTGGTTTTGGTTTGTTTTTGCTTACTTAAAAGACTCTGAATACACGAAGAGAAACTTGGGACAGGTTTCAGTTGAGGACCAACTTTACTTCAAGTATGTACGCGAGATGGCATCTTTATTGTCAGTTCGGGTACGTGTTCGGTTACTTGGGACAACTTTGTCGGATTTGTGAGCATATTATCCAAATACTCTCAGCCCCATCCACGACATGCTGAGATCTAGGCTGAATTCCAAAACGTCAACAAAATGCGCATTGTAAATGCACACTGCTTTTTCTTTTCGCGCTGCTTTGCATTTGTTTTTTGTTATTCTTTGCAATTTTTGACAATTTTTTACAAATCAAAGTAAATTGGCAAATTATTACAAAATTTATTATTTTACTTAAGACTCCTGCGATGAATCCATTTTATTTGTCGGTTAAAACTGAAATGTGATTTGCATCATAATCATTCACGATGCTCTGTTTGCTTTTATTTGCGCAGTTGATGCGTTCACAATGCGTTTTAGTAAAGTATGCTTTGCATCAAAGTAGTTCGCCTGCGTTTTGGAACGCTTGATTAAACAGCACTGCGTTTAGGAATTCAGCCCAAATATGTAGTTGGCGCAACAGACCGTAGTCGAAGCTTCTCATAGCCATTCGGTTGTCTCTATAGAGATGACATTTTATGCCGATTCCGAAGACGTTTTGTTTGTCAGACGTTTGCTTAAGGTCGTGCTGTGGAAAGAAATGTAAAGATGTTTTTCTGGAATCAGATCCTGATAACTCGCTGAACTACTCAGAACAATGGGTATAAATGCGTTGCTCGTCATTTAGTTAAGAGTCGGCAATGCTATGCCATCGACGCTGAATTCGTTTTCCTCGACATCAGTGCTAAGATCCACACCATTTCAACAGTATTTAGTCTTTTACCAAACATATTTTATAGGGTTAGGAAACGGCCGCCGTTCCCTCTCTTCCTATTCCGCACAACATAGAATAGGATGGCATCTCTGTTTGGTAGAAAGTTGCATGCCAACCAAGCAAGAAGCGAAAACTGCTGCTTTCTGGTCTTTTAATTTGTTTTTTTTTTTTAATTTTTTTACTACATCAGCAGCACTTCTGTTATTTGTGCTTGTTTCAGCCGTGATAAATAGCTGTTTAGTAGGTTACACTACGGGTAAAGAAAAAGAAGAAGCGATTGACGCTATAAGACCAAGGATTGCTTAAATAAAGCAGCTACAAGATTGTCACAACTAGAAGGGTATTCGAAAACACTCTGGCCCGTTTTGAATCACAGAAAATCTGTAAAATTCATAAATCTTAGTAAAAAAAGTTAAGATAAACGATAGGAATACTCCTGCCATGAGCTATTCGGATACATGCAGGTACAGGTAAGTAGGAAGTAGGAAGTCACCCTCCCTAAAAATATATATATAAAAAAAACCTAGCCTAGATGACATTTCACTGAGTTCTTTCTATGCGTTGGGATAGTTGAGGTCTGCCGCTGAGTACTACGTGTGCTTTCTAGTTACGGAGTGTCGTAGATTGTTGTGTGAAAGCACGGCGTTGTGCTTTTCATCATTGTGTGATCAATATAGATGGTGCGTTGTTAAGCAGAGATCAACTGATCTGACAAGGAGTGATTTCTTGTCTTTATTCCAAGAATTGGCGGCAATGAATTTAATTATATTGTTTCTGGTCCTGAGGTGATATCTTACATAAGTGGCGTGTGCCATAAAGTTGAACAAGTTATCAAAGGTACCTCCCAATAGTTCTGTGTGCGCAAGCGTTTGTTAGCCACTCATATATCTAGTCCAAGTTCTACCGAGCGTCCCGATCCATCAGCAACATCCGTCAATACACGCGGTGTCGTGCAATCTGTCGTATTTTGATATTCAAAAAAAGAAATTCGTTAAATCTCCTCCTCATCATTCTACAATCTGTTCCCAAAGCAATCGACTTGTAGTAATAAAAATCAAATTAATCGTGACTGATTCCTACTGGTAGCCTTTGCTGTTTTATTATTTCTTTAATAGAGGTACATTACTTTAAACTTGATTTTTTCATCTTAAAAAATAATCTCTTCCTCATTTGTGTGGTTTGTTTGTTGTTGTTAAATTGGTGTTTCTGTTGTTTTCTCTGTAAGAAGTGACTTGAAATTGTTGGCAAATTATAAAAAAATAGACCTAGTTGTTGTTAACTAAATAAAATACGTTGAGCGGATTCTTCAATCAAATGCCCGACATTTTCTAACATTTTTCTTTTCTTTTTTTTAAATATTAATTTACTAGACAAATTCTTAATGTAGAGAGAAAAGCTTATATAAATTATTTAATTCCTTTAAATGTTTACAATTTGCTTATACTTGGTTGAACTTGTAACTTTATTTAGATTACATGCGTATTTGCGCCAGTATACACCTAGGTAAAAAGAAAAAGAGCAACCACCTGCGATTGGCGTCGTCGTCTTCTACAAAAGAGAGTTCTTCATTTTACAATTAAGATGTGTTTACTTAAATTTCTTTATTATTAGCTTTTTCTTAGAAATGGGAAAATATATATATTTTGTTTGCTTCGCAGTACAATTTGTTTTCGAGTCTTCTCAGTTCTGTTGTTGTTCTTACAAAAACAAAAATTGGGTCACTTGTAGATATTGGATTTCGATCCTTTGCGTCTCTTCATCTTGCAAACTGTTTTGTTGTTTGTTTTATAATAAATCCTTCGTTCTTTTGTTTTCCGTCTGTTTAGTTTAATTGTAAATAAAATTAATATAAAAACGCCCACCTAATATAAGTGCAATCAGACAGACGCCGTTCCTAAGATTAAGTTTTGATTTTATGTATCACTTGAGGCAGCACTCGAAGTACGTCTCGCCAATGAAATTGCCGCGCATTGCCTTGGAGACGTTGTGTTCGAACAAGCGTCGGTTATTTTGCAAAACGTCTGCTGCCTCCTTGTTCAGTGGATCTTCTGGGTTTGGTTCCTATTTTCAAATGAGAGGGGGGATTAGTCTCAGTGTAAATAGTTTGATTGTTCGTTTTTTTTTACCAAGAACAAGTATTGCAATCCGTAGACAATCGAGTTGATTGTTAGAACTGGATTCCAGTCTTCACGTAGAATGTTTAAGCAGACGTTACCTTCCAAGTCAATGTTTGGGTGATACACCTGAGTGCCACACTTAACCTTGGGCGGTTCGTGTGGATAGTTGGGTCCAACGCGGAAGTTGAATACGAAACGACCATTTTTGTAGAAGCCTTCGTCGGGACAAATGATCAATTTGAAGTTGAGCAGATCATCGGGATCGGGAAAGTCAGTGGCGCAGGTCTTTGGAAGGTTCAATTCATTGATGTCTGTAAGGAGAATAGAATCGCTTTAAATTTTAAGTTCTGTGTAGTTATTGGAGGAACTGCAAATAGAGGAATAACCGTGAATCCCGGAAATGTTGTCAAGTTATAGGACGCGGATATTGCAAATGACACCAACGTGACTGGACTGACAGCACAAAATCTGAAAAATGCCTCAATTCCGTGGTCTAGCATTTAACTGCACTTACAATCGGGTACACTATACAAACGAAAACAAAGTGTCATTCTATTACGCACGAAGATGATGTCGGCAAAGTCTTTAGGAGAAATATTTTGTACTGTTCATCGAAAGTTTCTTGTTCTGCACTAAACTAAAACGAGATACAAGACAAGAAACGCCCTTCTCATTACACCACCCACCATTACTATTAATACAAAAAAGTATAAAGATTTGGTGCCCGTTCAAAGAGTGTTTTTGTTTTCCTATCCCTTATGGATAATTTTTCTGTGGCACACTTTGTTCCTCTGACCAGCAAGACGCATTCTTTGTCTTTTACCACCTGAAGCAATCAGCTGTGCTTTCGCTTTCACATTGACCGCGACGTGTCACCTGTATCGTGCCTACTCTGAGATCGAATTACATTTCCCAACCTAATAACCAGACGAAAATTGAATAAAAATGGCACTAGGCATATAAATGTTGTCCTTTTGACATGCGGCACGAGAGTGCAGAGCCGTCAGGAATGAAGATTATAGGGAATGAGTTGAAGAGCCGAAGCTAGAACAAGTTAAGTTTTAGGCCCAACACTTTCGGGTATTTTTACACATCTGATAATAGGTATACCACAAAAAATTACGTACGCAATGTTAATTTTTTTTAGATTTTTCAACCCCGAAATATGGTCAGTCGTTACCACTTCTTGATCTTATCTTATTGGATGTTTCCAAGATAACCATTTCTTTAACGACTGCATTCACCATAATGATATAAGTTTCACAATATTTCTGCACAGATGACTAATACAATAAATTATCTTAGCACATCATGGATTTGAATACAGAGACGGAAACAAAAACAATATCATGGTGGAATGCGTACATATCCTCTGTACTTTTTTTTGTTGCAAATACGAAGAGAAAAAAAAACTGAACCTTCAGCCTTCGGGTACATAAACATTATTTTGTATTTCAAGGGCACATACAAATTATATTATTTAAATGCATCTAATTTAGAAACACTAGTTGGGTACATTTAAAGGGAAATAAAATTGACTTGATTTAATATAATTTACCCTTCTGAATACGTAGTTGAGCAGCTGATGCTTTTTTCTGTGGACCAGACTTGGAGGTTTGTTCGCCATCCTTTTTTTGTTGTTTCAATGAAAACAATTTGATCATTTTGATAAAAAAAATCTGCAACACCTTCCCACGGCGAGTATTTAAAATAAAAATGTTCGCCTTCTTTTGAAATTTGTCCGTTAAACTATTGCAAACTATTGAGATATTTACTGAGATTTTTGCAAAATTTCTACACACAAGGAAATTATTATTAAAATTTAATGTAGAATTTCCAAAAAAGCCAAGTAGCTGGCTTAATTTTTTTTTATTTTTTTTGACAATTCATACTTCAGACGTCGAGGTGGAAGAAAGTGAGAAACTCACCACAAGTGCAGTCAACGTGAGTGCGTTCTATGGGTTTTTGATGATTCTATTCAGCGGTGTAAAGTTTATACTTTTCAATCATTTTAATATCCCAATTTTTACCCATATCTGTATAGATCATTGATTTCCATGTTTTACGACAACACAGTTGGATCTTGTACTATTGTTGTAAACGATGGGTAAAATAAAACAAAAAACGCCCAATGAATAAGTGGGATATTAAAAATGTTGAATGAAAACTACGATGCTAGTCGCGGGAGTAATATACTTAAGTGGAAACTTCATAACTCTAGATCTTGAACTCAATCTCAATCATGAAGGGCAAGGAGAGTAAAGGGAAGATTTAAGACTTGATTAACCATTGACTCCAAGAGCCCAAGTCCGCTAGAGAGTGGATTTCAATTATGTAGGTACATACTGAAGGAATTTTTTTTGTTAGCTGAAATTAGTTTTATATTAGGTAGGTGTGTTTTTTTAGCTTCTACCTCAGCTAAGCAAAGTAGGATTTTCAACTGCGTCCTTATTCACATTCGACAAGGAGCACTTAGCTCTTGTAATTGCGTGTTGAAAAACTATGAATGGCTAATTGAGAAGCTCTTTCATGACAATGTGTACATTCAAAAAGTAAGTTGTCTGAAGTCGACTAGATTGGTCTGGACTAGATGTAACCTGAACGCAAAAACTAGATTGGTCGGGAACGTCACTTTTCTTACGTCAGCCACATATGTGAACTGTCAATTTAGTACTCAGTCACGAATTTCTTGACTAGATTCGTCGCCTACCCCTCCATAAACATCAACTGAAACAACTGTTGACGTGACCGATCAAAACCGAGATACATCAATTCAGTCAGCTGACAGTGGCAGACTTACTAAACTAGATACTGAAAGTGGAACGTCCCCATCCCCTCTAACTTACTAAACTAGATACTTGAACGTTCCCTCCCTAGTTATACTCTCGGATGTTTGTCAGACGTTTGCGAGAGGTGGAAAAAATCCTTAAGATGAAATTTGTGTTCATTCGGGGTTCGAACCGGGGACCCCTCGCTTAGTAGTCCAACCTCCAACACAGTAACCACTAAACCACTGCGTGTGTCTAATTGAACGTAAAAACACGTTTTGCTCTCTTTTTTGTTTACGTCCAAATGGATTTCTAAACATTTGTACATAAATAGATCCACCCTATGCAATATGCAGTTTTCACAAAACGCAAACTCTGAGAAAAGAAACAAGATTCGCAAAAGATTTCATTTTTTATACCAATGGATAATGGAATAGAAGAAGTACCTAAAGCAAAAAGAAAGTTGCTCTTTCGAAACCACATACCTAACTTTATCTTTAAGAAATTTATTACTTTTTAGTTTCGTCAGCGCTTAAAGCTCTTTAACGGAACTGACAGCTTTGAGCACACTTCTTGAAATGTCACCCAAAACTAACAGCTAAAGCTAACACCGTTTTGTTTAGATTTCTATTGCGGGACTTTGAAATTTTATTTGTTAAGTTAATTTGATTAGGTACTGTTGAAAAATGATGTCTGGTGAACCTTCTCTGGCCAAGGACGCAGTGCTTAAACCCAGTGACCCCCTTCCGAGAAACGCAGCTATTGTCCGCGGCTATGATTGGAATAGGGGTATCAACTACTCTGCACTTTTGCGATCTTATATGAACTCTGGATTTCAAGCCACAAATCTTGGTCTTGCCATAGAGGAAGTAGAGAGAATGGTAACTGATCCTTTACTGTACATTGTACAAACGTTTAAATGACTAATGTATCATTACATGAAAAGCTCGAATGCAGGGAGAAACCACTACACCCTACACAAGAAGATATCCATGAATCTGATGAATTCATTAAAAGGAAGAACAATTGCACAATATTTCTAGGCTACACCTCAAATTTAGTTTCGTCTGGAATGCGGGAGACATTTCGATATCTAGTGGAGCACAAAATGGTAGATTGTATTGTAACAACGGCCGGTGGAGTAGAAGAAGATTTTATAAAGTGCCTCGCTCCAACATTAATGGGTGAGTAGTGAGTACAATACTCTCAATCTTACTGGCTTAACACTATCATATAACTTGTCAGGTACCTTTGAACTCCCTGGCAGAGAGCTGCGGATGAAGGGTTTCAATCGAATTGGCAATCTCCTTGTGCCCAATGACAATTATTGCAAATTCGAAGACTGGGTAATGCCACTGCTAACAGAGATGCTCATAGAACAAAACAAAAATCATGTACTTTGGTCGCCATCGAAAATTATTCAACGACTGGGAGAGAGAATCGGTAACCCGTCTTCCATCTACTACTGGGCTGCGAAAAATAAAATTCCTGTCTTTAGTCCAGCGCTGACCGATGGCAGCCTTGGTGATATGATGTATTTTCATTCGTTTCGCAATCCCGGCTTGATTGTTGATATTGTATCTGATGTGCGACGTCTAAATACAATGGCGGTCAAGGCAACTAACTCTGGAATGATCATCCTTGGGGGTGGAGTTATAAAGCACCACATCTGTAATGCGAACCTGATGCGAAATGGTGCAGATTTCGCGGTATTCATTAACACAGCATCTGAATTTGATGGAAGTGACAGCGGTGCAAGGCCAGATGAAGCTGTGTCTTGGGGGAAAATAAAGAAGGAAGCCGTTCCCATAAAGGTGTACGCTGATGCTAGTTTAGTATTTCCCCTAATAGTGGGTGAAACGTTCGCCAAAAGGCATTTTGCTAATAAAAATTAAAAATACTTAGAGTGCAGCTTTGTTTTTTGTTTTGTTGATGTTTTTCTTCAGCAGCTATTTATTTTTACTCAAGGGTAAAAATAACAAATCCAAAGCAAATGAAACGCCTGGTGGAGTTGATGGAAAAGCATCCTCCTCTTCAAAAGAGGTGTGAATGGGATGAATTTAAAACTGATTTAAAAGACGTTGCCTACACCTTTTTGGTAACCTTCTTCAGCTACAAATCTGCTGCAAGTTTAAGAATTGGAGGCACAGACAACGAACGAGTCCTTTGAGGAAGTTTGTATTCAATTTGGTTTAGCAGATAAAGAAGGCGTCCTTGTTTAGTCTAAAATACATTTGAAATTTAAAAATTATGGTTTATTATTCTTACGAGTCAGCATATTCCATGCTGATACTTACTTGTCATTTGGGAGATCCAATGGATTGGATTTTGATCTCATGGTTTTCCTTATTCTCGTGAGAGCCTTTTTGTTGGTTTCCGCTTCACTCTCATCTTCGCTACTCAACGATAGAAATATCGCAATAGTGTCCATATTTTGTGTTAAGTAGTTTCATTTATTCAAAATTAATGTAACAACACAAAATATATCAACAACAAATTTGAATGCAGCGATTAATTCAATAAAAATTATCTGACAGCTGTTGTTGTGGAATCTATGTGGAATGTAATGAAAATGACACCCATTGGGTTTAAGTCGCGAAATACTGGGGTGACAGCACATAACTTGATACAATCGAGCTCTGGCAGCACCTAATTTGTCTCGATCGAGGATACCTAATCGATTGAGACAAATTAGGTGCTGCCAGAGCTCGATTGTATCAAATTTCGTGCTGCCACCCCTGATAACAAATCGACAGTAAAGTGACACGACTCCTAAAACGATAATTGCCGTTCAATAGTAACGCCCGCGCCACTTGGAATAAGGGTGATTTACAAAGTATTGATCACCTCGGGCTCAATATCGGCGGTGACTGGTAACCTAGCTATAAAAGGTTGTGTTTTAGTTTGCAGTTTACTTGCAATTTCCACCCAAGTCACCAGAAAGGTTCCAACATTAGCTGCTGCTGTCAAGTCACTTCCACTTGGGATAAATACCTAGCGTGAATCTCGGAAGGACCTGGGGTTGAATTACCGCATCCGTGATTGAGTACTACGTGACTGAATTTGTTATTGTTTTGCAAGTAAAATCCACAAAATTCAGTGACGTATTGCTCGCTCATGGATGCGGTAATTCGACCCCTGGTAGAGTACTTTGCTGAGATAGAAGCTCAAAAAAGCGGGCCTGTGGTTGGCGTCTGGGGCAGTCGAATATTGCTCATCCGACCAAAAACAAATGAAAACGCATCGATTCGAAATTAATTTAAATTTTTATTATCATATACTTTTGTGTATTTCTATATCAATAATTATTCATCAGAAAACAGAAAATAAAAACAACTCGAGTATCTTTAGTAAGTTATTATTACATACAATAATAGTTTGTTTTACTTTTAATTACTTTTGTTCTTCGGTTTCAAACCGTCTCTCGTTCTGGTCGATACATACACATCTTAATAATCGTGATGAATAGTTTCACTTCGTCTATTTAATAATTTATTTTCAAAAATTCTATTAACTAATGTTTTAAACTAATCATAATTAAATTGCTATATATATATATAATTGTTTGTTGTTTTATTTACAAAAATAGTACACACACACATAAAATTGTGACGAATAAACGTTTATAACATAAAAGAGGGGGGAGTAGTACATGTTCTTTGTTTTTTATATTAATTTTGTTCATCTCAAATCGTGAGTATTCTTTTGGATAAATTTAGTTTATTGAGGATAAATGTATCATCAGTTATGAACATTTTGTTTATGAAAACATGTAACGTGAAAATTTGTTAGTAATACACATACATACGAGTACTTGTTGTATATATAAGTTAAAATTTGTTTATTTTTCTTTTTCTTTTTTGATTAAATTCTATGTTTATATTTATTTCATATATATATAATGCTAATTTGTTATATATCTTTCTTGACAAGCCCGTAGTTTTTTTTTTATAGTGATGTGTTTTAGAATGGGTAGATGTAAATAATTTATAATGACTTAATTGGGTATGGAACGATGATGTAAATAGATTCTTGTTTTGTTTTCTCAGTCGAGAAGGATGTGTGATGTAAGGCTTTTGTTTTGTTTAAAGAAAAATATTATATGTATTGTTCTTTTGGCTGGATGAGTAGGTACCGTTTCCCAAGTGAGTATTTATTTTGGGATAAATCTTGATGTGATTTAAGCTTGGTGATGGTTGGATACCGAGGTGAGTGGAAACGCGTCGTGTTTTAACCGTGTCATCTAAGTTGGGTGCTCTAGCAGCTGTTTAAATATTAACATTTGTTTCACTTGGCGACTTACATCTAAAAGACAAGCCATAGGTTGATGAAGTGCAAACGGACATCGAGTGAAAGGACTGAGCTTGTAACAAACAAGTAAAGTTTAGTCATCTAGCAGTCCTTACTGCTTCCCCATTGTTCTAATTACGAAAAAGAGAGGGTCCGGGCGATTTTGTGTGGAGACTACCGCCAACTGAATGACATCTCGATCAAGGAGGCATATCCGTTGCACCAAATCAACGCGATACTGAATAAGCTCAGGGGACCGTCTTCATTTCGATCATTGACCATTGGGCAGATACCCATACAAACTACGTCCAGGGCCTAAACTGCTTTTACAGTTCCCGGCAGATGCCTATTTCAGTAGAAGGTCATGCCATTCGGCCATCACTCCGTGCCTGCCACGTTCCCAGGGGCAAAAGATAGCATTATTGGCCTCGACAAGGAACACTAAGTTTTTAGCCTATTTGGATAATATCATCGTGAGTTTTGACCAGCAACTGGTCCACTTACGGACAGTGCTTCAACGACTGAAGGAAGCCTAAGAATTAACCCTTACAAATGTTAGTTCTGTCAGAGCAAACTCATCAGTGATCAAGGCATCCATGCGGGCCCGGACAAAATCAACGCAGTACAAGGTCTCGCACCCCCTATAAACATCTTCGGTAACATGTCCTGGCACCGAGGGTTCATCCACGATTTCGCTACGGTGGCCGCTCCATTAACAGGCCTACTGTCAATGGAGCGGCCAGAAGAAAGCCTATTAGATAGTCACAATGGCGTTCAATAATAGAAACAATCAGCGTGGAATACCCGCACAACAACAGGGAGACCGACCCCAACCGCAAGTCGGATTAGAAGGTAACCACGAGCGCCTAGAGAAATCATCATCTCCCCAGTTATAGCCTATGTAAAACGAAACTGTAAAATTGTTCTTTTGCTTTTTTTAACTACTTAAACGATTGAACTCAGTCTTTTTTCACGGTTTCGTTTTACGTATTGCTATAACTAGTGCCTAAGCCAGAGAAGAAAAGACACTCGACCAAAAGTGTGCGTTGGATTTATACCCTTTATTCGTCGAGTTTATGACCGTATGATGATTAGTGTAACATCCCACAACCGGTATATGATTACATTTGAGGATATAGAATGTTTATATAACGATGACTGGGAATAAGGTTTATTGGTACTGCCGAGAACCATAACGTTTACGAGTGCTACTTGAGTCCACGTGTAACCTCAAAATACGTTGAACTATCAGCTTCACATCCCGCAAATTCGCGGATGTACAGCTGGTCACATTTACCAGCTGAATGGTACCCAACAAATTGTGCTGCCAATGAAAACTTGTTACGTTACAAGAGCAGTATCCTAGCTCAAGGAGAACAAAGTGTCTCGTAATCAAAACAACACCAGGAGATTCGAACCGCCTTCAAGACCGGAACACAGTCTCTTCGAAACAGCGATGGAAATCTAGTGACCGAGGTGCAAGCAGCATTTTCAGCAGCTGCTATACGGGAATCATGTAGAGAGTGATTTTTTTTAAATTATTCTCTGCCCAATGGCTGACACTGCGACCTAAAAGATCTATTGTATCAAGTAGGGATGGTTTAGACTAAGAGACGATTGACCTAAGTGAAGGCCAGTATGTCCTTAGTAGCTGAATTCCTAGGCAAAACCTGCAATCTGTCTCTGGACACAAATTCAACTTGTTAAGATGGTATCTCAAGCCACAGTGGCCTGTTAGAAAGCCCACTAGCTTTCTAATACTTTTCTTATTTAGTTTCAGGAATTCCTTGTAGGAGAAGGACCTAATTAGTCTTTTTGATTGTCTTAAACCTGGGACATTTTCCCATTGGTTTAGGTGGAGTTGTTGTTCCCAATTGTTGATAAGTGGAGACTGACTAGCAGATTGTCGATGACTAGTGACCATAGGAGGGGGAGAGAACCCCATCTTGCGGGCAGCCTTTTGCTGCTGTCACCGAGACAGACACACCCCCAGAGGAGGATGTAATAATTTGACTTTCCAACATGGCTCTGATCCAGTGGTTGGTCGAGTCTTCGATACCCTTACTTCTGATCGCTTTAGCAATCGAGTCGTATCCGGTGTTATCAAAGGCACCCTCAACGTCAAGGAAGGCAAAAAGGGCGATATCCTTAGTCCGGAAAGTTCCTTCTACTCGTATCTTACTAACAAGATAATGAAGAGCACCTTCGGTGGATTTCCCCTTTCTGTACGCAAATTGACTTGAATGTAGAGAGTTAGATATAGCTAACTGTTCTCTAATAAGGACATCAATCAGTCTTTCCGTGTTTTTAAGAATAAAAGATGTCAGACTTGTAGGTCTATATGATTTAGGCAGTTCACTCGGCCTGTTGCCGCTTTTTGGGATAAAGATAATATTCACCTGTCTCCAAGAGTTTGGTATATATCCCCAGTTGTAACTTGCTCTAAATAAAGGCGATAACCATCGGCAGTATGATGTCGACAACCCTTTGAACTAGGGCTGGAAAGATACTGTCGCCACCAGGGGCCTTAAAAGGTTTGAAAGAGCCAATTGCCAATTTAACCTTGTCTGGGCTAAAGATTTTGCCAGATAGACTCTTGACTCTACTAGCTGTAGAGATTCAAGGATTGGTTGCGTTTGAGTTTTCGTGTGCTACACGAAAAGACGAACCGAGGAAGTGAACCTGGAGTAAGGTTTTAATGGTATCCGTTCGGTCCGTTGTGTAGGTTCCATAATTTTGTTTATTATTAGTCTGATTTTTGTGTAGAGCTTTATGGATTCTAGCTGCTACCGGCATATCTGATATGTCTTCGCAGCATTTTCTCAATTCTGAGTTGTATTTTGTGAGAGCGGATCTATATTCGTCCAACATTTTGGTTATTTTAGCTCGATTAAAGAGTTTTCTAACCTTCTTCCTGATATTGGCTAGTTGGTCATTCCACCAGTTTACTCTAGCTGGTTTAACTGACACAACTATTTTGGTAGGAGGTTAGCAACACATTATGACGAGAGAACATATCCGTTTTTGAGAGAACAAGTCCTCGATACTTATTCCAGTCCGTCGACTTGGGATCGTTTTTTTTTTGGGCCAGTGTCGATTGGCCAGGTATGTCAAACCTAATGTGTTGATGGTCTGACATAGAGGCTTAATCTGACACATGCCAATTTACAATGAAATTAGAGGTAAATGGACTAGCGAGAGTGAGGTCAATTACCTCCTCGCGAATAGCATTTATAAAGGTAGGTTTAGTACCCTTGTTAAGAATATCAACATTACTACTAACAAGAAAGTTTAATAGGTTAGAGAGAGTGATAGGGAAAGAAGAAATCCCACGTCCAGTCGATGAAGAACCAGTTCCACCACACAGTAGAGAAGAAGTTGGCTTAGCTATAAAAAAGATTAAGAACAACAAGGCCGCAGGCTCTGATGCTTTACCAACTACTAGGATGTGGATAGAAGAAAGCATGAATGACACCTTAGTGGAGATCCGGCGGACAATTACTCTAGGAAACCATTGCTGCTTCGGTTTGGTAAAACAATTGGGGTCAAAACTCCTAACTCGAAGGACAAAATGTGTGCCAGTTCTGCTTTATGGCGCCAAGTGCTGGACGATAAGCAGGATAGAAGAGCCAATACTGCGTGGAGGGCGAATGGAGGAGAAGATATAACCGCGAAATCTACGAGCTGTACCAAGGTATTGATGTAGTCCAAAAAGCCAGAATGCTTCAGTTAAGAGGATCTTCGACTTACGAGCCCCTTGAATCGAGAAGACAAGGAAGACCCAACCGTTTTAAAAGCCAATATATCGCGAATGCCTTAGTGATTGGTCTAGATCTAGATAACTGGAAACAGCGTGCCCGGGATCGCAGAGGATGCAAGACTGCGGCTTCACCACGACAAACAGATCGACAACAACCGAAAGTTTAAATAAGTCTTTGATTTTAAATGCGTCTGAACTGTAAAACCCTTTCTCCAACTCACACCCAAGTTATGCTTACAAGATCCCATAGTTGAAACGGTACGTAATGAAGTTTTTCATGAAAAAATTAACCGAAATCAATTGCTTACCTTTTTGTTTCAGTTTTTTTCTACGTTTTACTTTTGTTGTTGCTGTTGCTGCTGCTGCTGCTGCCGTTGCAATTGCCATTTGTCTTTCTAAAGCTATTGTTGTTGTTGTTGTTTGCATTGTGGAGAGGTGTTCTCGTTGGACCTGTGTCGATACACTCACCATTTTGCTCTCTCCACAGCACCTGGCAAAGAGCTCATCAAATCACATATTTTCATCAAACTTGGCAAAATTACTCTCCCACTGAAAGCTGTTTGCATCTTTTGGTAAGCCAGCACTGCCGCCGCCATTGCTGCTGTCGCCATTTGTTGCTTTGTTATGGGCACCGCCATGGGTGCCAGGTGGAGGCGACTTAAAGAATTCATCATCCTCGAATGGGTCTTCGCTCTTCTTGGCGAAAATATTTATCGACTCGGACTTTTTGATCAGTTCCTGCCGCTGTTGTAGCTTGCTGTTGAGCCGCAGATTGTTTTTCTTTGGTGGTTCCGGATTCCATTGGTCTTCCTTTTCGAAATCAAACTCAGCCTTTGAGAAGTCATCCTCGAAGGCGTCATCACAACAACCAACAACACTGCCGCCACCAATGCTCGGCTGATCGTTATCGAACTTGGAGATTGTTACACGATCGTCAAAGCGAAGCTTCTGTGTTGGATTTGTGTTGCTGTTGCTGTTCGAAGTGCTGACGACCGGAGGTGCGGGCGAGAACTCACTATCGAAGGTGGTCACCGAGTGTAGACTGCCGGCAATGTGTTTTTCCTTGTCAGAGAAATCATTGGAAAATCTAAAAGACGACTTTGTGGCAGGTGTGGTCGTTGAAGCAGAGTTGAAGCTGGCGGGTGGTGGCGAATTGAAGTCACTCTCGAAGCCGTGCTCTTCAAAATTGAATTTACTGCTTGTGTTGGAACGGGGTGTATCCTCGAAGTCATCGAAATCGAAATCTGCTCCTCCGCGTGGGTGTTTCATGGACTTTGGAACAACTGGTTCGTCGAACACCTCGTGCTTGGGTGGCACCACCTTGTCTGAGTAGAAGGTGGCCTCTTTCTTGGCCATGTAGCGAGGAGTTTCGTCATCGTCATCGTAGCTGTACTTGTCGCTGGTGGGGACCTGCTGTCGTCGTTCGCTTTCCATGATGCGCTGATGCATTTCATGGCGTCGCCTGTTTAGTCGCTCAAACTTGTCCTCATCCGTTGGCTGCTCGTATTCGTCGTAGTTGATGTAATCGTAGTTGTCGCGATGTGATCCGTAGCGTTGAGATTGACGTGTCTCTGATGGAGGCAGCTCCTTGCCGCTACGCGATCGTGGTTTCTTTCTAAATCTAAAATATTGGCCATCGGTTAGGGAATGTTGTGAATGAAGTTCTCTATTTTTGTTACTTACCTTCGATCCTTTTCGCCATCCGAACCAGATGGAGTGTTGCCCAGTGCTCGTCGGCTTTCAGCTAACCGCCTCTCGGACTCGGATGCGCTTGATGGACGCTTCCATCCTTTCTGTCCGTGCCCCGGTGGTGGAGGTTCTGCAACAATTTGAAGTGAATTGCTTGTCACGAGTGGTTAGCGCTTACACTTACCTTCACCATCCCAGGGACTAGAGCCACTACTCTTTCGCATTCGCTGTGGACCCTGATTGGGCCTCTGCAAGCTCCTCGTATCCAATGGCACTACCCTCCTTGACTGGACCTCATTTTCCGAGTCCTGATCGTAGTCATCGCCCACAGGCATGGTGCTGCCTACTCCACCGGTGGGCACACGCATTTTCATGCCCTTCCGCAGTGACCTCGTCTTCTCGGCGCCGCCCATGTAACGTTCACGGAACTCCTCACGACTCTCCAAGCTGCCGTACACGTCTCCACTGCCGAAACTTTTACGCCGGCGATTACTGCTTTCATACGACTCAACGCTGTCGCGATCGAAACTCTTGCGATCGCGCTCGTAGATGTAGTCGCGCGACTTGTAGGACCTTGGACCAACGCCTCCGACAAAGTTGTCTTCGTAGATGTTCTCGTAGTCTCTGCGAGCGGGTTTGATCTTATCAAAGCTCCCGTCGCCGTAGTACTGTGGCATCTTGCGATCTTTCGTGTCTGGCGATTCACCGTACGGCTCGAAATCATAGTTTGGACGCATGTACTCGCGGTAGTACTTCCTCTTGTCGTAGCCCTTATAGTCTCTTCTATCATAGGCTCCATGTGAGGAAGGAATTTTGTGCTCACGCTTATCGAACACCGGTGGTCCATATGTCGTACGTTCGTAGGCACCACGATCGAATGATCGCGCACGACCCTCCTCATCTTGCGGAGACCAGGTGTGGTGTGGACCGGTGTGGTACCACTGAGGGGAATCTAAAAAAACTCAAATAGAATAGATCCAACTACTGCCTCTATGAGCAACTTACCAAACTCAAAGTTCTCTCGACTGCGTGAGATTCCTGGTTTGATCTTCCGCTCTCGTCGCTTGTTCATCTCCTCTTCGTATCTAAACAAGTAAAAAGCAATATATAAAAACATTCTCTTGTCCGTCGGTACTGCAAGAACTTACTCATAGTCCTCGTCGCACGAGTTCATTCTCCTGGCATGCCGCATGTAGTAACCATGCCTGTCAGCGCCACCCACCACAGCTGGGGGGATTCGCTTTTTGTAGTCGGACGTCTCATCATCCCACGGACTTAGGTCCCTCGATGACGACGACGTCTGTCCTTTGGGCCATCGTTTGTTGTACTCCTCGCCGCCGGTACGGTTCCAATCCTCCTTCCCATCCGAGGAACAAGGCGACTCACCCTGCTCCTTTGCAGTCAGCGCCACCTTTGGCGATTTCAAACGATGTTTACCGCCATCCATATCGGCGGCTTTGTCAAATACCGCCCACGATTCTTTCGGTGATTTCGGAGACTTCCCACCTGCGATCTGCTTCGTCACTGCTGCGTCCGACAGACCAGTATCCGCGTCCGGTGATGACCCACAGACAACGTCACTCAGTGAGCCAGAATTCAAACCTTTGCTGGCATCGATGAGATTCGAAACGGCCACCAATTGTGGCGGTATCGGCGACTTTGAAAGGGGTGACTTGGAGAGGGGAGATTTTTGGACAGGTGCTGGGGATTTCTGCAGAGGAATGGGCGACGTGGACATATCATTGAATTGGGACGGTTTGCCTATGCCGGTTGACATCGCCGCAAGCGGTGACCTTCGCATGGCGTGCGGCGACCCACCGTTGTTCTCCATCGCAGCCGGGGACTTTGCCGCCGCATTGTTGGGTGAGAGATGTTCTCGCGAATCCAACGACAAATTGGATATTGCACGATTCATAAGTTCGTCGATTTCCAAATCATCTTTGGTCGTTGACGATACAGTCAGAGTGTGAAGGAACTTATTGGATCCCTTCTTGCTGCTGGCTTGGTCGTCTTCCTCTTCGTTTTGATTACTCTCTGGACTACTCTCCACTGGAGACTTTTGATCATCATCTGCGGCCAGATCGCCGTTGTTACTATTAAAATCGTCGCAGAACTCTGGAAAGTCTTGCAAAAGGTCCTCACTCTGGGTTGGTGGTGGTGGTTTCTCGAACAAATCCTCCACCAGAATGATATCCCGCAAAGCTGCGTAACGATCCTTTGCATGCGATATTGCTTCGGTGATTTTCGGGTCGATTTTCGGTATAGGCACGGTTGTGGGTGATTTCTCGTCATCGCTAAACTGCGCGAGGGTGTTCGTTTCGGGGACTGTCCCATTAAGACTCTCCGCTTCGTCGTCTGCCTCTGGTGAGCTCTTTTGGTCTGTGCTGTCCTGATGCAGCTCTTGGTCAATTATTTCCCGGAAGACAGCGTATCTATCGGCGGGGGGTACAGCGGCGGCTTTCGGGGTGTCATCCGCCTTCGCGGGGATCGCTGCCGAGGGGCCAATCTCAAATTGAGAGAAGTTTGCGATGAACGGCATCGGCTCATCTTCACCAAAGTTGTCATCGAATTTGGCCACAAAAGTGGCATCGGGCATCTGGTCAAAGTTTACCTTAAATATTGGCGGACTATCTTCGGGAATCAAAGAAGGGGGAGGAGGAGGAGCGGCCGCTGCCACGTCTACCTTGTGTTTGGGTTTCTTTGATTTTTCAATAAATTCCGAGAGATAAGTGGTTAATTCCACTAGGGTCATTGTACTTAGCTTCGATGTGGGCACGCTGAGCTTCGCAGCGAGCTCGTCTATTCCCAAAGTCAACAGCTGGCTCAGGGTGATATCTGGCAAGATTGAGGCCTCCTCTGCATCGTCATCTGATGGTTTTACCGGAGCCAACTGCTCTGTTATCGCCTCAGTCTTATTTTCGTAGATCTCCTGTCGGCGAAGGCGACCTCTAGTTTGCGGCGGTGGCAAAAGTGGCGGTACACTACCCGGCATCGGTTGCAGGTAGTCATCTTCATCATTGCCTGGTTTTCGCGGGCGACCAGGGCCCGGGTAGGTGCCCTCTGATCGGCCAATACGTCGCGACGGCAATGGTATCGGCGGAACCGACGCATCGTGTGTCGATGTGTTGCGACTCTTATTCGTGGACGACACACATTCATAGCGACTTGTCGGCGGCGCCGTGATCCTTGGCCGAATGACAATGTCGGAGAACTGCTTCTTCGGCGGCAATGGTGGTGGTTCCGCGTGACTACCCGAATCTGGGCGCGGAGGTGGCTCAGGCGCCGCTTCGTTTTCACTGAGAGAATCACTCTCTTGCAGGCGACGCATGTTTATGCTGTTCGAGTCGCGCTTAGAGAACTTTTGACCGAAGAGATGCGGCATTTTCTTGGAACTAATACTGCTGATCACATCGACTGTGTTCTGTTTGAACACACTGGGCCGATTACGAACGCCAGCCGTTGGAGATTCGCTCGTTTGCCGCTCAACTCTACGATGTTGCTGCAGCTGATTGGCGTTTGCCGCCGACCAACCGGATTCTGGTGGCAAATTCACTTGCAGCGGGCCATTGAACATATTTTCCTTCTTTGCCTCTACTGTGCTGATTTTCACCTCGGGAAGCAGTCCCGCTGCTCCATTGCTAGTGGGAAATTCAAACTCAAACGGATCGAGTTTGCCAAAGATATCGCCATCCTGGAAGGGATCGCTCTTCTTGCGCGTCGGCGAGAAGGGATCAGTGTCGCGCGGCAACATAACCGGATCCGTTGGATGACCATCTGCTTTGGTGAAATTATGAGTAAAATTTAAATTAAGAGCTTTTGTGGTACAACTATGGCTATTCAACGAACTTGTCTGTCTGTCGGTAGTCTGGTGAAGCTCTGCATCTGCACCAGCTGCTGTGGCATCGTCCATAAGCACATCGTTGCTGCCGTCGGAGCTGGAGACAAATTGTGCCGTAAAGCCTGTCGTCTCCGGACCGGACAGATCCTTCAAGACTTTCTTTGGCGGATTCTTTAGCTCTTGGAAGAAATACTTCTTATCGACATATGGCCGAATGCGACCCGTGCCCAACGGGTCCAGATCTGAAAAAGCGTCTATATATTGACTACTATGAGTTGCATTGGCCGATGCGACCGAATTGCTTAGTAATACTGAGTTATTTGTGATGGTAGTTGTGGTTATATTACTATTTGACACAAGGCTGTCGTTAGTAGAGGTTAGTAATGATGGAGCTGAATATTTATTTGTATTAGTGCTAGTACTAAGATAATCCTCACCAGATAACTGCGATTCATCATTTTGCGGTGCCGCAGCGTTGCCAACAGTGGGTGCAGCACTTGTAGGTGAAGAGTTTGTTATCCCCATACTACCGGCGTTTGCTGATGATGACAACGGCGGTGTATGATGAGTGTTAGCGGCTGCTGTTGTTGTAACCGCTGTGCTGGACATGATCGCTGTTGATGGGATAGGTATAGGTGTGGTGGTTGAACCAGCGACCACGGATGCGGCTTTTGTTGTGTCGAAAACATCGCTCTGATCGAGATCGTTTAACCAGTTGTCTGTGGTCGACGAGAGACTGGAGGCATTTATTTGATTTTGTTTCGGGGACTGAGAGGACAGTTTATTCGAGATGGATGGGACACCAGATATGGTGGTCGTGGAGGATATTATGGAGTCGGGAGGTTTATTGGGTTTTGAGTGCCGCGAGCGCGTAGATTCCGGCGGCGGTAGAAGATTGTACGTCTGAAATACAAGCAATACAATTAAGGAATGGCTAACAGTTAAACATGGTAAATAATTTCACGAATCGAAACAAGGGTTCAGTCTATTGCCAGCTTTGTGAATGGATACAATGGCCGCCAAGAAATCTAGTACAACAAAAAGTGTAATGGGTTGTTTACTGTCAAACAGCGAGTCGGAAACTTGATTACTGGAAGACAATTAGAGCTGTGCAAAATGGCAGTTGTTGCTACTTTCGGTAAACGAATTAATAATCATTTTGGAAAAACGAGGCGCCATTACATTTTGCGGTAAGTACCTTGCAATCCTCATAAATTGACTGGGCTGAACAGATGGAAGCCAGATCTATCTATATCCGACGATCTGCTCAAAAGAGAACGTGTTGCGTATTTCCGATTTCTCTCTTCGTTACCTTCCGCTTCACACACGGATAGACATATGTATAATGATTTTTAGCCGTGAGTCATACGTGTAAAGAAATTGGGAATAACTCCCCACATCAACCGAGCTTTATGGGGTAAGGTATAACTACCACCCGTCTAAATTTGTCCACTTCTGACTACCTTTCTGGTGTTAAACGTTGGCTCAACTTTCAATCAAGCTGTTCACAAGTGCGCAGTGAATTGCTGGGGAACAAGAAAATTAGTGAAGCTATTTCTATTTTGCAAGAGTGTCTGGCTTGTCAGTTCCTTCACCCAAGTCAAATGCAAGCTAGTAAGGTACTTCTAGTGCCGTACGGATATTGTTGCATGCCCTTTACTCCCCTTTCTTCTTAGATGTTAAAATAAATTGTCATCGCAACCCTAGGCCTACGACAATTATTCGGAACTAATGGAAGGGACTTTTTCGAGCGTTTAGACTCCTCACTTTATAATAGTTCAAGAAGACAGCGCTCTGGACAATGTTCTTGTAGAGCTTTCAAGTGTAACAACATTCCAGCATGTGCATATGAAGAAATACTATTATTTTCGTTTTGCCCAGTGATTATAAGCAGAAAGCAATACCAAGACTGCATTTATCTCTTTAAATTACCAACTTTATAACCCTTAAGCCATATACTACCGTTCGTTGCATAATGACTGTATATGTCTCCCCAGTTACATTTTAAGAAAGCAAAGCCCACACAAAAATAGATACGACTACGACTGATTAGATTTGAAGGAACTGCGCTGTTGATTCTATCTGCGCATCGCAGATAATTCCAAAATAAAATAAATAACATCTATATTTGTTATTTGATTGCATATACAACTCAACTGTTTAAGTGTTTACTATGTGACCCGCAATGACTTACCGGAAAATTAGTAAACGAATCGCCGAATGGATCTTCATCGGTTAGGCCTTTGCCCGTCGGTGTCGGCTCGCTTGGTGTGATGCGTTCCATTTGAGTAATACCACGTTGAATTGAGCTGAGCTCCTGTTCTAGATCGACTAGATCAGCAACTGATTCCGGAGACATCTAGATCAGGGGGAACACAAGCAATAATAATTATTTATGTGTTGGCGATAATGCGAAATAGAATCAGTGCCAGCAAAGATAACAAATAGACTTACCTCCTTGACATGCGAAGATTTTGCTCCGTCTAAGTTGTTCATTTTATTGCTACTGCTGCCGCTTAGAATCGACGCAGCATCACTGGCTGATGCATTTTTTACCGACAGCGTTAGTGGCTGATGCTCGTGAATTGTTTTGCTTTGAATTTGTTGGCGGGCCAGTTCGATTTCCTTCTTCTTGAGTTCAAAAACGACTTGAAAGAGGTCACGCATCGCTAGGACAACCTGTAGTAAGAGAGTTTTGATTAACTTTTTTTATTGCATCAGTTTAAAAGAAGGAAATGCGTAGAACGCGCTAAAGAATGAAAGATAGAGGGTCTTCCTAATGAGGTTAAAAAGGGCTATTCTCATTTAAGTTATTAAGTTAGTCACTGTCGGAAGGACGTTCTAATCCTTCTCGATGAATCGCTCTTTTGTGGAAGATTTCTTTCGCCATGTTCAGCGAAGGGAGATCTGATAACGAATGGAAATCTCTAAGTTCTGAAGAATTTTATCATGAACTGTCTGTTTACACATGATAATCTATTTTTTAGTGGAACAATTGTTAGATTCTTGTTTGAGTACGAATCGGAGCAATGCCTTGAAGCCGGTAGGATGTACTCCCTTCCTAACATTGTCATGCACTCTATTCTGTGTTAGCTGTAAACACATCGCGGATAACCGAGACCTCACACCTACATTCACTTTTAGGTCAATAAACGTTCAGAAAAAATACCAAAATGTCACAAAAATTACGCTTATTAGCTTATCAGATAAAAAATGTAAACAAAAGCTTAGCAACCGCACTCCCATTACTCACCTGACTAGCGGCTTTATCAGTCTTAATTCCAAAAAAACGATGGCCACTATCTGGGGAACCGAAGATGTAGCCAAATGCCCTCGAGTCGGTCATATCCTGAGCGATAAACGATATCTTATGCACCGGATGATGGTACAACGAGTCACTAGTCTTCTCATCTCGCAACCGCAGACCATCGATTGTCACATGAATTGTGATGCGTTGTTTGTGCTCTCCTGCGGCACGAATGGCCATTTTTAAATCTTGTAGGGCTTCTTGGCACATACGATCACCGCGTGCCTCGCCCACCTCCAATATGCCGATGAGTTTTGCCTTGAACTGAACACCATCGCCAAAGAATCGACCTGGGTCATTTCGATCTACGAAAAAAACGAAAATACAAACCAAACAAAAGGACATTAATACAATTTATAAGCAGAAATTTAAAGGTACTCGTATATGGAGTTTTAATATATGTACTTTTTGGATTGTGCACTTCGTGTTGGGAAGATGTGGACGATGCCAATGACGAGGAAGACGACAGTTTCGAGACCAGACTCTTCACCATTTTCCACAAGCTCGACACTTAAAATTTGCTTATATTTTCCAACTGACGTCACCGGGAGAGTAGAATAATATTCTTGAATACTTTTTTGTGCGGCAAAAGCGCACAGAGGGACGGCGGACAACAAACGAATTTATTCTGTTTTGGAGTACATATTTTTATTAACTAATCATGTATGACGACGACTGCGACGAACACCACGAACTTGACTACGACAACGAGCGCTGGCGCTGGGGTGCAAGAGTACGCGACGGGGGCGACTTGTCCAGCAGCCAATGCGAAAGATACATTTGAAGGGGAGAACGGAGAAGCGTATATAGTTTTCTGTTTCCTTTCTGCTTTTCAATTAACTCGACAAACAATTGATTGTGTGATGATGATGATGATGATGCTCCGCGCTATTGTGTTATTGCGATCTTTGTGTAGGCTTTCTTTCTTCGTTGTTCTCTATTCATGTGTAAAATGGAACGGATTAGGCGATTTTTTTCATTGAAAAAAAAGAAGAAAAGGCGATGCAAAGTAATTTTTCTATTACTGGTGCAATCACAGCAGACTACCGAACATAGCCGATTGCTAAATTACAAGCAAAGCACCAATCAAGCCAACAGTAGCAACAAAATGTATTAGCGGGTGGCGGAGATGAAGTGTAAAAAACAACATTCCAAACGAGATATTCCAAATGTCAAAATGCGTTGGAAATTTGGAATAGCCTGGATAAGTGGGGTTGCGTTCGTGAGCGTGGTGTGTTGCGCGTAGACGAGGTAAGTATTTTAATGGAAAGTAATTTCTTTGTTGCAACGCTGGTTACAGAATGAGAATACAGTCCATCAGCCGAGACAGAACTGCCATATAAAAATTATTTACTGATAATTAGTGATAAACGAAAAAAGAGTCGTGGAAATTTTTAAATACAGCGGACCAATAAAATCTATGATTTTTTACAAAACTCTACACAAAAGTTGAAATTTAAACAAGAGTCTGGCAGCACTTTTCGCCTTTGTCTTCAAAGCAAAAAATAAAATTGTTTGTTTCCGCCGGCCGTTAATGTACTTTTTTTTTTAAATGTTTGTTTAAAGCGGTTATCGATGGCATACGTAAAATAAAAAAAGCAAGTCCCGGATCAATTCAGGCAAATTTCGTTAATCTCCTTTAGACTAGCAGATCGTTTGCAATGGTTAAAAGGTTTGAAATTACAAAAAAAAGAATATTTACAAATAATATCGACTACCCAGTGATATACGAACGAAGCGATCAATGTTTGGTTTAAATAGGCCTAAGTTAGGTTAAATTAAGTCCAACATTTTGTTCTGATGATTTGCAGTTGGTAGCGAAAGATTAAAAATTAAAGAGGATCCACCTAAGCATCTTGCAACCACGCTCCTTTTAACGAATAGACTGGACAATTGAAAATAACTGATTGACTGAACGTCTACCTATTGAAAGATGATAATTAATAATCACCATCAACGTAACAGTTAGTAGGTACCTAATTTTTAGAAATTCAGATTGGATACGGGTATGTTCCTTATCCTATTGTAGAATCAGCCAGTGGTTAAGTCACTTGGAAGTATTATTATTCGGGAATTGCCCTTTCACACGCTCTCTTCTGCATCTAACTTTGCAAAAAGTTTAGCAGACAAACACGAGAGCGTGGCACACATGTTCCCTACAAATCTAGTTTTAAGAAATAATATCTAACGATTTATTCCAATATGACAAAACAGGTGGTTGAATAAAAATCTTTCCATTGGGTTAACATTTCTTTTGTTTACACAAATTGCTATCGATTTTGTCAGCAACCATTTTTTTTTTGTTAAAATCAATAAATAATAACAAAAATAGAATCAGAAGTCCTAATTTTAAATTATACCGATATCGATTGCAACATAAAAATTGAATTAAAGATGAAGCAGAGAAATAGTTTGAAAAACCCTACGTCATAGGAATAGAATCCAGTTGTTTTTTAAGCTTGTGAGATCCATTGCACTAACACCAATGGCACTTTTGCTTCTTGTTCAATTACACTACTTACCATGACGTGACGTGTAATGATTAGGTTATTACAGCATTTATTGTATGCCTTTTACACTGCATGAGTCTGTTTTGACAGTGAGAACTATCCGAAATTGATATTTATGGCCACTTCACGTTGACATGCAGTCTAACATTGTGGATGTTCAAGTATCTAGTTTAGTAAGTCTGACATCTGACTGACTTGATGTATCTCAGTTTCCATCGGTATGTGTGTTCATAACAACCTTCGTTGGAACGACCATATACACGAAGTCGCCAAGAACGCTGCGAAATGTCTAGGTTTCCTCAAACGGTGCAAGAAATATTTTACCCCTTCTGATCTGGCTAATATATATAAGGCGTTCATTCGCCCCAAACTTGAGTACAATTCTCATATCTGGTCTGGTGCGCCAAAAACCACACTTCACCTACTGGATAGGATCCAAAATCGGGCGATAAAACTAATCGGAGACCCAAATATCGCGAATTCAATAAATTCGCTTGAACATCGCAGAAATGTAGCATATCTCTCACTGTTTTATCGTTACTTTAACAAACAGTGCTTAACTGAAATCGCCAGCTGCATTCCGCCCCTTCAACAATTCAACCGCAATACTCGTCATGCTAGGAATGCCCATCAGTTTACCATTCAGCCTATTTTCGGTCGTACTATGAAATATAGAGATTCTTTCATAAGCCGTACAACACGAATGTGGAATGCCTTACCTATCTCTGTGTTTCCTCCTCAGTACAATTTACAGGCATTTAAAACCAATGTGCATCGGAATCTCCTATCTTCCTTATCCCAATTTCCTTAATGCCCGCGCTGTGTATACACTATAAGAGTAGTCATAACCTCTTTAGCGCGTGTTGATTATAAAAAAAAAAAAAAAAAAATTGGCCTAGATCGGTCACATGGGCAGATGTGTCTGTTGACGTTTATGGAGGTGTAGCCGACGAATCTAGTCAAGAAATTTGTGATTGAGTACTAAGTTGACAGTTCGCATATGTGGCTAACGTAGGAAAAGTGACGTTCCCGACCAATCTAGTTTTAGCGTTCAGGTTACATCTAGACCAGACGAATCTAGTCGACTTAAGATAACTACGTTTTTGAATTTGCACTTTTTTTAGAATTGCTAAGGCACGCGTTTACTAAAGTCCGTCAGCTGGCGTGCACGTGCTGTCTCAGAAATTTGTATTGGTCCAGATTAATCACGTGAACTGTTTTTTTCAGTTGAACTTCCTTGAGGGGATATCGTCAAAACTAGTTAAAACTGCTTAGCTGAGTTGATTTCTCAGTTGATATTTGGATTGTTGACATATGGATGTAGTAAAAGTAACACTAACCACCAATCAAGTTCTTGCGTTCAGGAAAACTTTTGTCGAGAAAAATCTAGATTTGTTGTAGGTATTTTAAAAAAATGTAAGTTGAAAATTGGAAGAAGGGACACACAACATCGACGAGTCGGACAGAACGTCACGATAGACAGCTATAACTTTGAGGTAGTTAGGGACTTTATCTACCTCGGTTCCGCTATAAACTCTGTAAATGACATCAAAGCAGAGATCAAGCGAAGAATTACACTTGCCAATCGCTGTTTCTTTGGCCTAAGAAGGCAATTAAGAAGTAAGGCCTTGTCAAGAAACACCAAGGAGATTCTATATAAGACCCTTATCATCCCAGTCCTGCTGTATGGTGCAGAAGCATGGACATTATCGAAGGCGGATGAGGATATCCTTGGACGTTTTGAACGAAAAATTCTTCGTGTGATCTTTGGTCCCATTTGCGTTGATGGGATTTGGAGAAGGAGATATAACAGCGAACTCTACGAGCTGTACAGCGACATCGACCTTGTCAGAAAAGTGCGGATCAGCCGTCTGAGATGGCTAGGACATGTAGAGCGTATGGACAACAGTGCTCCGGCCCGAAGAGTCTTCAACTCCAACCTTGAGGGACAACGCAGCAGAGGAAGACCTCGCCTGAGGTGGCGCGCACAGGTGGAGGGGGACCTCAACCAACTTGGAGTGCGCAACTGGAGGCAGTTAGCCAAAGACCGAGCTAACTGGGGAGGCGTGCTGGTTGAGGCCCGGGTCCACCCCGGACTGTAGCGCCACCTAAGTAAGTTGAAAATTGGTGGTAACTCAAAGAGGTCTTAGCATTAACGCATTTAATATTACCAGAAATGTATATGAACTAGAAAGGTATGAATTATTTTACTATGTACAATAAATACGTAGTTCGTTATGCGCATCCATGACTTACCACCAAATTGTTTAACCATGTTATGTTATGTTAGATAAATTGCAAGCCACTATCGATAGTTTCTTCTTGTTTTGTGTATGTTTCAGTGACGTGTGCGGGTACAATTTATTGTTTAAACATTGTACTAATGTATGTGTCTCTTTCTAGGCGTGTATTTTTGGTAAAAGAAGCAGAACAAATTTTGTGTTTCGCTTTAAATTTGTTGATATTTTACTCACATTTGCATGGACTTGTTTTCTTCCTTAATGTTTGCATGCTCTTTAAAAACTGTTTAACATCCGTTTTCTTCTTTCTGTTCTATACGACTTCCGGCGGCTTTCGAATTCCACACACACGTTAACCGTTACTCAATACTCAATTCTCTATAAATGATGTTCAGTTGCTTTTTAAACGGTTTATTTATGAATAGCATTTAAATTCATATCACAGTGTTGGAACTACTATTTTTATATTTTGCTTCGTATTAAAATTATTCACTTTTTATGTGGTTTATAATATTCTACGCTTGATAATATTGCACGTTAGTAGAGGATCACTATTTTCAACTTTAGCTTAATTGTAATTTTAACTGTTTGCCATAAAATTTTCTTATTATTATTTACATTCGGAGGGGTGGCTGTCAAAGCGAAGATTTTTTTTTGTTATTACGGCGTGCGCTGTTCTTTTTTTTATGGGAATTTATTCCAAAGGGTGCAACACCGGTGAATGATGTGTGGGTATTGATTTTTCCCGAAATTCATCCCTTAAACTTGATTTTGGGTTATATTCTAATAATCGCACACAGAACTTTGCACAGAGGATGATTTATATTTAATTTCACTTCGGGCTTTATTTTCACAAATCTAAATTTGTGCGAAATTTGTAACTTTCCCAAATCGTAGTTATATGGACACGTTTTTAAATAAGGACTTACTTTGGAAACTCTTTGGGAGTTATATAAAAGGCCCTATTATTGAAGTCTTTCGTAGTTTTTCAAATATTTTTTGTTGTACAGGATTCTTTCCGATTATTAAAGAAATTTAATAGTTTTTGAAGATTTTTTTAAGTTTCTGGTATAGGAAATTATGTATTAGGGTATTAGTTTTGTGTAAGAAATTGATTCATCTCTTTTCTTGAGGAACTACGCGTTTTCACTTTATCAATTTCAATTGAAGGATATTGAATTTCGGTTAAATTTTATGCGTAGTTTATTTAAGAAGAGTTATATTTTCGAAAGGAGATGTATTTAGTTATTATTTGCGAATGTAAAATTATGAAATTTCGATTTTTTCACCGAGACAGGATTCGTCCGCCCTACTAAGTGGAAGAAATATATATTAATTTTCCAAGTGTGTTAGTATGTTGAAAAATTCAATGGAATTGATGTTTTATAGCAAGAAAATGTCAGAGTTTAGGTAGTTTTAGTCAGCAAATTTGTTAGCGCATGACCCAAGAAATGTCAACGGATATTGAGATTTGAAATATTTTGTTTACTGTTTTGTCATTTCAGATAAATGAGAATTAATACGTCAGAAAAGTAAAAGCAAAATTTTAAATGTAGCATGAACTCACAACACTTTGTGCAAAGAATTGATGGATGGGCAGTTACTGTGTAAACTTGAAGTAGGTACCTATAGCTAAAGGGAAAGCATGGACAAAGTCTGTACCGCTTTGTCGTTCTTTTGAAGCAGTTTTTTTAAAACTTTTGAAATACAGATTTCTAAGAATATACATGTAACTGGCCGCGTTCCTCTGCCCGCTAGACGTCTAGCACAACATATACCAGATGAAGAAATGCTCGCGCTAGAGTGTTAATTTTGCAAACGTTTGAACGATTTTTTATATGAACATTGACAGTTCAACTCTCAAAAACAAAGAAAATCGCAGTTTAGTAGTTTCCTAATAGGATAGTAATAAAACTCTCCTTTCGGTGACTTCGTTTCCATTATCCTTGTTGAAAAAATTAAGCTTGTAGTGCGTACTGCTCAACTTAATTGCGTAGTCTAATTTTATCTCTGGAGACATTTTTGTATGGAAACTCAAGCTTAGTAGGACGCTGCTCGAGCTTAACTAAAGCCCCTATTATGGAAGACAACTACAACCAAAACAAGGTTGCCTTTCTCCAATTGGGATTATCGATTACAACTAGTTGTCTGTCAAAAGACAACCATCATCCTATGAGTAGACAACTAATAAAATGGTTGTCTTTTCAGTTGTATGTACGTATTATAGAAGACAACTGAGTTGTGTTGGAGTTGTCCTGAATGTCAAAATCAGACAACTGCTTTTTATCAGTTGTGTTGGATGGTTTTGGATTTCTTGAACGAAAAGGATCAGCTTTTTTAATGAAAAATGGACAATAAAATGTAAGAAGGATATGAAATAAAAAATGGATAGTAAAATGTGCGTTTTAAAAGTTAAAAATTCACGAAACCAGCGCAATTTGATCGGCTGAATTTTATAGGAACAACCTGATCTGGCCGGGGTAAAGGACAGTTTGGTTCAACAAAAAAAATATTGACAAAGAATGGCAAAAATTAGCTTTAGAGCTCAATAGTATCGGATCGGACCACCTTCAAGGATTGGAAAAGAATGAGAAAGGGTTCGTTAATAATGCGAAATAAGAATTTTTCTACACACAAACATTTTTTGCAGGGTTGGTTCATTACAAGGCCAACTTAAAGAAAAAACTGGCCAGCTCTTCGAAGACGAGAATGCAAGCGACGAAGAGAATGTGCAACCGGAAGATACTGCTGTAGCATTCACATCCGCACAATCTGTAAGAGCACCTAACAGGAGGGTACGGCATACGGGTGAAAACTATTGAAGAAGAGAGAATTGCCTACCTCAAAACGCAAACATGGAACCAAACGAATATGCTAAAAACAATTAGACAAATCGAAAAAGTGAATTACAGAAACTGTGTTCGAAACATCCAAGTCACCAAAAAATAAATCAAAACTACTTTCCAATGTTTTTAAACTTTTTCGTTTTAATTGCAAATACCTACTTTACTTGGTTCGATTTCAATTTCCACAAATAAATTCACAAAATTGACATTTCGATTTTCAATATGCCCCTAAAAGATAGCAATTTATTTCCTAAAGACAACTGAAAAGAGTTGTCTTGCATAATACGAAAAATTTGTTTGGTTGTCTTAAAGTTGAGTTTCCATGAAGACAACACAACTAAGTTGAGTTGTCATCCATAATAGCGGCTTAAATTGTAGCTGCTCTCCAACTTTTCTCTCCAAACTTCAGCTAAAATCCTAGCTAAATTTTGACATAGAGAGCCCTGTGGATAAATGTCATAAAAAACAGCTGTTCTTTGAAAAAACCTCCCTTTATTCAAAATCTGCAAGTTTTCATGTCGATGGTTGTTGCTCCACCACCATCGCTAGCTTTTTCTGAGGACTTCTCTGTTATTTAAATGAAAGACTCTAGCTCCTGGCAGTGTTACCTTCGAAAATTTTCTAAAAGGGTCCAAAAAGGTGTCCCTGGCTTTCAAAAAGGGTCCCGTATGAAATTAAAGAAAAACAAACGCATCGATACAGTATAAATTATTTAAAAAAAAAATCAAGTACAAGGGCATGTTTATATACAAAATATTGTAGTGCAGGCACCTATTGGTAAATACATTTTTTAATAAATCAAATAGGTATGGATTGCACATGTACCTATTATAACTAAAAAAATAAAATAAAATAGCACACCTTCAAATCAAAATTTTCACAGTTTGCTATAAATCTAAAAAACATGAGGGAGCTAGCTTTAAGCATGAATTGGATACAGAATGCACTCACTATGAGATAGTATTGTGTCAGGAACAGGTATAGTCCGTCCCATAAAAGAAGAAAGATCCCAACATGCGCAGTAGCAATTTATTTAAGGGAAATTTTCTCTTTTAAGGTATTTTTGATCGCATGAAATTGTTAATGCTTTTCTCTACTTTATCTTTTTTGCAGCGATATTGGGAAACGTATAGTCCGTCCCATAAAAGAAGAAAGATCCCAACATGCGCAGTAGCAATTTATTTAAGGGAAATTTTCTCTTTTAAGGTATTTTTGATCGCATGAAATTGTTAATGCTTTTCTCTACTTTATCTTTTTTGCAGCGATGTTGGGAAACGTAATTGTGCGTGCCCATGCACAAAGTACAACGGAAATTCCATTTCAACCCTTTTTAATAGTTTCTCAAAACTCTGGCTTTTATTACTAAACACATATTTAAGAAGTGCAACACCCAGCAAATTTCCCTTTTCTTTGGGGTGGGTAAATGTGTATCTATTGCATGCGCCGACGACGGTTCTGTGTGGACAATCAGTCATGCCTCGATCGTCGATCGAGAGAGATGTTTTCGCAAGCAGGGGTATGCTTGTTGCATGAAATGCGCACACATTTTTTTTAGCTGTAGTTTTTGTTGGAAAAGTAGTTTTGCTTTCTCTAAGAGAATTAAATCCCTGATGTGAAGAGACCTGCGCAAGATATTTTCAGGTACTTTGGGACGGGCTATAGCTAGCTTTAAAAATATAAGTGTCAGAGCGAGATTTATGTCGATTCGATGTCGCATGTCGAAGTCGATGACTATGTAAAGAGAGAATATAATGTTTTGCTTCCTGATGTGATGATATGAATAGCCAATTCCGAAAAAGGGTCCACAGGCGTTCAAAGGTGTCCTGTTTTTTCGTAAAGGGGTCCGATTTGCGCTATTTTCAAAAAGGCGGGTCCTGGGGTCCGAGTGTTGAAGAAAGGTTCAATCGGACCCCAAGGGGTCCCAAAGGTAACCCTGGCTCCCGGTACTCCTAATCGATGTATTCATTAAAATCACTCATCTTTACACAGCAGAACAACAGAGCAGAGCAATCTGTCAAAATTTAGCTTGAACAAAATGTGCCGACCCATTAAATGGGTGCGCTAAATTTTGACAGATACATGAAGGATACTCGGAAACAAAATTTTGATTTTTAGCTCGAGCTGCGTACCACGCTTAAATTTAGCACAGCCAAATTTTGGAGAGAATTTTGTATGGAAGATAAAATTTAGCTCGAAATTATGGATTAAAAAATAGGCATTCTAAGAAATGTGTTTCTCCGCGATGAAGTAGCTGGTGCCATGTTTAAATAGTAGACAATTACGCAATATAAAATTAAGCATGTACATATTTATTTTAATATACCTTGTCTGGTAGATAGACACCTTTATTATTATTCTTGTTTCGTAACGATTTTTTTTAAAACGTTTCCATTTTAAAGCTACCATAATTACTGTGACTTGGCATTGCACGCATCACAATCACAACCACAATACAATCCACTTCCAAAGCCAAAATTCAACTTAACTCTCCATGCACTGGAACTGGAGTACTGGAACTGCCCACACTTCTGTGGGAGAATGGAATACGAATATTCCATTTAAACCATTTTCCAGGTGCACCGTCAACCAATTTCTTCCTTTCCTTTTCTTTCATTCGTATTTCTGTACGCGACCGGGCGAGTTGTATGAAAAAGTCTGTTTTTAACGATCGTGGTTCTTCGTCTTCACTTCATCCGTCGGAATTAAAAATTTTCCTATTCACTTCGTTTGAGTTTTTTTTTCAACTTATCTCTCCGTCGTGGGTTCTCTTTCTATTCTATTGTACTACCTACTTTGTCAGTTGCGATTTGTGAACAAAAAAAAAGGAAAAAAACAAATTCCGCTCGTTTTCAAATTGGAAAAAGTTTTGAATTTGCAAGTCCAGTGTGCGTGAGTGCGGTTGTGAATGTTAAGCAGTGAATTGCCATTTGAAATAATCGAAATAATTCATATTCCAATTGGTGTTTCGAGTTGAAAAGAAAATCGCGCAAGTGAAAAAGGATTTACGAAGGGGACACTCAAAGGAAAATACGGAAAAATGAATAAAACCTGTGCGAGGTGCAACAAAGTTGTTTACCCCATCGAGGAATTAAAATGTTTGGACAAGGTAAATACTTTTTTTTTTGTTTTGCAACAAATGTAAGCGATTCAAACAATAAACAGTAATTTTGCAAATCCACAAAGGACAGTGAAACAAATAAATGCATAGGGGAGGCAAAATACAACTTTATTTGTGTGGTTGATGTTTCCTTTTTTAAATTGTTGGAGATTGGAGTTTACAACAAGACAGCAACAGCAATAGCAACACAACGCAGAGCTACATCAACGATCTGTTGCTTCTCGTCGCCTTCTTCTTTGCTGGTGTTGTTGTTTTCTACTCTTTTTTTTTGTTTCGTTTTCTTAAACTTCATCATCGTCATTCCACTTCATCATGATCTTCCTTTTCACGTTATGGATGAGAGTTGTTTCAAGTGGCAAAGAAGAGGAGTTTTGTCTTGTTTGTTTGATGTCGTTAGGTATTGCCAGCTATACAATAATTTAAAGGAAGTGGCTATTCTTATTTGTTTTTTGTTCGTTGTTAATCTGGTACTGGGACACGACTTCGTTATTTATTTAAATTATTTTTATTTAAATTAGTGTTTTAAGAAGTCAATTGGTCCTTAAAACGTACGGGATTATGCCCGAAAATGAAAGACTGGAGTTAAAAATCCTTTGTTCTAACCTCACCGCACGTCGCGGAATCTTTTGAACTGTAATTTGTCTCCATGGGCAGTAAGTGCGAGTTTTGTTAAGGGTGCGAAAAACTCCCTAAATGTGTGAAACATTTGTGAACAACTGTGAAAAGCAACTGAGACATACAATGGAAACATAAATTAAGCCCGGACAAAGCCTTCAGAAACCCTAAATCCATACATGACTTTGTTTCATAGGTTAGGCGTTAGGTTCATACAAACATGTTTTGGAAATCTATAAAGTTGTAAAGTATTAACTTAAAATACGTTATGGCCAAACAACTGGTTTAATTCTAGAAAAAAACATTATTTCTGTTGAAAATAAAATTAATCACCATTTAAATATAAAGCCTATTCCTAGTTCTTCCATTTCGCACATGATTTGTTTATAAGGAGACCTCGTGCGTCTAGAAAATAGAAATAGAGTTTTGCCCTCGTGTTCCAGACCATGGGCACATTCAAAAACGTAGTCATCTTACCTATGTCGATAATATTGAACTGGACTAGATGAAACCTAAAAGCAAGAAATAGATTGTTCGGTAACGTCACTTTTCCTACGTCAGCCACATATGCGAACTGTCAACTTAGTACTCTACTCAGTCATGAATTTCCAGACTAGAATCGTAGGCTACTCCTCCATTATAAACGTCAACTGACACAGCTGTCAATTTGACCGATCTAGGCCAATCAAAACTGAGATACATTAACTCAACCAGCTGTCAGACTTCACAAACTAGATGGAAAGTTATGTAAGTAAAACGTGCGGAATGCATATACAAATCACTTTGTTCTAAACAAAATGTCAACGTTTAAAAGGTTACCACGAGCTGGTTAATAGGCTTAATGTTAAAATCGAAATCCGTGTATGACTGGAGGAGGCGAATGTCTGTCAGGTTGTATGCGTTGACAGTCGTTGTTAAGAAAATTATTCAATTTAGTTAGTTGTTCTTTAGTTACATTTTTTCTCAATATTTTTTTTCGTCACAACAGTGAATGCTGCCCTAGGTTCAAGTGAGAATGCAGCCCTGCCATCTTACATGACAGAACTTAAAGTTAAAATAAAAAAATTAAATAGTTTTCTCGTAAAAAATTGTAATATAAGGTTTGTTTGACGTGTCCACTAGCGCGCACTGGGTTATGCCATGTTCCCACCAACCGAAACCGCGAGGTTTCGTAAAATGTTTCCAAATCTCCGAGGTTTCGCCATACATTTTTGCCGTTCGAAATCTCGGGATTTAAGCGAAATCTAGTCGAAATCCCTCTGGGTTCATCCGCCCGTGAGAGGTTATCAAACCGAACAAGCCTACAGCGTGAACTTTGGTTTATTTTGTGTTCATTATTTGTGGACGTCAAAATAGTGAACGCCAAAACAATCGAAAAAAAAAACAAATCATAACAAACAAGTGTTTCTGCAGGCAAAATCATTTGAATAAAAAAAAAAACAAAGTAAGTTATATTTTCAAAATTGACAGCTTATGACTTTTGAAATCACTTCAACTCGGTGGGAACGACTTACGAGGTTTCAGTAAAAGTTCGTCGAAACCTCGCGATTTCAGTTTGGTGGGAACATGGCATTAACCCTCATGTGTTTAATATAGCAGTGAACTGGCTGGTACTACCAACCTGTGTTTGCTTTGACTTCTAGGGCACCCTATAGTTGTGCCCCGAACCGACCCCAGTTAATTTATTGGGGCTAGAATTCAGTGCTAAGTTTCGCTGTCATTTCGCTTGCTGTCATTCATTTTTTTATGTCTAACTTCAGGGGTTCATATTTTGCGTTCGATAAAGTAGCCCAATTTTCAGGGTTTTTGACAGGCGTGAAAATTAGCTGAAACTTCTCAGTGCAAACAACCTATAATAAAAAAAGACTTGGCTCTTTATACCTACCTAACCATTCGTTTTATGAGTTTTTATTTTTGGAACGAATGTAATGAAAAATTGTTTACCAAATTTTTGAAAGTCTTGATTTGGAAACATTCGCAGAATTGCTTATGTCATTTGTCAAAAATCCCATTGGAAATCAGTGCAAACGACCGTAAGGTATAATTTATGTCTTTGTGGGGACTGAACCTGAGACTTGTCGCTAAGAAGTCCAGCTCAATAAACACTAAGTAATTTTGCACAGAGGTGAAGAAGAATTGGTGAAGCTGCAAGGTATACATACAACATACATAAAGCTAATATACTTGGCATAATTTTGGTAACCTTCTGCGCATCTGTCAAAATGTTCCAATATGGCCGCCAATTGTTACTAAAAACATTGTTTTATTAATCAATTAATTTATTTATTTAACTACTTTAACATTTAAGCCACAGCTAATTAATTAATGAAATTATTTTCGAAAAAAGGTATTTTTTTTACATTTCTCTCAATATTTTTTTTAATTAAATTTCGTTAGGTTGAAATCAATCACATGATTAAACTTATTAAAATCTCTCGTCAGGTTCTTGATGGGGCAATTGCTTCCATAATTACATCGAGATGTCCTTTGATATAAAAAAAGTTTTTTCTTGTTCTCGGCTTGGTATTGATGTTCATAGAACTTCGAATATAGGTGGACTTTATGTTGCCAGTCAGGACGCAAAACAGAAATAAAGCATTTGATATTTCTCTTCGTTTTTCCAAGGACTGCAGATCTAGCAATCGGCTTCTTGCCTTACTGACAATGGAATCCAAATGGAGGTTTAAGTTCAGTTTCGTGTCAAAGATGACTCCAAGATCAATAAAGTGATTCGCCCATTTGGATTTTGAGGTACACCACAATAGACAACGATATTTTTTGACAAAGAACCATTTAGTTTTACATTTTGGGTACGATCAGTTGATACAAACCGATAAATTTTTAAATCCATTAAATGTGTAGGAAACCGTTCTGCGTTGCTCGTGCAAGATGGAGCTGAATCATTAGACAGATGTCGATGGTGATACTTTGAATCACTAGTTTCCTAAGGAACTACTCTGTGAAAAGGGCTACTATGACATTTCCTAGTAATTTGGGAACTTAATCACCCACACTCACCAATGACTGTCATAACTAACTGCGTTGCAGTTCAAAGTTAAAATCTATAGCCGCATAGTTCAGCTTAATGGAATATGGTTGACATTTAAAAATGTAGTGGAATTTCGTTGAGAAAATTTAACAATGACAACACTCTCATTTTCCTGGCGTCCATATTTCGACTTGGCTTGGTAGTTATGTGCTTCACCTCTATCTGCCCAGCAGCCGCTGCACTAACTCCCTCATATAGGAGTGGAGTAAGAATGTATGGAAATTTCGTCTCGTTTACTCCATACCACGTCTATGCAACTGTGCATATGTGGCGTGAAGTGGGAAAAACAAATTTTACTCCAAGTACCATAAATATGGTAATTTGCCCCCCTTTTGCGCCCAGAGAGCAGCCACCTCCTCCCCATTTCAGAAAACCCACTTCAAAGAACACTTCGCCACGGGACTTCTCTGCCTGCTACATTCTGCCCGCACAAACAGAAGCTCAATGTACAAGAGGTCTCCTCGCGTTCGCTGCACCCCATCCATTGATAGTACACTGACAACAGAATGCCCTGCGTCATTCATCCGCCGATCCATCGACAAATCCACCAAACGCACTTCTTCTCACCATAAATAAATTGAAATTGTTTTAAGTATCTTTTCCGCTGAATAAAAGAAAAGAAAATACAAAAAGCGAACCAGACGGGAGAACAAATTACCCGACTTAGTCTAAAATTAGAATTTCCTGAAAATCGTTACAAAGAGCATTGTGATCTACTATCGGGCACGGGCAGCAAGCAGCGTCAGTTGAGGAAACTAGAACGGAATACAAAGCACGCATTCCATTTCTAGTTTTGCTGAATAGTTTTCTCTAATCCAGCTTTGGCAGTTGACAGTTCATCTGGGTTGGTATTTTGCATTTTCAACAATTTAACGCACCAACCTAAGCGAAAATATTTCACACACCGCGGATGTAGACGTATACCTAACTACATATGGTATGTTTCAAGGTCGGTATAGAGCTACCTACCTTCTCTCTTTGCTCCATGAAGTTTGAGGCTGAGCAACAGCAACAGCAGCGTCAGCATCAGCAGTCGATGTGTTGATTACTCAGCTCTTCAACACTTTCCATACTAACAACTGGTTGTGGTTGTGGTGTATTCCCCGATACCCACTCACCAAGTCGGTCTTTATTATTATTACTACATTTTTTTTTGTAAATTTTTCTTAGTTGGCGCATTCCAGGCCAGCACTCTAGCACTCTAGGTTTGGCCGGCAGTAGACAATTTCGCCCGAGAGTGGATGGTTAATTTATGTGTATACTTTTGCATATATCTATAAGAACGCCTACACTCGTCGAACGCGCTTGAATGTGTTAGTTTGAAGCTTTTGTTTATGCATAAATTTATTCACACATGTACCTATAATTTGTGTAGAATTATTGTGAATTCGATCTGACGTGAGAATGTTTACATTTTTGCGCAGTACTTTTGCGCATTGAGCAATTTGCACTTTCACCACTTTAGTCAATGCGCGCAGGTTTCATTGCGTCATTTGTTTTGGGGGCAGATGCTAAATGTCATTTGAATTGAACGAAATTCCACACTGATTTGAGTTGTGAACATAAATTGACATTTTGATTGCAAGCGCGCTTGAATTGTGAATGAGTGAAAACCTGATTAGGAGCAATGAACGAAATGAACGGATGGTATTTGGTACTTTGCAAGGATAGTTTCGACTTCAAATTTAATTGAATTTGGAGTAGCTAAAAATGTTTTCCACATAAATTGCGGTCGAAAGTTAAAATGGCATCAAGGGTGGCAATGGTGTAGTGGGTAGAGTCATTGCTTGTGACCCGGTCGGCTCAGGTTCGAGCCCCACCGGGGGACAGCAGTACTCGGCCACCCAAACATATAAGAGAAACGAATAATATCAGAGTTTCTCCCAAGAAACACCAAATAAAGAAAAGAGAGACGAAAAGAGACCCGACATTGGTGGTCTGATTCGAATATCTCTCTCTTCTTCTTTAACTAACTATAAAATGGCATCCCTAAATGTTTGATCAAATTGGAAGAAGGTCGTAGCAACAGGCAACGCAGTCACTGTCAGGACGCTTAGCGCGACACTTTTATAATTATGTGCATTATCTTACAAGATTTTCGCAAACTAAATAATAATTGAGCAACAAGTCAAAGCTGCAAACATATACGCTTAAAGAATTGTACACGGGCGTGGGCAAGGGGCATCGTCTGCGAGCATCGTCTGTGTTTACACCTCTGCAATGTTTTTCAGGTTCATGCAACACATGGGAGTTATTGATTCGTTCTCAACTTGTAGCGCACTTGTGAAGAGCGGCCATCTCTATTGTCATTATTAACTGAATGCATACTGTTGCATGTTAATTTACGCAGTTATATTTCTTTAAGGCGAGTGACAAATGCAGAAATATTGGGCTGACAATCGCATTGAAACGTTGATAATGGACACCACAGTTCCTACGCAGCATTATGTTCACGTTTGAATCAAACAACCTACTATTCAAAATTTCTTTTGCGCCACCCTGTATATAATTATTTTAAAAATTCGCTTTGACAAGTGAACTTAAGCTGGTAGGCTAATGGATACGTTCGGTTATTGTCTAGTGACAACATTTGTCACTATTTTGATGAGTAAAACCATCGTCGGCGAAAGTATTTTGACAGAAGTGCCAGCCGCTTCTAAAGGCGCATAACTTCAAGTAATACTAACAATCTGAATAATAACAATCTGAATAATACCCCATACTCAGTTTTTAGCTAAATAGTTGAGCAAGATTATTTTTCGAACTCAACATTCCAGTATTTGTTACTATTTTGTTCGCATTATTTTCCAAAATCAGCTTTAAAGATTTTGACTAAAATGCGTGTTTACGATAACATTAGTATTCTCATTAAAGCCCCGTACTTAGTTTTTCTTAGAAAACTGCAAATAATGCCGTCTTATAAACATTACCGCACTACCAGGTAAAATGTAATCACAACTACTCGAAACTCTTTTTTGCAAATATTTCCCACTTCTTCTTTCTTCAACCATATAAATCATGAACCTTAAAATAATTCCAACCAATTGTAGTCTACTCTACACTATCAGAAACCCGCACTTCATTTACCCCCAAACACGTGTAAATTCAAAAACAAATCTCTGAATTCTTACATCACAAACCCTACTTCGAGTCATGGCCACCTACAAGCATCACCAATTTGAAAAATCTGGTTTTATAGCCTATAAACAATAAACGAAAAATAAACCAACCAAACTGATGATATGAACGAGAAAGTTTCGTGCGATCCAGTCGTGCACTTTATTAATAAATTGAATTGAATTTGACCAAAAATATTCTAATCTACTGAATTAAAAGTTATATTTATTTATATAGATTTATTGTGTACAGGTCCATTTTGATTATAAAATCATGGAGGTTTAACTTCCAAAAATTTCAAGCTTGAAATGAAAAAATATTTTGCAAACTCTATTAGCGAGAGGAAAATTTGGAGGCTTTTAGCTTAATTTAATTTAAGTAGACATTCTAAAAGGTGGGCCAAAAGAAGTCATCTGATGTTGTTTGTTTTCATTTCTAAATGAAAAACTTGGGTTCTGTTTTTTGATTATGTTTATTTGAACCTTTGGAATTTTACTGGTCAAGTCTAGAAGATTATATCGGCCAAATGGGCGCCGTCACAATTGATTGTCATACGGGCTCGTTTTATGGCATTTTTCATCACTTCGGCGAGAACTTCGGGCGACAGATTCTCGCACTCGTGTCGAATGTTGTCCTTGAGGGCATCTAGGGTCTCGGGCTCGTTCACGTAAACACGGGACTTCAAAAAACCACACAAAAAAGTCTGGAACGGTCAAATCATGCGATCTTGCGGGGCAGTGCAAATCGCCAAAACGTGATATCGGTTGTGGCTCGCGCAGTGTGTGCCGTAGCTCCGTCCTGTTGGAACCACATATCCTCCAGTCCTAATTCGTTCAATTGCGGCAAAAAAAAATCGGTTAACATGGCCCTATAGCGCGCACCTTCCACTCTTGTCGTTTGACCAGCGGCGTTCTCGCAAAAAAAAAAAAAAATGGTCCGATGACTACTCCACCGTGAACAGCGCACCATTCAGTAACTTTGAGCGGATGTAATGGCTCCTCGTGTATTACTCGTGGATTTTCGGTGCCAAGAAGCGATAGTTTTGCTTGTTCACGTACCCGCTGAGGTGGAAATGAGCCTATCGCTCGTTATGATTTTGGTCAAAAAAACGTCCACTTCGTCCTCGAGATTGATGATGGCTTGGGCGTAGGTTACACGCGTTTGGCGGTCGACAGGCAGCAGCTGATGCACGTACTGGACTTTGTACGGGAACATGCGCAAGTGTTTGACCAAAATTCGCCTTAGGGACGACCGGCTGATGGCTAATTGCGAGGCACGGCGTCTGGTCAATGTTTCCGGCGACAACTCGACAACTGCGGCGATATTCTCGGCACAACGGGCGCTCCGGGGCTGGCCACTCTTGGCAACGTCTCGTGTGGTCCCATACTCTTCAATGTTAATGGCCAAACGGCGCAGTCGGTGTCGAACGGCCGTGGCGCGGAATTCGCGCTGCGCCAACACTACAGACGAATTATTACGCAAAAAAATAGACACGATTATTTCGCGTTCTTGGGGAGTGTAGTCCACAAATGTCAAAACAGATTTGACATGGCGGCGATTTGCAAAAATAAGAGCATCTTCCAATAGGATGATCTTTTGGCCCACCTTATATAAAAGTTAACCGATAAGCTTCTGGAACTAAGTTTTGTGGACGGACGAGAGTTCATTTGAGTTGCATGGATCATCGAATCCAAGATTTTTCGAATGCCGAATGTCATTGCAGAAAGTTTTTGATGCTAGGGCGGATGTATTTTTGTTAAATAATTTTATAATTTATATTTTAAGTAAAACTTATTTGTCAAAATAATTATACCAAATTTAAAATCTAATTTTATTATATACATATCTACAAAATATATTTAAAAATAAAAAAAAATTGAGTATGTTCACCTGTTTATTAGGTAAACAAACCATGTATTCATTATTTTCAATTCTTACTACTTATCACGACCATTGTTTTTGTCTGTTAAAATTTTTTGAGGGGGTGCCCTCTCAAATGGTTTTTCTTTTACAAGTTTTGTTCATGGGAACGACAGAATAAAGAAAATTCATCTTTTAGGCTAGAAGACCGCCTCTTCAATACTGCAGCGCAGAGTGGTTGTCACTATTCTTGTTGCGACAACGAAGTTAGGCGCCCCTATTTGATCGGAAAGAAAAAAGTGTTCTAGGTACATTTTATCCCCTGTTGAACCATTTTATACAGTAATCGAATCTTTTTAATTTCCACGTAATAAACTACCACCATTGTGTGCCGGTCTGTCGGCGCGCGGTGCAACTTGAATCAATCAAAAGGCTAAATAGCTTGATCTCGGCAACAACCGCTTCAACCCTCTTGTCGTATCGCTGTTCGAGGTTAACAGACAAAGAGCAACGGGCTGCACGCCGTTATATTTATAACCGACCGCCATTCACCATCTGGGGTACATTCTGATAAATAGACAGAAGAAAAAAAAACTCCAAAGTAGCAGAAGAAAGACACAAACTTCATCAAATTCAAAAGAGAGAAGCGAAAGCAAAAAATAAATAAATAAAGTAAAGCTGCTGATGCTCTACACATGTTCAAGACCTCTGTTGACCCAAATCGCGCGCATAGAACGACGGATCCATTGGCTGGGTCAAAACGCAAATCAGCCACAGTCAGCGGCAGCGGCGAACCTCTCGCTTCTCCCATAAGAACTCAAGACTCAAGGTTTGTTGCCGATTTAAAAATTGAAGGAAGCAAACAATTGGATTCAGCAGAATACCATGGAAATGGGGATTCACGATGACCGAGCGGCAATAGTCGGGGAGATCGACTTCGGGTGCGCTGAAGATAGAAAGTTTTCAACTTCCGATTGTGTGTTTCTTTTTTTGTAGGCCCCACTTTTGCGACAGAAATTATTCTCGCGTTTTATTTCCATGGTTGACTTGATCTTTAAATTGCGCGCGCATATTTGACGCTTGATGAATCATATATTTAAATGTCATCGGAGATTGACAAATGAGGGGGGGTGGTGAGATTGAAACGATATAAAATTCGCAAAGCCACAAAGGAGGAAAATGTTCTTTCAAATTGGATTGAAACCACTCTAAGGTCAACATTCTTGTATAGTTACGGTTCGATGAATTCGCCCGAAAAAATAGGGGGAATGAGTATTTTATGTTGAACGTCTTTTTTTTTGGGTAAATTTCTAAGGAAATTTAGCTCACTTGGAGCAGAAACAACAGGTGTTGATGTTTGTTGAGTTTCGTATTGTTATACTTTTGCACGCACCTAAAAGAGAGCTGACTGAAATCGGATACATTGATTGGGAAATATGTGGCACATCTGTTCGCTGTTGTGCTGTGCAGCTCTGTATCTATACCGAAAATGCTTAGATACTCACATCGTTGGTTGTTTCATGCGGTATTTTAATGTGCAACAATTTTTATGTTAATTAGGAGTTTTATGGTTTCGAGGAAAGCGATTAACCCCATCAGTTGCATAACCGAAGCAACAGCAGCATTTTCAGAATGAACCTTAACGAGCGTCTGTCACTGTTTTGTTTTACGAAATCGGTTGGCGGCCGACAGTTTAAATAATTTTCTATAATTATTGCTGACGGAAGCAATTTTGAGAGTCGCTCTCTTTTATCACCTGCCGCGAAGGTGGTCTTGCTTACACAATTAGCTGAATGAGTTCTGATGGAAGTCCAACTGTGATGGAGTCGTTAATGGCAGCGATTTGGGTTTTAAACACTTTCACACGATCTTGGGCAAGAGTAAAAGCGGATAGGAGCTGTTGTTTCTTTTTACGTTTTATGTTTCGCAATGTGGGATGGCGTTAAAGGGTATCTGATTCATTTTCAATTGAGACCTATAAATGGAGCCTCAATCATGATCTAGAATTTTTCAAAAAGAGCCATTAAAGGTTAAACTGTTTTTCAGTTACATACACTCTTTAGTTAATAAACTGTTCAGGTCATGAATGGAATCAATAAATGATTGCGTCCAGGCAAGTGAAGGAGTATAAACTAAAGTATTATTGTACAGTCAACTCTCAGCACCAGGGTTCTTAAATCATGACTAGTTGTTTCTAACCTATCACGTGGAAATATGCTGAGACCAAAGCCATGTTTAGAGGGTTCGCGAACATAAATTACGCATTGCAATATGACGATGGTAGCATAAATTGGGATATTATTAATCGGATGGCCCTGGTTGATGATCAAGTAAACTTTCTCCAACAGGAAATATTCTCATTATTAAAACAAAAATTGTAAATTCAGCTTCAATTCAGGGGCTAACTCCAAATATTCTCGATTGCTCATGAAAAAACGTGAAGATGCTTTTAAAAGCTGGAAGCAATATAAAATCGAGGAATTTTATAATCTATATCGATCACTCCGAAATAATACAACCATCAAAATCAGAAACGAAAAGAGTGCTTTCTGCAACAGAAAATTTGGTACGTGTTCATCTATGGAAAGAGAAGTTATAAACTCCACAAAATGTTGATTGTGACCAACTGAACTTGGATTTCCTTAGATCAGGAAGGTTATTCCTATCCTTAAAAAAACGAACGAAATTCAGTGGAATACCAACCCATTTCAAACTCCCTTTCTTTTCAAAGGTCTTCGACAAAACTATACTTGAACAAATGCAGAAATATCTCTTAAGTAAAAATCTACCAAGTGCAAATCAATCAAAAAGGAAGCTGCAAGACCGCTTTATTATTGGTAATCGAAGATATCAGAAAATATTTTGATTAAAACCATGCTACTATTTTCTCCTTACTCGATTTTTCGAAGGCCTTCGATACTGCCCTTTGCTCCAAACTTAGAAAAGAGTTCAAGTTTTCACTCTCTTCAATGAAACTTGTTTTCTCCAATCTAAACGAGAGGCAGCAACGAGTGCGCGTTTCTCAAGGTTTCCGCCAGTAAGGTGTGGGGTGCGTCAAGGCTTAATTCTGGGACCACTGCTTTTCTTCCTCTATGTAAACGAACTGCGTAAGATAGTCAAGCATTGCTCAATGCATAATTATGTTTGCTGATGATGCGCAGATTTACTTAAGTATAGACAGGTCATCGAGGCTACAACGCTCATAAATGCAGATCTTCAGCGGATACTCAATTGGTCAAATAAAAATGAATTACTCCTTAATCCTCTAAAGTCGAAAGCACTTTCACCTATATAGCAGGGCGCCCAATAGAGTGTGTTGAATCTGGCAAAAATCTAGGTGTGATTTTCAACTGGACCCTTACGTTTTCAGTTTTTTGTTAGCTCTGTAAGTAAGATTTTGGATTATTTAATTAGAAATATTAGAAGCACGAATAATTTTAAATCCTCTCTGTTAAAATATTTGGTTACTAAACTGTCATAAACATTTAATTTTTAAATTGTAAACACCTTTTCCGATTTGTTTTAGTCTATTGTTTTAAATTCTGTCTAAAGCTGTATTTTTCTTTCATTTTATTTAAATTCATTTGTTTGCACATGCTACTCTAAGTTAACGCTTAAGGCTTGCAAACTTTAAAAGATGCTTGTTGTCCTAAATTGTAAGCAATACTGTTATTAATAAATTGAAATATATTGAATATGAATATATATATTGAAATAAAAAATTGGATTTTGTAAAGCACAAAGCAAAAAAAAAACTTTCGCTTCTAATCCGCCGGACTGAAGCGCCATTTTCTACTTACTATGCCGCCACCTTTCTTCAGATGCGCCCTCCAACTTGGTTGAGATTCCCTTCCACTTGTTCTCGCCAGGTTTTCATTTACTGCGCGTTCTGGGTTAAAGCAGACTTCGACTACTTGTGTCCATCCGTTCTACTTGTTTTAACCATCGTTAGTCGACTGAACTGTCATTTTTGGACAAGGTATACCGCTGTGTAACTCGTATAGTTCGTCGGTAGCTATTCTTCTCAAAAATCTCCTTAAGTGAAACGAAAATTCGAAAAGCAGAGTGGTTAAAACTGCATAGATTTAGAATCATTTTTAAAGTGGTTCTTCACAGTATAACAGGGACATTCGAACTTTGACAGTTGATAGCGGCCAAATTGTTGAAGCTACATTTGTCAAATTTCGGACGATACCAATCCACTTGAGATCCAATAATAGTTGGCGCAACAGGTCCGTGGGACCCTAGGCCTTGCTTCCCACAACCATTCGTTTTGTGTGAGTTCGTCATTTTCCTAACGAATGGAAGGGATCTACAATTTTATGCCGGGTCCAAACGGCTAATTGAGAAGCTTTTTCATGGCAGTTATTTGACAGAGGTGGCGCAGTGGAAAAGTTGTAATTTGTGTTCTTTTGGGGATCGACCCGGACACCCCTCAACAGACTAACCGCACTAAGCCACTGCTCTTTATGAAAAACTCTTTATTTGCGTGTACCCTTGGGCATCTTTTGCTTTTTTTTTGTATTATTCGATGTAACAATAACCAGTTTGTTCTTTGTAAGTAAACTTCTGTCAGATGAACAAATGTCCACAGATGAATGTAAAGTCAAGTTGCAATTCCGAGATATTTAGCCCCAAAAGAAATATACAGAAGAACCCCTAAAAAGAAGAACCATAAAAGTACAAAGACAAAGGAATACTGTATAAACAATTTCATTTTCAAATTCTGCTATAACAGTCTTCTATATGCAGAAAATGACATTAAGATTGAATTGATGTTCCCTCATGTAATGAATTGTTACTAAATCCCGTTCCCGTACGCCAAAAGAAGGCGTGAACAATTTCTCCTATACAAGAATTATAAAGGGTTTTTTTCTTAGAGGCATAGAACTTTGAAATGGAATAAAACAAAGATGATTTTTTTAAATTGACATGATAGATAATCTTCTGGCATTATAATTTAAATATGATTTCTGTCATATGACCGCCACGGCTGGCTCGGACGTTGTCTAAATTGGGGGTCCAATTTTCAATGTCTTTTTCAAACATTTGTGGCCGCAACGTGAAACTATGCGTCTTGTTGAAACCACAGCTCCTGCAAATCAGGGTTGTTCAATTGATGAACGAAAAAGTCAGTAATCATGTCTCCATAGCGGTCACCATTGACTGTAACGTTCTGGTCAGAATCGTTTTTAAAGAAGTACGGACCAATTATTCCACCAACCAACAGTCAATTTTTGCAGATGTCTCAACATACACTTAAGGACTATCATCACTCCAAATAGGACAGTTTTGTTTATTGACATATCCATTCAACCAAAAGTGAGCTTTATCGCTAAACAAGATTCGCTTATGAAAATACGATACGTATTTCGAACAGAACCATCCTTTTCAAAATAAATTTGCACAATTAAGGCATCAGTCTATTCATATTGAAATGTTGAAACCAAACTTATAACAAATCACTTTACAGCTGACAAAATGGCTGCCAGTTAAAATAATGTTGCCAACTTAAAGTTCTCCTCCAAAAAAAAACACCCTTTACAAAGTGTTAATCAAAACATGTCCCTTGGTAAATTTTCGGCATCTGTCAAATGCATTTTTTCCTCAATTATCCGCAAACATTCGCAATTTGTAACGAATTTTACTAAGAATAACATCCCTGATGGGAATACGTCAAACCGATCGTACTCCATAAAAAAATGAGAAAACCGAGCAAACTCGAAACATTCGCCTCAATTCCCTGGGAGAGATGACTCGATCATTTATAAAAATTCCATATAGATTAATTTAATGAGCTACACAGTTCAACTTTGGTTTATGTACTGGTAACACTGCTAAGAACCACATTTTCGAATTGGGCATTTTCTCTTTTCATTTCCATTTGCACGCGGCCACAATAATCGCATCTAGAGAATGTGATTTTATATTGAAGAACAGACACAATGGACGGACCATATTCGAAATTGTTTGTCCCAAACCATTAAAAGAAAAAAAGCTGTCAAATTAATGCGATTATAGGAAATCATCCGTAGACAAAAAGAGCAAAAGTCGAAAGCTATAATTATGCTGGGCGGCACTACTACACACAACAAACAAACAAACTTTCATCAATGTAGGTCAGTGTACTTAGATACACTCTCTATAGAGCATACAGAAGCCAGCAAGCCACAGTCAGCTTTGTTGAGCCTGGCCGAGGTGTAAACTCGAGCATGAAATGTGATTCGTCGTGTGAACGCGCGCATTGGAAGGCTCATATTCCATGATCTCATTGTTTTCCATCGTTTGGAGTGTTGCGTAACTTTCATTTCACATTAAGTGGGTAAATTTGAACAAAACGCAAAGATTAGCTTACGCACTTAGCCGATAGGCGACGATGAACCCACTCCGAAGAGTAACAGCGATGTGAAAGGCAAACATGCCGTGATTTATGATTGTGATCTTCTCGCGAAAAGATCCGAGCGGAGCTCTGCGGTTGGTTTGAATGACTGCAGAGGCATTCGTTTATGATCCACATACATGAATATTTGTTTCTATACTTTCATTTTATGGCAGGCGATCATAAACGTAACATAAATGCAACAGCATAATGACTGTGCGTCGAAAAGACTCGTGAGAGTATCCAAAAAAAAGACTGATTACAGAATTCCTGCAGCGATGTGCTGAGATTTGTGCATAGTTTTGATTTTGTTTTTCAAATTTGACTCAGGAATAATAAATAATTACAATATCTAATGACGCATACTACGTTAAGAACGATAGCAGAATCAAAAGTAGCAGTACCGTCAATTTCAGACTTAAAGGAAAATAAAAAGTGGAAGAAAATGCTTATCTGCAGGTGGTTGTTAAAGAAATTTACTTTTGAAGTGATTTTTAAGTTAAAAATGAATTTATTATACGTTTTAATTGAGAATTTAATATATGATTAATGCAAAGGAGGACAAGATCTGCTCGTGAGCTCTACGCGCAGAAGAAAAGAGACGAATACCAGCTTCTAAGGGGAAAAAAGAAAGAGCATGAGAAGCGCGCGATCGAGGAAATAGAGAGATGTTACAACAGGAATGAGGTTCGGAAGTTCTACCAGAGGGTAAAAAGAACTTTACAAAGCTACAGAACCCGAACCGAAGCTTGCAAGGACGGACAAGGGAACATCGTAGTAGAATCTCAGTCGATGCTGAGGATATGGAAGAACTACTTCTGCAGACTGTTTAACGGCGATGACGAATTAAATTCCGCTGTCAGGCAGAATGAACCGTTCAACCTTTACGATGAGGATCAACGATACCGTCCACCCGACCTGGACGAGGTGAAGATAGCTATACCTAAACTGAAGTCCAACAAAGCCGCTGGAGCAGATGGCCTAGCCGCCGAGCTGTTCAAAGCGGCAGGCGATGACTTGGTTAGGAGCATGCACCAACTCATCTGTAAAATATGGTCGGAGGAAAGTATGCCCGATGAATGGAACCTCAGCATTGTTTGCCCGATCCTCAAGAAAGGAGACCCAAAGGAACTTCAAATCGATACTCACCACCTTTTCATCGATATTAAGGCCGCCTATGACAGCATTTATAGGGACGAACTATACAGAACAATGTCTAGTTTTGGCATCCCTGCGAAACTCGTCCGTTTGTGCAGGATGACGATGGAGAATGCACGCTGCTCCATCAAGGTCGGTAAAGAACTTACCGAGACCTTCGATGTCAAAAAAGGATTTAGACAAGGCGATGCGCTGTCATGTGACTTCTTCAACATCGTTCTTGAAAGAATAGTGCAAAACTCAAACGCCAACACCAGAGGCACTATCTTTCAAAAGTCCGTCCAATTACTCGCATACGCCGATGACATTGACATAATTGGCAGAACGCAGCGTGATGTTAATGGCGCGCTTGTGAGTATTGAGACTGAGGCGGCGAAGATGGGTTTGGCTGTTAATGAGGGCAAGACGAAGTATATGCTGTCAACTAAAAAGGACACCCAACACCGACGGCTCGGACAGAACGTCACAATAGACTGATATAACTTTGAGGTGGTTAAGGACTTTGTCTACCTAGGCTCCGCTATGAACTCAGGCAATGACACCAGCGCTGAGGTTAAACGTAGAATTACTCTTGCCAATCGCTGTTTCTTTGGGCTAAGAAGGCAATTGAGTAGCAAAGCCCTCTCTCGAACAACTAAAGTGACCCTTTATAAGACCCTAATCATCCCAGTCCTGAGGTAACTCTCGGTTGTTTCGAGAGAAAAATTCTTCGTGTTATTTTTGGTCCCGTCTGCATTGACGGCGAATGGAGAAGGAGATTCAACGACGAACTGTACGGGCTGTACAGCGACATCGACCTAAGTCAGAAGAGTGAAGGTCCAACGACTGAGATGGCTGGGTCATGTAGAGCGAATGGACACCAACTAAGCTTGCGAAACTGGAGACAGCTAGCTAAAGATCACGCTGGCTGGAGACGCTTGTTGGTTGAGGCCCAGGTCCACCCCGGACTGTAGCGCCACCTAAAGTAATTAAGTAAGTAAGTAAATTATTTTTTATCTATTTTTTTCTCTTCTTAAAATTTAAAAATTAAAAATTCAAATATTGAGGAAGCGTATTGACTAGTTTCGGGATAGCCGTAAGTGTTGTACGTTTCTGGAACTTCTAACATCTCTTAGGCTCGTCTTCTTGTATTTAGTGTATGGCGTATAGGTTGCAGAAAAGGCTAGTGATTGATGTAGGGCAGCAATGTTGTCATCTGAGAGATTGCTTTGACATCTAAAACTTTAAGGTCAGTATTTCGTATCTTATGCGCAACTCTAACAGTGAGTAGTACAGGTACACCAGCTTTTGCATTTAAAAATGTAAGGATTTCGGAAGATATACCGTTATCGTGACACCAGTTGGAGACAGCGTTGAATTCATCTTACAATATTTCCACGGCATAATGTGAGTGCTTGTGTTTTACCACGAGTGCAATTGTCATCGGCATAGGCATAAGCAGTAAACATAGAATAAACAAAATAGGACACAATTTGGAACCTTGAGGTACGCCATATCCGACTGGTTTTTCAATTCAAGTCGCTTTGCTAAAGTCGATAAATAGCACAAGGACGTGTGATGTCTTTTGTTCAGTCCAGCATTGATCATATTGGTGAACTCCCCCCAATAAAGATCCGGTAATCTTGCTTAAAACATCCTTTTAAATATTCAACCGCAATATCTGTATAAAAATTGATTACTATTGCATCCTCGCAAAAGGTCCCGGATGCTAGCCATAACCTTCAAAAACTTCAACAGCAGCTAGCAACTTGAAAGAGCGTACACACTGGACTGAAGCTGGCATGGGATGTCTCAATCGGGGCTTCTTAAAGCAGTCATCAACTTGTGTAGTGCCTTTGAAAAATCCATGACAGCCTATGCAAATAAACCAAATATCTGACCAGACAAAGGATCTGAGGTTACCTTTCTTTCACTCCAATTTATTAGCGCTACCTAAGCTTTATCCGCCGAAAACAATGGCCTCTATACCATCTCGAATGTATAGCACTGGTGGGCATGGGCATGGGCATATTAAATCACTCCACCACAAGCTGCACCAATATTTATCAACCAGCTGGCGTCATAACTGCTCCAGGTTAAAATTTCCTCTGCACTGATTAACCCAGATTTAATTTTCCATAGAGTAGACTGAATTATTCCCGCATCTGTATGGCTTTAGTCGGGCCTTTGTATATAAAGTCGCGCGCACTTAGTGGTGGTCTTATCAATCGTGAATATTGTGTTCTCTGGGTATATCATTAACGCTTGGTTTGTGTCCTAAGTGATTTCAAATTCCATCTATATTCAATTATAGGAGTTGGGGGAACAAAGATTACCCGTCCAATCCATTCCGTAGCATCTGTTCTCACTGGTGCACTAGGTAATGGATTGGTTGGGTTGATGTGGACGTCAAAAGGGCCCTAGGGCTGTATTTCGCGATGGAAGTGTATTTTAAATTAATTTCACTTGATGGCCTCTGCAGTGTGCACCTCAATTGGTGTTTCACTGTTGAAAGGGATAAATCAAAGCGTCCCATAAGCTAATTGAATAAGTGGGTGTCTGTATAGTTGTGTTCATCTGAATGAGTTCAATGCAAGGAATGCAAAGTAAAAGTTGGCCCAACTTGATCTGCATTTAAAGTAAATGATGAAAAGCTTTCAACAAATTGGATTACGTTGAGTCTTTTGTGGAACGAAAACCTTTAGGAAGTGCAAGGAATGACATGTATTGATTTGGACCTGGGAAACTTCAGTCAATCAAGCTTACAACTCAAAAGATGCGATTGGGAGCCTCAGATTGTTATTATAGTTGAGAGATACCAAATAGTTTCCATAGATGGCAGTACATTTTTAAAAGAGTGATGCCAAATACACTTAATATATACCTTGCACGGATTCGGTGACAGAGAAGATAGAGAAGCGGCCCAAATATGCTTTCTTGCGATATGCCATCTTAACTGGCCTTAAATTGCCACTATTCGACTCCATTTCTGAAGTGAAAGAGCCTATTCTCGAGATGTATAGTCAGCGTGTCATATATAGGCAGGCATACACGCAAAACCAATCGTGACTGGAACGCCACGACTTTATGTAGCACCTTATCAATGCCAATGCTGGCTTTATTAATGCCAACATTATTTTTTTAAAACTTCTTTAGAATTCTTTGCAGTTTTAATTTTCTTAAGTTGTGCAAGTTTTGCTCCATAATAGGAAGGTTCTATTTCCCGACGCACTATTCACGTCAAAAAAGAAATCAATGGCACTTTACACGGCGCGACTTTAGCTCCTTCGGATCGTGTTCGAAGTCTCACCCAATTCAATAAAAATGTCACCCTAGAGATCGGCGTACTTGCAGATTGCATTGTCTATAAATCTGTTTTGCGCATTCAAAGCCCCCATGTGGTCTCGTCTCACATCGTCACTCATTGGCGGGGGCAATCCATTTCAATTATTTTAAATCATTAATGAATTAAAGCCCCAAGTGCTGTCTTTGGGCAGCAGCATCCACCACCAGACTGTCGCACAGTTCGCCGGGGGTGAATAAATGAGAGTAGTGTGTCGCACATCCCCGCTTAATTCGCGTGCATCCAGCCAATAACGCACATTGCAGATGCAGCTCGTTGAGGATCGTCGTTGATCGTTCGATCAGTCGGTCGACTGTCGGCGGCAGGAAATTGCACCAGCCAGCCGTCCTCCACAATTGATCAGGCTAATAGGTTTGAGGGCAGCCAAGGGGGCTGACGCATCTACTGCTAATTGAGTCGACCTATGCAGCACTGAAAAAACGCAATAAAAGGCGGGGACAGTTTAGCTAAAACTCTAAATGAAACGGAAAAGCAAAAGTCGGCATACCATTTTGCATTTTACGAGCGAAAGTGGACACAGTAACGCATAACAATTTGTCAGTTACCCGCCAACTCCCTTAGAGAAGTCAACGTAGCCGTCATAGGAAAAGGTCAAGGTGCCAATTAATATTTTGTTTGCGTGCACTCCGCTGCCGCCGCATATAGCTCTGTTTACACATTTCAAACACATCAGCAATCACTTGTAGGTATGAGTACACACTTTAAAGCAAATTAAGTTATTAATTTGAGATTCCATATAGCCGACATAGAACACCGCGCGTGCACACAATGACAGCGCATATGAATCGGCTGCAACAAATTTATGCGATGACTAAGACGCTAGAATGCCAAACAAGGAGGCGCACCACAGTCGCAAGCTGCTTCTCACAAAGCGTACGAGTTTTGAACTCCATCGCCTTAAGGGGACCTGCTCCAAGTGTCAGTAGCGCTTGGCGCAGCCATGACACAGAAAATAAATCACAGCGTCGTCGCACAATGACACTGGCCGGCATCGAAGCGATGCAATTTGAAGATGCCGAGTCTTCTTTTTTGGCAATATGCCAGCTGACGTTTGGATCAAGTGACCTATGACTTTCTAGGAATGCTGAGCTAGTGCGAATGAACAAATAATCCAATTCGCAGACGGGAAACGTCAGCTGCAGAAGTTGAGAGGTTCATCTGGAAAATGTGCGCCGTTACTGAAGGGGGAGAAAGAATGTCTTGATTGCGAACACAATAATGATGGGAAACTGGTTGGACGGAATGTCACAACGTGTCATGTTTTTTGAAGTAATGATTAATAACACGACCTAAGAATTTGCGCAGCAGCATTCAATCTGTGGTTGAAGTACTTTTTTCCAGCTCGAGTAGTAGAATTCAGACAGAGTTCATCTACGGGTAAAGATTTGTGCTGACTATTGGCATTTGACTGTGAAAATGTTAAACTTGGTAAGGCAGGCAGTGTGGAACAGAAATGGAACAAAAGAAATATTTTTAGTTTTGTTAATTCAAGTTATTTTTTACATGTATGCAATAATTCGAAAAAGTAAATGCAGATGTGTAGATTACGCAAGAACACTTGAATTGTATCGGGAAAATGGAAATTAACTACAAAATTGGTTGAATTGAAAGCTATTTTATATCGCATAACTTTTTTGCTAACTTGAATCATAGTACAGAGCTCTAGAAAAATTCCGGTTAAATAAATCTATAGTTTTACAAAAATCTATTACATTTTTGCTGTCATTAGTACATTTCAATTCAAAATATTACATTACATTTTTGCTGTCATTAGTACATTTCAATTCAAAATACCTCCGGGTTTTTTGTACACATATCTGAGAAACGTCAGTTGAATGCTCAGTAACAGTTAACAGAAACAGTTTAGAGTGACATCTGTGATAAATTGTTAAATCTGTTATATTTTATAGTGTGTCTCGAGTTTTGTGTGTCTTCTAGTTCCAGATTTTCGTAGTTAACGGCTCTAAAAAGAAGTGTACTAGTAATTTCATAAACGCAACATCAGACAGAAAAGTGTCCACATGAACTGTTGCTGTCAAGAAGCTTCTTGGGGTGAATTCCGAAGGTGCCAAGTAGAGTATTGTTGTTTGCGTGCTGAAGATTCTACTTTACGTTGCTTTACAGGAAAAAAGTGTTAGTTAAAACGGGCTTTTTAGATGCTGTTTCAAGACGCTTTGAAAACGCATTTATGTTGGCATGCATTCATACAGCTGACACAGCGAGACAGCTCTATTAATTGACTCATTGCTCGTAGATTTTGTAATCAACGAGGGTTAAGCCCTTAACATATCATTCATTGCTTGATAACTTGAAAAATTTCTGACGGCAAGGCGATCTATGAGCTGATGTTGCATCATAATGACATCAGTATTGCCAATGTCTTGCTGTAAAGGGTAGCCAAAGTATTGACAACGAAGCGTGGTTTGACACTGACTTTTAGCCTAAGTCTCAGACTTAGGCTAAAAGTAAAAAGAAACTATTGAGGACGTTCGAATTTCTAGTTTAGTAATTGTGACAGCAGTCAGACAGCATTGTTCAAGATTGATCATATGATCAATGGACAAATTCTCTTAAGTCGACTAGATATGTCTGTACTAGATGTAACCTGAACGCAAAAACTAGATTGGTCGGGAACGTCACTGTTCCTACGTCAGACGCATATGCGAACTGTCAACTTAGTACTCAGTCACGATTGTCTTGACTAGATTCGTCGGCAACCCCTCCATAAACGTCATCTGGCACAGCTGCCCATTTTACCGATTTAGGTCAATTAAAGCTGTCAGACTTGCTAAACTAGATACTTGAACGTCCCCAATTTTTCAGTTAAAGTTGACGGAGGCATAGCGCTGACCAATCTAGTCAAGAAAATCCTACTTGACTACTCAGTTGACATTTAAAATTTCTTATAGGCGCCGTCGTTCCAAGTGCTCGTTGTTAGTTTAAATAACAAAAACAGTCGCCTGAAAATTGTCAGCTGATTTGAATTTGTTGTTCTATTTGGCATTTGGCATTTATGAACTATCTGTCATTTTTCACAGGTTACTACAAAAGCGTTCGTTAACTTTTGCGTAAGTTTACCTCTCTTAGAGAGAATTCATCCCCTCCACTGTCATTTTGACAGTCTTTTCCATTTTTACTACAAAAGTAAAGGAACAGACCTAATGCGCTCTAAGTAAGTAAACCAACATTTATTGTTCTTCCAGATAATATTAAACAACCTGGAATGGTGCCCTAGTTGCCAATTACGTCCCCCACTGCCAAATACGTTCAGAATCAGAATAAAATAGAAATAAAAACTATATTGGGTATAGACTCATTTTTTAATTCAAATAACTGATTTTACAAAAAAAAGAGTATGGCTGCCGAGTGTCGAAGTCTAAGGAAAAAAGTGATTGAGTGTCAAAGTTCGAAGTTCAAAAATGACGCCAGTTGTCAAAGGAAACTTGTTTATTAAAATTAACATATTCAAATTAGAAATATCCTAACTTAAGTCCGCTTATGAAAAGAAAGTGTTATCAATTAAAAACTACTGCCTAATAACAATAAGCCATTAAATTTATTAATAAAAAGGAAAACCCAATTCGTTGTTATTCAAGACGAAAAAATAGCTTTTTGAATCAAATCCAGAACTACCCAAAATGGCAAACTACGAGCAACATGATTGCGGCATTTGACTAACTATTCAATGCCATTTGTGATTGATGACTGATTCAGCAACAAAAGCGAACACTATCTCTACTTCAGTCTCTATTCTAATGTTGCTTCCTTTTTCAGGCGGCTTCACCGCCGCATTGTTTTGCATTCAATTAAACTGCTGCGGTACAATAAACGAGATAAAACCTTCATTTCGAGTTAACTCGCAATTGTGTGCGACTATGACGAACGATGTTATTGATGATGATTGTGATCTTTCGCAAAAAAAGCTCTCTGATACGACTGTGGGTGGCAATATGCATCACTTCGAGACATGTGAGACTGCATCTGCATATGAATAGAGCTGGAGGAAGTTTTATCATTCGCATCTGAGGGCACTGTGAATATAAATATAATCTCTGTGATGCAACATGTCTGGAAATTATCACAATTCGTAGGCCAAAACAACAACTGGCGGAACAGAAAGAAATGAGTTCTAATTTAGGCATAATCCACTTCACTTTTGTTGCCCCGCCGAATTGAACAACACATTCACAGAAACTAGAAAATGGCGGCGTCAATTAAGCTCGTTAACATCTTAATTAAAGTGGAACCAGAGCACGATGTGTACATATATACAGTTTCTGTATATCTGGATGACTACACTTGACATTACCGGTTCCGATTTTATTAAACCCACCACACTCGTGGCATCGTCAAAGTCAACTTCGTTTAAGGCTATGACAGATAGAAGCTTTGCTAATTTGACTGCGACTGTCAATTTTCATTTTATAGACTACCGAAAATGGACAAAAATCTGGGGCATAAAATTCGATCCGACTTTGCTTGTTCGTACACACGCAGAAATTTATACCTATAGCAAAACAAACACACAAGTAGGTAGATATATAATAAATGATAAAGTGAGCTGTGATGGCGGCGACAGACCGCGCTCAAAAAAGTATCGTGTCGCTTTTAATCGATGTTTTGTGCACAACTTAAGTGGAAACTGGAGTAGGTACATTGTACATAATGTTAAGACTTAGATGGGGCGTTGCGAGTGCGACGAGTTGCAAAATGCTTTTTAGGTTAGAAAGAAAAACAATTCCTAAAAATAGACTGCGGATTTGATAATTTAATTAACACACTTAGCTACAAGCCGATGATCACATTTACAACATGTGCGGTCAACGACCATTACGAAATTCATCGTTTAAGATTGAAAACTTGTGCGCGATTATTCAACGCAAAAGTGAGGGCTTATTTGTAAATTTTTAAATGACGAGCTATTGGTTGAAATAGATGCACGGTTCAGCGAAATGAAACAACATTCTGTGGCTTATTACGATTTACGAATTTGTGACGAGTTCGATGATGACTAACTGCGCACATTAGCCCAGTATGGAGAAACAATTATTGCAAAATTGAGCAATTACTGAAAATACATAAAGTGACTAAATTCTTTTCGCATTGGGTGACTTTACTCGTTATTGTGAGCTGAAATGATGAAGCAACGTTCTTTCAGGGAGTATATACTCATGTATGTTAACTAGAAACGTCAGAAACGTCAAACATTTGCGCAGTGATGCGGCATCACTTCTTATTTTCAATGCTGATCCGATTCACAGTTTATGTTGATGCGTTCCCATTTGAAACGCATTGTATCCATCACACAATTTAATGTCAAGGTGGAAGTTTTAGTTGACAACTATGATCAGTAGGTTAGGTTAGGTTATAGTGGCAGGCTACACACAAGTGCAGCCACACTTAGGCCAGAATTGGCCCATTGTGACACCACAGGATCTAATGATCTCAAACTACCCGTTGAACCAACAGGAGCCCATGGTGAAGCGGCGGAGGCGATTGATATTAATAATATCGAGTTCACCAAGATTATCAAAGAAGTACTCTCCGAGATGTAATCTTCTTCGAGTTGAAAGAGCAGGACAGGTGCATAGGAGGTGAAGAATGGACTCTTCCTCCTCCTCTTCCATGCAACTTCTGCAGAAGTCGTTAGCGGGAAGACCCAGCCTGAGGGCATGTCTGCCTATCAAGCAGTGCCCCGTGATCACACCTACTAGGGTCGGATCTCTTCAATCTAATGAGAGCGCTGGAGCGCTTGAGATCCAGCCTGGGCCAAATTTGTTTCGTGATAGAGCAAGTGGTGCAGTTTGCCCACCTGCGGTTAGTAGCGTTTATCGCGTTTTGTTTAATAAGAAGATTGCAAGTAGCGAGAGGCATGCAGAGATTCTCCTTTTCCGGTAGAATCGAGGCAGTTGTGCCATGTCTGGCGAGTTCGTCGGCCGTACAGTTGCCTGGAATGTCCCTATGGCCCGGCACCCAAATAAGGTGAATTTTGAGAGATAGGCGGCAATTGAGGGCAGTCTTGAAGTTAAAGGTGACCGATTCCAAGGATTTAATCGCGGCTTGACTGTCGGTAAAAATAGTGATGTCCCTTGCGGATATTACATTATACCGCAACCACGACAGGGCCTCCTTGAGCGCCATAATTTCAGCCTGGAATACGCTACAGTGATTAGGAAGTCGGAAGGAGATCTTACAATCCAGATCTTGGGAGAATACACCACCCCCCACTCCTGTTTCCGTTTTTGACCCATCTGTGTAAAAGCAGATGGATTCCCTTCGAGAACCTGCAACTCTCTCCCAGCTCTGGAGGGTATACAGGTTTCAAAGTGTTTGTTGAACTGAAGTTGAGGGAGGGTGTAATCAGTGTCTTTTGGTATACATCCTATATTATTCAGAATGGACGAGTGGCCAGTTTGTCTGCTGCTATGATCGTAAGGACGATAAATTCTTTGTCGTTATTAAAAGCTTAACCTCCGCAGCGCTGAAATACTTCCTGTAAAAAAATTAAATGTTTTATGAAAAAAATAAGAATTCAACGAAAATTTATAATTTTTTCTGTCAAAAGCATGTGGGATAAAAATGATTTTTAACTTATTTTTCTTTCTTTTCCGACTTTTTTCTTGCCTTTTGGTCGGCAAATCAGCTGCGCATCAGTCATTTCTGTGATGCTTTTTTGTGGTTATGTTTGCGCATCAGTTTGATCAACTTTGCAAAAATGAACACTTGACATAGAAATTGATGCCAATTGTTGCATTTATGAACATTTTGTAAAGCATCATCGATGAGCATCATGATGCCAGTGATTCGTTACTGAATTTAAACCTAATGTACATTTTTCAATTGTTGGAATGATCTAATGAAAATGAGGCAGATTTAGGCAGTCGCAAAATCGCAGACTACTTACATAAATTCAAGCTAATGGAATTGAAATAATTTTCCTGTACTGCTTTTAATAGCTAAAAAAGGATCACATATAACAGGAGAAAAAGTGTAATCACGTAAACAAAATGCCTGACTTAAGTGCCCCAAGGTGTTAGCTGCCTGTTGTCAGGTTCTGTTTGATTTGTCGGTGTGTGTGGCCATTTTTGTTGACAGTATATATAAACTTGGTTTATCCCTCTTCGTGACTAAGTCCATTTTAGCCGCTTCTGTCTAAATATCTATATGCAAAAGTGCCAGTGACAGCCCGCTGATTTCTGCCAACGATGTAAATGTCGTCCGCGTATGCAAGTAATTGTTAAGACTTTTGGAAAATTGCGCCTTTGTTGTTAGCTTGCAAATTTCGAAAAATATGCTGGTGAAAATGTTACTTGACAGCGCATTAACTTGTCAAAATTCCAGTTTGATAAAAGTTTTATTAAAAGCAGTGAGCGTTCTTTCCTCGTCATTCTGCACAACCTGGCAAAATAATAAAATTTTCACTGGTAGAATTGTTTTTTGATTGAACTGTCATCTGTGTTTTAATGCTTCCTCAAATTAATGTGCTCTATATGTGAAATCTGTCAATGGACGCAGAGTACAAAGTAAACCGATTCTATCTGTCGCATCCGGCAAATGCGTCGGATAAGCTATCATGCATTCTGTCCATCTGTCAGTTAAATACATTGCCACCGCTGACACGACGCATTCTTTTGTCTGGACTCTCCTGTCCGATCTCGCCAATGTATAGTTTCATGTGCGATAGGCTGATTTTTACAAAAAAACACAAGTTTTTCGCGAAAATTTCGAAATGTCATTCAGATCAAACGTCAGATGGTCTAATCATTTGACACTTGAGCACGACATCGTAGAACGCACGTATCATGATTGCCTAATAAACAGTGCAAACATGAAATCGCTTGCGAATAAAATCTCCTACACCGCACTAGTTCACAATTCATCATCTTCATCACGCTTGCTGTCGTGTAAAGGAAATACACACCTAAAGCGTCATGTTACACCACCTCCGCATTACAATTATTGTAAAAGGCATTCCCATTCCGCAAACTTGGGAAAGAAGACGTCAACTACTATGCAACAGAACTGGTTACATCAGGAGCACAGCACAGAGCAGCCCAGCAGCAGCAACACACGAAATGTGACAACATTTCCGTTTGTATTGGTTTGTTGTTTGCGGCTCCAAAGACGTGTGAAAGTGAAAACACACACAGTGCGTGGCGGCGCAAAAGGTAGACGAATAAAAACGTCAGCGTCACCGGAAAATGTATATGCCCATTTGAAGCAGACACGACTGTTTTTGTTTTTATTTGTAACACACATTTTATTATGTGAATTTATGGCCAGACCCAGACGACCAGGCGCATTGTCAAATGTGGTCAAATGCCATGGATGTATAAAGTGTGCATGAAAGTTGTGTCATTCTTTCAATGCAGTAATCAGGTGTCACGTGTCACACAGGCGACTTTTACTTTCGAACGGAGAATGCGTTTGCGTTTGGTTTGGGGAAATCCCCAACAAATTAAAAGGAATGTAAAATTTTGATCTGGCAACGATGAATATGATCGTAGATCATTTTGCCGCTTATGTTTAACAATGCACAGGAAGCTGCTACCTACTTTCCACGCTTATTATATGGAATACAGGAAATCTTCACGCAAATCTCCCCTGTTGTTGTTTAGACGAGAGAAAGCTGAGCTACATATATAAATTGAAACTGACTGCTGTTTAACGATTTGTTTAGTGTCGTTTAACATAAATTGTCAACTCAGGGTTGCGATTCTATTTCAAGTGTATATTGTCATCTAGGCGATCCTTTCTTTTCTAATTATGTGCTCGTAATTGATATTTTGCTGCTCATGCCTAGAGGTCTGTCCAGTTTATGCATTTATTATAATTTATCTCTATGTATGTATAAGTTTTGTAAACGAAAGCTCAATTTAGATTAAGTTGTGAATTTAAATGGTTGGAAATGTTTGGTTTATTTTAATTTATTTCTCTTTTTACAGACATGGCACAAAACCTGCTTCAAATGTACGGAATGTGGAATGACGTTAAACATGAAAACATACAAGGGTTACAGCAAACTGCCATATTGTGAAGCGTAAGTGTGTTTTTTTTTGTTACATCTACAGAGTACAGACGGTGCATTTGAAAAATCTCAGACAAAAGAATGAGCTAAAATCAGATCAAGCCCATCCGTTGACGAAAGTCTGTTAAGCTCGGAAATTCAAAATCCAAATACATAAATCTTGTTTTGAGTATGTTTTTGATAAACCTTTAATTCTTGTTTTAACTTTGCCTTATGACAGTTTTAAGAATGCGTAAGCTTAAATTATGCCGAAAGTCATTTCATTCGAAGAATTGCAGCTTAAAACAAAGAATAACTCATGTAGGAAGAAAATAAAACAAATTATTTTTTTAAAATCATTTATTTAGTCAACAAATAACAGTAAATGGATTTAAATCTAAAATATGTCTTTCCATTGTTTAATGGATACAAATTTAAGGGTGGACCAACAAAATAATGTGTCGATTTCAAATGATTGAAAAAGACAGTCAAATCCACGGATTCGAATTTCTTGGCACATAACATAAATATGATTAGTTAGAAGTACTGCATTAAAAAGTATTGGGTATATACAGCCCTCCTGCCAACAGTTCCTTGCAAAAGTCGTTATGTATGTTAGTTTCATAAAATTTACGAACTTTGGTTTTAAACATTTCCCATTTTGAAAACATTAGATGTTCTCTTGGCTATGACTTCTTCCACAATGGTGCTGATTATGACATCTCTGTGACCAATAGTTAGCATTTTATTTTGTTTTGCGTAGGCAGGTACGGCTTTCGGGAGCAACTTGTTAGACACCAAAATCAAATTGTCATCCGAACTGTCCAGTAAATACTCGAATTCATTATTTAGGTCCACCATTTTTTATATCACTTCACTTGCACTTTTTTCAATTAACACTTTTAATTATTCAAACAACACTTATTGAAACACACGAACACGAACCTGTACGAAAGATCGATCGGAATTAAAACGAATGAACTCCTTTACCCATTATACAAGTTTTGCATTGTGCGGCTTGATTGGAGAATGCAATTCTTGTATCTGGAATGTTCCGATCTTAGTCTGACATTGATCGGGTTTGCTTCGAGAATATAAATTTGTGTAAATAAGAAAATAGATGGTTTTCCAATAACAGGTGTTATTTTGATATTCCTCGGATATTTATTTCATAATAAAGAGGAAGGTATGCCGTTAATAATGAAAAACAACATCAGCCAAATGGCCATCACGACTACGCTTACAGGAACATATCCTTTTCATGAAATTTTCCATAACAAAATCGCAAAGTGGCTGCCCTATGTCCTTGATAGACTCACGAATTCCATCTTTGAGGTCTTGAATCGACGCCGGGCTGTTGGCGTATACCTTATCTTTCACGTGGCCCCAAAGAAAGAAGTCGCAAGGTGTTAAATCACAAGAATTACGTGGCCAATTGTGATCACCTCTTCGAGAGATAACACGGTCCGGAAATTTTACCCATAAAAGATCAATGGTTTCGTTGCTTGCGCGGCAAGTAGCGCCGTCTTGTTGAAAGTAAACGTTGTCCAGATCAATACCATCCAACTCCGGCCATAAAACATCATTAATCACGTTTGTGGAATGCCCAATTCCAAAGAACGACGAGGAATGGACAAACCTGGATTTTCTTCAACACTTTGAGCTACAGCATCAATATTCTCAGTTGTTCTTGAGCGACGTGCACGGGTTTTATTCTTCACATCACTAACTTGTTCCAACAGCTCGGATTTTTCCACCAATTTCTGTATTGCGTTCCGACAAGGTGCTTTACGACGACCCAAAAATGCTTAAGTTTTGTGAACTGTGACTGCGAAATGTTCACCATTTTTGTAGTGAATTTTTATAACTTCAATGCGTTGTTGAAGCGTGTATCGTTCCATTTTTAATAATGGCGTAGTTTCTTTTTGTCAAATGTCAAAAAATAACAGCTTCAAAAGTGACAGCTACCGAAATAGCAGGCTATTCAAAATAACACCACTTATTGGAAAAGCCTTTATTTAATTTTAGATTTTCGTTATTGATTTAAGAATCATTCTTCTGAGTATACGCATAAAATTTAAAAATTTGTGAATTTCAATATTTGTTAATCTTTATTCGGTTGTAGAAACTGCAAATTGTTTTAGATCATGTGCCATCTATAATACAATAATGGGGAGTAGCAAAGTTAATTCTACAGGGTGCTGCAACTCGGACTGAATGATGTAAAATGCTGCTCAACAATTTCTGCATTAGAGTATAGTTCCCGACGTTGTAGTCAAATGATAAGAAGAAATAGCCAAGTGACAGCTAAAAAACTTGAAGTGGAACAAAACAAATTCGATTTTATATAGTTTTGTTTAAAAATTGCTGAAAATCGTATACTTTAAACTGAAACTGCAGAGCTATCGCCGCACTTAAACCATAAATCGTTAAATTATTTAGATCTCTTAAAATTTAAAATAGTATGTCCTATAGAAAATTGTATAATCATACCTTTTTAGACAAGCAAATTGTAATTGATCTGCTTAAGTGCATTTATTCATAAGTACAACGTAAAACCAAAATAAGCATTTAAAATACAATCTTCCTTTTTTTATAAACATCAATTGAACAATACGGTCTTCGATTCTATATTATCTTATCGAAAAGTTGCACACGCAGATATGCTCCATTTGATAAGGATATTTTTGTTGTTTTGTTAAACAAACGTGGATTGATATATTTAATAGAACTATACGTCAAGAGCTATGAAAACAGCGATAACTAGAGTAGGGTTGTAAATTTAGAACGAACAGGCTGGGGAAATAACAATCACGTGAGATTCGCGGAAACTACATTCAAGGCTATAGATTAAAGGTTCTTATTAAAGGTGAACTATAAATGATAACACAAAATAGGTGGTTGTTTGTTTAATTTTATTTAGTTTTGGTTTATCGTTTATCAGATTATGTTGGCATAATCCCCCCTCAGTTGTTTCAATTACCTTTATGTTCTCACATTTCTAAGCGCTTTATTTATAGAAAAAAAGGTGTTAATTGGAACTAAACTTAACTAAACTAAACTAAACTTAAAAAAAAATTATAGTACAACGCTATAAAAATAGTCACTTTTAATTTTATGACGTCTATATATTTGTGTATATTCTTTGTAGTATGTTTATGAATATTAACCAGAAATTGCTATTTAAACTATTACAGATTTAATTGAGCTTACAGCTGCAAAAAAACTCGGTCAAAATTACTTTAAATCAAAGAATTATGACAGCAAAAATGTTAGCTCCAATAAAAACATCTGTCGTTCAAAATCCATAAAATATTGTCGCGATACAGAATTTCAGCAAATGAAAAATTCATTCAAACTTAACCTCAAATCTATAATTGCAACTACAAACTGAGCGAATTACTGCGTGCAAAAAGTGTTCCAAGAAAAGTGTTCATGTAATGGGAATATCAGAATTTGTGAATTTTAGTTCGGAATTTGGTTTTTATTATAAAAGGCGTATTCATATGAAACTCTTCAAAATTCCCAAGCTGCGTACATCCACATAATATGTTTTATTCGGTCACAAGTTTATTTATTCTTTGGACCAAGCCCATTCGTTGCCTACGTCGCGTCGACGCGGTGCCATAGAGTCCGTCGTACACGTTGACAACCGATGACATATGATATAGGCATAGGTTGCACTTTATAGTCTCAATGAGCTGCGCCTCAAATATGTTTCTCGAAGAAATTTGGGTGACTAACAAGTTCTTTGCCCGCCACAAAATATTTTTTTTAACGTACTGTCATGTGATTTTTTTTTAAGCGACCATGACAGTTGTTCTTCTGTCAATATTTCCACCAATGAAAGTGCTTCCTCTCTCGCTGTGCCAACTGTTAACGCATGCGACGCACAGAAAAGTAGAACGTTAACATACTTCATCCGTCGCATCTGGCACTTGCGGTACCTATTGGTCACCTTATAATTTCAATAAGCTGCAGTGTGTTCTATCAACCTGTCAGTCGAATACTTTCCTGCAACGGACGTGAGGGATTCTATCGGTTGGACTCTTTAGGCTGCAGTTTTAGCGATACGTAAAATGCAACAGTTGAAACAGTATGAAAATGATTTTTTTTTTCGTTTAGGCGGTCATAGCAAACAGAAAAAAGTTTTTTTTTGATAAACTAACTTTATAATTCATAAGCAACATTTTAAGACCAAGATTGAGTTCAAGCATTAACATTAAGTAGTCAAAAAAAAGCGAAAGAACATTTTTTCGGTTACATTTTACGCATCGCTATAGGCCTTAGTTTGTGGAACTCATTTTTATGTTGTGGATTGTGAATAAAGTTTGACATGTTTTCAGTTCGAGTCAAAAGTTTCGAAATTTCGTTACTTAAACTTTTTTATACTTGTTTTCTTAATACATTTCGGTTTATAATTCGATCAACAGTAGGGGTTTTTGCCTTTTCGCAATTTGTTAAATGCCATTCACATGAGAGCGAGCTGCCAACAAGCGAATGACATTTCATTGACATGAAAACTTTTCTTGGTCGCAAATACTCCCGAAGCAGTTTCAATTTTAAAGGTTAAGTTCAAACGAACTTTTCATTCGAAGACTTGTGGATGGCGACTGCGTTGTGTGGATTACGAATAAAGTGTGTCAGTTCCCGGCAAGAATTTTTCAATTCGCGGGAAAATTATTGTAATTGTAAATTTCACTTTTTCAATCAATTGAGACTCAGTTTTTTTAGATAAAATGTTAGATTAATTAAATGTAATGCATTTCTGGTAAAACAAATAGCAATTTTCAATTGACAAATACAGTTAAAGACGCGACCGCTAAATGATAAGCGCCATTTCAAACTCCGTATAAAAATTGACATTTAAACCAATAAATTTGGAAAAATGAATAAAGGACAGGCAGAATTATTTTTTTAATTTCTTAAAGAAAGCGAATTATATGTTTTTGAGGATTCACTTACATCCGGGTCCGTTATATCTGTGTAGCCTGGAAAATTGTGTTCAAATGTGGCTAGTGGATCCTCTTCCCTTTTTTATAAATACATATCTTACCATTTTGCAACATTCGACCATCACCGAAAGTTCTTTATTTTCGGACATTTTTTTTGTGTGTGTGCACGACGTTTGACGGATTTTGGATTTGTGTTTTGTCAACTTTGTGTCAAATGCACAAATTTGTCGGTTGAATTTTTATGAGTTCTTTCAAGCCAAGAGAGGAACTGCTCGTTACTCGTTATTTTGGTAATTTTCTCTTTTGATTAGTACGTGTATAGACTTCGTGCCATTGCGATCATTGATATCGATTGCGTTCGATTTAAACCGCGTACGCAAATGAAAAATAGAAATTTCGTCGTGTTTTTGAAGTGAAAAGTCAGCAATAGCAAATGTGATTTTACTTCTGCTGACGCTAGAGTCTTAACAGGGATTTCTTCTCCTGCGCTTGGCTAACGTATACAATAATAAGAGTACAATTTATGAAGAAACTTACCAAACTATGCATACAAAGTGAAGTCTTATCAATTGCATGATATATATTGCCACATCTGCTCCGTAATTCCTCATTGAAATCGATAAAAATATGGCCCCATCCCAACGGTATGTCAATATCGACATCAAACCGCGCATAAATGTAGTAGAATTGACGTGTGCCAAGTGCCCACCCCCTTCTTCACAAACGAGACAAATTTATAAGCGGAATCAAAACTAATCCCACCGAAGACGTAGACTATTTTCGACTTATAAATAATTCGTGAACTTGTATTGATTGTTTTTGCCCTTCCCGGCGTATTTACCCAGATATGGGTTGTACAACACTCTCGATGACGAAGCGCTTTATCAGTGCTATCGGTCGCAAGTGTTGACACTTTTTGTATTCGGACCGATAACACGTTCCACAATTTCACAAAAAATTCTATCGCTTCGTACGTCTGTGTTCTATATTCGGAACGTGTCGGTTGTTTAATATTTCATAATCGAATCGTTATCACTTTTCACGTTGTTTTCGATTTCAATTGGGACCCCGACTATAACCGACACAAAGGTTACGTGATGTGGCTCGTATTGACGTAAACAAAAAGATCGGCTTGTTGTTGTTAATGTATTCCGACGGTCAAAACTTGTGATCGTAAGCACGAAAATATGCCAGCCACAAATTAGTGATTCACATTATGTGTGTTTCGCTTTTACATTTCATTCATCGATTCGGCAGCAACTTCGGAGGCCTCCAGGGTTCCAGCTCCAACGCCAGCTCCAGGTACAACCATAACAACATTTTAAAGTTCATGTTTACATTATGCTGTTCAATTCGTGGATGCGATTGGCATCGGGGGAGGGGGGAAGAAAGAAGACACAGCGTAAAGTCCAATTAAAATGAAATGAAAATGGTTTGCTTTTCATTTGATTATTTTTATTGTTCGTACTCATTATGCTGATGTAACAAGAGATATGTGTCATTGCAAGGTGATGTCATAGAGAGCTTTTTGTTGTTGTTCGTTTTCATATTTTTTTGAAACCAACAGGATGTTGGCCTGTTTGTAGTACTGTCGTAGTAGTTGGGTAACGAACTCTCAAAGTGTAATATGAGAGAAACTGACAGTTAAATGATTAATTTCGTGGACTTTGGTCGACAAGTATTGAGTTTACAAAGTAGCTAATAAATGTTTTGTACGTTTTGCTGATCCGATGTGACGGTTTCAATTGTTTTTATGTCACTTGTGAAGGAAAACGTTTAATCGGTTCTCGCCTGTACAGCACATACGGAATGGCGAAAAATGTTGCAACAGAGTATAGTGCGATGTTGGGTATTTTGACAGCGAAGATGATGCCAATAAGTAGATCGTTGGCGGGTCAAGAAGGGCAGTAACAACGCATATCCCGATGTCTTACGGTGAGGTCTACTGCCACTGTCAAAATGCCATAACTAAAATGCCGCAACTGATGATTTCACACGACCTCCACGATCCTTTTGGTTTGACAAACTATATCGACTATCAAGCCCCATTGGAACGCTAGAAATATAAAGCGGCGTTTCAAAAGTGAGCGATGGAGGTGGTCGCGAACTCTATAAACAAGATATAGGGTGTCAAAAGGGAGCAGTAAAGTTTTGCACTGCAAAAAAAATGCGTGACTTTAGTACCTATGTCGATGCTGAACTTGGCTTATTCGTGTGGCTTATTGCTAATATGATAATAGGTCTGTTCCCTTACTTTTTGGGCCAATTTCGGCAAAATGTCAGATATCAAGGAGTGGAAATATATTCTCTCAGAAAAAGAGAATACAAACAAAAAGTACAGGAACGAAAGCTTGGCTTGACGTTTGTTGAAAACATATGCGAGAAATTCCAAAATAAACGTTAGTGGGTTTGAAAAAATTACTAGTTTACAGACGTTGAAAAACACTCGGAATTACCTAGTTCATAATTTTTTTTTGCGGATTTATCCATTTTTAATAACAAAATTCAGCACTTGATAAAGCAAACCGAAATAAACTGCCAATTCAAATTGACTTGAGAGATTTGTCAGCTAAAATCAGTTATAACAAACTAGCCCAAAGAAATTTCTTGGGCTATTAGGTATTTACAGGTTTTTTTTTATGGAGGGGAAATGTTTTTTTCTCTCTTTGTGGCTCTCTTCTGCCCAACTTTTGCTTAAAGGAACGAAGTTTGACTAAATTTGACAGACCTATTGTAAACTCTGTAAACGCTGTTGTCGAATTCCACAAAAGAAAGAGAAGAGCGCAACAATGTAGATACCACAATTTTATTCGTTAAAAAATATCTGTAATTTTAATGAATGTTTAGATACAAGAAAAATGCAGCCAATTTCCTACAAGTATCTTTTTCATAACCGCAAACATCCAAAAAGAAACTAGAACTCGTGGCAAGTTTGACATATGACAGCTGTCATTCGGCTGCTACCGACATTGCCAGATCCGTCGTATCAATGAAACTTATTCTTATACTGTATTAACAACATCACGCACGCGCATGGGAAAAAGCGATCCGTTTTTCCGCAGTCAATCCTTATAAAAATCCAGACGCGCAAAGTGTCACGGTTGGTCTACCTATAATTATAGTTATGTAAAACGGAAAGAAATACAATTTACGGCGACCAGCATTTCTGCAATCCCATGAAAATGATTCCATTACGAATAAGAACATGCCAAATGAGAGCGGTAATTGGTTTCAGTAAATTTAATCAACTTTACAAACTAAATGAATAATTCCGGAAGCCATTTTGTTTTAAATGAAAGCAAAATTCCGCAGAGCTTTCCCATAACTCCTACCACGTAAACAAGATGGCCGACCAAAATACGTGTCACTTGTTATGTTGTTGTATGTGTTACATAGTGCTGTCCCTTTCAGTCAGACGGCTATTAAATATTGGGCATCCCTTTAATCTTCCATGTTAGCACTGTGTGACGTTGTAAATACAGCAGTTAACTGAGGCATCTGAAGCTTAACTTATTTCTGAAATAAATAGTAAGAAACAAATGGAAGCTCATTTAGGCGGCGCTACAGTCAGAGGTGGACCTGGGCCTCAACCAATACGCCTATCCAGTTAGCACGATCTTTGGTTTACTGCCTCCAGTTGGGCACTCCAAGTTGGTTGAGGTTCCATTCCACTTGTGCGCGCCACCTAAGGCGAGGTCTTCTTGGTTGGAATCGAAGACTCTTCGGGCAGGAGCGTTGGTAATTGGTGTCCATTCGCTCTTCATGTCCCAGCCGTCTTAGACGACTGATGGGTATGCGTACTTTTCTGACCAGGACGATGTCGCTGTACAGCTCGTAGGGTTCGCTGTTAAATCATCTCCCCCAAACCCCGTCAACGCAAACGGGACCGAATATCTTACGAAGAATTTTTCTCTCAAAAACGACCAAGGATATATTCATCCGCTTTTAAAAGAGTCCATGCGGTTGGAAGGAGTTATTCTTCGCTTGAATTCCGATGAGATGTCGCTTTCAGATGTAATAGCAGTGCCGAGGTAGACAAAGTCCCTTACTGTCTGAAAAAGTCACATGACAGTTGAAAAGGTCACATGACAGCCCATCACCTTGTCTAAATCGTTTTTTTTGACATCAAAAGTCTCGCTTTCTCATAATTTCTTTCGTTTTTTTTTAAGAAATTCGACCCCTAATTTCTGACTGACAATTCTCCTTTATTGGTTTTGGACATTTCTATGTTTTGAAGTGACCAAGCGCCCATCATTGAGAGAGGATGACAACTGTTGTGCATTTTTTGTTTCAGTACTATCAATGTGTCTCACTTAAATTGGGACAATTTCCCTTGGCAAAATGTTCTCGAGTCTTCATTTGATGTCCCGTTGATCTTTTTCGTCTTGAAGCTGTCTTTGTCTCACAAAAGTCAAACTTGTACCGAATTGATTGTTTGTTAAGAAACTAATTTGGTTTGCATCGCTTTATATTGCTTGTGATTGAATCCTTCGTCCCAGTGTAAGGAAAAACATTTTCGTTATATCGGTGGTACCAACTTAGTTAGTACTTAATTTATGCAAGAGTGCTAAGTATACATTAAAAACCGTTCAGTGTCATACTTATGTTCTATCCAAAAGTGTCATCGCAACTGCAATCCACCCTCGTTCTTCTATAGAGTGCCTTTTGTTTGTGATTGACTTCTGAACCCCCCAATTAACGTCATAAAATGTCAATTACCTGTTGCCCTCTGTGCATCTTTTTTAGTCAATTAAACCGCTTTGTAAAAATTATTATACGCTATAGGTACTCCCCCAGCACTGCGAGGGCAAAAAACCAAAGATAAAAACCCGCTCACATGCACAACTTTCCCTTCTGGCAATCATCGTTTCTTTTTTCCTTGTCATCTCCCCCAATGCAGTCGACAGTTCTTAATGTGATTATTTATTTTCAACAATCATACATACGGGGCAGAAAACAGAAAACATGACGGAATTAAGTATCACTTTCTTTGAAAGTGTAAATGGAAACCATTATGTGATTTTTTTTTACCTCACAGATACAATTTCAAGTTTCACTGAGAGTACCTACATCCCTGCCAGCACTACGAAGTGTGACCTTTCCAATTATAGGTATATTTGTAATGAATTGTTGCCATACTATGACACAAATCACGGAATTAGTGTTAAGACTGTGATACACTTTGTCACAAGGTCGGTCATTGGCACCAAATGGACGCTTGTTGCACGCGGCAGACTTGGTTCACTATAGTTGAGCGGCGGAACTGGCGGGACGTATCTTTCTCCCAAATCAATAGTTTCTAGCGTTCGAATACAATTGCGGTCAAACAATACATTCTATGTCATCCACTTAGTAATGGGAGCATGCATTGCACTGATACAGTGATACACCCAACCACGGAATTTGATTTGTTTGGTCGCTGAACTGTAAATTTAATTTAACATTAAACAATCCGAATGTATGATGTTAACGTGGGTGGTTTTACAACTGTGATTTCGGAAAGAGAGGACAAAAGAAAGCCAAAGAAAAAAGCGTGCAAGCTCTTTCACTCCAGATGCACTAGAAACTGAATAACTTAGTTAAAAGGGTTTTCAATTTAATTACCTCTTTAATTATGGCCTTGTTTCACCAAGGTGGGTGGTCGGGGCACAGCGGTATTGTGCTCGCTGGCGGAATTGAAAGTGAAAAGTGTTAAAATTCAAGCCACAGAGCGATTTTTGTAAATAAATTAGTAAAAGTCTAGAATAAGGTTAGCGATAATTAACTTTGACAGGGCGGGAACTTGCAGCGATGAAAGATGCATATCGAAGTGCCCCAAGAAAGAAGGGCATGCCATCAGTGCGTTATAGCTGAAGAAGCATTAGACGCGTTAGCTAGAAGGCGCGAAAGCGGAACAGAAAGACCAACGATCTGACAGATTGTGCTAAAGGCAGCACCAGTTCAACGACTTAGACGGTTCCCTCCGTGGGGATCGTCATGGGCCGAACGTAGCAGGTATAGTGCTCTTCCGACAAATGGAAAAATGGAATTATCGTCAAGCTCAATTGCAATCTTACAGAGTGCAGAAACTGAAGAGGTGTCTGGGGCTCTTTTGCCACAGAAAGACATGAAACCGCTTAAAAAAAACGCTTTGAACCAGAATTCCATTAATCACACTTAGGTTAAGTTAGGTTTACGAATGGGTAGAGTAGGGTAAGCCCTACCACACCCCACTTAGGTCGTTATGGACCCACCCTTGTTGGGGGGTTAACCGTTGATGTTAATATTGTTAGTTCCTTTCTCTCCTCTAGTCACCCGACGTGTGTCGTCCAGCCATCATGCTGTCCTTAAAAATCTGTACAAAGTAGAGAGTGAGACATTAGAAAGTTCTTGTAAGTCATGGAAGTGATAGCTTTCAAGAGTTCTGTTCCTCAAGTGACAGAGGCTCGGGCAGTGAAAGAGAAAGTGAGGTGTATTCTCATGTACCTCTTCGTCTCCACAGCCGCTGCACATATCGTCATATTTGAGATTTAGTTTTATCGTGTGGTTTCTTACCAGCTTAGACAGCGATGACCTGTCAAACTGTTGCAGTTTGATGGTAAGTTCTTTCCACCTGCTATTGGTTTTCATACGAATCTTGTTCTCCAAACGTTCCCCGAGATTACAGAGAGGAGGTTTGATCGACTGCAGTACTCTGTTATGATCCATTGCGGACCGCTCGTCAGCCATCTCATTGCCGGTTTTGTCAAGGTGTCCAGGGACCCAGCAGAGAGTCATAGCTAAACTCTTCGCGACAGCTTTGAACTAGCTTGGATTTAATTTCAATAGCAGATTGTAGCCCTCTAGCTATCAATGACACCTTACGGGCCGCTTTCGCGATTGCCAGCACCACTGCTTGGAAGACACTGCTGCTGTCAGGAAGCCTAATCGAGCAATGCATGTTTGATTCCTCACAGAATATACCGGCACCGGATCCACAGTCCATCTTTCTTCCATCTGTATGTGACAACGTTCCCGACGTATTTCCCTAGAATCTGTGTGTGGCAAAAATTGCATGAATTAAAATTGATCCTTCAGGAACTTTTGGTAGCAGATTGTATAAGTCCAAAGGATCACATTTACGCCAAGTCAAGCAGCTTCATGTTGCTAAATGAAAAATTTCAAACATGTAGCCAGTATTCTGTCGACTTACTGTGTGAACAAGTTTCATGATGCAATGGACCAGAAACGGAGTCTGCGTGATCCCCCCAAAGAAATGCCTTACGGAATGGGGTTAGTTTCACACCATAAAAATCCCGTCATTAAAGCCTAATGCAAAGTTTCAATTTAAACAAAAATCACTTTAAACACTCGGCATGCTTTTCTTTGTCTCCAAAACTCAGCTAAATCTTGAAGGGGTATACTTTTATCTAAAAAGGACGACTGGTGTCGCTTCCTCTTACACTATTACGTATCTTGCCATCTTCTGGTTCTATTGAACTAGGAAACATTCTAAGGAACTGTCTTTATAACTGGTGTCATTTAATTTAATTGCAGGCACATTCCAAAGGCGAAAGCTACAGCGATCGCTGACACCCCGGAACTGAAGAGAATAGCAGAGAATACAAAAATCCAATCCAATGTAAAATATCATGCTGACTTCGAAAAGGCAAAGGGCAAATTCACACAGGTTGGTGTACACAATTTTTGTTTTCCTTCTACTGAAACGTAATAAATGCAAACAATTGCTTTTCTCTAGGTTGCAGATGATCCTGAGACCCTTCGAATCAAGCAGAACACAAAAATTATATCCAATGTCGCCTACCACGGTGATCTGGAAAAGAAGGCAGCCATGGAAAAACAAAGAGAAACAGCTGAAGTCGGTGACACCAGAGGTAAGCCAATCAATGCCAAAATTAAATATGTATCAGCATCAGCATCTATTACCATACAACATTATAAAGAAATCACACAACTCATTGGAGCTAAAGATTATTGTGTATACGTTGTCAGATTTGTATCGCTATGTGTACTTTTGGTCTTTCGAGACGATAACAATTGAATTATTATATGTTCTTTCTTAATATAAATTAACTTTAGCTAAGGAGCGCAATTATTTGTAATTTTTCCATCCTGCATCCTTAATATCCCACAGACCAAGAATCTGAATATTTCTCTGAGACTCTTGCGGCCGAACAATTTTCACAATATGCTCCACAAGCGCCACAAACACTGCCACCACCACCAATACAACACCAACAACAGAACACCGCATCAATAATCCCAAGCAGTCAGGCGGCGCAAATCTCCCCTCAATCATATAGTTCACCAACATCATCATCCTCATCCCCACCGTCCACTGCAAGCCACAGGCAACAACAGCAACATCAGCCACACTATCAGCAGCCAATGTCAGCACAAACAATTAAAACGAACGCACAAAACAATTCACAACAAAGTTATCTACACCAGCAGCAGCAACAGTATCCACAGTCACCAACAAAACACCAACAGCAAGCACAACAGCAACAGCATCTTACTAAGCAGACATCACACTTGTATCCCCATTCCACACAACAACAATCACAAACAATTGGCAACAGTAGCAGCAACACCGTTGGCAGCAACTACGATAACTATCAACAACAACAACAGCAACATCTACAAGCGACCAACAACTACAACCAGTTGAGGTCGTCGATTCTACAGAACTCGCACAATCCGACTGGTGGCTATCAGGTGGACACAGCATCAGGCTACTATGATCAGTATGATAACTATGCACGGCCTGCACCAACTCAGCAACAGCAACAACATCAACAACAGCAACAACAACTATCGTACACAAATAACAACATGAGCGCCTACAACTCCAGTTCGAATGTGGCGCCGCCGCCGCAAAAGCATCAACACAACTATGGCTATCAACAGCAAAGCACCCATCAGTACTCCAACAATCAGACGGCGCAATACAACAACTACAACAACTCACCAACGAACAATTCGACTGGTGGTACAACTAATGGGGGCTTAAATGTAAACGGTGGTGGCAATCGCACCGGTGCTGGTGGTGTTGCTGGTGGTGGTGGTGGCAGCAGCATACTCAGTGGTGGTGGTATTGGGGTAATGAACAGCACTGTGGCAGCAGGATCAGCACCAGCACCCGGTGGCGGGGGCGGTAGTATTGGTAAGATAGCCGACTACGATCCACTTACCGATGGTCCACGAAACATACCAAACACGACACGACCCAGCACAACACTTATCTATAGTTCTGATCGTGGATCAGGTAAGTCGTATAATTGTTGTAATTTGCTTAGAATTTGTGTAGTATTGTACTGTCCTTTGTGTCGCTTTTATCTGTTCCATTAGACGAATGCATTTATTCATAAAATTTGTACTTAGTGTGTATATTTGGTCGAGTGAGTGAGTGAATGCATGCTTGTGTTGATTGAATCTTAACCAGACTGTCATTTAATAATTTTGTTTCCATTAGTGAGCAACGCATATCCCAAGAGAGTGGGTTCAATTGCTGATATTGATCCTGCCAATGGCGTCTATGGGTCATTAACTGAATCCCAAGCTGCACAACAACAACACCAACAACAGCAATACTATCAACAGCAATTGCAATTGCTTCAACAACAACAGCAACACCATCAAAATCAAGTTAGGCAGGCGCAACATCAACAGCAGCAACATCAGCAGCACCAACAACATCAACAACAACAACAACTGCAGCAGCAGCAGCAGCAGCAACAGCAGCTACATCAACATCAGCATCATCATCAACAGCAACAAGCGCAACAACAAGCGCAAAGCAAGCAGAATATTGTAAGTGATGTGCTTTACGATTTCTAATTGATTTCAAAATGGTCGCCACTGTGCGGCCACCTCGATCGGTAATCTTAGGTTAGCTTAGGTAGTGAAGAAAGTGCGCAGTGTGTGCTTCCACATGCGACGTTTAGTCAATTGTGGTCCCCTTCTTTGTAGTCTTCAAAATGTTTTAGAACAAAAAGTCGGTGAGTCTACAGGCAAGTTTCAGTTGATACTTTTTGTATTTTTGTAGATAACGTTGCTTTCGCTGACATGCCCTGAGCCTGTCTCTTCTCGCTAATGACCTCTGCAGAAGCTGCATGGACGAGAAGGAGGAAGAAAGAATTCTTCACCTCCTTTGCACCTATCTTGCTCTCTATACTCAAAGAAGATGACATCTCGGAGAGTACTTCTTTGACAATCTCGGCGAACTCGCTGTTATTAATATCAATCGCCTCTGTCGCTTTACCTTGAGCTCCTGTTGGTTCAAGGGGTGAAGCCTAACATCCAGGAAAGAGTTAGAAAAGCGCCTGTGACACTTTTTTCTTTCAAAAAAGCCATTAGGAACAAATGGGGTTTACAACAGGACACTTTCTCATAGGTAGGCATGCAACAAGGCTTGGCGTACTTTCAAACTACTTTTGCAGAAGCTGTCTTGACGAGGAGGATGAAGAGACTATTTTCCATCGTCTCTGTACTTGTTCGACTCTCTCACAAAGACGTTTGGAAGCTTTCTACTTGAGTAGTAAACATTCGATATCTCCTACGCTTAATCAGATGCTCCAACTGGTTTAACGAGTAGGAAGAATAAACACTTAGGTTCATGTGGTTCAAGGGACCTTATAATGGTCTAAGTGTCAGCCACTTCAACCTAACCTTTCTTAACCTAACCTGGTTCAACGGGTAGTTTGAGACCATTAGATCCTGTGGTGTCGCAATGGGCCAACGCTGGCAATAGTCGCGGGAGCGGAAATAGAGGAGACAAAACCCCGCCTTGCGTACATCATGACACATTTATCGCATGCCGGCCGGCGTCCTTTGTTTTTGAACATAGCCTTGATGCAGAGAAAAAGTTCCATTTACACCATGCAGAGCTGCACAATGCACATGCTGTCCAAAGTAGTGTTGTCGAAAGCGTTTTCTATGTCGACGAAGCCACTTATACATCGAATTCTTTCCTGTAAAGTGTGCATTATCGATTCTACCAACCTCGTGCTGTTGGCCTACATGAAATATGTCTCATTTTTATTCAAACTAGTTGATTAATTTTGCGAGTACTCCTCTAACAATCTTTATCTTTCTCTTTTAGCGAGTGTATCGAGCCCTCTATGACTACGAGGCACAAGATACCGACGAGGTCAGCTTCCGTGAGGGTGATGTTATTTTCGAAGTCGATTCTATCGATGCTGGCTGGATGACGGGCAAAGTGGAACGGACCGGCAAAACTGGAATGCTTCCAGCAAATTATGTAGAACAAGCAGTTATTTAATATTTATATATAAATTTATATATAGAAACAATAAGAAAAGAAAGTTAAGCAATGTTTCACAAATTAATTTATAAAATGAAAAGTTTAAATAAAATTTGAAAAACACTTCAAACACAGTTTACCCATAGAAAAGGATAAAAGCCACCTGAAAACACTGCATTTAAATAAAAACTGATATCCAATACAAACAACTAAAACGCATCGTACTAGCTAATGAGATCTAACTCACATTATTTTCATTTGTTAAACATTTGAAATAAACTATAAAAAAAGGAGAAAACAAAATATTTCTAAAATATTTTACTTTCACAAATGTAAACGAATTAAACAAGCAATAAATACTACTCCCTTATGTCCTCAATTGTGTTCAATTGTGTTCCCTTCTTGCTACGCAGCCTAATAACAAAAAAAAACTGAATTAAAAAAAGCGTTTACTTTTGTAATCAAACTTTCAATTGATATTTATTCCGTATTTCTGTTTTTATTTATTTATTTCTTAAGTTGTGGATGTTTTTTTGTTAATATAAGATATAAACGTTTTGGAGAAATGTGAGAATGGATGAACTGGGGGGGACCTGCACCTCGAGCACTCCTCACAATTGGCAGTGTAATTCGTTTGTAATACCACATAGGAGTAAACTGCCAACAATTGCCTGCAACATGATTTTTCTTTATTTTCTAAACTCACAAAAAGTTATCTGCTCACAAATGTATGCATCACAATTTGAGTAAGTTTTTGTTCTCGTATCCCGATAATGCGAGCAAGTTTTGCAGTTTTTCCTCTTATTTACTATTTAGTAGAATAAAGATATATCAAATAAAATTAAGTGCCTTTCTGTTGCAATACAAGTAACCTTAAATCAAAATATATATACACGCCTATTTGTTGTTAAAATCAAGTTGTATAATTTCTTTTTTTTATAAATAGCTACTGAGTATGGCTTAAACTATATAATGGAATTTAATGAAAACAAAATGTAATATAGTCATCAAATAATATTTTATTTAACAGGAAACAAAAATTGAAAGTAATAAACCCCTTTGTATAAGATATTTGTAGTAGTACTAAAATAAAAATTATTATTTTGAAAAATACTATTTCCGTTTTATTTTTTTTTTTTAAACAAGTAAACATACCCGAGTTACCATTGTCTCAAAAGTTAGTTATAACTCATAACTCTTTTCGTGTAAATGCTGTCGAATACACGGATGTTGATGTATCCTGAGAAAACATCAATTCTTTCTAAGAAAATGCAAAATCTTGGATAGCATTAACAATTTTCTACAAGGCAAACCCATAACGCCCAAAACACATGTGCAGAATTAACAGCGCAACAAGATTAGAATACACAATTTTTTATGTACCACCATTGATTTTTTAAATATTCAAATACTGCTGTCAGTTTCGATATGAGTAGTCTAGTGTATCAACCATTGACATTTTTATTTTTTTTGTTCGAGGTTGCTACTATCCGATGGAGACACAGACACAACTACTGGTCCATTGTACTGCCAAAACAGACGCCTTACATTGCTGTACTTAGTTTTCCCGTCTTTCGAAGAAAGATGAGACGGAGATTCAGTGATGAAGAGCTTAGATGTTCGGCACTCACCACGTCAGCCCCAAAGATCCGTCACCTGATGCGAGCAAAGGGTGGACAACTACAGAGGAAGTGTTCCGCTGTATCGTCATCTTCTTCACAAGCAGGACAGATGGTGGTGTCGTTCAAGCCCAATACATTTAAGTGTTTGCAAAAAGCTTGGTGGCCCGAGAGGACACCCACAAGCAGTCTACAGTCGATTCTCCTGAGAGACAGAAGGAAAGACCTTTTGCCCAGCACACTCGTGTTCACGAGAAACCCAAGTATCAATGGATGACCTAACCACAGAGGCAGGCAGACCCAATGCAGGTTCAGGACCTCAGAGAACCCAGCCTGGCAAACTCATCAGCAATATCATTTCGCTGGATACAAGTGTGACCTGGGACTCAAACAAGCTTCACTGTGTTTAGCCTTCCGACTAAGTTCAGAGAAAGCTTGAGGTAAGAGGGTTGAGCAGTGCTTTTAGTGCAGCTTAGCTATCACAATAGTAGCTTGTCACAATATAGTGCGTAGCCATAAGGATAGCGAAAATCTCCGCTTGGAAGACAGACGCATGGTTACCTGAAAGGTAGTGTAGTCTAATGGTCTCGTTTTCCACAAAGACCAGAACCGGACAGGAGTCTGGAGCCATCCGTAAACACACGATGGCATTCTTTCCCTGGCTCAGAGTCTGGCCGAAGCCATTCCGTTGCCTGAGGAAAGTAGACGTGGTAGTTTTGTCGCATTGCTTCAGACGGCATATCCATAAGACAGGGGTCAAAGGATAATTCTCGCACAAGTTCATCAAAATTCCAATGCGCGTGGTACCAAAAGCCGCCTCTCTTTAACCGAGAGATGGGTTTCAGCGTATGATAAAAATGTCAAGGGGGGAGGTTCATCATAGCATCTAGAGCAGAGCCCGTCGTGCTAGGGAAGGCCCCTGTGCAGTCAAGACAAACCGTTCTTTGAAGTTTGGCAAAAGAGGCAGTAACACTTTTCTCCGCGAAAGCCTGTTCCACCATACAACCGATGCATATGAGAGGAGAGGTCTTGCCATTGCCGTATAGATCCAAAGGACTCTTTTAGGAGTTAAGCTTCATGTCTTGCCAAAAGCACCTTTGCACTGCCAGAAAGTGGACAGCGCTTTATCGGTTTTCGCTTCGACCAAAGAAGTTTTCTATCGAGTATTACTCCCAAATATTTGATTTCATCAGAGATCGGGATAGTGACAACTTTTAGCACAAGTTGAGTCAGACTAGTGACCACCGTAGGTTTTAAAGGGAACAACCGTAGGTTTTAAGGGGATTCACTGAAAGCCCATTTCTTGTGCACCAATCATTGATCAATCCCAAGGATCTCTGCGCCGGAGAGCAGACAGTCCTCAGGTTTGAACCGACAGATAGAACGGCGACATCGTCCGCGTAGGCTTGTGTGTAGGTGTTATGCATATGCATATCAATTGTACGACGGATTGATTTTTGTATCACGTCTACATTTTATAAAGGATAAACAAAGGCGTAGCAGTGGTAAACAAACGATAAGCACTTTTCAACCACCCACAATGATGGTGTGATAAGCGCTCCACAACGAACGATCTACAAAGACGTCGCGAAAAACCACTCTACGACCTAAATAAACATCCTGAGACGAAACGAAAATAAACGTCTCGAATTACGATGCGAAGGCGTCGTAAAGATACAAAATATGCATCAGCATAATATCCAACGATTGATATTCCATATGCATGGCTCTTCCTCAAGCATTATATTAAAAGAAGATATTCAGTCTTAATAAAGTACTCAACGAGAACGGGCAGTTGCGTGTTTCATTTCGTATTTTAATATTCGGAAAACTCGGGCATAACAATTGGTGGCAGCAGGTGAGATCGTGAATCGCGTTTTGAGACACACTCCTAAAATTCTCAGGATATGTCAATAATTCAAAAGTGTTAAATTAGCGACACGAGTAAAGATTAAACGAACAAATCATTAGAAATACCCAGTTAAAACGAAATTAAATACAACGAAATCGCAACAAGAAACGAAGTAAAATCGCAAACGCAAAACGTAAAGTAAAGTAAAATCGCAAACGCAAAACGTAAAATAAAGTAAAATTGCGAACGCAAAACGTAAAGTAAAGTAAAATCGCAAACGCAAAACGTAAAATAAAGTAAAATTGCGAACGCAAAACGTAAAATAAAATAAAATTGCAACAAGAAACGAAGTAAAATCGCAAACGCAAAACGTAAAATAAAGTAAAATTGCGAACGCAAAACGTAAAATAAAATAAAATCGCAAACGTAAAATAAAGTAAAATCACGAACGCAAAACGTAAAGTAAAGTAAAATCGCAACGCAAAACGAAAAATAAAGTAAAATCGTGAAACGAAAAAGTAAAGAATAACGAACATTCATCAGAAGCAGTATCACACGAGTAAAGAATAACGAACATTCATCAGAAGCAGTATCAAAGAAAGAAAAACAACAACGATCAACTACACAAAATGAGAATTGTAATGTAAGTTCTTAAATTTGGATTAATTTATGTTAGTAGATATAGAAATAAAAGTGTTAATATGACAAACGGAATAAATGATTAAGAAAAAGTGATTAAGAGAAAAACGTAAAAGTGCCTTTAATAAAATATATGATAATAAAAAGATAGTTCTCGGTTTTATCTCCTTCCAAATAGAAATTTAAATCTAAATATGGCAAGTTCACGGTCAGGATTCGAGTTCAGTGAAGAGCTTTTAACGACGGAATATGCGTGTATAACAAAAGTTAGTGGAGGTGTTACGCATTTAACATTAGCGCAAATAATCGATAATTGCAAAATTAGTCAGAATGATGTTGAGGAAGAATATGTAGTATTCTATAGTGATAGAACCTATAAGAGGGATTTGTTTTTACATATAGTTGAGGAAGAATATAACATTAGTAAGGAAGAAGTTTCACCATCTGTGGATGAAGCTATTAGAAAGATTAGGGACTGTATTATAGATACGGGAGCGGTACCCAAACAAAGCAAGAACGTGACAAGTGAAAAAATTAATACCCCAGTTCAAAGGACATTAATAAGTGTGCCTTTAAACCGTATTGGTGATAATATCATTACCCCCAGTACCATACCTGTTCAGATGAGCCTAGAATTATTATGCAAACTCATCACACCTTTCGATAGTGATCCAAATAAGATCCATCAATTTTTAACTAACGTAGACAATGCGATGTCTCTAGCTAATATTGAACAACAGCAATACTTGTTCCCGTTCATTAAAAGCAAGATATCAGGAAATACGGAAACTCTGCTCATGAATAAAAAATTAGATTCATGGATAGAACTGAAGGCAGAACTGAATAGAATGTTCAAAGAAAAATATTCTCCAATGCAATTGCATCTCGAAATGACTCGTCTTCAGCAAGGTAAAACAGAAACCGTTTTACAATACGTTCAGAAGGTCGAAACTTTACAAAGACGTAGGATTCAGGACATTTACTTCAACAATGAAAGCAATAGTTTGTTTGAAGGGCAATTATTTATGATTGAGAAGGATATTCTCAATGCTTTCATAAACGGTCTTAAAGAAGAAATTGGTACATTTGTAAACAGCCAAAGGCCATCGACCTTAGCGGAAGCCTCCTCATTGGCGATTCAAGAAGAATCAAGGCTGATAGGAAAAAGGGCGACCTATAATTATTGCAATCGGGACTATACGTCAAGAAATCTCATCAAAATTCATCACAACGCAATAAAATGCTTCAATTGCAATAAATTAGGGCATATGAGTAAGGATTGCAGGGCTCCTAGGAAGGAATTCAATAGGAATAATTCCGGAAAAGTAAATAACAATGATACATATGGTAATAATAGGCAGTTTAATAATAACAATAATACATATGGTAATAATAGGCAGTTTAACAATAACAATAATAATAATCAAACAAATAAGGAGGAAGAGAAAAAGAATGTTACAAATAAACGCGTAAATTTTCGGCACAAGGAACAATAAATGAGGGTATTGTTTCTAAAGTCTTCGAAAGCCCTCATGTAATTTTAAGATACAGCAACAAGGAATTCAAGTTTTTAGTAGACACCGGAGCATTCATTAGTCTCATAAAGACTAAATGCGTATTTGAGGAAGATGTTAATTCCCTGGATAGAACAAATTTTGTAGGCATAGGAAAATCGAATAGATGTAGTGTTGGTAGCTCCAACCTAACTTTAGAATACGACGATGAAAATCGTGATACGTTTCTTATCGACATATTTTTCCATGTCGTTACGGATGACGTTATAGGACATTATGACGGAATACTTGGGATAGATTTTCTTAAAGAATCCGAATTATGCATAAATCTGAAACGAGAAATCATGTATAATGACAAAATAATCATGAAATTAAAATTTAACGATGGAAATCATAGTCCTGATATAAAATCATTTCCAATTACGAAGAAACGGTTAGAAAACTCAAGGAAATTTAGGGAAATATGGAGTCAAATGAGGATAGAACATTTAAAGGATGAAGAACAGTTAGACTCACTGAAAGAAATAATAAGAACATATGAAGATGTTTTTAACTTAGAAGGCGAAAGTTTATCAGGAACGAATGTTGTCAAACATAGTATTCGTACTGTTAGCGATATCCCAATTAATACGAAAACATATAGGTATCCTAAAGTACATGAAGCAGAAGTTGATAAACAAATCAAGAAACTCTTGAACGATAATGTGATAAGGCATAGTATATCACCTTGGTCAAGTCCACTATGGGTAGTTCCCAAAAAACTTGATGCGAGCGGCACTCCTAAGTGGAGGATGGTAATAGATTTTCGTAAGCTTAACGAAATTACCGTGACTGATAACTATCCTATCCCAAACATACAGGATATTTTGGATAAGTTAGGGAACGCAAAGTTTTTCACAACACTAGATTTAAAATCCGGTTTTCATCAGATTCCACTTGATGACGAAAGTATAGAAAAAACAGCATTCTCTACACCGTATGGACATTTCGAATTTCTTCGAATGCCATTCGGTCTCAAAAATGCTCCAGCCTGTTTTCAAAGGCTGATGAACAATGTGCTTGACGGATTGCAAGGTAGAGACTGTTTCGTTTATATGGATGACATTGTCGTCTTTGGAGAAACAGTAGAACAGCATACTGATAGGCTGAAAAGAGTACTTGATAGATTAAAGAAGAGCAATTTGAAGATTCAAATCGATAAAACTGAATTCTTTAAACAAAGGGTCGATTATTTAGGTTATACTATTACTAGTAACGGAGTAGCGCCGAATTTAAATAAGGTTGAAGCTATAAATAACTTACAAAATCCTAAAAACCCTAAAGGAATAAAATCTTTTATGGGTATGATAGGCTATTATAGAAAGTTTATCAAGGGATTCAGTACAATAGCGTCCCCACTATATAAATTGCTAAAGAAAAACTCAACTTGGCAATGGGAAAAAGATCAACAGATTGCATTCGAAAAGCTAAAAAGCGAATTGAGGAATTTTACAATGCTTCAATATCCAGATTTTGAAAAGCCTTTTATTGTTACTACTGACGCCAGCAATAATGGCATAGGGGCAGTATTATCTCAAGAAAAAGATGGTAAAGACTTACCCGCTCATTTCATAAGCAGAACTCTGAATACAGCAGAAAGTAGGTACAGTACTACTGAAAAAGAATGCTTAGCTATTTCATGGGCAGTTCAGCATTTCAGGCCTTACTTATACGGTAAAAAGTTCATAATTAAAACAGACCATAGGCCACTAACTTGGCTGTTCAATGTGAAAGACCCAGGATCAAGACTAATTAGATGGAGACTTAAACTTGAGGAATATGATTATAAAATCACATATAAAAAAGGTGTTGACAATGTAGTTGCAGACGAACTTAGTAGAAATATGATTTTTCCAGTGTTTAATAATCAAGAATCGGAAACATGCAACAGTAATACTAAGAAAAAACTTAATAAAGAACAAAAGAAGTTAGTAAAAGAGATTTTTGGAGAAGACTTCACGACCGAAGAAGAAGACGAAGAAGAAGATGAAAATACGTTAAGACAAATTTTCAAAGAAGCCAGCGTTAAAAATAGTAATAATAGTCAAGGAATTGAAGAAATTGCAAACGAAAATAAGAACTCAGATGAAAATGAAAATGAATTTTCAACGGAAAATATAGAAGTTATATGTAACAAAGAAGAACAACAGAATATAATAAAGGAATATCATGATGGTCTAATTGGAGGCCATGGCGGACAGAAAGCTACTATCAATAGAATTAGAGAGAGATTTTATTGGGCAAACTTAAATAAGGATGTTATTGAATATATCCAAAAATGCAATCAATGTCAAAGACAAAAAATAAATAGGCATCCATGCAGGAATCCCATGAAAATAGTGACATCAGCGGAACACTGTTTTGAAAAAGTTGCTATGGATTTAACAGGTCCATATATCGAGAATAAAAAAACAATTTTTTCTTTGACGATCCAAGATGACTTAAGTAAATTTATAAAATATATTCCTATAGAAAATAAAAAGAGCGAAACTGTCGCTAGAGCCTTTACAGACGAGTGGATATTAAATTTTGGGATACCAAAATATATTCTTACAGATAACGGCGGTGAGTTTATAAACGAACTGATGAAAGAATTGTGTAAAATGTTCAGTATAAAGCATTTACGTACTAGCAGCGCATATCCGCAATCTAATGGATCAGCAGAAAGATCTCATGCAAGATTAGGCGAATACCTGAGGTTAGTTAATAAAGGTAGAACGAAACCCGAATATTCGAAATTATTTAGATATGCCGCTTTTTGTCACAACACGGCTATTCACAATAGTACTGGTTTTTCTCCATTTGAAATGATATTTGGAAGAAAGGCTAACATACCAAGTGAATTCGGTAACTTAACATTTAAAACTACTACCGATTATACCCAAGAACTACAGTTGAAATTAATCCGAATGGAAACAGAAGCTAAAAGGAATATGTTAGTTAAAAAGACAAAAGCAAAGGAAAGATATGATAAAAGAATAAATTCTAACGTTAAAGAGTTTAAGAAATATGACTTAGTTCTTATCGAAAATGATAGAAAGGAAAAGTCAAGTGAAAAGTATGTAGGTCCATACAAAATTATAAAGGTTTTAGAAAATTCAGTTATAATTAAGCGAAACAACAAATCGATGAAATATAATAAAGGCAAAATAAAACATTATAAAAACTGACAAGTTTTATTTACAGATTTTTAATAATTATAAACCATGTTGTTGGTAATATATGGGAAAACTTTCAATCGAATGGAATATACTACAGGAATATTGGAGAACTAAGACAGCAAACGGGAAAGATTACCATAGTTATCAATACCGACCTCAACCAAATAAATGACCAGATAGATGTAATAACTAGTTTTGTAGCAAACATAAATGACGAGTGTTTAATAGAAATCCCAGAATGTGTAGAATTTATCAAGAAAGCCAAAATACAAATTTCAGGATTAAGAAGAGAATTAGAAGTCATTTATCATTTATTAGGAGCTGATAGAAGGTATAAAAGAGGACTTTTAAATATTGTTGGATCAGGTTTGAAATTGTTGTTTGGAACTTTGGATAACAAAGACGCTGAGCAATACGAAGAAGCTATAAGAATAACAAAAGAAAATAACGAGTATGTCCAGAAAAGTCAACAAGAAGAAATTAAAGTCTTGGACGGTTTAAATAAGCAAAATTTGATATTAAAGGAAACATATTTTAATCTAGCTAACTTAACCAATGGTTTAACGAATACATTAGAGAGAGTTATTAATACAATAAATAAAGACAGAAAACAGTTTATTTTAAGAGAATATTTTATCGAGTTTAAAATTAAAATATACTTTCTTATAAGTCATACCGAATTACTCATCAATCAAGTAACTGAAGCAATACTCTTTCTACAGGATAATATTATACATCCTATAATTATCAAACCTAAGCATTTTATAGAATTATTACAGGCCAGTGAAAAGGAAAATTTAATGCTATTTACTCCAAGTTTAGAATCTTATAGTCACATAATGAAGGAAATAAAACCGATCGCTTACATAAAGAAAGGAAGATTAGTAGTAATCTTACCGGTTCCTTTACTTGAATCTACAAAATCAGATGTGTACGAAATGATTAATATACCATATAGAACAAAGGGAATTTTGTATGTCATTGAACAAAATAAGAAATTTTTCGTAATTAAAGAAAATAAAGAAGAATATTTTTTAAGTAATGATCTTATGAAAGATTGTAAGAAAATTTATAAATATTTCATATGCAACCAATTGGAATTTAAAAATAGTGTAATGAACAACGATTGTGAACTCATTATTTTCATGAACAGAGGAAATAACAATAATAATTGTAAACTAAGACAAGTATTAAACCATGTGGAAATATTCCAAAAAATTACAGAAAATAAATACTTATTCGCCTTAAGCGAAGAAACAACGTTCAAATGTAATTGCAGTAAGAAGGAAGATAATGTAAAGGGTTTCTTAAATAATATTGGAATCTTAAATTTGAAAATAAATTGTACGTTCGAAACTCTAGAAACAAGAATTCAAACATATGAAGCAGAAACGGTTATTGAAAATAAAGATATTTACCGTCCTGCGCCTGAAGATTGTTGTTCAAATATAAAATTAAGTAACATTGAAGTAAAAGATGTAACCTTGCCTAAAATAAAGATTAAAGATTTAAATGAATTACAGGACTTAACTATAGAAATTAAGAATCAAGAAAATTATATATCAAAAACATTAAAATCTATACCACCCCATATACAAGGTGCTGGATTAGGAATAAGTGGAATAATGATTATTATGTTAATCATATATTGGTCTATTAAATGTGTTAAAGGAAATGGTATCACCATCTTCCGTAATTGTTTTAATAAGAAGTCTAAACACCCCGTTGTCGAAAGAGAAAGAATAGTACACTATTACGATAATAATAAGTCAAAACCTATATTAAGAAGACCAAATTCAAACGTTTTCAAAGTTGAGAATTTTGAAATAAAAGAAAACTAATTGTCATGTAATCTGATTTAAACATTAAATCCTTCGTATTTACTGTTTAATTTTAAGAAGGGAGATGTTATGCATATGCATATCAATTGTACGACGGATTGATTTTTGTATCACGTCTACATTTTATAAAGGATAAACAAAGGCGTAGCAGTGGTAAACAAACGATAAGCACTTTTCAACCACCCACAATGATGGTGTGATAAGCGCTCCACAACGAACGATCTACAAAGACGTCGCGAAAAACCACTCTACGACCTAAATAAACATCCTGAGACGAAACGAAAATAAACGTCTCGAATTACGATGCGAAGGCGTCGTAAAGATACAAAATATGCATCAGCATAATATCCAACGATTGATTATCCATATGCATGGCTCTTCCTCAAGCATTATATTAAAAGAAGATATTCAGTCTTAATAAAGTACTCAACGAGAACGGGCAGTTGCGTGTTTCATTTCGTATTTTAATATTCGGAAAACTCGGGCATAACATAGGTTACAAGAAGATTGAGAGTCGTTAGCAGAGAGTCTACTACCATGGAGACAGAACACCACCTTGAGGGCAGCCCCTGTTTTACCACAATCCGCTTCGGCAATCAACGTACTGTGCATTAGCATTGCTTTAATCCACAACACCAATATGTCTGCCTGCGTTGCACATTCTATCAAAGGTCGCATTGTTAAAAGCACCCTCAATATCGACGAAAATACCCAACGCGTACTCCTTCCGATCAAGAGCACTTTCAATCCTACCAGCAAGGTTCTGAAGCGCAGTTTCACAGGATTTCCGCGCTGATAGGCATGTTGCATCTCAGAAAGAGAATGCGATCGAAGAGCAATATGCGCACGTTCAGCTCAACCAGTCTTTCCATACTTTTCAGCAAGAAGGAGGACAGACTTATGGGTCTGAAACTTTTGGCGAGACTGTAGTCAGTATTACCAATTTTTGGTATGAACACCACTTTAACCATACGCCTCGCAGCTTTGTATAAAACTGACATTTCGCTTGCAGTCCATGTGTAGTATGTCAATGCCTAAAAAGCTCGCGTTTTCCATATTTTTTTTAGTTGCGAATAAACATCAAAAACAGTTTGTATAGATTTATACAGCATATTTATTTATTTCAACTCCTGCAAGGTTTCATCTTTAATCCGATGAATTGTATCCAAAACAACTGATTTGGACATCTTGATTATATTTTCGAAAGTTTTGGCATCATTTTGTTTTTCTTCGTTAAGATAGTTCATCTTTTCCTCGAGTATAGTGATCTTCTCTTCGGCAAGTTCCAATCTAAATTTAAATGCATTTAACAAATGAATTGGATTTGAATCGAATTTACTTGTTTCTGAGATCGATCATTTCGAAATTCGTAACCTCTCCATCATCACTGTTTGAGGGTATGTCGGTAAAAGAGGTATTTTCAAATACAAAGGATGTTACACTGTTACTGGCGTTAGTAACGCTGTTAGCATACTCGGAAATTCGTTGGGAACGTTTTTTCTTTTCAGTTTGAAGACCAATGTGTTTTTCGAAGTCGCCTTTATAAAACAAGAAAATAAAATAGTTATCTTGGTTGGAAAAACTGTGGAAATTCGCTCAACTAAAGACAAGTTCGAAATACAACACAAGAGGTCTGTTCCCTTACAATAATGCATTCGAAGAAATTAGTCAAACTTTGTTCCCTTACCCAAAAGTTGTATGGAAAGGAACAAACTTTGACTGATGAATTTGTTAAATGCGGTTCGAATGCATTACTATGTAAGGAACAAGACCTAAGGACTTCTCAGAAGCCATAATCTCATTTTCAGTTTTGACGATTCGCTTTGATTTGTTGCAAGGCTAAGCTGTTTTGGCAGTAATTACTACTAACAGGTAGCAGGGAAAATCTATCTAACTATCTATCTAACTAGCTGTGACTCCAACCGAGCAGTTGTTCTCTCAAACAACACACCAAAACGAAAGGACCTACGTATCTTTCCTTCTAATCGGCATATTTTGATCTTCTGCTTTGAAATTTGATCCGTCAGGCTGAGCACCTTTGACCGCTCAGTGTCTAGTCTATCGTTGATAGTTTTATTCAATGCAAGTAAGTTATTTTTTTCGCACTCCAATGAGCCCAGCAAAGCAAGAAATTCATCCTAGAATGAAACACAAATAAACGAAGAACGTTTTTTAAAGGAACTACACTACTGGGTATACCTTATTAAGATCTCTGCATTCGAATAGGTAATCTCCACAGACCGACTTCAAGTCTCTTTCCAGCTTTTTAATAGTTGTGTTCAAATCCGCTATATGATTCTCCCTACTATCAATTGCTGTCTGCAGATTTTCCAGTTTAATGCTTATCTCTTCCTTGTGAAACTCAAAGTCGTTGCGATCCTTCTGTATGTCTGTCATTTGTTTTTGAAGTTCACGAATTCGATTTTCGTAGTGAAACTTTTGCGTGTTTAGTTTATCGTTTAGAGCCTGCATAGTACTGTCATTACTGGCCACTTGAACCTCTAGGTTTCCGCATTTTTCCTTCAATCTAGCAACATCGGCTACAAGATTTGTATTGCGAGCTTTCAAAGCAGCTATCTTCTGATTTTGCACCTCAATGTGGGATGCAAAAGTTGCGATATCTTTTTGTAAAACTTCGACCTCAGCTCGATGCTGAATCTGTTCTCTCCGCACAGGTGGCTCATCAGGGCAATCACAAGACCAACCAGACTCGCTTCGCACACTCTCTAGCTGATCCCTGAGTTCGTTGATTTTCAACTGCAGGCCCATTATCTGCTGGGCTCGACCACGCCAATTCGTTCCCGATGCTGCTAAGATGTTAAGATTGACATTCTCTCCGATCTCCTGTTGAATACACTTCTGAGCTAACTTCAGCTGGTTCTTAAGTTCCACATTCAGGTTCAGGCTTTCAAAGAGCTTTTGTTTCGTTTGTCCAAGTTTTGACTGGAGGTCTTCAGTTGTGGTATCCTAAACAAAATATTATATTAGCTACAATATAACTAACCAATCAGGGATGACTTTTAAACCGTTTTCGAAGATACGATCTCCTTCTTCTTTTCAATTGTTTTCTTCAGTTCTGTTTCTAAATTACTGATTTTTGCTTCCAGCTTGGAGTTCTTATTTCTTACAGACTCCAAGTCAGTCCGTAAAAGTTTATTCTTCTTGCTAAGCTCCGCAATCTTAGCACTAGCAATGTTGGAGTTGTTCTTCAAATCCTCTATGGGTACTGAATGGATAACCTCACTGAGAGAGGATATGGATTTCTTTAAGTCATCGATTTCATTGTTTTTAGCTGCGATTGTATCTTCCAATGACTGCTTTTCTTGTTTAACAGCCTGAAAAGTAAAATTTGGTTATGAAATGGCTTTAAATTAAAAAATAGTTTCTTACGATCAGTTTCTTGCGGAGAACACTTCGTGCTGCGGGCTTTTTGTTTTCGAAAAATATTGAATCGGTGGATGCAGCAACTTCTGTAAGTGTTGCTCTATCATATTTTTGTGCAAATATTTCAATGTTGTCCATTTTATTTTATTTTATAAAAAAAAGAAATGTTTTGTATATAAAAATAAATTCTTATAAATTTTAAAAATAACCGTCACCGTGACGTACTTGACAAGCTCACAATGAGAAGTTTTAACGAAAGTCTTTTCCAAAAGGGTACATTCAGTGATGAGCGACATTATTTGAAAATACAACTTATTACCTAGTTCAGAAATAAATTGTAATTACTTCATACGTGTTGTATACAGTTATAATATTACAAAGCATCTCTGGATACAATCATAAACGATTTCGAGTTTTGACAGTTAAATAATATCACCAACGCCACCATTCATTGCAGCTCTTTGCTTCTTTAATCGTTGTGTTTAGCTGGCTATCTTCCTCATACCATTTTTTCCTTCTTTTGCTGTGTTCTATTATGTCAACTTTATGTAAATACCTATTCAACGATTTTTTAAACAAAGTTTAACGCAATATAATTTTTTTTAATTTGAATTATGTCCATATTCTACTACGTTTATCAGAAACTGAATAAAGTACCAAACAACAAGAAAACTACCGTGAATACACCATAGATATGAAATGTCACTTTTGCCAAAACTAAACTTACACGTCAACGTCAAACAAAAATCAACCGCAATGGATGGATTTATGCTGGTAAAGTTGTAATTTTTATTCAATATATCGCAAATAATTGAACAAATTTCAAATGCAGGAGCCGACTCTCAACATCGTCAAGGGAATGTGCATTATGGATAACGATGGAAATCGTATCCTAGCCAAATATTACGACAAAAACATCATGCCCACTGTCAAAGAGCAGAAAACCTTTGAGAAGAATCTTTTCAATAAAACTCATCGTTCCAACACGGAAATCATAATGCTAGATGGATTAACCTGCGTCTACAAGAGCAATGTTGATTTATTCTTCTACGTGATGGGCAGTACCTACGAGAATGAACTGATTCTTCTGTCCGTACTGAATTGCTTGTATGACTCGATAAATTTGATTCTCAAGAAGAACGTCGAGAAGCGACTGGTACTGGACAATTTGGAAATCATCATGTTGGCCTTTGATGAGATCTGCGACGGAGGGTAAGAAAGACATTATTGTCTCTGTCCACAACTTGGTAAAAATCGTGTGATTCTTTTTAGAATAATTCTGGACGCAGATCCGTTGTCTGTAGTGAAACGTGTCGACTTGAGAAACGATGACATTCCAATCGGAGAGCAAACAGTGGCCCAGGTAACCAACGTTTTAAATGGGCTGTTTTGGTAGAGCGAACAATATTCCATTTTTTTTTTGTTCACATTTTAGAATAATTTGTTTACTAATCCCATCCATCTGCACATTCGCATTATTAATTTGTTTTAACCTAGTTTTATTTCGCAAGTTCTGTTTTGGGTTTTGTACATACGTAGTGTTTAAATTGTGTTTTTCTCTTTGGTTTAATTGAATAAATAGTTACTATTACCGTTTACTTACTTGTATTTTAGGTTCTGCAATCAGCGAGAGAGCAGCTCAAGTGGTCAATACTTAAGTGAAATAATAACAATAAAATCTGTTTATTTTTGTGTATACATTCGATTTTTTATATTTGTTTGTAATCCGGATGAAGTGGATCTTATTCGCATCTAGTTTCCATTTAACTGACATATATATACTATACATATGCGAATACATTTAATACCCAAATAAAGTTATTAAATATTTATCTAGGACAAAATGTGGGTGTGTTGTGTTTGTAGTTTAAAACTGACTCAATGTGTTCGAAAGACGTACACAATTTTAAATTTAATACTGTATCCAAAGGGAGTGCTATTTTCAACTGTTTTTCAATCATTATTTTGACCGACTATTTGAGATAGCCCGCACATTAGAATTTTTAAATCTCGCCAGGAGCGATCTAGATAGCTACAAATATCGATTCAAAGGGTGGCAATGGTGTAGTGGATAGAGTCATTGCTTGTCCCCCGGTGGCGCTCGAACCTGCGCCGACAGGGGGACGTCAATACTTGGCCACCCAAAAGTATAAGAGAAACAAAAAATGGGCTTCTGCTTGGAGTACAATGGACGGGGATTGATCTGGTCTGAGTGCTCCAGGATTTGGAATCCCCTTTAAAAACGATGAGGATATTGGAAAGGGGTGGAGATGTTGCTGGGGTAAGGAAGGAGGCGATGCCAATAAAGGGATAACTGAGGCAAGTAGGTGACCATGGTTGGGTGGGTATCACCTCAACGTTAAGACTGGCATGAATAGATGGTTTATGTGATGTGCTTGGATCAAGCTCCCACGCGCTCCGGTGAGCTTTGAGAGCGGGTGCAAGCATACCAGCAAGGACCCAAGATAAGGCAGCAGCACGTTACCAAATCGATTCAAAATTTTCGAATAATGGTATGAACAAAAAAAAATGTTGCATTAAAAGATCTGAAAAAACAATTTTTAATGCGCGGAATGAAAAAGAACCATTTTGAAGATGAATATGTTTTGCTGCAAAAACGACGCACAACGCAACGTAATGTACGCACGCAGCACAGCGCAACGGAGCGTCACAATCGCATTGCCACATGTCACAGTGTGAGTTAAGTTAATTTTACAGTCGTTTTCATTCAGGGACTAACTCATTCTAAAATCCAATGGAACTAGAAAACTGTTTCTAATCGACTCCATTGATCTATACTTGCTACAATTGTACTTTTGGGGTTGTATAAAATAAGTAAATTCTTTCTGCTCAAAAGAGAAAGACCAACGACATATTTTAATATAATAATATGGCGCCATCACATTGTACATATTTTACTTGCGCCACCAAACGTTCAGATGCTAGACTACTCATATCGAAACTGACAGCTGTATTTGAATATTTGAAAGAGAAATGAAATGGTATACAAATTAAGAAGTCAGTCTTCAATTCAATTTAGATTTTGAGGCAGAAAAGCCAAATTGGTTCTTTGATCTTATATCAATCCCTTTCTGAACAGCTCACATAAACTAGCTACCTACTCTACATCACTGTTCGTTTTCCTTTATTATTTTGGATTTATTCGTCAGTAGTCCTTATTTCTTGATTCATTTCTATATATGTACCTATTATAAATCGAAAACACCCTTCATAAAATTGCTTGCTTGATTGCGCGTCATCCAATGCGACGCCAAGGGATGATGTAGTACTTATATGATATGCCTCTGGTATACTGATCTTCATCAGTCATTAATATTTTTGCATAGGGTGCTCTTTTTCCTATAGCCACGTTAAAATGATTGACCACTTTATAAACACAACTATCGTATGTACCTATAATAATAACGTGAGTAAAACCGTGGAGTCAATTTGATAACAAATTGATAATTGCACTTGAAACTTTTTTAACGGAAATCGATAGATATGTATAACCATTGTAGGTAACTTGAATAAATGAAGGAAGGCGTACTTTGAAATTGATCGCCACTAATCCCATGACCTGCTGAGTATCATTTCTATTCGATTGTGGTATCAGATAGCAATGTTTTGTTTTGAGCCAATTCCGCGTAGACGGTTGGCATTTCTTCTAAAGATTGTCGTCTAGATTCGATGGCCGGAATTTCATATTCAGGAATTTGGTAAACAATATTTACTTAGCCGGAAAATGTCTTATATATGATGGAATGCGACTGATACTGCAATAAAGTTCGTCATATCCTTATGCGAATAGATAAGGCTGTTTTTTGCGCATTCAATACGGGAAGCATGGCAGGTAAGAAAATATTTATGTTGGTAAACAAATTATTATTATCGGTCTATTTAATGAATATTTTATGGAAATAAGCCTTAATTAAGTGGAGTTTGCAAGGAGTTACGAATAGGTTGTTGTGGAACCTGTTAGTAATCAGCGAACATCATGTGAGATGTCAGTAATAAAGACCTATTCATACGAGGGCGACCAACTATCTACGAAAAAAACGAATATTTGCAAGTTTTGACAGTTAATTTAATGCGAATGCAATGGCCACAAAATAAAATATTTCCATTTTGAAATTAAGTTCCCACAAATTTCTTGTTCGTTGGTCAAATAAACAGTTCGCAACTCAAAGATTCAGGGTGAGATTAGGCGGGTTTTTTTGAGCTTCTAACTCAGCAATGCGAACGCAAAGTAAAGTATACGAATGCAATGAAAAAAACGGTTCCAGTTATGGCGTTTTCGATTGAAGAAAAGAATTGCCCTCTCTATATAAAGAGCAAATCTAGAAGTGTTCTTTCTGTTTTCCATGCTTCATTGAAAAATAAAGTGCAGTACAATACTTAACACGAAAGAAGTGTCCGGAATAAGTTTAAAGAATTGCCTTAAGCTCACCAACATACACTAGCAAAATGTCAGATTGAAATTTTAGTTGTCCTATTAGAATCAAATGTTGAGTTAAGTGATCGGAAAATATCCAATTATGAGTGCAAATCTAAATTTCAAATAAAATATATTGATTTGGCCCATTCAAACGTTAATATTTAATGTAGGAAGCAAAAATACCTTTCTCTTACTACGTATACGAGAAAGTTAAAAAGTAGCAAAAGAAATTTCACAATGATGTGCATATATGGTTTCTACCACTATTGCAAAGTTTCTACAACGAATTTCATTGAAAAGAGCAATTCTGAATTTCGGGGCATGAATGAAAAACGCCATACACTTTTTTTGCTTGAGTGGTATGAAATGGGCGCATTCAAAAACCTAGTTGTTTTAAGTAGACTAGATTGGTCTGGATTAGATGTAACCTGAAAGCAAAAACTAGATTGGTCGGGAACGTCATTTTGCCTACGTCCGCCACATTATGCTAACTGTCAACTTAGTACTCAGTCACGATTTTCTTAACTAGATTCGTCGGATACCCCTCTATAGACGTCAACTGATACAGCTACCCATGAGACCGATCTAGGCCAAACGAAACGGAGAAAATTCAAATCAGTCAGCTGTATAGTTATAGTTAGATACTTATGGCGTTTTCGATTGAAGAAAAGAATTGCCCTTTCTATGAAAAGAGCAAATCTAGAAGTGCTCTTTCTATGTTTTCCATGTTTCATTGAAAAAGAAAGTGCACTTCCAGGTCAATTCTCAACACGAAAGAAGTGTCCGGAATATTTTTAAAGAAGTGCCCTGAGTTCACCAACACACACAAGCAAAATGTCAGATTGATAGTTTGTTGTGCTATTAAAAACAAATTTTGCTTTATGTGAACGGAAAATACCCAATTATGAGTGCAAATGTAAATGTTAACTGAAATATATTGATTTGGCCCATTGAAACATTCATATTAAATGAAGAAAGCAAAAAAAAGTAGCAACAGAAAACCAAATCTCACATATGACGCGTATATGGTGTCTACCACTATTACAAAAGTGTGCCAACGAATTTCATTGAAAAGGGCAATTCTCTCGGATCTTCAATGAAAAACGCCATTAAACGCCCCCAATTAAATTACTTTCGAAACCCTTGCATTGACACAAAAACACGCTTCCTGTGATACGTCTCGACTAGAAGTCACAATTTTGTATAGTTTCATTCTTGACATTTCAGCAATAGGTACGTGAGTTGAGTCAATAAAAAGCAGTTTTCTTATTATTTAAACGGATTTCAGATTGAACGAAACCGCCAGTGGAACCAATGAAGAATGGCATTTATTTCTTGGGTTTTCTTTGGTTTTTGCCCAGCCACGCAAAAGCACTGACAATTCTCAGACAGTGGGGTGACCACTTCGAAAAGACTCTATAGCTTATCTCCGAATATGTTTGCATATAAGAGATTTTAAAATGCAGATTCGTTAACGACGTTTTCCCATTACACTGGCAATATGCTATGCGATCGTACCGTAACGCCGCGTAGTGCTCGGTGATATTTCATTTAATAAGACACTAATTAATCACATAATCTTCATCCTTTCTAATGCATCGTGGGCGTCACTGTATATTTGTCCATTGTACATTTGTTGATTTCGACATTAATGTTTTCAATAAATTGTGTCTGATTGTGACAGTTCAAAAATGTATAATTGATCTGTCGCATTGCGGTCATTTTATTTATTCATTTATTTATTATCAACCAATTTCCCCGCCAATTACTCATTCTTTGCAAGCTATAAATATTTAGCGATTTGCTAGCCTGTCAGATAGCTTGATCGATTATTTCAAAGTTTCCAAACCATAGTAATCATAATTATTTATAAAATCAATATATAGACCTCAACGCATGTTTAACTTGTCGCCAGTTTTATAGTCCTGGGTCATAGGGCATGGTTACTTCCGTCGGGAAGTGCAATTCCATGCTGATTCATTTCGGAAACTTTACTATTACTACCTTCAATCTTTGAAAAGCAAAGAAATATGTGTATGTACGGTCTGCTGTATTTTTCGATGCTATCTTATGGTCTTTTTATAATTGACTTGATAACTGCTTTGCTTGTAGTTGGGCATATCATCGATTTTAAATTTAATGAAGTAATTGATGTTAGTTTCTGTATAGGTATACAACACACTGCAAAGATAATTGAATTTTAAAATTCGGTTCGCGCTGTAAATTTGTTTTTAATCGAATCGATAGCATCTCATCTTGTTAATTGATGAAAAGACACATTGTACATACATCTATTATCTTTTTGCATCTGCTTTGGAGGACTTAATTTTGATAAGGACACGATGAACACATTTGTGTATAGCTGTGGATCCAGGTAAAAACGATTTTGTTCATTGGTAGCGATCTTCTGACTTACGGTAGCACAAGTTTAGCACTATATTTACATTTAGGTATACGGTTACGGTTACTGATACGAAATCATTGTTTATGTACCTATAGATATATTGCTGCGGCGCTAGGCGAATGATTTTGAACTAAGAACACTCTATAAATCAATTAGTAATCTTGAATTGTTTTGCCTGTCACGGTGAAACGTTTTATTAGCCATTGAATTAAGCAAAATAAATCTAGTTTTGTAGACGATAGACATAGAAATGTATATACATATATGCATATGTATGTGCTCAAATTTATGAATTTAAAATTGTGCAGATGAAGTGATAATCGTGAAATGAAAAAATATAGAACTTGATTATTTGCTTGATAAAGTTTAGTTGATTTATTGTATATTCACATGATTACACAAAGCTAACATGTTAGGTACAAAGGATGCTCAAGATGGAGTAGTTAAATGGTGGAAATGGACAACATTTAGTCAGAGTCTGTTGTGAAAATTAACTCATTGGTATCTAACTGACGTTTAATAGCTAATCCACCTGTAAACATTTATTTATTAATACCTACGATATAAAAGCTGCCAGACTACTAGAAATCCAGACCAATGGCTTTTTGACATTTGCTAAAGCCATAATCCTAAAAATCTGCATAGAAATGTAAGCAAGAATGCAAACAAGGTGAACTTCATTACCGACATGAAGATGATGCAACGTAAGAAGCGACAGGTAAAAAGCAAGTTCTACATAATCTATAAAGGAAATTTACTCTGCACAATAGTTTTGGTAACGTTCTGCGCATCTGTCAAAATGTTGCAATATGTCGGCAAATTGTGACTGAAAATGTTGCTTACAATTTACTGTCTCAGTTTCTCTGAACACTGGTTCTATTTCTTTAGTCGTTTATTATAACAATTGGAAAAAGTATAATGGGGAAATTCATTGACACACTATACATGGAATGCTACCAGCCAATTTTTCGCTGAAGCAAACATAAGCACTAGCTCTTTTGGTTCACGGCGTAGGGAATCGGAAACACTCAAATGTCATCGAGCAATTCGTGCGATTTTTTTAAGTGCTTAGTATGCCATCTGCTGTAGAAATTTGGAAATAATTTGAATAAATCGTTATTCTGCGCAGTTGCAATGTTGCTACCATGGATGCCAATGTGTTCTTTGTAAAAAATAGCAATGGCGCGCAGAAGTTTCATACCAGAGACAAACCATACTTATTGTCTCTGGTTTCATACTTTCGCCGCACTGAACCGAAAGGGGTAAGTGCTTATGTTTGCTTTACTTTTTGTCGCAGGTTTGTATGAAACTGACAATTCACTAGCAGTCCAAGTATGTCAAGGGGGAAATTGATTTACATTCATGTCCAAAAGCAAATCAAACCAGTGGGTTTTTTTGTATCAAAGAAACCACAATATTGATGTGAAAACTGCTCTAATTTGCTCAAAACATATTAAGGAATGTGATTATGTTCCTCTTAATGCCTCTTAATCCTTTATATGAACAATATGGACTATACCCGAAATCTTTATGGTACTAACAAAGCAGACAGTAATCCGCCATTTTTGCTTTTTCACATTACCGGCATCTACGCAATATAATAACCTTAGATTTGTGTTCTGTGGGTAAAAAGAATATTGAATGTGAATAGAATAAAGATTCATTTGATCTCTCGAAAATAGGCTTGAATGACTTGCTTAAATGAAGTGCTGAAAACAATACAGTGTGTTTGGTAATACTGACAGAAACTAATTTGTACACCTAAGACACGTCTATTTTATGTCACGGACTCAATAAGCACATGCTATATGCTTAGGAATAAAGGCCTAACTTTTGAGCTGTCAAAAAAAGTTCGTAGATATGTATTTCTATTCAGGCTCTCTCTAAAGTGATAGTCGATTGAGTGTTTTTGTGTATTTTTGTGTTCGATTGGCTGAAAAAATCAATCTATTTCGGAATTGATACATTAAATTAGAAGAAATGTGCTTCCAAATAGATTTCTTGTTTCCTCTCATTATATGTAAATTAATAGTTAAAAAAAATATATTTACCTACTTGTTGCACAGTGTTTAAATAGGTACAGTTAAAAACGTAAACAAAATGGCATTTTTGATTGTAGAAAAGCGATTTCCTTTCTATCAAAACAACCCATAAGTGCTATTTCTGTGTTTTCTGTGTTTCATTGAAGAGTAGAAGGAACCTTTAGGTCAGTTTGAAATATTTTTTAAAAATCGCTCTGAACTTTTACTTACCCACACTTGTCAAACGTTGGATTGCAATGTTTTTTCTGTATTATCAGAAACAACTTTTATGCTTTATAATTCGAAAATATAAAAATTATCAATTTTTGACTTTAATTTAGATAAATTTTTTGAAAAAATGGTATACGATTTGTTAGCGAAAGCACGTTCTATCTAAGGCGGTTTTCATACTTTTGAACTTAGATTTCATTTTATTGCTGCTATTTGTGTTGACCACAACATTTTGAAATTATTATATCCGCATCTGATTCACGAAGTAGGCACACTTGATGAAAGATATTGACATTACAGATATACAGGCATTTATTCGAATTTATGGCTTTTGTTGAGAAAACTTGGCTACTTGAAGCAACGCCAGCTGTACAATGCCGGAATACCGCAAGTGTTTTATACATAGATAACAGTATTGCCGGTTGATACTGGATTTATGGCTGCTTGGTGACTCAAGAAGCTTTGTTCTTATATATTTAAGAATTTTATTTGTTTTTCGACTACCTACATATACAGTGTTTTATTGCCTCCGGCGCTGAGGCAAATTTATCATCAGTAACATAACTAGCGACGCATCAATTTAATGTCAGACTCTGTGTAAGAAAAACTGACATCTAATTCTAGCCCTTTATGACAGATGTCAACTTTATTACCATAAACATTTTGACATGTCGACAGTCTTTTTCAATTTTTATTGACCGAAGCATCTTTGCGCAAAACTATAATTTTAATGGAATTAAACTTCATCTGTCATTCACTCAGATGTTGGCCTTGCCTCTTGGATTCATGATACGCAGAATGGAATATTTTCGGCCAATAAGTTCTAGTACCACGGAAAATTCCGACTTTACATAATGTTCCCATTAATTTAAATTTTTTTGTGCACGGCAACCCTCCACAAAATAACGTCGATTTAATTATTCTTTTATTGGTCTATTTGTTTATACAACCCAATGTTTGTACGCTAACTCGAAATCACGTGAGAGGTTGCCTTAAGCAAAGGAAAATTTTGTTTATATTTTTATACTGATAAGATGCTTTTGGTTGTGGCATACAAACAACAATGACCTATGAGTTTCGACTGTAATGCATTCCATAGTTGTATAAATTAAAATAAAAAAAATTAGAAGTTGTACAAAGGCCGATACTTAGAATCGTGTTTCGCCCAACCTTAGTTAAATATACTGTCAATGGGTCTTAAAAGTAATCTAGAGATTCCTTATTCCCATAATAATAGATGGGACTTTCTAACCTAACCTTACCCAAATTCATTTTCAACCTCAACTTCTTTGTAGATCACAATAGATAACTTAGACAAACTTATTGGAGCTGCAAAATTAGAAAATAAGGTCTCAAATGCGGCGTTTTATTCGCAAATATTTATATAAGTGTGTACACACACAAATGTTGCTTCAAAATATCATAAACGTTCATCGACCGACTTAAAATGTGTAATAAATGTCGAAGTAGATAATAAGTTCAAATACCTCTTAGGATATCCCTTGCAGAACTCCGATAAAGATTAACCTTCGTTTCCTGATTTCGCCAGTTCTAAGATAAAAATTTTCTATGCGAGCTCATTGTCATCTTTTAGTTCAAGAAATTTGCTGAAACGCGGCACTGGCGAAAATTGACATCCGATTCGCAGAATGAATGTTAAATAGTTAAGTGATAACTGAATGCAGGGCTGGACTTATTCGATCCCTGGAGAAACACTAATTACATCTTCGGGCATTGACTTACTATATATGGACTGCTAGTAGCCAACTTCAAGTTGGTTCCAACATTAGCGCTAGCTCTCGTGGTTCAGAGCGGAATAAATTGGAAACTCGCATTTTTTTCAGATTTCTATTTACATCCGTTTCACTTGGCAATTCAACTTGCGCCCGATAGGTGGCTCAAGCATTCTATGGAGAAATCCAAGATGGTTGTCATTTTGGCATGGAGCCAGGAGCGCTAGTTATGTTGGCGTCATTTTCTGGCCAGAGATTGTATGGAACTGACATTTAACTATCAGTCCATATTTATAGAACCTATGTCAATGGGCTAGACATTAGCCGCGTTTCACTGCCCGCTAGATGACTAGCGGCATGTCAAACTTCATATAAAAAAAATTTACATTTCACACCAAAAGTGCTAGACGTCTACCGCTAATCCAATGCACAATTTCGATGGCGCTGGCCACCAATTACAGGCAGGCTTTCGTGGAATCATTGTTGGGAACCAACAGACATGCTCTGTCAACTTTTTATTTATTTTTATAGCTACCTACATAATCTTAAACTAATTGAAATCATTTTAGTACTTTATCTCTCTTCTACTCTGAGCCATTTTATATTATGTTGTGATACAAAAAGTACTTCTGTGTCCAAGTGAAAAGTCCTTCTTAAATTACACCCGGCTGACGTAACAAATAACAACATGACAGATCAAAACAGCTTTGACACATTCAAGTATCAAACACTTGAGAGATAAATATTCGTCAACTAAACGAAACGCCTCCAATCAATAAGTTTATAATAACAAATGAAGTTGTTTCAGATTTTACACAGAATCTGCACCAAAGTCGTAACCATGTAACCACCGTTGACATCGTCTAATCACCCGATAAGAAATGTAATTCTTTATTTACGGATTCCCCTCTTTGATTTCGCCCACACATATTGTTGATAAATATACCTGCCTATTGATTACTACTAAGTGATCGACTTTAATCGCTTTCAACAAATTTAATCAGTAAAACGGTGGGACGATACAGACTTGAAACAAAAGTTCAGGGATTAAGCGTCAACTTATCTTTGTGCATGGCAACACTGTACAAACATTGGTTTCAGTTTTATTATGTAGACTCTACTATTATTACTCGAAAATGCGTTAGGAAAAAGAAAAGTAGGACCTCACCCCGATAAGTTGTTCATTTGTGTTATTGGAAATGGAATTGCGAACGGCAAGGTCTCTTAAGCCGATAGATAAACATATCCAATTAAATTCTTGTTCTAGGATGTACCTACTTTAGTGCAAAATAAAAATTCGCTAAGGGGAATTTTGCACTTAATTCCGAGTAATGTAATCCAGGGGTGGTACACACAGACACACGCTTCTGTAAGGGGCCTTCGGCAATAATAGATAGCTTCGGTATACAAAACGGCAAGCGCATAAAGTTAGCAATCTTGGTATGTGTCGTTGGTAATAATGAGACATATAAATATCAATGGAATGTATAGCAACATTTTTCAATTAGATACGAATATGGTGTTACTACGTAGATAATAAAGAACATTTACTCGCATACTGTGTTAGGAGTTGTTGTTGATACGACCCATATTTTACATTTTGATGACTTCATCTTTTTTCCAGTAGCTTGTTCGTTTCAGCAAAATATTAAAAAAAAGAGAACGTCAATCGTAATGTCTCGGATAGTTTCAAAAGTGAACTAAGATAAAATTTGGCACTTTTTCAATGATACTTTCAATTTTTCAAAAGACACGAACAAATGATGAAGTCTCTATTTGATGATAACAAATTCGCAATTATTCCCTAAAGACTCTTTAACACTCTGAAGACAATTCGTCCTAAATTTGTTATCGATGGAAAAGATAGATTAGAAGAAGATTGTCCTCATAAAATTGAAAATCGCCTTCAGGTGATTGTATATGCAAATTTTTCGAAGGCTTTCGAAAGCGTCCAACACATTTTAAGTTAGATTGGCAGTTATCTGATAAATCGTAAACAATGGCTGAATTCCAAAACGTCAAAAAAATGCATTTAATGACAACCAGCAGCAGCAATACCAGTATTTAGAATTAAAAGAGTTACGTAGCGGGAGATAAAGAGAACTAATGTCCGGATCACGAAACATGATCCAGCTCATTAGCAGGACCTTGCACTGTTGCAGTTGATTCATTCACAATGTATTTTGAAATGGTATGAATTGCATTACTGTGATCTGTATATATGTTATAGAACATTTGACGTTGCAGTACTGCGGCAGTAGAAAGAAGTGTCACTTTTTAATTATTAGGTTGATTTCGCTACGAAAAAGAAACTTAACAAAAATAGAACAACAAGATTTGAAAGGAAAGCTTTTTTGAATTAGAACTACAGAAAAGGACAAAGGGTTTCTTTAGTGTACTTGAAGTGATTGACACAAAATCGACATTAACGCTAGCGAAGCCGCGGGCAAGAGATATTAATGTATATTTAAAAGTGTTGGCTCAACAACAGAGGCCCAACGGTGGCGGAGATGGCGGAACAGTTCAACGTTCAACCTTATTCCAGGTGGCGTTAAACGCCAGTAAGCAAAACGACTATGTGAACTCGGCATAACAAGTGGCGTTTTATGAGTTGTTTAATGCGATTAAATGCTAGATGTCGTTTTAGTTCCTGTGGATCTTAATTTCTTGTTCGACAAATGTTTCGCATCGATATTCTAACAGGCATATTAGTCTCAAAAAACGCCAAGTTAAACGATATTTATTGGCGTTGGGAAATTATGCAACAAAATCGACTTAAAATGTGATTTTCGTTAAATTTTCAACTCATTTAGCCTAAATTTCACATATTTAGCTATTTATTTTTTCTCAAGGGGGAAAATAATAAATCCCAAGCAAATTAAACGCCTGGTGGAGTTGATGGATAAGCATCCTTTCTCCTTTGGCAACGAATTTTAAAAAAGGTGTGAATCGGATGAATTTAAATCTGGTTTAAAAGACATTGCCTTTGCCTACACATTTTTGGTGACGTCTTTAAGCTACACATATTAATGTTGCTGCAAGTTTAAGAATTGTAGGCACAGACAACGAACTTGTCCTTTGAAGAAGTTTGTCTTCACGAAGGCGTCCTTGTTTAGTCTAGAGTACAATAAAAATTTAAAAATTATGGTTTTATTATTCTTAAGAGTCAGCATATTCAATGCTGATACTTGTCATTTGGGAGATCCAGTGGATTGGATTTAGATCTTATGTTTCTCCTCATTCTCGTGAGAGCCTTTTTGTTGGTTTCCGCTTAACTCTCATCTTCGCCGCTCAACGATAGAAATATCGCAATAGTGTCTATATTTCGTGTAAATTAGTTTTATTTATTCAAAATTAATTTAACAACGCAAAATAGATCAACAACAAATTTGAATGCAACGAATGCAGAATGTCCTTGCAATAACAGTTGTTGTTGTTTAATCTATGTGGAATATAATGAAAAAGACACTAATGGCGTTTAAGTCGGAGAATACCGATAACAAATCGATCGAAATTACCCTATTGGGCGCAGGGCCATAGATATATTCCGATATTCCAATGGGGAACATATATACCAATTTCACTAGATAAAATACATTTAACCCATTACCAATGCAAACTCAAATTAAAGCAAGATGCATTCGAGAAAGTAAAAATTAGTTGGGCAAGTGGTATAACATGCAAAACAGATCTGGCCAATGTTGTATTTGAAACGCTCTAAGAGTTGGATCTCTCTAAATAGAATGCAGATTAGAATTGTTAGAGTTGTTATCACTGGAAGCTGCCTGATAAGGAAATACAGTCTCGGTGAACCTTCACATGATTTCAGTAGAAGCTGTACAGATGAGGAGGAGAATGTCCACCTTCTCTGTACCTGCCCCAGTCTCTCTCAAAGGAGAAAACATTACTTGGGGGCCTTCTTCCTTAACGAAACTAACGATGTTATTAACACTGACGTTAGAAATCTCTACTTCGCTTCATTAGAAGCTCAAAGTCGTTTTGCGAGGACTTAGGATTCTTGGTCCAACGGTATCACTATAGACTGAGTGGCAGCCGATCGAACTAACCTAACCTAAACCTAGTATTCAACAACATTTATTTTTGTCCGCAGGATTTTTAACGTATTCAGCCTTAAAACTTGAAGCCGATACTACAAATCAGGGTGTGCTAAACACGTGTGACGTCAACAGAGCAAACATCAATCAACAAAAACGATAATATTATGCTATGATTCCGATCTATCTACTTCTCATAGATTCCAATCGAAAAGATAGGCAGCTACCTTGAAATATTTTTTTTATTTTTGTTGCTAGATTACACCATAACTTTTCACTGCACTTTATTGCGCCATTGATCAAATTTACTTACGCAGCCAATGACGTAAATCACGTACCCGAAGTCATAGTTTAGGCTTTGAAAGTTCGAATATGTTTACTACTCAAAACTGCGTACCTATACTGAGCCAGGAAAAACTCGCAATAACTACAAATTTATTTGTAAATTTTTATTATCGCTTCATCGCCAAATATGTATTTTATAAGTACCAATAAAAGTAGTGTGTTTTTCTTTTCCACAGGCACACTTAGTGTACTTTGAGTGCTTCGCAGTCACAAAACATGCTGATGTGGGTACATTTGATTTGACTTGATGTAGTCGACACACGTTTAATCATTTCTCTTTAATTTTCCGTAAATTACTCATTGTGCACACTCTGAAGTCTGAACCACCACTTAATCGATCAGGCTGTTTTATTTTTTTAATTTTTATTACCATCGTGATACAAAGGCCGATAGCTCAGTTCGTTGTGCGGTCTTGACTTGTCTAAGAAACACAAGAAGTGTCCACGTCCAGACAAGTTTCTTATTTCTTTTTCCATGTGTATAACAAAAATTCCATTGAGAAGGATAAAATGATAAAACGTCTGTCTTGCGTGTTCCGGCGGTGCAAGAAGCCTCCCACCAGCTGTCAATTTCTTTTACTCATTTCCACGCCTACAAGCGTGATTTTCTTCGCTTGATAAAATAAAGCAACTTTAATCTTATCGCCGCCAGTGTATGGATGTTGTTCAAAAACCTCATATCATTGCGATAATTGTTATTTAAGCACACGTTCGACTGGTGAAACTTTTTAGTACCAAAAGTCATCGGTGTCAACTCGCACACGTTCTGCTGTTTTAACTTTAAAGTGTTTTTTTTACCTGAGCTCCGAAAAAATAAAATAAATTAAACAACACATCTGTGAAATAGAAAATAAAAATAAAACAGTGATCGTGTGCCATTAGCGGTATATTACAAAAGTTTTTCACTATAATTAATTGCATTATAAATAGTAAATTCTATTGCCAACTCTAAACAAATCAAACAACAAACAGTGTCAGTTGAAGTGGTTTTCATAAGAGTCCTCGAAGTTATTTAAATATTTGGCGACATCTAAGCGGGACATTTCGGAATAATGAAAATGCGGTAAGTGGCCCCTTTTTGTCTTGTATGTTGATGTAAATTAAATATTTAGTTAAATGGAAAATGACTAATTTATTGAATTTCAATAAAAAAATGTGATTGAAGAATTTTATCAAGAGCAAGTAAAAAATTAGTCATCATTCGAGTGTAGGTATTTTTTCTTAATGGAAATTTTTTTTTGCATGTCAGCAAAGGTAATAACAACAATAAAAGAGATAATTTCTAATTGCATATGATAAAAGTGGATTTCCTTCCACTCAAAGGCAAACAACAGGCAGTCTCTTTGCTTGTGATAGGCAATGACTTGAAAAATAGATATAATTTGTGAAATTGAATGAGGGGTCATCTTCAATTTAATTATTTAATGTCAAACATTAATCTCACTGTCTTATAAGGTTCAGTTTTCATTTTATTTAATTTTTTATTTTCAATTTTAACCGATCGACTTTAAACTCAAATGCGCTTATTTTGGGTTTCGATTTTAAATTTGAAGAGTTCAAGAGCAGCATATCTTTTTTTTAATAGGAATTGAGCAATTGTAAACATCCGCAAACTAATGTAAAGTCTAGACTAGAATCTTTTATTAGTAATGCGCAAAGTGTGTTCACGTAAATCAACAGCTGACTTCCTTATCAAATCGACTTGATACTTAACCACTTTGTTTAATTTGGATTCGACAACCATAGCTTTGTTTGATTTTCAGAATGGAACTTAATTTAAGTTCTATTTACAAATTTAGCCATCAATTTCATGAAATATATTCTACCATGTCAGCGGGCCTTATTTTGAATGAAAAATCGAGAATTGTTTCGCAAATCACCGGATAAGCTGGCGTTGCTGTTGAAACATTATTTATGCTATTATAGAATAGTTTATTCAGGAGGTCATTTAGCAATGGATAAAACATAAAACTCTCGTATACTGTTGAATGTCAAAGGAGTCTGTATTTTATACAATTTTTTGGCATTTCACCAATACATTTCTAGATTTGACCAGAAGCAGTTTTCTTGTTCCATTGGATTTCAGAATGAGTGAATCCCCGAGTGAAACTAATGGAAAAACGACAGTGTTTGCAATTAATGGCGCTTATGGACTTACCGTTTTGGTTTCTTTAATGACCCTGGTTAATAATCTACTACTATTTGACATCATTTACTTACTGACAGGATTCTGTATATCATGCAAATGCAATTGGCCAACTGATGTCAGATTCTCCATTATGACAGATGGAGTTTTCAAACTTTTCCATTCTGTTAGCATTTGTCTTTCTTGGCATTAATTCTCTGACGTTTAGTTATTTAGTTGTTGTGCAACTTTATTTTGTCGAATTTTCTATTTTAAAAGTTCTAAAACGTTGCAAATATTTTCTGAAATTACGTAGTTCAAGTTATCCAAATAAACAAACGTCAAATTTAATGTTATTTTAATCCATGTGTGCTTATTTCGAAAATAATGTGCCATTCGTTTTTGTGTTGTGCCAATTTCAAATTAAAAGTAAATATGTGAGTTTTTTTGCCTTGTGATAAAACGGGAGCATTGTGACATTTAATTTGGTTTTATAAAAGGAAATGCCATATTTAAGGACGGGTATTCGTTTACCTTCGAAAGTGTTTTCTATGGTTCTGTTTTCTTTTCGTAGATGGGCGAGAGTATTTTTAATGAAAAATATTGAAGTATCTGTTTTTTTTTCCTATTGAATTTACTGTGAAAAATTAATTGATAGTGATAGTTGTTTTGCAATTGCCACTTAACTGACAGACAGCTTGACAACCTAAGTGAAAAGTGTTAAAAATTTAAACCCAAGCCAAATGTCAACACGATATTGATTTTAGCATCTACTTGGATCAAATTAAGCCGCCAATTTGTAAAACTGTTTACTTATATGTAAAACAACACCCTCTTTTGTAAACAACGCTTCAAAAGCCCAGTATCTTCAATTAAACTTGTAAACATCCGCAAGTCATAGCTTAGCTGCACAGATACAAATGTTTACACGTCGTCGCTTGGCTGGCAAGAACTAGCGGAAGTTTATTGCTTGCAAGTGAACAGAACACTTTAAAGTTTTACCTTGTGGTAGTTGTAAATAGATTTCTTATGATTATGCGTATGACATTATGATACGCTCAAACTATTTTATTAATAGCTTCATTCGTGGAGTGAAATATAGGTCCTATAGTTTACCGTGAACGTTTATAGGTACTCGACGTTCTAATTAAAACGTCATAAAAGGCAAAATTATAATAATCTTTGCTCCAATGAACCCAGAGTTTACAGATTTTTAACAAATGTTCTTTTATATATTCGGTGAAAAAGAATAAGGGTATATAAAATGACTGAAAATGCAAAATAAAGCTGGGGTTTGACATTTTAACAGATAACAGAAAAATTTATGCTGAATTCGTGACCGAGGAAACTAAGGGCAGTTTGCATCGATCTATTTTAATTCAATAAACTATAACTCTCGTGTAGCTTCTAAAATATGAATATTACTGTGGCTGTCCACCAAGAGCTAGGTTAGGAACTCTGGCGCTCTATTGACGTGGGATATTACTGAATAGATACTGGATTAAACTTTTTTAATGTCTACAAAGAAGCTTTTAGGAAATCACTTTCTATGCGGGAGCCTTATCTGGTACACAAGATTGGTACAAAACACACGTAGACAAGTCTCCCCGAATGACAGTCTTATTCGGGTATTCATGGTGTTGATTACACTAAGCAAGTGTGACTTCTAAGAGATGAATGCAAACAGTTCATTGCTTCTAAGAAGCTTCTTCAAAGCGACTCGAACCACAAGCTTTATCGAAACAATTAACTTCGAACACATCTCCTCACACATCTTTAGAAGTCTAATAGAGATCTTATCGAAATTTAATTCCATAATCCGCTGAATATACTTCAAAGTATAGCAAATACGTCGATTTTGTTCTACTTTGGTTAACAAATACTATCGAAGCTTTTGCCTACAGAAATTAAAAATCTGAACCTTACCGAATTCAAATTGATACTTGGGTTCTGATCAGTCCACTTACAACAATCAGACGAACATCTGTCAAAAAGAAGCTTCTAATACGGCATACAATTTTAGGAGCCTTTTATTCGCCTCAAAAATAAATGTCTTTTAGTCTCTATATTGTGAGAAGCTAGACTGAGCTATGATAAAAACACAGGCACATATTTTTTAAAACTTTATTACTTTTGTCAAGTCTCACTTGGTATCCCTTTCTGGACGCACCCAATCATTTTTCTTGAGTTGAATTATTTTTAAATGGGCTTTGGTAGCACTTTTCCGGTGTGCATATAAGTCGCAGAAGAATTTCTTTTTACTTTACGATTGATAGGCAGCTCTTTTCTTTAATAAAAATGATCATAAGTTTATTTTGTTCAATAACGTTTTTTATAACACTTCGTGCCAGATTGAGATTTGGTTTTTTATTTTAACGCCATCAAAGAAGCACGGATGCTCCAAATGTTGTAAACAAAAACTTTCATTACATATTTCATTGGCAATGGTTCACCACGGCGTATACGTAACATTATTCCAAAGAAAATCCAAATGCACCCAACTTCATTTTAATTGTAATAGGGGTGATTTATTGGTTTGTTTTGAAATATCTATATAGAATAGGTGATGCCCTGTTGCGACAAGCCTTTGCCTCTTGCCAATAACAATAAATAAATCGCCGGTAATTTTTCATTTCGACTTTATCTGAGCACATCCGCGCCACAATTTTATTGTGTTGCCTAGTACCTACCTACTATAAAGCAAAAAAAAAACGCATGAAACACGCAACCTTGCCAGCAATAAAACGAACAAACAAAATATTCAGAAACTCTTATCACACTTATCTTGATCTCTTTTAGCCTCTATAGTCGATGATCGGCGGAACGGATAAGTTGCTGAATTTTATATAAATATCCAAACAATTGCTATGCATATTTGTATTTATGTCTGATGTGAACAAAACAAAAAACACTCATTAAGGAGGTCGTTCTAAATCCGCAAAATCTCGAATACGTGTAAAGTCATGCGATAGAGGTGCTTGTTGTCGATGGCGCCTATAAAACCGATAACTGCCAGTTAATCTTATTTTTTCCGAATGTTCGGCTCTCCCGCCAATGCCGATTGCTCAGTTGGTGTTTCCTTTTGGCGTTTTTGCACAAATTTTCGAACATACATATATGCACATTAATTTGTTATCGCAAGACTTTGATCGGCGGTCAGGCGTGAAGGATGCCAGAATGCATGAGCATGTAAAAATGTTTATCGATTTATTTTCATATTATCGACAAAACTGGTAACGACTGGCTGATATATAGAATAGAAGATATGAGGAGCTGCAAGCTTTTTACTTTTATACCACTCGCTGTTAGTTAGATTACAAAATATAGGCGTGTTTGTTACCCTTATGTCGAGTGTTTAGTTGTAGTTCTGTTCAACTCAGATTAAGGACTGTATCGGATTTGGTTTACGTAAATTGGATTATCTGTAGTTCTACTAGTCTGATTACAGCGATTTGTTTGCCACGATAAGCAACGTCTGAACTTTTAGTTCATTTGCCTTCATTTCTTTTAATTTAATCTTGAAAGATATACCTACACATAGTTTAAACAGAATGAAATGTATTGCGGCTTAGAAAAGGTAATAGATTCAAAATGCAAAAGAAGATTATGACTTCCGCTGACCACTGGACTTGTATAAAGGCAGCTGGACAAAGACAGACCTTTATCGACATACTTATCAAACATTTGCAAATATCACTAGAATTTGGCATTTGTTTTTGATACGATCAATTACGCGAAAGGTTATCAACTTAATGCTAGGCGATTTTTCAATTAGTAATACAGGGGAAATTTTAAAAATTAACCCTCCCAAGTGATAAGGAAGCCTGGTGAATATTGAGTCACTACATATAAGAAGAAATGAATGTAGGAATGTTCAAACACGAAAACGGTATACTAACACAAAACAATTTTTTTTAGAACAAACTTGGTTAAAAATGTAGCTTCTATTTAAAGTATGTAGCTCGCTTTTAATATGGTTTTCCTGTTCTTTTATTTTTGACACTACAAGCTTAAACAATGCCGCAACACGAATGAAAAAACTTGACACACGAATCCCACCAGCCCATTTGCAAACTTTTCCCAATGAAGAACACCTGAAAATGTGTTCAACCTGAATGTGTGCGCTAAAAAGTGATGACTGACTGTTGAAATGCAAACAAAATTTACTAAATTTACATTTTTTTCAATCCGTCTGTCTGTCTAATCAGAACTTTCCTTACAGATATACAGATCCTAACTTAATTAGGCGATGTGTCCATTTGAGTCAGCGTATGATGATGCGATATGTTGTACATCTTTTGTGTTAGTATACGTTTTTTTTTTGAAAGTACACAGTGAACTGTTTCCAAAAGCTTTAGCTTATGTCACCCTCTTGGTTTAAGACTAAAAAGCCAAAAACCTATGGCCGGATGCATACACAGTAATAGATTCTGCGGTTAAGTCAACGAATTGCCCCGAAAACCACACACGATAAGTGAAACTTCTCTCGCTTCCAAGCTGAAGCTAAAGATTTTGAATTGTAAGAATTAAAATTCCAAAGGATTCACTTCCGTTGTCTGGTCAGATCACAATCGAGCACGTTTACATAGTTGTATTCCCTCCACAAAGGAAGTGCACACTTAAAAAAAAGAATGAATGACTATAGTCTTCTCGTCTTATATATCGACTAGATTTGTCTGCACTAGATTTCCCAGAACGCATAAACTAGATAATTCATTAACGTCACTTTTATTACACCAAAGTAATGGCATATAGTGGAAATGTCAACTAAGTACTCTGTCGAGAAAGTCATGACTAGATTTGCCGGTTACCTTACGGTATACGTCAACTGAAAAACGTGATCAATTCCGGCCAATATTCCTATTGCTCTCTTTTGAAAGAAATATAGTCAACACTTCAGCAGTTTAAAATTAAAACTCTCATCAATTTCTAGTACAAATAAATCATATCAATTGTTCCCCTCTCATTTAACACATTTAACACACGAAATACACGTGTTTCAATTAAACTGACTGTAATATTTTCAGCATGGAAAGGGCTTTGCTTCGAAGAGTTAATTTTGAAGAGCCGATAACTGAAAAGAACTAGATTTCTGTAATTGCACGGATCAGAAAAAAGTAACAAACAAATACCGTGCACTTGAAAATATTATAAGTGCATGCATAACGTTTGTTATTCATAAATCGCAAAAACAAGAACAAGAAATTACTTTTAAGTTGTTGTTAGTACAACAGACAAGTCAAAAAGTAAAAATAAAATGGGGCTCTACATGCACTCATTAAAAGGCATTTAAATTTATAAAAATTATATAGTGGCTAATCTACCGGGGGCATTAATTAAATTTGCCAATGAAACTGTAGATACCAAAATAATTTACCGGATGTAAATATTCCAACTGCCATGTCAGTTGGAAATGAAGAATTTAAATAATTAAAAGGTTGCCATTTGGGATAAATGAATACAGTCATCATAAACATTAACTTTTACTTAACTTAATAATGATTTGCGTGCATTTGAGGACATTTTCAAATAGCACCTAATATTTTTAACATTTCTCATGCTGTTGTCACGTTTACTTATGATTTTACTCGTTTATGCTTACAGAATGCTACGCTATTTACGTCCCCGCCCAGTGGAGGCAATACGGTCTAATCAACTCGATAAACAAATCACAAAAGACCACAGACAATTCGAGAGCGCTGTTAAAATATTATTGCTTGGAACAGCGGAGTCGGGGAAGACCACTATTATTAAACAAATGCGAATATTACACATCAATGGCTATACGGATGAGTAAGTAAAATTATTCCAAACTATCCTAATTGCACGTTGTCTGAAAATTCTAACGTTAAGATCTAATTAGTGATAGTAACAAGACAATCATAATTAAAAATCGTTTCGTGTGTGTCAATCGTGATAGTAAACAGAAAGTTATAAATTAGCAAGGAAAGATAAGACGAGTCGACTAATTCCACGTACTTAAAAATGTCTACCACAGTTAATGAGATAATTTGCAAGTGAAAATGTATTTTCTTTTGCCGGGTGGCGACGGTTGGTTTTTGTAATTCACGTTTGAAGATAAACCTGTACTGTAAACTGTTACAATAGGCGTGTTTTTTTGACCTTTTATCTCAGCAAAGCAAAGTAAATTTAGATTTTTCAGCACGCAATTTAGATTCACATTAGATACCTATATATCTGGATGGAAACTGCAATTAACATGCAAACAAAAATTCGAGACACTTTATAACAGTTTATAACACTCAAACACAAATGCGACTGGAACCGTTTTTTCGCGCATTTGTCTTTGCTTTGCTGTGGTTGAATAACAATAAAACACACGTAGTTTATTCGTTCAAATAATATAATGGCCGCGTTCCTCTGAACAAAATATCCCTGATGAAGGAACGCTCACGCTAGCACCCTAGCGCCAGCGGCAAATTTTGCAAACGATTGAACGATTTTCCTTTGGCTTGTCGTTTTTTTTTCTCTGTCTCAATGCAGCAGGTAGTTTTGCACTAGATTGAGAAATTTCCCTGAAAGGGAAATGGTGAAATGTCAATTTTTTTTATATGAATTTGACATGCCGCTAGTCATCTAGCGGGCAGAGGAACGCGGCCAATGTGTCTTGTTCAGGCGAATTGTACTAGATTTGTGTGTGATTTGCTTCTTGAAAACAGCTTTAAACCATAAGAGGAGTCACTGTATATCTCTTCACTATAAATATAAAACAAAGACGCAAAAAGTGTATGTTTCCCTTTGTCGCCCGTGGTTTTCAACCAATTTAGTTGATTTTTTCTTTTAAATGTCAGTAATTACGTTGATCAATTGAATGGTCAAACAAATTTACCTAATTCGGTTAGATTGCTTTGGAAATTTGAAATGCAACAAAAAAGCTCTCTTTCTTCGTTGCACTTTTTACTCATAGGTGTCATATAAATAAACTTGTCATTATTTGCATTGTTATGACTCTTTGTTTGACAATATTCGAAATAGAAATAACGTTTCTGTAAGACCGCCGCGAATTTTGCGATTTTTGACAGATCATAAGAAAATACATATTACGCCATCTGTAATCGTATAAAATTGGATAAAAAAGGTTCATATGCACAATATGGAGTTCTTTTTGTTAAGATTTTGGTAGCATGAATTCGTGTAACAATTTTATTCATTAAATGCGTTAGTTACCTTTACAGATGACAAGTAGAAGTAATAGATTTTAAAATGTAATCACAAACCAGATATCTACAACCTACTAATTATACAATATTTTCTTTGAATTTTCAGAGAGCGCCGTGAAAAGATACCCGAAATCTACCAAAACATCCATGAGTCAATTTACCAGTTAACAAAACAAATGACTATTCTTGGCCTGGAATTCAGCAGTACCGCAAGCAAAAAGAGCGCACAGTTTATTTTATCCATGGGTGACTGGGCGCCAGAAGTTATGAATGAGGTTAGTCGGTTCAGTCGAATATAAATATCAATTTTATCACCATTATTAAGATAGATAAAACTTGTCCAAGTAATTTATTAAAATTCCGTACTTTTGACCCATAAATTAAAGTTAAGTCTTCATAAATTGTTTTATCTTTTCAACAATTTACGACGATCGTACATTATTTCAAGTTAATACTAGTTATTCAATATTAATAGATAACAATTCATAATAACTTTTTCTTTATATATTGTAGGAGTACCGTGACAATATTTTAACACTTTGGAGCGATATCGGCATCAGAGCTTGCTACAATCGGTCCAATGAATTTCCCCTTCTTGATAGTACAAAATAGTAAGTTGTGACAAGAACGGAGAACACATTTGGGCATTTCCTAACGTTTGAATATATTTCTTACAGCTTCCTTGACAGTTTTGAAAGGATATCAGACTTCAACTACACTCCCACGACAGATGACATTTTGCACAGTCGTAAGATCACCACAGGCATTCATCAGATAACCTTTCGAGTTAAGGTGGGATTGTGATATTTCTCAATTTTTATTGAATTATTCTAAAGTTTCTGGTACTTTTTTGTAGATTCCAAACTCCCTTGGTGGTGGTGAACAAGAATTTCGAATGTTTGATGTTGGTGGTCAAAGGGATCAGCGCAACAAGTGGATACAGGTATTCGAGGGCATTCAGGCGGTGCTCTTTCTAATCTCATGTGGTGATTTTGATCAAACTCTTCGGGAGGACCCGAATCAGAATCGCTTAACAGAAGCATTGAATCTGTTTCGTGGTGTTTGGCAGAATAGATTTCTTTCTTCGGCCGGCTTGATCGTTTTCCTAAACAAAGTCGATATAATGGATAGAAAAATACGCGCAGGAAAGCGTATTGCTGACTATTTTCCAGACTATGAGGATTTTCGAAAATCACCGAAAATGGGAAACTATTTCAATGAATGTGATTTGACTAAGAATTTCATTAAACAGAAATTGATTGTAAGTTTGATGCATATTCTCCTATAGCCTTTGTACTGATCAAACAATTTCTCTTTTAGGACATCACACAGGAGCCAATTAAACGTCCATCAAGAATGAGTGTAGACAACTTACCCCGTGAATGCTATTACCATTTCACTATAGCTACTGATACAAAAAATATTGAAAAGGTTTTCAAAGATGTTCATAAAATGATTCTAACAGATAACCTGTCATCTGTTGGATTGCTCTAGGTGTTCATTGAGTATGGCTACACTCGTTGAACCTTTTCAAAATATACTACCTGCGCTTTCGATCTTTTTGTTGAAAGATTGAAATCTCTTAAAGCTGTGATTATATTTAATACATGTAGTATGTAGTTGTAAGTTAAGAAATTAAAATTAGGATAGATGTACAAATTTGTAAATTAAAATAAACAATTATGGATGAAATTCATCTTTTTATTAAATGTAAAATTGAAAAGTTTATAATTTGCTTAAATACTTATTGGCAAGGTCGGTGAAGGTGGCACGAGATTTAAATGATTGATTGAGTATCGCGGCAATCCATCAATTTTGACATAATTGACATGCTTTTATTGAAGCTTTTCGAAGTAGTTGCTTCTAAAACTTATCAGAATGAAGATATCTCTGGCGACTGGCGTCACTTTAAGCGTTTTATAAAATAAACTGCATGACTGGGTCTCTTGAAATATTTTCTTTTATTTGCAGGTTTTCCTCACTTTATTTAGAATTTTCACTGTACAATAAGAGTTTCTTTTGAACATTATTTTTATGTCAGCAAAGGAGAGTAGAGAAGAACAATGCGCAACAAACGGTTACAGTCGTATTTGTGATTGAGGGGTATAAACTCGTGTGAAATGTCTCAACTATCAAATTTTAGTTTGCAGTTTACCACTAATTTCCAACATATATCTCTATAAAATTTCCAAAATAAGCCTTTTCACTTCAACTTGGGATAAATACGTAGTGTAATTCAAAGACAAACCGGACTGTAGGATTAATGGTAAAAATCATTTTTTACAAAAACGCCAATTTTGAAAGTAGGGTTATTATTCCAAATTACAAAGACTTATTTCATCCAGCGGCTTAGCCTGCAACTACAAATGAAAATGCACAGACAGATGATTTAACTATTTGTATTAGATCCAAGAAATTAATAGAAACTTACCAATTCAGTGCAGAATTACCCTGCGCACAAGAAGAAGAAAATGTAAGCCCTTGTGAACTGTCAGTCTAAAAAAAAAAAATAAGCACATTCAAAAACTTAATTATCTTAAGTCGACTAGATTGGTCTGGAGTAAATAGGTCTGTTCCTTTACTTTTGTAGTAAAAATGGAAAAGACTGCCAAAATGCCTGTGGAGGGGATGAATTCTCTTTCAAAAAGGGAAACTTACGTTAAGGAAAAGTTAAGGAACGCTTTTGTAGTAGTCTGTGCAAAACACAAATGCAAATATTCCGCCCAAATGCTAAATAGAACAACAAATTAATTCAAATCAGCTGTAAATGTTCAGGCAACTGACAGATGTTTCAATTCTTACGCAAAGAAATTTGTTGAGTAAAAACTAGATAGGCGGGAACCTCATTTTTTCTACGTCAGCCACATATGCGAACTTTCAACTTAATACTAGGTAATCACGAATTTCTTGACAGTCCATAAACGCCAACTGCAAAAACTAATCACGTGACCAATCTGGGCCATTAAAAACTCAAATACATCTAGTCAGTCAGCTGTTAGACTTTATAAACCAGAAATCCGAACACCCTCAATAATTTTTTGCTTCAATTTCTCGTTTATGTTATTTTGCGTTGTAGGAAATGTTTTAACAAAATTTACTCTAATTTAAGCGATGTTTATAATTTATTAGTGCAGCATGATCTGTGGTAGGAAAAAATTAAATAAACAAAAAATTACGGAAGTCATATAATAACAACAAACGTGTTGGCTACGATTACCTACTTTTAACGAAAAAAAATATTTTTGTGATATGTTTTCAATTGAACACGTTTATATTACAAAATATAATAATTATTTCATTTTGCCAAATTGCCGTTGCCAGTTGTCAATTTATTTTGTATCTATCGAATTGGTTTATTTATTTTTTATCTCTGGAACGACGCAAAGGATATAAAAACATCTATATTTTCTATTATTCAAATCCAATATTTTGAAAAGTAAAAATAATTTCCTGCTGGCAGTACCTATCAAATTTCCTTATCTGACATAACGTTTGTCTAACATCACCACCGTACAGCATTTTGGCGCTGCAGTCACTGGAAAGGCCCCTTTCGCCAAATAGGCGACGTCGTGAGTTATTTGACAAGTGCAATACACACGTTTATTTTCATTAAATACGCCGTAAAAACTTGATCAAAATTAATAAAATACATTCGAAATCATCATGGCTCAATTTGATTTAACAACTAAAAATTGCCAATTCCTGGATAGGCATTTAACATTTCCGCTATTGGAATTTTTATGTGGCAAAGAGGTTAGAATGACGGCATTTGCTGCAGTTTCATTGTAAATTGTGCAAAATTGTAATTAAATTTTTGTTACAGATTTATAATCAACAAGATTTGCTCGAGTACATTTTGGAAACAGTCAACAAAACAAACATGATTGATTACACTATGGATACTCGCAAACGTTTGAATTTGAGTAAGGAAATGCCCGAGGAATTGGTCCAGCGAAAAGGTGAGGTGCTGGCCACGCTCAAGCAATTGCAAAATGAAGTTGCACCAATTATGAAGGCAACTGATATTCTAAAGAACGGCGAGAGCATGAAGGATTCCAAGACTTTTGTCAATGCCTTGCAAAAGGATTACAACTTCAAGATTGAACATCTGGAGAGTGCTTACAAGTTGGCCAAGTACTTGTACGAGTGCGGCAACTATCAGGAATCAACTTCATACTTGTATTTCTGCTTGATTGTCATGTCGCCAAACGATAAGGTGAGTTTGATCAGCACGACAGAGGCGAACTTTGGTAAAATTGTTTGAAACTGCATAATTTGTTAAGTCAGGTAGGTTTTCGTTAGGAACTAGGCTTTACTAGGTGGAACTAGAGAAATTTGTGTTTGATTTAATTGTTTAACATTTTGTTCTAGTAACATATTTCCCATTGCTTTTTTAACTCTTTTAATGCAGAATACTCTTCAGCAACATATTGAAAATTTTTTTTATACCTAGTTTATGCAGAAGTTTAGTGTTAAGTTGTTTCATAGCCGTAATTGCTGTGTCTATTGAAACTGCTGGCACTGGCATCAAGCTATTTCTCGGTCGCAATGTTCTCTATTACAGAACTTTGCGTTTGACTTAGTAGTAATTGTAGTTCATCTAAATTCGATAATTTAAGTTGACAAAAGAATCGCAAAACAAGGTTTAAATCACATTTCGACTTCGTCGTTTTGAGTACCACCTGCTATGTTGAATGATCGTTCCCCCTCACTTCTCGTATTACTATTTGTTTTCGGGTGCTTGAAAGGATTTTCTTTTAGGTATTTTATCTTCATTGCTTACATAGAAGGTGGCTTTCTCTCTCGTAACAGGGAGAGGTTCCAAATATGTCAAAGCTTTATAGACTACTTAGCGAAAGATGTTATTCATTTTACAGCTCACCCGTTTCCTCTCTTTTACAGAATTACCTTAACGTGTTGTGGGGAAAATTGGCTGCTGAAATTCTGACCCTTAACTGGAATACAGCTTTGGAGGACTTGAATCGTCTGCGTGACTACATTGACAACAGCAATTACACCAACATTCAGGCATTGCAACAACGTACATGGCTCATCCACTGGGGTGTACTTGTCTTCTTCAACCACCCCAAGGGACGCGATCTCATCATCGAGATGTTCCTCTACAAGCCCTTGTATTTGAATGCCATTCAGACAATGTGCCCTCACATCTTGCGCTACCTGGCCACGGCTGTCATTATCAACCGTACCCGTCGCAACGCTCTTAAGGATTTGATCAAAGTTATTCAACAGGAATCCTACACCTACCGTGATCCCATCACCGAATTCTTGGAGTGCCTCTATGTGAATTTCGATTTCGAAGGTGCTCGCATGAAACTGCACGAGTGCCAAACCGTTATTCTTAACGATTTCTTCATTGTGGCCTGTCTGGATGAATTTGTTGAAGATGCCCGTTTGATGATCTTCGAGACATTCTGTCGCATTCATCAGTGCATCACGATTAGCATGTTGGCCGACAAGCTAAACATGAATCCCAGTGAGGCTGAATGCTGGATTGTGAATCTGATCCGTAATGCACGTTTGAATGCGAAAATCGATTCGAAGTTGGGACACGTTGTTATGGGTACACAGCCGCTGAGTCCATACCAGCAATTGGTGGAGAAAATCGATTCGCTTTCGGTGCGATCAGAGCATCTGACAGGTTTGGTGGAACGTAAGAATAAGCAAAAGAACCAAGAGGACTCGTGGAAGTATTATTAAACAAAACGATTTTATTTTCTTTTTGTATGCTAATTTAACGAATAATTTAAAAAGAACAAAAGAAAAGAACCGTTTTTGTTTATACTATTATAAACAAACGATTTACACCAACCACTGAGCGAACCTGCAGGAATTTAAATCAATTGTCCCGTTGATTGAAATTTTATGGATTTTTGTAATAAACTATTTTGGAATAAAACATCTGTCCGAAAGAGTGTGATGTGTTTAATTTGTATAAAATGGTTACTTTGTTCAATTTTTCAGCAAGACGCTGTTGTGAACCGTTTATTTACATAGAAAATTTGCTAAATGTAAAGTTTTTACTGAATGTTGTTTTTAGAGGGACACACAAACAAAATAAGCATCCCAGAATGATCACATACACTAAGGGTCGACTAAATAAAACTGAGAATTTCCTAATTAAGCTGGTGTTGAATTACCGCACTCGTGATCCATTACTTACTACGTGACTGATTTTGTTATTGTTTTGCATGTAAAATCCACTAAATTCAGTAACGTATTGCTCGTTCACGGATGCGGTAATTCGACCCATGATTTGAAGGCGACCGCAAGGGCGATGACAAGTAAATACAACCTGAAATTGGTCTTATTACCTCAATTTAATGTACCGTGAGTATTTGGCTGTATCCAGCTTAAGGTATTTCTTGCAAAAGGAAGAAGGTTTTGTGCCCGCTGTTCTGCTGCTTCTATGACTTGTATCTGTAACAAAAATATGTCAACGATTCCGTTTTGAACGAAACGGCGAGTGTATTAAAGTCATTTGTGTGACAGGCTGACAGGAGGAACGAAGGATCGGCTTAAATTATCAAAGGCATCAGAATTGTTGTCATGGCGTTCTTCTCATTTAAGATAAACATCCTGTTGTAAGCTTTGACAGTGAAGCCTTGCGTTTTCTTAAATTTTGGTAGATTTACGCTCAAACGGTATTTAACTTCACCGCCTGGCAGTACATACCCCCGATTTTTTTAAAGTGCTACCGGGTTTTTTATGATTTTGACAAATTGTGAGGGCAAGAAAGAGCTTTTGTAGGGTTTTTCTTTTTGGCCTTTTTGAGTTTTAAAAATCCCAGTTGGAATGGGAAATGGGATTGGGGTTTTTGAAATAATATTACAGTTGATACCAAAGACATTTTAGACGTGAAAGTAATGAATTAAAAGTGAACGACTGAAAAGAAGTTTGTAATATACTAGGGGTCGGACGGCGCGATTGGATCCCAGTTTTTAGCTTACGTCTTAATCACACATGTCGATGTCACAACAAACTTTCATCTACTTTTATTAACTAAAATAATTATATTCAATAAAACAGCAGAGATAGACGAATATAATGTTCAAAGAAAGACGGGGAAAAAATATGTTGTATTTTTTTCGTACTGTGACTGTACTTCCTATTTATTGTGGCGGCATCTACTGGGTTTAATGTGAAATTGTTAACAGCTGACCCTGACAGGCTGAGAGATTGTCAGAAAAAGCATAAAAAATCAAACAGATGCGGCTTAAATTTTGTTGGTCAACTATAAAAAGTACAAATTTATGTTATTTGTTGTTATAATTTGAATAAATGTAAGTTTTTGCGCCTTAAGTCGAATTCTAATTAGTTATATATACCTTACAGAAACATTGAAAGAAAGGACAACAGCAAACAGCAGATGCAAAGATTGTTTATACACTTTCCAGAAAGACACGGATATTTTGAGCGGAACCGTCGTTCCTTACAAATGCCAAGTCCCGAACCTATAGACCTAAACGAAAGCGAAAACGATGAAATCTATGACATTCCTCTTATCAACAGACTTCCACAAGTAGAAGTGATTGAAATTGACGCAGAACCACAAATTGAAGCAGAGCTTCAGCCGCAGCATGGGGAAGATCTTCAAGCACAACCCAGGCTACCAGCTGAACCTGCACCTGAACCAGACCCAGGGCCCGAACCATTGCCTGCTGATCGTAAGTTATCTAAATGTTTATTCTTATATGAATTTGCTAACATTTCGAAATTCAGAAGATTTACGGGAAGAAGCTCAACCAACAGATGAAAATCCACAATCGCCATCGCCCCCAAAGAAGCGAAAACGTTTGTCTTTGGGTGACACACCAAAGTTGAGAAAGTCTCCAGCAGGCGACGATGAGAACGAAGACGATGGTCTTACCTGTCCCATCTGTCTGGACACTTGGGAAATGACAGGTGAACACAGATTGGTGTCGCTTAAGTGCGGTCATCTGTTTGGCGAGTCATGTATTCGCCGTTGGCTCGTCGAGTCTGGCCGAAATGGAACAAAAAGTTGTCCCCAATGTAAACACCGGGCAACTAACAGAGATATTCGGCATTTATATGCGAGGCGAGTACGCGCCGTAGATCGAAGTGAGGAACATCTATTACGAGAACAGCTGGACCAAGAAAAAGCCAAATCAACTCGCTTTCAAACCGAGCTGGCCACGCTAAAGATGAGCTATACTATGGTAATGCAGGAGGTTCAAAAAGTGACCGCTGACAATGAGCGTTTAAAGAATACCCTACGTCAAGGTAGGGGCAGCATTGATATCGACTCGAATATTGACTCTGTGGATTTCTCGCGGCTACGTTTTTATAAATTGTTCTTGGAGAAGAACATCGAAATAGCCAAAGAGCCGGGCTGTCGTGTCATGGTATACTCGCAAAACTTCCTCAGCATGATGGTATCTCAAAAGTGTCCGCAAAATCTTTTCCCTGGCTATGGGCTGCGGTTCATTGACACACCAACGTTTCGGCCGACGATATTCCTCCATACGTCTACGAAGACGGTAAGAGATATTTGCCTCAGTTCCGATCAGACGCTACTGGCCGCAGCATCGATGGAACCTCGAGCTAAGCTATTTGATACCCGCTCGCGGAATGTAGTCTCCTCGTTTAGCCCAACAGATAAACCGTTGTGGGCTTGTTCCCTTGACAGAAGCAACCGTGAGAACACTCTCTATGTGGGAGCGCAACATGGCAGCACCTACTCGTATGACATCAGATTTCCCGAGACTGTAGTCGAGGAATTCAAAACTGAGGGCGACCTCAGTCCAGTGATTAATATCGCTCCTGTCCCGGTGACAAAACACTTTTCGAATGGGGGCTTCCTTGTGTGCAAATTGCAATCGCTTTGGTTCTACGAATACACAGAAGCGGCGCAAGAAATCATCGCCACGAAATTGAACATTGAGGGTCCGTTTATTTCTATGTCGTATGATGCAGTTAGTGAAAACCTATTAGTATTCGCTAGGAGTAGCACCAGGTATCCATCATCGAGATACATTCTCGGTAAGTTGGAGAAGATAGATGACCTGCCTGCGTTCAATGTTAAGGTGTCTTTCTTCGGATCGAAAGCTACGCCTGTGATGACGCGATGCTCGCAGATTGCAGTAGAAAACAATACATTAGTGGCTGGCTACATTCAGGATGCGAAACTTCTGTCGCTCTTCGACATGAAACGCGAGCAACGACTGCAGTCAATGCCGGTCCAAGAAGTCGTTTACGACACCTGCGCTGTGTATGTCCCAAATAGCATATATTTGGCTGCGTTGACGGAGACAAAGTGTCGAATTTATAAGGTTACCTCAACAGATCGATAATTTGTCTATGTATGTTTAGTTTCTCTGTTAGTGATATGTTGTTTTAAGTTGACTTATTATTTTAATGCATACGAATAAAAAACAACAAATAATATATGTATAAAAAACATGTCCTTCGTTGAATTTATAATGCTTGTATGAATTTAAAATATGGTCGCTGACCTGTTGAAACCACATGTCGTTGGTGTCCATATCATCCAATTAAAGCCAAAAGAAGTTGCTAATCATCGAGTTATAAACGGAGATGGCCTGGCCAACGTCGTTATCAGAGAAATATGGGCCGATGATGCCGCCAGCTCAATATCCATCCCAAACTGTGACTTTTTTGGGATTCGCTGGACGCTCTGGGATCTCATATGGATTGGTATCGTCCCAAATTCGACGATTTTGTTTGTTGACGTACCCATTCATCCAGAAGTGGGTAATTTTTCGATGAAAATTAGGGTCAGTTTCCATCTGCCTTTGGTAGACCAATTTTATCATTTGCATTTGTTGTTGAACACTCTGTCAATGATGATTGGCAAAACAGAATAAATGGTCGTGTTCCACTGCCCGCCAGATGACTAGCGGCATGTCAAACTTCATATTAAAAATTCGTCATTTCCCGCTGGAGCCAGAGTTCTAGCGCGAGCGTTCCTTTACCGGGGATATTTTGTGCTGGACATCTAGCGGGCAAAGGAACGCGGCCAATTAAAACCAATTTGACAGCTTTAACAAAAATATAACCGCTACTAACAGTCAAAGTTCGAAAGCTGTATTGGAAGACCCTTAATATAGCTGACAAATATCCTGCGGCATATATGCTACCTTTTGCTGGATTCGCGTAACAGCCCCTTTGGCAAAACTTCTAAAATACAAAGTTAAAATGTTAATATGTAGTATAAATAAATTATTTATTAATTTTTCAATGCTATTTAATGCCTCAGCAATAACAAATTAAATCAACCATTTTGTATTTTTTAAATTTACAATTTTAAGATTTTCACAATTTTAGTCAAGCCGTCTATTTAAAGGTTGACTAGCAGAGCGACTTGAAGGTCTGTTCGAAGGTCGGTTTGGAGGCCGATTTAAAGAGCGACTTGCTCGAACAGAGCTTGTGCTTGATGTTCTTTGAATTGTATTGCTGGGGCTGCGCCTTAAGCTAGTCTTCTTAAACAAACAATATTTACTTAGAAATGCTGATGGGCTCAATAAAATTCAACACAAGTTTACATACCTTGGAAAGCCGAGATAGAGACTAAAAGCATACACAATTATTAATAAAATATACAAATAGATAGAAACAACAATACTTACCAAAGCTTTTAGCCTCCTCCAATCAAAATAAGGATTCAATATCAAGTACCATGTGCACACACCGTAGAACAGAATACACATCATCGACAAGTGAAGTAGAAAGATTTGTTTAAAATTGATGTGATACTCTCTGCAAGAAAAGCCAAAGAAATTAAATGCTATCCTTATGTGAAAATGTGGAATTGAGATTTACATCACCATTTTATTCCATACTATGAGGCCGTCCACAATGCATACAAATGACATCAATGCACCGCCAAATGCATGCAGTCCAGATCGAAACGATCTTTCGGATGGGCTTCTTCCACGGCGAAATACCATGAGATGAAACGACAGAATAAACTATTCCACAAATTTAGAAGAACCTTCATTTTTATTCAAAACAATTTATTTAAGGTTACAAATTAAGATGAGCAGCCTTTCATTTCTTTAAATAAAATGTTTTGCCAATCAATTAAAATAATTTTAAGCAAAGAAAATCTATACGAAACAAATAAGCCCCATGGCTTATACGATACAAAGTAATAAGCGGGCATTTAGCGGGCGGTTGGGTTAGGTTAGGTTGAGTAGGGTGTGAGTTCGTCACAAGGCCCAGGCACCATACTGGGCCCATCACCATCCCTATAGGAACCTTCACGGTCAAAAACCTAAACCAATCCGCCCAAGCACTTAATTTCCCTGCAGAACCTAAGGATGGTTTCAATTGTGTTTGCGAAACCAACTTCCTCCAAATTTTCGAAGAAGTACCTTCCAAGGTATTTCCTTCTCTTCTGAGCTATAGCCTGACATTCGCATGCGCATGCGACATGTAAATCCTCACAAAACCTACATGCATCCGTATTTATTAAGCCTAATCTCCTGGCATGTTTCCTCTGAAGGCAATGCCCCGATAGTATTTCTATTGTCATTCGTAACTTTGATCTACTTAGATTTAACAGTTCTAGACATTTTTTCCTATCTAACTTTGGCCACAGGGCCTTTGTGTCTGCCTTGTTCCTGGTATTTTCAAGAATCTTTCTTGTGGCCACGGCTAATGGTGGTCTTATACCCTCGATTGTGTCATTCTGTGGAAGTTCAGCTCCGTATTTGGCCAGACCGTCGGCCATTTCGTTACCCACAATATCGCATGTGTCTAGGCACCCAACACAATCTGACATGGTTCTGCAGGCATAATGCTCTGAGCATAATGCGGCAGCTCCTAACTAGTTAAGATTTGATGGCGTAAGACCACAGGTAAGACTCTAGCGCCTTTAGCGCAGCCTCGCTGTCAATAAAGATGGCGATATTCTTGTTGGATATTGATCCCATTTCAAGTAGTTCCGCAGCTTTGAGTACGGTCAGAATCTCTGCCTGGAACACACTGCATGTGTCTTCTTTGACACGTGTAGGTCTATATCTCTAACGTTTCTTTGACACGTGTAGGTCTATATCTGACCCTGTACCATCTCTAGTTTTGGAACCATCCGTATACATTCGGTGGTTAAAGTGGTGCAATAACTGTGATGCAGGGTAAAACTGTTAGAATAAACAAATATGGCTAAAATGTGATTGCACAAAATGCAACGAATGCTATTAATTATCAACTTTTTTGAATCTTGAATGTCGATCCATTCTCTAATGGGTAATAGGATCGACTGTCGAGTATCTGTGCATCAACACCTTGCGAGTTATTATCTTTCAAAAACAAGCCTCCACCATACCGTGGAGGAGACCTTTAATCGCACAATGGAGTCGTGTTTAGTTTAAACATTTTCCGTTGTTGTATAGGATGATGTTAAAGAACAGAGCGAGAAATTCTAAAAATACACTTGACTTGTACAATCTTTAAAAGCAATTTCCTACGTCACTTAGAAAAAATTTAACATCTAGAATTAAATACTTTGGCTCAACAATTTTCATACTTTAAAATTAACCCAAGTACTTAAAATTCTTATTTTGAGAATGCAAGTGTAAGTCGTGATGCAAGAACTTTTATTCTTCGTGTTTTATCGCCCGATTTTGAATCCTTTTCAGTAGGTGAAGTGCCGTTTTTGGCGCACCAGACCAGATATGAGAATTTAACTCAAGTTTGGGGCGAATGAACGCGTTACATATTTACCAGATCAGGAGGGGTAAAATATTTCTTGCACCGTTTGAGGAAACCTAGACATTTCGCTGTGTTCTTGGCGACTTCGTGTATGTGGTCGTTCCAACGAAGGTTTTTATGAACACACATACCGAGAATGGAAAGTCTTTCGGTTACGGTGATGCATGTGCTATTCATGGATAATGCTTGAAGGTTCGGGTTCCGCTTTAGAGACAGCAGACAGCATTGTGTTTTGGAAGCATTAAATTCCACTCTGTTGGTTGAACCCCAATTTATAATGCTGTTAACGTCGGAATTGAATGAACTTAACATACGTTGACGTTCCAGTTCTACGGCCGAAGAGCAGGGACGTGAGTCCTGGAATGAATATAAGAAGCTGAGGGTGCTGTCATCAGCGAAAGAGTGAATTGGATTAGAAGTTACAGACAGGAGATCATTTATAATAATGAAAAAAAGAATCGGAGACAAAACTGATCCCTGGGGAACGACAGCATTTAAATGGTAAATTTTAGACTTGAAACCATCCAAGACAACTTGAATTGAACGGCCAAAAAGTTAGATGCATCGATCCCATAAGCACGCATTTTCGACAAAAGAGCCTGATGCCAAATTCTGTTAAATGCGTTTGAAATATCGAGCACAACAATCTTCGTAACACCGGAGTGATGGAGAGATTGGTTCCACTTTTCGGTGAGATAAGCCATCAAATCCCAAGTGGGTACTGCCGGTCATTAAGCAGTTCTCGTGATTCAATATATATATTTATGGTCTCTTTGCTTAAAACAAACTGTTCTCAACATAAAAATTAAAATCGATTTTTATACCTAAATTTTGCTTTGAAACCAATAATTTGATTCTTAAAAAAACACCAAAGAGTTGTTGATGGGATAACTTTTTTTGAGCCAACAATTTTTTACTCACAATCTAACAAGAACTGAAAATTCTTCGGATAACAACGTTTTTTTAAGTGTATAGGTATACTCCTACACGAATATTGCGAGGCTATTTTCTTCATTTCCTTGGCCGCTGGATGGCCTACGGCGGATCCATGGGGCACATTAGGCAAATTGTAAGTCTGATTCCAGTACAATATTTGAACTAACAAAAATAGAGCTTCTACTCCAATTGCTATTGACTAACGTCTTTCAAATTTCTGACTGGCCATTTATATTTCAACTCACCCATCTATAGTTTTGGTGTTTGTGCAGTAAAAAAGCTATATATGGAGGATATGACTAAATATGCATTTGTATAAAGCTTTAACCTGTTTTTGCCAGTCTACGTTAAAAGTATGTTAACTTTCGCGAATTAAAAGAACAATGAATGAACGCGAAACTACTCAAGATGATCCCACTATTCATTTCAGGCGTGTTAAATTTTGTATTATAATACAAGTATCAAATTAATCTTACCTGAACTAAATACATGCATATGGTGAACATACTGAGAGCATATTTATTGTAGCATGCAGCTATTTCACCATCTTTAAGAAGTTGAAATATTTCTCGGTGTCCCACTAGCATTAAAACTAAAGTAACAGTGTGTATAATTCCATGCGTATAGACCCTCTTTGCCTGATTTATTCTGAACCAGATGCATCCTTGGGAAAAAACGTTAGAAGTTTATTAGTTTACCTCAAAAAACACCGCGTGAATCCTACCCAATCCAGTGCCGTATGTTGATGCTAAAAGATATATAAATGATCTTGAATATTCAATTTCCAACTGCTTCGATAAATGAAATAAAATCAATCCGATATTTATAATCATAAAAAGGAATGAAAGGACTAGTACTGCAATCAGAACTGTTATCGTTTTGCTTTTGGTCCAAGGCATTTCTCTTTTTTATAGAAAAATCACTACTTTTTTGGTTTTTATAAATTAAATTAGTTTGACAAGCAACAACGACATAAATTTTTGCTTGATTGCTGACAAAAATTACAGTGTTTGTAATTTTATTTTTGAAATTGCAAGACAGCAATCACAACATTTAAAAATGTATGTTGCCCGATGGTTCTTGTAGAGCTTAATCAACAAAGTTAACGTTGTTGGATAGCTAATTCATTGGTGGAACTTGTGACAATAATTACTCTACTCTTACCTCAATTTTACAATTGCTTATTTCCCTTTTTTTTAAATAATGTTTCGTCGAATTCAATCTGTGACTCCAAAGGAACACTAATTCTAATTAAACTATTTTTGATAATCAGTCACTGGGCTACGCTTCGAAATAGATCGATTTAAATCAGTCCCTTTTGGCAGTATTTCTTTTCAATTTGTTTAATATACAACCGATAAAACGTTACCCATTTGTGTTGAAAAACAACTTGCTTTCACAACTGCCTTTTATATTATTTATTCGGTTACTTAACGAAACTGATGCTATAATATGGTGTCCATCCGGTAGATTCGAGAATGAGCTATAAACCGACTTCCGGTAGCCTGTATCCTCAAACGTCATTTATTCCCTTCAATTAGAATACTACAGTACATTGGCAATCCAATATTAGGTTTGTTGTTTTGAGCTTCTATCTCAGCAAAGCAAAGTAGACAAAAGCGCAAAAGTTACAGTCACATTTATGCTTGAATGTCATAAAATGCTATAAAAGCTAGAAGGTTTGTCTGACGTGACTATCAAAAGAAGTGTCAGCTAATTTTCACCACTATCAAAAACCCTGAATATTCGGCTACTATATCGAACGCAAAATATATGCTGCCCTGAAGTTTGAGATTAAAAAATGAATGACAGCAAGCGAAAAGACAGCGAAACTCAGCACTGAATTCTTGCTGAACTGGGGTCAGTTTGGGGCACAACTAGGATGCCCTAGAAGTCATATCAAACACGGAGTGCAGTGCTATATCGAACACGAGGGTTAACCCAGTGCGGACTAGTGCCCACGTCAAACAAACCTTGTGTGTCTCGACTTTTAGCTGGTCGGTTTACCTGTAATTTTCATCCATATAACCAGAAAGGTTCAAACATAAGCTGCTGCTGTCAATTCACTTCCACTCCACTTTAAATTTGACGCTCATGACATATTCGTTCTACCGCATTGTCCACCCGCGAGATTTTCCTGAGAACTTAAACGAACGTAATAAATGTTTTAGTTTAGAGATTTGAATAGGGATCACGTCTCAACAACCGAGTTTTAAGGGCCTTCGATTTAAATATCTCGTTTTTCACGATTCGTTTAATCGCGACGTTTTTAAAACTGAAATCGCAAAAAAAAAAAACGTTTTCTGTAGGTACTGAAGAATATCTTTCTCACGTACAGATGCCACTTAACACAACAGAAAGAAAGTGTTTGTTTTTATCATTGCTACCAATCAATAAAGGTAAATCGCAAAGTGACTTTTTGAGGTGGCCACTGGGGTGGCATTTTTGTCGATGTCGAGTTGGTTTAATTCTACTCACCCCACAAGTTTCGTATTTGTTTTATTAAATTTTATATGAAATTTAACAACCTCTAGCATTCCAAGCGTATTAAACTACTTGAGAAATCATCAAAGTGTATAACTAAACGACAATATCTAGATATACACTCACAACCATCGCGTATCAACAAGTTACATACGCTCAGGCTGACTGACTACTGACGTGTCTTTTCAAGTGCTTAATCGTGGCTCGTCACGAATCAATCAAAATTCATAACAATTTTTCAATTAAACCAAAAATTCATGCGAACAAGAGGTGAAGAAAAACAATGACCGTACGAAAAAGAGCCGATGCTGCTGCGGGCGGCAACACTAAAAGTGAAGATAAACATGCCTTGCTCGACCACGATCATGAAGAAGTTCATGAAAAGACAGACGTACGTGGTGATAGAGGAAATATCGCGATTCTGCTATTCCTCTATATCATGCAGGGAATCCCCCTTGGTCTAATATCTGCTATTCCCATGATGCTGCAGAATCGTGGTGCGAGTTACAAACAGCAAGCCGAGTTCAGCTTTGCCTATTGGCCATTCAGCTTGAAGCTGCTGTGGGCGCCGATTGTGGACTCACTGTACGTGACACGTTTTGGCCGAAGAAAATCATGGCTGATACCAACGCAGTATCTGATTGGACTTTTCATGCTGTTGCTGTCGTTGCAGGTGGACAAGTGGTTGGGTGGTGATGGTGTCGACCCAAATGTTCCTCTCCTGACTGCGATGTTCTTTGCGTTGAATTTCCTAGCCGCTACTCAGGATATTGCTGTCGATGGATGGGCGCTGACTATGCTGAAACGTTGCAATGTAGGTTACGCATCGACCTGTAACAGTGTAGGACAGACGGCAGGATACTTCCTAGGTTATGTTGCCTTCATTGCCTTGGAATCGAAGGACTTTTGCAATACTTATCTTCGCAGCGAGCCCAAAGACGTCGGAATGATTACATTGCCCGAATTCCTGTGGGCTTGGGGACTTTGTTTCTTAGTAGCAACCACTTTGGTAGCAATCTTCAAGCGAGAACATGGCGAGGATACAGATCAGAGATATACCGACCACCCAGAGCTAAACATCAAGGAGAGCTATAAGGTTCTACTGGACATCGTAAAAATGCGCCCAATACAGATTCTTGCTGTTATTCTACTCACTGTGAAAGTCACCTTTGCAGCCTGTGATGCTGTTACATCATTAAAACTAATAGACGCAGGTGTGCCTAAAGAGAAGCTGGCTCTACTAGTCATTCCAATCATTCCCCTGCAAATAATTCTGCCGCTGGTGGTGAGTCGTTACACAAACGGACCAAAACCCATGGATGTCTATGTGAAGGCGATCCCCTATCGGATTGTATTCTCCTCGACGGCTACTTTGATTGCCTTTTTTACGCCACACATGATCGCCGGCGGCACCGTTCCTTTGTACTATTATGTGCTGCTGGTCGCAAACTATGGGGTCTATCAAATTTTCCTCTACTGCATGTTTGTGGCCGTAATGGCATTCTTTGCAAAGATCTCTGACCCCGCAGTGGGTGGTACATATATGACGCTGCTAAATACTGTAGCAAATTTGGGTGGCAATTGGCCAAACACTGTGATACTTTGGTTAGTCGACGTACTCACCTGGAAGGAATGCAATAATGTGGATGCAGCTTTGTCCTCCAAAAACCACTGCCTCAACAAAGTGCAACGCGAAGTAAGTCATATTGCAAGGCATTTTGCTGTTTCTTTTGCTATAACATTTTCTTTATAGGAATGCACAGCAGCGGGAGGTAAATGCGACATAGTTTTGGACGGTTACTATATTGAAGCAATAATATGTGTACTCTACGGTCTCGTATGGTTATACTTTGGACGCAAGTGGATCAAATATCTACAGAACTTACCCACTCGCCAGTGGCTGGTGGTAAAAACTTCCAAATTTGGCAAAAGTACAAAGAAGAGGTAGCAATTCGTGGTATGAGACTTTAGTTGCCTTTAGAGTCTCCATTTGGAAATGCGGTCTCCTTTGCGTTGGATAAGTTACATGCTTTGGTTTTTTATGAATGTGTTTGATTAGTGCAATTTATTTTCTAGAAAATCGTTTAATTTTTGCGATTATGTGCGCAAAATTCTGTATTTTGTTTAATTATTCCAATTGATTGGGAGTTTCGTCATTGTGACGCAAACACACACAAAAGCCACAATTTCTTGTTTTAGTTTTTTATAAAATAATTTCATGTTTAATAATTATGTTTAGTATAAATCCAATATGAAGCATTTAAATTGTATTTCCTTTGCTATGCGTAGCCGATTTGCTGGTGGAATAAACTCAAGAGGTAATCAAAGATGCGGTTGGTCTACGGAAAACAGATATTCCTCTTGCCACTTAATGGATGAATAACTATAATAATAGGACGTGCCTTGTCTATAACTTGTGATTTCTATTAATTTTCGCAATCTCTCCACAATGTAAAATGTAACCTCAAAACACAACAAAGAGATAAGAGGACTCATTTGGCCGCTAAATGGAGCACATCATTTTTGTTTCTCATCATGCAATTATCGTGTGTGTTCTTTCACCGAGATTGATTTTTTCCATTTTAATGCCGTCCAGGAGTTTTGCAAAAGGAGTCCTAGATAGGCACAAAAGGAGTACATATTACAAACAATGCCTATTACTAAATAGGTGATCTCTTTAATATTATATCGGTAAAGTTTCTAATGAAAATCTACACAATGGAGCTGAATTGCTATTTATGGTCGCTGAAATATAGTGGACTATGCTTATCTTAAAAATAAACTTCATAGTTGGTGCGTTAAACTCTCGACAGCGACTTGAAGTCTCCAACAGTACTAGGTACTAGTACGTGACATGTCGCCCTAGAAGTATTCGTCTTTCTCTCCTTGCCATCATCACTGAAAGTCATGCTAACCCCTCTTAGAAAAAGTACGAAAAATGTCCAAGCAGCTTTCATCGCCGTTGATTTTTATTTTCTGTTCTCAATTAACAATTTCAATAAAATCCTATGAACATCACTAAGAGCAAACAATGCGTGTGAATAACAATTAGTCAAGTAACAAATACAGCAAAGGAACAAAGACGGCTACCGCTACAACAGCCACTCTTCGAAGCGCACGTGTTTCGATTTTCTCAAAAGCAATTAAAACAGACAAGTGTTCATGCAACAATTTTATTATTTATAACTTGTTTCACTAAACTAGTACAAAAATGAATAAAAAATAATGGGCATTATGCTTAAATTAATTAAGTCAAGGAAATAATACGTAAATATCATTGGATATGAAGAATATTTTTCAAATTAAGCGAATTACATAACCGATACCATCAATTGCCGAGACAAAAATAAGAAAACAATAAAAACAAAACAAACGAGGTCATGAACCTTTTAGTTTATTCAATAAACAAACGCTTAGTGCCCGCAGTTGCTGCTGCTGCTACTGCTGCTTCTATGATTTGTATGTTTTAACAAAAATAATTCTACGTTTCGGTTTTGCGCGAAATGGCGATTGTTTTTAAAACTATTATAAAAAATATTACATTCAGCTGTATATATAATCTCATAAGCATCGGTTTGTTCTTCTCTGGTGTCTCATGTGGTGTCTGTATTGACTCCCTGAAAATATTTTTCGTTCTTGTCGTCATTTCAAGTGGAAGTCTAGCTGGAATAACATCAAGAACGAAGTAAGGATCGGCTTTAGTTATCAAAAGCATCCGAAGTGCCGTCATAACGTTCTTCCCATTTGTGATGAACTTCTGGTGTTAAATTTATAATTTGACAGTGAACAGCTTGGTGTTTCTCAAATTTTGGTGGAATCGCACACAAGCGATATTTAACTTCATCACCTGGCAGTGGTACGTACTCCCCCTCAATGCTGGTAAGAAACAAATAAATCATTAACATGTCGTGACACACCACAAAATAAACACTACTAACTCGGAAATGTGAACGAAAATGTCTTCACCACCTGCGTGGGGCGCAACAAAACCATGGCCTTTAGATCTACTGAATGACTTCACAATCCCAGTCTCTATGGGATTTTCCAGAGCTCGAGCGGATCTTTTTTTTTATTTGTTATGGGAATGGGAAAAATCAATCACAATGCAGTAAATGAGGTGGTCGGTCCATTTCTATACTTACGTCGAAGCAGTCCTTGTGCGTTTCGTAATAATTGGACTTGGTAATTGTAATGTTGGATTTGGACTGTGACTCGGTGGCCGTGGGCACATGGGTGGTTTGCTGAGGCTTTTTTCTGGAGTGTTTTGTGAAGACATTTTGATATATTGCGTCTGATTTTTTTATTCACAACAAATTTTTTTTAAACGGGAAATAAGAACAACGGTGGATGGCTTTGGACTTTATATTTATTCTTTTTCACCCACAAGAACAACCTATCGTAGAAAATGACAAAAAGAAACAACGGCTATTGGAAAAGAAAAAGTGCTTGTGAGAATTAATAGGATACTGTATTTGCAATTTTTTTTTGTTGGTGTAGTGTTTTGTCTTTTGTGATTTTTGACAGAACTGTGGGGGACGCCAAAGCTTTTGTAAAGTTTTTTTTTGGTGTTTAAAATGCCGGTTGGGATGCGAGATATATTGCTATTGATATCAGCGACATCTTAGATTTCAAAGTGACAACTTAAAAGTGAACTGACCGAAAATTTAAGTTTTTTTATGAAATATCTTTCTTAAGGATTATTTAAATAAAACACTTCAGTTTTGTTATAATTTCAGATAATTAAATAATTCAGATTTTTATTGACAAAAAAGATATATGAGAAAATGGCTAAATGGGTTAGGAAATGATTTGTGGACAACTTAGCGGGGTTACTTAGCTCTATGCTTAGCTGCTTATCTACTAACTACTTTTTCTAACACTGTACTTTTCTGTTCTTTTGATATTGCTTTTCTTTATTGGCGTTTAAATTCAAAACAAAGAGACATCACATACTATACTGGAATAAGTTCTCTTTTTTACTTTTCGGCTCTACTTTATTTGACGACTGCATCCACTATTCCACACAAACAAAGGAAATTATGTGATAAAATGGCCTTGTATTATCTTATTATAAATGGATAATAACTTTCTGATACGATGGTCAGTGTTAACTTCGAATTTGAAACTCAGATCCAGGTAATACGATTTTGGAGCCACAGATGGATGTATTTCCAAGAGTTAGATGTACTCTTATATTGTGGCATAAAATGTTTGGTCTGTTCCCTAACGATAATGCATTTCAACGAATTATTCAAACGCTGTTCCTTTACACAAAAGTTGGGCAGAAGTAAACGAAGTTTGACTAAATTAGGGGTATGTGTTCGAATGCGTTATCGTTAGGGAACAGGAAAGTGTAGGTGCTCACCTGATGAAGCTGCCAAGCCAAATAGCGCTAAAATACAATTACCAATTACATGTTTCATGGAGTCACGAACAATTTTATGGTCCCTATATAAAATAAACATATTAGATACTCATGTGCTTTCTATTCACTGGTTAAATTTTAAACTAATTAAATGGGTACCCAAATTGATCTGCAAAATACATATTTAAAGCACTGTTTGTTTGGAGTTGAAAAAATTCAAGAAAACCGAAACGGTTCATGACTCTCGGATTGCAAGATATTCCTTCCCACTTGCATATCATATTAATTATTATGTGTGCTATGTTTTCCTTGGGTCACTGGTCATTGCATAGATGTCCTTACGCTGAGAAGTTTCCAACCAGTGAGTCATTTTCTCTGCCTAGATTAAGTATTTCTCCAGGGTTCGAATTACCACAACCGCGAGCGTCCAATACGTCACTGAATTATTCCAGTGCCTCAAGTGCAGCAGACTGGCTGTCGATGTAGATGGCGATATACCTTCCACATATAGATCTCAACTGCTTATTTCTGGTTGATAGACACTGCTTGTATCCGGTACCGGTAGTCGTATAGACACTTTCAGGTTAAAATTTATGTAATTGACGTTAGAAACAGGGGGCCAACTATGTAATTCGATTCTACTTTCGATTCTATTCGAAAATAGTTCCGATTCTACCTGCAAAGAGAACTGTTCTATTTGAAAGCAGGGGTAGCAGCATGTAACTTGATACAATCGAGTTCAGTCGATACAATCGAGCTCTGGCAGCACCTAATTTGTTTCAATCGATTGTCCTAAACCGATTATCCTCGATCAAAACAAATTAGGCGCTGTGCTGTCACCCCTGAATCAGAACAACTTTCGAATAGAATGGAAAGTAGAATCGAATTGCATTTCTCCTCGCCTAACAAAAAATAACAAACGCTTTTTTGAATTTCATATTTTTTTATATATTTTTACTCTGTTTTTTGTTTATATCTCATTAAAATGTATTTAAATATAAGATTTTATTTAAAATAATTCATATTAAATTGGATTTCTTTTTTTTGTTTTATTTCATAGATATAAAAATATAATCGTATTCTTCGTTTGATTTGGTAAAGTTTTGTTTTGTTTTCCCTTTCCTTTCTATTTAGAGTTCTACATTTTGTTTATAAGTGTTCTAATCTTTAACTTTCATTATCGTTTAACAATTTCAAAAATAGCTAATAATTAAAATATGTAGATCATACCAAAACTTTGTTTCTATATATAATATATATATGTCTCACCTTCATAAGCGATATTTAAGGACACAAATACAATAACAAAATTGACAATAAAACGAAGGCATTTATAGAGAAGATTAACAATCTATATATATATATAGTATATGTATGTGTATATGCATAAATGTATATTGAAAGTAAAATAATAATAAATAACTAAATTTAGTTTAGTGAACTAGAGTTTTTTTGTTGTTTTCGTTTTGTTTTGTTATCTCAATAAAACGTACAAGTGATTTTTCAAATATATATTTATAATATGGACATAATTATTTATTTTGTTTTCTTCTTTGTAAGAAACCTATGATAAACATAATTTTCTGTTTGATTTATATTAATATTTACAGTGTTTCTTTGCGATGGCTCTTCGTGTGGTAAAGAGTTTCAATTTGTTGTATTAGCTTAACATTTAGTTGTTGAATTACTTTATCTAGGTTCGTTACAATTACACTTGCAGAGCAGTTATGATAAGTAAAAATATATATATTAGGTGCTACTATCCTCACTGAAAAATACATGCAGGTGGCTCTATATTTACCGAGGGGAGTTGTGTTAGTTTTTAGGACTGGCATGCATTTTTAAAAGGCTAGGGTTTAAGTGTTATAGAAAAATACATGTTATTCTATATATTGATAATCTTAACATTGGCTAAGCGAAGGAGACTGACAAATATGCAAATAGTAGTCAATTTGGAATGTATTTTGATTTTTTTGTTTAGTGTTAATTGTAAAGCACTTGAAAATTGAGTTTTTAGAAACGTAGGAAGGAGTGTTTTTAGTTTTCTTTCTTTTATAGATAGGTTAGATCAAATGTCTTGTTGTCTTTTGCTGTAATTTAAGAAACGCTCTTGCTGGCATATATTACAAAAAAAAAAAAGTTGTTGTAGGATAAGTACAGGATTTTATATATATATATTTATATTGTTTTTAACTTCTTAATCTACACCCGCGAATCCCTGACTGCCTTCGATGGCTTTGATTAGTTTGTCCTTAAGTTGTAGGTAACCTTCATATGGTGGTAGATCCAAACGATTGAAACTATTTGAAAAGAAATAAAGTTATTCATTCTACAGTCGTGGAAGAACATTATACCATACCATGTGTGTGCTCTTGGATAATTGTTGGGTGTGCCCCATTTTTCAATGGTGAACATTTGTGGACCGTTGGAGCCGTATAATTCCTTGAAACCATTCATTGGTACTCGTGACGTACCGGTAACGAATTGCAGCAAACGTGAACGCATTTCATTGGAAAACGAGAGCACCGCTCTCCAGAACCATTGAATGATGATGTGATTCATATGATAGTCACCCTTATAAAGGGTATTATCTCGCCAGTCTTTCACATCGATGTTTTGTATGCCGCACATGAGAAGCTCCAGCTCGTGTTCGTCAAAGATTTTTAGTAGGTTCAGAGGAATTATTGAGCCGAAGCCGTCCAAAAAGGCCGTCATTTGTTCCTTGACACGCGAAACAAAACGCCATTCGATCACCAATCTGTAAATTCAGACGGAAATTGGTTATACTGTGCATGGGAAATGTTTGTAGCTAAATAGAAATAATGATTTCAAGATTAGTTGTAGGATGCTTGTGTGTCGTAGGGGCAGAAACAGTGGCTTCTCAAATAATGTGACATAAAATATTGAGTTTCCAAGTTATGACGTTAAAACGGTGTACAAAGATTGCCGATTCTGTACTTGTACATTAAAAACATGAAAAAAATGATCACTGGGGCGCCTCTTCCATTTAAAGCTTTTCCCGAACCACTTAACTCATTGTGGTAAAAAATAAACTTGTTGCTTACTTGATATACTCATCCTTGTTATCGTTTGTCACATCGATATTAGCACCGTTCGCCTTTAACTCGCGTTGACTCGTGTGACCAAATGTCTCCTCATCCACACAGAATGTCAACTCCAGTTCGCTGGGATCGTTTTCTTTGATCCAAAGCAACGAGTTGTAGTACTCTGTATCCACTGATTCCATGTCCTTCAAATCAATTGGCTTTTGAAGCATCATCTTGTAGAAGGGTCGAATAAAGAAGGCTGCAAAATATCATTGTGAATATAAATAACGAGAACGAAAATAGTACAAAGCGACGTTACCATCTAATAGTTTTCCATGATAAACTGCCATGCCGGCAATTCGTCCAATAAATCTGTAAAACAGAACACAGACGTTACAATGTCCTGCTCACATCTCTCCCATTCACTTACTTGAAATAATTTAAATGTTCCTCATTGCAGAGACCACTGAATGGATTTATCTGCAACGTGTAATTATCCATAGCTGAATATTCAAATAATCCATAATAGGGATTGAACATTTCTTTGGATAACAAATAGAACCATTCCCTAGCCAGACCGCCATAATCTATAAAGGCACCGGATTAGCAAGTGATGAAACAATTGCTTAGCGAAAAAAACTCACCTAAACCAGTCTCGCCCTCGAATTCTACCCACAATTTAGTCTTTAGTAAGTCGGTCTTATTGACCGTGTTGATAATCCGATATGAATCTTCTAATATCGATGTACGCCTTATACGAATCTCAAATTTGTTTGGTACATTTGTCTGGAAGAAGAGAGATGCTATTTTTAAAGTGTCTGTTTGAATGTTTAAAATGTAAATTTAATAGACTTCGATCCCACAAAATTAGATTCCTCGAGAGCTCGGCTCGGCCCAGGTGATGACATCAAAGTCAATTCCACAATGAGCTATGAAACTGCATGTTTCCCTATAGCTCCATTTCTGTGGAGTCAGTAAAAATTATTTCAGGGGCTACATCAAAAAGCTATCACGCATCGAATCCAATGAAGTCTGGCTGAAATTTCCTGGCCAGAACTGTACCAGACAATTCTTTCCAAAATTCTCTCCCAGGAAATCCTACTTCCTGATCAACCTGGACAAAAATAACCTTTAGAATATTAACAGGAATAATCACGGGCCACGGCCTCATAAAAAAACACCTACAACTCATTGGAGTCTTAACGGATCCAACATGCAGACTATGTCTTGAGACTTGAGAGTGATGAATCCTCTCTTCACATACTCATGTATGTTTCATCTATTGCTCCATTTGATAAATTTTTTAGCTGGAATTTGAATCTTTATCCTTATAAGGGGAGTATAAGTCGATGGGTTTATGGGAAATCAATATCAATAATCAATTCTGAAAATCTAGAAATACTTGCTTAAGGGCAATTAAAGTTATCCCTACAGTCGATTGGCCAGTTATTATTTTTAAAATTAAAATACCGCTTGTCACTTGCGTTCTGTTTAGTCAAGTCATAAACTATTTTTTAAGGACTGATCTTGATACATTGATGGGGCAGAGATGAAAAATCAGCGCTTTTCGGCGAAAAGTTGTCCAACCGTTCAATAGGCCACCAAAATCTATTGAAATGATCTCGATTGCATTTTTAAATTGAACAACACCCGCGCTTGAATGTCGCAATTGGAATGCTGGCCATGGTGTAGCACAGTTTGTGACACAGACGTCGTAAGTTCGTGCCACGGCGCGGCGGTGTCCAGCGATAGAGTGCAACTGGCCTTAAAGAGAAATGACTAACATAAGAGCCTCTGCACCAACAAAGGGCAGTTGCTGCAACTCGAATCTAAGTGCTGCACTCTTTTATTATCTACTTTTTAATTTGAATTTGGAATCGAATCTTAAACGTATCCCCATTCCATTGTTTGTCTATTCGACGATGTAATCGATGCAGGGTCGACATTTTGTTCCGAACTGACATAAAATATGCGACAAGCGATCACCATTAAAAGGGTTAATTTCTATACCATTTGTCATACATATTGTCGTTTATAGTTATACAAACTTTACAGTCAACTAGCGTCTCTTTCCACTTACCGGCTTCCTAATGTGACTCTTGAAATATTCATACTTTTGCTTATAGTCTCTAGAATACGGTACCGCTTGGCCAGCTATATTTGGATTAGACAGTCTTGGATCCTCCCATTGTGTAGTTCTCGTATCTAAAAGGAAAAACTGTTTAAACAATCACTTTTTTAGTTTGATATAACAAAACCCACTATGATCGATGTAAAATACTCTGCCGTCGGTGTGAACACGTTCCTCCCAACCCTCGGGCAGTGGCCCCAAATCATCTTCGACGCGTCGCGTCTGATTCGGCATTGGACTGGCTCTGCCATTACGAGGATCAATCCATGTGGTTTTCCGCGCAACATGATCGATGAAAAATGTCCGCCCGTTGGGCGCCACTTGCATTGACCACCGCGGCGGTAGACTTTCCTCATCGTTGTTCGTTGTTGTCTAAAATGGATAAACAAAAATCATAATACTCAATAAATGCACAAAGCAAAGAATATTTTATATGAATATTCTGTTTTTACTAAAAATCAGAAAATAAAACTAAATAACTTTTTAAAAAATTGAATTTTTTTACTTGATCGCCAACTGCTGTGTTATCTTCGACCGAATTTCGTCTCGTCGATGACGCTGAGTTCTCCGATCGGTTGCCACTATCGGCTTGATCTACATCCTCGCTCTTTGAATGGATTTATTTTTGGTTGGGATAGAAGATGTTTTGTATAATAACATAAGAGAGAAATAAATAAACAAAACAAATAAAAATAATATTGATTTTTAGATGTTGCATTTTTGAAAATAAAAAATGTATTCAATGAAGGTACACAAATATTGAATAACAGATAACACAAAATTTCAACTGAAAACTTAAAACACATCAACGTCTTGTGAGCAAATGCGATTTTTTTTGTTTTAACACGTACTTACAATGGCTTAACGAAGATTAAGCATTTTTAGCAATGTACAGCCCTGCCCAATGACAGTTGGATTTGTTATAGTTAACAAGTGGAAAAATACATGTGCATGAATGTAATAAAAAATCGTGCCAGTACCAAAAGCAAAGTAATTGTAATAAAATGATTTTTTTAAAGTTATATAAATCAACAATGTTTTAGTAGCGGTGAGTTAATGGATGGATTACGAAATGATATGTTAGTCAGGACAATTCTATGAGGGTTTTCTTAAATAGGAGCTCTCACCGCTTCTGTAATGAATACGTTCACCTTTGCCTGTTAACTTTAGGTTAATCAGATCACTAAAGCTGACTGAACTTGAATTTGCGGTCTAGATTTATTTTTAGTTCGATTTGTATTCACTTAGAGACGCATTGACTTTTGTTTTTTATTTGCGTAACTTTTAATCCAAAGAAAAAATAAAAGGGAAGGAAATAGAAAGCGAACTGAAATTCGAAATCAGCACGAATTCAAATTCGACCGGAAATGATCACGAAAGAAACAGATGAAAATGTAAACTTAGATAGACTCATTAAAAATTAACCAAGATTAAAGGTTTAAATGGTCCCAGGTTCGATCCCCGAAAAAACCGGATTCCATCTTAAGGTTTTTTCCGCTGCGCCACCTCTTGCGAACGTCTGACAAACATCCTAGAGTAAAACTGTCATGAAATTAGCCGTTAAGGTTTCGTATTTTTAGCAAGCGGTGTCAATATCAGACTAATGTCGTTTTCCATTGGGCAAAAAGAAGCGTCCGGGAGAGTCCGGAATCGAAAAATTCACTTCTGAAACCGTTCCATTGGCACAAAAAATACTCTTCTGGTGATTCTGAGAAGAGAAATTCGCTTCTGGATTTGAAGTCAGAATCCACTCAAGAAGCACTAACACTTATGTAATTTGTGTATTTTGTACAAGTCAGCTGACAGCAGCCGTAGATTATTTTTTGGCATTTCACCAATACATTTGTGGATTCATCCAGAAGCATTTTTCTTGTTCCATTGGATTTCAGAATGAGTGAATCCCCGAGTGAAACCAATGGAAAACGACATAACAAATATTATATTGGACCCAATTCGGGAAGACATTTAGGAAACATTTGCGTTCACGGTCCAATCTTGTTAATATTGGCCTATAGGAGCAGAGACAAACCATACTGAGACCCCAAACTCGCAATTCTCTTGTCGCTGGCCTCCTCAGTTTTTTTTTTCAAAAATCAGAATCCGTGTGACATGCAAACAACATACAAAAAAATACAAAAAATTCTACCAACCGTGGTGGAATTTGATAGAGCTCGAGAATACTACCCTTTTACAACAATGAATTCTACTGGTTAATTATATTATAATAAAAGGTGCTTAGTTTGATTTGTTTAATTAATAATATGGTTACGTATTTACCACTTTTTGTATCATTAACATCGATTGCATGTGCACTTTTTTCTTCAATAATTTATGAAATTTGGCTCAAAATGTTACTATTTTCTTACAACAATAATACATTTTTTATTTTTCATAAACATTTTAAGCAAATGTACACTTATTGGTAAAAATAAATACTAACCGCATGTAACGAATAATTTCAAACTCAACGGATAAAATTCTATGAACGATTTACACGCAGTGACGTTGCAAGATTAGGTGCGAGTGTGTTAGTGAGCGTTAGTGGCGTTATGAAAATGTGTAAGTTCAGTAACACATCACTGGCATCATGATGCTTTGCAAAATGTTTATAAATGCAACTATTGGCATTACTTTCAATGTCAAGTGTTTATTTTTGTTGATCAAACTAATGCGCCGCCGATTCACCGGCCAAAAAGGAAGATGAGAAAGAAAAAATAAAATAATCATTTTTATCAATAGACACATTATGCTTTTGACATAACAATCTATCATTTTTTGTTGAATTCTTACTTTTTTCATAAAACAATTAATTTTTTGTACAGTGAGTATTTCAGAGCTGCGGAGGTAGCGCTATTAAAAACGACAAGAAATTTATAGACGATAAATTTCTTGTCGTTTTTAATAGCGATCAAATTTATCAACTTAAACTTTCATTAGCAAAACTTCCATCTCGACATTTAAATGTTTGATGTAAACAATGCGTTCTAAAACGCAAGCGTCATATTCAATCAGCCAACGCATCAGCACAAACTGTGAATCGCATCAGCATCGCAAATAAGCAGTGATGCCGCTGCGCAAATGTTTGACGTTTCTGAACTTGTAATTTTTTCGTGTAAAGAAAAACTACTGATTTATGCTAAGGAGTGAGATGACTATGGCTGCGTACTTCTCACATAGTCGCGTAAAATACAGAAAACACAAGGTTGCAAAATCGACATACAAAGACAAATCAGAATTTTGCTGAATATCACCAGAACGGTGTTAAGTTGAACTGCTGCTATCAAGTCATTTCTACTTGGGATAGATACTACTGTGATTATCCTTAGTTGCTTTTCTTTACTGAGAAAAATGCTATAAATAGATTGTTAGTAGCCGACTTCACATATGGTAAGAATGCTCCAAAGCTACAGACGCCCTACGGTTTTAAAGCGGAAAACAAAGTAAACTCCAAACGCCAAAGGTAACTGTCATTCCGAAATTTTTCATCGAGTGAAATTAAAGCTAATTGTCTTTTTTAAATTATTTATAAGGGGTTCAAAGAATTCAAGGGATGTAAGGCCACTGTAGTGTTTATAAAAAAAAAAACATTTTTGATGTTCAATTAAAAAGGGACTCTGTTGAGACAACAAACCGGAAAAGTTTGAGTTCTTTAATGATTCAATTAAACAGGTTTAATGCTTCAAAATGAAATTGAAATTTAATTTTTAGAATAGTTTAGAATAGAATGAAAAACTTTAAACGTATGTATGAGAATTATATTTAAGAATACAAATATTTAAGCTATATTTTGACAAGACCACTTAGAGCTATTTTTTTCAACTATACGAGATGAGGGTTTAATAGTAACCCAATTAATGTAGTTTGCACGTATTTTTTATTTTGATGCTTTTTTGTTTACATTTTACTATGGAATCGAACTTTTTTTTCGAAAAAATGTCGCGCATTTTTGTTTACGTTAATATTGCAATTTCATTTTGACCGCGGCGTGTTTTTTTGCTTATCCGCTGTAAGCTGTAGCGGCTATGCTGTTTTGAAACATATTTTCTTGCAGAAATCTATGAAAATGACATTTCACTAGCAGTTCATATTTAGTACTCTCGTATGTCTATGACGATATTTATAAAATATACAACAACATAAAACGTGGAGTTAATTTCTCTTTCCCAGTAGTTGGTAATCTCTTGAGCTTGGGTCTTACTACCCTTTACATTGGCTTGCAAATGATAGTTTTATGTGCAAAGTTTCGCCATTCCTAGAATCTAACCCAAATGGAAAATTGATTTTTAGTACCGCGCTTTGTCTTGTGGACACTTATGATGAAACCCTCCATGCAATTTTAAGAATGTTAAAACAAACACACCTTTTAATAAATCGAGTGCAATATGAACATCTTATTCGTATTTGAAAAGACCTCTGACAAACCACTTCATGGTAAAACGTATAATAACTCTTGCCAATCGCTGTTTCTTTGGGCTAAGAAGGCAATCAATCAAAAGCGGTAGAGGTAACTCTTAGTTAAAAAAAGATTGGAGTGATTTTTGGTCACTGCGAATGAGATAAAACGATGAACTGACCTAGTCAGAAGAGTGAAGGTCCAACGACTGAGGTGGCTGGGTCATGTAGAACGAATGGACACGAATGCTCCGACCCGGAAGATCGTCGAACCTAGTCAGAAGAGTAAAGGTCCAACGACTGAGGTGGCTGGGTCATGTAGAACGAATGGACACGAATGCTCCGACCCGGAAGATCGTCGAATCCACACCCGAGGGACGGTGCAGTAGAACAATACCGCGACTCTGGTGGCGCACGCAAGTGGAAGGGGACCTTAACCAACTTAACGTGCGAAACTGGAGACAGCTAGCTAAAGATCGCGCTGGATGGAGACGCTTGTTGGTTGAGGCCCAGGTCTATCCCGGACTATAGCGCCACTCTTAAGTAAGTAAGTAATGACAGCAGAATGACAGCCAACAATTTTAAAATAAGCTCGGCTTTCAAAAATGTATTACATAAACTGAATGACGAACGGCATTTGATTACCAAAAAGAGACTTCACACAAAAACGATTATTTTACGTCAAATAGATGTTGTTGCTGTACGAACAATGCGAATATTTCTGGTATTTTTTTTAAGTTCATGTTAGAAACTCAGATTTTGGTATAAAGTGAAAACGGTTGCTATTTTACTTTTTATCTTACTATTTACTTTTAGGGAGTTTCGAATAGCATTATTTTGACCTTTCAAAAACTCAAAGTCGAATTTAGAATTTGTAAATTGTTAAATATGTTTTCAACTACATAGCTTACGTTGACAGTTTTATTTAGCAAGGCGTATTCTGTTCGAGAACTTAACGTACGATTTTCAAATATTATGTTAACAAATATAATGTATGCAAAACTTATCGTGAAATTGTGAGTTATATGTTATAAAATGCGAATTTTGAAAGCATGCAATTAACAGTGACTCTTTGCAAAGAATTTTATTTGTGCATTTTTTGAACGATGGATAAAATATAACAATTTTTAAAGAGCCATTTCACTATCCCATGGTGTAATAAAATAAGTTATCATAATCAGATAACATCAGGCGAATGAGAAACATGTAGAACTGCGTATGAACAAACATATAGAAGACACCTTACATTAAACTAGAAAGAGTCAAGTTAAAGTTCTAACCGATTGCGTGGGGCTCTGCCAACTCGTGATATTTTGTCTTTCGGGATTCCTATAGTTACGGCATCGCAGGTTCTCTATGACCCGCCTAGACATCGGTACATAAGGACCCTGAATTACCGGCGGAAGATCGTTCAACAAACTTGTGTATGGTCTGTAGTTAAGCAGAATTGATTAGTTCAGATAGTTGACAGGCAACAAATTAAAAATAGGTAGAACGAAATCAGAAACCTTTCGATTGTGCCGGATGCTGGGGGTTGTGCATACTGTGAGTCAAGAGTTAAAGACCGATACATGTAGTCGTCTGCATTCCCTACACCGTTGGTGTCCTAAACAAACAAAAGAGATATAATAATTGCCAAACATGTTGATGTTAGAAAATGAAAGAAATGGGGTATTCGAAAACAGAAGAGCTTGCTGATTGGAACCGTTTGCAATGATGCATTTTGTGTAAACGCTATCCAAATCTACTTATGGCAGTTATAAATTATTCTTGTGTAACTAGCAGCTTATCATTTGCGCGACAAAGTTTTGACAATGCGAAGCAATAAACAAAGCAATGGACTTTAAAGTAAAATTGTGAGAACAAGTTTCTTCGAGATCAACGAAAGAAATTGGAATGACGCGATGACACAATGAAGGGAACGAAATTTGAGGAATTTAATATGTGGACGGCAATTTGGGGCGTGACATATGTGACGACAGCGCACGCAACAACAGTTTGCGCCTTTCACAAAAGGATATATCACCGAGCTTATACAATCCAAGGTTGATCTGATGAAGTACAGGAAATATGTAAAAAAGACAAAACTATAATGTGACCTTTTAAAACCCTGAGTTTTTAGCGCAGTGTGAAACCTGCAGACCAGTCTTCAAGCGCCAAACCCGTCCATTCACAGTTTCCGAGACAGGTAGACACTGTTACGACAAAAAAGGAAACTTATGCTTTTGGTCTTGTTATTGAAAGACTGAGAGAAACAGACATCCTCGTTGTTGTCCAACGGATATGAGACGGAAGGGCCCATCTCTCATAGAATCCGTTGCTTCCGTTGCGTCGAAGGATACGTCAACGTTTTCGTTTTTAAGGGAAGAATCAGTCCCATACAATACGCGAATACTTTGACAAGCGATGACATTTCTATTTGTGTTTTTTATTTTACCTGTACTACCAAAATACTAATGGGTACATTCGAAAACTTAGTTGTCTTTAGTTGACTAGATTGGTGTGGGCTAGATGTAACATGAGCGCAGGAACTTCACTTTTCCTGCCCGAACTGTTAACTTAGTACTCAGTCACGAATTTCTTGACTTGATTCGGCGGCTACCCCGTCAACTGACACAGCTGCCTATGTGACCGATCTAGGTCCATCAAAGCTGAGATATATCAAGCCAGTCAGCTGTCAGACTTACTAAACTTGATACTTGAACGTCCCCAATATTAATTATTGTTAAGTGAAAAGCATGGACGAGCATTTTTGTTTGAAGTCTTTCAAAATAATGTTGGATGGCAGGCGTCGAATTTTCGGTTTATTTAATGACAGTTTCTCTTCTCTGTTCTCTCAATAGGGTTTTTAACCTTACTTTTTGGGCCAATTTCGGCAAAATGCCAAATATCAAGGAGTGGGGACAAATTCTCGCAGAAAAAAATAATATAACCAAAAAGTTCATGAACAAAAGTTTTGCAAGACGTATTTTAAAAACATATGTGAAAAAGAAAAATTTCGCAGACACTTCCGAATATATAGGGCTCTATTTGAGCAACTAATAAGTTGGAACAAGTTGGAACAGAGCGAAATCTATGCAGGTCTACGAGCTGTCAAGCGCTTTACCTACAAAGTAGGATTTCACGCTATAGGTATAATAAAGATAGAAGCAATCGTGTTGTTGAACGCATGATCTACCTATTCAAAGCAAAGAAGACTGATACGAAAGGATGGACGTGCATTTGTATGCAAGCGATTTGTGACGAGCACATGTATATATTGGATTTTTACCAATGGAAGTACTTCCTAATCCAGCTGTGCCAACTGCCAACGGTGCAACATACCGTATCGGTAACGAAATATTTTATAGGTTAGACGTTATACTCCTTAACTATGCTTTAACCTTACTTAATTAATTTTGTCGGTATGCATTTACTCCTATGCTCCCACGGACCCAGACTCGTTAGAATAGAAAATATCGAATGTGCCATGCAGGTGGATGCGGAAAAAGAGTAAAAGACAAGAAGACCCGACAAAGTTTTGTTTTAACACTAACAATTTACAATGCTATTCTGTTTCATAATTATTTGATTAGTGTTCATCGCTCAATTGATGATCGTCCCTGCTTTGTCAATTGGGGCGAAGGTTCACCTAATGTTTGGGGAGAATAAAAACGGACTTGAATGCCCGGATTAGTTGTGCAGTTCGAAATACCTATAAATCCAACCGAGGTGCTTGTTAACAAGTTGATGTTCTGTCAAATAACACTCAAATAGAAATTGTAATTGACGCATTTATGCGAGAAACGCTGTTTTCCAATAGGCTTAATGAATTCACCTAGTATTCTCAGTTGCGTTAACATTTGTATCGCGCCTACAACTCAAACTTGTAACAGAGTGAAAATCGAGTAATGCAAAATGAAGGAAAGTTGTCACTCGAACATGAAACACAGAATGCAGTCACAATAGCATTCCTTAATATGAACACATTCGATAGTTTACAACGCCAAACGATAACATATACACAAAATAAAGAAGACGCTATATTTCATGTACTGAAATAATCTCGTCCAGTTTCACAAACACGATTAAATCTTCTTAAACGAGACACTAGTTGTTATAGAGACAAACAAAATGGGACTTATCACATTATGTGTATGTATGAACATATAAAACGATTCAGCAACATTAAAGACAACTCACAGGAAGGAGCTCTAACAACCAACACATTTAACTTTAAACAATAATTAATTTCTAACCAATTCAATTGAGTTCTGCCTGCTATTGTTATTACTATTAAATCCCCAACTGGGAGCAGCTTGAGGATCCACCACCGGCGTTGTCTCACCATCCATATAATTGCGATTGCGTAAATTGTCCATAGCTCGCCGGGACAACGCATTGGGTACACTGCGACGCAACGGTCTAGAATCGACTTCTGAACTTGTGTAAGGTCTAATGAATCAAATCGTTTAGGAATATTTGGGACAAAAGTAAAAAAAAAAAAAACAACCTTGGAGCTGTATCCGGTGACGACGAATTTAATGAAGTCAGCGATAACGATCGTGAGATGGTGTCGTCGTCGTCTATGCTAACTTGACTGATGTTATCCTAAACAAATACAAATAGCCGATGAAAATGATTCAAATCTATCTTTGATGAATAACAAATTATTAATAAAGGCGACCTATGAAAAGTTCTACTATCAAAAACAACCGTATTTTGAATATTTTCAGTTTTAATTACAATAATTTCGGTCAAATGCGGCGGCTCAGCAAGGCTACTACTATTCTGATCCTCTCCATCGCTTGGCAGTCGCTCACTGTTGCTAACATCATCGTTACTAATGACATCATCATCATCATCAACAGCGTCAGCATACTCATCGTCATCAACGGCATTATTACTAAGCGATCCCGTGTACGATGTGCAACTGCTAGACCGACTTAATGGGCTACTATTATAGCAGCGACATGGCGCCGCCGCCGCCTCATCATGCACCAATAGAGAAGCAGGCTATTTTTTTATTTTTATTTTAATTTGCCAAAAACAGCATTTTTTCACGCACAAACAAAAGCAAACATTTGAAAAGAATTAAACTTAATTTAACAAACTCGCAAACATATTTATTAATGTTCTTATATTTTTTTGCATTCCAATTAATAAAGAAATAAAATAAAATAACGTATAATAGTCATGCAAAGAAAACTTTGTATCTTTTGGAGAAAACTTTAGCATTTACAAAATTTGGAAGCATTCTCTTTAAACCTGTGCATTATAGAACTTACCGGATTCCTTTGCGCTTCGGAGTCATCCACACTGATGTGGAACCGTCTTTGAAAATCGGATGCGGCAGTGTCTACTGAAATTGAATTTGTCGCTGATCTGTAAGTAGAAGCGATGTTGTTGGTTTTTAATATAAAACAAATAAAATGGGTACATTAAAAACTGTGCGCAGTGGGCGTGGCCATTCACCATTCGTTGGTACATTTGTCCAACTATCGAAGCGGCACACATATTTTTCGAAAATAACAACGCGATGCAATCAAACTTATTAATTCAAAATGGAAGAACAACGGGGCAACTGGGGAATAGAAGGCGAAACGTAAACATTTGGCTGACTGGAGCCAGAAGCCGATGCGTACAGTTTTGGCAGTTTTGTGAAACGAATTTATGCCTTTTAACCCATCTATCCATGGGTCCAAATGTAAAACTCGAAAGCCTTGTGATGCTGCTGGCAGACAGACGATGGATGGGGTACAAACTGGGTCCTAATCACATATCCTCTTAGATGATTATCAAAACATTAGACCTGAAGAGCTAGCAACTTTAAGGCAGTGCAGTAGAAAAAAAACATTCAGAAGACGAAGCAGACTTCCTACCATACTCTACAAACCCGTAAACCTAACCTAACCTAGCAGACTTCCTACATAAACATAAAAAGCCTCTCCATCAAGCCCTGCAATGACCTAACCGATACCTTTGACCTCATAATTGGAAGACAAAGTCATAGGTGCATTTTTTAATAGAAATCAAAGAAGCTATGGGCTTAGCAGTTAACAGGGAAAAAAGCAGCCATGTAAGCTGTCAAAAGAAGGGACACCGACTCGGCACAAGTCGGATAGAATCTAAAATCCGATAGAAAGGTATATTTTAAAGGAACTAAGGGATTGTGTGTACCTCGGTTCTGTTTTAACGTCTCATCACAAGTCAAACGAAAACTGAATTTTGCCAATTGCTGTTTCTTTGTTTTGAGGATGTAGCTTTGCTCTTAGGCCCACTCACCAGTACTGCTCTACAGATCGAAAACTTTTGAGAAGGTATCCTTGGTTTATTGGTAAGATTTGGTAGATGAACTTGGCGGTTAAAATGGATGTAGAGCGTATCAACGTTCCATCCTGCAAAGTCATCTATTCAAGACCTTACCCTCTGTTGCGCGCACTAATAGCAAAGAATCTCAAGTCACAACTTATATGAAGTACAACTGGCGGTTTGCTAACAACTGGAGATACTTGTTAGTTGGGCTCTAGCTCGTCTCAAACTACAGCGCGAATCGTTAAAGTTCTCAAAGTACACTGTCACTTTTGCTTTAAAAGGTAAATATTACGGCGGTTCAGCTAAGCTTAACTAATGTAATGTAACGAAAAAGGCCCTTTTGTGCACCGCGACCAATAAAGGTCTATTGTGCCTTTATTTCTTTAACACAGAAAAGTGCTGAGGCTCTTAATAAACATCAGAGCTCAGAAACTCTCTTTGCATATGGAGTACTCTGCTTTTTGCCACAGCAAGACATTCACAGAGTTTCCTCATCCACCCCACAAAGTCGGCAGGAGTCGTCGTCGTATAGTCCCATTTTCTTAAGATGGTATCTTAGTGGCCAATGCCCCGTAAAAAAAAACAGGTAAGACCTTTAAGTCTTCCTTGTTGAGCTCAAGAAGCCTTTTGGCTTTGCTGCGAGCTTAGTTTTTAATTCTCTTAGCCCGCCTCTAGCTTTTGATTTGGTCCAGTATTCAGCCAAATTGCCATCTTCCCAATTACTGATATTTGAGTGAATGTGACTCAAGGATACTCCGAAGAAGGGTTCAGGACCGGTGAGTGGGCGAGAGGCGCCCCTTCTCGTCAGGTAGTTCGCAAGCTCGTTGCCTCGTATCCCTCATTACCTGGTATCCAGGCAACGGTGACTATATTGTCTTTCGCCAGTTCTTCGAGGAGATTAAAACAGTCCAGTACTAGTTTAGACCCGATCGAGTACGACCTAAGGGCTTTAAGTGCTGCTTGACTGTCAGAAAGGGTATAGATGCGGTCACCATTAGTACATCTTCGTAAGCATTCGCGAATATTCGCGCTTGAAAGATGTTGGATGATTTTCCCAGTGCTTCAGCTCTTTGGAACCTACTCCAGCAGCGGTAGCATCATTTTCCATCTTAGAACCGTCGGTGTACCATGTTTGTGATCCTGGAGGTATAACGAAATCATTTTTGATCTCCAAGTTTGCCGGTCAAATATGACTATCTTGAATTTTCTGCAGAAGCGGAACTTTTGAGGTAGTGTCTGATATTTTAAAATATCTTGAGATGACCTATGAAGTTGCCTATTCTAAGGTTGGATATATTGGGGAGCCTTAGAGCTTTACTAAATAAATCTACTTACAATAATGGCCGGTTCCACTGTGTTGTCCTAGCCGTATGATTAACAAAATATGTTCGGCCATTTGCATCTTGTCTTTCCTCCCATCCCTGTGGCAAAGGTTCAGCTGCAGTACTTGGAAATGGATTCTTGAAATAAAAGAAAAATATAAATTAAATCAATATGCAATTGGATAGCAACATTTTGTAACTACCCCTGATTGTGTTCCGGTCATTGAAGCACTTTCCACATGATCCCAGTCTCCATCTGGCGATGAATTTACTTCATCGCGTATATAAGCGTGATATATATCTAAGGTTCCCTTTATTCGGGATTTGGCGCTATAAATTGAATATGATAACTACTGTTATTAAATGCACTTAATATATTTTCACATATAATATATATATATTGGATTTTCTTATGTATTGACAAAAAATACGATTTAATCCAAGAAATAAAATATTTTTCAAGGGTTAGTGGTTAGAGACAGAGTTTAGAGAGCCAAATAAATCTCAATTAGCCGGCAACAATGCTTAAAATGAAATTAGCGCAACTGAATTCAACTGAAATGAAAAGAGAAAATCAACAGCAACAACAAAAGTTTGTCCTAGTAAAACAAATACATTCGAATATTTGATTTTATGTCTCGTAAATGTGAGATGTAGATGAAAATGTGAATGGATCGATTTCTATTCCGTAACATAACGTTTGTGTATGTAGCCAAGATCGTGTATCACTTTTCAAAGTGTATTTGTAATGTTTTTGAGATAAAATTAAAACGTTTGTATATCAAGAATATCAAGCAAGAAACTAAATCAACTGCACACTACTGATGTTACCGTCAGCCAGCGGATCTTTAAATTGTCTGTTAGTGGTTACCTTTTCCAGTCCTACGTTTCAAAAAAAACTCGTTCCCAACTACAATGACTTATTCTTGCGCAACATATTTCGCGGTCGACCCGCTCATAATCCACATGGAGTAAACGAATTCCATCGCATCGCGTGGTAGGCTATCAAACTGTTGCCTACTTTTAAAACTCTTGCCTATATCACTGACACGACCTTAAATGCTTTTTATCCTTTGTTTATGCAGGCCGAAACTTTTACGTATATTCGATGTACATGTAAAATTAAGTTACATCATAAGAAACTAAAACCACAATAAGGGACATGTATGCGCAGGCAGCATAACGACGTAGTACACTGGAGAAGAGCATTGCGTTACCGCAGTGGACTAGATGTTAGGAGGGCATCATTATAAGCACTTCGCAATTAGAAAGTATTCAGTAAGTCAAATGATGAAAACAATTCGATCTTACTCTGTCTGACCCATTTTTTCCACAGATGGTACGGTGTTAGTGGCGGTGTCTTCTCCGTCAGAATTAGTCTTAGTCTCTCTTTCCGTCTTCCTGATCACTGTAGCGTTTAATGGAGATAAAAGAAGTCTTATTTTGGCTGAAAGAAAACTGCTAAAGGTATCCGTATTTTCTCGGATAGTCAAGGTGCTATCAAGCGCCTAGAGTCAGTCTCTACAACTTCTATAACAGCCCAGGACTGTCGTTCGTCTCTCAGAGAGATGGCTGAGCAGTTCAACATTCACCTCTGTCCGGACATAGAGACATCACAGGTAACTGCAAGGCTGATGATCTTACCAAACACGGAACTAAGCTACCTTTGATTCCAACTAAGGATTCTGTAGGTATTCCAATCGCTACTTGTCACTCATAATAAAGCTGGACGCTATCGAAAGAACAAAGCGACAAAGCAAAGGAGGATGAAGAGGCTATTTTCCATCGTCTCTGCACTTGTCCGACTCTTTCATAGTCACGTTGAAGTAAACTCCATTTGGGGGCTTTCTACTTTAGTGATCTGATATAAAAAAAGCACAGGCATTCGATATCTCCTAGGCTTTATAAGAAGCTCCAGCTGGTTCAACGAGTAGAAAAAACAAGCACGTAGATTCATGTGGTATCACAAGGGACCTTATAATGGTCTAAGAGTGTTTGGCCGACAGCCACTTCAACCTAGCCTACTCGATCTACCGAAGATAGTGCTCCTGTTCAGTTCGTATGGTTTGTGGTTTATCAAATCCGTTAACACAAATGGAATATCTTACAAAGAAATTTTCTGTCGAAAAGACAAAGGCTGTCAACATTATAGTCTCCCATTTTCGAAAAGCTTTAGGGAAAAAGAACCCAATAATTGTGTTAAAACATTCCCGCAAACAATCCGATTTAATTAAAGCTTTTTAAGGTTGGGCATTTCACAAAGGAGGTTTGTACAATTTTAAACGCATATAATGCGGGTTAATACGATTAGTTTCTATGCTACTTTTCTGCACAATATGATTTAAACTAGGATTTACCAAGCTAACAAGCTTGCAGATAATTCAATGTCAATCAATTAAATGTCAATGATGGATGAAAGTTTTCACCTGATCGTGTGCTTAATATGAATACTCAACAACGTGCTGTATTTATTTTAACATATTCTCTCTCGTTTTGTTGTTGCTGATGACAATCGTATAATTAAAAACAAAATACAACTAAAAACCATGAATTGCAAATCATAAACATACCCTACTGACCTTCTAGGCCGCAATGAGTAACTCTTTGAATTGATAGTTCGTCCCTCTTGTTCTTTGGGTAGATTCACTAGTGTCAGCTCGACCATGCCCAAAAAGTCATCCCGAGTCAAGCGATTTTCATCGAATACCTGAAACACTAACTTGTGTTCGTTTGGTTTCACCTAGAAAGACAACAAAAATCAAAAAATTACTTATGCAAGCATTATTGGATTGAAAACGACCGACGCAACCTACCCGAAACACAAATTCCTCATTCCACAATGGATTTAAAGTCTGCACATTGTCATGAAAAAAATAAATAAACAAAATACGTCATTAATCCAGAGTATAGCTATGCAACTATACGGGTTACCTTCTTTTTAGTCTTAGTTAGGACCGAGTCGATATTTATATCACCGTGTATAGTGTTGAGGTCGATTCTGACATATGGATCACTGCAAATAGACGTGCGTTTTAATTGTAGCTCACATAATGGTGGTGGGTTAGTGCTGCACTTACCTGGCTCCGAAAATATCTTTCTTTGCTAAGGACTGTCCGCCAAGTACTTTGATGCGTAACTGACTGGTCTCAGTGTCATTCTATATTTGAGAAGGGAGAAACAAAATAATCGAAAACTTTAGTCACTTACATATTTTGTTAGTTAGTTTTTTTTTTGCTGGCTGCACTGTTAATCTTATGACGCAGTGGGATATATTTCTATGTAAAGAGCCCATCTACCTACATGAAACGACCGGTCAATATTGTGTGTGACGGTGACGTCATGTGGGAGGCAATTTCAACTCTAGCATTATTAAGGCGAAAACAATTTTATCAGCAGGTAGTGGCGCCTTTATTACGACAAGTTGCTCTGGGAAATTTTGTTTGAGATAGTTAATTCAATTTCAGTGAAATGCAAGTACATGAATTGGGAGAGTATTTTAACATGTAAGTCATTAGCTGTCATACACTACGATGACGTTAAAAATAGTCGTATATATTCGGCGGCGACGACGACGACGGGACAAACAGAAGCCATAAAGCGAGTCATTTGAAATCATTAAATGGGAATGGGAAGTGGTTAAAGAAAATGTCAATGGGGACGTTCGGATACCTAGTTTGTGTAAAACGTCAACTAGATTTGTCTGGACTTGGACTACGTACGCGTGAACTAAGTAAGTTTAGTTGTTGTTGTAAATGTGTGGTTTATTTTTGATATTTGACACTTTAAAATGTCAACTGAGTAGTACGCAGGCAGGATTTTCTTGACTAGATTTGTCGGCCACCCATCCATAAATGTCAAGTGCAAAAATTAATCACGTGATCAATCTGGGCCAAAAAAAACCCAAACACATCTAGTCAGTCAGCTGTCAGACTTACTAAACTAGGTATCCGAACATCCCCAATGAATTCCAATAGAGTTAAAAGACTACAAACCCAGTCCTTTGCCTGGCCATCTGGAAACATTATAGCGGGGTTTTCAAGGCAAGGCCGCACTGCCTAAATCAAAAACTATTTAAGGGTCGCTAGTAAATAAGTTCACTATACAACGAAACTTGTCAAGTCAAAATGGGAAAGTTCAGCTCGGCGGAAAAAATGCATTCCGTAGAAGCGTTAACGCTGGTCACTGAAATTAGAGAGTTGGAAGGGTGCAAATTAACAACTGATGACGTGCATGACACTTGCGTGTGTAGCTTACGTGGAATTTCGTTTTTGTTGAATCATATACAACGGCTAGTTCATCCTTGTCAAACTTTTTATTAGACAAGTGTCGAACTGCGACTCATACCAGCAAAATGTTGTGTTTTGAGGTAAGATTGTGAAATGTTGCTTTGAATTCCTTAAACTCAAGCTTTATATTCAAATTTAACAGTTCCGACGTTTTGGAAAATATTTATACACACTGCCACTGCCATCCACTTGAGGAACGAAGGTACCGATCTCTCAGGGATTCGGGTTCTTCGAAATCCCCTCGGAGCTGTGTGAGACAGAAATATTGAATCTGCCCATATTTACCTAGAGCACTAACTGGTTTAAGTAATCAAAAAAAGTTGATTAAACCACTCGATTGTTTTTGAATTTTTCACAAATGCAAAGAGACTCACAATACTCTGCTCTAACACATCGCAGTAAATTTTGACGTATGTTTTACCTGACTGAAGGTCAATTACGCAGCAGACACTTTAGGTCTGTTCCCTTACAATAATGCATTCGAACAAATTAGTCAAACTTCGTTCCCTTATCCAAAAGTTGTATAGAAAAGAACAAACTTTGACTAAATTTGGCTAATGAGTTCGAATGCATTATTGTACGGGAACAGAGCTTTTATGTATTGAATTTGTTTTGCCATCAAGTTCAACATAATTTCATAATTACCATTCCACGTGGTAGGTAAACATACGTTTAACAATCAATCGATCACATTTTTATCATTATAGACAAGTTCACTTTTTAAACACAAAAATTTAATGAAACCTTATCAGAAGGTGTCAACCGAATTAGACTTTGTTTTAAGATTTCGCTGTTCGGAAAAAAAACGTTGGTATACTTTAAATTTATACGGTTAAGCACTTCAAACACAGGCGGTAGACTTGCGAATTTATGGACCGATGTAAGGGCCATGACATCTACGACAGAGCATTGTTATAATACCAGCATTCATGACACAAACATTGCTTTTGTTTTGATATTTGTTTGGGCAGGCCGCCGCTTTTTGTTTGTTTTTGCGATAATTTAATTAAACAAAACTACACAAGGAATATAATCTGTGATGACAGAGAGACACGTATTTTTGAATCGAATTTCTTACCACAGCCAGTAACAAATATCTAAAAATCAAAAAAAGTAAACCTCTATGTGCCCACTGAAAATGTATTAAACAAAATGGAAGCTAGTTATAAATGTGCTTATTGATTTTCATGACACAGACAGAGATGTCATCCAATCAATAAAATTGCAGTGGGAAAATGTGCGTAGATAAATAATTAAAAGGCACTCGCCAACAGAACCTCCTCGCGCAGCAAAAAAGACTTTTGCAATTTGTGTAGTTGTCATTAGCATTACATTACGATGACCAAGAGAATGGAATGAACTACTAAGCTAAGAGCAGTGTCTTCACGGAATTAGAACGCATTTTATTGGTTTAATGACAGTTCATGGCTGGAAAATATAAAATTCAATGGACGCGTCAATCGACTGGAACAGTTGGGTAATGCTTTTACAGGCTCTGCTGTATTTTGAAAGGGAGATGTTTAAGTTGGCACATAAATAAATTAATTACAATTTTGCCTTCAATGACAGTTGCGTTAACTCGATAAAAACCAAATCTACTGCGGTTTTACTACCAGCTTCGAAACGGATTCCATATTATTCACTATCAACTCTAAACCGACCGGCTCGGCTGACCGAAATCCTAATTGTCAAAAGGAAATATATGTACATGAAATTGATTACATTACGTAAAATCCTTTCTTTAAGGCTGGGCGAATGGCGTGACAAGCGGAGAGGTTAAAAGAGAGGTTACATTCATGTTAGCGAAACAGACTGAATCTATAGTTTAAAGAGGCAACAGCCTGGCTATGCCAAACTCCATTAGCCCTGGATGCTTGATCCTCGTCCTACTGCCAGCCAAATCTATATCAAGTAAACAAAAAGTTAAGATAATATATTTGCAACTAATGCATTTGAAACAGTATAAACTTTACTTAAAAGAAAAATAAAACTAACCAAACCATATTCCTCCTTAAAGTTCCATCAAACAAATTTGATTACCTTTCGGACTGTAGGTATAACATAAAACTATTTGTTCCGTTTTATCTAATCAGTTACGATCGCTTTATTAAGAACTTATGAACAACTTGTTGTTTGATAAAAAAAAAAGAACGTGACTGCCTAATCGCACCGCTTTAATCTGCAACTCAATTAGACGCATAAAATGTGTACCTGCAGCCGGATAGCTTTTACCACTTAAATCCACGTAATTTGACAAAATTAATTTTATGATTCATAAAATAAAATTCGTTGCCATTGTTTAAAGGTACATATTATGAAACAAATAACGCTCTACCATTATATATGTCTCACTCTAATTTTCAGATTTGTTTGTCAAAAAAAAAACAATCGCAATCACCAGCTATATCCACTGATAACAGCGGACGTATGTAATCAAAACCGGCTTTTATCACAAGAGTTCACTTCGATTTTGGTTTTATTTTGTACACCGTGCAAAGTGATACAATTATCGAAATTATGAGAACACAAAAGCGAGTTCTAAATATCGATAACGAAAGGTTTGGCTAATGCACTTGTACTTCGGACATTATTTTATTTCCATAGTAATTTGTTTATTTATTATTAAATTCGTTTATTTAGCATAATTTGCTATTGAAATTCATAAATTAAATTATAATTAACAATTTTAACTTATACAGTACAATGATATTTATGTATGTGGAAAGTTACATTTGTATTTTTTTAAATCTATTGAAGTTTTTTTATATCAGCTGGCAGTGCTTGAAGTGTTGGCAGTATTGAACCCTTGTAAACAATACTAATTTGAGTTATATTCTGCAGATATGATGGAATTCTTAAATCTTCTTGGTTTCTTAAGTTTTACAGCTGAGAGTCCCTAGCGTAGTTTTATGGCTATGAGTCCCTTATATACCTCAGATGATTCTTCAAATAATTTGGTAACATATGGTTTTTGATTTTAAAAATAAGACATAAAACATTTAAAAATGTTTCGTTGTTTGATTTAGCCACAGTTCTGGTGTCGAATTCCCGCACCCGTGAGCGAGCGATACGTCACTGAATTTCGTTGATTTTACATGTAAAACAATAACAAATTCAGTCACGTATTGCTCGATCACGGATGCGGTAATTCAACCCCTGATTGGTGTATATCGACTTCATTTAAAGATAATTTTCATTGCCCTATTTTGTAACCGCTGAAGTCTACTTAACATGTATTCACAACATAAGAACACAATCGACGAACAATATTCAAAGTGCGGTTTAATCATTTATATAAAGTTTATGCTTGTGAACAATACACTTAGATTTGCTTACATTCAGCTTAAGTCTATTTGCAATAAGCCATATTATGTTCACTTTATTAAAACGAAGACAAGTCTGGGAAATACACGTAATGAAAGACCGTCTCATTTTTATACATTTAAATAGTTTCGAGAATCGGTTGGTCTTTAAAGTTACAACTGTCCATGAACTATCCTCTTTCGGAAATCGATTCTCTTCTCAGATGGATTTAGTTTGATAGAAATCGGATACAAATTACACAGCAAAGCAAGGACTCTTAGAATTTATGTGACTGATTTTAAAGTATCGTATTTAGAACTATGCTTTGAGCAATGAAGTGGATCCTTGATAATTAGCTCGTGTTTCTTTTTTAGCTCTCATCGAGTTTCGATGTTGAACCAGACCCCCATTCTGGGACCAAAAGACATCTATCATAGTACCCATAGCAATATATATCTTTTGAACAAATTGTAGCGTGAAATTGCAGTTAAATAATAAAATGTTTACTTTTTTTTTCTGAGGATTATCACAATCATCAATACAAAGTGTAAAGGAAAGCCCCCAAAAAGAGTTGTTGCCGCTAATCTCGAGAATCAATATACGGATTTCAAAGCGGCTTTTGACGTTATGACCTGCATTTCTCAGAGAAGGTTTAAGAAGCGTATTAAAAAGCTCATCCACTAAATGCTGCTAGGACTAGGACTAAATTGTACAAAGTGTAACCGAAATGGCTTTTAAAGCTAAAAATGAAGTAAATTCAACTTTAAAAGTATAAGAGGTCTTAATCAAATGATACCTCATTTCAAGTAAAATGTATGGTTCTAAGTCCACAGCGCTTTTATTTGATTTTATTGTGTTTAGGAATAACATCATGCGCTGCAAGTTACCGTTATGTTCACGAATCTTCCATATACATGTGACAGAGGCTTTAGACGCACCAAGGCTACTGTTGGCAACGCCGTCGGCAATAAGTGACAGACGGCTGACTGAGAAATGCCGTCAAGGCAACGACGGTGGTAACGTCAAGGAGTTCCCTCTCTGTTCTTTCGTACCAGCGAGACCGATAAGGTCAAACTCGAGTTTTTTTTACAAATAAAAGGTCAATTTTCAATAAGAAAAACCCGTTTTTTATTCCGCCGACTAAATACAAATATGAAAACAAATGAATGTTTGTTTGTATGTTTCTATGTAAGTTATGGACTTTCTTCGGTATTATACCGGAAGTGTTGGTCACATTCAGACAAAGTGACACTTTTCGTGCAAAATAACATTTTAAACCCTATTTATCGAAACTTATCGGAGCTAATGTTGTAAAATCTAGAACTTTGATGTGCATTGTCTAAACAGAGCACTTTGCAATAAAAATACGGGATATGAAATCGGGGAGTGGCACTTTCCATACCACAAAATTGTTATTTGAAATGCTATATCTTGACATTTATGACAGCTTTAGCCTTGTGATTTCGCAATTTGACGTATATATCGTTGAGCATTCTACATAATGTGGCAGTAATGAAGAATATCCGTTGCACCATACTAAGCAAAGCCGGACGGGCACAGTCCAAATTAAATTAACTTTTTACCTCTTTCAGGCCCGATTTGCTGATACTACTATAAGTGCTACTTCTTGGTTTCCCCCAAAATAAAAGTTTGTTCATTAAGGAGACTAAGTGGAACTTACTTTATCGGGAAGAAATAGTAGGCCATAAAGCATTAAGTTGCGCTTAGGCAATTTTAAAGGTTGTTGTGGTAGCTCTTCCATTTTTTTGTCACTGAATCATCTTTAAAGCATTGCTGATTTTGGAGGAATGCATGTTTCCACTGTTTCAAGGATCGCAGTATACATATAACGAAAATTGCAAAGCGTATACGAGTTTTTTTGATATTGGGGACGTTCGGATACCTAGTTTGTGTAAAACGTTTATTTTTGAATTTTGAGACTTCAAAATGTCAGTACAGGCAGGATTTTCTTGACTAGATTTGTGTGCTACTCCTGCATAAACTTCAACTGCAAAAACTAATCACGTGACTAATCTGGGCCAATATTGAATTATTTTACAACATATAAAATTCCAGTTCTTTTTGGGTAGATTATAAGGCGAAAAGAAAAAGCTTTTTTTTAGTAAATGTCCAGGGAATATGCACATGCACACATGATGTTTATAATTCTTGTCTCTAACGATACAGAATTCGAACACATTAGTCAAATTTAGTCAAACTTCGTTCCTTCGTTGGGTAGAAGAGAGCCACAAAGAAAGAACAAAACATTTCCCCTTCATAAAAAACCTGCAAATAATAGGTTTGTTTGACGTGACTAGCACTAGTGCCCACTACTGCACACTGAGAAATGTCTGCTAATTTTCACGCCTGTCCAAAACCCTGCATAACCCTGAAAATTCGGCTAAAGGGTTTTCCAATAAGAGTGTTATTTTAAATAGCCCGCTATTTCGGTAGCTGTCACTTTTGAAGCTGTTATTTTTTTGCCATTTGACAAGTAGAAACTACGCCATTACTAAAAATGGAATGATACACGCTTCAACAACGCATTGAAATTATAAAAAGACACTAAAAAAATTGTGAAAATTTTACAGTCACAGTTCGCATTGGGTCGTCGTAAAGCACCTTGTCGGAACGCAATACAGAAATTGGTGGAAAAATTCGAGCTGTTGGGACAAGTTGGTGATGTGAAGAATAAAACCCGTGCACGTCGCTCAAGAACAACTGAGAATATTGCTGCTGTAGCTCAAAGTGTTGAAGAAAACCCAGGTTTGTCCATTCCTCGTCGTTCTTTGGAATTGGGAATTCCACAAACGTCTTTACACCGTATTTTATGGCGCGAGTTGGATAGTATTGATCTGGACAACGTTAACTTTCAACAAAACGGCGCTACGTGCCACACAAGCAACGAAACCATTGATCTTTTACGGGATAAGTTTCCGGACCGTGTTATCTATCGAAGAGGTGATCACAATTGGTCACCAAGATCTTGTGATTTAACACCTTGCGACCTCTTTCTTTGGGGCCAAGCGAAAGATAAGGTGTACGCCAACAGCCCAGCGTTGATTCAAGACCTCAAAGATGGAACTCGTGAGTCTATCGAGGCCATAGGGCAGCCACTTTGCGATTTTGTTATGGAACATTTCATGAAAAGGATATGCTCCTGCAAGCGTGGTCGTGGTGGCCATTTGGCTGATTTTGTTTTTCATTATTAACGGCATACCTTCCTCTTTATCATGAAATAAATAGCCGATCATTTATCTCAAAAAATGTAATTTTTCTTTGAATATTAAAATAACACCTCTTATTGGAAAATCCTTTATATTGAACGCAAAATATGCTGCCCTGAAGCTTTACATTGAAAAATTAATGGCAGCTAGCAAAATGACAGCGAAACTCAATTCTGGTCAGTTCAGGGCACAACTAGGGCGCCCTGGAAGTCATGTCGAATAGTGCGCACTAGGCCCACGTGCCACGTCAAACAAATCAAATAACCCAAAATTTCTTTGGACTAGTTTGTCTTAACTATCTTTAGCTGTCAAATCTCTTAAAAGTCAATTTGAGTTGGCTGTTTATTACGGTTTGGTTTTTGAGTGCTGAAATCTGAAAAATAAATATTAAACTGAATCCGAGTGTTTTTCAACGTCTGAAGGCTGGTAATTTTTTTAAACCCACTGACGTTCATTTTTGAGTATTATTTTCCTTTCTCGCGTTTTAAACAAATGTCAAGCAAAACTTTCGTTCCTGTACTTTTTGGTTATATTCCACTCCTTGATATCCGACATTTTGCCGAAATTGGCCAGAAAAGTAAGGGGACAGACCTTATATCAAACAATCTTTCAATTCTAATTTTGAGCGCTAAACTGAAGCTTATTTAAAGTTTATTTGACATTAAGCAATACAGCAAAGTTGGCTGCATTTCAAATAATTTTAATCTTAGCAAAGTGCCACTAAAATATTTTCTGACAACTTGAAATAAATTAAGTTGCATTTAGAACTTAAGGTAAACTTAGTTATGACACAGATTTAAGATCAGTTATAGCAAACGAGCCTCAGTCGTATATATTTGAACCATTTATATAATTTAATATTTTTAAGCTTCAGTATATAGATAAATGGATTATTTTGTACAAGGACTCGCTCAAAAATTAAACATATGCAAATTACTCAAAGTTGTACATTTTTGCGTGTGGCAGGGGATTGGCCGCACTGTAGGCGTTTTCGATAGGTACACCTGTTTGTAATTAGCGTATCGCAGTCTATTATTTAATAGCAGACCTTGAAGTGCGTGTTTGTTTGTCACTCTGTAATCCGCCGAATTCAAACTGCTGAATTTAGAAGTTTCTTCAGCAAAATTATGCACTGTTGTATATTTGTCAGTTATTCGCAAGAGAAAAAAAATAATATGTGTAATTTTTTTCTCCCAGGAGTCCAACACACCACGGTAAAATATTTCAATGGAATTTGATCACGTAACGTTCCACTCATTCCACTGTTGAAAATGATTTAACTTTCCAATGGTGGGGAATACCTAATGTCACCTGACACAATAACATCGCGTTAACATGTCACCTTTTATACCTGTTGGCGAGATAACTTGCACATTTCCGTATACTATGTATACTAAATATCGATTGACCTCCTGTGGCAGCAATTTGAAAACATACTACGTTTCTCTTCATGTCCTTGAGTAAAAAAAATGCACATTAATTTTCCGTTTGCCCACCCTTACACCTGTCAAGTTCAAATCTCTTGTTGGTGCGTTTAAATTATGCTGAAAGTTGCTTGCAAACAAAATTTAAAAATACCATCCGTACACCTGCTAATGGATTATAATTGTGTAAATTATTCACGTTAGCTCCGTCTCTTTTCGTCATCCGCTCGTTCTCTTTGCTGCCGCATTTTCGTTGTTGTTCGTTAATATTTTTATAAATAAAATCACATTGTTATGTCAAGATGTATATGAATTGAAATTCAAAGTTGAATGACAACGTAAATACCCAAAGCGTCGGAGAAAAATACAAATTGAAGAGGCTCTATCGGTGAATTTATTGAATTGGCGATTCTTCAGGGACCACAGGGCGTATGTGGAACTTTTTTTTGTAATTTATTATGTTAACATGCTGAGGTTGTTTTGTATGTACTCAAGTCAATGTGGTGTGAATGAAGTGGGTTCTGTAGCGTTTGAGAGTACACACACATACATTTTTTGTGTGCCCTGGGAAAGGCGATGGCCATTTCGTCCTTATTGGGACGTTTTTTTTTGTGTGAAATAAACCAGAAATTATTTTTATTTATGTCACGAAACATGATATAATTTGATCATTTGTATTTCGTTAAGTTAGCCCAGTGCTTGCTTTACATGCACGTGTGGGCAACTTTCTACATATATTCATAATAAAGGGTATTTTTTGGAGGTATAGAACTTTAAGTTGGCAACATTATTTTAACTGGCGGCCATGTTGTCAGCTGTTAAGTGGTTTATTTTTAGTTTGGTTTGGCATTTCAACATGAATAGACTGACGCCTGAACAACGCTTCCAAATTGTGCAAATTTATTTTGAAAATCGCGCACTGCGTCCATTTTGCGGTCAACATAAGCTTTGTTTCTTTCGTCCCTATCAGCGTCTCTATCAAGGATTGCCGAAAAAAACGAACATCGAAGAATATAAACGCGAATTGGCAACGCATCAAGCTGATAGTTAAATTGACATTGATAGTAAAATTTACATTTGAAAATTTTAATTTGATTAAATATTATTCATGGAAAATTCCACCGAAGCAGAGGTCCCAAAAAGTTTCAATTCAAATAAAAAATGAATCAAGTTACCACAATAATATATTGTGTATTGTTTCATACATTACATTTCTTGGTAATTTACCTTCTTTCATCGGCTTGTTGGACATTTTTTTCAAATTTGAATTTTTTAATTTTAATTTTTCTCAGCCTGTCAAATGTCATTTATGAAATATCCATACAAGTTATCGATAACATACACAAATTTGTGTTGGCTATACTTTTCTCTATCGCCGCGAAGCTGTTAACGCCGATAATTATCCAGGTTAAGCCTTTGTTGTATTTAACAAGGGATTTTTTTATTTTGCTTATCCTATAGCCGTGACGGGGACGAAAGAAACACAGCTATAATCGTCCATCAGCAATCGATTTTATTGACTATAGAACGTTTTCACAACAACGTTTACTCTTAATGATAATACGCATCCACAGATACGTCGTACAGAAGAAGTCATTGCTGCTGTAGAGCGTAGCGAAGAAAATGACCCGAATCAGTCTATCCAGTCAATTTTGCTCACCATAGACTGATACAGTCAGAGCCATAATTACTGACTTTTTCGTTCATCAACTGAACAACCATGATCTGCAGGAGCTGTGGTTTCAACAAGACGACGCAACATGTCACACAGCTCGTGCCACAATTGATTTATTGAAGGAAACGTTTGGTAGCCGCATAGTTTCACGTTGTGGACCCGTGAATTGGCCTCCAAAATTGTGCGATTTAACGCCGCTTGACTACTATTTTCTGTGGGGATATCTGAAGTCGGTAGTCTACGCCGATAAGCCCGAAACGCTCGATTGAACACTTAAAATAATGGCCACACTGGCAGAGAACCGCGACGCGACGATAATTCTTACTCGACCACCACCAGTACCACGAAAGCCGAACAATGTCGACTACCAACGGTAGCAGAAGAAGTGAGCTGTGAAGAGAGCTTCTCTCAAGCTTTACGACGAAAATAGAACGAAGGTACATTTTCCTGATGCAAAAGTTTGATCCTGTATAGATGACCAAGGACACCTCCTAGTTAAAGGCAAAGCAATTCAGAAAACGATCGAGAAGACTTTCTTTCAACTTATTAAAACGAAGTATGCAATATCAAAGCTAAAGAACAACAAGGCTGATAAATCTGTCGATTTATTCAGCTAGCTTTTTAGAGACGCTGAAATCGAGTTGGTAGGCATGCACCTACGCTGTGTGTACACTGATTGGTCTGATTGTGGCTTTAGGTCTTTTAGAAAACCAGAGAATTACAGATCTATTAATGACAACATCTTTTAATTAATGACACCATCTGTAGGAATGAGCTTTACAAAGCAATGTGCTGTGAAGGACTAAGGTTATACAACTCTTGTAAATTTCTTTGGACATAGAAGGCAGCTCTGTAGTAAGTCCCTACTGCTCTTTGAATCTAAAGCATTATTCAAACGATGTTGGAAAGGTCTTTGACCTGTTTGTCGTCGATTTATTTGAAGACAATGATGTAACGACGAACTATATAGCGAGCTTGGTCAAAGAAATAAAGGCCAGCACAATAGATCTCTATTGGTCGCGGTGCGCAAAGGGCCTTTTGCATATCATTACATGGTGTATAAGAATACAGGCGCAGTGGCTTAGTGGTAGTGTGTTGGGCTACTAAGCGAGGGGTTCCAGGTTCGAATCCCGAAAGGGCCAAATTTACATCTTAATGATTTTTTCCACTGCGCCACCTCTCGTGAACGTCTGACAAGCATCCGAGAGTAAAACTGTCATAAATGAGCTTCTCAATTAGCCGTTTGGACTCGGCGTAAAATTGTAGATCCCTTCCATTCGTCCCAAAAATTATAAAAAGCTCACACAAAACGAATGGTTGTGAGAAGCAAGGTCCCACAGACCTGTCGCGCCCAAATATTTATTTTATTTATTTATCGGAGCAGGATTGTTTGTTGACAGTTTATTCACCACAGTTGTGATTGCAAATGGCCACGTTCCATTGATCGACAGAAGTCGAAAACATAATATCCTACATGTAGGAATGATAACTTATTAAAAAAAAAAATGGCCGCGTTCCACTCCCCGCTAGATGACTAGAGGCTTGTCAAGCTTCATATCAAGAAATTGACATTTCTCCATCTGCGCTAGACGGTTAGCACTAGGCACACTTAAAAACTAAGTTGTTTTAAGTCGACTAGATTGGTCTAAGATAGATGTAACCTGAACGCAGAAACTAGATTGGTCTGGAACATCACTATTTCTGCGTTAACCACATATGCGAACTGTCAACTTAGTACTTAGTCACGAATTTCTTGACTAGATTTGTCAGCTACCCCTCGATAAATCCCCATTTCACCGATCTAGGCCAATCAAAATTAAGATACATCAAGTCAGTCAGCTGTCAGACTTTAATAAACTAGATACTTGAACGTCCCCACTTTTTGTGAAATATCCTTTTCAGGGAGAAAAGAAAAAAACGACCAGGCAAAGGAAAATCGTTCAAATCTTTGCAAAATTTGACACTGGCGCTTGGGTTCTAGCGCGAGCGTTCATTCATCTGGAATATTTTGTACTAACGGGCAGAGGAACGCGGCCAATGCACCACAATTTTTGTTTGATTTTCCAATTTTGTTTACTTAAATATAAATTTGATTGACAGCTCAATTATTAGCACAATTGAAGGACAGCGGAAATATGACCATTCCATTCATAATTCATTTTATGTTCCGGTTTTGAAACATGCAGTCTTTATGCATTGTTCATAATGCAACAGCTCGTCAAGTCAGATTACTTGGTACAATACTTTAGGCAGCTGATGCGAAACTGTGAGAGTTCACTGAACTTTATACTGTTCTAGGTAAACTAACGACAAATTACTTCGTTTAACATCACGCATAGATAACCACCGGAAAAGTATACGCCTACCGCAGAGGTTCAGAATTAGTCAGAAATTCTGGCCTCGTCACGGTCACAGTCGAAGGCACTGCCACACAGTGTAATGTAATGCTCAACGTCATCTTCGTCTGATTTTATTCCATTAGAAAATCGTTTTCCAATCACGTTATAAATATACCGCAAACGTTTGAGTACATAATATATGCAGTTACTAATTTATTCTTAATTACAACACAATAGAAACAAAAATGCTTTCAAAATGTGCACTATTCGGTGAGATTCATGTTCCAGATCCATCCCAAAAAGCGAAAACGTAAACAAAAACGTAATTTAGTTGTAAAAAGCTTCACCGTACATAACCCCACAAACCAGCAACAAAAAAATAAAAACCAGTGCACCTTACGCCACCAACTCAATTCAATCCAAATAAACAATTCACTATCTCTTTTTAGCGTACACTACACTACACACCCCCATGCCGATCCCATACGCTTACGCACAAACACTCAAAAGTCAAAACTCAAGAGAAATGTCAAATGCAGCGCAACGTGAAAATTATGCAGAACTGGTATGACCGAGTTCAAGAATGAATCCAACACTGGATTCGATAGCCGAGTGAGAGTGAGCAGTTTGGCAGCTTCAATAGCACAACAAAAGACAGCAACATACCAAACATTCCAACCTTTTGCCAGACAAAGACAACCACAGTCTGGAATTAACACCCGCCATCGCACCCCTTTTTCGCAGACCATGTCCATCACAAGCACGAAAGAGACAATCAGCCGTCTAGCAACAGCGGCGCGACAAAAACAGAAATATAATAAGTCGAACACACACAGCCCATATGAAATCGATTGAAAGAAAATTCTTATGCAAAAAGTGAGTAATAAAATTAACATTTACTCGTGATAAAAATCGAATCGCCATCGTTCTCCGGCGAGACTTACATATTCCAAATAGCCGTGAATTTGATCATCCGTACTCCCCTCGGCCATTTTTCCACTAGACTAGGGTGTGGGACGTTCGATTTATATACAATCAAGTGGAGCTGTTTTTATTTTTCTCGTTCACTCACTCTTCTCTGCACTACACACGATACACGAATGTATTGCAAACACCAACCGAGCACGAAAAGAAGGGAAAATTCCTCAGCTATTTACTTCTTTTAATTCACTTCACTGTAATCATATATCGAATAGGGAATTTATTAATCAAGTACGCTGTAGACGGTGGAAAACTTGTTTTTGAACTAAGCCGAGCAACCGCAACGTTGCACTTTGATGTTAAAAAAAAATAAACTTCCGCAGGGGGACCCTTTCAAAGTGACAGCACGAGCACTCCACCGATTTGAGTGCGACCACAAATGGGAAAAAATGTCATGCTACGAAATTTTTCGAGTGGAAAGTGAACACTGAACACAGAAAAGCTTTCGGATTGTGAATGGGGCTAAAAGCTGCAGTGGTGGATACCAATCGATGTATTTAAATACAGTAGAGGAATTCGAAGTTTATTGTGGTGGACCTGGACTGTTGAATGCTGAGATTGTTTAATTTGAAAGGAAGTTGCAATGAATACAGAGCGAATGTGCTGCATGCTCATATACATGACGTTTTGAAATGACAAGTTATTCCTACGTCTACAGCGTTAGGTTTGTGAGGTCTTTACTTCTACCAGTATTGAAGCCATGGACCCGTCGAGGTAGAGCGCCGTGGTTTAGCCTACGACAATTTCGCCCGAAATAATAGGTCTATTCGCGTACTTTCGCGAGCTAAGCACTAAAAAAGTAAGTAAAAAAAGTATAGATTTCGAGCTAATTGAGCCACTTATTTTGACATCCACTACGTCAAAAATAAAATAAAAAAAGTAAAAGCTATCAATTACACAGTAGTAACGTCAAATTTTTGTATACTAAGTGACGTCTGCTAGCAAACTAAAAGTGCACATTTGTTTATTAATATGGGGGTTGAACTCCACCGAATTTTCTTTATTTTTGAAATTTGTTTTGTGTGTACCAAGTTTGACGGATTTTGGATTTGTGTCTTGTCAACTTTGTGCATGTGACATATTTTATCAGAACTTGACGCTAGTAATTCTCCGAGCTGTTTCGAGCCAAGAGAGCAACTGCTCGTGAGTCGTGATCGTGACTCGTTATTTTGGTAATTTTCTCTTTTTCTGTCATTTTTGATGAGTAAGTGTATAGACTTTGTGCGTTCGATTGTAGCCGTGTACACGAATGAACCTAGTGAGTCGGTCCACGAACAAGTCGAACCCTTGAAAGCGTCGTGTTCATGTTCGACAAGCCTTTCTACGTAGTACAGGTAGGTTCGCTAAGCAGTGTACTGCTGAAATTGGGTATCAATGATCGTCCAAATAAATAAATAAATAATTAGCGCAACAGGTCCAGGGTACCTAGGGCTAGCTTCTCACAACCATTCGTTTTGTGTGAATTTTCAATTTTTGGGACGAATGGAGGGATCTACAATTTAATGCCGAGTCCAAACGGTTAATTGAGAAGCTCATTCATGACAGTTATACTCTCAGATGTTTTTCAGACGTTCGCGAGAGGTGGTGCAGTGGAAAAAATCATTAAGATGGAAATTAGGTTTTTTTTTCAGAAATCGAACCTGGGACTGGGAACCAATACTGCCAATAACTTTTTTGTTGTTGAAAAATGAAGGATTTAATGATTTTTTAAGAACCGTTTGACCTTTCTGCCAAACCCTGTCTGTAATTGTTTAAAAAGGCATATATGGAGCTACCTGGATTTCAAATTCAGTTTGATTTACAAAACCCTATTATGTGCGTCAGATCTATGTATTGATGCATATGAATGAATAGAGAAGTTGTTGAACAAATAGATAAAAGAAAACACTAGGACACTTCCTCTTTTTTTTTTCCAGAAACTACCTTCCCTATTGTTAACAGTAAAACAAACAAAATCTCAGATTTTTCATTGAACTATTTTTTTTTGTATTATATTGTATAAAAAAAAACGTGTTCGTCGCTCAAAGGTTAGTGTTCGGGAATACTGAGCGAAATAGTACCCAGAAAACACAAATTACATCCTAAGGGCGCTTTCACTGCGCCACCTCTTGCGTACGTCTGCCAAACATCCGAGAGTAAAACTGTCATGAATGAGCTTCTCAATTAGCCGTTTGGCCTCGGCGTTAAATTGTAGATCCCTTCCATTCGTCCCAAAAATTGAAAACCCACACAAAACAAATGGTTGTGAGAAGCTAGGCCTTGGGTCCCATAGACCTGTCGCGCCAAAATATTTATTTATTTTTATTTATTTGTTTGATTTTGAAAGTGAAGTTCAAAATATACCTAATCGGTAGTGTATTTTAATACAGTGTAATCTGATTAATACGACTTCGTTTTTAGCGACGTAGACAACAACAACTTGTGAGGTTTGCATACTAGGTAATTGCTATGAGCAAACATCAGCTTGTTTAAATATCCGGATTGTACTGTAACTGGATTAATATTATTTTATTACGTCACAAACCTACAAATAGTGTGTTGTTGCTCATAGTCGGCATAACGCTGACTTTATCGCTATCACTATAGTAATAAAATGACTGTCACCCGAACCCAATTTTAAATACATAACGTAAAATAAGCCTTTTGTCATCTATCGTTTTTGCAAAAAAAAAAAAATCATCACGATTAGCCGTGCTTTACCAACATTTCTCCAATTAATGTTATGTTATAGGTTAAAAAATGTCTAAAATTATGCGTAATTAAAAACAAACTTTTTAGTTACAAGCCGCTTGAAACTTGTTCGAAGTTAAGCTATAAAACATTTTTTCCGTCACTTTAAAGCTAGTTATGTTGTTTTTATCAATGATTTGGTTTTAATAGGTAAAAACTGGTGTACTCTAACTGTAATTCATAACTAAATAGATATAAATCCATTCAAGAAGTATTTATACAAAACACAAGTACTTTTCATGTTTTTCATATAACGGGTGATTTTTTAAGAGGTTTAAAACTTTAAAAAAAAAAAAAACACAAAAAATTCGAAAAAATAAATGAAATATTTATTTGAATCGATAGTTTGAACCTTGCAATTTAATGTTTAAAGATAATTTCATGCAAATGTTGACCGCGGCTGCGTCTCAGGTAGTCCATCCGCTGAGTCCAATTTTGGCATACTCTTTCACACATATCGGCCGGTATCTCACGAATGAATGCATGGATGTTGGCTTCCAGTGCGTCAATCGAAGCGGGCTTGTCCCTATACACATTAGCCTTGACATACCCCCACAAAAAATAATCTAATGGTGTCAAATCGCACGATCTAGGCGGCCAATTGACCGGCCCGAAACGTGAAATTAACTGTTCACCAAACTCGCCTCGCAATTGCGCCATTGTTTCGCGTGCTGTGTGGCATGTGGCACCGTCTTATTAAAACCACATATCATGCAAGTCAAGAACTTCCATTTCGGGCAAAAAAAAGTTTTGTATCGTAGCTCAGGGAAAATAAGAATAAAGCACAAAACAAAAACCGCCGGAACAAATAAAACACAATGAACTATAGTGGAAAAATATTAAAAACCACTTTAATTAGACCTGCGCCTGTGACCTGCTCATGCTCGATCTTGCTGAAAGACTCACCCTCGTTACACAATTACTAGATCCTTCTCGCTCTTTCGTTGAGTTTATATGTATACTCTTTCAATACATCGACTGCAGAGTTGCAATACTCATGCAGTTCGATACAAGTTTGTTATCATCGCTCGGTAGCGTTCACCATTGACAGTAACGCTGCGATTCGCATCATATTTGAAGAAGTACGGTCCAATGATGCCACCGCCCATAAACCGCACCAAACTGTGACTTTTTCTGGATGCGTTGGTAGCTCTTGCAATGCTTCTGGCTGATATTCAATCCAAAATCGACAATTCTGCTTATTTACTTGCCCATTGAGCCAAAAATGAGCTTCGTCCATAAAATGGAAGCAGCGCGCGATGAACATTTCGAACCGAGCACGAATTTTGATAGTAAAATTCAATAATTTGCAAGCGTTGTTCATTTGTAAGACTATCCATGGTTAAATTGCAAACCAAACTGAAGCTGTTTGACAGTGACACAAGGTACTAAACACACGTCAGCTGTCAAAACCAGTGTTGCCAAAACCAAACCAGCTAAAAAATCACCCTTTACAAGCCAGCAGTCACAGTAAAATGCTTTTGACGTCTGACCGATACAAAAGTGGAGTCGAAGAAAAGAACTTGGGGCCAACTATTTAATTCGTTTCTACTTTTATAACAGTTCTGTTTGAAAGTAGAATCGGATCAACTTTCGATGATTCTTGCCATTTTGGTCCCACATTTGTAGCATGAAAAGTATTTTGTTTATTACAAATTTTACATCCGTCCTCGATATCAGTTGAGAAAACGCCGCACGTGCTGATTATCAGCACTACACCTACACTGCCCCACACACTTGAGCGATGCCATATTTGCATTGGATTTATCGTCATTTTGCCTTTTTTCAGCTTCATGACGATTTGGAGTTCTTAAGCCCAGACTTTTTTACCAAATTATTTTAAATCCAATGACAGATTTAAAGAACACTACTTCCTTAATACATAGTTTTACAAAATCTTGTGTTAGAAACTGCATGTAGAGTTGAATTACGATCCGAACTCGATCTAATCGATATGAGAAAAATATATTTTAACTCAATTGCATTTAATTTTACACGGAATTGTGCGACCAGATTTTAAATTTTGGTGAAATTTTCTTAAAACATTTGTTATTCTATAGAATAATTAGAAAGAAAATAATGTACTTCAATAAAAGTATTACACGAACATTTCTAGCTTAGTAGATTAGAAACTAGGAGGGTTTTATTTTTGAGGTTCTAAGTTTCTCCAGCATTTATTGACAAATATTGAGAGAATTTGTTTCTAAGGGGTCCTTCATTAGCGACTTGACAATTTCAAACTTTCAGTGTGAACGCTCACTTTAAGCCGATTATTGAACTCATCATAGTCAAGTGCACGAAGGAACAACGTTTATAAATAATTAAAATTTACTACCGAAACACCAAGTTGGTGGTCGCAATTTTAAGAAGGCCAACTTAAAGAACGCCAATTTTCGTTAAGTTTTTGGTTAAACGGCTTCGTCAATGAGCAAAATATGCGTTACTAGACAGGGGTGAAACAATCGAGTTATTGAAGTCTAAGTTTGGTGCCGGTGATGTTAGAGGAGCTTAGCCCCGATCCTGAACGAGAAATAGCGGCCAAGTCATCGAAAATTTCGTCCAACGTATCGACCGCTGTAAACGTTCCCGTGGTGGACATATATGAACGAACTCGAATTCCATTAATAAATGTTTTGATAGTAATTCAGTCCTAACCTAAACTAACCTTGCGTTTTATTTAAAAAAAGAAATTATCAAGCCCTAAATGAAAGAAATTACTTAAAGACATATTTTTTCCAAAGTCTCCTTTAAATTTCACAAATCCGAATATCATATTATTACACATAACTTTTTAAGAAGTTTATTTCTAATACGAAACGTACATGGAATAAAAAAATGTTTGCAGTGATTTTTTAGTTATTTAGTACAAGCATTTCTGGTTTTTGTACCTTTTTAAAAAATTTACCTCGATAAGTAAAACTTCTTCCGTATTTGGATGAATTACCATTTTTTTCCAGAAATCTAACTGAAGTAAATGAAAAATGTTTACATTATTTAAACATTCAAAGTGTTATGTTTTTTGAATTCTTTAGTAAATCAAAATTTACGACTACCTTTGAAAAGTTTTTGGCTTAGTTATAGAAACAATTTTACTAATTGCAACTACCCCGATTGCTGTATAAGTTTTGCTGTGATTAAATATGTTAATGTAAATGTACTAGAAAAATCCATGTATCTTCCTCTTTATACCATTTAATTTGTTGTCGATATTGTAAGCTGTCAAATTCAGAACTTTTTGTCATAAGTTATATTCCTCCAACCTTTTATAACGTCTTAAGAGAATCGAGTTTCATTTTCAACAATTAACATTTGGTCCTTCGAGCCGGATATGAAACAGCGACCTATTGCAATTTTTTGTTTTTATGACAAAGGCGATTTTTTTGACGATTTTCGAAGTGGAAAAATGCAGAAATTTATGGGGCAACGTTGTACACTTCTCAGTTCTATGAAAATCAAGCTTTCTCCACTCTTATCGTTTATCGTAGCTTTCAACATAAACGCATACAAAGGTATTACAATATGTGCATTACATGTTTGACTGAAAGAACCTTTTGCTCTCGGCAAGCTAAAAGTTTGTTTCCATAAAAACAAATAATATCAAAGCAATGATCAATTGCAGGCACCCTTTGCTTGATTTATAACAACTTGTCATGTATACAAGTGAACTTAAAATGCATAAAGGGAATGTTTACCAGGTCCGTTTCCTTTCTGGTTTAAGTGACCCATTCGATTTTGCTGTATAAACATTTTGAAAACTATAATAAATTCATTTTCACCCCTCAATTAAAAGTGTGTTTTAAACTGATCAACGTGACAGGGATCACGATCACAAATCAACAATTCAAAGTTATTCCGCATTGAGTTCAAAACAAATACGCTGTTTGTTTTTTTACTCTGGTATTCCCATGAGACATCAAACATTCCCACCTGTGACAATAAGTCAAAACACTACCAATATCACACGACGCCAGTACCAATTATAAAAAACGACTTACAAAACTATAAGTAATAACTAAAATTAGTAACATCAATCGCATGGAACGTGATGAAGATGTTATGAAAATAAAATAAAATAAATATTTAAATAATAGCAATTTGCGTTCGCAAATATTTGTTTATTTATTTGCATATAGCTGTGAACGCCACTTGACTTAACCAATTAGAAGTAAGTGATCAATGGATTATTGACATTCAATTGGGCCTTTGAATCGCGGGTTTCAAGTGCGAAAATAATAACGATATGGAAACGGAAAGTAGGTGGTGAAGTGTAAAATGGAAAATCGAAAGTCTTAAATGATTTCACAGACGATATAAATAGAATGCGCGCACTCGAACCGGCATGATGTGATACAAAATACAAAATAAGGAAATGATTGATTTCAATTGAAACTATTATGGCCGCAGACATTTGCGTCGCGTGATTTCTCACTTCCAGCGTCAAATGGTAAAACTTGATTAATTCGATCGGAATCCCGCCATCGGCTGTTAGAATTTTTGACGACAAAAGATTTTTCTGGGCGTGACCATTTAATTCGTTATTTTTAATTGCGGCAAACTAAGACCTCAATTTAGACTTTTGATTCAAACAGTTTACTATTTATTTGCATTACAAATTTATCAAATTTTTAGCTTCTGCAAATTTTTTATCGAGCCTACAGTTTCTTATTAGTGACTATAGTAAAATGGTAAAACTTAAGAAAATCTGCAAAAATGGGAACAATACAATTTAAGTTGCGTTTGAATGTGTTGATTTCTTTACCATAAGAGAGCAGCGCCATCTAGTTAATTCTTATATATATTCTCTTGAAAGATACTGTATTATTAAAATTATTATTAAAATTAAAAAAATTAATACTCAATTAAAATCAAAGAAGTTTGCATTTCTTGGGAGCTTCAAAAAGTATTACATAATTAAAAGTATGAAAAGGGCACTAGCTTTTGCGCCGCGGTGGCTCTTTTCAAGAATGTGAATGTTTCAACTGCAGATGGGCAATAACTATGAAAGCAGGTCGTCAGTAAAACTAATCGTTTTTGTTTTAACATTATTAACGTCGCGAATCGTTTATTGCAATCGCTTAAAATTGAGTCGCAAATCGCTTTAATGGCAGTTAAAAGCTATTTTTGTTTTGCGAGTCTAACACTGTTACAGATGTGCATCCAAGTTATTCATTTATTATCAGATTTTAGTTGAATTTGATTTCATAATGAAGTCGGCATTGTAATTTGTGCTCACGGGCTCAGTAATATGCTATGTATCATCATACTTGTTGCCAATAAACTCGAGAACCAAAAAACGGATTTAGATGCGGTTTTCACTATTAAGATTTGAGTTTCTCACGGAAGGTTTACGCGCAATAAAAATTGTTCTAAATTTTAAGGCAGCTGACCATTAGAGCTCTAAATAGATTTAAGACCAAAAAATACGACGAGTGTATCGTCGGCAAAAGTATTGTGACGTTTACAGTCTTTCTGTAAAGAAAATAAAGGATGAATGCAATTTATCTTTAAATTTACCTCGCACGGGTAAAAAGCGAAAAAGTTATACCGAAGATTGGGTGCATCCTAAAAATCTCAAGCTTGAAATGAAAAAAAATATGGCTAAGCTCCATGAGCATGGGGATAATTCGGATACGTTTGGCTAAAATTGATTTTGGTACATGGGCTACAATTGGCCCAAGAGTATCTATATAAATAAATCAATAAGCTTCTGAAACCGAGTTTTATGGAGAAATTCATTTAAATTTCATTGACCAAAACCAGTCAACTGATTGACTGACTCGGAGCAAAGAGGAGACCATTTTTGAAATAGCAAAAATCTGGGATGACTTTCCTGCAAAAATGCAGGAGGCTAAAGCGGATATATTTGAAAATTACCTAAATAGTTTTATTTTGCGACTTTTTAAATTTAAAATTTTATATATTTTTTTAAGTAAAACTTTTTATGCCTTTTAATGAATTTATTTGATATAAATTTGAATAATGAATTATATTTAATATAAATATTAAGAAAACAATTTTTTGAAGAATTTAAAAACATTAAACTCACTTTTTGACATACCTTACTTTCAATTTCATAAATTTCGTTAAGGACCCTAGATATGATACGCACAAATATTTGTTTGCGTGATTATTATTTTTGGGACAAATGGCAAATTCTATGACGCGTCCGAGCGGCTTAATTGAGAGGCTTTCAAAGGAGAGTTATTATCTCACATGTTTGACAGATGTTAAAGAAATGCGGCGCAGTTGAAAAACCCTCAGTGACCCCACAGTAGCCCAGCACACTCACCGAACTAATAAATTCTAGTCTCGATTTTCAGTTTTCATTACCGTGCGAAATTTGTATAAAAAGCTTTTGTGACTAATATTTCTAAATTTAATCTTAAAAGACGAAACTAAAAATTTTTATTCGTAAGGCGCAATAAAAATCGAATCATTTATTAATGTCGGTTCATAAAATTTGAAGTGGAACGAAATAAACGCAGCTCATTGGGACTGCTTCTAAGGATTTTCAAAGATTTTAAACTAGATAGTTATGATATAGATAAGGCTATAGCTTCGTTCTAATAATCGAAAAGGATTCAGGAATTTTAAGTAAGAACTAGGCACACGTTAGTTTTATTTAAAATTCATTTTAGAAAAGATGTATAAGAGTCATCCAGGTGATGGAAACGCTGATAAATTGTTTGATTATGAAATACCTTGAACCACGGAAGCTCTTTAAAGACCGGCAGTGTGGTTTTGGTGATTTGATGACTTATCCCACCGAGAATTGGAACCAATTTCCTCCATCACTCCAGTGACACGAAAATTGTTGCGCTTGATATTTAAAAGACATTTGAAAGGCTCTTTTGTCGAAAATCTTTACTAAGGGATCGAGTAACTTATTCAATTAGAAACTACTATTCTGGCCGTTCAATTGAAGTTCTTTTAGATTGTTTCAAATCTGAAATACACCATAGAAATACTCTGTTCTTCTCCGATTCTCTTTCTCATTTTCATAAATGATCTTCAGTCTTCAACCTCTAATCCTAAACATTTTTTCGCTGATGACAGTAACTTCAGTTGTAAAATCATTCCGTGCAATTTAACAATTCAATAAACTGATATTGGGTAAATAACAATATAAGAATAAAAGGAGGGAAGCGAGCACTATAGACGTCATAACCTCTTAAGAGCGTTTCCATTAAAAAAAAGTCTTACTGATTAAATAAAATCGTTACAATTGACAATTCATAATTTTCTGAGCGCGCCGCATCTGCGAAATAGAGACGGACTTGGGTGATTGTTGACAACTTTAATGGAGCCGCGGGAGTTCCTTATGTCTCTATAAAGTTCGTCTTTATTTAAGTACTATCGACTGCGATTGAAAGCAGTAAAAAATAAAATACATCAAGAGTTTGGATGGTGATTCTTATTTTATAAGGTATGCAGTTTAAAAAGTCAGAAATGATACTAGATCAAAAAAACCGAACAGAAAACAACGGGTGGGCCATTTAGTGGTTTCTTTTTAAATCATCAGGTTAATCAGGTTATTTTGACACCGCTCGAAATCTTGAAAGAAAGCCATTATCCTACCTTCGCTGAACGAAAGGAGTGTCCTTACGCTTGAACAACGTTGGGAAATATTGAAAATTTATTTCCAAAGCGAGTGCTGTGCGATTTGGGCGAAAAATCATCTCGGCGGCTATTTTAACTATAATAAAAATGCATCCGCAGAGAGTGACAGTTGGGTGCGGATCGTGGAGTGGTGGCATCATTGGACCATTTTTCCGTGCTAACCAACTTTTTTTTTACTGGAAATGAAAACATGCAGGATGGCGCACCAAATTTCCAAATCGTGTTATCAGCCGTCTTGGCAATGTCTATTGGCCTCCTCGGAGCTGCGATTTGACTCACTTGGACTATTTTTTGTGCGGGGAACCGTGAAGAACCGATGGTATACCAACAATCCGGAAACGATTCAAGCACTTAAGGCCATCAATATCATCCAAGCAATTCGTGAGCTACAGCCCGAAACCATCAAAAAGGTCTTGGAGCATTGGAGTGTCAGAATGCCAGCCGAGGAAGAAACTTGAACGATGTTGTGTTCCAAAAATTAATGGGAATGTTTGCTCTTACTAATAAAATTACATGGAAAATAAATTTTGTTCATTTTATTGTATTTTTAAAAAGAAACTTGTATTTGGCCCACCCTGTAAATATGTCTCCATTAACGAAAGCTATATTCCTTTATGCTTAAGTCACTGCTTGTTTGTTTTGTCGAGGAGTTCGTATAGAGACTGTATTTACACCATATCTTTTTCATCACCCTGATTAGTCATAAAAATCATCACTGAACTCAGTTCTTTAAATGTGCCATTCTTGCCACTGACAACTGATTCAGTCTAGTGGGGCTCATGTAAAATTTGTCCGTCTTATATTATTTAGCCAGTTATTTTCAAAAATGATTTTTTCATTGTGTGATCAAATCTTGAAAGTCGAATCTAAATCGGATGGACACAATTTACTAAAATGAGACACAGAAAACCCTTCTCCAAATTAAAATTGTTCCCACATACCCAACTCTCATTATGACAGAAATATAAAGCGCCATCTATAACGAGTAACGATGCTGTCTTAAACTTTGTGAACATTTTACTTATACGTCATTTCCCTGCAAAAATGTTCATGGTTACTACTCCTCTTGGTTATTTGGTGATGAGAAGATGGAGAAGTTCCGCTAAATGGTTCATTTTCATGTATTTGACAGCTAAATCGATGCAATCGATTATCTCCGATAGCCCACCCAATTGATTGTTATATTTTTGCAGCCAATTCATCTTCTTTTGACAACACTCATTATCAAAATCAAAATGAAAATGAAAATAAAATGAATTTGATTGACACAGCAAGACAGTGCCGCCAACCAAGGTCTACAATGTGCGATAGTGATTGAAAATGAAGTCAATAAGCCAACACACCAAATAGATACTTAAACATAATAATTAATTGGATACTTTTGGTGGTTCGCTTTGGCATTCCGTTCGGACGCAGTTAAACTTTCCCCTTGTTCTGGCCAATTGAAACGCGAAAATATTTTCAATGCGATACCTCTGCCATGCGAAGGCAACTACTGCTACTGCCTCGAAGTCGTTATCTTATCGGATTAAGAAAACAAAAGTATCGTGAAATGCTGTCGTTTGTTTTGGCCTTAAAGTGCTGCTCCATTTGAGTTTTTTATCAGCCAAGCGGTAAAGGGGATGTACCAAAACGAATCTCTGCCATAAATAGTAAAACCATGAGTGTATACGTTACGTGCCTAAAAGTCGTTGTCTATATAAAGATAAGTAGCACTAATGGGCGAACTTTTCAAAAATTTAGACCCAAAAGTCAAAATTGTTGTACAGTCCTTATGGGTTAGGTTGTGAAATTGAATTTGTCAACCAGCGATTTCCAGGAAAGTGTGATAATTTATTAATAGACTTTATCTTGATCTATTTAGAAGCAGAAGTTAACACCAATTCGGAGAGGAAAATAAATTGCGTCATCCTAACAATCAAAATCATTTACCACTTCATTAAGGCGAATGAAATATTTTGTCTTTGTAGAGTCAAAATTCTATACAGATCTGCAAGCAAGGCAGACAAATGCGTGACACACGCGAAACAGGCGACTGAAATTAGTTTTGCATAAATAGAGAAACACCCCAGCTGCCAGTGGAAGAACTATGAATAATGTATTCAATAGATATCAACAGGAAACGGATTGAGAATCTTTAAAAATATTTGCTCAATTTTAATGCAAATTTAAAAAAAGTTCATATGGAGCAAGTTTACTTAGGGGAGGGACCAACGTTCATCATACAGATATGTGGACTTGGAGAACTGGTTCTAGTCACCGCATCCTATATACGTTTACGGATTTCGCATATGCGAATTAAAAACAAATTGTATAACACATTGCCCGATCATGGACGAGAAAAGTTGGCTGCAGGATTTGTCGATACGCCTGAGGATGGCAACTTGAATATATAAAGCATCTTCCAAAATTGACTTTCGAACTTTGACAGTAGATAGCGGCCATATTGTTAAAACTACCTTTGTAAAAGTAGATGTCATTTCTTCAGTCTGTTTTCACCATGGACGGAGAAAGCGTCGATGATACCAACTTTTTTTGACCTAAATTCTATGATATGAACACCAACGACAAGTGCATGGCGCTTCGTGTCACATAGGTCACACCACCTTAAAAAATTCTACACGAGCGATTTGATGACATGGTCATCTCACGTGGAGGGGACAACGACACCATCCATTTCAATACTCCTAGACTCAAGCTTAGAACCCTTCTTTGAGTGGAGCAGGTCGGTCACTTAATCAGCTGTTCGACCATTCCTTAACCAATCGAAGAGAATGCTTCTGGTCCCAGCAACTTTTCAGTTGACCTCTGTTTTGTAAGGGAGTCTGCCTTTTCGTTGCCGTCGATCCCTATGAATCCTCGTACCCAACCAAGTCAGTGTTACTACATTTTAAGATCAACACTTATAGAGTTTGAGGGCACATTCCAGTGCCATTAATGTTGTGATGTTTGTCTGTCACATGCGTCTGATCACCGCCTGACTGTCCAGTGTTATGAGGATATTTCTTTCCTCCATCTGACTCTCAATCAATCCTACGCATGCAGCAAAGCAATCATCTCAGCCTGGTAAACGGAAGTGTATTTTCCGAGGCTGACGTGACAGGTTATAGTTTTAGTTCTCTGGAATAGATACATAGGCCCCGCTCCTCCATCTATCATGGTTCATGGATCATCATTTCTTGTTTTGCTTCCTTATCACGACGCCTTTTTTGTAGAGGAGGGTGATTTAAGACACTCTTTGAAACGCTATCATCAAAAGTTTGACTTAGAGCCGAGTTATAGTGATACGTGAGGCGGTCATAGCAAAGGGAAAAATTTTTCAGAAGAACAGATTGCCACTGTGTTGTCAGTACAGTCAAATCAACCGCCACTGAAACGACTCCATCAGAAAAAAAAAAATACCTGACAGATGGAACAGTTAAGAAAAGAATCATTTCAGTGGAATGATTTGGTTTTACTGTGTGGAATTAACTGAGAAGTTCATCAGAAAAAGTTTTTCGAACGGAAAAATGAGTTAATTCTTTCTCTAGAAAATTTAAACATAATTCACTTATTATTATTTTTTTTGCCGAAACTCGTCTTTGACATCCAATACGTAAGTGCAAGAAAGAAAATCTTTTACGGATGTTATATTGAACAGGCGAATGTCGGCCATCATTGGACAACATACACAGAGCAGCTACCTATGGTCTGGAATAACTCACTTTTCCTACCTCATTCACATAAACTAACTGTCAACTTAGTACTTATATGAAAAATTCTCGACTAGATTTGTAGACTACCCCTCCATAAACGTCAACTGCAAAAACTGTTCATAGGTCAAATTGTTCCTTTACTTTTGTAGAACGAATTGAAAAGACTGTCAAAATGACAAAGAAAGACCTTACGAAAATGTCAGGAAACGCTTTTTGTAGTAATTATATAGAATGACAGCTTTTTGTAGTAATTATATAGAATGACAGCTAATTCATAAATTGCAGTGGCAAAGAAAAGTCTTTAAAACTTCTGATAAACGAGAAGAGAAAAAAGCGACACTACATCAAAAATTACGTGGATGATATTGTTTCTTTTTACAGCGAGGAAGAATTTCATATATTAAGGATAATATACAAAAATCTAACTGATGATTCGAACAGTATAAATATACAAATTTTCAATATTTATTTTGCCGACAGTTGACACTTTTTTAATACGCAGGAAATCAAGACATATTTATGCCAAAAAGGATGACAAATTTTAAATCATCTGTCAATTGAAAAGTGACTTAACAGCTTTGTTGCTGACAATTGTGGAATTTGTGCGGACGTCGATGCTGAACGCATCCGTCGACAATGCACTGTCATGAATTTATGATTAAACATTATGTTTAGCTTCTTTACTGAAAAGTTGTGTTTTTATTCTTCACGTCAGCGGTAACAAGCTTAATTTTCAGAGGTAGTAAACATTCGTCAAATTTAAAGGAAAATGAACATACCTCGAAACTGAGAAATGAAGTCAGTTATCTTTCAGACCTACTTAATAAACTAGATTCTTGAACGTCGGTCGCCAATAGTTTCATTCCATTGACCGCTAAATTACTAGCGACATGTCCATTGTCCATCACACTTCAAGGTCCATATTATACAAAATGACATCTAGCAGAAATAGTTGATAACAGTTGATAGCGTGCCGCTCGTCAGTTAGCGGCAAATGAATGCAAACACATATCAGGATGAAGTTCTTATTTTCTGACGTGTCGGCGCAGAGTTTTTTGAACCAAATGTCACATTCTACATTTAGATTAGATTAGATTAGATTAGTTTATTTATTTAGCTTTTTTAAGAAAGCCATTTAGCCATATACATCAATAGATTTTACAAATACACAGTATTTTATTTTGTATAAGAATTTTAGATACCTACTTAAAAATTAGCTTTAATGTAAATGATTAATGATTAATGATTAATGATTTCCACTTCTTAAATATCAATCTTGCCATAGCATCAATTGAATCGTAGTTATTTTGGCAAACATCCATGTTTCAAGCTATATCGATGTTATTTTGTAAAAGTCAACGTTTCATGCTTCCACAAATAGAACAAACAAATCGCACCATCATTACTAAATAACTACGTCTAAACACTCGTTTGGAAAGATGTTAATTAGAATTTATTAGCATTGCTGGTAGGAATATTACGCCTCCCACACGTTTCGCTTCAACTTGTAAACAATTATTATCAAAATCTAAGAATGAAATAAATAAACCTGATTAGTCAAGTAACTCTTCCTGCCCTCTCTACTTCAAGAATATCTCAAATACGTATAATGAATAATCCCACTAAGCAAATAAAACGTTTACTTCATAGGTATTGGTGAGGTTTTATAAGGTCACATACGAGTATGAGTATCTCATTGCAAAGTTGTTTACCGTTGTCTTTAATTAGTAGGTAGAGGTCTCACTCTCAATCTCAGTCCCAGGTCGCAGTGTGAGTTGTGGAAGTTGAAATATAAAGTTGTTGGGTAGATCTTAAGAGCGATAGGCCGTGAAATTGACTACAATCAGTGTTTTTAGCCTACCTACACATTTAATTATGATAAGCAATGTCTGCAAGTACATTATATGGCACTTCTTATCATCGGTTATGACGTTGGACAAGTTATTTAAAGCAGGAACAAACAAGCAACAGGCATACCGCATGGATAATGTACTTGTTTTCAAAATGTTTAAAATTTGTTACCTCATTGCTATGATGGGTACGGGTACCCACCAAATTTAAGTCCCTTCTTCTTTCTACATACCTAGGCGGATAGGTTAGTTAGGTAGGTAGTTAAATGGATGCACGTTTTTGATTTACATTTCTCGCAAATGGGTAACCTTCAACAGTCATTGACATAATGGCCGCCAGTGTATCTGTTACGGTCTATGATTATGCTTTTTCAATATAATCTAAAAGTCCATTTGCCCATTCCATAAATCATACCAACAAGTTTAACAGCAGGTGAAATTACAAGGACTTTGAACCAACTTAAAACCGTTTATTAACCCTATGTAGATGTACTTCTGTGTGTCCACCACGGTGTAGGTATATATATCTGCATTCGTACCGAAACGTGTCACCATCACCATCCTCCCCTGAAAGCAAACAAAGCACAAGCCATCTATGTGCTGGCTAACGAATGCCGAGTTTTGCTGAAGCAAGCAGCAGAGCCACGACAACATACATTCACATTATGATTAATGAGCAAATTGACGGAAGTCCCAACGACAGCTTTAATTGCCAGTTGCTGCACGGGATAAGTCACATCATACCGAGCCAATAGAGTTATTGGTTTAATTGGATGTCACTGGACTTGAGGTATTTCAGTTCAACTTCACATCATTCACAAGCCGGACAGCAAAACTATAAGAATTGAAGACCCACTCATTTAGCCCAACCCAAGTTGCATTCCAAACAGTAACTATACGTATACTCACTCTCATTCATATAAACAAGAAAAACTTCTTACCGCGATTGCCAATGACCTTCTCGGAGTATGTCCATTTCCATATTCACCCGCAGAAGGACGTCTCTGATTTTGCTGAAAAACAGAAGCTGCTCGCCGTCGCGGCGGTGGCCTTGGTGCTGTTCCCACAAGGCCCAGTTCGTCGTTGTTAGAGCCACCACCGCCGCCACCAACGCCACTTCGACTGCTGCCATTGGCCGTTGTAGTAGGTGAAGCTGAACTGCTGGAGCTGCTCATTCTTCGTGAAATTCCTTTTATTTTTTTCCTGTGTAGGTATGTACTCTGAAAGGGGCGAGAAAAACCACCCAAGCGTAAATGATTTTTTTTTTCTAGCTTCTTTAGGAGAAGAAAGGAATTATGATAATTTGATATTTTGCTGGGAAGCGGGATCACACAAGACACAATGCCCTTTTTTCAATTTCTTTTTTTTTTTTATTAAATCACTGTAGGGGCGCGGAGATTTGGGCAAGATAGATTCACTGCACAGATTTATGCGCATACATACATACGATATGAAATAAAAATCACGGTCAACCTGTGTGCTATAATTCCCGTTGCTGTTGATGTATAAATTAAAATGAATAACCACTTTTCATCACAAGACGACAACGAGACAACAATGACGATAACTTTAGGTATATCAAGATGATTTTTCTGAACTTTGTGCAATTTTATTCGGATTACATCTTTGATTTATGACCTGCGTGCATAAAAATCACTCACACCGCACCGAGTTGTACATACTATTTAGAAATTGCTCCACTTTTAAATTTTTAATTGAGATGCTAATAACATGGGTTTGAATATTTTTTTTGATATGCGGGGCGCGGACGAAAGGGATTTTTCGCAAAAAGTCTCGAATTTCAACGGACTGCACAAAATGAAAATATCATCTGTGCACTGTGCCGAACGGATGGGAGATGACTGGAATAAAAGCTCTATGCGATGACAGTGACAGATGACTGAGCTGAGCTTTTCGGTTCGGTATGGCCAGTGCTGCCAGTACTTAAGTGAATCCGTTCAAAACTGGCCGAATAACCGATGTATTTTCAAAACTTCAATTTTTGACCAGAAATATATTTTTTATTCAAAATATTTATCTATAGTTTCTTTATCATATAAAAGAACTTAAATGACAGAAAGTAAGAATTTCATTAAAAAGTTTTGTAGTACAAAGCTAAGCAAAAAAAGGAACTTTCAATCAATAAAAATGCGTATTACGGCAAATAAAAATAGTATTTGGCCGCGTTCCTCTGCTCGTTTGACATCTAGCACAAAATATCACAAATAAAGGAACCCTCGGGCAAGAGCCATAGAGGCAGCGGCAAATTTTGCAAACGTTTGAACGATTTTCCTTCGACTGGTCGTTTTTTTCTTTCTCACTCAATGCAGCGGATAATTTTGCGCTAGATTGAGAAATTTCCCTGAAAGGTATATTTCACAAAAAGTGATAGATGTCTAGCGCCTGTGGTGAAATGCCATTTTTTTTTATATGAAGTTTGACATGCCGCTAGCGAGCACCTTGACATTTTGTTAGAAAATGAAAACCGAGAGTCATGTACCTACTTTAATGACAGCTTTCTGTTTGACGTCCCGGTTAGAATGTAGCGTCAAAATAATCTTAGCGACGCGTAAATTGATTTCACCGCGGCGGTAACAACGCGTTCCGTTTGGCGAAGCCTTTATTTGACTAAAAATATGCTCCACTTCGGCGTTTGAAATTGGTAACACCAATATGGAAATTTAGCTAGTCAAATTTTGGTCAGATATGCCGGAATCCTGTAGAATGGCATCACTCTTTGAAATAACGCTGATTATAGCTCTGACAGAGCTGCCATATTCAAAATATTTTTGAAAAAACTTTACGGTGGTGCCAAGTCTCCTTTTTTCAAAGCATTCATCCCTGGTCCTTACACTAGTTGCAGTTGCAGTTTAATGTCATTGGGATAGAAAAATCACTTCTTTTCAGAGTCAGAGCAATTTTGCAAATCTAGATTTCTCAAGCTTATAACACTTGACTCGAAGTTAGTTATTATTTATATTTTTACCCGACTGTTTAGACGACTTTAATGAATTTTAGTAACACAAATTACAATTTAAGAACTGTTGACTTTAAATCACACACCATTGCAAATGCAGACAAAGTTATCTCATTTCGAGTTCCATTGGGCAGGACACGAAAAAACTGAAATCTTAAAATCCTCATGGAAAACAACTTAAAACAAAATGGAGTTTTTCACGTTTGTCCTTGGGAGCCGTACGAGTGTTTTGCCGTTCAGGAACTGCTTAAGATCGTAACAGTTTTCATCACTTTTGATCAGTATCATGGTCCAACAACTCCAACTGCCTTAAAATAAACAGAGCCTTAAAATACCCTTCCGATAAACTTGTTGTGTTTAACGGTTCCACTTCCACTCCATTGTCTGACCAGAGAACATGACTAGTTCGCCGAGTTAAGGGCAAAATTACGGTCGACCTTTAATAATTCGTTTTTGTTTGGCTTGTCTCCCCTCGTCACCATTTACCACCGTCTTTTAGAAACGTCAGAAATTGAGTTTTTTAATTTACGCTGATTGGCTGTATATTACTTATTTTATTTTGTGTTTAGCAGCAAAACTAACGCTAACCGATTCGAAAATCGCTCTTTGGATGGCTTAATTCCTTTTTTTGGCTTATACACCAGAGGTCACAGCTCCCATTATTTAGGTGAAAACTCCTCTTTAAGGCATCTTTACTTTAAAAACGGTCATTTAAAATTTTATCTTTAAGGTCCGGGCACTTTGTTGTCATCTATCTCCCTGCTACGTATAGTTTCTTCGGTGTGTTTTTATTTAAAGCTTGGTATTTCTTATGACTATAGGGTGGGACAGAGGTCTACTAAAAGAGTTTTCTTAATCATCATGAAACGTTCTCACTAACGTCCTTTTCGAGATCGCGGCTCGCCAGCCTGCTGGGGGCCATCTATGTAATTCGATTCTTCTTTCGATTCTACTTTCAAAGAGAACTGTTCTATTTAAAAATAGAATCGAAATCGGCAGAGTGAATCTCGTCGTAAAAACGACTCGCCCCTCTACTAGCTGGTCTTTTAGACACTGCTCCATCGCACGCTGTTGTAATAGTTTGCATTAGATGTAAAACCTATTGCTTAACATTATTTTCAGTTAGTTTTGGAAGAAGACTTTGCTGCAACCGCCTCCAAATCTGGCTGCACTTAAAAATGCAATGTGATGTGTATCAACTGCCTACCACCGACATTTATAAGAGTACGGTTACTGTGGGTCCACAATCCAGATCCACGTTTTTTTTGATTAGTCGTCAATTCATACATAACGACCCAACGCAGATGCGGCTGTAAGCAAAATTATTAAAAAACGCGTAAAGTTTTTTTTTCGTTTCCAATGAGAAGGTTTTGCTTTTTATTAAATTTGATTTGGTTGTTTGTTTAAGTATTTTTTTTGCATTTTGTAAACCTTCTCACATACATTCATTAACAATCGTTTTTTTTTTCTGTCTTTTCTTCAAAATGTTTAGTACAAAAATGTATACGTTAATATTAATTACAATTTTCGTTCTTTTGTTTGTTTCAAAAACAGGAAAATGCTTACAACTTAAGGGATATGGAACTGGAGGAGGGGTAACAAAATAAAAATTAATATATGTATTCCAAAGAGGTTAGGGATTTAAATGGAAAAATACACAAAAATATGGTGAAAAAGAAAACTTTTAAATATCTTTCTACATCTTAAATAATTTAACAATAATAGGTATAAGAAGTTCTACAAAAATGCATTTGGTCGAGAGAATTAAAAGATGATAAAGGATAATTTAAGAAGAAAAGCCACTTGAATAGGAGGACGATTATGACTTACTACATAACGTGTCGCAGTTTGTTTATATAATTTGGATCAGATGAAACTCCGTTTGTTTTGTTTGTGAATTAAATTCTGCGAACTAAATTGTAGGTGATTTAAAATGTGAGTCTATTGAGTTTGTGTATAATGCGCAGTGATTGTTAATAGAGAGCGTGTTCGAGTGTGGAAAATGTTTGTTGTTTCGTTTTTGTTTGATTGCAAATTATTGTATGCCAATATTTCAGTCCTTCATGTGAATGGGTATCACAAATTTGTGTCCAAATGGACTTTTGTACTTAATGCCAGCTTCGCGATAGAATTTATCCGGTATTCCTAGATTACATAGATATAGTTTGCCACAGTTCGATGATATGCCATTGAGCGGTAGTGTTGGGAGTATTGAGTACTTGATTGGTACATCGTGAATGCCATTCGGTGGTGGATCAATGGCGAGAATTGAAGCTCTGGAATGGTGAAAATGCAAGTTAAGTTAGGTGGGGTTGGGGGTGTTTAAGTTGCAAGGGCTATTAGGTACCGATTTTCGTTAAGCCATTTAGTAACGTATGGAGACAAATTATTCGAACATGTTGACAATATCACAAGATCAGGCGTTGGTAAAGCTGTGTGGAATATGTGTGGAATTAGATTGACAGGTAAATAGAAAGAGCCATTAAACGCTTACCATCAACTGAGTAAACAATTGTATTTCCAGTTGCCTCGAAAAGTAAAATTTCGGTGCTCTTCTCCTGAATGTTGGGATCTTCTTCCAAATAGAGAAGAACCCTTAGGCCATGTGATGCTAGTTGACGTCCAGTCGCAGCACCAATTTCGCTAACTCTGAAAATAGGAATTGAATTCAATGACTGGTGACACAAAGAAAATGTAATTTTTAACAGAAAAGACGTCATGCAACCATTTCGTGGACTGTTTAGGAAGAATTCTTAGTGCTAGACTTGTATATTATGTTGTTTTAGAACTGAGAATATAAGCATCCTCTTCAAAAATGCACGAATTCTGACTTTATTTGACTTTGTGTCAACGTTTGTAAGATAGTTTCGAATAACGCACTAATTCTAATTGGAATAATTATTTTCTCAACACAAACACACCACTTTCTGATAGGAAATCTAAAAAAAAACTCATTTAATACCTAAAATTCTTTGATTTGTCGCAAATGATTGCAATCGTTGGCCATTGATGGCAATTGTTTGGCGTTAGCCTTCGAGCTCCACCCAGCAAAAGAATGGCCAAATCAGTTGTGCCCCTGGCCAGAATATCGTTCTGCCTTTGAACGGATAAGCCAAAACCTTCAGCAGCTTGTTCGATGTTTGAACGGGCATAACTTGGTATGGTCGGAACAATGAGTCCTTCATCTGTGAAAGAAAAATCTCAATTCGACTCCATTTCAGTGTATAGAATTAACATCTGCACATACCTGTAACAAAATCCATTGAGCCCTCAAACATCGTTTCAATCTGACGCAACTGCAAGGGTGCTCCCTCCAAAATGTTCTCGTCGTGACGGTATTTCTTGCTCTGTAGGGACACCGCCTGTCTTACCAAGTCTGGTTTCTGCTCCGACTCGAGAACGTCCCACAAGGCCTGCTTGTCAAACAACGCTAGATTGCCTTCAAAGTCGAAATCCTCATTCATAATGGGATCATCGACAGAAGTGCCAAAGGTCTGGTTCTGCTTAAGGCTACCCTCGCGGCGGCATTTCTTTCGTTGCTTATTCAAATTGACACGATTGCAAACCTTACTACTATTTCCGTTCCCATTTGCACCGTTACCGTTCAGAGAACTGCTCGGATTGGTGTTCACCGATGCCGATCGATTTGCATTCACAATGTCTATAGGTTTGCTGCTGCTGCTGCCGAAACTATCCGGAGTGGTTACAAACGATGCACCCATGCGTACTTCTACTTTTGGTGGTATCAAATTGCCGAAAAATTGTGCTACGCTATTGGATGTTGGCGGTGACTTGTTGCCGTTGGCAGCTAAAGAAGTGGAAGCGGTTATATTGGTGATGCCATTTACATTGTTAGCAGTAATGGTGGGCGCTTTTGGAAATCTCTCCGAAGTTGGCGTCCTACAAATAAATAATGAACAATTTTTTTTACTAACTCTTCTTTGTCTGAGGGATAAACCCACCTTCTATGACCATTGGAAATTTTCATATTCGAGATTTTATTGGTCAGAGCTGATGTGCTTTCTCTTGTACCAGCAATGCCATTCATTGAAATACTACCCTCCACAGAAGTGGGCGCACTAGCAAAATTCGGCTGCTTTACTGGTGTTGGCTTATTAATCACAGTTGGCGTTACAGTACTTTGGCCATTATACGATGGTATTAATTTGATATCAAATATATCTTGTGCCCTACAGCAAAAAAAGAAAAAAAAAGTCACATTTCTGATCAAAGTAACTCCATGCTCTTGCAAATTACCTTAGGGTTATTTCGGCATCTTGTTTTCGCAACGGGACCCCATTGCGGAAAGCACGAATGATGGTAATGTGGTCGACACTGATGTCTTTTATCATGCCTTGAAAGACGCCCAACTTCTCGTCGCATTTTATAGAAACAGCTCGACCGATCCAATCTTCGTCCATGATATCCGTATGTAGCGTTAAAAATCTTTGGGAACTCCAGTGGATCAAAGGCAAGGAAGAATACAACAAAAAAAAAAGTTCGAATATTTCTTGAAACGCAATTAGAGGGGAAGCGAGCAGCAAGATTGCCGATTTCAGTTTTTTCACCACACCACGCACAACATACACTTTGGTTAGAGAAGACTTGGACTTATTGTAAAGGTTTTCTTGTTGAAAGTCGTGGACAGTGGGATGCAATTTTAATTCAATTCAGTGGCATAGGCTTTAGAGTGAATATTTTGAATGCCTCTTTAGGCTAAATGCAATTTTTTGCACGAAATAATTCGCTATAAGATTTTACACTTTCTCATTGAACACAACACTTTTTGACACAGTTCCAAACTTTCTTGTAGTGTTGCGCTTAGGGTTTCTTGTCAAGTACAATCTATGGCGGCTAGTACGAAATAATTGTACTTCAAAGTACCCGGTGCGGTAGGTAACAAACATGTATAAATAATCTATTACAGTAGATTTGCATTGAATATCAATGGGCACATTCAAAAACTTATGTCGTTTTAAATTGGTTTCACTCGGGATTCACTCATTCTGAAATCCAATGGAACAAAAAAACTGCTTCTGGTTGAATCCCCGACTGTATTGGTAAAACGCCAAAAAGGAAGGCTTGCATAAAATACACAAATTACACTTGTGTAAGTGCTTCTTGATGTGGATTCTGACTTCAAATCGAGAAGCGGATTTCTCTTCTCAGAATCACCGGAAGAGTATTTTTTGTACCAAAGGAACGGTTTCAGAAGTGAATTTTTCGATTCTGGACTCTCCCGGACGCTTCTTTTTGCCCAATGGAAAACGTCATTAGTTATCTGGAATAGATGGAACCTGTTTTCTACGTCAGCCACATAATTATGCGAACTGTCAACTTAGTACTCAGTCACGAATTTCTTGACTAGATTCGTTGGCTACCCCTCCATAAACGTCAACTGACACAGCTGCCCATGTGACCAATCAAGGCCAATCAAAACTGAAGCTAAGATTAGACTGTATGCCAATTAAGCATATGAATGCCAACAGGCAAATGACCAGATTAGCTGTCAAATGACCAAAATGCCAGGATTATCAAAACTGTATATCAGACTATATGACCAAAATTACCAATATGGTCATATTTGCCTTGATGGTCATTTAAGGCATTTGTTGTTTATAACCAAATGTTGTAGTAGGGTAATGCTGTTAAGAAAAACAAAGCAAAAAAGGGATCCGATGTGTACGACTTGTGACATCGTAAATTCCTGGTCTGATCTCGACGGATGAGATGGTCTGACCATTCGCCTTTAATCTGATTTGTCGGACGCTTCCTCGCCCTGTCAACTTTTGCTTCCTCCTTAATCCTGGCATCGCTAGAAGCTTCGATTGAGCTTCCCAAAGACATGTAGATGGTTGTTCCACAAAACGAAAAGGAAACACACAAAAGAACTTAAAAGGGTAAAATAACAAACAAAATAAATACACCAAGTAAATTATATTCAAACCAATGAAACTACATAACAAATATTAACAAAAATACATATTACTAGGTATATCACAAACCAAATAGATAGCAAACAATTTCTACTCAAACAAAATTTCACAACAGGAAAAAAGTATAAATAAAAACTACTAGAAAAGGACAAACCACAAAATAAACTTAAACAAATTACAAAGAAAAGACAATTGAATAATTTACAAAAATTATAGATCATTGATTCAATAATCTACAAAAAAAGAGAACGAAAATAAAAATTAATCCCAATTGCACAATTCTCTATCACCGATGACAACAAAAAAATTCTTGTTCCATCAAAAATGCCAGAAATGCCACAACGAAATTTCAATAAAGTGCATATGGGCATATAGGCTTTATGCTGGCATTCGTGCTTATTGTCCCATTACACTAGGTCTGTTCCTTTACTTTTAAATCTTACGAATTTTTACTTATTCTTACGAATTTTACTCAAATGCCATTCCCTAACTCGAAAAATTCGTAAAAGAGAGCGTCATCGAGAGAGCAAGATATTACCCCTCCACTGAGAATCTTACGAATTTTTACTCAACAAATTTCTTTGCGTAAGAATTGAACAACTGTCAGTCGCCTGAAAATTGACAGCTGATTTGAATTTGTTGTTCTTTTTGGCATGAACTATCTGTCATTTTTCATAGGTTACTACAAAAGCGTTCCTTAACTTTTGCGTAAGTTTTCCTCTTTGAGAGAGAATTTATCCCCTCCACAGGCATTTTGACAGTCTTTTCCATTTTTACTACAAAAGTAAAGGAACAGACCTACTATATGCTATTTTGGCATTTTTATCTGTCAAAATCAGTCTGGTCATATGTGGCATTTAGGTCATTAGGGCATATGGGATATGCCCATTACACTGTATGACCATATTTTGACAGAAGAACCGTCAGAAATTGGCATTTTATGACCACTTGGCATACCGTCTAATCTTACCTTGAGATTCATCAAGTCAGTCAGCTGTCAGACTTATTAAACTAGATACTTGAACGTTCCCAATATAATGTATTTTATCACTCGAAATAGTGTTTAATTTTGTGGTGCCCGGTGTCCTCTTTTTAGCAGAAACTCCTGTGTACGGAACCACAAAACTGATGTCGTTTTCCATTTTATTTATTTCATTAGTTTGAAATTCAGTGAAAACAAGTTCTGTTAAATTATTGGTAAAATGTCAAAAAATACGTAGTTTGATGATGGATTTCATAAAAATATAGTACTAGCAATTTAGGTATAATTTTTCCCATCTGATGGTACTGATTATAACAACAGTGTTTGTGGAAACCACGAAACCATAAAAATCGTATATTTCAACTCGACAGCACCATTTACTACAATTAATCTAGGAAGTTCCCAAAAATGCTTTTAGCTGTCAATTGACGAATTGACAATTCGCAGGTATATTTGACAGATTGTAGATTTGAAGTGTGTAAACTGAACGTTTTGGAATCGTGTATTTTATTTTTCCGAAATTTTTCAAATAAAACTCTCTCTAGAAGGAATAGAAATAAATTTGAACGACGACTTTAACCATTATGTCTGACGATGAGGATATTACTTACGTAAAACGTTCAAAAAACATCCACTATGGATCTCTGGAAGAAACCGAGCGCAACCGGCAAGCTACCCTGGAAGACATCGAATCCGATGAGGATACTTATGAGCCTGAACAAAAGAAAGCACCAATTCCTGTCGCAGCTCCTGCTCCGAAAATTGACGATGACTACTATGATATTGAGACTGAAGTATCGAAAGATAAATTAGCACTTCTTGAAGAGTTCGAGAGGAAACGCCGTGCGCGCCAAATAAATGTAAGTACAGATGACGCTGAAATCAAGAAGAACCTGCGTCAGTTGAATGAACCCATTTGCTATTTCGGAGAAGGACCCGCAGAGCGGCGACGTCGTTTAAAGGAATTGCTTGCTAGCTTGGGTGAGAACGCCATCAAGCAAAAACAAACCGAGGAAGAAGAACGTAAACAGCTGCAAAAGGAACAGGAGACAACGTGGTACCATGAAGGCCCTGAATCTTTGCGCGTGGCCCGTTTTTGGATAGCAGATTACTCACTGCCTAGAGCGAAACAACGCTTGGAAAAGGCTAAGAGTTTGCTGGAGCTGCCCAGTGCAACAAGAGCTGGACGAATGGTAGAACTGCAAAAACGACTACAATCGTTGGCGCCTCTTTGCAGTCAGGTGGGTGATACTCGACCTGTAAGTGGATGTGCCTTCAATTCCGACTCAACTATGCTGCTAACCTCGAGCTGGTCGGGTTTGTGTAAATTATGGTCTGTGCCAGATTGCGCTCTAAAACAGACGCTACGTGGTCATGCGAGCTATGTAGGTGGTGTTTCATTCCGGCCAAAAGTGAGCGCTGATGACACAAATGTCGTTTCGATGGCTTCGGGTGGACATGATGGTGCTGTCAAGCTTTGGTGTTTTGGTAGTGAAGAGTCTATCGCCGACATAACTGGACACATGCCGAATAGGGTTTCGAAGCTGTTATTTCATCCGTCAGGGCGATTTCTGGCGACCGCATGCTACGACTCCTCGTGGCGGCTGTGGGACTTGGAGCAGAGAACCGAAGTTCTCCATCAGGAGGGTCACGCCAAATCGGTGCATTGCCTTGCATTCCAAACAGATGGCAGTGTAATCGTCACTGGTGGGCTTGATGCATTCGGCCGTGTTTGGGATCTGCGAACAGGACGCTGTATTATGTTCCTTGAGGGTCATCTGGGCTCAATCTTTGGCGTAGACTTCTCACCAAATGGCTATCACATTGCTACCGGTAGCCAGGATAACTCGTGCAAAATATGGGATCTCCGTCGACGACAGCCTGTGTATACGATTCCTGCACACACAAACCTCATTTCAGATGTAAAGTACGAGCAAGATGGAGGGAACTTCTTGGTAACGAGTAGTTATGACTGTACGACAAAGATTTGGTCGAACAAGACCTGGCAGCCGTTGAAAACTCTACAGGGACACGATGGCAAAGTGGTGAGCGTGGACATTGCTGGTAATTCTCAGTACATTGCGACGACGTCTTTCGATAGGACCTTTAAACTTTGGGCCCCAGAAGGATGAAAATTTAACTATGTAGTCCGTGGGAGCATACTTTTAACTTATATTGCATTTTTGTTACTGGCTGGTTTTTGTAAAACGTTGTTAATCGTTGGCGATGTAAAGTAGCGGATATCTGTGAAACAAATAAAGCAGAACAAAAGTACCTTGGAAACGTTTTTAGTCAAATCAAAGTATTACTGTTTTTATTTTATCTAATTTGGTGAATCTACAGCCGAGGGAGGGCGTAGTAGAGGAAGACCGCGCCTCATGTGGCGCACGCTGGTAAAAGGGAACCAACTAAGCGTGCGAAACTGTAGACAGTTGGTTAAAGTTCGTGCTGGTAGGAGACGCTTGTTGGCTGAGGCCCACGTCCACCTCAGACTGTAGCGCCATTTTAAGTAAGTAAGTAATTTGGTGAATTATATAATGTCTGCACACACCAAACATCGACAGCGAACATGCCAAATGAGAATTTGCTTGATTTGTGAATAAATAATGAAGTCTATAGCCAAAGAGTAATCATTCAGAAAGCATCCTATTATGGGCTTAAAAGAACCAAACCGTCTAGTTACTTATTGTCTACGTGAATTAGTTTATTTGCTTAAATTTTAAATGTTTCTCAACGCGAAGAACAATAAGTAATATTTCAAAAAGTTTGAAACATGAAACATTCCGTATTGATAGAGAATTATAAATTAGTAAGCTATTAGTTTTTCGATTTTCAAAACTCCACCTTCTTTTCGAAAGGTAAACTTATGAAAGTAAGAAAACATTTTTCTTATGTGGTTTCCAATTTAGCTTCTTTAATTCTAATTCTCCTATTCCTACATTTCTCCTTCAGGGAGTATTTTCATCGTTAATCTAAACTTTGTTCTGCTGAGATTGATCAATTTTTCAGACTTCGTCCGATGTGAAGCGGGCCGTTTAGTTGTGACCGTTTTGTGGCACTTTTATTAAAGTTTTTTGTTTAAAAAAAAACATCCTTCTAGCCGGATTCTTGCCCTGCCCTCTTTTCTTTCTCTATATTCCTAAATTCTTCCGTGGGGGTGTGTAATTTTGTTTTTCCTAGCCAGTTCATTAAGTTTTTGTTGGCATTCCCACACAAGTTTTGATTTAACGATGTAGGAATTAAAATAAATAAATAAATATTTTGGCGCGACAGGTCTATGGGACCCAAGGCCTTGCTTCTCACAACCATTCGTTTTGTGTGGTTTTTCAATTTTTGGGACAAATGGAAGGGATCTACAATTTTACGCCGAGTCCAAACGGCTAATTGAGAAGCTCATTCATGACAATTTTACTCTCGGATGTTTGTCAGACGTTCGCAAGAAGTGGCGCAGTGGAAAAAAACTTAAGATGTAATTTGGTTCTTTCGGGATTCGACCCTGGGACCCCTCGCTTATTAGCCCAACATACTACCACTAAGCCACTGCGCCATCCATGTAGGAATTAGGTGCCACAAAAGCAGCCGTCATATAGCTATATCACAGTTGGTTACCAGACCTCACCTGTCAAGGTATATCTGGAAACATCTGTCTTTGGCATAGATTTCAGCCTGAAAGATGCTAATACTTTTGCCCGTTGTTTCAGAATATTTGTTTTTAGGCCCAAATACTCCTGCTGCAGTTCCCTCATCAGTTCTTGACCCATCTTTGTACCACTTTGTATGCTTGCTGAATTGTGGATTCATTGCTCCCCGTACCCTCACTGGTTTTAAAAATTGTATTTGTAACTAAATTCAGTGGTTAAATATGCATAAACGCTTCCAGTGCAGCTATATGCGCATGGTACGTAGCACCCGTAACAGCAACGCAAGCTGTTCTTTGCTCCCTGGTCGTCAACATTTATACACTAACCCCAGTGTGGTTTCAAAAAAAGTAAATCAAAACCAAATATTGTCTGTACATTGTGTGTATTTTTTTTTTGGTAAGCGAAATCCTTTACATTTTTGTTAACAATTTACGTCTCTATATCTACATTGTTATTTCTTAATTGCAATGTATGTATATAAAAAGAAAAACAAAATTGGTTTTAGTTTTTCCCTTTTGTTTTGTAAATCATTTTAAGACATTGAATTTTTATGAATGTATAATATATATCTTTTTTAATGTAATGTAATTTTGGTGAGATTTAATTTTGTATACACTAGTAATTTCGTTATTAACAAATATAATATATAATACATAAATGACGATCTTAATTTTTTGCTTAAATTGATAACAAAAAATGTAAAACTTATATCATAATTTTATACAAAAAATATTTTTTTTAGTTTTTAAAAGCTATCCATAGGTACGTACATTTAATATTGTGTATTTTTTTTATTAGATACTCCAAAATCCTTACATAAATACAATAACTATAATTATCTATAACTACGGGTAATTTTCTTTGCATACAAAAAAACTGTGTGTGTGTATAAATCTACAGAAACAATATAAGGAAAAAAAGAGTTAACAAAAAAAGGATTGTAAAATTAATTAAACTTAAATTTAAATATATATATGTATATGTATGTAATATTGAACTAAAATTTAACTACCACAGATAGGTTGCAATATTATTCTCTACAAAAATCTACAAAGGTTTCACACTAAAATGTATGGATCAATATTATAGGTTTGTGTTTTATGTTATAAACCATTTAAATTTTCCTGTTTGTTGCTAAATTGTAAATTTATGTTGAGATTATTATTGTTTTTTGTTGTTGTAACATTTTATAAACATGTATAGGATATTATATAACTTGCTACATATATATGTATATGTTTATATTGGGCAATGTTGTTTCATTTTGACGTTTTAGATTTAAAGAATGGCTTGAGGTCATTTGCTGGTTTCTTATATTATAATAATAATTGTTGCTTGCAAAAGAATATCGCACTTGAATTGCAATATTAGACTGTTGTGTCAGGCGCCGTCATTGGTTTTTCACTTTCGACATCTGGCTTGGCTTCCTCTTCTGGAGTTATATCGATGCGATGCGCTTTAGACCAAACAACTAGATCCATGATGAAGGCTAGAAACATTATGCCAGCCGTGATGCCTGTGTGTAGAGAAGAGATGGAAATATTTATAGTTTCTTTTCAATGAAAGGAGGAAAAATCTAAGTGAAGAGATGACATCTCGATGCATAGGGTAACCTATTCCAAACCATAAACGAATAGATCGTGAGTTCCCGTGCACCAAGCTCTTCATTTGCACATTTTTAAATCTTTAAATTTGGTTCGACACCAAGAAATGAGAGTGATTTTAGAATAGCGATTTTTTTTAAGTGCTGAGAATGCCATCTGTTGTAGAAAGTTGAAAATAGTTTGAATATATCGTTATTTTGCGCAAGCATAGCTAGTTTCTACAATGTAAAAAAAAGCAATGGCGGGCAGAGGTTTCATACTTCCACCGCACTGAACCAAAAGGGCTAGCGCTTATGTTTGCTTCATTTTTCTTCGCAGGTTTGTATGAAATTTGTAAATCGTTCTATAGAATTCTTACGCATTTTACTCAATTGTCGTTCCTCTACTCGAACAATTCGTAAAAGAGAGCGGCTTCGAGAGAGCAAGATATTTCCCCTCTTACTAGTTTTTACTCAACAAATTTCTTTGCGTAAAAATTGAACAAACTATCAGTCGCCTGAAAATTGACAGCTGATTTGAATTTGTTGTTCTATTTGTTCACTCCCATTTATGAACTATCTGTCATTTTTCACATGTTACTACAAAAGCGTTCCTTATCTTTTGCGTAAGTTTCCCTCTCTGAGAGAGAATTCATCCCTTAAACTGTCATTTTGACAGTTTTTTTTCCATTTTTACTACAAAAGTAAAGGAACAGATAGCTATTTGGTTTAGGTGCGTTCGAATGATTTATATTTTTTTGCAAATAACTGCAAATAACGATTGACAGCGCATTTTCAGAACAGGAATTTGGAAAAATACGGTTAAATGAGTAGGTATACAACTCTCAATCTACATACAGAAGAATCACATGTAACATAATGAAAACATACCCAAAAAGTTGTGCCTAAATGCCTCCACATCATACAGCGAACAAGCTCCATGCTTGCCACAGACGGTTTTCCACACCAAACAGGCTGAATCGACCACAGCCCCATATATGATTGGACAAGGAACATTACCAAAAAGGCCAATCGCCGATTGTATCACTCCCATCGCCATTGCTTTGTCTAAAATTAAAAATCAAAAATTATCAAATATTTGAACAAACTATCCAACGTACCCTTTGGATGTGTACACCTCATGACAAGCAACATACTGCCAACTTCCGAGGTCGAGTGCATAAAAACGCATCCCGCAAATATCAAAATGAACAGTACAAAGTTCTTACAACTGCTGTCACAATAACCACTAGTTGCTTCGTGGTTCTTCGCGTCCAGTGGCAAATGAGGAATGCATTCACAATTCGAGTACACGGTTCTATTGTCCCGCATCTCATATGACGTACACCCAGCATGACACGACGAGAAGTATGTCTTTCCATCGCTGCCACAAATCGGGGCAAATTTCTCCATATCACATGTACAATTGAGATTGCAGGTTGGCTCAAATACCGCCGTTCTTTGTTGGTAAATAAAAATAAATAATTAAATTGACTGTCTATAAAACAAAGGAAATTTCACTAACGTTTGATTGGAGCCCTGGTTGAGGCCAGCAAAATCACTCATATTGCAGCCGACAAACATTAGGACAACCATTCCACATGCGTACACAAATGCAGTGAAAGCAATCCATGCTGCCACCGACTTGGCTGTCGGTTTCATCTTAAGGATTACAATTCCAGAAATCACTATTCCGAAACCCATTACAAGGATGCCACCAAAGGCAGCGATCAGGTTTGCATCAGCTGCCGGTAATCGAAATTGTGTCTCAAGGTACTTTGGTAGGAACGTGGTTAGCCCGGCTATTGGCAGTAAGTGAAAAACGCAAGATGCTGTTCGAAACATTAGAATATCATTGCTCAACTGTCGGCGTACTGTTTTTGGAAAATCTATAGAAGATGCGTTAACAATTAGAGTTGAAAAAATTAATTAGTGGAGAGCTGCTTCTTACCTCTTAGTCTTGGCTTCTCCTCTGGCTCGGAGAGGGCTGATTTCTCCACAGCTGGATCTGGGATGCGTCGTCCACTTAGTTGCTTTGGGAAGCTAAACATCGCAATGGAAGCCAACATCATAAGGCTTCCAATAATAACCGGACCTGGATGGATGAAAAGGAATACAATTTAGAACAATGCCATTCTATGTCATTCAAAATAATGAGTAGTTAGTGTGAGATGTGAGTTCGATTAGAAAGGGTAAAAAGTGGCAGCACATCGACTGCACCAAAAGATTCTGGCGATGTTTTATTGGGCGCCATTTTCAGTTTAAACAAAGCTTTTAAGGCTCTACAAGCAACTCGATTAAATTAATTTTTTTTTTTAAGGTACAGAACAAGTTACAACTCTATTCTACCTATTTATAATCGAACAGAGCTTTTTACCGCATGCAGGTGGACACGTTTGGATACCTAGTCCATGTAAAATGTCAACCAAGTAGATTTGCCTGGACTATGGGCACATTCAAAAACTTTGTTGTCTTAAGTCGACTAGATTGGTTTGGAGTAGATGAAGGCGGAACACAAAGACTAGATTGGTCGGGTCACTTTTCCTTCGTCAATCACATATGCGAACTGTCAAATTAGTATCTATTCAGTCACGAATTTCTTGACTAGATTCGTCAGCTACCCCTCCATAAACGTTAACTGACACAGCTGCCCATGTGACCGATCAAGGCGAATAAAAACTGAGATAGAGCACGTCAGTCAGCTGTCAGACTTACTGAACTACAAAACCGAACGTTCTCAGTGACTCAATAGTTTTTTTTCTAACAATTTCTGACTCGCAACTCTCCCGATGCTCTAATAACTTCTATTCTCTGCCGCACAAACTCAACGGATAAGACTGCCATTACCTGCTTTGTGTGTACGTACTGACTCTGCTGCATGATCAGATAAGAATAAGAACTACGTGAAGCGCAAAATGTTGCCTAAGACCTCGTCAACCTAACCACCGAGGGCTAGTACAAAATTTGCAATCAAGTCAAGTACTGCATTATGACAGAAGGACTACTACTTTTATATGAGGTTATGTTATATATTAATAATTTCAACAATACGTATAACAATAGAAGAATTAAAAATAAATGATAGAAGGAAAAACAACGGACCCTACGGTGTTTCATTTGTGTGCTGCTGCACGAAAGTAGCAATTTTAAATAACTGTTAATTTTGAAAACACTCATATCCAAACAAAGAAACATGACCTGTAAAGTTATGTATACATACATTTGCTTTGTACTTACCTAACCACCAAGCGCCAATCCACCGTGGATCTGTTGCGTCAAAATCGGGCACTGTGAAGTTCACATACCATCGCGTACAGAAGGATCCAACTATGAATCCTGCCGTCGGTCCAAGAATACGTACTCCAATGGTAATAGCTACAAAAAGGTTAAATTAACAACCGAACAAACACACAAATTCCAGCAGCTTACCCAAATAAATTGGCGAATGCCGGCTGGCAACATTATCATCAATGTACGGTATTCCAAGAGTGGCAACCGCTGTCTGGCCAATTCCAGAACTCAGCAAACTCACAAAAAATATACACAACACAATGACGGTGATTTTCGAGTGTGACGCCTGCTCCAACTTGACATCCTCTTCACATTCCACATTCGAGTTGTGCGATCCATTGCCCGATACCAGGCACAAGTTCAAACTATTATCCGAGCTCATAGAGCCCAAAGTATACCCCAGTCCGCCAGTGAAATCAGTGGAATTGAACAAGTGCTGCTGTGATGTTAGAGATCTAAGTCCCTGATGGCCACCCGTTGGCGGACTCACAGCGCCACTCATAAATGCGGTCGACTGCATAAGCTGTTTGCCGAAAATAAAATGCGGCAACGCACACGAAAACGAGGCAATTGCAAAAATCACCATTCCGCATGCAATCCACCTGGGCCGATGACCACGCCCAGCAAAGTACGTCAACAGCATAGCCGTGCTTATCTGGCCCATCTCACTGGCACTTAGCAGCAGTCCAGTTGTCCGCGACTTAATTTGGAACAATTTCTCAATAGTGGTTATCACACTGACGAAATACGTCATGTACATTCCCTGCAGGACCCACGCCAGCAGAAAGATCACCATAAACACATGTGTCGAGGCGAAGCTTCGCGCCCATCGCGGCTTGAAGCCGAACAGGCCACAGCTCGAGGTAGAGTCCACTTCGGGTAGGTCGACACCATCATCATCGCTGATGGGCTCATCGGATCGCGTCGTATTAATTTGCGGGCTGTACAGGCTGCCCGTCAGTGGATCCTGTTCATCATATTTATCCGAGAGTCCCAAACCGTTCTTTCCGTTCATCATTGAGCCGTTATTGTTGCCCTGCACTATATGCATACCATTTTTTATATTATTGATCTCTTCCGAGTCCTTCCATTCGTTGTTGTTGCTAGGACTGTACAGCACTGTCGTCGGATCTGGCAGTGAAGAGTCTGTCGTCTGCAGGAGTGGCGACCATACGTGTGCTGTGTCATGTCTTGCGTTTCCATTTAATCCATTGCTGTTGCCATTACTGTTGCCATTGATACTGTTCGTAGCGGTTCCGTTTTTAGTTCCATTCTGAGTTTTACCATTGCGATGTTGATCAGCGGTTTCATTGTTTTGACCCGACGTTGGATGCATATTAAGCCACTTTTTCCTTTTTGTGTTCTTCAGATCGATTTCTAGTATTGATGGTGTATTTGGTCCCTCATTCTCAGGACTCATAGCAAGGAGACTTGTACTTTATCAAGAGGTAGTTGGTTTTCCTGAGTTTAATTACTTTCTGCAAACACAAAAAAGAGAAATCAAAATTAGTTTTGGAATTTAATTGAATTGAAAATGGGAAATAAAAATGCACCTACTGCTTTCGACTTTCACTATATTCCTAATCGCTTTCAATTAAAAAGTGAATTGCGCTCCAGCGTTTTACCTCTGGGCCTTATCGTACTTTTCGCCCAAGGTCCTTGAAAATCAACTGGTGAGAGTGAGTACCAGTGTTATCAGCAGTTTGGTCAAAAATAACGCGAATTTCTGCGTATTTGCGAAATGCAAACACAAACCAATATGGAAATGCTAAAATTCAACTGGGGTTAATTGTGGTATACCCTATGACAAGCGTACGTCGAAATTTCAGATGTTTTAACATGTTTTTAACATGTTTTTAACAGAAAATAGAAAAGATGTAAATACAACAAGCTAAATTTGCAGGCTAAAAAATAATGTGCCAATATTTCCATAAGCGATCTTTCTGTCAGATTTCTCAAAATGAAGTCAAACTTCAATCCCGCAGGCCGCAGGCAAGATCTTAGCTCCAACAATAAAAGGCATCCCTTCCCAAGTTCAATTCCCAAAAGTTCTTTAAACTACTTTCTACTAAATGTCAAATCGGAGTCAAAACTGCCATAAGCTTTGAAAACGTTCTAGTTCTTTTTTATCAATTTTCTTTTTGCGTAGTTATAATCAGAGGAAATATGACATTTACCGAATATTGGCCTTAAATTACAAGAACAAACGCAACGTTCTTATAAACACAACCCAAAACAACGACGGGACAAACAAACATTTTTAACAAAATTTCAGCGGTAGTCTCGTAGTATAGCAACCAAAAATATCTTCCGTAGTTGTTTTTTTGCTGTAAATTGCAGCAAAAAACATGTAAAGAAAAAAAAAACACATGGTTGGCCTCCAAAACAATAGATGGCGCTTAATTCAAGAAGAAAGCCATTCTTACATCCTTCCATTCCTCTTTAATTGGATTTTTGTGGGTGTTTGTTAATATTTGACAAATAAAAAACGAGTCTATAATATCCGGTGAAGTAGGCGTCGTTGACATAAGTCGCCATCTTTCAGATCATCATTTTAAGAGACCCATTCTGAAGATATCTATCTATCACTCCACCATAGAAGCACTTGCAATATAATAAAAATTCGAACCAGTAATTGAAGTAAAAAGACCTAGATCTCTTGGCTTACTGTTTTTTAGATAACATTACTCAAAGCTACAAAAAGCTTCTCAAAGCTGTTCCCTCACAAGTGGCTTTCCTAATGTTTACAGCAGAGATTAATGATTCCATTATCTTTGGTTTACAGTAATATTTACACCGAAATGGAAATCTAGTAAACTAGAGAGACAACTAGAGAGCAAATCACTTCAACAGCGAGAGTTACGAAATCTCCATAAGAAATAAAAAATTATGTTCTACAATTTTTTAAAAGTGCTTGACAGCTGATATAAATTGCAGTTTCTTATACAAATATGAATTCGTCTCCATATCGTATTCGTATTTGTTCTTAGAGAAAGCAAAATACAGAGTAACATTGTCGTTAGTTGTTACTACCTCCCTTCCCTTCTTGGCTTTCCTTTCTACTTGTACTGAAAAATTCGTCAAATATGTAAAAACAACTCTTTGGAATATAATTATATGTGTCAAAATCGGTTATAGCAAACTCGTTGGGGCTGGAGAATTTGTTCGTTGCATTCGTTAATTACTCTCAAAAACAGAATGCAAAATTCGAATAAAAAAATGTGCACGACTGGATCGCTCGAAACTTTTCCGTTCATGTCATCAGTTTGGCTGGTATATTTTTATTTTATTATTGTTTATTATAGGCTATAGAACAAGATTTTTTAGATTGGTGATTGGGATATTATGTATAAGAATTCAGAGGTTTGTTTTTGAATTTGCAAGTCAATGGACGTGTTTGGGGGTTGCAAATGAAGTGCGGGTTTCTGATTGTCTTAACTCTAAGTGGTTGCAATCATTTTAAGGTTCATCTTTTTCTTTAATATTAGTTGCAAAATGAATCGTTTTAGTCGTTTTCATGTATAGGTAAACCAAAGAAAACGAAATTCTCAAAATATGCATTTTTTCAAAGCCCTTCAGTAAGCCCTTACTGTAAGCCCGCACAAACTCCAAATCCGAAGTTTGAAAGAAATCCGTCTAGCCGTTTGCGCTGTGGACCTCAGGAAAGGACTGACAGATGTAATGTCAGATTTGATTAAAATCTCGAGTTCGATTTTTTGTACGAATAAAATACCTTTCTGCTACTACGTATATGAGAAAGTTAAAAACAGCAAAATGCACGAAATTTGCAACACCTACTTAAAATTTTGTTTATACTGTTCGTTGTAAGCGGCAGGTTTTAAAATATTTCATTTGCGCAGTGGCTTAGTGGTAGTGTGTTGGGCTACTAAGCGAGGGGTCCCAGGTTCGAATCCTGAAAGGGCCAAATTACATCTTAAGGTTTTTTTCCACTGCGCCACCTCTCGCGAACGTCTGACAAACATCCGAGAGTAAAACTGTCATGAATGAGCTTCTCAATTAGCCATTTGGACTCGGCGTAAAATTGTAGATCCCTTCCATTCGTCCCAAAAATTGAAAACCCACACAAAACGAATGATTGTGAGAAGCTAGGCCTTGGGTCCCACAGACCTGTCGCGCCAAAATTTGTATTTATTTATTTTTATTTAAAACTGTTCGTAATAAGCGACAATTCGTTGTATCGTTAAAAGCGATATTCGTCTAGTACAATCTGTATGAACCTCTGTCGGGACTTCAAGATAAGTTCGCAACGACCGATTATGATATGACCATAAACTAAGTATGAAATAGACTGACAGCTTTCCTACGTCTCCCCGATTTCAACCGCATATTTGGGCCCTTCCCCTCTCTCTCAATTTCACTGTCTGTGAATACGTGTGAAAGGCAAAATTGCGGAAGCAAGGTGAAGTGTAGGCTGTTTTTTTTCAAGTATATGTGAACCCCTTTGATTAACTCGGGCACAAAACTTGAATTCAAACTGGGCTACATCGAAGGTCAAATTCAGCTTGTGTTGTATGCAATCCCTCTTTTTTCCCCGGAACTGACAGTTTATTCCATAGTTAGTTTATGATTATGACTGTATCTTCAAAGTTTGTTCGGTGAAAATAAATAAGAAAGAAAAATTTAGCATACACCTACTAGATACACAATTGCTTGAAAGTTTTTCGGAAATTGTTTCAATTAAAAACATCTTTAGTGCAAAATATTTGTTTGTCATTTTTTATGAACGTCATAGAAATGTTTATATTGGTCTACAGAAGAGCCATATTCAGTCGCCTCCGTAAAATTTGAAAAACATTGTCAAAACTTTCCTTGCGAAAATATTCCCCAGAAAAATGTATTATGGCTATAGGCCAGAATGCCTTGACTATATAGAAACGCATAAGCCACAAAAAGTTTGTTCTTCCGCATGGGTTCCAGCGAATTGCAGCCGATTTTTACGACGGTTTCTTAGATGAACTCAGGGGAACTAAAAGCGGATGAAGTGCGAATTGCATCATTTGTTTCTGTTGTTTATAATCATTTAATTTGCACTTAAATAGTAATTAAAAATGGGTAATTAAAAAAAGCATACCCTATTTAGAAGTTATAAAATAATATGACAATAACAAAAAAGCTACACAGATAATGCACATGCATATGTGTGCAATCTACATTTTGCACTGTAGCTATTATCAGGCCCGCAGTATCTTATCTTTTAGCTATAGCTGTATAAAATATTGCAAAAAAATTAAAAAAGGAGATCACCGACAACATTTTTCCTCGAAAAACAAAAAACACCACTAACAAGAAGAGTGCAAGTAGAATATTCCACTAAAATGCGCATTGACCCTTGATAACATTTTAATTGAATTGAAATAAAAAAAATTCTACAATCACTCAGTTAGCCTTGAGATAAATATATGTTTATACATTTTGCACCTATTTTGCCCCAGTACAACACAACCGCAAGAAACAAATTGTAAAATAATGATTACTGCATGTCGGATGTTGCACATACGCCATCGAATAATATAATAATTAAAATGTGATAAGAATGGAATCTTTTTTTGTATACAAGTAAAAAACGTTATTTGGACTAGGTAATATAGAAATTGAAAATGGAATTATAAAAATTTGAAAGCAGAACAACAAAATGTTTAATATTTGTTTGGCAATTTGTTTTCTCGTTAATGATTTTTTTTTTTGCTTTTTTTCTGCGCAAATTTGTATGTACTCGTAGGTATAAGCTATAAGGCGTTCTTAAATAGCAAATGATGTGAGGTGAATCACCTGGTTCTTTAAACGAGTTGGGTAGCCTTGGGTTGTTTCTTATTTCGTTTTTTTTTTTAATATTATTAGGAGTGTGGTCTATCTAATATGTGTTTGGAAATAAATAACGTGATTTGTTTACAATCGAGTTTGAGCCGTGTGCAGTTGGTACTCATGCGTACATGGAAGTATTGTATGTTGTTATACCTTTTATTTTTACTTTATGTGTCAATTGAAAAAGTATTAAAAGTCGATTTTTAAAGTTATTCTAACGTTGTTTTTCGTTTTTTCGTTGAGTAAATCGGTTCCCCTTGTGTTTATAAAGAAATGTGCACGAGTTAGTAGCTGGTACACAAAAATGTTGCGTTACTGTTGAGTAACCAATTTTGACACAGCGTTTATTAATACAGGGGTTCGTGAATAAAAATTGAAGTCGCGATTCAAATTCAAATAACTAGGATTGTAATTACCAAAATATCTGAATAAAATATATTTATATATATTAAGACCATTGTACCATGGTACTTGGACCGTGGAGAAGTCAAAGTCTCTCAATGTTAACTTTGGAATTAATACAAATACAAGGGTAACTTTTTGACAGGAGAAACATAAGAATGTACTTCCCAAGAGGAGTACTATCTTTACGAATAATTAACTATCAGAATTACATTCAAAAAACCACTTAAATAGGGAGTATCATGATGGATTAGATGTGTGAAGGGTCCATTAAGAGGACAGTGGCGGTGACACAATGTTTCAAGCTTAAGGTATGCCTTTTCCATTTTTATTTAAAAATCAGGAATGATAAAATAACAACTTGAAACTGATTAAAAATATCTCAGAAGTAGGTTAAAAATGCTTTTATAACCACGTAGGTATAACTTTTCTTTATTTGTGTTTGAAAAAAAAAAACAATGAGACTGACTTGCTTTTTTTGCGCAATAGTTAAAACTTCATTAAAACACCATTGCGCTTAAACCGCCCAGCAATTTTAGGTTTTTTGTCTATATAAGGGGAATTAAGTAAAAAATCTTATGACAAATATACTTGTACAAGTCTGGGAAGTGAAAAATGAATCACATCAGAAATATAAAACAATCTGTCAGGAGCCAAGGGTTGCTTCTCAGTTCAAGCAAGAAACTTTATTATCTACTTATAGTTTTTCCTTATGTATCAAATCGCCTTGCTTAATTGCAATAATATTTAAGGAATTACAATGTTCCATTGAGATATACACCAGATATTAAGTCTGTTTACAATATCTTACGAAGTTTAACTAAATCCCTTACCTAGTGCTCTATAAGAAAAAAAACGTCATCTTTAAAAATGAATTGAACCACAATTGCAGTTGGTTTTGGTAACCTGTTTAATGGAAAATGGAACAAATGAAACAAAGGTTTCCTACATTGAACAACAAACTTAGTAAATTTGTTGTTCAACCAGTTTCCGTACTCTATTTTGGATCTCCAAAAGAAAATGTTTATTCTCCTACCAAATTTGATATATTTTGAAAATTTACCGAAAAAAAGAACCTGGGACATTTTTTGGACCCACAGAACTAGAAAATACACTTAATTTTGTTTATATTTCCTTTCATTCAATAAATAAATTAGCTCTCGAAAATTATGATAGTTTTTTTTTTGGCAACAACGCCAGAAAATATTTTATATAAGATGCTTGCTTTTTTTCCAGGAACGACTTTTTTGGCAATCTTCCCGAAATTGCAGGCAATTTTTTCAAATAATTTTCTGTCGTTTTTCCCATTTTAAGAAATGGAAAAAAATCAGTTAGGAAAAAATGTCAGAAATAAAATTGCTCCTTCTTTCTTTTTCGTAAAATTGAACAAAATGTCAGAAAACTACTTTGTTATCCTCAATTAACGCCCACAAGAACTTATCTGCCTGAAGCCGTTCGTAAACAACGTGATCGGTCCAAGGAGTAACACTTTAGGTCAAGAAAGTCCACCATCGATCTTTGCCCGATATATGGGCGAAAACTCAGGAACAACATTTATAGGATATAGGTACATACAGATACAGAGTAATGTCTTATTTTGGCTTCCTTGCCAAATTCGTCCGTTGAAAACTCACCGAATTTTTTCCGATTTCCGACATATTTTCCAAACAAAATTCTGATATTTTTCCCAAATTTTAATATACAAATTTTTTTGGGATTTAAAAAAAAAAACATTTTCTGACATATTTTCCCCCGGTGCGTAATTTCCGTGAGCCAAATATGTATCATGCAAAAAAAGATTAGCACAGCAATAGCAATAGCAATATTTTGATAGCCGCAGTAATTTTTTAGAAATTGCTGGGTTTTAATGACTCACAACGCATAAATTCCGCATTACTGACGTAGAGGTTAGACCTATGTCCTCACTGCGATTTCGCTGTGTAAATGCTACTATAGTGGATATTTTCAGTTGCTTAACTGGGAAACGAACATCAACCGAAACTAAGTACTCAGTCATGAAGTTCTTGACTAGATTCGTCGGTTACTACTCCATAACCGTCAACTGAAAAGGCTGTTTATGTGCTGATCTAGGCCATTCAAACTGACATCAAGTCAGCCAACTGTTACACTTACTAAAACTTTTCTTAAAATCGAATTTTATTATTTTATTGATTGAAATCGATTTCAATGAACAGCTGATTTTCGTTTCTCAAATTTGGAACCCAATAGTTTCACTGATGTGTTCGATTGGGGACTTACGGATACCTAGTTTAGTAAGTCTGACAGCTGACTGACTAGATGGGTTTAAGTTTGTATTGGCCCAGATTGGTCACGTGATTTGTTTTAGCAGTTGAAGTTTATGGCAGGGTAGCCGACAAATCTAGTCAAGAGAAGCCTGCGTACTCAGATGACATTTTAAAGTGTCAAAATTCAAAAATAAACAACAAGTTTATGACGTTTTACACAAACTAGGTATACGAACGTCCCCATTCTCAATCTCAGCTGTCAGTTTTGCGTTCAAAGATCAACTCTAACCCCGAAACCTGGAAATCTCTGTTCAACTTCACTGACAGGTCCTTCCACTGCCAGCAATATTTCAATGATTGCTATAACTGACTTGTCAAAAAGTGATTTGTTCCAATGATGCATTTCAATGATAGCTATAACTGGGGCCTTAGCTGAGTGACTGAAGTGTTGTCACACAAAGCTGCACTTTTCTGCTATGGCATGCGCTGATCTGTTCCAGTTTCTTTTTATTAAACACACGTGTACAAGTACAACATTATACAACATATGACAATTGTCATTTTTCAATAAAATATGTGTACTTTTCCTCAACACGCAGTTGGTAAAGATTAAAGAAATGCATTTTATTTGAATTTAAAAATGGAGGTACTCTACAAAGTTATCAAAAATGCTGTCAAGTTGTTGTTGAAAAGATTGTGACATAACGTGTGTGCGATTTATAAAAATATCTATAGAATAGTGATTTAATAGATTGTATAAACTCATTGTAATGTAATTCAGAAATGGCACCATCTCTATGAATACTATACTTGATTTCTCTTTCCTTTCATTTGAATTGTAATTCTTCTTCCATTTTTTTTGTCACTCAAATTGTACTAATGAAATTAATTGAAGTGACAAAGTGCCGAAAATAATCGTTAACTATTTACTCACTCCGTCACGCTACATGCATGCGGCGGCAATTCGCGCTTAATTGCTTCAAGTGGACAAAAGCAAGCACACAAAAAACGTAACAATTTTATTTTGTTTAGACCTTTGATCACCAGAGTAGATAGAGGTTTTTTTTTGTTGTGTCTTTTGTTTGAACTTCAAAATTTCATTGTCAAATCAGAAAACACCATTTGGCCGACCGACGCGGCTAGACCGGTATTTAAACACAATTTGAATAAACAAGCTCAACAGACAGCCTTGCATAAGGCTTAAATTGCATTCAATTCTATTAGATATTATTATTTAGATACAAATACAGATCGTCTGCCGATAGTTTATTTGTTCAAATTTAATAAAAAATAAGAGAAACGACATGAGGTGTGTGTTTCGCACAGTGTGAGCACTCGTAACAGCTGTGCTCGTTATCTGACACTGACCTTAACATTGAACTTGAAACGTATTTTAGTTCGCCACTCAAAACCATATAAGCCAATTCGACCGGCAAGTGAATTGCAAAAAAAAACACCGAACAGCTAAATAAAACAATTTGATTTGTGGTTTTACATATACATATTTGTTTTTGTTTTTGTGTGCGCAAATTGTAGCCGGCAAATTAATATGACAAACTGAGTGCAACGTAAGCGTCAACAAAAAGCGAGCTTAAGGTTAATTCATTGTCTGTCAAGTTAGTTTGAAAAAAGGCGACAACAAAAAAGGAGAAACATAACGTTTCTTGTTTGAGAAAGTGTGAATTGATTTATTGCTTTCTTTATTTTTGGAATAATCATTTAATTAAACACAAATCACAGCGAATTGATAGAAGTTTACAAAGTTGAAGGACAACGGAGAAAAAGGCAGTTGCACAAAATAGGGGAAACGAACTGTGGAAGGACAAGCCGTTGCGATGGTTTTATAGTTTTAATGTTATTTATAAACTTCCTTATTTTTTCAAAAGACATGCAAACACGAAGGTTATCAAACCAACTAAAGAGTAGCATTAAACTTTCGAATATATGTATTGATAATGTGGGGGGAAATGGCTGCATTGACGAATATCAAATCAGAGGCATAACACGCCGGACCCTAAGTCCTTTTTTGCTATTTATCAACTATAAAAAAAACTGACTCCTTCTATCTCTCTTACGAAACAGACGGACCCACATACGAATGTCAATTTTAACACATTTACCTACCTAACTGCTCTATCGATCCCTTTCTTTCTCAAACCTTTCCCTTATCGAAAATAAGTTTTAAAAGCTTGGTGATGAAGCTGGAAGTGTTCTTCCAATCTCCCACTGCCTCTTTCTGGATCTCTTTAGTCTATCTCTCTCAAAAGAAGAATTTTCCCCATATTTGGAAGACCTCACTTATAATCCCGATATACAAAAAAGGAAAAAAAAAATTAACTTTCATAAATACAAACTTTTTGAAAGTATTTTATTTAAAGTCTTAAGCTTTCGTCGCAAGTCTATTATGATTAAATCCATCAAAACGGTTCCAAAATGGACAGCGGAGTAGGTGCAAATACCGTAAGATTCTATAGGCCTTGAGAAACCGCGCCACGCCAGTGTTTTACATGCGGAACTATTTTCTATCCACGAGGCTGCTGCAAAATCAGCCACACTAGATTGGATTTTTGAGACGGAAAAGCCTTTCTGGGGCTCTGACACTGCGGCCTCCTTAAAAGGAGTCTATTGTTCCTTCCCTGATAAGGTCCTAAAGCAATCTTTTCACTCTAGAGGTATTCCGGAAGAAAATGTTCTTCTGTGGAGAAATTTCGGAAATGTTTGTCGATGCGGTCGATTTCCTCGCCGAGGATGTTTTTCCTCAGACGGAAGGGTGCATTCCATGAGTATGTGAAGAGAAGATTCGTCTGCATGAAGGGTCCAATGAGAGGCCAATTGGGTGAGGATGTTTTTTCATGAGGCAATGTCTGAATATTCCTGTTGGGATTCTCATATCTGTAGAGCTACCGGGTGGTCCATCTAGTGGTTTCTTTTTAAATTATACGTTATTTTGACACTGACAGCTGTTTCCCGCTCGAAATCTTGACAGAAAATCAGTATCAAGAGTGTCTTTACGCTTGAACAACGTTGGGAAATATTGAAAACTTATCTCCAAAGTGAGTGCTGTGCGATTTGTGCATCCGCAGAGAGTAACAGTTGGGTGCGGATCGTGGAGTGGTGGCATCATTGGACCGTTTTTCGTTCGAAAATGAGGCTGGAAATAGCGTTTCGGTCAACGGTGAGCGTTAGAGAGCCATGATAACCGACTTTATTTTTACTGAAATTGAAAACATGGATTTGGAGGACCTCGGGTTCATACAGGCGGCCAACTATGTACTTCGATGCTACTTTCGATTCTATTCGAAAGTCAAACAGTTTCAAATAGAACAACTTTCGATTCGAATAGAAACCATCAAAAAGGTCTTGGAGAATTGAAGTGACAGAATGACAGAAGCCATCCGAATCCGAGGCAGCCACTTGAATGACGTTTTTAAAAACAAAATTGTATTTGGCTCACCCTAATATTTTTGCGCCCTTTGGCCGGTTATTTTTTTTTTTTTTGAAGATCTGTCAGACATTTTATAAATAAGTAGACACTTTGTTCTGAACCTTAACAAGGTACGTCAGTGAATGAGTACACTTCGCCGTGTATACTGTCTGCTAGATCAGAATCCGGGATCAATGTCTTTTGAAGAGTTGGCTTTCATCCATCCAATGTCTGATGGTAAAACGTAAATCTTGACCTTGACTATCCAACCGATTGACGCTGTGCTCTTCCCTACACCTCACTAATTGCTTTGCTGTTTAATTACAACCAAAAGGAGCACAACAATCTGCTTGTTCACATGTTGACATCTGGTTAATGGATAAACAACATGTCAACAGGATACAAACAAGAAAACATCCAATCAGGCATTGCCTCAAAATAACCCTATACATATAATATGCGGTATATCACAAGCGTTCAATTAAAATGTTGTTATTCGAAAGGCGCTTATTAAGAACGAAACTTTATAAAAACGCGTTTGGCGTTTCATTCAAATGATTCACGCCGGCCAAATGCGTCCACCATCCTTTCTGCAACTACGCCTTCAACAAATTAAAAAAAAAAAACAAAGATCATGTTAACTCGGAATAAAGGCGATTTATATTCTATAAATAGCCAAATTGTTGCTATTTATCAATTAAGATTCTCCGTCTAAAAGCGTATGGTATAACAGCCAAGTGACAGATCGACGGAAAATATACAACACATGCTGCGATGACGATGACCACAAGGATACCAATGCCAACCATTACCATCGTGTTGTCTACGTCTTTGGCCAGTGGAGTTTTTTTTTTTTTTATTTGTTTGCTTCGTTGGCAGGGTAACCTTGAAAGTGCAATAACTAAGAGTATAAACTTATAAGATTAAAAAAAAAAGAAAAAGAGGATCAAGTGCAATTCAAGCATCAACCAGGTCGATTAAGTCTAGAGCGGGCAGTGGTCGAGGGGAGATACATAGACACGTCGCGTCGTCGGCGCAGACACATGATGGCATAGAAATGACGATCAAGATGGCGATGGCGGCGCGTTGATGACGATGTTGTTATATGTATTATAGCAAACAACATGTTGCCTATACTAGAGATAGAAATGAAGAGCGTGCAAAAACACTTGATGGATTTAGACCTCACTTGAGAAAGACAAATGGAAGTGATCCCCGCTCATATACAGCGAGCGACTTTTCTAGATGGCCACTTGAGTTCATTTTATTTTTTTCCATCCTTTTTTTTAGTGTAGCTTTTACAGAAAGGGTAACGTTTTTTGTTTTATTTTATTAAGCTAACAAAAATGCTACAATTGGTTGATCTGACACTATTCGTGCGAATTAAATATGAAGTGGTTAATGGTTTGGTTATCCTCAGAGCCGCTGGAAAGCAACGATTGAATTTGATAATTGGTTTTTATGCGTTGCCCAGTGACCCCGAGAAAAATTGATCTATCCATTTGATTCAGAGATCAGAAAACAATAAAAAATCAAGCAAATTGACATATGCACTGGTGGTGAACTGTCAATTTCATACAAAAACCGAATTGGAAGATAAGTTGGGGACCATTTATAACAATTTTGTCCATAGAAAATAGATTTTCTTTTCAATATTCAACTAAGAAAATTTTTTTGTGTAACACAATAAAATACAAATCTGATAGAAAAGGTTGCCGAGTTTTTGTTGGCAATTTTCGCCGTTTAACAACATTTTAACAAAAGAGCTACTCATATAAAATCGGGTTTGTTACCTCCTTTTTGGATTTAAAAGAAAAACCCGAATTAATGACCTTCTTTAAAAGGATAGGCTACGCTTTCCTACAAAACAAAATGGCTTCCGGATGTGATAAGCGAGAAATTATTTATTTATTTCTTATATTTGATTGATGATTTTTTTTTATTTATTTATTTTGTCAATTCCTATCCAAAATGTCAAACAAAATCATATACGCAATACAAATGCCTGAAATACTTTAGTTTTCCAATGTTTTCAATGCCCAACCACAAAAAAAAACATTTAGTTGGAAGGGGACGTAGCTATACCTACTTGGACAAAATAATCGTTAAAAACAATATGGAAATTTTACTTTGGCTCATTCACAATCAACTTTTTACAAAATTTTATTTCTAACATAAAAGTAGGTATGTATATGGAAAAAATATTTTTTTTTTATAAATCTTTTTATAAATTTTTTTGTAGTTCATTTGCAAAACTAAATAGTTAAAATTGGGATAAATCTCAGATAACAACTTTAAGGAGCGAGCAAAAAGTATTGTTTTATCCAACAAATAGCCATCGTCTTTTGACGTTTAATCAAAGACAAATAATACTCAGAACAGTAGGTCGTTCTAGCTAAAAACAAATATTAAAAAAACAGCGCGTAATATACACAGCAACTTATTGGCCCACATCATCGCAGTAACATCGCTATTGACGTTACACCTTAGTACTTAATTCAATTTTGTTTTGCAAAAGTTGAAGTTGCTGACTTTTAAAGTTATCTCAACCTTAAAACTGAGACATTTTTTCCACTCTTGACGAAGTTGATGTTGATTTTTTTTCATTATACACTGAATTTGACATTTCAAAACAAATTAAAGTTAAATAAACTGTCAGAAATAAAAATCTCAGACTATGTGCCTTCATTTTAGTTTAAATAAACCAGCTTTAAATGCACTTTAAAATATTTAGGAAGAGGATAAATTTAATGATAAAATTGTTTTTTGATTTGCATTTAAAGTCACTGGAAAAAAACGCTGTCACTGGCTGGCAAACATGATGGAATGTAATAAAGCTTAGAAATACGGCATTTTATACCATTTATTATAAAATGGTAAGTAGATAATGATCAATTTAATCTGCTAGTGAAATGTCAGTTTCATACAAACAAAGCAAACATAAGCACTAGCGCTTTTGGCTCAGTGCGGCGAAAGTATGAAACCTCTGCGCGCCATTGCTGTATTTTACATAGAACACAGTGACATCCATTGTAGACACATTGCAACTGCGCAAAATACCGATTTATTCAAATTATTTCCAACTTTCTACAAAAGATGGCATACTCAGCACTTAAACAAAATCGCACGAATTGCTCGGTGACATTTGAGTTTTTCCGATTCTCTCCGTCGTGAACCAAAAGGGCTAGTGAGTGCTTATGTTCGCTTCAACGAAAAATTGGCTGCTAGCAGTCCATGTATAGGATGTCAATGGTTAGATCATATTTGAAGATCCGTAACATTTTTCATAAATTATTTCAGTAGTTTTATTTTCATTATTCATTGTGTTACATTTAATTTTGTGAGTTAACTGTTCACAATAATGTAATGTCATTTTACGCACACAGAATGTCAAGGCTGATGGACCCCTTTTCCCCCGATGAGTATTCTTCTTTGTTTCGACAAAATGTATACATTGTATAGACGACAGAACAAACAAACCTGGATGAACAGAATAAAAACAATGAGACAAACAAATCCTTTTTTAACGCTGCCCACTTACATTCATGATATTCACACAAGACTGTGTTCTTTTGTCAATACCTTCGACCTTCTTCTAATCTATATTTAAAGTCCCCATCTTTAACAAGTTGCTCTAATCTTCAGTCGATCGTCTGTCATCAGTGTCATTGCAACAGCGCTGTCACACAAATGGAGTCAAGAATGCCATTTAAGTGCAGGATATACCAACCAGCAAACACATAACAGCTAAATAATTAAAAAATAAAATAGTTATGTACATTTGTTTGTTTGTTGTTTTTTTTAAGACGAAAGCAGAAGCAGAAATAAATCTGCGAAATTAATCTACCCGATATCCATTTGAAATATCATGCATATAACAAAAGAATATGAAAGAAGTATTTGCAATTTGCATGCCACCAGGCAGTTATGACTTGTTTAGTCCCTGACAAAGATGACAGTTCGAAACAGAGAAAATGAAAAAAAGACCATACGCGTAAACCCGGTCTTCGTTTTCATCTTTTTGGTGACATCTTCCCACCTTTGTGAAGAAAACAAAAAAGTACCATGGTGCTTTAAAGGTTTTTTTTTTTGCGCAAAATGGAAGCACACAGGAAATGTCAAAAGAACCGAAAAAATACAAACATCGCGCGAATTACCATCGAATAAGTAATTTTGCAAACAAAACTACAAAGAAACAGAACGCTCTCTGACGGTAATCTGGTCAAGAAGAGTATGCACCTCTGCTTTGATGAAGGCAAAAGTACAGCTTCTCCACTCTGACCACAGGTAGCGCATTGAACTTTTACGGAATGCGTTGCATGCATTCGCGATTTGTTCTTCTTCTTCATTTTATTTTTTGCTATTCCTTTTTTTTCAGTTCTTGTGTGCTCCTGCTCATTGCTGTTGTTGCTTTTGCGCTTCTTCGGATGATGATTCTCCTTGTTAGAGCCACTATACACCAGACAACAAGAATGATTCATTCACACGATTATTCTTGCGATACCTTCATCATCATCATCATTTGTTGCTTCTGCCGGCCGGTGGTTTGCCTGTTTGTTGATCTTATGCTGGACAGGAGTGAACCTGCTTTGGCACTTCTGGAGACGGACACGGGTTCTAATGAGACAATAATATCTGCCTATGAAAGACCATAGACCACATAGTGGCTAAACAAATCACTTAAGCAAATTTAGACGCCTGTGCAGCAGCGTTGGGAAATTTTTTTACGGTGGTTGGACAGAATACAAGCATTTTTGTTATTGACCAAGTCACATCTCCCATTGCTACGGTTGTCTAAATGGTTTTCAAAAAGGGATGGTACACAGTTTTGTGTGTTCTAAGGATATGCTTCAATGATTGATTGATCTTCTGACTATATGAGCAGTTTTCAGTTATTGGCAGCAGTGAAAACTACTACTTTTTTGTACTTTTGATGAAGAAACTACTTTCTGATTCGCTGCTTCAAATTGATTGTTAAGTAAGTACCTACAGGTATTAGGAGTCGCATCTCTCGCTACAGTGGGCGCAGTAGGTCAGATCCACAGAGCTTCCTCTTTCGAATGTCTACAAAACTTCCGCGAGTTCTCTTTAATCCGTTGGAATCCTGTCTTTATTTTTGGCAAAATATGTTTCTTTCAGATGGTGAAAAAAGCCTTAAAGTTCCACCTGTTTTGTTTTGAACTTTTTGCGATTGAATAGCCAAGGGACGTCACTTTAACTGCATCAGTCATATCAGTTTAGCGCTCGCCGTTGACGGTGATGGCCTCAACCTGATTACTATTAGATCGTCTTGAAAGGAAAGCAATTTTTGCTGATAGAAAAACAAATTGGGCACGTTCAGGTATCTAGGAAGTCTGACAGCTGGCAGACTTGATGTGTCTCAATTCTGATTGGATCGGTGACATGAAGAGAACATATTTTTCAGTTGACATTTATGGAGGGGTAGGCGACGAATATAGTGAAGAGATTCGTGATCGTGACTGAATATTCAGTTGACAGTTCGTATAATGCTGCTGACGTTATATTTAGTCCAGACCAATTTAGTTGACTTAAGATAACTAGGTTTTTGAACGTACCCATTACAACAGTTGATGCAAACCAATCGATTTTCGGAATTTTCTCCTTTTTCTAACCTGAAATACGAACAAAAGGAAAACGAAAAACAATCATGAAAATCGGCTGAACAGTTACATATCTCAATACCATAATTGAGATGATCTGACGTTACAGCACTGACATTAACAGTCGCACATTTATTGCTCTTTTACGCCTTTAGGAATGTCAAAACCATTGACATAACTCACCCCCACAATAACTGTCCCAATTTGTGAAAAATTAACGAACGTTTTATATTCAAAATTCACAATTAAGCAACAAAATCGTAAAACCATGCAAGTTGTCTGTATTTGCGCGTAACGCAACATTGCGTTCCAGGAAACGATGTCAAAATTGAATTTGGGTTTTACTTTTGTCTTATATGTCCACTATTTACTCGTTTATTTCTTTTTGGCCAACAGAAAGCGAACAGAAATAAAAATTTAATAAACAACAAATCGTGTAAACTTATAAAAAGCATTTCGCGTAAAAGTGATTCACCGCCAACAAACGGAAGGTGTGCCATCTTCGTTTTCTTTTTTTCCATACCGCATGGAATACAAAATTTTAAAGAGAGAAAAAAAGAAACAAAATTTTTGTCTTTGATTGTTTCATTTTTGGATTTGCTTTTCTTTTATTTTGCACAAATAAATGAAACGGTTTATGGATGGAGCGGAGTGGTTGGGTTTTTATGTCATTTTGGTGTTTGACAGCTGCCCTACCTTCCATACACCATGTTGACAAAGGGCGGCATGGATAAGACACGTAACATCGAGCTTCTCCCCTGCATTTCTCCCGCACAAATTTATTAACTTTTTTCCCTGTCTTAGCTGTCTTGTTTTTGGAGATTCAGAAAAGAAATGAAGAAAATAAAATAACCCAACTTTGAAACATCATGTGAGTGCAGTTCTGTTCGTGCATTTTGAAGTTTGATGTTCGTCCTTTCGCATGGAAACAAGTTATTTGTGCAGAATTTATGTTACTCGCATTTGTGATTGATTAGGTTGATATTATATTTTTGTTCTTGCGTGCAGCTCTAAAAGGTTTTTTGCTCGTTAAGGTGGCGCGTAATATATGTTTTTGTTATTTATTTTTTTCTTTCGTGGTGCCTCTCAACCGTTATATTTACTTAAATATTTTTATTTATTGATCCAATCAAGCGATGTGAGAAGTCATAATACGAACGAGATAAATGTTTTCACATTTAAAAATTACCGGGACTTTTGTAGTAGATCCATTAGCACAAGTCAGTTTGGGGGTTAATACCATTTAAATTTGATTTAAAATATCATTTTATAATTTAAGACGTTTATAAGAAATTTTTGAAAATTTTAAGATTGGCGTAAAAAATAAATTGCACGACTGAGTTGCACGAAATTTTCTCGTTCACATTAACAGTTTTTGAGATAAGTCAGATTTTTTAGATTTTTTAGTGTATGCTGCAGCCACGTTAACCCCACTTTCATAAGCTCAAATATTGACTTGGGTTGAAATCGTTAGAGCCGTTTTCGAAAAAATCAAACTTGTTGAAAACCTTTATATGAAAAGTGCCGTTAGTAATAGGATTAATGTGCAACAAAACTAAGTGGCCTCGAACCTAAAAGCCCAGAAACTCCAAGTCCGAAGTTTGATACAAATCCGTCCAGACGTTTAGTCTGTAGACCTCAGGAGAAGACTGATAGGCGGTCAGAATTGCGAGACCCACTTTTTTAATTCTCTATCATCGTAAATCAAAATTGATTAAAATCTCAAGTTCGAATTTTTGTTCTACAATTACAAGAAAGTTAAAAGTTTAATACGAAAAATTTAATGTGCTTTTTGAATGTCAATTCCAAAGTTAAAGTCGAAACAAAAAAATGTATTATAAGGCCATCTGCGATCACTTTTTAGTGCCCAGAATTCATAGGGAAATTTACCAAAGGAACAAAAAACAATACCTTGTAATGCAAGGCAGTTTTAGGGAAACTTTGGTCAAATGGTAAGACGGTTACTGTCAAAAACCAATCACGTAGCAGTTACGACAATCATGCCCCTATTTCTTGGATTCTATCAATAATTATTCCACCTGTCAAATGGAAACGCACATACTCTCAACTAACAACTATGACAGCTTGTTACGTAAACCAGGCGGCAATAGTTTCCACATGCGGTACTAATTATTAATAAGTGATAGGCTATATTTTACGAACTTCTCAATGGCGACATTTTCCATGTAAAATTAACCATTGTGACCTGTAAAATATTTTAATGTGAGGTTAAAAATGGTTATTTATACGGCGCCACGTATCCACAGATAGACAACTTGCCATAAATTTTAACAGCGACACGCCACTTGCCCCAACAGCTTTTATGGTTATTTAAGAATCTTTAAAAACTTACTTACTGACAGTCCATGCATTAGGTATATGCCAAAGCCCAGCTAAATTGCACGCAAGATTGCACATGAAAAATTTTGCAAAGTACGAATGAAACTACCATATTCTCTCTTTCAAATTGCAATTGTGAATAGCACTTAATCGTTAACTTATTTCTGTTTCGTTAAGCTTACACAAAAAAGGCATTTTTAAAAATTTGTCAAGTTTTCATTCATTTACGTTTAACTTATTTTGCGGCAATTTCATGGACTTATATCCTTCTACAGTTGCATTATTTACCGAAATCCATTTTTTTAACTCTTTTAACCTAATTTTTGCTCATCGTTTTTGTTTGCGAGTCTCATGTAACTTAACGAAAAAAAAGACAAAATTTATAATCGTATTGTCAATACATTTCTGTTTAAGGCGTTAAACAATTATTCACGAACCGAATAATTTATTTTCTTTTTTAATGTAAAACAACATTCGAACAAAAATGTATGAATAATTTTACGCCGACCCAGACATGACTGCAAAAATAAATAAAAAAGTAGTCCCTGCCATTGGTGGCAAAAATAAATCTCACTAACCTGTGATCCGCATGATTAATAACCTCAAACATTTATATTTTTACCAAGTTCGCCATAGAGAGTTGTTTGTTTTTCTTTTTTACGTTACAAAAACACAACTGGAAGTTTTCTCTTTTTTTTCTCCAAAAATAGAAAACAAAAACACATAAATGGAGAGCAAACATTGCGAGTCATTTTGAACGGAACATAGCACGTACTGATGGTTCACAAATTTAAATTAGCCAAAACTTGCAAGAATAAATGGACAACGAAATATTTTCTATGTCTGAGTACACATCGTATACACTTTAAAACTGATGATGGCGTTTACTTAGTGATTCGTAATTAACTTTTGAGTTGGGTTGGTCCAACAAGAAAATAAAAGTGGGGTGCCGCAAGGCAAACATGTAGGCAATGTGTTATTTACGTAATATTCCGATGGTTGCCCTTTTTTTTGGAGTGCAGCAATGAAAACGCTGCCACTGTAGCTGTCATAAAATATATATTTACTTGTTGGCAGATGTTGAGGTTTTATGTAAAACCTAGTAGCTATGAATTAGTGAGGTTATTAAAAATTGACGTACACTCAATTGAAGTCACATTGTGAATTATTATCAATCTAATGTTTATTATGATTGACACTTTGACAGTGACAGACGGCATAGATGGCAAGACGTTATGATACGTCGGAGTGTCAATTAGAGACAATGCAATGGAAAGTGTAAGGAATCACTTTTGTTTTGTATTCTTGGATTGAAAGTTGAACTGGCAACAGTGTGCTAAGCGATTATTATTTGATTGAAGATATAAATTGAGGGGAACTTACGTATATTTGTTAGGAAGATATGGCAAGCGACATTGATCTGGAAATAAAGAAAACAAATTATTATATATTTAAAAATACTTTTTTAAATTTTCAATAAAATTTGTTTATAATTTAATAAAAGATTAAACTCCATGAGATATCAAAAAATATTCGTTGCATAATTTTTGGGTGAATCTTAAAAAAGCAATCATATGAATTCTTTTGAGTTTATGTAATTTCCTGTTTCCATTAAAAGTTTTGTAACTTTTTCCATACATTTTTAATATAAAATCGCGCGGAGTATAAAATTTAATTTATCTCTCTGCGAAAGTAACAAAATTTTAAATTTAATGTAAACTTCTGTGCAGAAAACAATCGACGCATAAGTGGGGTCCGTTTCAAAGCTGCGATTTTCATAACTAAAAAAACAATTCACTGCACCTGTCAGATTGCAGCTAAAAATAAATAAATCAAACAATAATATTGTGTACACTTTTAAGGCAACTGCGCATTTTGTTTCGACTAATTAAGCGCGTGAACAGCACGTTTTAATGTTTGCCGAAAGTTAAGAGACTTTAAACAGCCATTCAAAGTCCTTTCTAATACAAGACAGAAGGAAAGCTGAAGATACAGGAGTTAAAGTAAAGAACAGAAGAATCACGAAAAGTGGGACCGTCTAAACGGAGTATAGCAATTCAGGCATCGATAGGAAACGTCACTTTTACTACGTCAGCGCCATAGAATGAAAAATGTGCGACCAGCTTTGTCAGCTATCCCTCCATAAATGTCAACTGATGAGATTACCGATCAATCTAGGGCAATCAAAAAGTCACCAAACAATGCGACAGCCGCTTGCTGTCAGACTTAATGTGCTAAAGTTTTGTACGTTTTCATTTAAAGCGTTTACAAAAATTCATGCAAGATTTGAATTTGACGTCATTTTTGCGGTAAGTGTTAAGTTAAGCTTTCTTTCGGGCCGCAAAAATAGATAAAGAAGAGTATTTATTTGAAAAGAAAATAAGATAAAGAAAAATGGGTGGGGTAAAGTGGGGTACATTTGACTCCAGGCTTATTTGACTCTGCCATTTTCAATCTGTTTACGACCTAAGACCCAAAAAATACAGGAAGATGTGTAGTTTCAATGATTATACAAATTTTGTTAGCACTCATCTTAAGTTCCAATAAAATAAAAGTGAGTTGTGTGAAAAGAAAACAAAATAATTAAAAACGAAGAAAAAAGCAATCAAGAACATGTGGGGCACATTTGACTTTTGCGAAAGAGTTACATTTGACATAATATGTTGAATCCCACAAATTGTTTGACGTCGACTTTGGTAGTTTATTTAATATATAAATTATTTTAATATTAAATTATAATAATTTGAGCTGGACTGATAATTTTTATGTTTTTTAACGAATTTATGATTTTTCAACGAAAGTAGCTACATGAATTTTTTTTATTTAATTTTTAATAAAACGTCTTCAAAAAAAGTATAACTCAGTATTTTTCAATTAATGCAACGGCCAAATTCGTGCCTAATACCACATCGCTGTGTGGTAGAATTCCGATTAAATATAAAATGTAGTCTTTCTTGTCAAATGTGCCCCTCATAAAGTCAAAGGTGTCCCGTAGCTGGAGCAGTTTCCGGAATAATTTGATTATGTTTTTTCCTTTCCAAACAAGGATAATTGCCAACATATACCTTTGCACAAAAATGTTATTGCGGGTATAATATGAATGAAAGAACCTTCAGCTTCATTGTAGTAGGTATGGACACATGCAACATTGTGTATGCACTGACACGCAATAGCAGTGCCGATTAATTAACCTCAATTTTAATAATAAGTTATAAGATAACATAATTATTATTGTTGCACACTTGTCTGACGTATGTCCATATAGCTTGTTGCTTAAATTTTCTCGATTTTCTTCTTGTTAGCAATTTATTCGAATAATTATTACGAAAAACGAAATAATAAAAAAAAATCCCCGCATCTGATGTAGCTGTAAGCTGTCATGTTGACATCGTTACAAAAATAAATACGATTTGGTGCTGCCCCATTCAAGACAGTCATGCCACCACGAGCGCTCAGTAAACTAGGTCAGAAATATTTACCCGCTCGCGCAGTGTGATTCTCACGACTACCAATGCAAGTAATATCTCATGAGCATGACTTGTGTCACTTGCACTTCATCCCCCGCTTTATAGGGAAGAATATGAAAATGAGTTTCCATGAGTACACCTACCGGATGAATCAAAACACATACACAACACAAACGCAAAACAGACGCACGTTTTCCACATGCATTTATGGTGCATAAATAATGAAAACGAAAACAAAATTCACTGCAAAGAAAACACGCAATTGCCGGCAAAATATAAAATAACGAATGTCCATTACGGATCATCCTCTTGCTCGGGGTCCGTAAACTCTTCCACTTATCCGAGATGCCTTGCCTTGATCTCAAATTATAAATACGCACTTACGTCGAAGTGAGAAATGGTTCTGTACAGCATAGCTATGGGTGCATGTGGCCAGTGAGACGATGCAGCCTGCTATCCACTTAGTTGTGTGACTAAGTAGAAAAGTATCCCAGATATATGCATGCGTGGATACCCGAAGCGTCAGGGCGCGACAAAGATGCTAAAATAATTACTCCATGTTTACGCAATTTGCAATGCGATAAAGTGAATAACACACTGACCGGATCAATGGCATTTTGGCAGACCACTTTCAATGGATGCTTCATATGAGTTCCCAGAACCAGAATGTGTTTTAATTATTTGACATTTCTTTGTTCGAGTTGGCACAGATGCAACGTAAATTAGGAAACTGTTTACGAGAAGACAACTCAGCAGGCGTTTTAGCGATGAGAAGTGGAATTGTGTTCATTTGTTAATGGCTAAGTCACCAATACTGCGATGACAGTTGAAGTTGGTGAAATGTCAGCCCCGGTTGTGCTAGTGAAACGCTTCTCCTCACTTGCGGACTCGAAGTGAGATTTTCAGTCAATTTTTGTTGTTTTAGTTTAGTTTTATTTAAAAATGTATTTATTTGTAGTTGCTTAAATATATTTTGACAAAAGAAAACCTTCCTCTACTCTAACTCTTAAATCAGAAAAAAAAAGTAGTAGAGGAAGTTATCAGTCAACAGACGGTCATATACGTAACCCACTAGTCAAAATACAGTCCGAATTCCATCATGTCTTTGAACATTTTGGTCAAGTTTGCCTTACCGTTGGTCCGTTTTCGTATGTAGATATGTATGTAGTTAAGCTGAAGAGACACACGAAAAGAAAAAATAATTCCCATTCATGAGAATGCGTGCAAAGTTTAGTACAATACATTTTTTGAGTCGGATTGTTAGAACTTACTTAAGGCTGTCAAATCCATCGAATGCCAACTTCGACGGCCTAGTACCTGTCACGTTATAGAACTTGGTAACGATCCATAGAATCTGTTTATAAAAACTACAGCATTTATATTTGCGGACAACACAGTACCTAGTGTCAAACAATTGTCTTGAGACACCCTGTTAAACATAAAGTTTCACTTTGTTTCGCTGATAATTTAATTTTACCCTATCTCCCGCATATTTTTCGGTATTTTGCATTGTGCTTAATGAATTATATATCGCACAAGTCAAAGCATGATATTTAGCCAATGTTGTCCTATGAAATTTTGGGACAGGCACTCAGACCCCATTTTGACAGTTGGCCTCTTTTATTCAACTTAACTTGGCTTTGCCTAGAAAAAGTGTAAGATGCGCTAAATCGCGACAAGCTGTCAAATGTTACAACAAAAACAAGGAATAATTTAAATGTCCCGATCCTGGTTTTCTTTGATTTATGCAAAGTTCCTATCAATCCTAAAGCTTTGTAATGCCGATCTAGAGAAAAATTCGCTTGAATTCAAATGCAAACTTGTCAAATGTCAAGTAAGACTTGGTTGTTGTAATTGCGTGCTAAAAATCCTATTTTGCTGAGATAGAAGCTAAATAAACAGGCCCAATATCGTTGATTTGCTGAGAGAGACCTAGACAGGTGGCACAATCAAAACTCAAGTCATACTAGATTTGTCGGCTACACCTCCATAGACGCTAACAGAAAAAAAAATTCTCACGTGATCAACATAGGCCAACCAACCAACTTACAACATAAGACAATGAGGACGTTAAAGTATCTGGTTTAGTAAGCCTGACAGCTGAGTGACTTGATGTATTGGTCATATGGGCAGCTGTTTCAGTTGACGTTTATAGAGGTGTAGCCGACGAATCTAATCACGAAATTCGTGACTGAGTACTAAGTTGACAGATCGCATTATGTGGATGGCGTAGCAAAAGTGACATCTAGTATTCCAGAGCAATCTACTCGACTTAAGAAAGACAACTAAGTTTTTGAATGTGCCCAATTTGTTCTGTATGAAGTATTCCAGCAGGTTCAACTTACAACTAGTTCAGCAAACAATCTGTCCAATTAAACACCATCAACTTGCATGTCAATTCACATTAAACGTCACAACAATAACAAATCACACTATCGATTACGTGGATTGAAACTTTTATCAATGGATCGCACTTTTTTACAACTTTAACCCACAAAAAAAATGTTTTTTTTTTATATAGTACAATATCGGTTAATTTATTGACAACCATGTCCACACATCGGCGTTTCAAAAAAAATAGATCTTTTCAAAAATATGTACCTACATCCCGAAAAAACACTTCACACGGTTCCACATTGTATTTATTTTTCCGCAGACTCACTCGCGTTTCCGACACTTTCCCACACTTTCGCTAGCGTCCAGTCCAGTCGTATGTATTCGCGTCTGCTTCCTTATTTCCAATATATCGCTGGAAGCCACAAATAGCGTCTATGTTCTAAAAGGCCTGACTGACAGCCCGCGTGCTTCGCGCAACAAAACATGACCAAATAGAAAAAGACGAAGCAAAATACTAAAGGAGGAAGCCCGCGAAGAATATAAAAAAAACCGGAGCGCACACAAATGCAGTCTGTGATGTGCTTCCATAAGGAAGAATATTTTTTACGATGTTAATCCTCCCATTTTGTATGTTTTTATGATTCTTATGCAATGCTGGGGCTCTGCTTTTCCGTAGGACGGTTTTGTTATGTTTTCTCTTGTGTTTTTTTTTTTTTGTTTTTAATGCATAAACATTATAGGGAGACGATGACGCGGATGGTGGACTCACGGACTGCACTGGACGGACTGACGATAGCACAATGCACAAAATACACACACACACGCCAGCCAGCATCGCAGTGAGTCGGAGTTGTTTTCATTATCACACACTCGCTCTCGTTCCAGCGATTTCGAAGCAGCGCGTCTGTTTTCAGTTATTGCCTGAAGGAATATTATGTACTCCGGGCTGCCTGCGTGATTGGAATGCTGGGTCTCTTGCATCCCAAATTAAATGCAATAAAAAAAGTATAAATACCCAATAGCATGTCATCATTGACTTTGGCGTTTGTCGTTTGTGGCGCGCATTGTATTTTAAAATTCGTTTGACTGTTATAGTGGAAATTAAAATTTGCAAAGGAAGCAAAATGGACAGAGAGTAAAGCCGAGTAAACAATAAAAACAAGTCACATAAAGCTGGAATCTTCGTTATGGCCCTTTCTAGAATTTACGACAGCGGCACATACCTATACTCATCCAACAGGATGGATAACAACAGTAATGAGCAGTAATAGGAAAGTAGAGGAGTTGGTAGCGATGCAAGAAATATAAAAAAATGCACTTTGCAGAAAGGAATTTCTGACTGCAGTTGGTTCTACATATCGATAGAGCAAGTTGGGCTGCGTAAAGGGATGTTATCTACTCAGTCTCAGCTTCAGTAGGTATATTTAAGATTTTATTTAGACAGCGATGAATTTTCTTTTCCAATTATTATGTTTATGGGGTAGGGTTGCCATATATTAAGAAATTCGATAAGATATAGAACCAAACATTCACTTTTAGTGGGTGTAACCGGCGTCATCACAACAAAGTCTTTTGGATGTTGCTCAAACAAAATCTGGCAATTCTGTGTATTTTCGTAGTCATTCAACCAAAGACGTGTGGCATTATTCACCAGAAAATAAACGATTCTTTTTCTTTCAAATAACTAGTTCGGGTGGATATTGACCATATAAAGGGTCTTTCAATAGAGACTTCCGAATTTTGACAGTTGAAAGCGATCTATCAAATTAGCTGGCATTTATTCAGCTATCATCATGGACGGATAAAGCATTCAACAACACGTGCAAATGATAAAACTATTTATGAAAAGCAGTTGGAAACTGACCCTTATTTCCATCGAAAGTCCATCTTTAGCGATGAGGCCTTATTTTGGATGAATGGGTACGTCAACAAACAAAATTGTCGAGTTTGGGAAGATACAAATCTACATGAGATACAAGAGCGTCCAATGACACCTGAAAAAGTCACAGTCTGGGCTGGCGGCGTCATCGGTCCATGTTTCTTTGAGAACGACGTTGGCCAGGCCATCAGCGTCAACGGCAAGCCCTATAGGCCGTTAATTTCCACTTCTTTTGGCCTAAATTCAATGGTGTAGTTTCAATGTGGTTTCAACAGGACGACGCTACGTGCCATACAGTGGTATGGCACGATAGGCCCTTTAAACGAACTAAAAATGTCGATGATATGTCACACACACTCTTTGTTTTATTTAAATTTATATAGAGAAAGCGCTTAATAATAGTAAGTTTAACGAACTGAACGATGATTTTCAATTTAAATTTACAACCGTTGTTCTGGCGTCTTTTCATTGAAAAATGACAAAATTCATCTGAATACAAATAATCCGTCAGCTGTCAAAATGACAAATTTTTTCGTTCCGACGGATACCTCGCTAGGGTTTATTTACACAGATCAAAAAGCTTTAAGGTCAATATCGCTCTAAGCTGCTTGCAAATAGATGTTACTTCTGCACCGTTCTTTTACTGTCAAAATGTAGTAGATGACTGATTTTACCAAATTTATAGCATTTTTCTTTAGTCAGGTCCTATAAATTTGTGCATGGCGAAATGCTGAGTATGTATTTAGATTTAAATTCTTTATTAAGTTTTTATAACTTGTCACATTCTCCATGAGGCTGAACAGCTGTAGTCCAATTAATATTTATGAATTACCAATAAGCTCTTTTACATTTCTGACAAAGTACGACCTACAACACTTTCTGTGTCAGCAATAAAAAGTTTAGTTTTGACAGTTTAAAAAACAAGGCAAGAAATTCGAAATCTCAAATACAAAAATGCAACCTGTCGTCACACTACTACCGATTGATGAGGCTTCGCAAACAAACACAACCTATTATGTCAGGTACAAAAACAAGATAACATGACATTTTGACAAGTGTTTACGTTGAGAAGTAGAAAAAACTACATGGCAACCCTAACTGCGTAAACGCAGCAGATAAGTAGGTACCAACTCCCTATAATCTCATCTCACGTTTACCAAACATACCTACTTATTTGTTGCATCAATTCAACCGCACACAGAAGACGCAACTGCACGTCATACTACTTGTATCACCTCAGGCTAAAATACCCCATCTAATTGCGTTGGTATGTTCATGTGCATGTGCATGGGATGCATTCCCGTTGCGTGCTTCTTCATGATAGAAGCTTGTTGGTTCTATCTAATCGAGTGAATTTCAATTTTCCTGCGAGAGAGTGAACCGCAATTACTCTCGATTGCACACTAGCGCAAGAAACACAACAAAAAGGAAAAACAAAAAAAAAACTGAAAGCAAAACAATTTCAATCAAGCCAGGTCGTTCGTCAATAATTTTCTTATTGAGGTAGGTCAGCAACATCTAATTACCTAACTCAACCAACAACAACTTGCACTAACACTACTTAAGGTTTCATTGCACTTTTCGCGCGAGTTGCACTTTTGTTGCATTTACTCTGACACTGTGTGCGGCTGTGTGTAAATGAGTGAAATAATGAGAGAGTGCAATGCAATTGCATGTGAATGTGCATTGTGCAATTATGGATGGTCGTGGTCGATGGAGATGGTGTTTGTAGGGATGGTCAATGAATGAGTGAATGCACTCACTCAGGGTGCATGGCAGAGAGCACAATTGATTCTGGGGAGAGCAATTTATTCAGAGAGAGAGAGATAGAAAATGTAATTTAGTGCCCGAAGAGAGAAGTCAAAATCAAAAGCAGGCAGATGCAATTTTCCATTTCTGAAAAGCGAAAGGAAATTCGCCAAAGAGAAATTAATTCACGGACACCACACGGAGTGCAATGTGCAGATGCAGAATGGCAGAGTGCGCTGCATGCGCACTATTTCGCGTAAGAGAGGTTACTGTTTATTCTGATATATTTTTTTTTTTTCGTTTACAAAACCCAGCCGACAACGAAACGAAGTAGACGACACCCAAGAGCCAAGACCCAACACCAACAACAAGTTGAAAGAACTAATTGGGCCTAGGGTAATAAAAAGAACAGTGCCCTACACTAAACGGCGCTGAATTGTGCTTTAGCATCAAAATGCCGATGACTTTTAACCCCACCCTGCAAGCTGCATTCCATTCATAACCATGAGGAAGGCACAAAAAGAACAATTTTCTGATTCCTCTTAGAGTGGACATTTTGTTCTCATTTCGTTTTGTGTATTTACATTGATGGTGTTAAATTTATTAGCATCTCAATAAAAACGCACCAAGCACATTCGCAATTGAAGACGGAGCCCGACCATAAAAGGCAATGGAAAGAGCACACAAAAAAGAAAAGAAAAACTGTAAATTTTAAGCATTTGCATTAAATTATCAACACACTCATTGGAAATGGTTAATAATTCGGGAATACGTAATTAAAATAAATGTTCCATTGGATGGAAGGAAGATTCGTGATTGGGTAAAATATTGTGCGAGTTCAAATTGTTGTGAATGGTGTACATTTTGTAGGTACTAAAGAGAGAAAGAAAGTGCCTTTTATATTTTGGGGCAAATCCATAAAATGTCTTCTTGTGACATTTGTCGTGCTTCGCGCTTGCTGACAACAATTAAGCTTTTATGGATTTGAGAATAATATTTAAAAATATGTGCTCGTTCAAAACGATTGGCACTAAATATTTTGGTTGGTTAATTTGAACTCGTTTCGAGTTTTGATCAATAAAGCGAAAGCCACTCATCATTTATTAACCTACCTACTTATTGCCTGAACTGGAAACTTAATAAACGTCTGATAGTGGGTGAATAGTAGTACTATTTTTGTGTAAACTGTGTGCAACTGGTTAAAAACTTATTTAAAGCCTTTGCATAATTTACAATTTGAATATGTTTGATAGTGGTGCCACTCGAAAAGGGGTCACGTTTGACATTTAATTAGGACAGAAAAAAGTGCCATGAATGCTAGAAATAAAGATACGCACCGCTGGTAATTAGTTTTTCTTTGAAATTTTATTGACATTCTAATACCTACATCTGTCAGATTATTTCGACAGTGCGCAACTTGCTTTTTTTCTGTAGAGGAGAATCTATGTACATATTTACAATCTAACTAAAAACGACTCCACAAAACAGCCCCCAGTTTTTTAACTGTCAAAATTTAGATGGAAGAAACATTGGGGCACAACTTTTCCTGGAGTATCGTACTAAATCTAGTACTGTGTTTTCATTGGTGGGATTTACGAAATATTTGTTTAGAATCGTTTCCATTAGATTTACGAATATACTTTGACAGCTAGCTTCAATTTCAATACTGAATTCGGTCACTTATTATAAATTCTCTTTATATTTTGTCATCATATCCTGTACATCAATTCTTAAAGTTTAATTATCCAGAAACTTAAATAGGATTTAAGCAATTTAAAATATATTTGTTAAACCGAATTATAATTAGCAACGCTGAAAATATATTTTTAAGACTGCTCTCTCACATTTTCCCATGACATGACAATGTCATAAATTATAGATCTGTCAAAAATTAGCCCTTGTTTTGACACAATACGCAGAGGGATCTTATCTATAAGTTATTACATTTCTAAAACTCTGTTTTACACATAAATCTTTTTAAACATAAGGTCTGTTCCTTTACTCTAAAATTTTACAAATTTTTACGGATTTTTGCGAATTCTTACGCATTTTATTCAATTTTCGTTCCTCAACTCGAAAAATTCGTAAAAGGGAGCCGCTTCGATAGAGCAAGATATTTCCCCTCTTATACTCCTCCTTTTTACTCAACAAATTTCTTTCTTGCGTAAGAATTGAAACAACTGTCAGTCGCCTGAAAATTGACTGGTGATTTGAATTTGTTGTTCTATTTGGCATTTGGCATTTATGAACTATCTGTTATTTTTCACAGGTTACTACAAAAGCGTTCCTTAACTTTTGCGTAAGTTTCCCTTTCCGAGAGAGAATTCATCCCCTCCACTGTCGTTTTGACAGGCTTTTCCATTTTTACTACAAAAGAAAGAGAACAGACCTATAATTTCTCTACACTATGATCCGTCAATTGTTTTGATAAATCGGACACACATTTATATAGTATAAGACATATCAATTTCTATTTGCGTGTTAAGTGGCCCTAACTTTCTATACGCATTGCAAGTACACAATTCAGCAACGTTACTCCTGATAGAATGGACCATGTCACTTCCCTCCTGCAGAAATAAACACACATCTACTCTATTTAACTACGCTAACAATATGTCCAACATTTTACAAATGCGTGTCATTTCTTCATAACAATCCCTGTCAATTGATTAAAAAAAAACACGCGATAGCAGACACTGTTGTCGAACGTCACGCGACATTACAGTTTAACTACTAAACTAGTTCCCCACTGCATTACATTATGCACTTATGTCTGTTGAAAATTATAAAACTGAGTATATCCACTCAATGAACGTCTAGCGCATTGCACCGGCTTTTTTTCCATTTGTTAATAGGGTGCGTGCACTGCACTAGCACGTTACTTCAACTGAAATAAGTCATGAATGGATTAAAGGAAAAACTATATTTATGTACCTACTCCAATCACTTTCACTAATTATGTCAGCGAGCAGCGATAGCGCAATCATTTTTTCTATTCTCTCAACTTTTACTGGGGTTTTCTTTGTCTTTTGTTCGCAATTTTGCGTTGCACTTTTTCTTTCAATGGTATTTTAAATGCAAAATGCAATAGAAAATGTGCAATAGCGACTAATTACAGAGGACTGCCGACGATGACAACGTGAATATTAAAAAGGAAAATATGGCGGATTTGTTTTTTAGGGGTGACATCCACATGACCACCGACTTGTGGCAGATTGCATAAAAAAGTGTAGGTACACACTTACATATTAATCAATGAATAAATACAAAAAAAATATACATAAATGTGGAATGTTAATGCTTACGTTGGGTTCCTTTTTTAAGAAAACTGACAGCTTCTGCAAAGAGAATAAAAGGATAAAATGATTTAGTTTAAGTGTGGATAACATTTTTTTCGTTTGCTGTCATTTTAAAACTTTACAAATAAACACACCTAGGTAACTGAATTACAAATAAAACGTCTGTTCCCTTACTTTTTTGGTCAATTTCGGCAAAATGTCAGATATCAAGGAGTGGGGATATATTCTTTCAGAAAAAGAGAGTATAACCAAAAAGGACAGGAACGAAAGTTTTGCATGACGTTTGTTAAAAAGATGTGCGAGAAAGAAAAATATTATTCGAAAATAAACGTCAAAAACTAACAGATTGTTTACAGTTTAATATTTATTTTCCTTGCCGATTTATCAATTTTTAGTTACAAATTTCAGCACTCAATAAACCAAACCGAAATAAACAGCCAATTCAAATTGACTTTTGAGAGATTTGACAGCTAAAGTCAGTTATAACAAACTAGGTAGTCCAAAGAAATTTCATGGGCTATTATTTGCAGGTTTTTTTTATGGAGGGGAAATGTTTTGTTCTCTCTTTGTGGCTTTCTTCTACCCAACTTTTGCGTAAAGGAACGAAGGTTGACTATCGTTAAGGAACAGTCCTAAAATATTCTTTTTTTGTACATTGCTTTTCCTTATCCTATAAGTTGGTAACATCACTTTTACTTCGTCAGTCATAGAATTGAAACATCAACTTTGTACTTTTTTAAAATTCGTGACTAGCTTTGTCAGCTAGTCCTCCATTAAAGCCAATTGAAAAAACAACTGTCCAACAAAGGTCAATAAAACATCTGACATATGACGGCTGCCTTCTGTCAAATTTGTAAATCATAGTTTTGAAGTTTGAAATTACTACTTGAGAATAAAATCAATCGCTCCTTTCACGTCGCGCTGTCATATTATTTTTTTTTGACGTGCGTCATATTGGACAGATTGGGTTTCTGAGTGTTTTTAATTTCCACAACGTTTTTAGTCCGTTTGCCACAAAGGTACCTATATGGTAAAATCAGTGAACTGAAGTTACTAAAGCTTTAGAAACAACACCGTTCGGACGTTTGCCGCCATCTTGTGTATTTTAAATGCACTGAACAATAACGCTCCGCAGTACATTTCCTCTAACTTACAGAGGTTAAGATAAACGCAGAAGTTGCTGGCCTGCAGATCAACTGCGATAAGAGCCGGCTTTCCGAAACACATTGATCTGCCTGAAAAAGGACAACGAATTCGTCACTGCATTTTGAACGTTATCAAAAACAGTTCTTTTCCGACCCACATAAAGTCTTATCTCTTGCAAATGACTTCCGTTCTGTAGATATTCCTTTAAAAAAAATCTATTACGAAAGCAAGACCTCTCAAATGTAATAATCACTATCAATTCAATCGAAACTGGGTCGAAAACGACGGAAGTGAACTGTCTATTTGACAAACGTCACTTTGTTTAGTAACATTTTGCGATTATATTAGAGCGCAATAGTCCCACACTCGATTGTATGGACTTCCTTTCAATTTCTTTTCGTACATGTAGAATAATGGCGACGATAATAATGACGATGATAATGACGATGATGATCCAGATGAGGATCTCATGCAATTAGCAAAGCAAACTGGTAAAACCGGCAAAGCGGCGTTCCATTGCACATGACACACAGTGCAGTCGCGCCTCCTCCGCCTTAAAATGTAATCCGTGCACTCATGTATCAACGTTTACCTATTTCGATCTCAACAACTTGCAATTTCTAATGCAATCCAACGAAAGATGCAAGAGGTAAAAAAGAGAAGAGATGGCTTGCTATGTAGCTACATGTAGCAATAGTGCTCAATGTAGCATGCAACATCATGAGCCAAGCTAAGCCACTGAACGAACGAACGTTCACTTTCAACATCACAACTCCATGAACACGATGGACAAAAAAAAACTACAAGACTGGTGAGTTGAGTCTGAGGGGAAGTTTTGGGGGGGGGGGCGTATGGGCGGAGGAAATGGCACTGATCGTTGCAGCGCATTAAACGAAAGAAAAAGTTTTTATACTGCGCATGCAACAGTAGGTTGCACAGGAACAAGAAACCCACCGGTGCCATTCCATTGCAATGAAAAAAATAAAAAAACAAAACCAACTAAATCTCATTTAAATGCATTCGTTAAATTGCGAATTTACCTGCGCGCTCCGATTTTTTTGCGCGATGAGATCCAGTCGACAGAGAGCGGAGGAAATAGTGCAATGAGTACACAAATGGGAGGCGATCTGTCGCGACGGAGATTTATGTTGTCATTGATCGTAATCACATTTTCAATACGGCAGGGCTGGAGGCCTGACGTCTGACGTCTGAGGCTTTTGTGCGAATCTTTGTGTATTTGTATATAGAGAGCTGTCTATTGAGACCAATCGATGCAGATGCTTCACCTGGTTTTTATACACTCAATAATGACGATCGAGTTGGGAAAGTGAAACGGGTTGGATGAAGATGTGACAAAGAACCATTCCGTCTAAACTTTAAAGTGGGTTGCAGCCTCAGTTTTATTTCGGGATTAAGCAATAACTTAGGTGCGTGATCATAAAGGTAGGGTACTCGAAATACTAAGCTTGAAGCCCCGAATTTGTATTAATTCTATTAAAAAATGGATTTTTTAACCAAGAGTAACAAGAAATACTGAAACTTTTCGGTATACTGCTACTGTGGAAAGTTTAAACGACATTTAATAACTTTATAAGTATTGAACGAAAGGGCTTTAGCCTTTGCGACGGGTGCAATCTCGAATATTTTTTATTTCTCAGGCCCATGCAACTATTTTCTACCGTGACAAACTTTCATTCTAAATTTGGACCATCTGAAGAAAACTATTTAAAAATGCTTAATAAGTTTACAAAAGCTGTTTGTCTATAGCTCTCCAGTTGTTGGTTAACTTTGATAGGAAACAAAAATTGCAGCTTTAAGGTTAATCTACAATGCCAACCAGGCGAAGATGACAAAAGTTAAAACAAAGTAAAAAAACAGGTTTACGAAAAGAACCTATTACGAAAGATTCTAATCGCTGATATAATGAATCGATGAGCGTTAAAAAAGAGAGTTTAAGATACTATTGTATAAGTTCTACTGCTTTTAAACTTGATATCGGTGGTAGCACGAAATGTCTACAAAACCCTTATCCTGCCAGTCCTGCTTTATGGCGGCGAGTGCTGGACGATAGGCAAGAAGGGAGAGTTGATACTGGGTTCCTTCGAAAGAAAAATACTTCGGCGAATGGAGGAGAAGATAATGAGCTGTACCAAATTTGGATGTAGTCCAAAAATCCAAAACGCGCCGACTACATTGGTTCGGCCACATCGAGCGAATGGACAATAATGCACCAGGTAAGAGGATCTTCGAATCCCAGCCCCCAGGTTCGAGAAGACAAGGAAGGCCGAACCTCCGTTTCAAATACCAAGCCATCGCAGATGCCAGAGCGCTTGGCCTGGACAACTGGAAGCAGCGTGCCCGGGATCGTAGAGGATAAAAGTCTGCAGTGTCTAAGGCAGAGACTCTTCACGGGTCTGGACGCCGACAAGTAAGTATCGGTGGTAGCACACTTGGTGTTATGTTTTAGGTCTCTATTTAGCAAATTCGACTCTTTGGACATTATTTCCTTTATAAGTAATACCTTCACACGCAGATCCTTTATAAATCGCCTTTTGTAAAAGAACAGAGAGCGAGTTTTAGCTAAAGAAGCTCGAGACAAAAGTGTAACCTATCAAAGAAGATAAAATAACTCGTACATCATGTGATTTAATCTCCCAATGTCGCAGGAGCTTGAAAAGAAAGTTATATAGGGCATATCCCTATTTAAATTGGACTCATTTGGGCCCTCACAATTTCCTAAAATTTTTTCAGTTGTTCGTAATTGTCAGGACCAGGAGACCTCCTTCCTTTCACTAAAAGCCTGTGAAGGGAACAATCTTGCAATTGAGGTTGACAATGATTACTCACCTTGTCGTGGTGTGGAGGCTTAAGTAGAGCTTGATGGTAAGTCGGCTAAATTGGCACTCGCCTTTTTGCCTTATTGCTCACCAGCTCTACGAACTAAGTGGTAATCAAACCCGTCCTACCCTTTCCCTCCTTTATCATCCCTTCACTCCCCCTGGGCTGAGAGACCGCTCGTTGGAGACAAAGGCGACTGCGCCTTCTGACTTGTTGCAATCGTCTTATTCTAAACCCAGCTAAGGTGCGCCTGACTAATGCTACGGATTCCATATCACGAAGCTTGTTCTTCTGTTCGGAGGATAAGCCTCCCAATATTGGGTAGGTACATCATGTATTTTTGTGTTCCTTATACAAAAGTGGTTCCCGTGGCTACTGCTTCATGAACTGGTGGCAACGTTGATTTATCGATCTAACAACAAACACAGCCATCACAGTCAAGAAGCACTTTGTGCATGCATTTACGCACATATACATTTCTCCAATCTTCCAATAAGCTATAAAATCGTCTACTATATTGACAACTCCCGCCAATTAAACTTTATTTAAAAATCCTCCCACTCCATCCATACAGCACTCCTTTGGCAATAAAATCAATTCACGTTTAGCCATCCGCACACATCGATGCACCGTATTCAATAAGTTTAAAACGCATGCGTAGGTTAAATAATCTAATGGACAAATTTCATTTCGCTTTCTACCACCGACTCTGCAGATTGTCATAAATCGAATCAAGTTTACCACCAACACTGCCATTTGATATGCACTAGCGCGCGCGCGCACACACCACCACCATAACAGCAGCATCATCAGCTATAACATCCTAGAAAGTGAATCTAAAACTGCATTCAAACCCATCCAACTGCATCAAAATGAAAGTGAAATTAATCTCGACAGGCAGTAGTTCCGAGCACTGCTTCGAACGCATGCGCAATCAAATCAAAATGTCGTTACTTTTACGAACCTGAACGCATAAAGTTTACTACTTATTGTCAAACAAGTTCAGCTGCGTATAGCCTTCAGAGCGTGCACCGCAAATGTAACGCGTTTATAAACATCGGGTTGGTCGCTGGCATTGCAATTGCAACAAAACGTGTGTTGGGTGATTTTGTTAGACTGTCAGGAGATCTGGATATTGTTCTTTGAAGTCTGGCAGTTAATTCAATTCCCACGAAATATTCTGCATTTTCGAAAAAAAATCGATGTTGACAATGGACTTCGAACGAGGGAAATAGTGATAGATAGCTGTCAAGCCATTCGAACATATTTTCAAAAACAATATTCAGATTCCGTGGAAAATGAATTCCAAAATGGCGAAACAAATTGAACAAAAAATGCCTAATAAAATAACCAATTTGAAGTTAATGCCGCCATTTTGTTATATTTGAGGTGTGTGTAATTTCAACACTGGCAACAATTAACGGTTGAAATATTATCAGGAATGTTACGATATGAAATGTTTTGTTAGACAATTTCAACAATGTTTTGAGAAAATATTTGAAAAACAATTACCTACAAAAACTATAGGAAATTTGTAAATTTTGTCATTTTGCAGACTCTGTCAAAAAGCAGAAGCGAAGGTTTAGCGATTCCTACAATTATTGATTGATATGATTAGTGTCAGCTGGCAGCTATGTCCCAATTTCAATAAATTACCAGCAAATGACAACGACTGTGTTTAAGTTTTGGCGCAGGACAGATCAATATTTCCTTATGAAAATTCTTACTGATGAACATTACGTAACGTCACAAAATCTTCCATTTACCCGAAGGGAATTACCTAAAAACGTCATAAACAAAATGACTGACACCTCAATACGCGGTTGGATTTAATACAAAATACATGGATAGGACACTGAGATCGAAAATAAGATGCCGGGCCTAGACTCAGTCAATCAGTCTGCCCTGACTCGTAACCTTTCGAAAAGATGCATTTCACAGAGAATCTGTCGGACGATCACCACGTTTTTCTGTGATGTTTGGTTTCAGCGAATTCTATTTTAATGTGAGTCAAGAATTGTAATACAATTTACAAGTTTGTTGCTGAAGTGCCCTGTGATTATTAAATATTAAAGACATTAAGTGAACTGAAAAAATTATAATTTTATACAAATTCAAACATTCTTCTTTGCTATATGCATTATTATTGATTGAAACTGTCAGTGAATCAAAATCAAATTTAAAACGCGTTCCACAAACTGAGGAATAAATAAATTGCAGAAATGGAGGAATTCGCGCCAATAGAAAAATATATTTCGTGCAAATGAATTTTCGACATAAGCGAATTTTGTTCAACTAAAGTTGTACGAAACGGGCCTTAGTATAAAATAGCATATGTGTAGGTACTTATGTGTTTATTATTGTTGAGTGCTACAACACATTCGAATAAATCTTAAATCTTCAAACATCGGAAAAAGATATTAACATGCTGCGAACCGAAGTGACGGATTTTTAAAAAGTACACCGAGTTATTCGTAAGAGAAACTGCATTCCAGAAGGCCATTATGACACTTTCATGGTGGAAAATGCGTTATTAGCTATACCGAAATCTTCATGGTTTTGACACTAAAGCCGGATTGTGTGATTTTAAGGTTGATTCGCTTTTAGTTAGGAACCCTTTAAGTATAAATCGGTAAAAATATATTAATTTCTTAATAAAAAAGGAATTAACTATTACGAGGTCGGAAGGACAGGCAGGGGGACATCATTTGACAACAGGACTTTTCTGAAAAACTAAAAACCTGACAGCCCTTAAAATGATCAAAAAACGAAGTTAGTACAGATTTGTTTGAGTGATAAATAAACAAAATAAACGGTCTAGGAAATAAGCGAAGTGGAGGTATTTTTTATCTTTGTGCCCATTTCATCTAACTTTTATGGAAAGCAATCCAACTGTAATATTTTAATTTTTAGGTAATTATTATTTTGACATTGAAAGTACAATGCAGTGCAGTCAAATCCTCATTTATGAGTCAAAATAAAAATTGAATGGTAAAACAACTTCTTACTGTTTTTTAGAATGTAAAAATGCCAAATATTTACAAGAAAAAAAATCCAACCGCACATGCATTTATTTTTTATTTTAAATTAAGTTTTCATGAAATGTTTTTTCTGTTGGTAAATTTAATTTGATATTTCAATTCTACGACCTAAAACTTAAATAAAAGTAGACTGAAATATCTATTAAACAAAGATTAATAAAAAAAAGCGATGTATGGTTGTTTTATTATTTTAAAAATGTTGTAAAATAAGAATGTGTCAGATCCTCCTTCCGCTGTCAAAACCTTATTAGGCAGATGGCAAATCCACCTTCATGGTAGGAGGAATTGACACTTTGTAGGTTTTGGGAAAAACCTTACAACTCTGTTAAAAATATTTATATCGATTAATTATTAATGCTTTTATACTGCAAAAATGTTGTTACTTTTGTGCCTAAATTTTGAAAATTTGAAATTGTATTTGGATTTTAATACATTTCCAAATGTTTCTTAGCGCGTCAAAACCACCGACCTTACCCTATACAATCAACTGCTAAACTAATTCACTAAAAATTTCAAAGAGTAATTTTGTTTGTAAATAAAATATCAACTTAAGTACCTAACAACAATAGCAAACCAATTATGTAAACGTATTTTTTGAATTGAAAAATTCTCCCAAACCCAACTCGAATGACTTGCGACATTTATAATTTATGCACATACATAAAAAAATGTATTTGAAATTCCATCCACCAAGCCAACCGCATACAAATACCTTAATTCTGTTGCAATAATCACTATAACCCACCGATCGGCCAGTATATTCTTGTGCCTGAATAATTTATACAAATTAATTATTTCGCCGCAGCCTCAAATATCAAAATAGTGTTCTCCAATTCACAACTGGAAAGCCTCATCTGTCGAGATACACAATATATCCCCAAAAACACACCAGTTGATCGTGTGCAGAGAGCAAACATATTAAGCTGATTTCCATGTCAAGTTTTCGCGCACAACATTTAATGAGCCAGCTAAACATCGTTTAGATAATTTCAACAGACACCCGCACCCAAAACAGATAGCACACATGGCTGCCCGTGGTTGTGCCAATTCCTGTCATGATAGATCTTTCGGTCTCTAAAGTCTAATGCTAATCCGTGCGGTGTTCGCGGATAATGTATCTCTATCTCTATAGCCAGAGGCGGCGGCGGCTTTTGGGTAAACAGTCATCGTAGTGTGTATGCAATACTGGCTTTGGATAATGTTTTTCCCAACATGAATAAACGAATCACAGTCACTGGCTGCTGCCTTGTGTGTTATTTTTGTTAACATAATTTATTTTCTAAAATAAAATGGAAAAACCTGAATGCCGATTTGTTTTGCATTTTTAATCTGGCGCGACTTAAATATGCCATTTTAGAGTTACACACTTGCGATTGGGAGACCTGCTGCCGCGCCGTCGGACACAATCCAGAAAATCGAGTTTTGAAAAACCAAACGTGGTGGAAAATTCACAACAAACCAAAAGAAGAAGATAGAATTCGTGTGTAGACTATTGAGCAGCTTAATTATATACGAATAGTTGAACCACATTTTTGCAGATACATTCACTTCTTATTATATTTTCGTTTCATTATTTAATGCGATGTGGTGGTTATCGAGCGATGTCCAAGACCAGATCCGACCTGAGAGAAGAAGTTACGAGCAAGAGAGAATGCGAAGATGTGGTGGAATTGAAAAAACAAAAAGAAACAGTAAGTAGTTTATTGGTTGAAAGTGAAGTGCCGTGCCAATAGTTTATAGCCAAATACATCCTCATTTGCAGCTTATACTAGGATGACTGTGGCATCCTGGCGCATGAGCAAAAGTGGACTAACTGGATGTGCGTCTATATGGAATAACTTGTGTCGCCAACAATGATTGCATTCTTGTCTGTTTGTCTTAAATTGAAAAAAGGTATATATTGAATACAGTCGGCCCGTTGAAAATGCTATTGGACTTTGTTAATAAAGAATGAAGACACTGTCAGCGCTGCGTACCTATTTGCAATCTGGACATGACATTCTTCGGTTACAAACTTGACTAGTTTCTGAAACTTGAGAGACATTTTTTGGTCCACTATTAGGATCAATGTGCTGGCGTTTTTTGAAATGCATGCGTAGGTATGCACGCTTGGATCTTTTGTTAACATAATTTGACAGAATTTGTCACTCGTTTGACAAATTAGGTTTAGATTAATCACGTATTCGGCCTTTCTTGCTCATGTTTCTCTTGGTCTCCGTTTGTGTTTTCTACTTTGGTAGAGCTCTACTTCCTTGGTAAAGTAGGACTTCTTTTACAAAACTGGAATCTGTTTAATAATTTAAATATGTTTACGGATATATTTTCTCATAAATTTGACTGAGTCGACATTTTTCCCAATTTCTTTTTACCCACACTAAAGAGCTCCAAGTTGGAGCGGACCCATTTCGTTTTTAAACTAGACCAGGGAGCTACGTTTCGTCGTAGAACTTCCTCAGGTTTACGCTTCTTGTTGGGCTCTATAAGCTTACTATTAAAATATTAGCGTAAATTTAAAAGATCACAAAATATAAAACAAAACCTTCACCAAAATACTCAGCTGTCAAAGTTTCTGAGCAAGTGAAAATATTTTGTGGAATTTGGATTTAAAAAAAAATCAAATTGATCTGTTAGTTTTTTTTTTTTTAAGAGTTTAAACTCATTTTAAATGTCAACATACTTTTTCTCAGGATGTATGCCATCGTCAAGATGGTCATTGGATTATTTTTCCCTCAAGCGGTTTTTCTAACATTGCATTGAAAACTTTTCTTGGTCGCAGATAACCCCGAAACAGTTTCAATTTTAAAGATTAAGTTCGAACGAACTTTTCATTCGCGGATTTGTGGATCGCGACTGTACCGTATAGATTGCGAATAAAGTGTGACAGTACGCGACAGAATTTAAATTTTGTGTTAAAAAAATTCAGTTTAAATAAAAAGACTAATTTTTTTTTAAAAGATGTTAGATTAATTAAATATAATCCTTTTTTTTTTGGTAGAACAAATAGCAATTTTCAATTCACAAATACAGTAAAATTGATTTGTTTCCAATTCGCGTATAAATAAAAAATCATTTAAACCTATAGATTGACAGTAATTTTGAATTCTTATGTAACATTTACTAAAGAACGTTTTATTCACTTAATAGAAACTGCAGAGCGGAAATATTCCCTGTACACGGTTGACAACACGGTAGAAATGCAATGTCTTTTCCAATGATTTTTTGCCCTATGACCTTCCCGACGATTTCTCAGTCGCAAAATTAAATTATAATTAAACAAAAACCTTCATTTCAATATGAGCTGTGAAGAAATTGAATCTTTTCTTAATAACCCTATAAGCAATAATCTTTAATTTAAGTTGCAGAAAGTGCTAAAAAGTACAAATTTAAAAAGTGTGGTGTTTTATTTCTTTTAAATATTTTTTCCAATGGAGATTAAACAATTGTTAAGTTATTTTTATTTTATTTGAATATTTCGTTATTGGTAAATAAATATTTTGTAAAATGAAAAATGTGTACAATTTGTTATCTCAGTTGGAATATTAAATCATTGTCCTAATTGTGATTTCTCCGTCCCAGTCTTTGGATATATTTGTCCGAAGTTATTTTCAAAGTTGGAAACGTAGGCAACCTACACATTAAAATCAAAAAGTGAATTTATTGATTCCAATAGTGCCTTAAAGTACAGACATTATTACGACAAGGATAGCGAAAAGAGAAGTGCATTTACATCAGCATCAAGTTGGTAGAATGATTTTATTATATATGATAACCCTTATCCTCCTTTCTCAATTTAATAAATAGATTTTCAAGTAGTACGTCGTGTATAACCTTATTTTCTGTATTTTTTTTTATATAAATCAGTACTCAACTACATAGTCGTAGATAGTTGGCTACCAGCTCAACGTAGATATTTTGTATATAATGAAATTGACTCTCTTGAGAGTTTGTTCATGGAAAGAAATCATTTTTTCTACTTGGTTCTCCTGTGAGCTCTTGAGGGAGTTTTCAGTCTATAAGGATCGTACTTGTACCACATTATGTTAACTTAATCATTAAAGAAAATATGTATTTCTATTTCCATTTTCCTTTTCTTCTTACTGTCCTATTCTTCGTTCTTATAAAAACTGAATGCAACACTTCTCTTGGGTCTCTAGAACCCTTGTCCGAGTCCTTCCAACGGGCCATCGAGCATTCGTGGGAATTCTGAAAATATTTCTTAGCCGGGAAACGTTTATTTTTTAATTACTGATAGTCACGATAGGCCTTTAACTTTAAATAAATACCCAGCTATTACAAATTATTTGTTTCTTAAATCAGTAAAGCGGCTTGACAACATGTAAAGTGACTTTATTCCAAAATAGCAAGATCTCCGCTAACTCCGATGGATCTAAATCGATTTTGTAATGGAGCTATTCTTACCATACAAAATGAACACCCAAGTGCCATTAAAGCAGCTATACTAAACAGAAACAACTTATTGGAAGTCGTTTGTATTTAAGGCGTTCCGATAATTCGAGATAGACAGGCGGAGCTGCAAAAGAACAGCTTGGGTAAAATTAAAAGGTTAGACGTTATTTTGTCGTACCGATTGCACCGCTATTTCAAAGCCAAATTCTATGAAATATGGACCAAATGAAAGATGAAATTTCGTAGAAGTGAAGAATGTAATTTTCTTTTTCATCTATATGCCAAAAATTGTAAAAAATAACAAAACTTATCATTGCAGTGTCTGTTTAATTTAAAGCAGTAAACTACGGTTTTCTTCAACTTAAGCATAATAGTTCGACCTCATATTTACTTCATTTAAGGTCAAGGCTTGCATTTATTTCAGAGAGGAATCTGCAGGGGCTTTTGTACTTCTTTTGTTTTAATTAAATTTCATACTATACTCTTTCCATATTGCGAATCTCACGTGCAGTCATAGCAATCAATAGCACAAGAATCACATCTTTAAGCCCCAGTTATAGCTATCATTGAAATGCATCATTGAAAATTTTCGATTTTCGATTTTAAGACGAATAATCAAACAATATTCGCTTTATAGGTATAATGGAAATGGAATTTTGTACAAAAGAAGTTTGGAAACAATTGTTTCATTGATGTGTTCGATTCTCTTTCTATTCCCAGCTGTCAGTTTTGCGTTCAATGATCAACTCTAACGTCAAAACCTGGAAACCTACTTTCAATTTCACTGACAGGTCCTTCCACTGACAGCAATTTTTTAATGATTGCAATAACAGACTTGTCAAAAAAATTAAACCACCACTCCACTGATTTGTTACAATGATAGCTTTAACTGGGGCCTAATTTCTTAGTTAATTCCACACAATAAAACCAAATCATTCCACTGAAATGTTTCATTTCTTTACTGGTCCATCTGTCAGGAATTTTTTTTCTGATGGAATCTAATCAGTGGTGGTTGATTTGTTTGTACTGACAACACGGTGACAATCAGTTTTTCTGAAATACTTTTTTCTGTATGAATATTGTTCCATTTTTTTCGGTTGCATTTTACGTATCGCTATAACTGAGGCCTAATATGGGCGAACTTTTCCAATTTGGTTTCCCAACCTAAAGACAAATTAACAATACAAAATTTGACAGCTCACATCCTTCCCAGCTGATGATGTCAACCGGAAACATAAGAAACAAAAAAAAACACTCAATCAATAATGATGTTAACCGGGTGAAAGTTGTTACACTATGCTAATGATTCGAAATTAGTCATTTGTATGTATGCTATCCAAATATTTACATATCTTGATCCAACAGTTCTAATTCAAAGAATTCTCTCTGACCCGCCCCACGCATATCTCCATCACACGTATCCGTATAGCACTTGCGAACAATTTCGAAACATTTGCCCGTATACACTTGGTGATAATTCTCGCGCCATCACCATACCAGACCGCACTAAACAATTTTAATCAAATCAAAAAATAAAAGTACAAACAGTTTTTTTTTCACAATGCCTGCCTACGCACAATCAGTGCGACGGTCTAGATTGATATGCTCCGGCAAAGGGTTCATTCGAGTTCATTGACACAGATATACTCTCTCAAGTAGGTGCACGACAAAAGTATTGTAGTTTTTGATATCGTACCAATTTGTCAAGCCTGTTGCAGATAGTGTGAGGGAGGCCACCAGTTAATTGTTTAGTAGGCAATTCGATTGTCAAATATCTCACCTGGCGGGTATTAGTACTTGATGGCTATAGTCGAAGTCCACTGACGATAGCAGTAGTAAGTATCTAAACTGGAGAAATTTCACGACAATATAGCCTACGCTTTTAGGTTATTTTTAAGATGTTTAGTGTATATGAACTTCGAGTGGGTGTGCGTGCGTTTTGAATATGGCTACGAACGATAATAGCTGATAGAGGAATGATTAATAGAGATTCGCAGGTTGTTTATATACGGATGTTTCGCCATAACATGTGCGATTTTTTTTTTCTATTAATTTTTTTTCAAGTTCACGGTCTCTCAAAGCGGTTTATCAACGAACTGGGGGTTGATAAGGAATAATTTACTGTGCGGTTGTGGCTATTTCTGTCCCAATAGAGAACAGTTTCATTACTTGATTGCATTCGTTGCGTTCCGTTTTATTATTACTTTGCTGAAATAGCAAAGACGTACTTCGCAACAGGATTTGTAGCAGTTAAACAGTAGAACGCAACCACAGCTGATCGGTAGTGATTATCTATGACATAGGGAGTGCTGTCGATGATCGTAGTAGTAGGTTGTTGAAATGTTCTATTCCAGGCATTCCACTCATGAATATCAAGTTGTTTAGTAAGGCCCCAGTTATAGCGATAAGTAAAATGCAACCGAAAAAGTTGGAAAAGGATGAAAATGAAAGAAGTCTTTCAGAAAAACTGATTGTCACAGTGTTGTCAGTACAAACAAATCAACCACCTCCACCACTGATAATATTTCATCAGAAAAAAAATCCCGACAGATGGAACAGTAAGGAAATGAAACATTTCATTAAAATGATTTGTTTTTTTTGTGGAATTAACTGAGAAGTTGATCAGAAAAAGTGTTTTGTATGGAAAAATTAGCTAAATATTTTTGATAAACTAACTTAATAAATCATAAGCAACGTTTTAAGACCAGGTTCTACAATTTCGTTTTACGTATCGCTATAACTGGGGCCTAAAACAGTAAAAAGAAGGATGAAGGGAGCAGTGCCGCGCATGAATTAAGAAGCGATCTATAGTCTACTGCGACTGTATAGGGATGTTCTTAAAACGTGGACACATTGAAATATCAAGTGTCGAATTCTGGTATTCTTTGATTCGTCAATGTCAGTCAACTCGAAACATTAAAAAGTTGAAAGTCTGTATATTTTTAATGATGCATTATATCACTTGCGATGTTTTGCTCACGAGATGATTGTTTCAACTGGTGGAAGAATGAAATTACTTTTACGATCGGTTGCGGCGCATCGTCCTGTCTAAACATTCCGGCCTGTAGAGCATATACTTTCTTTTATTTTGCTTCTCATATCGAATTTTACTTCAAACGGCCTTCCAAGATTCAGTTTTCGAGTACAAAACCTTGAAGGTCAATTTAATTAATCATCCGCTTGAATGCTTGATTGATTTTCTTCCCCATTCACTGTCTAGACTCTAGAGAATATTTACCTGCAAAGAGGATAGTCTAAAAATCCCTACTGACTGCGGTATCCGTATCACCGACATGCTTGGACATCTTGATTTTGATCATTTTTGCAAGGTGTTACTTTGACATGGGTTGAATCGACCAAATGCCGAAAAAGACAACACCAACAAAAATACTACCTGCGGTGCGCGGTGTGAACACGATCAATTTGATTCGACGAATATAGAGTTAGAAAAAAAAACAAACTGGGTATAGGCATAACTTGTCTGCGTAAACCAGGTGTATAGAAAACACCCGATCTAGCAATAAAAATTAGAGAACACTGCGATCAGTGAGTATAGATATCATTTCACCTGCGTTTTCAATGTTAATTTATTCACCCACTCTAAAGGGAACTGTTTCCGTTTCATGTTAACGAATTTTATTTTTATATACACCCACATTGTTTTTTTTTAGGGGAAATGGTCGAATGTAACTTTAAGTCGTAAAAGAAAAGGAATTTAAGGGTCGATATGGGTATCCGATTGGGTTTGCATGGAAACGGAAATGTTGTTGCCCATTTAAGGGAGAGTGTAACGATTTTAGACAGTAAAACATACAGCAGTTCGGTGTGTGTAACACGCCATAACTTTTGACAGGAAGAGATATAAGACACCCGCAAAGACGATTCTGTTATCATGGTAAGCCTTGCCATTGTAAGTCTAGTTAATGGATGCGTTAGGACACATTACGTTCCAAAAGTAACCGCTGAGTTCTCTACGATTGCGAGACGATTAATAAGTAGAACCAAGCTTAAAGAATTCATATGTATATAGATATAAATGTTGTCCTTTTACGTGAAAAAGGGTTCATTCACCTAAGCAATGGTAGACAAAATGTGAAATTAAATTAATCCTTGCCAAAAATATTAAAGTCCCTTTCTGGGGTCTCTCAAGGTAACCGGCATGCATGTTAATATCATTTATCTCGTGTGCTGGGGTAGGAAAAAAGCGTCAAAAACGCGCCAAAATCTTGACTAGACTCGCCTACATAAACGTCATCTAAAAAAGCAGTTCTCGTAACCAATTGAGGCCACTCAAAACTGAAACACATCAAGTCAGCCAGCTGTCAGGTTTACTAAACTAGATTCGTCCCCAGTGTTTGCGCGCTATTCACTTGACATTTTGACGTCAAATTGCAGTAAAATTTTGGTGTAGTAATCACCAATCTAGTGGATTGGGATTCGCATTAGTCGCTTAAAGAGCCCAACGCATAGAATGAGATGCATCCTAATACACAACGCAGCAGCTTATGTAAGGTGACCCAAAAGCAGGAAAAAGTAAATTTACTTTCTACTTTTCTGTTGCACCATGCACGATGCAGATGCACCCGTTGACAGTTGGCACAGCGTGAGAGGAAGCACTTTCATTGGTGGGAAAATTGAGAGAACAAGAGAAACTGTTCTCAGCTTTCAGGCTAGTGTTTTGGATCGTGGATTTTTTTCCTTTTTGTGGGAATTTCAATATCCGAAAAGTCTTTCGGATGTATATTGTTGGAGTTCCAGGAATCTGATAAAGAGCTTTCAAACTATCAAAATGTCAATAAAAAAATGCTCATGTAAATCGCTTCTTAGCAAAATGTTCTAATACCAAAAAAAAATCAAAAGAATGTCAACAACCTGCGATTTCTATACGAAAGGTTAATTTAATGTGATTTCCTTTCAGTAAAATTCAAGTTTTACGTTTTTAATGGACAGATTTTAAAGAAATTTGAGTTCGGTGAAAAGGGAAAATTCACTAAGTTTTGCGGGAAAAATTAAGAGAGAGTGCTAATAACATAGCCGTCACCGTATGGGACTGCTCGTTCCTTCGAATACGTTAATACGTCCTATGGCCTTCAGTACACGTTTTGTTTTATTTATTTAATGCGCTAAGTTATAATCAGGCATAGTGGTTCGATATCCGGCAAAACACAAACTACAAGCTTTTTCTACTACATTACCTGTTGCAAACGTCTGAAAAACATCCGAGACTATAACTGTCATCAAAGAGCTTCTTAATTAGCCGTCCCAAAAAAACGAATGGTTGTAAGAAGCTAGGCCTTGTATCCCTTACGGGCATTTAGCGTCAACTATTTATTTAAGTAATAATTATCGCGCAAACTACTGACATAATCGTTATGAACAGCAAACATTTCACCTGTCAAAAAATGTTACTGTTGGGTGATTTTTTTTACATTTTCCTTTGCCTGGGATTTGCTACAGTGTTTAGGAGGAAATAAAATACTGTACTTCAATTGCCCACATTCCTCTGCCCGCTACACGTCTAGCACAAAATATCCCAGAAAGGGATATTTCACAAAAAGTGATAGAGGACTAGCGCAAATGGAGAAAAGTCAATTTTTTAATACGAAGTTTGATATGCCGCTAGTCATCTTGCGGGCAGTGAAACGCGGCCATTGAAAGCTGATTTAAGTTTGGTAAAATACAAAATGTCACAAAATTAGCCAAAGATAATTCATTTACGCAATCGCTTTTCTTCACCAACATAATTATTCCAAAAATTGCTCTCCAATTTGTTCTGTTTTTATTTGTTATTTGGAAAAAGATGAAAGTCCAACTCAGTCGCGCTTGACCTATCTATACATAAGGTATATAACTTAACATTTTGACCTAGAACTTCATATTCGTGCGATCGCAACATTCTCACCTTCCTTTAACAGTGTATTTCCAATGAATGAACTTGAAGTGTTGTTTTAAGAAATGGAACAAGTTCAGTCGATGGGTTATCGTTTGGCGTTTAATTTAAATACAGGAAATGTTAACTGACATTTCTGCCACAAGATGAATAAATAACAAACAAATTAGCGTTTTATCATTGCAATTATAATTTGACTACTAAATAAAATTTTTCGCCAACGAACTACCAAACAAAAGAAACGAGCAACTAACTATTGAATCACAGTCATGAGAGACGGCGAATTTTTTTGACATGTTCTTCGTTTCGTGTCTCTTTGTGGTTTCTTCCTGCCTACAAACAGAATAATGAACGTGTTTGTATTCAACCTGTCACGGAATAGTTAACTTAACTGGCGATATTTCCATTTTTAATTTTCTACAACCACATAGCCGCCATTTTCTTCTGTTGCCGGTTTGTCAAAAAATCAAATCAACAACAACAACAGCAATATAATTATTGTTTGTTGATGAGTCTTAAATTAGATTTTGATTATCTATTGCTATTCTCTATGGGCAAGCATAATAAAATAGGACTATAAAGCGTGTGTAGTGCGTATTCCCTTTTATTCATACCAGCTAGCCAGAAGGAAAAGATGTTGGAAAACAGGTTAACACACAAAAAAAAATACACATTTTTACATTTCAACTTAAACAACCGTTCTGTTGGCGGTCTTTAGTTTGTTGATTTGTTGTTGCTTTACACTAAAGTATCTACCTTGACTTCGATCTACATTATAATTTTTCTGTATCTGTGTTTTTAGGCCAACTTTCAATTTTTAGTGAATATATTTGAAATAAAAAAACGATGTGCGGCTGCGGGATATTTTGGGGGGCAAATATGAAAAATACAACTTTGAGGTTATACCTATTGTGAAATAGAAGACACGGGTTGACAACATTTTTGATCTTCATTTTGGACACGTGAATGGTTCATTAATGAAGTGGACCTTATATAATGATGAAGCTTGTCATGTTACGCAGGGTATAGAAACGAAAAAAATTGTAGGAGAACTCGTATTTAAATTTGGATTTGAATAGCAATCTACAAAAAATAGAGAGGTCCGAAGTAAGTGTTCTGTTTCGCAATGAGAGAATTCCAGCTATTTGTCAATTAAGTTCCACATGGTGTTTTTTTACTTGTGTAATCTATTTTATTGAAATTTTTATGACCAAACGAGTAACCAGCTACAACTACTGTATTTACGTTTTATTATGTATACTATGTAGTATAAATCATTATTTTTAATGGAACATGACCAATCTCTTCAAAGTGGGATATTAATGTGATCGTTAACAACGCCGTTAAAATACAAATGACTTTACATGGTACACCAAGAAACTTAAAGTGCACTTGCAGTATATTAATCTGGCATCTGGCAAGTTACGTAAGTGACAAAGTAATTGCAACAAGTGTCAGATCCATCTGTCATCCATTTCGAAAGTCCAGTCATATTATGTATGACAAAGGCAAGGTTTTACTGATACTAAGACCCTTAAAATCGAGAAAAATGACAGTTCTTTGTCTACAATGTACAATATTAAATGTCCTATTGATATATCAATCACGAAACTTCAAAAGTTCTTGAAACATTAAATAAACAAGGTGAAAGGTTGTATTAAGACATATTACTAGTTTAGTGCATTATGCTTGCAGCTTTTTTGTCAAAAACAGAAGGTATATGTACGTACGGTTAAGGCCGCGCATGATAGCATTTATAAAGACAAGCTTAACAAAGCCATGTCTATGACTATAGAGAACTCTCGCTGCTCCATCAAGTTTGATACCGACCTCACAAAAGTTTTCGATGTCAAAAAAGGATTCCCGCAAGGTGGTGCGTCTTCATGCGGCTTCTTCAACACAATACTTGAACAAATTGAAGGAGAGTCACAAATCAACTATAGACTGAAATTGCTTGCATCAGCTGACGACATAGACATTATTAAAAGAACGCAGGGAGCTGTCACTGGTGCGTTTCCTAATATTGAAGCTGAAGCGGCTTGGGAATGATATTCACAGTTATTGAAGCAAAAACCAAGTACCTGCTGTCAAAAAAAGGGGCACAACATCGACGTATTGGACAAAACGTCACAGTAGACAGCTACAACTTTAAGATAGTCAGGGACTTTGTCTACCTCGGCTCCGCTATACTATCTGACAACAACATCTCGTCAGAAATTAACTGAAGAATAACTCTTGCCTAACCGCTGTTCCTTTGGGCTAAAAAGCCAATTGAGTAGTAAGGCCCTCTCCCGAAACACCAAAACCCTAACCATCCCAGTCCCGCTGTACGGCCCGGAGACATGCCCTTTATTACAAGAGAATGAGGAAATACTTCGTCCTTTCGCAAAATACTTGGAACTGTTTGTGTTGATGGGTTTTGGAAAAGGAGATTCAACGACGAACCTTACGAGCTGTACAGCGACATGGACATGGACCTAGTTAAAAAGCTGCGCATTGGTCGTACAACTTCGCTTCTCCTCGCAGAGTCTTTGAATCCACCCCAGATGGACGACGCGGTCAAGAAAGACATCGCCTTAGGTGTGGCGCACAATTAGAACACGACCTCAACTAAGGACCGGGCAAGTTGCAGTGGTATGTTGATTGAAGCTCAGATTCGCCCCGAAAGTTGTAAAAAATTGTACGTACTCAATGCGTACTGTGTTAATGCGAGGCAATATTTCGCAACCGAAGGAAGTTTCTGGGTAGGAACTTCTTTCAATCTGAGAAAACAGACACGAACACGAAGTACAAAGGGCTACTTTATTTCTGTACGGAGATTGAGTGTTTTTCACGGTGGTTTATTGCAATCAGTTCCCTAGGGATCGCGATGTGCTCATGTAGTGCCTAATGTCGCATGAGACATACCTAACCTAAATTTTGTTGAACTTGGCTGTCAACTCTATTCAACCAAATTATTATTAATATTATTTTATTTATTTATTTTATTTATTCATAACTTAAAGCTAAAACACAATTTTGCTTTAGAATACCTATAGCGCAAAAATAGTGATCAATCTGTAACTTAAGAAGTTAGTGTGGAATGATACCATATCAAAATAAATTAATATATTTGATATGGGGGAAACATCGGCTTTTATAAAATATTTTTTTTTACCTAATTTATTACAAAACTTTATATAAAAATCAAGAAAAACAAGAGATTTTTTAAAATTATAGGAAAACTATTAAAGAAGTCAAAGAATAAATCAAGAATTTTATAAGTAAGCCTAAATTGAAATTAAAATTTAGACAGTGACTTCTGCTGATGAATATGGTAGCATATTGCTTTTAAGTAACGATTCAAAGACATCAATGACAATTAATGGGACTGTAACAGAAGTAGAAGTGTAGAAGTGCGAAAAATTGGTTTCGATTGCGATTGGAACGTAAAGGTCTCTCATTGGTTAAATACGAAGGTCTCTGAATAAGTTGATAATGCAGTTGATTTTCCATTTAGATTTAGCTCAAAGAGCGAGTTTATGTAGATTAAAAATAGCAAAGGACCAAGAACTGTCAGCCACTGGGCAGGGATTAAAAAAAAAATGCTCAACGCATTGCTCACCAAAGGCACGGGTATACGGGTAGGTTGCAAGGTAATGTTAGTACTGCAAATTATCCTTTCAACGCGTTATTATGAGTTGAGCTTAGGGCGACAAAACTTTCGTGCCGACTTTAGTTGGGCGTTGAAAGTCTTATATTCCATTCCCTTGCTACATCAACTGCTGCTGATGCTGTTCCTATAATTGTTGCTGCAGTTGCTGGAAGAATGATTTTTTTTCTATAGGCGTCTTCGCCAAGATTAATTTGTTTATCGATTTTCGTCTCTTGGTAGGCAAAGTCTTTAACGTCTTCAAATTATGTCTACCCATTGGGATCTAATTTTCCCCCAATTCGGCGATGTTGAGAGACTCACAGGCACATAAATTTAATGCGCGTTACATTCATACGGAGAAAGTTAAATTTTAAAACCACAGGACGTTGCCAAAGATTGTTTAAGTTGTTTCAAAGCGTTCAATGCTAACGATACCATTTCCTCACAACATGACTCTAACCTCCTTCAAATTGATCTAGATAATTTTTCCACATGGTGCCTCAAAAACTGCTTAGAGCTCAATGTCACCAAATGCCAATCTTTTACCTTCTCACATAAGTGCAACAAATCTCCTCCTCAAACTTATCATCTCCACTCCGCACTAACAGTCGGAATCTCCGTTGTTCCCGTCTCTTCTATCTACCAATTCACCGCACCTCGTATGTCCAAACGAACCAATTTCCCGTATGCTGCGAAGGTTTATTTAAAACACACAGTTTTCGACTTCAACCGCAGTTGGATCACCTTCACCATCCCTAGCCTTAAGTCCTTGCTATAAGTACTCGATCTAAGTTGTAGGTTTAAGTTTTTAGTTTTAAGCCATTATCAAAGTTTCAATTAAGCCAAATAAAAGGAGGTTTTGCCCCCACCAAAATTAAAATCATGTTCGCTGAACACGCAATTGTCCAACAGATTTTATTGATAAAATCACACAGGACAGCAATACCTTCGAGTTTACTGCGAAAAATCATCCTAATGCGGTCAAAACTTGACTCTGGAAAGTCAGGATTAAATTGTTCGTTCCTACTCGATCAAATGCTCATCCGTGATGTTGTAAGCTTTAATTTCTTTTGAATATGCGCTCAAACTCACAGAAAAATCTGATGCAGCCTCGCTTCGCCTACAAAAACACTCTTATGGCTTTTATCATTGACCCAAAAAGGAAGTACGTTTTCGATTTTTGGCGGATAATCACTTGCGCTAAAGCAAAGCACCTTAACCCGCCTCTAGAGACAACAAATCTTTCCACGGCATTCTTCGCAATAAATTCCAGTTTAATCGAAATGATGTCCGTTCTGATCGTGGCGCACAGTTCCTCGCTCTCATTTGTTGCCCGTTTTTCGGCTCATTTTTCCGTTTGCGCACAAATTTAGTCCATGCAACACATTACGACCACTTTCTCTCGATGTGTAGCAATGGCCATCTTAAAATAGCCGCTTTGCAGTACCTACACTTTTTTTCGTTTGTAGTTTTTTGTCTTCGTGCGATTGTATACATGGTTTATTTGTTGGGCTTAAAATTCGAATCGATTTGCATGCTATAAATAAATTAAGATTCTCTTGCGTGGTATCTTTTTATAGGAAATAAAAAGTGTACCGGACTACACCTACTCCATATTATATTATATGCAATTTAAACAATTCGATGCGTACGTATCGGAAAAGAAATCAAGTGACAGCGGCCAAAATGAACCACTGCCCGGCAAACCGTACAATAAATATATTATTTAAACTGAAAAGATTTTTTTACCAACAAAAAAAGCAAAAATAACACAAAAACTGTGTGTACTTTTTTAGTTAACGCACACTGAATGTGGTGGTGATTTTGAATTTTTCAGCTTTTGTTATCTGTATCCGAAGGGTCGTTGACATAAATTATTTCAAGCGTTGGTTATATGCTTCGCTATTTCTTTGGCGAAAGAAAAAGTATTCGCCCTCAGGTGTGGTGGTGCTACTGCTCTGTGTCTATATTCTTGTATTTTTTTTTTTTTGAAAATAAAGATCATTTATCATCTATCAATAGTTGTTCGTTGTTGGTTTGCTTCTACTCCCCACCTCGGGGCAAATTATTGTTAATTTAAAACACAAAAAAAAACAATCTATGCATAAAAAATGGTTTGAAATACAACAAATATTTGAAGAGGGGCAGATGCATAGATATATATTTTTATAGAAGGAGAGGTGGGTGCTCCCCACCAGTTTACCATTAATAGTAATAATTGAAATTTCTCCTAAAATTTCCCTTTTCTTTTGATTGAACAAATAAGTTCAATGAAGTTCTTAAAGTTAAAGAATAAAAAAATAAAGGTACCAAAAAAAAAAACACTATTTACACAGTCGTTGTGTTTATATAGAAATTATAAATGCGAGACGGCCGGCGAGAGAAGTGAAAACGAGTCACATGACTTGTGTCTTGTGTGTTATTGCTTGTTTTTTGGACCTCACCATAACAAAGCCCACCGATCCGAAAAAAAACGAATAATAAAGAAGAGGAGTGTGTGAGGTTTCATTATGAGTTTTATTGTGTTTTTCAAGTGCGCGCAGACTCGATCGTTGTTTTTTGTCTTTTTTCCTGTTTTTTGGGAAAGTGTATCTTTTTTTATGTGATGTGGTTAATGTTGGTGCGCGCCTGTTGTAGCTTTCAATTGAAGTAACTACTTTATTGCGTTTCGCTTGTTTTCATGCAAGTTGAAGGATTAAGGTCAAGGTTTTGGTTGAAAGTAGACAAAGTATACCTGAATTAATTGGAACGCAGTTGTAATTGAAATCGTTTTCAATGAGATGTGGGGGACATATTAAAAGCGTTTTCAATTTGCTCTAAATTCACTCACTTATATAAGAATCGAGAGAAAGAAGAAAAAAATGAATTATCTTTGAAATAGAATCAGTGAAGAAAAATACGTTAAAAAATTATCCCTTTTTAAGCGGGAAGTTTTAAACAAATAAACTATGAAAATGATGACTTCCAAGTTCCAACCTTTTGAGCTAGATATGACGAATTTGGGCTTAGCATACCTACTATGGTCAGTGCCATTCTCTAATTGAGCGGAATCTTTGTACAGGACAGGACATAGTTTATCCTTCAATCCGTATGTTCCTCAACCTTGGTGCTTAGCTTGTTCTTGAATAACCTGGTAGCCCTACAGATGTTGAGCAATGTGCTGAACGCACTCGCTGTAGCAATGCAAATGTAATACACCTTGTGTAAAACGCTATAAAATATACTCGAACGAAACTATCTGCGCGGACGCTAACTCGGGAATACGCCCTTCCTGATCGGATACATGCAAAGTGATATCAACTCAATTTGCCTGCCACATCCACCGAGCTGCTTTTCGCAGCCTACTCCATGCTATACTCACTAGAACAGGAGGGATTTCCTTGCACTCTTTCTCATGATCGATCTCTTCGTTTAACACTTGCAGCAATAGCAAAAGAATCTACCAACCAAGTACAAGTGCAGCCAAACCATAGGGGTAACCGGAAAGCATTTTTAAATTGCCAGGATTTGAAGTTGAAATAAAACACACACAAGTTGAGACACATTTATGACCTAAATGCAATTAAGTTTGCCTGTTTGTATGAAAACCCTCAACCAATATAGGGTTCTCAGGAAGACATGTATGAATTCAAACGGAGGAACAACTTATCGCAACCTTTTAGATCTCATTCACTAAGCGTATGTTACGTTAGGAAAGGTTTGCGTTCGTCTAGTGTATTGAGTTGTTTTCTTTCGATTTTTGCTTCCTTTTCGTTGATGTTTGAAGTGGGTAAGAGGGAAAATAATTCAAGCTTAAAATATGAATAAGCAACAGGTTTGTGACATTAAAAACAAACGCCTCCTGTCTTTTTTGGGACACACATTCGAGCACTTGTTGTTCAGTATGGCATGTACTGGCAATCAGGATGGGACCACACATCGTTCGGGTCAAAGTCGCTGATATATTTTGGATGTACTATAATCACAAATCAGTTCTGGCCGTTAAGAGTAAGACTGGCTTGTTCTTTTTCTTGTGAATTTGTTCCATTCAAAGGACAAATTTTGATTTTAGTCAAAAGTAAGCATTATGTCATTTAACACGAATGTATAATGTCAAGGACCTTTCAAATAGGACAGTACTATTACTTAAATTCTCTCCTCTAATCAACAAGGGTTTTTTAAGAGTAGATCTACAACCACAAACCTTACGTATTTTGTCCCTAATACATTATGTGCGGTGAAAAATGGTAAGGAAGTGCGGATGTTGTGGCTACCGACTTGAGCAATGCGTTCGAAAAGATACCTCAACAAGTCATATTATTCAAACTAAAAGCCTAATCCTAATTTAGGAGATCGCAAGTCAGTCATAGCGTCCTCTGGTGTACCACAGGTTGGTCTTTAATTTGACAACAAATGATGTAGTACGTATTTACTCTTTGACCTGAAAACTTACGCAGATAATATAACATTCTCTTAACAAATATACTGCCGACTCTCTCACTACAAACTGACCTTCTTTACCAAATGTCAAACTACATATAAATTTCTCTCCGAACCGTCATTCTCTGCATAAAAGACATTTTTATAATAAACAAGGAGTCTTACTCCACTGTTTCAATAATTCGTGATCTTGGGATTCCTTGCTCATCTTAACGTTCGTCCTCGCACCAAAAATTTTAATAACTCTGTACTCGGCTTTGTTAAACATTGGTCAACGAACTTCTCTAATCCCTACGCAGGTCACCTTGCCATCAGGTAAATATTCAAAGAATCCTCCTTTAGCCTTTCGTGGTCAAGATTTCAATGTCCCTTACTATATACCGTCCTACGAAAAACGCTTACAGCTGCTCAATTAACAGGCACTTAGGACTCGTAATATCGCTGATACAGTTTTTGTTCATCAGTAACTATCTTGAAAAGAAAGATTGTACATCTGCTGTATCCGATGATATAAATGATGTCGTATACGGCCTTAAAATCGATAAGTCAGATGCCACTATATCGGGTCTACTTTCTTTCTTGTGGATCGGGCAAACAAAGCTGAGGCTCCATTCATTAGGCATCAGATCTCACTGTACTTGTATTAAGTAATTAAATAAAATTAAATTAAAAATGTGAACTATTTTTTCTTACCTATATTTGATAAAAAAAAAACTTTTGTTAAGTATTAAAAATAAAAAAAGTTTGTACTTACATTATTTTCCTTTCCTCTGCTTGAAGATTTATAAAATGCTTTGTTTATTAAATGGAATTTGCTGTTGCCAACAATGAACACTTTATTTTAAATGCAGCATTTATTTTTGTTGAAGTAAATCTCTTTCCAAACACTCACTGATTTTGCAGAAAAAATTTTATTAGCTATCGAATTTTTATGTGATTAACTCTGTGACACAGAGTTTTAACTAAAGTTGCATAATTGACTCCACATTGATCTGTAAAAATTATTATTTAATTACACAAACACGCGTTAAATTCAAAAAATGGTATACCACAATTAAATTTAAATAAGCTCGATTTGTTTTGAGAAAACATGTGTTAATTTCTATAAAATAGTGTATTACAAAAATTGCTCAAGATCTGTGAACTGTTCTGTTTTTCGTCTTAAAGTTTAAGATTTATTTTTATGGCGAGTAATGTAAAAATACCCGTACCGACGTATAGCTACCTACATATTTCATTTTAAAAGTAGACACTTATCTCATAGATAAAATTGTTTACTGAGCCAAGAAGCCAACACACAAGATAAACGCACGTATAATCTGAGATGATACTTTATTTTCTTTATGGTGTTTACATAGCAATTGAGATATATGGAACAAAGAGTGAGATAGAAGTCGAGTTAAAAACAAAAAATTGCTTAATCTTAAAAGAATCACCGCAATCAATGCAAGTGTGTATGTAGTAAGTCTCTTTTTGACAGTTTATCGATTTTGTATTGAAGTATACATAAATTGAAATTGGTTAAGAAGTTTGTTATAAATGATAGATATCATTTGTAAAGAGTAAAGAGTAAAGAGTGCGTGAGGAATATGTATTTGTAACTTATGGATAAATATAGGCATCTTCTATCAGAAAGAAAGGTAAAAGCGAATGACTCGAAACGATTGGACATTTGTTACTAGGACATAAAACTCTATTTTGTTTTCTAATTTATATTTTATCGTTAAACAACAAGTTTAGCTGCTCAAATTGAATGCAAGGAAAAATAAACAACTTTCTAGTTGAAAGTTGCAAAAATTCCTTGTTGGAATTGTTATAATGCAAAGTGGCATATGAAATGATATACTGCAGAATACGAAGGACCAAGTACATATTAACGAAAGTTAAAGCTAAACAACGCTAGACAATTCACAGACATCAATTAAGACGCATATTTTGCATAGATAGCGCATTGTGTTTAACTTCTTGTCGAAAACGGTCTGTTTCGGTATTAAAACAAAGAAAGGGTTTGTTCAAGTATACGATACCTATAGTAGGTAAGTCTGACAGCTGACTGACTTGATGTGACCTAGTTTTGATTGGCCCAGATCGGTCACACCTGTTTCATTTGACGTTTATGGAGGGGTAACCTACAAATCTAGTCAAGAAATTCGTGACTGAGTACTAAGTTGACAGTTCACTTATATGGCTGACGTAGGAAAAGTGACGTTACCGACCAATGTAGTTTTGCGTTCAGTTTCCATCTACTCCAGACACATCTTGTCGACTTAAGATGACTGAGTTTTAGAATGTGAACATTGCTTATACCATAAAGTTCAAATTCAATTCATTTGAATTCGTTCGCCCAATAATCCCGGGTCAGAGACGACCTTTGACAGTTGACATTTGTCAAATTAGCTTCAGTCTGTTTTGCCAAATCTCCATGGACGGACATAGCATTCAACAGCATGTGTAACTGATAAAATTGTTTTATCAAAACCAGTTGGAAACTGAACTTAATTTTCATCGAAAGTCCATCTTTAGCCAGCGATAGGTAAGGCCCATTTCTATATGAATGGGTACAAAATTGCCGAATTTGGGTTGAAACCAATTTACAAAAGATCCGAGAACGTCCAACGCATCGCAGTTTGCTGTTAATTTTGGCTTGGCGGAGTGAACGATCCATATTTCTTTGAGAACGAGGTTGGCCAGGACTATAGCTCGATGATTGCCACTTCTTTTGGCCTAAATTGGATGATATTGACACAAACGACATGTATGGTTTCAAAAGGACGGCGGTACCTGTACAGCTCACAAGCGATTCGAGGGTATGGTCATCTCACATGTTGGTTATGTGAACGGGCCACCGAAATCGTGCGATTTGACCCATTTAAACTTTTCTTTTGGGCGGTTTTCTGAAGGCGTAGGTCTATGCGAATAAGCCACGGACCACAGAGTCATGGAAAATTGGACGTTTCGGATGCGCGCCAGCCAGGAAAGCCTGGGCGGACATTTGAACGATGTTATATTCTATACATTATGGCATCGATAGGCCTTTCGAACGAATAAAAAATACATACCTATCTGACACAAACTTTGTTTTATTTAAATTTCAAAATAGAAAGCGCTTAATGAAATACCCTTTATAAATATAATCGATTTTTTTATCTATCCTGGCACTGATTATGATAAAATTAAAATTATTCGAATTCGAAAAATCGGTATTCTAGCTTTCACCCAGATTAGGACACTGATTTCGAAGGCAACCCAAAACCGGAGGTCCTTGTCATATGATGGAGTTCAAACTCGTTCGTTTTTATGACACAAGTTGGCAGTTTCACGACAGGGATCGCAACCGATCTTGCTCTTTGTATAGATAATAGGTAGGTATGTGTCTCAAAACTCCAAATTGTCGGACTAGTTGGTTTTGCATAGCAGATCTATACCTACTTTTAGCAATTTTCTTACCTACCATATGGTAGGTATGGCGCCCATCAGTAGTTACCCATCACAAGTCCAGACGCACCAATCACTCGGTGCTTACAAAGCAACAAGTCACTGGGAATTTTTTACCAATGCGCACCATTATTCAAGGACTGATCGAAGAATTTGGTAACATTTCCAACTTCAGTGAGAAAATCAATCTCAATTCGCCGACGAAAGAAATCTCTAAATTTCCTCGCACACATTTTTCGAACAATCCGACAAATTGGTGTTGGTAAACCAAACAACAAAACTAATAAAGTCTATCCACAGCACGAGTCAAAGAGTAATAGATAAAATAAACAAAATTGAGGAAAAAAAACGTTCAAAAAATATAAAGCAAAAAAAAAACCAAAACACATGTAGGTAGGTATCTGTTGTATTTGTTTTCATTTCACCACCAACGCGCCGCTTCTGCTGCTGCAAAATCAGCTGATCAGGGCTCAGGAAAATTTCATCTTCTCCTCCTCTTTCGGTATTTTCGAAATGAAAATGAAAATATGTATCACTCTTGTTTTTCATCATCACAAATCCACATCCACACCATATTATTAACAACACTAACAACAACATCGTCGCCGTGCCGTACGTCGTCATCAACAACATTATCCCATAACCATTGGCAGGTTTTTCTCGATTTTTGTTTGTCGAACATCTTTATCGCTGCTTCTTTTTTACACGCACAACTTCTTTATGTAAGAAAACTAAAAATATGTATGTACCTAACAAATGCAACAACTTCTCGAGATGATGTGCGGGAAAAATGCGATAATCCGCAGCAATTGCTCTCAATTAACTCTCTGACACAAAAACGCACTATCGAAAGGAAAATTAAAAAAAATATATATACAGCTAAGAAAACCACACATAATATAATAATGTAAGAGAAAAGCAGACGAAAGCGAATTGTAAAAAATCATATGATTTTATTCGAAATTTGTACATAAGATACTTTTGGGAGAAAAATATCAGACAAGAAAAAATACCACATACGCCAGACAAGCACGTCTGGAATTTTGGTTTTCGAATATAGTTATGATTTGGAAACTGCTGGCAAAATCTCGCACTTCAAAGGTTGACTAGACTCCTTAATTGGGGGCATCAGATAAAGAAACAACAGAACAGAAACGGAAACCCCACCGGTGAATTTGAATATGCAACAAAAACAAAAAAAACAGAAACCGAAACAGAACAGATATTCAGATTCGAAGGATGCAATTTTTGAAAATGTTCATTACTTTGGCTACTGATGATGATGGCGTTGAAAACGAGTCCCGTGAAGCCAAGCCGGTAAAGACAAGACAAGACGCGAAGCGGCAAAACTGTATCTCTATCTCGGTATACCGGGTACTACAGTGCAGCGACAATATAAACGGACAAATAAATGTTTACCCCACACTCGAGCAAAAGCGAATTGAAACTGAGTCGTGAGTTGTATCTAGAATGAAAATTACTCCTCGGTTTTCGATTTTCGTTGGAGTATTTCAGTTTCGGATTCAGATATTTTTTTTTATTTCACTTTTCTTGTGGTTCGTTCGTCGTCGTCGTCGCCGTCGTCATCTCCAATCCAGCGCGCGTGTGTATGTAGATGGACTTTTCTGTTTGTGTATGTTTCTTATTTGATTTTGGTATTTTTCTTCTTACCATACCACCTTTTCGACGATTATTTTGGCGTTGTTTTGTTATTTTGTTCATGTATTTACCGATTCGGACGTGACTGAGTTGCCCGTACCCCCAAATTGGGTTTTTGGTGAGTTTTAGATACATTTCTATTCTATTTATCAACGTTTCACTCTCATTTGAATTTCTTTTTTCGTTGAAAGACGAATTAATTTAAGTACACAGAGAGGAGAGCGAGAGATAAATCAGCTGAAACTGAAACAGCTGAATAATATACCACTCTCTCTTTCCGCTGGAGGAGGAGAAGAGCAAAGAGATATGTGGTTGTGGTTTTTCTTACTCACAAACACAAGTAAAGCATTTGCTGATAAATAAGTTGCTTCTTTTTGTTTGCTGTTTTCATTCACCGGAGAGAGTGAAATGTTGAGTGAGATTTAAGAGAACAATGAACAAGTGCGCTCCCTCTCCCCGAGTGTGTTTTTCTTTCTTTTTGTTATCATTTTTATCATTGAAAACTAACTCAATTTTCAACATAAATTATAGTTGGCTCATTGGCTGTTTAAGAACGAGCGTTCAGCGTGGTCGATCAAAGATATAGTTGTGTATATTATCTCATCCGCACCGATTTTGATACCCAGATCCCAGACCCACCCGACCATAGCAGTGTTTTCCAAGCAGAGGTCCTGGCAGTGACAACAGCAGCCCGTTGAGTCTGTGTTAAGAGCAATACCACCTGAAGATATTACCTTGTGTCCATCACAACAGGACTCCTAGGAAGACAGTTTTTATCAACCTCGACAAGCTTTCCAGCACACCAATAGACAATGTAATGAGTTTCATCACATCCACAGGATGGTTTGTATGCAACAGCGCAGTGAGTATATTTAAATTACATCTTTATATAGACAGGCACAGGGTTATAATGGATAAGGGACAACCTGTTCCTTCCATGGGTACCACAACGGGTCAGTATTAACCTGAGTGTGGCACGGAGTACTCCTCGCCAGCCCACAAACCTAAACAACCTAACCTATTATCTCAGTCCAAGTCCCGCTCGGCCACTACGTCAAAAAAAGGTTTCTGCTAGGAGTACGATGTACCGGGATTGGTCTAAGGTCCATGTTTCCATTCTATCCAAAGTTTTTCCTAGCCTAAACTGCCAGTGTTCCAATAGAGCGATCAAATTGCGCTTTCTGGGTATCTACTCCACTTTTTCCGTTTCTTAGTCTGTTGTTTAAATGAAACCGCATCATTGGTCTCACCTATAAAATGCTGTTATGATTGACAATTAGCAAGTCATCTGTGCCAAAGTAGAACGACAGCAATTGAAATTGTGTTGCCCGGTGAATTGCTTCCAGTCAGCAAGCATTGGACTACTGGAAGCAGCTTACGATGTATCAGGCAAAGGCCTATCAATGTCACCGGTTGGGCGCCCGTTAAGATGGTAAGTAGGTTCTTTCAAGAATATCGCTGAATTAATGGGTTATTTTATTAATTTAAGATTGACGAGAAACTTTCCCGTTTCTGGACAGGACATATACGAACCGCTTATGACTATCGACCTTTGGTTCAATTGAATTCCCATGCTCAATTGGCTGACACTAGTGGCGCAGTGGCTTAGTGGTAGTGTGTTGGGCTACTAAGCGAGGGGCTCAGGTTCGAATCCCGAGAGGGCCAAATTACATCTTAAGGTTTTTTTCCACTGCGCCACCTCTCGCGAACGTCTGACAAACATCCGAGAGTAAAACTGTCATGATGAGCTTCTCAATTAGCCGTTTGGACTCGGCGTAAAATTGTAGATCCCTTCCATTCGTCCCAAAAATTGAAAACCCACACAAAGCGAATGGTTGCGAGAAGCTAGGCCTTGGGTCCTATAGACCTGTCGCGCCAAAATATTTATTTATTTATTTAATTGGCTGACACTGCGACCTAATAGATCATCGACCTTTGGTTACCTCAAGTATAGATTAGCTAAAGCGGCCAACAACAAACAAGTTCCCCAGGACCCTAAAACTTTATATCATGACGTGTCAGCTACAACGTCAAGGTAAGAATCGACCCAACGGCGAACGTGGTCCCGAAACTCGGACAGAACTTTGTTCCTGGGTAAATCGTTTATTGCGGCATAGGCCAATTAACTGAAAATACTACCCAAAAATTCAATGGCAGTAGTGCGCTAGCAACAATGCAAAATCCATACCTAGTTTAAATACCATTACCAATAAGAAATGCGTCGTCTCGGACACATGGTAAGTCTTTGTATAAATAAACATCCGCATAAATTATCTGTTCGGTTATTTTGGAGTTCATTCTCTCTGTTTATGTGGGTTCATGGCATTTGACACGTCCTGCGCGTTATGTGACAGTGAAGTACGCATTATATTTTTTCGTTGGAAGTCCATTCTGTAGGTATGTATGTATGTACCTACTTTACATTGTGTTTGCTTCAAATCGATATACCTATTTATGTAAACAGCTGGCGTGGGTGTAGTTAAATGCGGTTGAAAAACAGACAGGAAAATCTCCTTTGAATACGTTCTGTTAAAGGCATTTCATTCTTGTGCACGTATCCTTATCATAGCTTGCAATGTACATGCAATGTACATGCATGCAATATATTCAATGCATCAAATATAGGTCAGACTTAGGATATTATGTAAAGGCTTAGCAATTGCAACGAACGAAAAACGACCCACATTTGTTTTACAGGGAGAGAGAAAAGATATCGTTTTCGTACAAAATTTACAACTCGAGATTTTAATCGATTTTTGCATTACGAACAAAGGGGAACTGAAAAAAATGTCATAAGTCCGCCTTTGCTTCCATCTTTCTTTCGGAGTCGTTTCAAACTTACTATTTGGAGTTTTTTTTTTTTTTAGAGTTTTGGCCTTTTTCCTCATTTTGCATTTTTCGCCAAAATATTAACCATACTTCGCATGTTAAGGCCCTAAAAACTGCTCCAACGATTAAAAGTAAAATTTATAGTTATCTAAGGTAAACGTAGTTTAAGCCTAGCGCGCATCATGAACTTAAGTTTATGAACTAAAACTCTATGACCACATATCTTAATTTAAAACGAAAATTCATGGATGTTCTTTTAATATATTTAGAATATACTAAAAAATATATGCATAAAATCATTGTAACTGTACGACCTTCCTTTATTATATCTTTATGAAAAACTCCTTTTTTCTAATTCATCTCGATCCCTGGAGCTTAATTCCTCTGCGTAGTACTTGTATAACTCCTGAAACGCTTTTCGACTGCCTCGAAAACCCGGAGCTTACTGCTATGAGATAATACTTGTTAGCAAAACATTTTCTTCAAGTTGTATTCATGGCTTTAGCCTTTTGAAACTTACATTTCAGGTATTCGATCTGTTCACCGTTCGAAAACCATTTTTCGTTGTAGCCCATTCTTCCACTACCCTTTTTAAAGATCATCCTCTGGCTTTTTCAGGTTTATTATAAGGCTTCACATTTTACAAAAATCATATAAACAGTTTATCATGAAGTGTTTCCGCGTCTGCAAAAAGTAGCGCATTTATTACGTTCCCAGCGAACTCAATACCTCCAGTTAGTGAGTCAGTGATGAAGAGGGCGAATAACAATTTGCTTAAAGTGCATCCTTGTCTAACGCCTGTGTTCGCTTTAAACCAGTCTGACGTATTTCTTCCGGTCCATAATATTTTTTTGTGCGTATAAAGATTTCAAATAGCAAATACTCGCTCTTAAATCATTTACGAAATGATACGACATAGTCTTCATTTATAAAATGAAAATTTTTTTTTAGCAACTGGTCGAGACCGCTGAAAAATTTAGTTTCGCAACTCGGTAGCGAAATGAACACAATCGTTCAAGGTATTTAAAATTTTAAGAAATTGGATTTCTTTAGTTTACCGGAAAATAGAACAAACCATTTTTTTAGTTTTTAGTTTTCCACCGGAATCACCAAATTTGGTACTATTATTGTATCTCGACAAGTCCATTCTCGATTTTCATACAAGTCTCGACATTTATGTTGTCCTCCAAACTTGTGCTAGTATCAGAAATTTACGAGAATTAACTTAATTTCTGTTAAAAGGTTAAAATCGGCAGTGAATTCTATTTTGGTCATTGGCTTAAGCTGGATTAATCTCATGCAATCCATAAAATACATGATGGTGCTGTTGCAAAAAGTGCTGCGCTCAAAGTACTTGACTTAAGATCGAATTTTGTCCCAAGGAGTAAGTAATTTTTAACACATTACCTCAAAATAACTTAATTCCACAAGTATAAGCTAAGAGCTTCATTAGATCATTCAAAATGTGCCACTTCGACCTTTATAGAAAATGTGTCACTTTAGATTGCTATCACCTTTTTGAACAACCCACCAATAATTACAATTTACCTGTCAGAATTGCCATGACAGTCATCACAAGTCACTTAATCGATCACTAACCTGTGGTCTCATTTTGCAACCGTTAGTGGGTACGCAATATTCTAGAATGGGTGTACTTAAACTTGTATCGCAAAGATCTCGGCCCGAGTGAAGCCATAGCTTCTGAAAGCACACAGAGTCATTAAAAGAACCGAAAATCTGTGTGTGGGCTGGAACAAGCAGTTCTCTTGGTAACACAATACACCAAACACCAGCTACATGCGCGTTTATCAAACGAGTGCGCTCCCACACGCTCAGCATTAACGGAGATGTCAATCATCATGAAACTTAATTTAATCAATTTTTTTTCTATCCTCTCGGTCTCAATTTGCTGCTATTTTATTAACAACCATTATGCCCGTAAGCTTTACAGAAATTCCATTTTAGATCGCAGAACATAGGTCGTTAAATGCGGGACACTAAACAATTGGCATATGATTTTCACTATAATTACTCTCACGTCAAACGCAGTGGTTATTGTCAAGTATGTGGTTGCGGGATATCGGTAGTCTGTTTTGACGCATATATTTTGACAAATAAAATGCGGGTATGAATATGAACATTGTCAGATAAAGCAGCTACCATAGTCCTTCGCTTGTCAGTGCGTCTAAAGCAGTATGATGACTACCGTACTGACAAGTGACAAGCTTTGCATGTGAATTTGTTCTTGAATAACTTTAAAACGACTGAGGACTGAGCATATCCTGATTATTTCCTTTTTAAAATACCGGGCCAACACCGGGGAGCAGGCTAAACAGTTTTAAATGGCGGCTCACAGATGTCTCTCACTGGGAAGTGTTATGGGGCTGCTTATTACTTCTTGGTTTTAGCCGTCAATATTTTGCGTTAAAGTAAAAGGTTTCTTTTATACAAATAAACTATTTATTTAATCTTAAATATAAATTGCTTAAATATTATCTTGAATGCCAGTATAAATAAAATTCGTCTGTCCAATCTGCTGGGTGAAACGCAAAGAGTTCAAGATGGCGGAACAAGAAAATGTTTTAAGTTCTATTAAGGAGTGGGAAAAAGACAGTTGCTGTTTCGTGTTTTAGTTTTGATAGCGTGCAGGTACGCCACAATTTTTCATCGACGCTGGAAATGGATAAGAGGGAAATAATACAAAAATGGCGTCGGTGCATATTTCAGTGGTTTAGGTTAGGTTAGGTATACGGGTAGGTAGAGCAGGGCGTACCCTGCAATACCACACTTAGGTCCTCGTGGACCTATTGTGATGCCCTTTTTGGGGTTTAACCGTTGGTGTTGCATTGGTTGTCCTCTTTCCTTTCCTCATTGTTGTTAAAAGACGTTGTCCAGCTATCCCGATGTCCTGTAAGGATCAGACAGTGAGACCTTAGAAAGCTATTGTACGTCTTGGAAGTAATATCTCCCAAGTGTTCTGTTCCTCAAGTGACCGAGACTCTACATATGTCGTCATCCTTGAGAATAAATTCATTGTGTGGTTTCTTATGAAGTTATGACCACTTAGATCCCCAACTAGCCTGGATAGCGATGACCTGTCAAACTGTAGTAGTTTATTGGTCCGGATAAAAGTTTTTTTTTCAAAAATCTGGTAGTTGGGCTTCCTAATCGGTGTTATATGTCAATCAGAATCTGTGTGAAAACATACAAAAAATAAAAAAATACTACCAACCGTGCTGGAACGTGATAGAATTCGGGGATACTACCTTTTAACAACAATGAATGCTATTGGTTATTAATTGCTTACACATTGATAAAAGGCACTTAATTTGATTTGTTTAATTAATAAAACTATATACTGGAGATGGTTGCCATATTTGAAATAAATTGGAACAAAAATGTTTAACTATTTACCACTTTTCGATATCAGTATAATATCAACTGCATGTGCAATGATGAAAGTTTGCTCAATATGTTCCTATTTTCTTACAACAATAATGCACTGTTTATTTAATATATAAACATTTTAATCAAATGTACACTAATCGGTTAAAATAAATACTAACCACATCTTTTGTCTTTTCCTTTCCGCAGCGCTCTTTGATGGTGGAACATTCGTATTAAGGGACTAGCTGACCCGTGCTCGCCTTGCTTCACCGGCCTATTACTTTAAGACAAACCGTATTTTCATCGAACTGCATCGAACAGTTTTTTTATAAATATGTTCCTTCCCTTGGACGTTTTTGAAAGCAATATAAAGCAAAAACAAAGACAATAAAAAAATAATTTTAATTCCTACTAAAAAGTCTACACAAAAAAGATTTAATTTACGCAAAGTTCTGTTGTTTCATTCTTACCCACCTTAAAAAATGTCAACGAAAGGGAAGCAACGCGAATGAAACAACTGTACACACGAATCCCACCATCCCATTTCCAAACTTTTCCCAATGAGCAACACCTCAAAATGTTTTCAACCTGCATGTGTGCGCTGAAAAAAGAATGTTGAATGACTACTGGCAGTAGTAAACAGTGAAGGAAAATTGTGGGCGATGTTTTGAATAATTGTTTTGAACATTGCTCAGCTTCAGGACAATGTGTTGTATCTTAAAAAAATCGTGCGAAAATTTACCTAATTCATCTATTTTTTGTTATTTTTCAATCCGATAAGCTATTACTGAGCTAGGTCTGTTCAATTAGAATTTTCCTTACAGATATACAGTTTTTTTTACTATTTTGTAAGAACCACGTTATATTCCGGGATAGAAAGTATCCTAAGTTCCGACCCAGAATATAAGCAATCAATATCGCAAGTTTCATCAAAATCCGTCCAGTAGTTTCCGCGTGATGCGTGGTCCATCTTATTATATGTATATGTAGAGAAGAGAAGAGAAGAGAAGTTGTTTTAAACCTGAATTTTTTTAATAATTGTAATGAATTTTTCTCCAAAATATTTGCCCGAAACACAACTTTATTTTGAAACGACTAGATTTGCTGTATAAAATGACAGCTAATAACAAAAAAAATATTTAGAAAAGGCGATGTGATGCGAACCTTTGATATATTTTTTTTGCGATCAACTTGCATAGAAGAAGAACGATTTGAATATCGCAACTATCACCTTAGGGGATTCCACCCCAGTCCTCCTTTATGATGCTGAAGCTAGTGTATGAAGATATCGGGAGAAGGACTCTTCGTCAAATTAGATATTATCGGTCCAACTCTTACTCTAAAAAATTGGGCGCCAGATCAGGACCATGCCAAGGCTTTCAAACTCGAACGAAGATGTCATGGCCGATGTAAAATGTTTGTTTTTAAAAAACATACGCAAATAACAATCGACTCTGATTGCAGCAAAGCAACGGTACAGTCATATACCTAAAAACACATAATACGCTCTCCTGCGACCAACACGCAGAGCTGCATTTCAAATTGATTTGATCTTCAATTCCGAATACGGAATAGGGTTAAATTGATTGCTGCTTCGTTTATCCTTGACCTTAGTAGCAGACCCTGTGCTGGGCGCCAATTAAAAATAAAACAAGAAAGGGAAAACAAGAACTGAACGCAATGCGTACTTACAACGTCGCACATATTAATTATTATTCTCTGAAACGTCAAGTGCACGTCCTTGTTTGCGATTCTGTTTACACTCCTCTGCTTGTATGTTTTATTTCGAGTCTTTTTTTTCCTGAAGAATTAAAAACAAATCAAAATTGACTATCAAACGGCGACACGTGTAGACAGAAATTTAGGGTGTTCTACTGGTAAAGAGAAGAACTAGTTCTTCGGCATTCAGAGTCCAGACGGATGGTCGGCTTTTTAACTTTCTCGCATTACGTAGTAAGAGAAAGGTATTGTAATCGTACAAAAAATCGAACTCGAGATTTTAATCAAATCTGACATTACGATGATGGAGGAACTCGAAAAAGTGGGTCTCGCAATTCTGTCCGTCTGTCCGTCTGTCCGTCTGTCCGTCTGTCCGTCTGTCCGTCTGTCCGTCTGTCCGTCTGTCCGTCCTTTCCTGAGCTCCACAGCGCAAACGGCTGGACGAATTTCTTTCAAACTTCGGATTTGGAGTTGGTGGGCTTACAGTTCGGGGCCATTTTTTTTTTTGCATGCTTACCCTATTATTAACGGTACTTCCCATATAACGGTTTTAAACAAGTTTGATTTTTTCAAAAACGGCTCTAACGATTTCGACCAAAATTGATATTTGGGCTTATGTAGGTGCGGTTAATATGGCTGCATACCCAGTTTTTCGCAGAAAAATCGAATAACGGTAATTTTGAAAATTGGTCATATCTCAAAAACGGTTAAAACTATTTCGACAAAAATTCATATCTAAGGTAATACGGTCATTCCCAACATGATGGCAAACTCAGTTTTTTCCTAAATTATCGTTCAACGGACTTTTTTCGAAAAATGTCGTTTTTTAAGACTTTATTTAATTACGGCTTACGTGAAAACGGCTTTAACGATTTTAACCAAAATGTATACTTGCTCTACGCTACATGGGGTAAACATGGCTGCATACCCAGTTTTTGGCTAAAAAGTCGAATAACGGTACTTTTGAAAAGTGGCCTTATCTCGAAAACGGTCAATACGATTCGAACAAAAACTAATTTTGAAGGTAATATGGTCAATCCTAACACGATAGAAAACTCAGTTTTTCTCTAAATTGTCTATAATAGATTTTTGAAAAAAGGCATATTTTGAGAATTTTGTTTTCTTTTGTTTTACCTACATGAAAACGGCTAAAACGATTTTGACCAAAATGCATACTTGGAGTAAAATTGACGTTTTCAACATTATTACGTCCTTCATTTTCGATTCTAACCACCGGAAACGCTGATTTGGAAAACTGCTCAAATCTCGAAAACACGATTTTCGATTTGGATAAAACTTTAAAAACGAAGTAATACTAACATCCTGAACAATACCCTATACTCAGTTTTTAGCTAAATAGTTGAGCAAGATAATTTTTCGAACTCAACATTGCAATATTTGTTACTATTTTGTACGCATTGTTTTCCAAAAACCGCCATAACGGTTTTGCCCAAAACCCCCTTTTTATGATAACATAAGTATTCTTAATAGGACCCCTTACTTAGTTTTTCTTAAAAATGGAATTAAAGCCGTGTTTTAAGAATTACCGTACTACCAGTAAAAATGCAATTACAACTAGATACTAGAAGCTCCTTTTCAGCAAATACTTCCCACTTCTTCCTTTATCAACCATATTAATCATGAACCTTAAAATAATTCCAACCAATTGGACTCTGCACTATCAGAAACCGGCACTTCATTTAACCCCAAACACGTGCAAAATCAAAAACAAATCTCTGAATTCTTACATCATAAACCCTACTTGGAGTCATGGCCACCAACCAGCATCACCAATTTGAAAAATCTGGTTTTATAGCCTATAAACAATAATAAAAGAAAATAAACCAACCAAACTGATGATATGAACGAGAAAGTTTCGTGCGATCCAGTCGTGCACTTTATTTTTTTTGTTGCTCGTCTGATGCTTTCAAATTGTTTTCTTATTTTTTTGGGAGTAGCTAACATGTGTGCGCTTCTGCTTGAAAGGGTCGCTAAGTGTGACTGATATCTTATTTGATTTGCTCGTCGTATTATATTTCAAATTTCAGCCATCGTTGTTGTCGTCATAATCGTTTTTCGTCTCGTCTCGTCTCTTCTTGTTTGCTATAATTCACGACTCTTCAGTCTTCGGTCTTCGGTCTTCGTGTTTTATTTGTTCTAGATTTGACCTTGAATTTTGTGTTTTTTTTTTTGCGAATTTGATATAAAGTTTATGAGCCCAACCAAACTCTGAATCTGAATGAAGTGGTGGTATGGTGATGGTATTTTGTTTGTGCCGGGTTGCGTCGTACTTTGCTGTCAAGATGCTTCTATAGATGTAGCTTTGGCGTTGAATGCTTCTATACATAGGCGCAATTTTTTTTTCTGGCTCTGGATGGATGGATGAAATGCGTATTATTATTGCTTGTTTTTTTTTTTGTTATTGCTTTCGGTTTTGTGTCTATTGATTTTGGCTGAGACATTTCTTGTGTGGTTTTTTTTCGCCTGCCGGTTATTGGTTGCCGGTCGGAGTTCTGTTTTTGTCTGTTTGTCCTCACTCACATCCTTTAGTTAGATAGTTGTTGTCCACTGCGGTCGCGGTGCTGCCGGGAAGAGACATGTGCTTTATATACGAAAGCGTGTAATTTGAATTGAGCAAATAATGTATATAAAATGTAAATATGAAGTAAGACGCAGACAATGGGTTCCTGTGTCTGCCTCTGCCTCTGCCTCTGCATTGATGCCTCTCATTTTGTGTTTGGAAAATATTAGGCAGCTTTACATTAGACAGACATGGGCATGGAAGTTTCTGTACGCATGAGGTACACAGTACACACATAGGTAGGTATATTAATTTGCGAACTTTGTTTCTCTTTTTATTTACCTACCTCTCGAACTGGGATTTGATGGTTTCATAAGAACAATTTGAAGTCTATGTGCGTAAAGATTGAAGAGCTAACTGCGTTGTTATTGATTTCTGGGTATTGATCAATTATATTTTGCATATAGTAGAGGGTGGGTGCTGGATATCGGGCCGTTTTTGTCATTAGCTATCTAGGTATACTCAAATAAAAACACAAAGGACCTAGGTACCTACATTTTATTTGATTTACATTGAGGGTATTATTTGCTTAAAATGTAGGTATTCTATGTAGGTACATGCGGCAGCACTTCCGAAGAAAAAAACAAAATGTTTATGAAATTGAAATGACCAGGTCGGCCTGTTTGGATACCACAATTTGGGCGACCTACCAAGGGTGTTAATAATGTTGCGAAATTGTTTCTGACAAAGTAGATGGATAGGTACACGAAAAAGGCTCTAGCTGGTAACTGTCAGGCCCAAGTAACAATTTGACTTCGGTAAGGTTCAGGTTTGTAATTTCTGTAGGCAAAAACTTCGATAGAGCTTCTATAATACTTGTTAACCGAAGTAATCGCTTCGAGGAAAAAACCTCTGAAAGACCTTTGCGAAGTATATTCACAGGCCTTTTAGATGATAATATGGAAATAAGTTTCGGTAAGATCTCTATTAGACCTGTGAAAATGTGTGAGGAGATGTGTGGAATTGCTTTCGAGAAGCTTCATTAGAGCTTCCGACCGGAGGCATTATACGTGGGTTTTGTACATTGTACCAATCTCGTGTACCAGATAAGTCTTCCGCATTGAAACGGACTTCCACGTCCCTGTACCTATGTAATATTTATATCGTAGGATGCCATGAAATATGGTACAGTTACTTACGGTGTTCTGCCCCTCTTCCACAGCTGAAATGTAAGTCCACCATCAAAGAAAAGTAAACCAATTCCTGAATGAAATTGACGATTGACAATAAAGAGTATTTTCTTAAAAAAGGTTAGACCAACTCATTCAGCAAATACCTGTGTATGTAAGTTAAAAGCTTTCTGAAAGAGTTCAGATTGTCCATCATCCACCCACACAAAATTGGTCGATGCGGTAAACGATATAACAAACTCTCATTGGGAAATATTTGTTCATGGACTGATGGTAATCGTGTTTCGCGTAGGTACTGATTTTTTTAGTTTCTCCCTTCTTTTTTGCTTCAGTTCAGTTCAGTTCTATTTAAAAATTTCATCGTTCAGCTCTTCGTTCAACATTTTTAAAAACCCAAATAGAAGGAATATACAATTACGTATCCTGCGACTCCTGCTCTGTTTCAGTGATTTTTTATATGATTAATTACATATTTATCTAATTCTAGTACAGCGTTTTGCGTTCCAGTGCGATCAGCAGTGCCTTCGGTTTCTCAACCATGGTTAATATTGTTACGATTGACGTTTCCCATTCCATACCCAACGTGACCTCACCATAAATGTAATAAAACTGCTCTCTGAGTCGTTTTATTTTTGTTAACCAGACACATAGAAACCATGTTTGTTGTCAAATTAAAAACTACCAGGCTGGATAAATTTAAATTATTTTTAAAACTAATTGACAAACACATCTCTTTTTTATCACAAAATATTACAGATAAAAACAATTGCAACAGTTTTCGCCGGTTTTTTATAAAGAAATAGCTTTAAATTTGGTGGTTGGGTGATGTATGAATAGGGTAGACACTGATTGGCGTCAACTTGGCGATGCCCAGGCGTTGCAACTGGTTCATACACATCAATTGTGCTTATTTTACCTCCTCGTGGTAGCCACCGGATACTGGTCTTGTCCTTCCGGGCATGACTTGCTAAACTTATAAGCGCGAGTGTTGAACACGAAGAAAATAGCAACACTATAATGCTCTGTCGGATGACTGCCTGATCGAGTCTCAGAGGTCTTACATGAGCCCCTCAGAAAGAGGACATACAGCGAATGAATCCACGAGATTGGATCAACGGTGGTGTCAACAGTCAAGATGACAGATACCTTACATGAGCTACTCTGACATATTTGGAGAAAAGGTCAGTAAGGATTTTTCAGCACTAGTCAGGGTGCTGAAATAGAGATGGTGGCGGATGAACCCTTTATGGGCCAACGGCAGCACTCATATCCCCGAAGTGGGTTACTGGCAACGGAGTTTCCGACCCGCTGTCCTAGGGTCAATTCAGGGCCTGGTCCTCCAAGTTGGGGGTTGTGCGTGGGGTTAACTACCCAACCACGGAAAAATTTAGCCAGTTGCGAAGCAACCATTAGCCTCGGAGACGGACGGATTTACTGTTGACGACCCTGCAAAACGAAAAAAGGACAATGACTTTCGGATCTGCACGTGGAATGTTCGGACCCTGAATAGACCGCGTGCAGCCGAACAATTAGCGGAGGCCCTACGCTGCTACAATGCAGATATCACCGCCATCCAGGAAGTGCGGTGGGATGGGCCGGGCAAAAAAAGGATGAAAAACTGTGACATCTACTACGGTGACTGCTATAAGGAACAGAAGCAGCGACTATTTGGATGTGGATTCGTTGTAAGCGGCAGACTTAGGCAAGAAGTCTTGAGCTTTCGACACGTTAGTGAACGCCTTGCAACTATCCGCATCAAGGCTAAATTTGCCAACATCAGCCTAATATGCGCTCACGCCCCCACAGAAGAAAAAGACGATGCTACCAAGGAATGTTTCTACGAGCTCCTCGACCAAACATATGAGCAATGTCCTAAATATGACGTTAAAATCGTCCTTGGTGATTTTAACGCCAAAATAGGCAAGGAGGATATCTTTGGTAGCACAATCGGAAAGCACAGCCTACACGACAACACGTCTGGAAACGGACTAAGGCTAATTGACTTTGCGGCGGGACGTAATGTTACTATAGCTAGCACACGGTTTCCTCACCTCAATATTCACAAAGGAACATGGCGGTCACCAGATCATCAAACTATCAATCAAATTGACCATGTTGCGATCGACGCAAGGCACTCCTCCAGTATTCTAGATGTCCGCACCTTCCGAGCGGCCAACATAGACTCGGACCACTACCTTGTTGTAGCCAAGGTGCGAATGCGGATATCCCAGACACCACAACAACAAGGAAATACTGTGAGGAGATTCAACGTTGAACGGCTACAAACGCAACAGACCGCCAGAAACTTTGCCGATCGCGTGTCCCTCAACCTCTCGAGAAGTCCTACGCAGCCAGCATCAAGTGCTGAAGACCAGTGGCATAGATGCCAAGAAGCCATCAGAAACGCCGCAACTGATGTGCTTGGTTTCACCAAACCACCCCCTCGAAACCCCTGGTTTGATGAAGAATGCCGGCAAGCGCATGCAGCAAAACAACGTGCCTACGAAGCGGCGCTGCACAGAAGGACGAGAGCAGCTCGTGAGCTCTACGAGCAAAAGAGGAGGGAAGAACACCGGCTTCTCCGAAAGAAAAAGAAAGAGCATGAGAAGCGCGCGATCGAGGAAATAGAGAGATGTTACTCCAGGAATAATGTTCGGAAGTTTTACCAAAAGGTAAAAAGAACGTGTCATGGCAACAAAACCCGAACAGAAGCCTGTAGAGATGAACAAGGGAACCTTGTAGTGGAATCACAGTCGGTGCTGAGGACATGGAAAAACCATTTCTGCAGACTGCTAAACGGCGAAGACGACCAAGATCCCGCTGTCAGGCAGAACGATCCATTCAATCCGGACGATGAAAGCCAAGATTTCCGTCCACCTGACCAAAATGAAGTGAGGATAGCAATATCCAAGCTGAAGTCAAACAAGGCTGCTGGACCAGATGGCTTACCCGCCGAACTCTTCAAAGCAGCGGGAGATGACTTGGTAGAGTGCATACACCAACTCGTCTCCAAGATTTGGTCGGAAGAAAGTATGCCTGATGAATGGAACCTCAGCATTGTTTGCCCGATCTATAAGAAAGGAGACCCTCTAAACTGCGCCAACTATAGAGGTATCAGTCTCCTTAATATCGCCTATAAGATCCTCTCTGCTGTACTGTGTGAACGCCTGAAGCCATTTGTCAACGAACTGATTGGACCCTATCAGTGCGGTTTTAGGCCCGGTAAGTCCACAGCCGACCAAATATTCACACTACGGCAGATCCTGGAGAAAACCCAAGAAGTCCAAATCGATACCCACCATCTGTTCATCGATTTTAAGGCCGCATATGACAGCATTTATAGAGACGAGCTATACAGAGCCATGTCTAGTTTTGGCATCCCTGCCAAACTCGTCAGATTGTGCAGAATGTCAATGGAGAATTCTCGCTGCTCCATTAAGGTCGGAAACAATCTCACCGAGACCTTTGATGTCAAAAAAGGATTTAGACAGGGTGATGCGCTGTCATGTGACTTCTTTAACATCATTCTTGAGAAAATTGTGCGCAACTCACAAGCCAACACCAGAGGCACAATTTTCCAAAAGTCTGTGCAACTGCTTGCATACGCGGACGATATTGACATTATTGGCAGAACACAGCGAGCTGTCACTGGCGCGTTTGCAAGTATCAGTACGGAAGCGGCAAAAATGGGTTTAGTGGTAAACGAGGGCAAGACAAAATATATGCTGTCAACAAGAAGGGACACACAACATCGACGAATCGGACAGAACGTCACAGTAGACAGCTATAATTTTGAGGTAGTTAGGGACTTTGTCTACCTCGGCTCCGCTATAAATTCAGAAAACGATATCACCTCGGAAATCAAACGAAGAATCACTCTTGCCAACCGCTGTTACTTCGGCCTAAGAAGGCAACTAATTAATAAGGCCTTGTCGAGAAACACTAAGGAGACTCTATATAAGACCCTCATCATCCCAGTCCTGCTATATGGTGCAGAAGCATGGACCTTAACAAAGACGGATGAAGATCTCCTTGGTCGTTTCGAACGAAAAATTCTTCGAGTGATTTTCGGTCCCGTTTGCGTTGACGGGTTTTGGAGGAGGAGATTTAACAGCGAACTCTACGAGCTGTACAGCGACATCGCCCTGGTCAAAAAAATACGCATCAGTCGTCTAAGATGGCTGGGACATGTAGAGCGAATGGACACCAACGCTCCGGCCCGAAGAGTCTTCGATTCCAACCCGGAGGGACAACGCAGTAGAGGAAGACCTCGCCTTAGGTGGCGCGCACAAGTGGAAGGGGACCTCAACCAACTTGGAGTGCGCAACTGGAGGCAGTTAGCCAAAGATCGCGCTAACTGGAGAGGCGTATTGGTTGAGGCCCAGGTCCACCCCGGACTGTAGCGCCGCCTAAGTAAGTAAGTAAGCTTTAAATTTATGTGACGTTCCGATATAACTTTGACAATCAAACGTATATTTCTGTAAGTGCAGTGAACGTGGTGCTGGTTAGAATAAAAAGTCAATTCGGAGAGAGAGTTATGGTGCGGCCACAAGGCAATGGAATTAGAGCCTTCAATGGTTACAATATTAACAATTGTTGAGAAGCCGAACGCAAGGTAGGTTTGTATTTGAGTTCCATTTTTGACAGCTTTATAAGAATTTTTTTACGGTATCCTCCGCTTCGACAATAATCAGTCGCAAAATTTATTCACCCAATACGGGTTAGTAAGCAATAATTAAAAGAACAAATCATTTAACATCGCAAGCTTTGTATTTGTTGCTCGTATTTTTGTTCTAGGACAAGATGAAGTGAAAAAACGATCATTTAAATCACAGTCGAGAAGTTACTCAATATAATTTTTTTTATATACATAGGTACATAGTTTAAAATTCGAAAATCATTAAAGTCGCTGGCGTTTAATATTTTTTGTTTGTAACTATTTTTTTTACATTTAAAATCAGGTTTGCCAACATACAGCTCGATGGTTTGCAACTCTTGCACCCTTTATACCTTACCGAAACAGAACTCGTTTTGTTTCGTCAAACTTTGATAGAGAGACCCAAGGAAGCGCATTTCGTCGAATGGCTTTATTGAAACACCCTTTACGTTGGCAGCTTTCTGCCAACAGGAACCACACTTTGCTGGAGCGTCTGGAACCAGACTTGTAGCTGGAGCGACAAAGAACCCTTATTTATCATAAACCACGCTTTGTCGGAGGTGGTCAAGTTTATAGACTTTCTGACAGCCAGGAAACCCACAATTATTCAAAGCTGGTTTTCTTTTTCCTTGGGTTATTAAGACTGCGGCTTGAATTTTTCTGCGCTTTATGACCGACGCCGTTACCAACCATGTTCTGTATATATTTTGATGTTAATTTTTTAATCCTCGTCGCTAATATTGGGGACGTTCAAGTATCTAGTTTAGTAAGTCTGACAGCTGACTGACTTGATGTATCTCAGTTTTGATTGGCCTAGATCGGTCACATGGGCAGCTGTGTCAGTTGACGTTTATGGAGGGGTAGCCAACGAATCTAGTCAAGAAATTAGTGACTGAGTACTAAGTTGACAGCTCGCATATGTGGCTGACGTAGGGAAAGTGACGTTCCCGACCAATCTAGTTTTTGCGTTCACGTTGCATCAATTCCAGACCAATTTAGTCGACTTAAGATAACTAAGTTTTTGAATGTGCCCATTGTATCCTACGTATACGCACACATTGATTCATGACATGAACATGAATTGTTATTACATTCTTACGGTTTATTTTTAAATTTGACACTTTAAAATGTCAACTGAATATGTAGGCAAGACTTCTTGACTAAAACGTTAACTAACGCGACCAATCTGGGCCAATAAAAACTGAAATACATCAAGAAAGTCAGACTTACTAAACTAGAATTCCGAACGTCGCCATTTAATACTTATTTTGACATGTAACTGAGGGTTGCTTTGCTATTTCGTATAATTTATGTCTGTGAATCCAGAACCCAATCTAACTAAAAAATAAATATTTTGGCGCGACAGGTCTATGGGACCCAAGGCCTAGCTTCTCACAACCATTCGCTTTGTGTGGGTTTTCAATTTTTGGGACGAATGGAAGGGATCTACAATTTTACGCCGAGTCCAAACGGCTAATTGAGAAGCTCATTCATGACAGTTTTACTCTCGGATGTTTGTCAGACGTTCGCGAGAGGTGGCGCAGTGGAAAAAAACCTTAAGATGTAATTTGGCCCTCTCGGGATCTAACACTCATATTAAAAATGTAAAAGAAGATATTTTGAGCTCAAAATTGTGATAATTCAGAGAATATAGCTTAAAATGTTTGCGACATAGCAAATTTGTCAATTTCGAATGCTGAAAAGCAACATAAACTAGTCGAATCTAGAATATCATGTCGTATGTCGGCGCAGTGGCTTAGTGTTGGGCTACTAAGCGAGGGGTCTTAGGTTCGAATCCCGAAAGGGCCAAATTACATCTTAAGGTTTTTTTCCACTGCGCCACCTCTCGCGAACGTCTGACAAACATCCGAGAGTAAAATTGGCATGAAAGAGCTTCTCAATTAGCCGTTTGGACTCGGCGTAAATTTGTAGATCCCTTCCATTCGTCGCAAAAATTGAAAACCCACAAAAAACGAATGGTTGTGAGAAGCTAGGCCTTCGGTCCCATAGACCTGTCGCGCCAAAATATTTATTTATTTTATTTTATGAAAAGTGAGGCTACATATAGCACTGGGAATTTTTACAAAATGGACAGAATTTCTAATCTTTAAAAAACAATTCGCATGTGTTTTCTCAGTTTTCTAAAGTTTTTTTAAGCTCTTTTGCAATAGCAATGCTTTTAAAAAAGATGTAATGTCACTTAAATGATTCCCACAATGCATCAACAAAATAGAATTATTTGGAAATCCCAGTAAGATAGGTACAAACAAATTACGAAATATACATTTGTCTCGAGAATTTCGGTAGAATTGAAACTCTTCGCTCAGCATGCTAATGGAATGCAAATTGCATTATTTCCAAGGCCCCTGCAGTATTGTATAATCGCTAGCCAGACTCAAGCGGCCAATGCAAGTGCATATAGAGAACGCCTTTTCCAAACCAGGAAGACAAGAGAGTTCGGAGAATTCTGTGTCATCACGTACGCGTCGTGTCCAACAGTTGTTGAAAGGCCCAAAGCAGACACAAAAATGTAGTATACCAACAAACAATGACAGCTCTTAAGGAATATGTCACCTTTAAATAAAAATCAATTGTTGTGGCGTTTGCGATAAGGTGCATGGAATAAATTATTAGGCCTGCGTTATGTTTGCCAGAAGGGTGCGGTTTTGATCAACAAAAAATGTGACATGTAACTACAATTTTATGGGCTCAAGCGATGGCGCACTCGTACAGTGAACGAATATTATTTTGAATACAAATTTATCGCAAATGAATTGAGTTGTAATTATGTGTGAGCGTCAGTGCAATCAAGTGTAAATTTGAATTCAAACTGTTTATGGAAATTGGCAAAATTTATGTTACGCATTCGCCACCGTGTACCTATATTGTTTACAAAATCATTCGCAGGTATGGGTAGTTTTTGGAAAGGGCTTTAAGTTAAATTTGGAAACATCAATTTAAAATAAAACATAACTGAAGGATAACGCTTATTATCATTGCAAATTATATATCAACGCATTTTTTTGAAAGTGCTGTAAATATTCTATTTTACAAGTGACTTAATCAGAAACGTCAGACAGAAATTTTGGCATAAATCTGATCATATATAACGTCCAGTCTGTCATCTGAAGACGTAAAAAAGAAGCAGCGCTGTCAATCAAAGTCAGAGCACAGCTAAAGTCACAAACAACTCTTCGCGAAAACGCTGTTTATTTGACGTTTATTTAGTGGTTACCTTCCAACTACAAAAACCAATCAAATAAACCAAGTTCTTAACAAAATTCTTCATAGAGTCTGTCAAAATGTAGAAAACAGACAGACTTTGAGTTTGACATCCGAAATACGCATAGAAACAACATTTTTTTAACACTTTTGCGAACACGGTTGCATTAATTTAGTCAAAACAAAGTCTTACAACTGCACTTGTGTTGCAACTTAGTTTATCTTTGCCAACTGCTTATTTACTTTTTATTACAGTCAATTTGTGTTCAATACGTTTCATTAAAAATGTTCGTAATCAAAATTTGCAAAACTCGGTCGACAAACAGTTATTGCGTAACTTAAATATATATTTGTTTAGTGAACACAGGGTGCTCTCACTAATTCTTAAAATTCTATAGAAATATAGTTTCTTTTCTTATGTTCTATATTTTTTTTGGCATTTTTGGAGTATTTAACTCTTATTTGATGGAAGTTTGTATCAGTGTAAAAGCTTGCACTGACTTTGTGTACCTGCTTTAACCTATTTTACGTAATAAAATGAGATATATCCCTCTCCAGTGCCCTGTCAAATATCACGATTTGGATGGCATGAACGCATCCATGCATTATGACTTCACGAATAAAAAAGCATATGACATTTTTGATATTAAAAGTGTCGTTCAGCTGATGAGTGTAAAAGAATGTCCATTGTAGTTTATCCCGATCACACAGAGTACGAATATGTCAATTCGTTGGCTACCCATCCATAAATGTCAACTGAAACAGCTGCCCATGTGACCGATCTAGGCCAATCAAAACTGGAATACATGAAGTCAGTAATATGTTAGACTTACGAAACTAGATACTTGAACGTCCCAATGATATAAACTTTAACTACGCTTCAGCTTTTAAAAGCGATCGTGCAGCTGATTTTGACACCGAAAAACTACTACTGATTTCGATGTGACAATTAACAGGCTTGCGCAGTTGGTATTTGCTCCGTTGGAATACTGAATTTATGAAGTAGTTTAAAAATGAATCGCTTAAAATTTTCATATTTGCTAAACAATATTCCTTTCACTCAAAAACTTTGACTAAAGGCGTTAGGACAGTTCCAATTTTGTTAAATCTTTGATGCATTATCAGAAACACCCTGTAATGCGTGCGCAGTAGGAGCTCTAAATCAACCATATAATAATGCCATCGAGTATGAAATTATTAGACGTAAATTAATGAAGTGCCTGTCGCATGGGGCCGTCCACCGCACACATCCCCACGCCCCACGCACACACAAACTAATTCAGCCTGCGTGCGTGACGTTAGCGCGCATTGGCCGGGGTAAGTAATAAATGATTAGCAGGTCGGTTCAATGAACTGACATTGGCGGCAGCGAGTCGATTGCATAATGCTGCACCAAGTACACGATCCACATTATTGGGGGCAAATCGTTGCTGGTTGCCGTTGCTGCTGCCACAGACTCAATCCTACTCTAGGACCATGATATCAGCAGAGTGGTGTTGAAGTACTATCACCACCATCGGAGGGAAGCTATGTGTAGACACTCTATTATAAGTCAATTTGCGGCAATAGGCTTGGACAACATTCCATGTATGGTCTTATGGCCCCTGTTTTCTTCGTTATCGCTCCCCGTGCGTCTAACATGGTTGCCCCGAATTGGGTTATTCCTAAATCAAGTGCTGTGCGGCGCGCGTTGGTCAACTGGACCAAAGTTGAGTGGTGCACGCAGCAATTGAGAGTGATTTCAGTTTCGGTTGACATTCTTTTTTTTCTAGTTTAATAGATAAATTTACACAGCGTAGTGCGGCGATAGCTCAACGGGAACAAGACGTTAATGCTACTTCGCTCTAATGCAAGCAACGCACTGACAGAGTCGAGAGTGCTTGCGTAAAGTCGAACGCACTCAAGACGTTGGGTTATGTTATGTAATAAATTCAATTCTAACGCATGACAATTTGTCATTTGCTTAACTAATTTCGATTGGACGCACCGCAATGGATTGATATATATGGGGAAGGGGAGTGCTTGTGATTGGGACACGCTGGGCAGCTATTTTTCTTATCTTTTCATTCGATCCGCTGCAAGCACATATACATTCAGATATTTCGAAAATTTGAATTGATTTGAATTGGGAGCAGACAGATTTATTTTCGCAATCGCGCGCACAGGATTTATACTTCGAAATGAAGTGGACGCAAACAGATTTGACGGAAAATTGATTAAGCAATCTGATTTATTCGAATCTATTAGAATTTAATTGAATTGAGTTGTTTCTATTGGGGGGAGAAATATATACTTTCGTATATGCAACTGCGTATAAATGGCACCTCATACGGGATGTTATTAGAAAAATGAGAAAATAAATATGAAGCGCGATAGATGAATTGCAATTGACACAAAATTGATTCGAAGCGGTTTTCCAACATTGTAGGGGCCCGCCACTCACAAAAGAGATGGAACGCTGTTTCACTCTTGTTGTGTCAGCGCGCTAAGGCATAGTTTGGCATAGTTTGGCTGCATGAGTTCCTTAAGGTGGAAGGCCCGTTCTAATTGCCGTAGTCTAGCGACATCTACACGCTATCTGGCTAGAAGGTTATTTATTCTGGCATCATCATAGGTTGGACAAATCTTCCTTGATATAACGCAGTTCTTCAGGTCTACCCACCTATTCACCGCCCCTTAAGTACAGTGCAGGATGATTTATCTCTTTATGTATCTCAGCGGAGGGAAAACTTCCTTCGCATAGAAAACGCACAGAACGGAGCCAGTTTATAGGCTTTCTCATTATTCTCTATGTTTCTATGGCCGGAAACCCAGGCGAGAGTGATTTCAAACCGATGACAAGCCCTGCCCATATTCTCCTTCCGTGTCCCTAGGTTCATTACTATAGTCTGCACGCCTTCCAATTGCCAGTTCCTAATTCTGCTAAAAGACGCTGGCTGCATAGGGAAGGCGAAAAGACTTGGACATTTTTCGTTCTGATGAGAAAACGCCCGCTCCCACTTCAAAGTTCATCTTGGAACCATCTGTCAAAATGGATAAGTATGTCAAATTCGTTTATGAGCGCGTTGTTCTCCCATTCTGGGAAGTTATAGGATAGTCTTATAGTTTTATAGGACCTTTTTGCCTGTTAAATGCCAATTTTGCAGTTGCGAGATTGAGAGCTCCGACATCTTTATTCGTCTTGCATTCTCTCCAGACACAAGAAGTGAGAAGAAGGCAGAGATGTTACATGTATCCCAGGATAGTCTTTTGTAACTTAACAAATAGTGATTGTTTCATTGAACCCGATTTATACATTGCAAACAAATAAATAAGAATAAAGAAGAAAAGACAAATCATGAATATGTTATATCGACGTTGATTTCAAATTTAAAAGCTTCGCTTCAAACTTTTGGAGAACCAGATTTTATACTGAAAACTGCGTTATCTCATTTCTTCATATATTTGCCATCCGACACATCATGGTTGGCATTAATAAATTGGCCTTTAAGCGGTTCTTCATTGAGCCGAAAAGGTGTTTATAATTTTTCCTTTGAATATGCAAATTTTTCACACCATCAGGCGTGTCTTATCAGCCATCTTTCTTGAGAAAAACATTTTCGCTCTTTAGTACGATTACACTTGCATGCATAGCGCATTCATCTGCAGGAAATAAGCCCCCATTGAAATAACGCCTCAAAAGTACATCATTACAATAATGTAAATGAAACAAATCGACAATTTCAAAATCAAACAAAACATAGAAGTAAACAAAGGGCTTGTATTTAAAGAAACTTCGAACGTTCCCAACCTCGGTTCTTCCACAAATTCTACTGTGACGGCATAAGCATGGGGGTCGAAGGGAGGCTGCATGCCCCCCATTCATATGTTTTTATCGTACGATGGTAACAATCAGCGCTGCCACCCTGTATAGATGATTGAGCGCAGTATATATCAGAAAAAACGCAGTAGATTGTAATATACGGCAGTATATCTTCCAATATACAAAAATTCAGTTCATTTAAAATTAATTTTATTTACGAATAAAAACAGGAAAATCTGGAGAAAAATAAATGTGCACTAAATTAACAAATAATCAAATTTAAAATTTTGATGGACGCGTTTAGACCTAGCTATGGATAACGATCTAAATTAGTAGACTTTTGTTTGGGTAGATCCACTACAAATGGACTAGGGCGGCAGCAATGGTAACAATTAGGACGTGGGACAAAGTTGCCCCTTAAAAAAAAAGCGAAATAGATTTGATCCAAAAGTGAAGTAGATTTTAGAAAATGGAAGTAGATATGATATCATAGTTTTAATGATATATTTAATTCCATACGAGTTTTATGTAAAAAAATATTTTTAGGAATATACTTACTGGTTATTGCATTTATCTTTTAGGTTGATTAGTTGCAAGATTACATCATGCGCTAACACGGTTTATTTATCAAAATTCATAAGTGTGGGCAAGAACATAGGTTGAAAAGCAAAAAAATAGAATTTCAATTAGATTAAAATGTCAATAGTTGAATTTTAATTTTATATATAATGGCCATTTTGATATAACACAATAATTCGAAAGGAGGCTCAAAAACATCGGTTTTTTAATATTATTTTAGAAGTAAATTTAAGGCTTAGATGTAAGTTTTATATTAAAATTGAAGCGGATGAAAAAGTAAGGGATTTCTTAAGTGCAGTAGACATAAAGACATAAAGAATGTAACAAAAGTGTGAGAGAAGGAGCAGATTTTTTTTTAGTTGAAGTAAATCTACTTCAATGCAGTAAAGTGGTATTGCTGGGGACAATACATTGTAGCATATTGATGTAAAGGATCTGATTGTCTCTCTATTTTGGCCGAAAAAACTCAAGCTGAAAAAAAGTAGTAGAAAAAAAAATATTTTTCGATTTGCTTCGATTTACTTTGTTGCTCTGTCTATTTGAATTTACAATTACAATTTATGTACTTCAAGCTTCGCAATCTTAATCACGCACTATTTTTTTGTTTTTGCTAAGGACCATTTAATAAAACGAAATTCCCACCCCACTTACAAACCCATTTCTATATCAAGTCGTAATCCTCGATCACCCATATCGTTTCGAGTGCCTCACACTTAAATTATACCCATTTTCATTGACTTCAATTATACAGATAACAGAATGTGAACCCCGCTCTCGGTGTGGGTATATCCTCGCCAAGCATAAATTCCTCAGCTTGGCATTTCCGTCAATAAGGAATAAGGACCGGTGTGTCTGGCCTCTACATATTGGCGAAGCGGAACTTGTCCTTCTCTTCGTGTTATTATGTTTATTACTATCATTATTAAAATGGAATAAAAAGTAATCGGCGCGTTGTTCAGGCAGAATCTGCAAGCGCCAAGCGGCCAAGAAAGACGCTCTTTTGTTTGAAATTAGTATTTTTGCACCAAAAAGGGACCCGCACCTCCTGATGGTCTCTTTTTTTTGCCCAGTAGAATGAACTCCCCAAACGGCAACATATTTATTGAGGAACAACATTAATGCATTTTTTGTTCTCTTCCTTTGGTTTGTTGGTAATATTTTGTGATGATTATCACATCGTACACCAGCAGCGCTTTTTGATATTCCGCGTTTATGCTTGCGAAAAGGTTTTTTTTTTCCTTTTTTAAATGTTTTTGACTTGAGGTCAATAACATCTTGAATGTATGAAATGCACCTGGAATATGGATTTAACGAGCTTATGCGTTTATTGTGTGATATTATCTTTGTGAGTTTGAGTTGAATGGAGGAGGGCCGAAATTGATGATTTTCATATGCGAACGGACACAAAGTCAGTTAAGTGGATTGCTGTGTTTGGCTAATATGCTTGTCAAGATTCTACTTAAAAAACAGTTCTCTTTGGTTATTTGTCAATCAAGTTAGAACTACCTTTGAATAAGTGTAGATAACTTTGATTATGAATACCTATTTAAGAGCAAAATTTGGTTTCTTCTTCTAATTTTTACAAAGACTTACTTAGACTTGATAAAGAAATGCTAGGCCTGAAGGAATAGCTATTCCATAGACCATAGAGTGAGGAAGAAATGTATAGAATCTGGGCTATCCGAACAGCTAGATGATGGCAAAAATTATAATATTGACCGGCGCCATATAAAGCTGTAGTTCCATGCCTGAATTCCTCAAACAGGAAGAACTTTCTATATGCATGGAGCAGGATCTTAAACGTTCAACCATTATTGGGAATAATATAAGTCTTCAAACGGCGGAAAGTTATTGAGACATATATGTCTCAATAATACCTACTATGCTAATACTATGCGAATCTTTTTCTCGAGTTATGCCGGGTATTAAGAGTATATAAAGGGTGTCTCATAATTCACGCAAAACTTGAAATTCGCCCCATTTAATAGTACAGTGATGCCAATGTAAAAAACAAGTTAAAATGTGACAGCTGACAGTTCGGGGTTAGTAAAAATGAAGCGCTACCTATACGAAAGAACAACGCATTTTCATATAATTGAGTAATATTTTAAAAATAATGAAGAACAAAGTCATCTTCAGTGATGAAGCTCCATTTCATCTTGATGGCTTCGTTACTAGTCAAAATTGTCGCAGAGTCAGAAAACCCACGATTAATTGTTGAATTACGATCCTGAAAATAACTAAGAAAATAAAAATAACAGATAAAAGAACACTTTTTGAAACACCGAATTTTATTTTTATTGAATATTTTTATTATTATTTTTTATTTATTTATTATTAAGTACCTAAATTACAACAACAATATAAAAATATAGCACTAACTACCAGGGCTACGGGATATTATTGAATATATAAAAGTATCAGTCATCAGAAAAAAGCAAGAAATAAATTACCCATTTTTGAAATATGGATTTACGAAGCCAACTCCAAAATAAAAATACATTTAGGCTGCTTTTTCAACTCTCGGCAACGTTTTTTTCCGACTTATGATTTTGGCCGATTTTTACTCGAGCTAACCTAGGTTCAAACTGCTCTTCAACTTTTCTCTCCAAACATTATCTAAACTCCTTGACAAAGAGTCCTTTAAGTGTCACAGATGTTCTTTGAAAACAGCTTCCTTGAAAAATTCAACTCAAGTGAGCCAAAGTGTAAATTTAATCATTAATAAATATGAATAAAAACACAACAGAACAACAAAATACAACGATCTGTTAAAACCCATTAATTGTGCATGCTAAATGTTGACAGATACCTACATTAAGTACATTCTGAAAATTTTTCATTTTTTACCTAGAGTTGCATACCAATCGGCACACTCGTAAAATTAGTTGTCTTAAGTCGACTAGATTGGTCTGGAGTAGATGTAAGATGTAACCTGAACACAAAAACTTTTTCTACGTCAGTCATTTATGCGAACTGTCAACTATGTACTCAGTCATGAATTTCTTGACTAGATTCGTCGGCTTCCCCTGCATAAGCACCAACCGATCTAGACCAATCAAAACTGAGTTCCATCAAGTCAGACTTACTAAACTAGACACTTGAAAGTCATCTCTTTTAACTCAGAGAATTTTGTACATTCCATCGGATGCGTGGGAAAGTGGTGGGAAACATTTGATTGTCAAATAATGCGTTGAAGTTATCCACTCTTTTATTACAGCACCAACAGTAGCCACGTTCTCTCTACAGAATACGCCATCATGCTCAACTAACCGTACACAGTGTCCACCGGCAATCCACGAATCTTATTTGCAATGCGGATATCGAATGTCACTAGAACGTTACTGTGTGCGGTTAAATCAATCGTTGACTGACTATGACTGCACCTGTTGCATAACTTTCTCGTGCCATTTGCGGTCAATTCGCGCAAATACAGCACACCGATCCTGGCATGGCGCACACCGCACTAAAAACATAATTAGATGGACATTCCATTCCCGCGATAGAGAAGCTTCCTGTTTACCTTTTCGCGGCTATTCTTGACACTTTTCAAAATATTCTTATTTAAATTTCGAACGCAGACGACACGCGGATGAGGTATAGGCAGTGGTCTGATAGTATAGCTGCACCTTTCCGCTGTCGAGTTTTATTTTTCTTCACTTAGTAGAGACACAGACAATGTGTAGAAATTCACAAGTAGGCACTTGCCTACCATCTATAATTTGTAGTACTGTACATTACAGGTGCAGTGCAGAGTGAGAAGCGCATGGAGAAGAATGCCAGAAGAAGAAACCCTCCGATAACCGCAGGTGCAAATATAAATACGAATGCCATTTCTTCGTATGTGTTAAAAGAAGCCCTTTCATAAGCTCTATTTAAATGCATTGTGTGCATAAGGTGCGAAACTTTTCACATTCGCTTCAAACAGTGTGCGATGGTTCAAAAACGTTTTTGCGATATAAATATATTGACAAATGTCAGTATCCTACATTGTATGCTGTCATTGATGCACTTTTTTGTGGTAGTCAACTTATGAGTTAAGACTTCAATAATTGTGGCAACGTGTGGAAGGAGTTTAAATTGATAATTGATATAAGTTTCCATTGAGATTTTCAGATTTTGCTCTCAGATTTCCAGATTTCAGATTTTTCGTGCTCAATAAAACGCAAAAGGGGGTAATTTTTTGCATTTGAGATGGTGCGTAATTTATAAGTCAGCTATTCTTAAATTTAAATTTGTGTTTATAAAATCGTCCGTGAACGAACATTCCGGGACGGAATTTGTTTTTGTTTCACATGTAATGCTCGTTCACGGATAACACGATTCGACCCCAGGTAAAATAATAGCCAATTGCATGGGAAAATAAGTAAAATATGTAACAAAAAAAACAAAAATTATGTGTCTAACTTTAGGCGCCGACTTAAAGTACTGCCAGCGATATGCAACAAATTAAAATTAAGCTGACCATAATTTTATTTATTATTATTTAAGCCCCGTATTGAAAAGATTTCAGTTGAATGTTTGTCAAATGTTTGCTGATAGGTATTTCAACTTTGCTAGCTAGCTAAATTTATTAACGAGCGGGGAAGACAAAGGGCAGATGACAAGGATTTCAAGAAGCCCTTCGCACACAAGTATTTAATTCCTCATCATGATATATTTAAACAAGACTATGTACAGCTCGATCACAACAAAGAGTTGCGTTTGACGCATCTGCAAGGACTCTTTCAAGGGAAAATCTCGGGAAGTGGCACTTCGATTTGCGAAAAAGCGGGATAATCCAGTAGAAGCGCATCAAGACTAACCGAAAACTTATTTAAATCTAGAGAAATACCTATATTTTATTTCTATGTTAAATTTAAACCTCTGTACATCTCAATTTTGGAGCGGAAGTTGGGTTTTTTTCCTGCGTTCATTTGAATACAATTACCTACCTCTATTTTTTGTAATTTGATCCCAGAAAAATCTTTCGCTGAATAATTCAAAGCCAACAATTGAAAGTATGTACCTATACCTACGTACAAAATTGTTTGCTCTTGTATAAAATTGGGTTAAATTCCTCTTGCATTCATTATTCATTTGATCTTAATAAAATTCACTCTGGCTCTTGAATGTTAAGTGCATCTTCTTGTGTGAATTTCCATTTTAGTGACGTCAAATGATTTATTGGCCTTATCCAGTCGCACAAATTGGACAGTGGGTACAAATTTCATTAGCATTCCTGAAATATTTTTTTTAAATATCCATCACTGAGCTTAAAATTTAATTGCGGCAACATTTTGATCGTTTGGTAGCAAACAAAGCGAATAAAAATAAAACAGGAACACACCTTTTTAGGGCGCACTAACACGTCCGAATGGAAATTTCGTTTTTTTTTATTTCAAACTCACCACATCATACAGATGGTTAAATTAAAATCGAGTAAAATAAAAAAAAAACAAATGTGCTTGCTTGGTAACGTGAAATTCGCAAAAGAAAGTGTATGTGGAACAAATTGGTATTGTGCCTAATAATCGGCGGCTAGAAACCAGCGAATTGTAGTTCGGTCACGTTTTAATTTGCAAATAAAACAAAGTAGCGCAACGCAAATAAAATCAAACTCTTCGAATCACCCAATGCTGGGATTAAGATACTCACATGTGCGTTTCTACGGATACTGGTGGGTGTAACGCGAATTAAGCGTTGAGTTTGAGTTGATCATAAAAATGGCTTCAAGTAAAAGTACATGTTGGTAGGAACAATTTTTGCCGGGAATAAAAGAAAAATAATTGGCAGCACATTCAGTACCTGTTTGGGGTGACGAGAATTTTGATTTATATTTTGGGCAAGGTAGACTTTACTCCGTTTTTATAAATATAATTTTTGATAGGTACCCATTGTCAATAAGAAATTACCTAAAGGTAGGCGTGGCAAACAAAAATCGAATTTACGCAGCTACCAACGAAAGTATGCCGTTGCCGACATCTGACTATTAGGTGAAAGTGGTTTTCATTTCAAGGATAGCCAAAGATGACTACTTTCTCACTTAAAACTTTCGGCAGGTTTCATTTCCTCTCCTCCCCATGGAAATACTGATAGAGCCATTCTTCTAAGAGACTTCACTTTAACCCTGGGGCTGGGGCCTGTCACCAGAGTTGCCATTTGTACTACATTAATGTGAATAGTTTACATTTCTTCGAACACTCCCTGTATTAATAAAGGCTGCGTAAAAGTTAACAACTGAATACACAGCAGCAGGTAACGTTAAATTTATGAATGCTGACATCTGCTAGCAAACTAACTGCGCATTTATTTATTAATACCGGGGGTACCTTATTTCCTTATTTTAAAAGAACAGTGAACGAGATCCAACTACCTTTTATTAATATTTAAACCCAGTTTTATTTTCGAATATATATTTTCTTACAATTCATTGACTTATTATAAATGGACTGCTAGTGAAATGTCATTCTCATAGATTTCTGCGAGAAAATATGATCCAAAGCAGCACAGGTGCTACTGTTTCGCTGCGAAATAGCAAAGAAACACGTGCCACCGTCAAGTTTAAATCACCATAATAACGTAAACAAAACAGCGACATTTTTCAAAAAAAAAGTTCGTTTCCATAGTAACATGTAAACAAAAGAGCGTCATCTATTCAAATGATAGAAAGCATCAAAGTGTGATTTCAAATTCTTCAGTGTATTTATTGTATTATTTATTGACCCATAAACTGAACAAGTTTTGTAAATTTATTTCTTACAAGAGTTTTATGGTCATTTATTGTGTTCTTATGTGGGCATCTGTCAAAAGTTTAACTACCGAAAAGGGGTGCATTCAAAAACTTAGTTGTCTTCAGTCGACTAGATCGGTCTGGTATAGATGTCATCTGAACGCAAAAACTAGATTGATCGGAAACGTCACTTTTCCTAAGTCAGCCACATATGCGGACTGTTAACGCAGTCACGAATTTCTTGACTAGATTTGTCGGCTTCCCCTCCATAAACGTCAACTGATACAGCTAACCATGTGACAGATCAAGGCCAATCCAAAGTGAGTTCCATCAAGTCAGTCAGCTGTCACACTTACTGAACTATAGATACTAGAACGTCCCCATCCCCAATGTATTTATTATTCGCTAGCTCTCTTGGAAACATTTTTACATGGAAGCGCTATATGAAAACGTCGCATACGAATTTTAATACCTTCGGAGCCTTAAACGAATTTATGTGAGGCAATGCGCTGGACAGGGTAGCCCAGGAGTAAGTAACAGACTTAAAATCGGCTTGTGTAAGAAAATTCAATTCTCATCTCCTTTTTTCTTATAACTCTTCGAAAACTAAATATACACCAATCAGATGCCACTCAAGGTTAAGATTGTTTCGCCACCCAGGCAAGACATGTGACATGTTTATACTAATATTATTCATATTGTACCTTAAGTTAAGCTAAACTATTCCACTATTTAATATTTAATCATCTAATTCTACTTACATGTTACATTGCCCTATTAATAATTCATTGTAGTTTATGATCTACAAAGTGTAAGTCATTCGACGCTACATAATAAACTTATTTTAGTCTAGTTCAAATGTAAATTGCAATAAAACAGACAAGACAGACAGACAAAGCGTACTTAGCTTATCGGGCAGAAACGTTTCTGTAATCAAACAACTAGCCCGTTTCCCTTGCAACAAAGTGTTATTAAGCGACTTTCGCTGTTTTTTTTTCCCTGTTCTCAATCTTTGACTTTCGAGTGCACCAAATCAGTATACGGAAAATGCATCGACAGCCGTTCAAGGGAATATTATTTATGTATTTTTCGTTGAAAAGGGTCAACACCAGAATAGCCCAGAGGTCAGTAGGTCTAAGATAAGAATACACTCATCTGACTAGGGCTATTAATATCAATTGAACATAAATAATAAGCATGTAATGATGTAATGCGCTATCTCCAAAACAATTTCAAAATTGTAATGAATTTTGACAATCGGTCTTTGGTTTCCCGACAAGTGGCTACTTATCTTTAATAGTGCTAACCTTTATCAAATCTATTGCTAACCTTGCTGACGGAAAATTGTTTTGCGACATGTATCTAACTGGTAGCAAAATTCCCAATTTTTTCGATAAGAGGAAAACAAACAAAAAACTTTTGTACGCATAAACACACAAACGAAAACTGACATTTTCGTTCTGTTCATGACGGCATGCCAAACTCCACATGAAAAGTTACCTACGTTTTATTTAGGACGTTCGGATTTCTAGTTCTGTAAATTTGATTCAGTTTTTATTGGCCCAGATGGGTCTCATAAACGTATACTCAGTTGACATTTTGAATTGTCAAAATTCAAAAATAAACTACAAGTTTACAACAACAACTCAACAGACAAATCTAGTTGACCAACGTCGCCGTTGTTTGCGCTGGAACATTTAACGAGCAGATTTGTAGATATCCCTTCTAGGGTAAAGTCAATCAAATTAAAAAAAAATCTTATTTGGAAATTTGGTAAAGTTCGTTATAGTTATTTTTTCATTGCGTGACGGGGTGTGCAAAGCGGGCCAAAAGGAGGGCTGAAGCTGAACTCGTTCATCAAAGGTTCTGGAGAGAGTCCATCCTGTGGAAACAGTCCACCTATGGTCTTGTGGTGTTATCAAAAAAAAAACAGTAAAGGCAATGGGTAGAAATCATATCCAGGGATACCCACACATATAAATATCTATTATCTCGAGGATTATTTTAAAAATGTGCCACGAAAAAAAAAGTTGCATCGGCCGGGAATTGAACCCGGGCCGCCCGCGTGGCAGGCGAGCATTCTACCACTGAACCACCGATGCGATAAAAAATTTAACATCAATCGCTGTCTTCGAATGAATGAACTATTATTTGTAGTCATGTATTACAGCAACAATTCCAAAAACAAATTACAGCACACACTTTAGGCCACAACAATATTAAACCCAGCCCCAAAACAAATTATTGTAACCTTGAATAAGTTCAGCAAACTAAAAAAACAACCTTTTTCATTGAGGAATTACCTCACCACCGTCGACCGTCAAAACAACCTTAGAAAAAAATGGAACATTTTTCAGCTTCCCTCCCTGTCAAAATGGAACACGAACAATGAATGGTTGATAAAATCGATGACGAATATAACGAAAAAATAAAACACCTCGTGTAGTTTCTTCATCTTCCGACAATAATTTTAAATTTATTTTTAAACAGAACAACAATAAATAATACACCAACAGCAATAGTAAACAATTGAACGTTTATGACTTTAGAGTCGATAAGTGATTTTAACATTTCTTTGAGTGATTGGTCGCGAATTTCACTGGCGCAACAATTTTCCATACTATTCCAGAACTATTTTGTGGAAAAACACATAAATAGCAAATATTTGATAGCTTTTTTAACTTCTGGAAAATAATGTTTCTTTGTGTAATTCTAAAATAAATTCCTACTCGACTCTTTTGTTCTTTTTTTTTTAATAAATAAACTTGATACCAGCTGATTGCCGATGACACATGTATTTTGACATTTCCAGGGTTGTTAGATATGGAAATCTGGATATAGAATCTGAGGGCATTTTATTACGCGTTGCATAGTTTTGGGATGCCAGAAATCACACTTTATTATTCAATTTTAAGAATTCATTTATGGCTAGTCAGAACAAGTTGTTGCTATATTCTCTCGGTTTATTTTGAGTTTTTTTGTTTTGGTTTTTTTGCATCTGTCATCTGTAGATAGTAGACGAAGAGGAGAGAATAATAAATTTCGTAATAAATCACCAAATTCAATACAATGTCCATCTGTTCCATGCTTTTCCTTGAAGTCAAAGCTAAAATATAATCAAACGACACACATTTTGACGTTTTTGTTTCAGTTCAGAACCAGAATTTACTACAGAACGATAAAACTTTCTGTTCTGTTTCTGTTCTTTGTCACTTGGTGCCTTTAGTACGAAAAAAAGCAATATATTTTCGATCTCAAAGCACTTTTGGAATCTGATTTTTTTTCTCAGATTTGCTTGATATTTAGCCACACAAATGCGTTTGAATTTGACAACTACTGGTGGAGTTTTTTTTACATTTTCGGGAAATTTTTCAAATGCAAAGAAAGGCATTATGTATACCTACATCATATGAATCTATTTGTGTTAATTATTTATCTACAAATGTTTGGAAATCAATTTGGGCACGAATTTCGAATGATGTAATATTTTTATAAACAGTGAACGGAAACGCGTAGAAAAGTGTCGAAGGCTACCCATATTCAAATCGCACGAATATATACAAAAGAGAGAGCAAGTGACGTTTTTATGTTTGATTATGCACACGAAAACGAAATCTGATATCTGAGGAGCCCAATCAAATACCACATTAATCTCATACTTATTCTTTGTTGTAGGTAGGTCCTAACTGCTCCAATTGTTTTTTTTATATTTTATTCTTTCCCGTGTAATAGGCTTACAATCTTCCACATTTTTTTCCTCTCTTTCTGATCCAAATTTTTTGTCCACATCGTAGTTTCCTGCCTCTTTTTTTATTTCTAGTTCATCTATCCTTCAAGGACGTATTACAAGAGGTATCGTATAATATACCCTATTCGAGTAAGTGCAAAGTACGTGATACTGAAGAAAGAGAAAGGGGTGCACTTGAACTTTTAAGGAAAATGCATTCAAGAATCTAGTTTAAAGTAAGTCTGACAGCTGACTGACTTGATGTATCTCAGTTTTGATGGGCAGCTGACGTTTCAGTTGACGTTTATTAAGGGGTAGCAGACGAATCTACTCAAGTAATTCATGACTGATTACTAAGTTGACATTTCGCATATTAGAAAAGTGACGTTCCCGAACAATCTAGTTTTTGCGTTCTGGTTACATATATTTCAGACGGATCTAGTCGACTTAAGATAACTAAGTCTCAGAAAAAGTTGCCGATTCTGGTGGAGCAACATCCATCGATATGGAGCCTTACAGATTTTGAATCAAGGAAGTCATTTTTAAACAGCAGCGTACTAAGCGTACTAAGCTAAGTAGTCTCCACTTTGTTTCTCCACACCAAAGATAAATGGTCGCTAAATAATTTCACATGATATAGATGGGACAAAAACCATATGTTCACGATAAATAGTAGTTAACTTAATTTGTACGTGTACCTAATTGTAATTTGAATTTTCGATCGCAATAGTTGAGTAGGTATCTCCAAAACAATGAATCCGAGCAGATATATCATTTCTGCAGCAGCGGACAAGCCCCGTAATATTTTTTCATCACATCAAAAGGTTATTTTTTGGTTTTGCGTTTTTCTTATAGTCGCGCACATGTTCTCTGCAGTTTCCTTGAAAAATCCATAGTAAACACAACAAAAACTTTTTCCTCTGTGTCTTGTGTCAAAATTTACCTTCGATTTACTGTAGGTACCTACCAGACATTTATTTCGCGAGCTAAATGAGTGGAGACTTTTCATCGGCCCATCTATTTGAAGTTAAGAATTTAGCTTGCGAACAGGATACTGCTTTGCTAAACTGCCTCGCTTAATTTTATCTTTGTAGACATTTTTGTATGGGAGATAAAATTTAGCGTGAGCAGTTTAATCTAAAAAAAAAAAAACGAATTTTTTACAGACTACAAATATGTATTTGGTGTTGTTATAAAAACATAACGAGAAAAAACACTAACGCTGAAAAGAACGCACTATAGATAGTGTCAACCTAAAGGGTGAACAACAAAAGAATTCGAAAGAAGTTGAGCCACTTTGACATTGTATGGCAATTATATTCCGGGGCCATGACATTAAGGCGATTAAAAAGTTCATTCCAAGTTGTTAACTAGAGTCCATTTATGATTAAAATCTAAATCTCACGTGATCCCATTATGGTTTGCCCTTAACAAACTCAACACTAACAAATTGTTCAGTATACTTATGATTTCTAACCAAATCTACCTAATCGGATACGGTTGCTATGAACTATAAGGCAGTATAAATGCACCGCCGTAATCTAATCTACCGCATGGCTATACATAGGGAAAACCCCGAAAAATCTTGATGCATTAATTTTTGTTATATTTCATGCAGGAACAGAATGGCAAATTGTAAAGTCGCAAGAAAGAACGGTTTGTTTGTTTTTTCCATATAAATTTGAATCTTATCAACACATCATGAGTTGAAAAAAAAACATTTCCTATTGGCAAAAAATATCAATAATATACCTAATATAATTAGCCACACTTCAGACTAGATTTGCATTTTTATATACCAATTTCTAGTATAAACTTGAAATACAATAATTTACTCGACATAAAAATGCAATTACCCACAGCTTGTGTTATTAGTAGCACATAACGCGTATTTAATTGGTCCCAATTGACTGTCCATAAACATCACACATAATTTGCTTAAGATTGGTCATCAAACATTTTTTCGAACTAAATGCAACATGGTTCTCTGAAATTTTGAATGATATGAAAATATTTCGAGTCAGAGGATCTAAGAACACTCTTATAAGTTCTCTCTCGATCACAATTCACAACTCCTCTCAAGGACAATTCGTTACATTATTTCCTCAACTAAAAATGTAGTAAATCTAACATTTTAGTGGGATGACAATTGATCAGTTCAGTGATATGAAATAGACTCCATTCTGGTTTGCCCTTTTAAAGCAAAAAATCATTTTTCGACGATCACAAGAACATGCCTACATTTAAATGCCTGCAGTTTAAATTTGTCGGCTTTTGCTAATCTCGCACTGATATTTTTCAGTTAGACATATTTATGATCATTCATCTGTATTGGTGCAGGTGAAAATAACACTCGAAATTGATTAATCAGTTGAGTACCTACAAAATTCAGAAATTTTGGCAGATACGCTGACGATAATAATTTGGATTAAGATACTACTATTGTAAGTAGGTACATAATTCATATTAGTTAACATTAACATTTTTGTATTTATTTATTACATCTCAATTTGAGTGCTTAATTTAGTAACAATCTTTTTTTCAGCACTAGAAATGGAAAATCAAATTATAACAACAGGAAATGTATTTATCACTGGAAATTTCTAAAACCAAATGGCAATAAATTATAAACGGAAGTACAAAGCACTTCCTGTGGTGGATCCTCTGCTCTCGTGATATAAACCGGAAAATCTTCGGAGGCGAATTCAATCAAAAACTGCCGACATACTCCGCACGGCGACGTTAGGACGTCTTTCTGGTATGCAACCACCGCACATGATTCAAACTTTCTGTAACCTTCACTGACGGCCTTGCAAATGGCTGTTCGTTCGGCGCACGAAACCGGTGAGAAGGCGGCATTTTCCACATTGCAACCACTAAAGATTTTGCCACATGTTGTGCGCAATGCAGCACCGACAGAAAAGTTACTATACGGAGCGTATGCGAATTTTCTCGCAGCGATCGCGTTTAAGATCAGTTTTTGGACATCCGGATCTATAATTAAATTTAACGGAATTAATTCAATTTCGCGGCAATGTCACTTTGTATTTTTAATACCCAATTCACTGAATTGCTTAGTACAATCCACATGCTTTCCGGTGTTTGGTTCCATTGAGTTATTTATTTATATTTTCTATTATTTCAGCGAGCACAATTGGACTACGCGACGATCCGAATCAAAATGAGAGTATCGAAGCGAGGATATAGTAGCGAGCGACTAGCGAGCGTCTAGTCTAATAGCGGACGACTTGCGTTGTGTTCGTGGATTGTGTCACATTTATATGGGAGAGCCCGATAACTCAGATGGGCTAGTTTGCGTAGGTATATATCTATGCAACCTCGGCTAGTGTGACTGTGGCCTGGGGTGCTGCAGACATGCGGGCATAAACGCCGAGAGCTATGATAGCGATAGGTAGGTACTATCTCAGAACTCTATAGTTCTGCTGGCATATGCGCAATGCGCGGTGGTCTACTGTAAGAGAAACACAACATTTTTGGGGGGCAGAACTCGAGCGAAACGATATTACACTCACTTGTTGTCATATCATAATTAAATACACATTTCTTTTTAAGTGAGAGTGTTTTATAGTTTGTTCTTCCCGTGTTTTTGTTTTCTCAAGGTTGAACGGTTTCTGTTTTCTAATTCTAGTTGAGTGTGCGTGTGACGTAGCTATTTAATATTAGACTATTGGGAGAGGTTTTCGTGTATTTTATTAATGACTGTATGGCAAACAAGCTTTTAATGATATTGTAATTAAATGCATAGATCATAGTGCATGCATGATCGCTGTATCGCTGTGTAGTCTCGCAAAAGTAAGAGTGTTACGTATGTGCACTTGAAGAGCTTGAGTGATCAAGCAACGTGACTGGTCGTATTACAGTTTATGGCCGGTTCTATTTAGCAAAGCCAAGTGGCTATTTTGTTACCTATTCAATAAGTACGCCCTGCTGAAACTAGATTTCGAACAGAATTCTAATTTCCCTACTTTTATCACACTTTGGTGACTACTAGTTTTTGAGTTTTTTCGTTTTATCAAATGTAGTTCTCAAACAAGTAGATACCGATCTAAAAAAGCAAGGTTTGCCAAAAAGAGAATTATCAAGAGTCAAGCAAGGAACAGAAATTAAAACTGGAATTAGGTGTAGGTTTAAATATTGGAAGATTACCTACCTACTTATGTATTGCATGTCGTGATTCTATGCATGTTTGATAATCGTGACCGATTGTAAGTAAGTTTACTTTCTACTTCTCTGTGCGTCGCACGCGTTGACAGTTGGCACAGCGGAAGAGGAAGCACTTTCAGTTGGGGAAATATATCCTGGTCGTTTAAAAATATTTTGTGACGGGCAAATAACTATTTTAAAGAACTCGATATTCAATATTTATGTAAGTATATTTGTGTTTTCAATGCAATTCATATTGTAGTAACTCCAAAACCAACATTTTTTCCAGAAACATGTTTGAGAAGCAGCTGTGACTATAAAGTGCAACCCATGCCTATATATGATATGTCATCTGTCAAGCAGTTTATTCCATCGAATTCCTTAACGCGTCGACGCGACGGATGCAACGGATTTTATAGGCTGGGCCCTTTATTCAATTGCGGTTGACCCGTATTAATAACAATAATCATCTAAAGTAGGCGTGTTTTTTTGAACCCCTATCTCAGCAAAGTAGAGAAATGCTTAAAAAAGCGATTCCAGTGAAATTCGTACTTGAATAGTATATAAACTGGTACTTTTGTACTTTACGGTTTGCCAGAAAGTTTCCAACATAAGCAGCTGCTGTCAAGTCACTCCCACTTAGAATACAAATTAAATACCTAGTGTGAATCTCGGAATTATCAAGACTTAACTTTACATTGCTTTGCTGAGATAAATGCTCAACAAAACACGCCTAATATCAGAGACAAACCATATGCCTAATATTGGCGGAATCAGGTGCTTTTGATAAATGGTGATCTATACATGTACTTAAGGCTGGTACGCTGTTCAAGTGAAGTGAAATTTTCACTCCTCTCCAAGAAATTGCTGTGAAATTGAAAGTGAAATTTTCACGCCGAAATGTCAAAAATTTAATGCGACGGACAATAAAAGCTATGTGAAATAGCAAGTAACGCCCTCTACATATCACTTTTTGAACAATTATTTTTCACTTCAACAGCGTACTGCCTGGTGAAATTTTCACTTGAAAAGTTCATTTTGACATTTCGCAGTGAAAATTTTGTATGAAAAATTTCATTTCACTCGAACAGCGTACCAGGCTTTATATATCAATAGGGAAAAATAAAACGCACCGCATTTTGGACTTTTGATTAAAGAAACGTAAAAATTCTGCGGAGCGCTGCTACTCATTTAATTCCAAAACAAATTTACTGAACGCACTCAACTGCAATGTTTTGTAAATTGACAGCTGCTCATTTTTTTTAGTTAAAAGGATATTTTATATAGCTGGATATGTGAAAGGAATTCTTTATTATTAAATATGGACCCACTGGAGCAGTTAAGCAGTTTAAATATTCACACTACATGCCGGACATGTCTCGCTAATTTAACTAGCGTGCATCATGATGTTTTTAATACAACCGACCTGAGAAAAAAGCTTCACGTATGCACGTCTATGGTGGTGGAACATGGAGACGGTTTTCCAACATGTATTTGCCAATCGTGTTTTACAAAACTCAACGACTTCTACGAATTCCAACAAATGTGCATCTTGGCTATGAAACAATGTTATGCTCTGCTTGAAGGCGATAAGAAACACAACAAATTAAAAGTTGAGGAACACAAGCTAGCCGTATCCCTTGTGCTGCTGAATGAAACCAAGACAGAACCGGAAGAGGATCCTTTTGAAAATCACGAGCATAGTGATATAAAACCAGAGAATTTAATAACAGTGGAAGATGTTCTTGTATCAAAAAAGGAAGACTCTGACAACGATTCAAATTATGAACTTCAAGATGAAGATAGCGGAGCAAACGACACAAACGACAATACTGTTGGCAGCCAAAACAATAATAAAACAAAAACGAGAAAGAGAAGATCAAAGCATGATCCTTCCAAAAACTCTCCTCTTATTTGTGAAATTTGCAACAAACGATTTCACAAAGAAATGCTGCTCGCTGCACACAAGCGTACTCACGAAGGACTTAAAGCATTTCCCTGCAACCAGTGTGACAAATCATTTTCCAAACACTGCAGACTCAAATCTCATATAAAAGTTGTTCATGAGCAGGTAAATGAAGAGCGCTTATTATGCCCTGAAAGTGGATGCGGTCGTACTTATGCTCTCAAAGACACACTGCGATCACACATTAAAGAAATGCACGCGAATAAAAAAGCCGAACGATTATCGTACATATGCGAAGATTGTGGTAAAGTGCTGACCAGCCTGTCAACGCTGAGAAATCATCGGTATCTTCACACTGATCAGGAACGACCACACCAATGTAATCTGTGTAACAAGCGATACATAACAAGTCATAAACTAAAGGAGCACTTGAACCGGCATGCTGGCGTTCGAAATTACGTGTGCCCACACTGTGGAGCAAGAAAAACGACACGCACCGAGTTAAACACTCACATCAACTACCACACCAAAGAAAAGACCTACCCATGCCAGTTCTGTGACATGGTTTTCAACAGCATTGGCAATTTCGGCCGACACGTACGTACTGTTCACGAGGGCATCAAAAACTACAAATGCAAGTACTGTGAGAAGTCGTTTGGTAAGGCCGAAACAAGGAAGCATCACGAAATGACACACACTGGGGAGAAGCCGCACGAGTGCAAAATCTGCTACAAGAGATTCATTCAATCAGTTTCCTTGCATAAGCACATGAAGATGCACACCAGAGCATCGGAGACCCTGGCCAGAGCGTTCGCAATAGATCAGTCCAGTAGTGGATCTACACAGTGATAACTGAACTAGTATTCTATAGGACTACATTTTTTCTTTGCTTTCGCTTTTATCAATGTAGATTACATGTACATTTGTTATGTATAATAAATCAACCGTACTTGAAATAAACAAGATACATCATCCATTTAACTGACTTCAAACATCTTACACACTAAAGTTTTATGTCTCGTCTTTAAACCTCTCAAAATAAGCTTGGATTTCTCCAGATTTTTAAAGGACAATCGAAATTTTGTTATGGTCGATAACACGAACTAGTTATATTCCCAAAACTGCTATGTGAAGGGACGGATGTGTTTGCAACTACATATTCCACTGCACAAGACAAACAAAAAGCAGATATTTTGCGATTTTTTTTTTTTTATTTTACTTTCTTGTTATTTTATGATGATGATATTGAGAGATGAGATGATGGTGATGATGATGATGATTATTGGCCTGTGCTATACGGTCATGGGCATATAAAAGTAGTGTCGTCCGAGACTAATAGTTTTTATGTGAAAAGAATGTATTCTTCTTTTCTCAGCTAACCTAAAAATCGACAAGATACGACTTCCATGTCCCTGACCGTTAAGTCCAAGCCATTAGGTGCATTTGATAAATATGAAAACCCTTAAGCAACTTCGGTTTTTAAGTTGTATTTGGCTTTGATGTTATTGAGCTCCTCTTGTTTTTTATCCACATCCAAACGTTTGAATGCCTTTGTCGATTGATAATACAAGACCACTAGATAGCGATTACAAACATTAAATCCAGACAAATGGTCGCAGGCGTTTTTTGCATCGAAAATATCCTCGTAGACAACAAAGGCTGTACCACGCGTCTCAGGTGTATTGCCACTGATGGAACATAAGTTAGGTTCAGAAACATGTTTATTAAATTTACAGATTTAAGTACTTACACACGAATTTGTCGAATGGCTCCGAATTTTCCAAAAATATCGTACATTTCGTCTGAGGTAATTTTATACGGAAGATTTCGTATGTAGAGCACCCGGTTTACCTCTGGAGGCAATCGGATCTGGAATACAAATTTTTATAGCCTCCCAATAAGAACTTGTTTTCATTTTATAAAAAAAAACTTACGTTATTCCTTTTGTTCATCATATTAACAAAGAGCTAAGAGTCAGGTAAATGTCCGAAGTGCTTGATGAATTTGATCCTTTGTGAAAACTAGTTCGAAATCTCGACCGCTCGACGAAGAAAAAGAAACAAGAAAAAACTTCAAACCCAAATAAATGTTTGACAATTGACATTTGCCTGACAGCGATGTCTTCCGAAAAGTATTCAGCAGCTAGGAGCGGTTTGGCAAAATGGCTTCATTCAATGACAACAATATTTTTGTATTGCGCATTGGTCTACCTTTGGCTTGATAATTATTGCATTTAATTATAATCGATCAATTTTGATTTCGTTAATAGTGTGTTATGGAGGAAATAAAACACTGACTCCTACATTTATAAAATTTACTTACAAGGCCCCTTTTTAGGTAAAATCGTTCATAGGAAAGCATAGTAGCATATTATTACAAGAAGTGTACTCTGCTTGACACTTTCGGTGACAGGTGAAATCTTGACAGAAGCACCTTTCCTACCTTAAAAACAACGTGACTGCAGCATTTCAATTGTGTTTTTGTGTACTTTACTCTAGTGATTTCAATAAAACGCGTCTTCTGTTGTTTATGTAAACAGCTCTGCGTAGCTTCGCAAAAATTTGCAATTCAAAAATACGTAGAGCAACATAGGCGCTGGTGTTTACACCCCGACTCCACAGGAGATAATTTCTCTCAAGCTAAATGCCTGGCATGCAACTCATGCAATTTCTTTTATCTGCGCTGGGCAAATCATGCCATGAAATTTCATTTCATATCGCAGCGGCACGAGAGACTGTACGTGAAGTTTTGGTTTTTTGGACAAATAAACTATTCAACTGTTTATTTTGTTACCATTTTAAAACAACTACTTACGCCACAAACCAAAATCGGCATGAGAAAACACTCAAATGAGCCAAAAAATGATATTTCCAGAAAAAAAAACAAAAAAAAACAAGTATCTGTCAAATTCATGTCAGACATCCATGCCAAGAAATAATTGAAGAGAGAGATCGCAGTCATCCAATCATGAGATGAAATGGAGTGACTCCACAAGGCATTTCATCTCATGATAAGCATTATGCGTGAATTTATCTCCTGTGGAGTCGGGGTGTTAGACCGTATGGGAGAAGAAAGATATGCAATCATCAGATTTAAATATTAATTGCAACATACAAATACATAAGCGACGTTTTGTCGAAATAGGTTCCTTTTTATAGTAATATGTAAACATGAAAGCAACATAATTATGTCAGTTTTGTATTATTTTATTCATACCTTTTTACAATCACCAACCTAGTTTAGCAAATTACATATTGATGAACAAATAACTCCACCTTGGGCAATGGAAATGTAACTTATAAACCATCGATCGATCGATCAATTTTGAGGTCGTGACTTGCAGATCCTTGAAAGCCTAGACCAAGGCTTGTCTAGGAAAGCAATCCACACTTAATTATTCCATAACAAAAACAAATTAATTTACAACATTGTATGTAAAAGTGATTCTTTATTAATATTCGTAATATAATGATAACCATATTAATTTTACTTGAATCCACACAATAAAGTTATGTATAAAATATACTAGTTATAATAATATCGGCAACAGAAATCGTTGTAGCAAATAGATGCCAATTAACAAAGCTGCATTTTAATTACACCAAGCTAAATATAATACAATTAGAAATAGAGATAAAGAGTTAATAAATTTGTGTTTATAAATAAATACAATTTCAAAATGGAAGAAACACTTTAACTACATGTTTTGTCAATGGAATTAACTTTCACTCAGTGTTTTTCGAACGGTGGCAGGCTAAAAAAAAAAAACTTTGTAATGTCTAAAGTCAATTACATGATTAATAAATACTTACTGTTCTAAACCAATATGAATCAGCTTTGAACATAAATCGGTGGGTTAGCGACATTTTTGAAGCTGGTGCAATTGCATGCATATGCAAATGCTTGACACTTATCATTGGTGGCCAGTGGAATCCACAAAGGGCATCTTTGGTATCGACGCCCATGTTTGTCAAGTGATCTTTTAGTGATCTCTCCATGACATCAACTAAAATTAGATTATTGAATGCATTTTATAATACTTAAATAAAATGTCTTCAATATATGTATGTAAATGAAATATGTTTGAATAAAAAATGTTTTTGGATAACAAAACAAAATCTGACCATGATTCTCTACAAAGGCGCCCAATGGTTGAAATTTCACACTCACCTCCTGTATGCAGACAAGGCTAACATCTAGAGAAGTTATAAAGGATCTTTGCCCTACTCAGCCCCATACTACTCGTCAAGTTTTGCGCTAACTAAATGTAGGGGACCCTAACCCAACCTAGCCTACATATGTTAGAGTTAAAATTCACCGACACTTATGGTATTGCATTTGAAGGTTTAAGCTTAGTACGCTGATCAAGCTAAACTAAATTTTAGCTCTCCAAACTCCAACTGGGGATAATTATAACACAAAACAGCTGTTCTTTGAAAATATATTCCTTGATTAAAAATCTGTAAGGCTCCATATCATGGAATGTTGTTTTTCTGAGCCCTTTTCTGTCATTTCAATGAAAGACTCTAACTTCAGGTACTCCTCGTCAACATATTCAATAAAATCACTCATCTTTACACAACAGAACAACAGAGCAGAGCGATCACTCGGCTAAATGGATTCGCTTAGATTTAGATAATTATGTATCGGAGATAAAATTTAGCTCGAGCAGCGTACTAGGCTTCAGCTAAAATCCTAGCTAAATTTTGACATAGAGAGGGCTGTGGATGTGTCACAAAAAACAGCTGTTCTTTGAAAAAACCTCCATTGATTCAAATCTGCAAGCCTTCATGTCGATGTTTGTTGCTCCACCACCATCGCTAACTTTGTCTGAGAACTTCTGCTCGAGCAGCGTGCTAGGCTTGAATTGAAAAGCATCCTCAGAATATGAAGCAAAAAATTGTATCACAGTTTGACAAATTGCGTAAGGACATAGTGATTTAAGGTAGAAAATGATCAACGTTTCCCAATACCAATATTTTTTATGCAGATACCTATATTTCTTTAATTAAAACTACAATTCAACGGTTATTCTGATAAAACGATTAATTAGACGGAATTATTTTGAAATTAAATTCTTGACACTTGCTGAATGTATTCACTTGAAAACGATAAATACATCGCATAGACTACACACTGATTCTATGTTTTCATTTTCACATTTCCAACACGCAAATTTTCTTTTCGATTTTCATTGGAATTTTATTGATAAAATCATAAATTAAAATGCATTACATACTCAAATCAATATGCTCCCTCCGCAAAGTCTTTGCACTTTCATAATGAATCTTCGAAACGGCCAGAAAATGATTTTCGGCAGCTGGACTTATGTCTCTAAATATTACAATCTTGTCGTTTTCATACTCGATATTCGTCTCGGGAGATCGTCCGCCGACAATATCACAAAAAACGCACTTGCTCATTGTATTTTTATTTAAATTAACAATTTCACTTTATTAGTTAATTGAATAATCAGAAATTCAAACTAAAATACACGAAACCGTGACGAGTGATGATGATGACTCCGTCGATGAAGAAACAAGTGTTATGATGATAACAAACGTCACTCAGCTGCACAGATTTCGATGAGCAAACTTTCTATGAAAAAACTCTACACTCGTTTTGTGCAGCGAAAAAAAAAATTGCAATCACAAATGTCAAATTTTTAGCAGTGGCTGTTGACAGTCAACAGTGGGTGTAGCAGAGAAATATTGATAAGCTGAATAAATTCATTGGGATTTCATTAATCGTTTTCGCTAAAAGATATATGATAAATGTATAGCAAATAATTGTGGAAGTGGACAGTTGAAAATGAATGAACTCAAGGCTCCCTCGTTGCAATCATTGCTGGAATCCGATCGAGGGTCCACCGACAGCTTGTTAGCAGAATCCTTGCAATTGGATATAGAAGACGTAAGAGAGGATGGCAAATTGCTATATAAAAGAAAAAAAAAATATTTCGAATACAAATTTCTTTTGCAGCTGGACGATGTGGAGTACGCTATACCTCCAATGGGCACTTTACCAACGTTGGAGAGTGTCCTCAGTGAGTTCGAGGGTGATTCGGATATAACATCGGAAAATACGATACCAGCTCCAACACCAACTCCATCAATGGCCGGCGATGAAAGCACTCGTGGTGGAGGTGGTGGTTCCATCATGCGACATGTTCTTTTGCAGGGTGTATCAGCACAAACATCATCGGCAGCGGTATGTATAACTCTTTTAAGTTTGACACCAACCAGTCAGTGTACATTGTACTTATTTTTAGGATCGTGTACATGCCGGCTTGGCTACTGCTTGTGCTGTGTCCCAGTTAATAGGGGTGGGTACGTCGCATGGTCATATTCTCAATTTCGACAACACTCAAACTCTTCGGTGGGCTCATCAAGATAAGAATTCTCAGGGTGCCGTTACGGCTCTTGATTACAATCAAGATTGCTCACGTTTGTTGGCAGGCTTTGCACGTGGCTTAGTTGTTATGATAGACACACATTCTGGAGATGTGCTGCGGAATTTGTTCGATTGCATAACACCGAACACGGGTGTCCTCCATGTGAAGTGGACCAGTCGCCCAGCTTTGGCCCTGTGTTCCGATTCTGGCGGTTCGGTATGGTCATTAAGTTTCACAAGGAAGCTGGGGATACGGGGCTGCGCATCTAGGTGTTTGTTCAGTGGAGCTCGTGGAGAAGTTTGCGCTGTGGAGCCGCTTATCACCGATGGGGACATGCAGCACGACTTGGATCAATATTCAATAGTTGCTTTGGCAACATTGTCGAAATATTTCATCGTTACAATCCGACCACGACTAAGAGTCATCAAGTTTCACACTCTTACTGGACCCCCGGACTGTTTGCCATTGCTTGCTTGGCAAATGGTGCTTATCCAAGCTGCCGACACGACGCGAACCATTGATCCTGTCATTGTAGTGGCCCGCGGCAACCAGTTGTTCTTTCATCAACTTTTCATCAATAGTGGTCGTGTGAATTTATTGTTCCTGCGACACGTGCAGTTAGCTTGCAATCTTTTATCCGTCCATTGGTTGGGTCCAAAATCAGTTGCCTGCCTGGATACTTCTGAAATCCTACACCTAATTGACGTACGCTCCAGTAAGGAGGCCGAATGTCTAGACATCGCAAATGCCGGCGTTGTCTACGGATCAGCGCAATTCAAAGGACTCGCCACAGGCGGTAATGTATCACCAGCATTGGCGTTGGCCGGTAGCTATGCCTGTTACAATACTGTCATATCTCGAGGCACTCAACTATACGTCCTTGGGGCTCGATCTATGCACATGATAACGGTGCGAACGTGGAGCGAACGCATTTCCTATTTAATCAAGCACCAGCGATGGGCCGAGGCATGCGATCTAGCCATCGAAGGTTATAAAACAGCTGGCGAACGGCCACGAAAAAAAATTCAAGCCAAAGAGCGAGCAATCCAACTCTTCAAGGAGTATATAGCTGCATCTAGTCGCGCTCCAGAGTATTGCCTGGGCTCCATTGTTAACTGCCTCATCGAAGTTAACGAACTAGACTTGCTGTGGGATGAACTCTGGGACAGATTGCACTCCACTGGCTTATTTTTGACTCTCATCACCGAACACATTGAGAAGGACTCGATAAAACGTGTCAATCCGATTATATCACAGGCGTTAGTCGATTTCTGGATAAACCTTTCCCCCCAGAAACTCGAAGAAATAATCCTCAAACTGGACTGGATGTGCTTGGATCTCAATCAAGTGCTCAAAGCTATAAAGAAGAAGAAGCTGTTCAAGGCGCAGATCTACCTGAACACACACGCACTGGGCGATTACACAGTTTCGTTGACCGAACTGATTCCCCAAATCGAACGCGAAGATCCATATTTGGGTAACTGCTTGCTTGTGTACATTTCAAGCTGTTTGGCTGGACGTGGCTATCCACATGGTGATATACCCCCCGAAGAGGTACAAAATGTAAAACATGAAGTCCTGCGCTGTCTGGCCTCACTGCATTCAGCAACAAGTGAACCCAATGAAATGCCCTACCCATACTTACGGGCCCTACTGAGATTTAACACGCGAGAAACACTCAACGTGGTATCACTGGCATTCCAGGAAAAGGAGTTCAACGGGGAGCTGGGATTTTCGCACCGCAAACGAATCATTAACATTCTGCTTGAGGTTATGACGCCGGAAAACGCAACGGTGAGCATTATATATGTTTTTTGTAACCCTATGACTTTCATATTTATTTTGCCATCATCACACACTCCTCTTTCATTTCAGTGGTCCGAGATTGGATGCCTTTTGAACTTCATAAGTCAGCAAATTTCTTCAAACTGCCTACCAGCCGACTCAGTACTGATAGAAAAAGTAATCAATTACCTCGCAATGGAAGAAATAGCCGGTGAAACTGCTAGGCAACACTCCGAACGTGAGGGCGCTTGGCATGAGCTACTGTCTTCCAACTTTCTGCTGCACATTTCATTCGAGGAGCAACTGCGAATGGCTCGAAAAGCCCGCTGTTACTATGTAGCAGAGTACATTCTCGAAAGAGTATCGAGATTCGATGAAATTCTAGAGTGCTACCTGAACAACCCACTTCGCTATGACGCCATGTACGACTACATCGAGAAGCATGTCAAAACGCCTGAACGAAAAATACTCGATCAAGTTGTGGCGCATTTTGCTCGCATTCTTTCCATAGACTCGGATCGAACCACCCGAATCGTCGCCGATTACTACAGTAACAACATAGTGGACTTGATCGCAACCACCAAAGGCGATACGAAACTTCTGTTTGCATTCCTCAAAGCTCTACACCGTCTATCTGTGCCACTTAACAGCGTCAACAGTGAGACTCTCCTCGAACTTTTGTGCGTCGAAGAACCAGACAGTGTCGATGACTTCCTAGAAAACTGTGATGCCTACCGTATTGAAATCGCTTTAGAGATTGTGCAGAAGCACCACCTCACGTCCGCATGTATCTTGCTCTTTGAGAAGCAGGGAGACTACCAAATGGCATTCAATATGTCCCTCGACGTGCTGAAGGAAGCTACGGACGCAAATGCCGAGGCATGTGCCCTACAGGTGAGTTCCCTTTGTACCCGCGCGTCACAAGTGCTGTCAGTGCAGGAACGCGAGGAATACTGGTTCGCGCTCCTCAAGTTGATACTCTCTCGTGAATATCTAAAATCGATCACGAAAAGTATGCTCCATGAAGCTAGTCAGCACGTAGATCTGCCCCGACTCGTCCAACTGGTCATGAACACTGGCACAGTGTCGGGTAATATTGGTGACATCAAAGATCTGCTCATGGGAATGCTTTCGAATTCTCGCTATGAAACGCACGCAATGGCAACCACAGCTAAAATCCTCGGCACTGATTTACATGAGAAGTTTGTCAAGCGACAGAAGGAGGCACATCGTGGCCTCTGGGTGACGTTTGTGAAGTGCGTCATTTGTCGACAAAGGCTCTACAACCAAAACGATGTCCTCGTCCTCGGTCCGTGCGGTCATTCAATGCACGTGCGCTGCATCGAAAAACGAGACAGTGAGAGAGACGTTCACCAAGCGGACAGTGATAGCGAATGCAATGCAGAAAGTGACTTCAAGTGCCCGCGCTGTGGAGCAGAGATTCCAGGATCAGAGCCAACTGAATTGTCGCAGCCAGCCGTCAAGCTGATCGAGTGCAATCGAAGTAAAGATAATGTAGAGTTGGGTACTTTGCAACTCAAAGCACCGCCTAGGAAATTTTAAAAAAGCAATTCAATTTTGGGTTTGCATGTAGATAAGCTAAATATGTATAGTTATGTTCGACAACAAATTTTTCATTTGTTTATTAATAGTTTTATTTTTTGTCTTGTGTGTAGTTGCGCTTGTTAGCTGGATCTTACTCATGGTGGGGAGAGGGATTGTTGAACTAATTTATGTCATTATTGGCTATATCCTTCTATCTATTCGCCCTCCTTGTACGCATTGCATTTTGTTTTCCAAATATCCTTATAGGAGATGTCAACAAAACTACGTAGATGGCAACTTGTCTTGTAAAGTTGATTTCATTATTTGTTTGTCATGTGTTATCGTTAAATTTGCAGCCGAATAAGTACATAAGAAGGGTTAAGGTCCTGTAAAGGGAGTTTTCGAACTTCGTCGCATTGTCCGCTAGTAAGTAATACGCGAGAGAATTCGTTTGGTGTGTATTTTAATGGACACGTGGAAGACTGAATTGCTGTCAATGGGAACATTTCCAGCCACTTGAATGGCGTAGAGCTCTGTCAGAGGTTTTTTTTCCAGTTTAAACACCTTTTCTTATTATTTATTATGAAACTTCTAGTCGTTTACACAAAACTTTCAGAAGAATCATATTTTGGGGAGCTGCTGACATTAGCAATTTGTTTCCCTAAGACTGCTTTCTGTTATTGAAATTGTTTACTTAATTTTGGTTTCTTCTGCTTCAATATCATGACAGAAAATAATACTCCTGTCGTTGAAGCAATTTTAAATTACAAACCTCCAAAGTGAGGACCAAAATCTTTGAATGGATTCATTGAACTACTCACATTTTTATTGTCGTTTACGCATAATGTGTTCTGTCGTTCCATAAGCCTTACTTGAACGTTTGAACGTAAGAAGATGATATTACATATCTCGTTGTATGTAAACGATATCCCTTCTCGGGTCAACATGTTTCAGTCGGTGCGAAACTTGCTCACTTTTTTAAGCAATCTCAATAACAAGATTTCGCAAAAATCATAGCGTACGGGAAGAAATCGTTCCGGGGACGAATTATTGGAATTTTGCGTTAAAATCCATTGCTTTTGAAGAAAAAATTCCAGGGAAATATTTATCCATAAAAAAAAACGATTAGTTCCGACAAATTTTATCAACGAAATAAAATCAGTTGAATCCAGCTAAAGTGATACCCACACTCACTTTTACTAAGAAACACTAGCATTTACTCAGTATTCCTATGTTAACACGTCGCTTATTATTTATATTTTTGTGTGATAAATAGAAAATTTATTCAAACTAAAAAAAAAACACGCTTAGCCCTTAAGAGATCATAAAATATATTAAATTTACTAGACAATAGACATACTACATACATAATATAAATACAGCATACATGTTTATAGACTAGGTATATATAAAAGAAATAAAACCGACAAACAAAAAAAATCAATTGAATAAAAGAAATAAATTTTACCTCAAGCCGCTGAGCTGTACAAATTATTATAATGCTGGACATAGTCAGAGCACAGTTCGCCTAAAATTCCATCATTTTAGTTATTAATCTTGCACCAGAAATTAGGTCTGTTCCCTTACAATAATGAACTCGAAGAAATTAGTCAAACTTCGTTCCCTTACCCAAAAGTTGTATAGAAGGAGACCAACTTTGACTAATGTGTTCGAATGCATTATTGTAAGGAAACAGACCCATGCGACCAACTTACCCTTCAGGAACTCAAACGATCCACGCTGACGGAAATTTCGCAATTGGAAATATTTGAAGACACTGTGGAAAATTAAATCGTCTTTTGCCTTTAGTGCTGCCTCGAGAAACTTGCGAGCGGGTATTGATTCTCCTTCGGGTAGGGTTTTTGCTAATCGCAATGCGTCAATAACTTTTCCTTGTCCCAGGAGTACCTCAATTATGATCTAAAGGGGAAATGCAATAGGTTTGTAATGTATAAGGATTGGTGCTGTAAACAAACCTCATTGGCCTTAATTTTACTGAGCATGTCTAGAGCGATCTGTGGAATGGCCGGGTTCACATTGCTGTGGGAAAGTAAGAAACAGGCAATGGCTTTTGACTCTAGTATGAGGGAAAATTCGACTAATCGACGAAGAGTGTCAAAATTACGGTTTTGTATCAACTCAGTGATGATCAATTTGCTGAGATCTTCCTGAGCCGAGATATTGTATTTACTTAACGATTGCAAATATAGAATTAGAATAGTTTCGGTATAGGGTCGTTCGACAATGCGACTGAACACGTAGTTGTACATATCCATCTGATCGATGAGAACTTTTGGAGGCGCTGGAAGTTTTGGTATGGTTTTAACTGTTGACGGTTGAGCCGTTTGTGTTTGAAGTTCCACCTGCACCCAGGATCTGTGAAAGGAAATTGTGTTAGGCAAGGTATTTTGTGACAGACAATTACTGGCAGGCATCACTGCTACTGGGAAGCTCTTATATCCTAAACTAAAATATAATCCGGGCACAAAGAACGTCGAAGGAAACTAATAGAACGAACTGATTTTCAAGTACCAGTCTTCGATTTATTTTTGGTTACGTCTTGTCTTGCGATAAATAAATGATCGAAGAATATGTATACATATTTGTAAAGTGCCTCTGAATGAGAGTAAACAAGGAGTGACAACTTTTCTCGCTGACATCGGAAGCAACCGCTGACAATCGTTGTTGGCTACAATTTTTTTTGTAGAATTTATGCAGTCGACAACAATTGCAACACCTTCCGCTGAAAAATATCATCAACAACAGATCTAAATCCTCCAGTTCATACTTACTCGTAAACTTTGTTTATCTTGTTGAAAATATTCTCCAAAATGGGCAAAAGCGTTCCATTGTACTGATCGTCGACTAGTTGCCTCAGCACCTTGATCAGAATAGCTTTTCCATTTGTTCGCTGTAGCAAAAACTCAACAAGTCGCACTCGATCTGTAATAAGGCTGCAGAGTGGTTCTATCTGTAAATACAAGTACCACATGCAACCGAGTTTAGCATCAATAACGATGTTCGGTTGGAAGAGCACCCAATTTGTAGAGTCTAACAATACGAAACACATTAGCGGGGACGGTTCATTAAGAAATCTCAATACTTACACAATTCGCACTGCATAGTTTGTCCATCGAGCGAAAGGCTTGGTATTTTTAAAGCAAACGGTCTTATTGAACGTCCAGCTGTGACGGGAGCATGATATACAATATCATTATACGCCTCGCCACTCAACGCAATGTCAAACAGCAAAGACGTAGCTGATGCTTGGTGGTGCACTACAATCAGGTTATCTACGGTATTTATAGCGAAACGCCCACTATGTCCCAGTCGCAGAATATGACATTTTCGTGGGGCCAGTCCTGGGCCATTTAACAAATACACCTCAACTTCCATTAGGCCATTCGCATTTGTTTGAAGAATCAGAATCGCGAGGGTACCATATACTTGACCAAGAGTAACTTTGCTTTCGGGTACTTCTCGATTTGGATTGCCCACTAAAAATAAAAGTTATTCTGGAATTTTATATCCCATGAACACAGCATTCATGATCTTACAGTCCAATTTTTGCAACTTGGTAATAGTCTTCTGTTTTATAATCACCGGAGTGAGAGTATTACTGTCGGAGGAGCATAGCAATGCAATGTTGCCCTCCGAACACCATGCAAACCATTTTACGCCCATTGCTACCGCTTTAATGAGTTTAATTTGTCGTTTCTCCACAATCACTGTGTATATTTCCACCCCTGTGTTTGATATGAGTGCACACTCGCGATTGTGTACCCAGACAAATCCGTAGATGAATGCATTCTTAGCCTGATGGGTAATAATTTCATTCAAAAGAGGCTGATCTCCTTGGAAACAAATAAATTCCACTGAGTTATCGCGACGTTGTACGGCCAGTACTTGATTGTCTGGTGAGAATTTTATGGAACGAATCGTACCACGATCGTTCATACAAAATGAGATTACCGATTCTTCCGTGGGTCCTTTAACTACGACTCCTGTGGCACCGCCAGAACGCACCGCAAATATCTAAAGGGAATTTAGAACGTCTTTCAAAGAGACTACCAAAGCAAAATTTGCCCCTACCTGTTTATTTGAGTCATCGAAGAAAACATTCGTCAACTGGCTTACTGAATCAAATCGTATTGCATTTTTTGAGAGTTCGATATAATGAAGAGAGTTTTCCATGTTTTGAAAAAGAAATCAAATGAGTTGGGTATTTATATTTATTTGAAAACAAAATTACGACGAGCGACAGACACAGAAGAATAGAAGAACAGCTGATTTGAGTTTTACAAATACGTCATTACTGATGACACTTGCGCTTTTAAAAAGCTTGAAACACAGTGCTTTAGCTATAAATTATTAATTTCGCAAGTCAAATAAATAAAAGGAATTTTACAACAGAATAAAAGAATCTTAAGAATAGTCCTTGATATCTAGTCTTAAAAGTTGTCCGAGGATGACTGTGTTACAAAACTATGTCAGTTTTTTATTGTTACCAAAAAACTAGATCAAGACCTGTTCTAGAAAAAGGCATTATAGGTATAAAAAAAACTTACAATTCGAATTCTAAAGATAAGATTTAACAAATTAGTAGGTGTAAGCAATACGCAGTTCTATCTAAGTTTCTTCCCCACTGTAGAAAAAGTCTCCACACAACTACATTATCCCATGTCTAACAAATTGGACCTCTTACTGTTGCTGTAAGTCATAACAAATAGTCATCTGCTAATGCTAACATTAAACCGTGTGAATTGACGCAACTTTATTACTTATTGGTCTATGGAAGTATTTGTTGCATCTGTATATATACTGATAAACCGACAGGCACAGGATGTGTGCATCTGTATATATACAGATAAACCGACAGGCACAGGATATGCTTTTTTTACACCAAAAACTCCACTAAATTCAACTTCATACGACTAATTATCGCTGACATGGCTCTTCATGCTGTTCTTTCGTTCAACTTTGTTCCTTACATCTTACTGACTTTATTGTTTCGAAAACCGCAATGACTATCCGCTCATGACTTTTCTGCGCATCAATTATGTCAAAAAAACCATTGCAAAGTTCGGCTTTGCGTTCTTAATTTAATAATTGTTAAACAATTTCAACAGATCAACTGCACATTTCACTTTAATTCAAAAGCTTTATTCTAAATTATGAACGCAGCTATTGCGTTATGCCATTTCTGCGAGGCGCACGGGCCCTGTGCAATTTTTTGTACCCAAACATTACGTGACACCAAACTAGATGATTTAAGTCTAGATGCTCAACAAATTTCCAATAAACTATGCTCGGCATGCAATTCCCTTGGTCACTCGAGTGCGATCTACAGCAAAGACAACGAGAGTGGGGCCACTTTCCTCAGTACACAAATTCCTGCTTTGCCAGAGGTAGCGAATCTCATCAAACAAGCATCGGTGCGCAGTCTGAGTTGCGAAATCAATTGTCACAAAGACGGTGGATTTGTTTTCTTTGGTGACTCGTCCAGGGGTCACGTGTTAAGTCACACATTTCACGTTAGTGATCTTCAGGTAAACAAATAACATTTCATAGTGAACAATGGATAAGTATATAATACTCGATCTTTGTATAGGCGCGTGGATTTTACCAGCTCTTCTCTATCATTATCCTTATGAAAGACAAGTATTTCCTATTGAACATTAAGCCCTTTCTTGCTGAACACCTTCAGGTATGTTGCCAAGTTAATATCACAACCACAATACTCACGGTGTTTTTTCTTTTCTAGAAAATCTCAACAGAAATTCAAACTGCCGCACAAAAAATAAAAGAAGACGAGGAGGCTAAGGGATCTCCCCGACAGCGACGGCTTTCCAGCTCGCAACTGCTGGTTCAGACACCTCGGTCATTGGTTGAACTGACAGGCGAAAAGAACATATTTGCCATTCTACACTCTCACTTCTCCTGGATACTGTTGGCGGGTTCGAGGTTTCTAACAGAACACGTCACATTTGGAAATTTGCCTTGGCTACCTCCAGGTCCATCAATGATACGTCCGCCCAGACAATTCATAACTCTGCCATATAAAACCGAAGACGACCAGCTGGACGAGGACCAAGAAGAGTTCTTTTCGCTGAGGCACGTAAAGCGGGTGCTTCATAAGGAATTCGCAGCAGCATGTTATTGTGCCTTGACGGGAATAAAGGTATTTGCATTTGCGAAAAGTTTCTCAATCTCAACTGAAACTACTGAAATTCTTTTCAGATCATAATTCGTGGATCACCTACGAAAACCTGCAACTTTATTATGTGCCTAAAGAAACTACTGCCCGAACAGATGCACAACCTAATACAAGTCAACGCACAACAGTTTCTGACGAATTTCGAATGCAAAATTGTTTCGGTGCCTTCCGAGATAGCCGTTCCCATAGCAAGTAGTGCAACATTTCGTATCGATTTCTTGGACAATGAGAACGATGGGATATCTATCAAGTGGCCAGGAGAGATGCCAAATAAATGTTGGTCTTGCAGACTAGGGGGTGTAAAAAAAAACCGATTACTGGTGTTTTTCTTTTGAATTTCAGGGCCTGATTTGCTACTGAAAATTGTCAAAGCTGTGGAAGAACAACGCTTCACCGAGTTGGTACTTAATAAACAGACTAAAGTGCTGGTGGAAGAGTGGAAGAAGTAAGTTTGTATTTGTGCACAGTAAATGACTGTTTTTGTTGGTGTTAGGCTTAAGGTCTCATGACGTACTTCTAGTCAAAGAGGTTGACATAGACATTGTTGGTTCGGAACTACGGGAACTTATCAATATCTGGTTACAGTTTGGTATTTATCTGCGTGTGCATGATCTTCCATCAATAAGCTGATGCTTTTGCATCAATCAGGATCGGATCGCGTTATTCATGATGGCGGAACAGGCCCCTATAAGCCCCTCAGTCCTTATATGAGGCTGTTCGTCGGGGGAATGAACCAAAGCCCAGCTTCGTTGATATTTTTAAAAGCACTACCTCTTATCGTTCACTATTATTCCCCAACTCATTCATGTTCTTTATTTCAGCAAAGTCATATGTCTCAACCGAGCGAAATCATCAAGTGGATTGGCGAAACTGAAAAGGGTTCTCGGAGTGCAACCACAAGATCAGCCACTAGTGAATTATTGGAGTGCGCACTTGCAAGGAAACTAACACCAAATCCACCTGTCCTAGAAATGTTATAACAAACAAATAAAATAAAAAGTATTTTGTAAATTTTAACCAAAACAAAGCTGGTTTTATTTTTTCCACTGCTCTTCTCTTTGCATACAATGTCTTCTAGTATAAAACAAAATTTTGTTGTTGGTATTAACACAAACTTTTTACTTCTTGTAGCCACAGCTGCTTCTGCGACCACGAGCGCGTTCGAACTTGCGTCCCTTTGATCGCACGTATGGACGAGTATGTGAGTGGGGTACACCAGGTGCCTTGCCGAAATGCTTGTGAGCAGTACGTGCGGTACGCTTGCCTTGCAACAACAAAGTCTTCTTGCCTGTTGGTGCCTTCAAAGCCAACTGATCGAAAGTAAGAACTTCACCACCAGCCTTCAGGATGCGCTCGCGTGCCTTCTCGGTAATGTGCAAAGCACATACGGTCATCTTGGGAACGGTAAGAAGACGCAAGTCATTGGTGATGGTACCAACAACGACAACAGTGGAATCTGGTTGAGCGGCTTTCTTGAATAGACGGCTGACACGCTGCAGTGACATTGGAGGCCTATTGATTTTGCTCATAAACAAACGTTTAAGAACAATTCTGTTAAACTTCTTGTTGGTACGACGCTGCAAGAAGCGGTACAACTGCAAAGAGAAGAATTCTTGTTATTGGAACTTCTTTCGATTGTAGTTTAGAACTTACCTTGACGAGAAGCCTCAAGTAAACATCTTGAGATTTGGGCTCAGTTCGGCGAACTTTGCGATCGTATTTATGGCAAATATCAATACCCTACAGCAAGAAATTAAATGGAAAACACATTATTAATAGCACTTGTAATGGTATTCACTCAACATTGCTCATAAAACATAATTTATATGATGGATGTAAGTGAATTTATTTTTCTCGAAAATTTCCGAACGAGTCTTACCATTTTGGCGACCGGAAAAAGAAAGAGATGAAATATGGATTTTAGGTTGTCAGTTTTGACAATTGGAAAATAATACCAGTGAAGTTGGATGCAGTAAAAATTTCATATTAGCTTTCAAGTACTTTTATATTGCTCTGTTACAATATTGTATTAGGAATGTGATATCTGATATGTTGTGATAACAGCTGGTTTAGAAATAAAAATTTAGAGCATAAAATTCGGTAAAATGCTTTCAACAAACTGTATAGTGATGAATTGTTTATCCAGTTTTTCCTGATAATCATTATTAATCATTGATTCCTTGGGGGAAAAAACGCGTACTAAAATAAGAAAATCTATTACTTTTTTTTCTATAACGTTCTTACACTTTCATCTGTCGCAGCATGATCTTCGTCCGTAATTATAATTTTTAAGGCGTTTGGTGTACGAAAAGGAAACAAAAAATAATATTCCTAGAAATATTGAATAATATTTACGGTATATTTTCAATTAGAAGCATACAATCAACTGCAGGTACATAAAAACGTCATACAAGCGAGTCACTTGAAGGAATATTCTGATTCATTTATTTTAAACTTTCGTATTAGCGTCGCAAAGGGTCTCGCAATTTCTGAATACACTTTCCGATTGATTAAGAATTGGCAGATCTTACGCTAGCCTATTTTGCTTACCATAGTTCAACAATAATTAACCTTTCTCAATAAAGCCACACAAAAGACAACATGCAGAGTTACAAGATTTATGGTGACAGATTTATTATTTTTTAAATGCGTGTAAGTGGAAACACAACATTAAACAATTACCTAAGATGCAGAGAACAAGAAATAAATATACATAATTGTTTTAAAATACTTTTGGGGAATGATAGATATAAATGTATATAGTTTCTGAAGTCCAAATGTTAAGCCAAACCACGCAAACACCCAATATCAGGTAAGATTATCAGGTCTGATATGAATTACGTTTTCTTTACAATTTTCATAAACAACACCATTCCTGCAAAATGTAGACAATTAGTTATGAATAAACACGAATGTAATGTCTTACCAATAAATATAACTATGACAAAGCCAAACATTAGAAACGTCCAACATTTCCACGCATTCCGTGAATGTTCCTGTAGTTTATCAGTTTCCTTGGTTAGAGAGTTTATGTTCTTATCCGTCATGTTAGTTGATCTCGAAACAACTTCGGTATCAAGCTTGATAATCCGGTTGGCAGTTTTCGTTTGTTCTTTCAGACTTCTTGTAAGCGAGAGCATGTGCTCGGTAATTTTCTCCTGAACATCATTGTGATACTTCAAAACCTCATTTGTGTTTTCCTGTTCTTTGGGTTTGCGACGTCGCACACTGTCATCTAAAACAAAAAACAAAACACAAATATTAGAGTGTTGTATAAAACTTAAAAAGACTCCCACCATTAATGAGCTCTTTTCGCAATTCGGAGTAATTTTTAGAGTTTTGTAATTGGCGTACTTCTTTGAGTACATCGTCAACATTATCGGTTTCCATTCTAGTATGTGATCCCATAGCTCCAGACGGTGGGCTGTCGATGTAATTAGTTAGTGTCTTAAGGCTTTGAAGTCTTGTACAGTAATCCGAAATGGATGATAAGGTATATGCACTAGAATAAAAGGAACTAAAATATTTTGGTTTTGTTGCTACGCTTATTGCAGGAGGTATACTCTTCGTATTCATTTAGCTCTTCAACCATTCCATCCAATGATTTAATAAATTTCTTCAGTCTCCAGAAGTTTGTTTCGTCTTTTGCTAGCTCTTCACAAGTGGCTAGTAAACTTCGCAGGTTTATTTCTAATTTGGTTACCATAATCGACGAAGATTGCTTACAAAAATAAATAAATTTGAATTAAAAAAGGAAATTCGAGTGTTTGTTGTAACTTTTGATGTGGAATTCACGTCACGCACGTCACAAACATATGTTTAAAAATTTCCCAAAAAAGGGATCAAATTCAACCGATAAATTCACCATAGCTGTTTTGTAGCAATTGATGAGTGCGTGCGGGTAAGAAATTTTGTCTACATATTTTATTTTTTCGGTCGTATGTCAAAAGCACTAAATAATTATCTTTGTCGAGTCAATCGAAATAGGGGGCTAAAATAATTCTATTGGTTGTCTGTCAACTCCTTAAATTAATTATTCAATAATAAACAAAATAAGCAAACACGAAAAAATTGACAATTAGGACGCATACAAATTAAAAAAAAGAATTATTGTGAGAATAGCAAACTTAAATTAAACTTCTTTGCGTGCCACACCAACTCTCCAAATAAAACTAATTTTTTAACTCGTGTTTTCTCTTTTTTTATGCTAACATGGTATTACCAGCGCTCAAGGCCGTGCAATACTTTTTTAATTATCCCATAGTAAATCAAATCACTTCCACTTGGGATAAATACCTAGTGTGATGTGTGAAACTCGGAAATGTCTAGTAGCACAGAATGGCCGCGTTCCTCCGCCCGCTGTTCATCTAGCACAAAATATCCCTTCCCAGATGAAGGAATACTCGCGCAGCGGCAAATTTTGCAAACGTTTGAACGATTTGCCTTTGACTGGTTGTTTTTTCTCTCTCTCTCTCTCTCTCTCTAGAGTCTAGATTGAGAAATTTCCCTAAAAGGGATATTTCACAAAAAGTGCCAGTTGTCCAGCGCCTATGGTGATATGTCAATTTTTTTTATATGAAGTTTGACATGCGGCTGTTCATCTAGCGGGCAGTGGAACGCGGCCAATAACTCGCCTACTGTTTCGAATGCTGATGTGCACTTGCCCTTAATAATAAGTTAATTCAGCTCAGTTGGTTTGTCATTCACAGCGTGTCGTGCTGAACTCGTTTCAAAATTTTGCAATTTGAAGGATGAAGAAAAAAATGCCACTTACTCACCACATTACACAAATTTCCCTTAAATTTTCACAAGAAGCGAACGAGGTTCTCCTCGAATCTTCATTTTGCAATTATTCGATTGAAAATTAATTCAATTTTAGTGAAAATACAACAAATTCAGTCAAACTAAAGGGTGCAACCTATTTTTTTATAATCATATTCGGAGGTGGGTGGTAAATTTACGTTTGCAAAACATTTTTTTTTACAAATTTCCGAACACACCTGTGTCTGAGGAATGAAGGAAAAAAAATATATATCAATCAAAGCCACTTTCATTGGTGATTTTTTTTAACAAAAAGAGATTACCAAATACATACTATTGTACTTAGAGTGAGACAACAAAATGGAAATGAATTTTCTTTTTGTTTAAGAAAATTCTTATAAGTGCCACTTTGAAGCGAATAAAAAAAAACTAAAAACTTCGCTTTTCTACATAGAAAATATATTTTTAATACAATTTACAGGAAAACAAAAAAAATACACAAAATGACGTGGGAACCACAGGCTGAAGGCTTACAACAGATCATTACGATTCTGAAGGAGTCCCAGTCTCCAGACACCGCTACACAACTGGCTGTCCAAATGGTAAGAAGACAAAGGCTGTGTTATGGCTTATGTGTATAGTATAGTTTTTGACTACATTATTGGGAATTTTTTTTTTTTCATAAGTGGAAAGGGTTAAGAGGTTCAATGTACCTGGCGGATTAGAATTTTCTATTTTGCTGTGTGTCCTTCAGAGCATGGATGGGTAAATGTGTACCTATGTACAATTAAAAGGGGGTGTAATTGTGTTTTTATAATTTGATAGAAAGCGACTTCATTTGCAAAAAAAAAAAATGGAAAACAAATTATAATATTTGTAGTGGATGCCATGCGTATTGCTTTTGCACGAGGAAATTAATTATGTATTAGAAATTAACATTATAGGTCTCATTTTAGGTTTTTTTTCACTAGGGCAAAGCGGTTATTATTTATTTATTCTGTATTTGAAAAATGGGATCTTTAAAAATTCGGATCAAACCATTTGACGTTCAAGACAAAATTGCTTGGACAAAATAAAGCCTAGTCTTGGAAGGGATTTTACAAAGCTCAATAGAAATCTGAGTTCACTCTGTAGGTGCCGCTTATCAAATGGCTTTTTCAAATAATGCAAGGTGATTTTATTTCGACAGAAAACAGTCTTACTTTTGAGCAAGAACAGTCTGTAAACGATGGCATCTAAGGAGATATACCTATCCAGTTGTATGAAAGTCTGCCTATAATCCACCGATTGTATTGAATTTATTATGACCCAAATTGACCTCTATTGGAAATGTTCTTATTCTGAATATTTTGCAATTATTATTTGTGATTTAATTTTGGTCGTTTAAGACTATAAACAAAATCGAGATAGTTATTACGGCGCTAATGTGCACCCTGTTTATAGAGATCAAACTCTTTGACCGTTTTAGATTCTGCATTGACCAAATAGCAATGTTTTGTCGCTAGGCACGTTATACTACTTGTCCATCTAAGATTCGTTTTTAGAAGACATCTTGTTTTAATTTAAGTTTGCATGTAGCGATAGGTGTACCTATATTTAATTTGTTTAGTGAAATAGGTAGGTATACTTGTTCAACGTTTGTCGAATTCATTGGTCATACAATTCCCTAGAATATCTGTTTGCCCCGGCACCCAATAAAGGATTGGCAGACTAGAAACACAGCTTAGTACCGAAACAAATACGGACCACGGTAGTAGTCAAGCGTCTAAATTAAGTTACTCTGAATTCATAAAGGCTACTGATTGTAATTCTTGCATGAATGCCAAAGCAGGACTAAGTTCATGGAACTTTAAGTTAGAAACTTCGTAAATTTTTTCCACTTACATCACAAAGAAACAAAATTACATATTTCGGAAAATTTTGATTTCCACTGGCTTCGCGAGACACCTTTACGATAAGAAAATCCATAAATAAGTTGCAACAGCTCTGTAGGTATAGCTCGCAACCATTCGTTTAGAGTTTTTGTTTTTGACATCAGTCGAAGCATCTCTGTAGTGTTTGTCGGACAATCGCAAGAGGTTCCGCAGTGAACAAATCTGATGTTTTTTTCGACGATCGAAGCTCAAATATAGGCCTTAGATAATAGATATGTTTGAGATGCTGTTCGAAAAGTGCACGAGTTTTTGTGTTGTTTGTTTACTGAATGATTTAAAAAAATGTGCAGCACATTATCGTGAGTTTTGTTTTAGGTTTTGTGTAAATATGATGAAATATGCGTTCTGAACCGACCTTGATAAACAAGCCTTGATGCTGTAGTTTAAATCACATTCGCATTGCTTAACGTCTTAAGTTTTGGTCTAAGAAGTTAGTAAGTAAGACGTGCTTAAATACGCCGAGCACGTAGTTTGCCAATTCAAACAAGTTATTTTGTAGTTTTTTTTTGTTTTGTTTTTTTTTAATTTTGGTGGGGCAAAATGTCCCCATTAATTAGGCTTAATACAAGCTACAAAACAAACTTACAATACTAGAACTTTAATCTAAGACTTATAACTAGGAATTAAACTTAGGGTTTAGAGTAAAGGACGGTGAGTTTAATAGAGCGGGTGCTGTGGTTGAAATCAGAAATGGAAATGTCTGAGTTTACCTTTCGTAGCATACGGGAAATTGGTTCATTGAGCCTGGTAGGAGTCGATGAATAAAGAGAATGTCTGCAGCATACCTGCGATCCTAAAGGCTATTTAAGTAAATGAGTTTGAGGCGGTTTTGATAGGGAGGAAGTATTTGAGGATCGTTCCAAGAAAGACCGCGGAGGGCAAATGAAATAAGTATACGTACGAGACTATTATAAAATCACTTTTACGTAGCTCTTTTTTTTAAATATTACTTTCATTAGTAAAAAGAAAAGCGTTCGAAAACGCATATTACTTGTATTTTCCGGTGTTTGTTTAAATTTAATGTATATATCAAAGAGAAAAGTACTAGGTTTTTGATTTGCTGGACTTGTGGTATACTTACCTCTTCAAAGATTTTATATTAATCTGCATGTTTTTACATAAGTATGCTAAAACGTCTTCAGTTTTCTCAATGAATAGTATTTATATTTATTTATATACTTAGGCAATGTTTTTGGCGCTGCTGATAAAAGTTTTGCTCCTGCTTTGCTTTTTTTCCTTTGATTGCGATAGTGATCTTATCGTCACCGTACTGTTGGAGGACAAAATAGAGCTTTGTACAAAGGAATAGCTATGTACAATATGAACAATTTTGCAAAAGCTTTTATTTTCAAACAATGTAAAATACTACTATGTAAAAGATCAAATATCGTTAGTGACAAAGAACAGAACTCAATACATTTGCACCAGGAGTAGAACATAATACAAAAATATCGTTATAGGAGCCTTGGTTTTTGCATCTCCTTATGCACCTGTTTACGTGTTTTTCGCTGCAGATGTTTAAACTTATAGATGTCTATCTTTATACATGAAATTAAGTGGGGAAATGAGTGTTTCAAACATTCCCCTGTCGAAGCTTAGGCTAGTTAGTTATGAGGAAACAGGAAATGATGAGTAGGTCAAACAGATACTCAATTTATTTCAGGACAGTTTTTTCTTCTGATTGTGATCTATGCGCCAGAATACAATTCTGTTTGGTTTGGTTCTGATCTGTTTTTTTTATAAAAATGAACGTATTCTAGTTTCTGCTCTGTTATTGGCATACAATTTTTTTTTGTAACTAGAACTGTTCCCAATATAATCATGTTCCTCCTATAAATCCAACCTAGTTTTGGAAGTACATGCCTACCTACTTCCTTTACGATTTGAGAAGCGTAATTGTACGTTGGAACTGATATAAAACTATTATAAAAATAACAAAAAGTTGCAAACTACCCCAACACTTCCCTCAAACATGTAAGGTCAAGTTTTTAAATACCTAGATGTTAGTAGCTATAATCATACACACATCTAGCTCACAGTTTTATCGCCCATCAAGTTAAAATCTAATTAAATTAGGTAACACCGGGTGTTTTAATTAATTTGCAAAGCGATTGTAATTGTTTTCATTTATACCAAAAATTTTTTAACAGAAAAGAGTTACAATTTTGTATTTTGTTATTTTTGACATAACCTACTTTATTTCAACTTGTGCATGAATAGAAACTAGAGGAACTGAACCAATATCCGGACTTCAACAACTACCTTATCTACGTGCTCACTAAATTAAAATCAGAAGATGAGCCGACTCGTTCCCTCAGCGGTCTAATCCTGAAAAATAATATTCGTCTTCACGGCAGCACCCTGCAACCGGAAATATTGGAATATATCAAACAAGAGTGCCTACATGCCGTCGGTGATCCATCGCCTCTTATTCGTGCCACTGTTGGTATTTTGATAACAACAATAGCAAGCAATGGCGGCTTGCAAAACTGGCCGCAGCTTTTGCCGGCGCTCTGCGATATGCTCGACTCTCAGGACTATAATATCTGCGAAGGGGCATTCAGTGCGTTGCAGAAGATTTGTGAAGACTCAGCCGATATACTGGACAGTGCCGCTCTCAATCGCCCACTCAATGTTATGATTCCGAAGTTTCTGCAATACTTTAGCCATAACAGTCCCAAGATACGTTCCCATGCTATTGCTTGCATTAATCAATTCATAATCAACCGTTCACAGGTAAGAAGTTTGATTGGTTTTTTCGTTGAACTTGTAATAAGGGAGAAACTTTTGCATTTCAGGCCCTAATGCTGCACATAGACACTTTTATTGAGAATCTGTTTAATCTTTCATCGGATGACGACCACGAAGTGCGAAAAAATGTATGCCATGGTCTGGTGATGTTGCTGGAGGTTCGGTTGGATCGCCTGCTCCCACACATGGGACAAATCATTGAGGTATGTGCAACGTTATGAAGTAGATTGGGTTGTGAATGTACTAACGAGTTTTGTTTCTGTTTGCAGTACATGCTTATGCGCACGCAAGATTCCGATGAAGGCGTTGCCTTGGAGGCTTCCGAGTTTTGGCTGTCGCTGGCTGAGCAGAACGTCTGCAAGGAGGTGCTTACCCCATATCTGCAACAATTGGCACCAGTTTTGGTTCGTGGAATGCGTTACTCAGAAATCGACATAATCCTACTTAAGGGCAATGTGGAGGAAGACGACATGGTGCCAGATCGCGAAGAAGACATCCGACCTAGATTCCATAAATCTCGCACTCATACCATTAACTCGGGCGAAGCTGCGGGAGACGATGACGACGATGACTTTGACGACGGCTTGGACGATGACAGCTCCCTTTCGGAGTGGAACTTGCGCAAGTGCAGTGCAGCCGCACTTGACGTTCTGGCGAATGTATTCCGCGAGGAATGTCTACCGATTGTGTTGCCAATATTAAAGGAAACCCTCTTCCATCAGGAGTGGGTGATTAAAGAAAGTGGGGTGCTCGCTTTGGGAGCCATTGCCGAAGGTTGTATGCAGGGTATGATCCCGCATTTGCCCGAACTGATTCCATACCTAATTAGTTGTCTGTCGGACAAAAAGGCACTTGTCCGTTCGATCACATGTTGGACGTTGTCCAGATACGCCAACTGGGTGGTCAACCAGCCACACGATCAATATCTGAAGCCATTGATGGAAGAGTTACTTAAGAGAATCTTAGACTCAAACAAACGCGTACAAGAGGCAGCATGCTCAGCATTTGCCACTCTTGAGGAGGAGGCCTGCACTGAATTGGTACCCTATTTGGAGTACATTCTAAAGACACTAGTTTACGCCTTTTCCAAGTATCAACACAAAAATCTGCTCATTTTGTATGACGCTGTGGGTACGCTGGCCGATTCAGTGGGTCATCATTTGAACACTCCGGAGTATATAAATATTTTGATGCCACCATTGATAGAGAAGTGGAATTTGCTCAAGGATGACGATAAGGATCTTTTCCCGCTTCTTGAGTGCTTGTCGAGTATTGCCACAGCCTTGCAATCTGGTTTCCTGCCATACTGTGAGCCTGTCTACAGACGGTGTATTTCTCTTATCGAGCAGACTATCAACCAGGATATGGTGAGTTTAGATTGATTTGCTCTTATTTAACAAGTGCGTTAATGTTTCTCCTCCTCGAAGGCATGTAAATCAAATCCGGGATTCGATCAACCTGACAAGGAACGAATGATTGTGGCACTTGATTTGTTGTCCGGACTAGCAGAGGGACTTGATGGACACATTGAAGCATTGGTGTCCAACAGTAATATTATGCAATTGTTATTCCAGAGCATGCAGGATGCCTTGCCAGAGGTTAGTGTTTGATTTTGTTTTGTTGGTGTGCCTTTTTTTTATTTGGTTTATTTATTTCTTAAGGTGCGGCAATCGTCATTTGCTCTGCTTGGCGATTTGACAAAGGCTTGTTTCCAACACGTCCATCCATTCATGTCAGACTTCTTTCCCATACTGGGACAGAACCTAAATCCGGACTATATTTCGGTGTGCAATAATGCGACATGGGCAATTGGTGAAATTTGTATGAAACTGGGTAAGTCTAATGTTCTTTGCAGCCATTCTGAAATAGTAATCCGCGGTAGGCCAAGGCTGCAATACCATATAGAATTAATGGTAATAGTGGTTGCAGATATGCAGAGGCGAGCTGGTTTCTCCTTTTTTTTGACATCTTCTTTTTGTACTCATGATTTTTCTCTTCCTTGACGGACAATTTCAAAATATAAATTCATATTGGACGGATGACTATCTCGGTGTGACAATATTTTGTTTGATTGAGATATAATCTACAAAACCCGAGATTTCCACATACTTCCAGATTGATACTTATTCCTTTGACAGCCGTTTTGCGTTATTCGGTAAATCAGAGACCGATTTTAAGTAAAACAAAGTGTGTGTGAGATATCATCCAATTGATTCGTTTAAAAGGGCTATCGTTGCCATTTTGTATGGATATATGTCCGCCGTGGCTTCCCTGGGTGGCGCGCATTCGAAATGTCCAACTTTCCATGACTGCCGCATAAATCATGCGATGGCACGGGTTATGTTGGCTAAAGCCGCTGTGCTTCGTGGCATATTTGCATAGACCTTCACCTTCAGAAAAACCCGGTTGCCAGTTCGCATCACCTCCATGTGAGATGACCTCGAATCGTTTGTGTAGAATTTCCAATATAGCATGAGTTGTGTGGCCCGTAGCGCCGTTCTTTTGAAACAACATGTCGCTGGTGTCCATATCATCCAATTCAGGCCAAAAGAAGTTGGTAATCTTCGACCTATAGACGTTGATGGTCTGGCCAACGTCGTTCTAAAAGACATATGGAGCGATGACGCCGCCAGCTCAAAATCAGCACCAAACAGTGACTTTTGCGGGATGCATTGGACGCTCTTGGATTGGTATCGTCGCCAATTCGACAATTTTGTTTGTTGACGCACCCTTTCATCCAGAAGTGGGCCTCCCGTAAAATGCGCGAAGAGCGTGGAATGTTGCCACAACAGAACACTCATTCTGATAAAACAATTTTTGTTATTTGCACGTGTTGTTAAACGCTATGTCCGTCCATGGTGATTTGGCAAAACAGACTGAATAAATGACAGCCAACTTGACAGATGTACCTTCAACAATTTGTTCGCCATCAACTATCAAATTTCGGAAGACCCTGTATTTTTTTTATAAATATAACCCAATCGCACTCACTCATATTGTAATATTTTCCGCATCAGCCTTAATTGATAGATTCACTCATTAAAATGCCAAATGTGTACTTGCTTTCATTTACATTAGGTGAGGAGACACGGCAGTACATTCACCTTGTACTCAAGGAACTCTTCGTCATAATCAACCGTCCAAATACGCCAAAAACTCTACTGGAAAACACAGGTAAGTTCCTTACCATTTTCGACAATCACTTACATATAAAACAATTTGAACTTTCTGTTACTTACCGAAAGACCGTGTTAATTTCTTCTTTTCATATATATATATAAAAAAAAAACAACATGTACGATACTTCTATTTGTTAATTGTTTAATTTTCGTTCAAGCAGAGCTGATCAATAATTATTTCATTATATAAAAATATCCGAACGTGTAACTGTGTCTCAAAAACTCGATAAACATTTAAGTTTGTTTTGTTTTTGTTTTTATATTAATTTTTTTCCGACTATTCATTACGATCCACGCAACAATAATGATTTTGTGTAGATTAATGAACAAACGAAAAAAATTAAAAATTTCTTGTTTTACATTTTTAATACGAATTATTGTTATATGTAAGCTGAATATTTTTTCTCATAATACTCGAATATGTTATTTGTTTAATTTTATGTGATATTTTTATGTATATACATATTATTTTCTTTCTTTTCTGTTGTTTTTAGCTATAACAATCGGTCGTCTAGGTTATGTGTGCCCCGTTGAAGTGGCTCCTTATTTGCCAGAATTTGTACGACAGTGGTGTGTAACAATTTCTAATTATTTTATTTTCCTTATAATTTGTTGTTTCTTTGTTTAGTTTAGTTTTTCCCCCCCTGTTTGGTAAATTGGTCCTTTTTGTTGATACTAAAATGTGTATTTATTTAAATTAGCCCTGCCATGTCCTTTGATCATGTTGGAATTTATTTACGTACATACTCAAACTCATACCTACTTATAATTAGATAAAACAAAAAAAAAAAAAAGCCAGCAATATTTACTTTGAATGTTTTCTATATTTCTATATTTATATTCTTTTGTTTTGTTTTGAATTTGAGTTTTTTTAATGAATATGTATGGTTTTTTTTTTCCAAATCTATTTGCTTTTCTAAGAATTTATTTAAAGCAAATACTAATTATCGTTTCCTCTATTCATTTATTCACACAATAATAGTAATTTTGGGTTGACATATTTTTTGATTCTATTTGTTTGTGCTTGAAAAATACGGGGTTTAAGTTGTCATTTGGATATTAAAACAAAGTGAAGCGCGTTGTTCGTAAATATTATGTTAACGAATAGTTAAAAATAGCTTGAGAAGTAGAAGTAGAACTGAAGAATCAGTTAAATACGTCAATGGATATGCCCCACCTGATGAAATGACACCTGTATAGAGTAAACTTTCAGCCAGAATTTAAGCCTGGATAGGAGTATAGTCGAATCTTTACGGATGCCTTGATAACAGTGGAGGGTCGGGTGCTGATGTATGTGGACCAATTGACTAGACGACTAGAGAGTTGTGTTTAAAATCGGTTACGGACACGAAAGCTGGAAAGTACGACAATATCCGTTGGAACGACCGCATACATAATATATGAAGTCGCCAAAAACGCACGACGGGTTTCTTAAATTTACGAGACATTTATTCGGCGTGAGCTCAAGTATACAACTCTTATGTTTTGTCAGGTGCTACAAAAAAACCTGCGATGCGCGGTCAATTGACCCGCTTAAACGTCGCAGAAATGTTACTTACCTCTTCTAGTTTTACCCGTCTTTTTATGACCAAAGTTCTGATGAAAAAACTACATAATTGCATTCCGGCTCTACCTTCGAACAGGTGACATATATTTTTGTTAAGATTGCATCAAGTTTTTTAGTTACGCACAAAGTCGCCTGCAGTTTTATGTCACACACAGAGGCCCGTCTTCAGTATTAAGATTTTTTAAGTGATTTGAAAGCTTGCAGTGATGCTTGACTTCCATTTATTTAATTCAATTTATAAATTATATAAAGTCGTTTACACGGGGTACATGTTTTAAGATATCTTGCCCTATTCCAAGTTTTAATAGCCAAATGACATTCTTGCACTCCTCTTTGATTTGTTTGTTTCCAAATTACATACAAGTTTATATCGCGATCGAAATTATTAAACGTATACGTAATCTACTCTTTCCCACTAAGAAATAAAGCAAACAAAACAAAACCCAAGCAAACTGCCCTCAGACATAATTAAAATGCTCCCATTAATTTAGGTGCACATCTCTACGTCACATAAGAGACAATGATGAAAAGGATTCAGCTTTCCGTGGCATGTGTCACATGATAACAGTGCATCCAGCCGGAGTCGTTCCCGATTTTATATTCTTCTGTGATGCTATTGCGTCGTGGGTAAATCCACCATCGGATCTCCACCAAATGATTCAGAAGGTAAATTCCTCATTGTAATTGTTCTATTTAATTAATGCTACAAACTTTACTCCTTATAACATATAGATTCTGCATGGATTCAAAACGCAAGTCGGCGAAGAGAATTGGCGTAGATTTGTTGATCAATTTCCACCAAATTTGTCCGAACGCCTAGTTGCAATGTATAATATCTAAAAACACAAACAACACACAAATTGTTCTTATAGTAAATTGCATCTACTAACATAAACAAAAAAAAAATGAGCGAGCAACTGGTAAGAAAACCACAAAATCAACAAAGCAAAATATTATTGATAAACTACTGGAGTTAAATTTTAAGAAAATTTAAGAAAGGTAACACACGTCTTAACAAATTCATTCTTAACACAATCACATTTATATACTTAACATGTGTAAAATATAATAAGTAAACTTATATTTAACAACAACAAGAAAAAACAAATTAATGAGAAATTAACAAAAAAAAAAAAGAAAAAAAATAATAACTAACTGAAATGGGTCTCTCTTCATATTTCTCATAAATATAAAAACTATATATATATAACTAATAGAAGTTTATCATCCTGTGGATTATGAAGGTACTGGTGTGTGCATATTGGAAAGCAATTTAAAAAACATATTTTTTAGTTTTAAATAATATCATACAAGAAAAAACAACAAAAATGGTTTCTAACTCCTTAGGTCCCTTATCTCTGCTAAACAAAAATAAACATAAATGACAAAAACCCAATATTAACCCTATGTTTGTGTAATACTTATATATAAAACAAGAAAAAATATTATTAAAACATTAGCATTAATAATAATTACATTTCGTCAGCGAAACGCAAAAGTAAATATTTTCATTCCCCTCCTTTCATATCCGTCATTCATAGAAATAGTGTATACGTATACAATGCCACAGGGCTTTGTAGGAAATTTAAAACCCAAAACCATGGCCAGTTGAATTTTATTTAAGTGATTCAGTTCAAATCTGTTTCACTGTGTATGCAATCATTTGAATTTATTTGTAATTGAACCGCTCTACGTTTCAACTGATTTGCAATACAAAATTCTGTATTTGCTTTCTTATGGTTTTCGAAAATGGGTTTCTCTTAAGTATGTAGCGCAGTAGTATTTTCGGTTGGAGAACCAAATCATTTGAACCATAATAATAGGCACAACAAGCAAGTCTTAGTTTGTACTTAAAATTTGTGTAAAAAAATCTAATGCTTCTTATTTGGAAATGTTGTTCATGTAGACAGGGAAAGTAAATTCGAGATGCGAATAATGCTTTTAGTCGAATGGCAGAGAAAAGTGTCGCATTAAGAGAACTCTGATACCATGAGAATGATATGCTCACCTCTCGGTTTGTTAGCTTTCTATGACGTTGGTGTGAAATCTAAAAAAAACGTCGTAAAATCAAACTTTAACAGCTCACAGGACGTACCATTCATTGACACTCAAACAAGCATATCCTCTCATAGTGTTATGCGACAAAAATATCTGGGTGACGCTTTTCCATATTTTAACGGTTAAGTCGAGCAGCGATAAAAAAAAATCGGGTTATGTTTAATATTATAAAACAAAAAAAACGGTCGTAGGGCTTAAAACGCGCCTTAAAAAAAGGCAAACGTATGTTGTGCATTGATCACTATTCTGAATCACAGCGTCGCTTCGGCCCCAAATTACTTTGATTAGCAGCTGTAAGTCGGAAAGTACTTTCATCGCTTATATCCGGTTTTGTGTCAATGTCGGCAATTTTTTTTAGAAAAACAAACTAAATTTAAAACATAAGAAACAAAGTCATAAGTGACACAAAGTGTTTTCAATATTGGGGACGTTTGGATACCTAGTTTGTGTAATGTCATCTAGATTTGTCTGGACTAGGTATACGTTCGCGTGAACTAAGTGAGTTTAGTTGTTTATTTTTGAATTTTGACACTTTAAAATGTGAACTGAGTACGTTGACTAGATTTGTCGGCTACATCTCCATAAACGTCAATTGCAAAAACTGATCACGTGACCAATCTGGGCCAATAAAAACTCAAACACATCTAGTCCAGTCCGCTGTCAGACTTACTAAACTAGAAATACAAACGTCCCCATTATGTTGACATGAAGAAACGAGCCCAATCATTCATGAATGATCGTTGAATTAATTTTGCTAGTCGCATTTTCAACCAGCCTTTGGTATATTACAAAACAAGTAATTCCTAAGAATATCTGCACGTATATATCTATAGTTCACACTGCAGTGATCGACAACTCTAACTACTAGGTCAACTTATCCAAGTCGTTTATTGAAAGATCGACAACTACAACTACTAGGTCAACTTATCCAATTCGTTTTATTTAAATTTAATTGTTTGAGGATCGTAGGTTTTTAGGGAAAAAGTTGTTTCCTAATTATCCAGGGCGAAAATTATGTTGGTTATAAGGTTTGATTGATGAGTTGGCCTGAGGTTCAATTGGTAGGAGATGTTCCGACTTTATACGAATCTAAAGTGACAGGCAAAATACCTTTTTATTATGTAAACAAATTTAGACAACTCAATCACCGTTAGCAATGTTGAATAAACTATGTTTCTCGTGAAATTTCAGAGGCGAGTACAACTTACTAATTTGAGGTTACATTTTGAGTAATTGTTTGCATTGTTCTGACATTTCCTCGAAAGCAACAACACATGAACATACATTTCCAAATCTAAAGAAGAACATAGCTCTTTGGTCTTTCTTCAATTCTCGTTGCTAATATCTAGGTCTAGGTATTGCCAGTATAATTATTATGAATTCAAGCAACCAAGCAACGAGTCTTCAAGCGTCGGCTCACTTAAGTATTACAAAAATCCAGAACACATGCATCCATAGCACAAACATGATTTGTATACCCATGGATTAGGTTCTTCTCTTCATATATTATATAAATTATTTAATTTTCAATTTATGTTGAAAAAATAAACAAATAGGTAGTAACCAATTATTTTTAAGGGGCTCATCATCAATATTATATCAAGTACATAATATTATGTATGTCATTTATATAGGACTTGAAGATTTTATGAACAAACTTTTTTTTATTGTCGTTAGGGTAGGTTTATATTCCGTATTGATATTTTTTCGGGTTCGCGTCGCGTTTAAAACAAATAAAATAACAAAACACAAAAATCAACTCAAACAAAACAGTATTTCATTTTAATTATCAAGAGGAAAAAAATGTTAAATTTTTACAGTTTGTTTTTGTGTGTAGTGCCATTAGAATTTAAAAAAAAAAAACAAAAACAAAACAATTAGCGCTGACCAGATAGATATTTCTGATATAAATTATATCACCAACTATTACCAATGGGAAAACAAAAAAAGTGAAACTAAAATAAAAAAAAAACAAAATATGAACTTCATGCAACTTGATGAAATCAAAAAAGACTGAAAATTTCCTTTTTGTACAAATTAAAATTAATAATAGTTAATCAAAAAAAAAACCTACTAAAACTAATTAAAAATAAAAACAAATAATTAAATTAAAAACATTTTGTAAAGAATTTTTTTAATCACTTTAGATATTAGTTGTTTTTTTTATATAAACAAATTGTTTTCTTTCACATTTTTATCTTTGTCTATCGATTTTCTTTTAACGAACTATGTAGACAGTTTGGTAATTGAAATGAAATATTGTATATTGTTGCCATAATACCGCGTTTCGCCGTCGTCGTTTCGTCAATCGTATCTTAGATCTCGCATATCCGCGTAATAATAATTAATAATAAAAGTAATAACACTAATAATAATAATATGAAAACAAAGAAAAAAAACAGACAAAAAGAAAGTATGAAAACTATCGTGTGATCATCTTGTGGTACCAAATTAGTATTATTCTTTCATTTATATATTATACATGTTTTTATTTCTCTCCTTAATCTCTCAAAAGAAAAACAAAAACAAAAAATCTACAAAGAAATGCTTAAAACCATAAACAAAGACAGGCAATAGTTTTATTTCTGTTATCATTTTAGTAAATCGTATAAATAATTTTCTTCTCTTGACTATTGTTTAATTTATTTGTTCTAATTTTTTTTAGAATATCTCCGAATATATACGTTTTTATATTGAAAACAGAGTTACTAATTATTTTACCAATTGTACAATTTAAATTAAATTATTATTATTATTTTTTTTAGGGAATAAAAGCAAAATAGGACTATATAAGTTAATAGAACAAAAAAAAAAAAAACAAACAAGTTGTATATTATCAATTACAAATTATAATAAAAAAATAACTCAATTAAAAAATTAATTAGGTGGGGAACAGTCGTCGTGTTCGGTTTCGTGTCGTCGGGTCTTATGGACTTCCGCCCCAGGGTCCCAATACAAATACAAATGTATAAATACAAAACTATAATACTATCGCGCGTTTCGTATAACAGACACTTATTGATTTGTTTATCCTATTTGCATGTATGCTTTTTTTCAGGGGGCAATCAGAGGTTATTAGATAAAAAGAACAAAAATAGCTTAAGAGTAAAAAATAGAACTTGATAGGAAAATTACAATATATATCTTTGTATAATGCGTTTACAGATGAATATATATATTTTTATATCTACTATTACCGAATTCAAATTTCTAAATTATAAGGCAAATTATAGTAAAATTCATTAATAAGTACCACCAAATTATGTCAGTCCAGTAAAGTATGTCGTTTTTGTTCCTAACTCATAGAAAATAAAATCTCATCTTTAAAATTAGAAAAAAACCGTGATAAGCCTTTGAAAACTGGCAGCATGGGCTGGGAAAATCAAGCTAAAAGCAATATTTCTTTCTTTTGGCAACAAGATGCGTATACATACTTTGATTGATTTTTTTTTTTAAATAAACGGGAAATCGATCGGTATCTGAGTGTGCTGTAAAGGTTTTACGCTTGGGATGCCGCGAATGGCGGCCAATAGGGGAACTGTCGCTGGTGAATTTTTTATGAACATTTTGAAATTTCTCGGAAGAAATCAGGAGAACAAGAACTAGTACAGGAATATTAAGAAAATAACAGGAACATGTTCAACTTTAAGCCACAATTTTTCGTATTTTCTTCATATGAGAAATAATAATTAAAAACCTTTTATCGGATCAGCTGTTACATCCCCACATATCCGTTTGACGTTAAGGTACACATTTTTCAACTAGATGGTGTTTTAAAACTTTTCCATTCGTCAATTCCATTGATACGGTTGCAATGCGTTTGACACTTCGAGTTGTAAATTTATGTGATCTTAGATTTTGAGTTTTTTTCACAAAGCCTGCCATTTTGCTGGTAAAATTTGTACTTACAAGCGCTCAGACTGTTGTCTGATCATCAACAGTATCCGTCAGAGGGAACGCATGCACAAGATTTGGGTACACTATTTGACGTAATGGGATCGCTTATCATTTGGCGATCGTCTTAGCGATGTTGTTTATGGATTGTATAATATATACGGCGATTGGACTTGGACTATATTCTGCTTCATAACAAAATTGTTCTCGGTCAGCAGCCAGATACTTCAGCTGTGGCCACGTTTTACGCTGTGTTGCTGCTTCGGTCAACACTGTTGATTTATAAGTAGTTTTTGGTCTACCAACTCGCTGTGTACCTTGAGGATTCCATTCCATATCAACTTCCCAACAGACGTAAAAATTCAGCAGCTTTACATCGCCATTCTTCCTGTTTGTTTTTTAAATCATTAAACAAAAAAAAAACAAGTAACGCCATCTATTTTGTAAAAGAAAATTCCTTAAATATTGTCAAATAGGTAAAACTAATCAATAAATAATAATACAAAAAATTAATAAAAATAAAACAAACAAGAAAAAAAAAGCATAAACAAAAAATAATCGTGATTTCGTATGTACCTAAACCAAATTCGCCGGGAATTTGGTCGCGTCGCGTTTTTTCGCGTTTTACTCGGGTGATCTTTAACGTTTAAGTAAATTTATTCAAATCAAATTTAGGGTTTAGCGTTTATAATAATTATAATAAATGTAAAGATTAACACTAACAATATTGTTGTAATAAGCAAAAAAGATTCATTAACAAAACAGAAAAATATGCATACACTTACATTTTAGGGGGAATTTATTTAAACAAACAAAAAATATTTTTTTTTATCTTAGTTCTTTTGGTTTTCTCTTTATTTGAACCAGTTTTTTTTTATAAAAAATAAGGTAATAATTTAAAAAATATCCTGCATACACAGCTTTTCTCATAAGTAACACACATACAAGACACACATTCATATGTAAAAGTATATAATGTATTTTATTATTTTAATTTGTATGAAGCAAACTTTTTCATAACAAATGCTCATTACACAAAAAAGAAGCAAGCAACTATGTAACTCCTACGACGAGTATGTTTTTGTGTAAAGTATAAACTCTTGATTTTGTTTCTTTTTGCTTTTTTTAGGGCACTAAGATAAACTATAATAATATTATGCAACTAACGTTATTAAAGTATAAGCTCATGAATTATATACAGCTTTTGCCCAAAATACAAACGAAAATTGAATGGAATTGTTCCTAAATTTCGTTTATATGTAAAAGAGTTTATAGTTTTTCCACTGTATTACTTCTCCCTTGTATGAGTAATTGCTTGAATGCCAAAATAAGTACGTAAGCAAATGTTTGTAATTTTGATTATTATTTTCTCCTTTTTCCTCTACTAACTTCTACTTCTACTTCTGATTCTGAATAATTAAATGAACAGTAGTGCATCCCTATACAATACATATATATTGATACACAAAAGCTATTTTTTAAACATTTATGGAAATGTTGAAAACAAAAAGAATAAACTAAAATTAAATTTAATCCTAATGCTAAGAAAAGTAAGAAAAAGAACAGAATTTGAATTTCTTGAAACGTACTATATATACACAAATATTTATATACTTATTGAATCATCAAACCATATGTAATGATAATTGAGTATACTGGTGTAGTGTGTTAGTAAAATTAAACTCTTATAATACTGCAACTATGTATGTCAAGTGTATAAAAAGAAGCAACAAAATACACCAACAAAACATATGAAATTAAGTAAGTCATAATAATAATAAATATAAAAATTTAAAACTTGGAACATTGTGCCATTTTATTTGGTTGTAAAAGCGGTTAGATAAATTCGAGGAGAGATGTTTTCTTATAAGAGCTCGCGAGGTAGCAGTGCTCTTATAAAGCGTTCAAACAGGTTTATTTTCTCGGCTTTTATCAAGGTAAAAAAATTAAAATTTTTCAAAAAATGTTTTGTTTGACCAAAGAGATCCTCAAAATCACCACAGAAATAATTTTGGGGGAATAATGGGATGCTGTGAAATTGAAAAGTAAGTACCTACACACCAACGATTTCATATTCATTAATTTATTACACTAACGGTCATATTATTCACTCCGGGTGTAACTCAGGTTTAAGTTAATTTTACTCCCGTCCATTATTCCGCATTTTTTAAATCCCACAATTTAAACCTATTTCCATATTGTTCACTGAAAAACATGCATTTAACCCGATGGATTAAAGATGGATTTAAATGCGGATTTAAAACACTTTTAATCCGGGTGTAACCTTTATCCCGGATTTAAGGGAGTGAATAATATGGCCATAAATTAAATAGGAAGAACGGTTAACAATTTTAATTCTATTTTGAAATGGCTCCACTGTAACCTCTAGTTTTTATGTCAGAAATAGAGACAGGTCTACTGTACAAACGAGGAACGTATTAAAAGTTTATAATGTTCAAAATATTTGATAGGTTAGGTTAGGCTATCCGACACACTTAGACCATAATAACGTCCCTTGTGATACCACATGAATCTACGTGTTTACTCTTCCTACTCGTTGAACCAGTTGGAACTTCAGGTGAAGCGTTGGAGATATCGAATAGCAGTGTTTTTAAGATCGTTCAGATCGATGTATTAGAAAGATCTTAAATGAGTTTACGTCTTTGTGAGAGCCGGACAAGTGCAGAGAAGATGGAAAACAGTCTCCTCTTCCTCCTCGTCAAGGCAGCTGCTGCAAAAGTCGTTTGAAAGCACGCCAAGTCTTGTAGCTTGCCTATCTATAAGACAGTGTCCTGTGATGACACCAATTGTAGCGCTAATGTGCTTCCTATTGAGGCAGATTAAATATCTAGTCCGTCTTAGATCTGTTTTGTCGCTAAACAAGTCGAGCCGATTGTCCATCTAAGATTTGTACTTTCGATAGTATCCAGCTTTATTATAAGTAACGATTGGAATACCTACAAAGGTAGTTTAGTTCCGTGTTTGGCGAGTTCATTAGTCTTGCAGTTACCTGTGATGTCTCTATGTCCCGGCACCCAATAGAGGTGAATGTTGAACTGCTCAGCTATCTCTCTGAGAGACGAACGACAGTCTTGGGCTGTTATAGAATTTGTAGAGACTCCCTTCAGGCACTTGAAAGCAGCTTGACTATCCGAGAAATACGGATATCTTTAGAGACTCTTTTAGCCAAGATATGACTTCTTTTATCGCCATTATTTCTGCCTGGAAAACGCTACAGTGATCACGAAGACGGAAAGAGAGATTATGATTAAGTCTGTCGAAGAAGACTTCGCCAACAACACCATCCACAGATTTCGAACCATCTGTGAAAAAATGGATTGCTTCATCCGAAATATTTGATAACTTGAATTTAATTAATTGCCCAAATCCTTTTTTGTGAATTGGCTGGGTATATACTAACTTATTGGGTCTTACAGCCCGGGGTGGACTTGGCCTCGATCAAACAGCCTCTCAAATCAACGCAGTCTTAATAAGTAGAGATGCCTTCCTCTAGTGCGCGCCACCTAATGCAAGATCTGGGGTTGAATTACCGCATCCGTGATCGAGCAATACGTGACTGCATTTGTTATTGTTTTGCATGTAAAATCAACAAAATTCAGTGACGTATCGCTCGCTCACGGGTGCGGTGATTCGACCCCTGTCGGGGCCTCCCGAAACATTGTAGCCTCCCATCCCCTGCGATCCGGTCACGATGCTTCCACAGTTGTTAAAGTAACTGCTGCCGGTTTGTCCCTTGTTTACGTGTTTGTTGATGGCATATGTCTTGCTCTCGTTTACTTCAAAACCAACCAATTCCGCATGGCTCTTCAACATGCGGGCGATGATACCGATATCGTATCCATAACCAACGCTCCTTCTGAACTGATCAGGTACCTTATGTCTAGAGCTATCATTGTCAAGAGACCGAAAGATTGACGTAAAGATTGTCCAAGTTGAGGAGTGCATTCCAAAACTAAAAGTCCACTTCCCTAAATTTACTTTATCATTTTTCTTTTTAAAAATGCATTAAAATGAAATTAAATAGATCAATAGACATCGGCAAGACGGCGATTTGGGAATTCGGAGCGCAAAAGATCGATTGTGGCAGGGCGCGGCATCCTGCATGAACCAGAGGTCGTCCAAATTCATGTCTTAAGTTTCAGTAAAAAAAAAAGTCGGTTAACTGGCTCTGTAATTCAACCGTGACCCGAAACGTTTTTACCAGCCTCATTTTTAAAGAAAAGTGGTCCTAAATTGCTACCACTCTACAAACTGCACCAAACCGTCACTCTCTGTGGATGAATAGGCTTCTCGACAATTAGCTTGTGGGTTTTCCGAGCGCCAGGTGCGGCAATATTGTTTGTTTATATAGCCGCCGAGATGAAAATGCGCCTCTTCAGAAAATTTCTTTTCAAAAAACCCACTTTTTGGGCTACACAGTACACTCACTTTGGAAATAAGTTTTTAATATTTCCCAACGTTGCTCAAGCGTAAAGCGACTAATTTCTGACTTTCTGTCAAGATTTCGAGCGGGAAACAGCTGTCAGTGTCAAAATAATTTAAAAGAAACATCTAGATGGCCCACATTCGCATATACCTACTTCCTCACTCGAATCCCTGACCGTCCTTTCATCAACATTCATCGCGACGTCAGTCACACAAAGCATGCAACGCCTGCGAACTCGCCGGCGAACGAAATGCGAATCATCTGCGTTTGCCGGGAAATTAGAGAAGAAAAATCAAACAAGTAAAACTTTATAAAAAGACAAACTTTTACATCTTATTTTATTGTAAACAAATTTACACACAGCCCTTAATTTAAATATTTACAAAACACAACCTTTATGCAGTTGAGCCTATTTCTTACAATGTTGTACTTGCAGCTAACTATTGTCTATAGATACAGATTTTTCAATACCTGCAAGTAATACAATTCAAATATCGTAAAAATGATTGAAAAATCCCCACACTGATACATACCATTCCTTAAATCTTGCAATCGTCCTTTCCCAATTCAGCATACGCTCCTGGTACTCTGCTCTTAGTTTGGGTCTGGGTTGAAAGACCTGGTCAATAACTCGAAACTTCTTAATGCTATCTCGATTTTTCCAAATCCCTAAACAATACAAATTTTATTTCGCCAATCGACACAGAGATCCGGATTAACATACCCTGATTCAGTCCGGCAACAAAAGCCGATCCAATGACGCTGGATTCCGAATTTCTAGCGCGTTCCACACTGATTCCAGTGACATCGGCTAAGAATTGGCAAATGAAGTTATTTTTCGAGACTCCCCCATCAACCCTGGTAGATAAAAATTCATAGAAATTTTATGTATGGAATATCATTTCCAAACCTTACTTTAAACATTGTAACGTATATTTCGTTTCCGTCTGTGTTGTCGCGCATATTTGTGCAATACGAAAGGCGATACTCTCCAAAATCGCTCGAACCAAATGCGCTTTAGTTGTAGACGGGGTTATTCCCAGGAATCCCGACGCTGCCTTGTAATCATTTACTGGGGGCTACAATGATATATACCTATTTAGCAATTTTGCATGCGTAAATAAAATTCAACTCTCACCCCAATTCCACTGAATGCAGGTACAAAATAAACTCCATTCGTACAATCCACCGACTGGGCCAAGTCTGATGTTTCTGCAGGGTCTTCGAAAAGGCCACATGATTGGGCCCAACTGATCAGAGTGCCGGTATCCTGTACAGAACCCTCAACACAATATACAATGTCATCTTGTTTGGCTGTGTCTTGGAAATGCCAAGCTACCAACGGGTACAGTCCATGTACGGAAGCGTGACAGTGCTGACCCGTAATCAGATTCAGAAATGAACCAGTTCCCATTGTTATCTTACAATCGCCTTCTTCAAAGCAATTTGAACCCCATATCGACGCCGTTTGATCGCTGATGGATGACGCTATACGCATACGTGTTCCAAATATCGATTCGTGAACGTAGCCGAAATCGCTGGAGTTCGAAACCACGTTTGGCAACTGTTGAGGCTGAAATAAAGAGAAATATGGGGGCATGCTTTTCCGAATTGATTTGCGAACTTACGTTTATTCCGAACATCATCTTCATTATATTCGACCAGCCCAGTGTAAAGGGGTCAAACAAGCCCGTAGCTGTAGCAGAAGATATGTCGCTGATGTGCTCAACGTTGATATGTTTAGCTGTTCCAGACCTAAAAGAAACAGAAATATATATTTTTTTTGCAGTAGTAATCTTAAGATATGCTTTTAATTTTGTTTTAATTAAGCGATTCAATTTGTTAATTGGTTGAACTTGAAAAAGCCAGTATAAGCCCATCAACATCATATATATTAATATACCTACACTCTCTTGTTGCTATAACAATAGCCCTCACCTGAGAAGATCAAACTCAAACTGGAAAAATTGGACTACAGATTTACTTGACCTGAAACCCATTAGCATAAATAAATGCAACAAGGTTAAACATTACACGTGAGTCTAGTGTTTTATTAACATCAGAAGCTCTTATTTAATGTTCGTCATTGAAATAAAGTGGAAGTGCAAAATTGAACACATTATTTTTAATTACCTATATTAAGTAGCTGCAGTTCCTTCGGTGGGTTTCAATCAGAATTATCAATGTTGATACCATACCAAGGCACGAAACTTTTCATTTCAACAGTGTAGTTGTGGTTGGTTGGTTTTTACTTTATTTGGTATGAAGATAAAACACTCAGGAACAACAAACCGTACACAAAACATACGATTAAGCAATTTTGGCTTAAGCACATTCATTACAGTTGGAAATATATATCAAATAACAATGTAAGGCTTAAGCTGCCACTGAAAACCATTTTTTGAAAGTTGTGGGTAAAAAGTTTTAAGCACCAAATGCACTTTTTAAAAATCTCTCACACCTTAAACGACTTTTCAGTACAAGAACAAGCGTAGCATTGAATTTAGTACGATAAAGTTAGGTGTACACAAAGTATGTGGCATGGATGACCTTTTTTATAAACAGGGTGCCTCCTTAAGTAAACAATTTAACACTGTTGTTATCAAAAAAAGCCAACAGATGGATGATTTCGTTGTTTCAGAAGTTCCTTTTATGTATAAAATTATACCGCTATTATGTAATTGTAATCATTTGCAGCTTGCGGCCTTACGCGTTCCTCTAATAAATAATTCATTGAACTCAGGAAGAGCAAATATTCGTAAAATTTTACATTATATTTGTATTATTATTTGTGTTTAAAAAAGCCTCAGAAAAGTAAGAATGCCATAATTTGCTTTTTATATACAAAAATGTATATATTTGCAGTTCGCAGTTCACTCTCATAAGTAATAGTCCTTTGTATTTTTAAATATTAGGAAACTTTAGAAGAAAAGATCTGCAAATATGGATGGTGCAGTTTTTTGATAGGCAAATGCTTTTACTACAATGATCAACGGCTCTTTAGAAAGATGTATAATTTCCATGCACTGTTGATTGTTTCAATAAGACTATTTGCCAAATTAAATGCATTAAAATTGCCATGAACAAAAAACAAAACGTGAAGTCAACAATTTGTTTCCTCCAGCTGTTGTCTTTTTAAGTGCAAACATTAAAGTATTTTTTTTTTATTTTATAGGTTAGGTAGATACTTAAAATCTTACTGAATTCCAATAACATTTTTTTTTTAGTTTCTCCCGAAAATCTGCAGAAAAAATATTTCACTTTTGATTTCACAGCACTTTTTGGAGAGGAGTGAAAATAATGGGCCCATCGCATTCCCCATAGGAACCTTCACGGTCAAAAACCTAAACCAATTCCCAAGCACTTAACTTCCCTGCAGAACCTAAAGATGGTTTCAATTGTGTTTGCGAAAACAACTTCCTCAAAATTTTTGAAGAAGTACCTTCCAAGGTATTTCCTTCTCTTCCGAGCTATGTCAGGCTGACATTCGCAGATAATATGCGTGACATCCTCTGCGACATGTAAGTACTCACAATACCTACATGCATCCGTATTTAATAAGCCTAATCTCCTGGCATGTTTCCTCAAAAGGCAATGCCCCGATAGTATTCCTATTGTCATTCGTAACTTTGATCTATGTACTTAGATTTAACAGTTCTAGAAATGTTTTCCTATCTAGCTTTGGCCACAGGGCCTCTGAGACCCTATGTCCTTCTATATGTGACCACCTTAGGTCTGCCTTGTATTTGGCCAGACCGTCGGCCATTTCGTTACCCTCAATATCGCAGTGTCCAGGCACCCAACACAATCTGACATGGTTCTGCAGGCAGGTTCTGAGCATAATGCGGCAGCTCCTGACTAGTTCAGATTTGATGACGTAAGACTCTAGCGCCTTTAGCGCAGCCTGACTGTCAATAAAGATGGCGATATTCTTGTTGGATATTGATCCCATTTCAAGTAGTTCCGCAGCTTGGATATAATCAGCCTTACTGTGAGTTTCGCCCGAAAAACATTTCACCTGGCGAAATGCTGTCCGCCCGAAAATTTAAAAGCTATTGCGAGTTTCGCCCGAAGATTAACTTAAATTTTTAATTGTTTGCCTCTAAAAAAATAACGTAAATTTTATGTTGTCATAGCAGTATATTCTGCCCGAAACAGTGCTGCCAATAACGGTAATTTTTTCGAACATCAACAATATTTCGCCCGGAACTCATACTTGTGAAATGTTAATTTTTTGGGTGGAATATTGTTCAGGCGAAACTCATAATAAGGCTGATTATATCCAAGCAACTTATTTAGGAAACAACTTTAAAACAATAAGGTGGGTGCAAAAGAGATCTATATCACTATCAGCATGTTGGACTTCTAAGGACCTTTAAGTAATTTCACACCACAAAGAACGGAATAAAAATGTCAAATTATGCCGGCGACAAGTTCAAATTCTTGCCAACAATCAGTGAGCTACTTGAATCTGTTCTTAAATAGATCTCTGTATGGCATTGGCATGGCAGACGGCTCGTTTTGCTCACTAGGTGGATAAATATATGTACATAGTTTCACACTATCAAGCCTAGATGACACCACATGTCGCTCATAAGAGGTGTTATATTTCGGCATCATTCTAGAAAGAAATGTCAAAGAAATGAATGCTTTTTATGCCTGTAAAAAAATGGACTTTAGTACAGAAGTTGAAAATTGTTATCACACATCATTCACTCGATGTACAAATGCAACCAATTAATTAAATATGACCAGTTTAATCATTTAATTATTTTTTTTCCTTTTCTACTAACCAACTTTACGTAGTCTACATATATAATTATTATACGCCAAGCCAATGGGCAAGGGTCATTATGGACCGGTTGTACCCAACGATTATTTTTTGAATGGCTTTTGCTCATATTTATTTCTAGCAGGGTAGGCATTTATGAATTTCCAAAATTTGTGAAGTGAAACATCATACAATCACAATAATTATAAGCTCGACGCACTTTTGAGCTTAAGTGACACTTTTTAATCAAAAACCATACCGGGTTGTTGATAAAAGAAGCTGGTAGCTGGTTTACATCTCTCAGTAGAACTTTTAAAATAATAATTGTTGTTACTGATCGCAGGAACTTGGACAAGGCGGGTAGAAAGGTACCGATAAATGTGCTTCTGAACAGAGTTCATTTCATTAGCTAAGTTGTTGTGTATGAATTTTCTTTTGAGCTTCCAAAGGGAATAGTCGTTTCATATTGGATGCACAGGTACCGGAATTAGAACAAAACTTTTTAATTTAAGGTCTCAACAAACATTTCAGAAAAAACGGTTGATGGATAAAAACCATACCAAAGTGTTGCTGTTAAAGCCCGACTTATAAGTTATGACAACTTCCTACTTTTATTGAAGAACACTTCGAACAAAATCTCTGGGATATTTTAAACAAAAGCCGACATTGCGCTTATTTTTTTAACGAATTGTGAATAATTTTCCGAACTAAGATTTAATTAAAGCCAAACTTTTGTTTACTCTGTCGATGATTAGAATCACATAAACGCGGTTATTTAAACGCGATAGTTAAACTATAAACAAATTTCTTTAACTAGACATACCTTAATTTATATAGTATCCACGAGTCTAGCGTCTCGACCAGTGCAGTTTTGTTTTTGATGGCCTCCTTCAGTCTTGAATTCGCTTCTATCTCATGCAAAAGCCTCATCGTTACCTTCATCAAAGGATCAATCAATAACATTGCAAAACAAAAAAAGTGACAACATCATTACTTGTGGGTTCATCATTTTCACAACACTTCCCGCCAAAAAGCGTTTACTTCTTGTCAGCAAATATAGCCCATACGACAGAGTGTTCATTGTTCTTAGCACAAAGCTAGAATTCCATTTATTCACCAGCCTATCTGCCCGACAGTCCTTCCATGCGATGAAGTTATGAAAGTACTCATTGGTGTTGCGATCCCATGTAAGGAATGTACAACGTTGCGTCGACAATCCAAGGCATGTTATATCAGACGAATCAAGGCTTGCATCTAAAAAAATGTAATATTTATCAGTCACATTATTTGTTTACTTAAATTTAGAACAAACCCTTGATAGCGTTCGAGATAACATTGATAATGCTATGCCATAATTTTTCTGGTTCTATTTCGAAATAACCCGGTTTGGGATTCAGCAATTCCACCTAAATGATATCATTTTTTGCTTAAAACGTGTGCTAATTAATTAATTGTTTTATAACGCTTACCAGTTCAGTAGCGGATCCCTTAATCTGGCAATTTTCATTGAAAATAAAACATCGCACCGATGTTGTTCCCACATCCAACGACGCAATGAATGTCATTTCTACACGTCCGTTTGGAATAATCAATTGAAACCAACTGACTACAGAATTCGAAACAACCGACTGCGATGCGATAGCACCACAAATATTTGTACTATCTACGATTTCAATCCACTATAATCGCGCTGATAGTCGGGTGATGATGACTGTTGTGTTGTTCTCCGCGATCAGCAACTGTTCCGAACGACTGCACTCGTTCCCGCAGCGAAATAAAAACATTTCGCCTACCAAGAACGACGCGTATGACAACGTGAGCGAACGAATCTGTTTTTTTTTACGACACTTTAAAGTAGATATATACACAAAATAACGACAATATTAAAATTTCAATTAAATTTAATTATAGCTTTGCCCAGAGGGGGTCAGCGTCACTTACTCGTAGTAGAGTTATGCTCATATGATAAACAAGTTAATATAACTGCAATTGAAGTATGTACCTACTAGACTAGTTCATTCATATCAGCTGTTTATCGACTATTCACGTTTTGGACGCCATAGCCGGTCGGTTGTTCTTGCTGGGTGTCACATATCTCTCTTTTGATTTCCATTCATAACACGAATCAGAAAGAGAAACAAGTCCTTAATAATGGGGGGGTTTCATTACGAACGTATATATATTAAATATTATATACTCTATAGTCTATGTGCGCTCCAACAAATACCTAGCATAGTACATAACGTGTGCCTATATATAGATGCGTTCTGCGCTCTGTATCTTTATTTTTATATTCACGTTCAGTCTCACTGAATACAAACGAGTAAATTTACCGGAAGTAAGGGGCTATCCAATGCAAATCTCAACCGCACTAGCTAAGACAATGAAATAAAAAAACCTGACTGACCACACTGAGACTGACTGAAGCGACTAAACTTGACGTCTAGTGAGTTGATTTATTATATTTATGACCATGAATGGGTTACAATCAAACAATAGCGGTTTTAGCACTCTTTTACGTCAGTCGTCGAAAGGACAGCCGGGAACAAAGACTATCTGACTACTCTAGAAAAAATGTGGTGTTGAAAAGAGTTCAATAACCTTGCACAGGGTTACCAAAGAGAAAAGATTTAGGATTCTAGGATTCCTTTTTGTTTATATCGTACTTAAGGAATTCATTTTTATTTCCTCAACATGGCAAAGTGACCTTAAAAAAAGTAAATCGGTTATCCTTATTTGTCATCCCACTTTGTTCGAATTATTTTTTTCTACGGTCCACTTATCGATTTTATCAATTTTTGGATAACACTCTTCTGAGGGTTGATTCAGTGCAATGGCGAGTTTTACCATCGTTGTTTGGTTGGAATATAAAGAACACATCTTAAGGTGTTTTTCATTGTCCACCTCTGGCGAACGTCTGACAATTATGCGAGATTAAAAAGCGGTCCCTAGACGCTCAATATTATTGTTAGTCTGTAGTTAATATTGCAAAGTTGTGCAATATATTGTAGGGAATTAAAACCATATAGAAAAATTGTATCGTCTGTGGGTTATATTGGGAAAATACTGCAATTATAAAATTGTAGATCCCTTTTATTCGTCCCAAAAATGTAAAATTCACAATAATCGAATGGTTGTAAAAAGTTAGTCCTAGAGTCTCTTTAAGGACCTGTTGCGACAACTACATATTTTAATATATTTTTTGTTTGAGTTATGCCATCGATAAATCTAAATATTATACTTTGTACTTTTTGAAGCTTCACTATTTTGGTAAGCCGGGGAGTACAATTGGACTGGACCGCAACCAACTTTGACTACGTAACTGGAAAATGTGCATATTAGTAGAGGCTTAGGCCCATCTTGGGTTCTATTACAAGCAAGACTGAGTAACAATAATTCTTTAGTTGGGGATAATAATAATAAATACTCGTGATGTGAAATGATTGCCGACTTTTTTTTAACTTTGTGTAAAGAGTAAACCGTAAAAAACATACCTATTTCTAATCCAAACAGTTTAAGAACGATTACAATTTCAAACCAAGCATTTGTTAACGAAAATAATAAATTGCTTTTGTTTAATATTTCGAGGTCACTGATTTGTCCGCTAAGGATAAACTTCACTGGAGCACTCAGATGCATCTGGTCCATTGTACTACAATGGATCAGTAAGTATCACCTTACTGGAATTTTCTCGAGTTTTTTATAAAGCTGAGAATACACTTCAGAGATGAGGAGCCTACAGCATCAGCACTTACCACATCAGCTCTGAAGATCTGCCACCTGAACAACCACAGGATAATCACACAGGAAGTGATGTGAGTTATCGGCACCCCCTCCACAAGCGTCGCAGATAGAGTTACCTACTGCGTGCTGTTCCGACCGATATGAGTTTAGAAAAGCTTAAAGCTGGCATATTTAACGGCCCACAAATTTGTAAATTGGTGAAAGATTCTGGGTTTAACAGTTTAATGTCAGAAATTTAGAAAAATGCGTGGGACTTGTTTGTTTGGAAAACTCAAAATTTCCTGGTGACGATTTCGTTGAAGAGATGTTGTCTTACTTTCAGCGACTTGAATAAAACACGAGCATCAAAGTATACTTCTTGCACAGACATTTAGAATATCCTGCAACTCTGTAGATGACTTGAGTGAAGAACAAGCCGAAAGACACCATCAAGATATTCGGACTATGGAAGAACGATATGGTAGCTGGGATTGGGATGCACAAATAATGGCTGATTTTTGCTGGAGTTTTCCGAGTATCACAACCGTTGAAAATTATTTATACAAGAAAATTCTAGAGTTGGTATTTTTTTAATACCTAAGTAAATATATAAAAAACATCCCTGGTCTGTACACTTTCATATAATTAGTTTTATTAGGTACTGTACCTACAGTTGATTGTGTTCGTTTTTTTAGTCTAGCAACAAACGCGAAAACACTTTTACAGATTTGCGTAGTCAAGATTTTATTTTCTCGTACCTAACATAAAATCCATGTCTGAAGGTGAGAGATCATTAGAGCAAAGATGTTTAATAAATGTACAGATTGAAAAACTAGGGAAAATGTCTAAGTCGCGTAGTTCTGAAAATTGCATTGAAAAAAAAAACAATGGTTAAAATAAGCAAACGAAATTTTTTTCGGTTGCATTTTTCGTGTCGCTGTAACTGGCCCCTTATTAAGAAAATGCAGAACGAAAACAAAAAAATTCAAACGGCTTTTGGCAATATCTCAAATACGAAAAGCATTTTAAGAAATCCGGTAAATAGTTTCTCTGGAACAAAACCCTGTCTATCCCGTTTGTGTTTTTCTTGAAGACCAATGCTGCTAAAATTTATCAGGATTATATAACTGTTCTTCATTTTCTAAACTAATTTTTGATTTAAATATCATATATAAGAAAGAGAAAACAAAAATGGCTCGCGATAGTGAAATGAAGCTTGACCGCGCTGTTCAATTTCATCTTTCAATCGCTGTCTATATTTAATTTGTGGTTGTTTGGAATAGATGGTCCTAAAAAAGGAGTTCTTAGACCAAAATATGTCTCTTCTGTTTAAGTGTCCGTTGGACCGTTTAAAGTCTTATTTCGGCCATGTTAGCTTAAGGCTGGGTGGCTGGCGTAGACGATTTTTTGCCCCGATTTGGCTTGCAGGGCTTAAGAGATAATCGATGGGAGTAAACGGTTTTCAATAGTCGGTACATTGACGTAGGTAACTATTGAAGCACAATTTTATTTTTCGATTTTGGCATTGCGTAAAGTCCCAAAAACATCCTTTTTTCGGTGTTTTTATTTTCGCCCCGGTGGGGCAACCCCTAGATGAAACTTTTTTATTTTTTTTATGATTTCATATCATTGCCAAAGGGCTTATGCAGGTAGTCATTGAGCCACATTTTCGATTTTTTTTTTGTTAAACGGCTTAAAACTGCAGTTTAATATGACTAAAAGTAATCAATCTTTGTGGAGGAACAAGAAACTATTTTTTTATCTGTAAAAAAGAGAATGCTCTTTGAATATTTGTTTATCTGCTCAATGAATAAAAATTACTTGTTTGGTTCATTAAATAATTAAATTGGAATTTTGAAAAGTTTACTATTTTACTGAATTTTTAATTTTATTTCAGAGCTCACGCCCACACATGCAATATAGTTCACGAAATATCCGACAGGGCGTTATTCTCTTTTTGAGTAAACTTACTCTCTAGGGAGAATCTGTAGTTTGCAGATTTTCGCTCGCTGAAGCTGTTTGAACAGGGAATGACAAAAAGTTGTTTATTTCGTTTTGTTTGGTTTTTCGGTAAATACATACTAGATATATTATTATTGTTGTTTGATAAAGTCAAGACAACAACGAGATATACGTTGATAATGTGGGAAACATTGATATGAGAGTGGGTGGGATCCTTTCATTAGCTAGCAAACTGGCTTTCTCTCGCTTATCAATGAACGGCTATAACAATTTAAATGTAGAGTAGGTATGCGTCTTGGAACTCTTAAAATCCAGGCAAGTAAGAAAAGCACTAGACGTGCTTAGCATGATCTAATTCAGACTTCTATAATTAGTATAAGAATAAAGTTTATGGTTAGAATAAAATTCATCCCATAACATATCGTTTTTAGTTCCTAAGTGTAAGTCATCCAACTTATCATTCGAATTTTGTAGGGTAATTAGGTATCACCTTATAGTAGTACTGAATACTATCAGTAACACAAAGGCCAAAACCGCAACGGTTTATATCAACGTATATAAAGTTACAAGGTAAAACAACTTTCGGTTTATTAATATATTTATGAAAAAATCCTCTATAAACGGGAAGAGAGATCTTGCAAACCCTTAGGCTAGAATTTTGTACAAGGACAAAAGAACAGGCATCTAAGAATAGCGTATCGTCCTAGGTTAGGTTCGTTAGCCGTTCCGCATAGGTATTATGTTTAACCATATACAAGAAACCCATCCCAACCCAAAAACAAAGCTATAGCAACAAACAAACACAAACCGATTCTATATAATGAGCCAAAATCCTAACCCAATGAACGAAAAATAAATAATAGATTTTGGATATAATATTATTTTTATTTGTGATTGGATTTGAGAATTTGGAATTGTACGTTATTCCTAGGAAAATTGATATCACACATATATCGGTTTCAGTCTATACATACAGAGTTTGCCACACATCTATAGTCGCCCTATACAGCCAGCTTGTCCTTTTTGTTGTTTTTTTATTTTGATTTGTTTTGATTCGTTGTGCCTTGTGCAGCAAAATTTGTATTATTTTTATTTAGTGTTCGTTGAGCGAGTTCTCACTTTGCAGACTCTGTAGTCACAATTGTGATCCTGATAGGGGGGGGTGTGCTCGGCTATTTGAAATTCTGTGCACTAATACATGTAAACACGTTTACATGAGCTCAGAGTTCATAGCTGGGGGACACCCAGCCTTAAGGGTATTTCAATGCTTCATGCTAGTCCATCAGATGTTTCATTTTCTTTGTGTTCTAAACATAAGTGGGTAAGGTATTATGCAAACGACATTGGTGGTGCAATGTTGAAATTAGTTACTGGATGCAAATTCCTCAGCTTCGCGATTCCAGGGATAATACAATGACCTGGAGCCCAGAAAAGGGTGACGCTTAACTCTATGTTTTATTCCATTTTCGAGAGTTTCTTAGAAGAAACTGATCCGTATGCTAATCCGGAGAACGTAAAGCATAGTTAGAGGTGCCGCTGGTTTAAAGGTTCTCAGGAAAAAAAAACTCCATATATGGAGGGAAACCAAAGGAAACAGGCAATACAAAAACTTTATGCCAAACCAGTTCCCACAAAATCAAATCATTGATATTAATAAATATCTACTAGATGGCGCTGTGGTCTCCTGTTATTATATAGGTGGAAGGTATCTCGAATTAATATACCAATTTTATAATTATTGGTGTCACAAGAATGCGCAGTGATTGGTACGCTTGTCTACTGAGCGAGGTCTTAGGTTCGGCACCCGGTAATTCACTCCTACCACGCCTCCTCTTGCGAACGTCTGACAAGCATCCGAGAGTTAAATTGTACGCCATAAAATAGCAGGATCCTTCTATTCGTATAGGTGATATTTACTAACACAAACGAATGGTTGCGAAAAGATTTACCTGATGTCAATTTTTAATCGACGATATACATACGAATGCTATTTATTTATTTATTTATCTATTTATTATACCGAACTCAATTGGTTGGTATAGGTAGTGGTTTAGAATTTGCTTTTAAACTGCGCTCTGTAGGTTGGGCAAGAGCGCAAAAAGAAATACACAGTCGCAAACTTTAGAGCGAAACGAAAAAAAAGGAATTCATCAAAACAATTTAGAAATATTTCAATCGGATATTCTCGTCCGTATACGAGTAGTAGGTTCTATCTTAGTTCTTGAATAGCTACCAGGATGAAGCCAGCTTATATACTTTTGGTCGACAGTATATTTCCAAAGCTTGCAATCAGTTTTCGTTCAGTACTTCTTCAGTCCAACTGAGGATGAATGATATCATCTGAAAACAATAATTGAGACCAACTTTTCCTACCTTGATCAACATAAAATATCTTTCAGTTCATGCTCGTTTGAAATACAACTTTATTTTCCCTCGAGACGTCTACAAAGCAAATTGAAATACCCTATGCCTATACCCTATACGCCTAATAAATACCGTCAGGCTAATATTATTGTCAACTCGTTTTATGCTGTTTAAAAGCGTTGGAAATTATTTTGCTGCTGATTGAACATCATTTGCTGTTGTGAGGTCTGATGATGAAATTCTTGGCCCTGCTGCTGTCCAGGCCCAGATAAGCGAACACGCTTACTACTCGGCTCGTGGTGTTGATTTGCTTGCTGTTGTTGTTGTTGCTGCTGTTGTTGTTGTTGCTGTTGCTGCTGCTGTTGTTGCTGTTGTTGCTGCTGTTGCTGTTGCTGCTGTTGTTGCTGCTGTTGTTGTCGTTGTTTAGTATCAGACTTGTCCTCTTGATCATCATCAGTAAGAAATTCACGTTTGGGGTAAGGAATCGGACAACCGGCAAATACATCCTGAGTAGGCAGTGGATCCTCTTGGAAATATGGATCTTGCATTGCTTGTTCCGATGTTATACGCTTATTTGGATCCATCAGCAATAGCTTCTGCAACAGGTGGAATGCCTTGCTATCCGGTTTGATCTTGTGCCTCTCCATATATTTGGCGAGAGAACAATTCGAGTAGCTTGACCGTTTGAAATCTTTAATGAGAGTATGATGTTCTGGCATCTTCTTGATGTCCTCCCAGTCTTTGTCCTGTGGAAATCCCATAACGTTGAAAATCCTATCCAACTGATCGTGATGATACGGGTTGCTCGTCTTAATATCCTCTTGTCGACAATGGAAAATCGGCTCAGAGGTGAGGAGTTCCGCAAAAATGCATCCAATAGCCCAGATGTCAATGGCTTTAGTATAATGGCGTGCGCCCAGAAGCAACTCTGGTGCGCGGTACCAAAATGTAACCACCACTGGATCTAAATCGGCTAAAGGCTTCAAAGGAGCATTGAAGAGTCTCGCAAAACCCATGTCTGCAATTTTGACACGGCCACGTTCATTGCCATCGCCCATAACCAAAATGTTTGCTGGCTTCAGATCACGATGTAGTACCCAGTTGCTATGTAAATAGTGTATGCCGTCGAGAATTTGATAGAGCAGACTTTTAACCATTCCTCGAGGAACAACTACTTGTTTTTTGGCTGCTTTTGCAGCTCTATGGAATTTTATAATGTGCCACAAGTCATGCTCCGCATAGTCAATGAGAAGAAATACCTTTCGATCGTTGTGCGAAAGAAACACCCGAATCAAAGTAATAACATTCGAGTGTTTCAGTTCGCGTAGCAGTGCGATTTCTCGACATGCAGACATTGACAAGCCAGTACCATCAATTTGCTTCAAAGCGTATTCTTTTCCATCGCTGGCCTCTTTCCATTTGGCTTTGTAGACATGCCCATATGTTCCGCGACCCACTTTGCACCCTTCATAGTTGAATAAGTCCTCCACTTTGGTCCTTTCCAGCTGCGTTTTCATTTTGAAATCATAGTCCATGATGGAATGATTTTATTTCCACAATATTTATTTATATTTTTACTAAACTCTGCTATAAAAATGTGTACTTTTGTCATGAAAAATAATTCAGACTTCACAAAAAACTAATTACAATTTTTTGTTTACGCGCTTGACAATTGTTGTAGTTGTACAAATTCACCAAACCGAAAATGTCAAAAAAGGTGGGAACTCATAACACAGTACCTCAAACTGTGTAAAAGCTTAAGCCAACAACAGAATTTGGATTTTTATAGGTTTTCTTCTTTATTTTCTTGTTTTACAAAATTTAAGCAAGCTCTCAGAACGATCCCACTGTTGTCGTAACGGCTGATAGGTACGTTGGGGTTGAATTACCGCATCCGTGATCGAGCAATACGTGACTGAATTTGTTATTGTTTTGCATGTAAATTCAACAAAATTCAGTGACGTATCGCTCGCTCACGGGTGCGGTAATTCGACCCCTGTTCGAGTGAAGCGAAATTTTCACTCCTCTCGAAAAAGTGTTGTGAAATTGAAAGTGATTTTCAAGACGAAATGTTAAAAATATAAATTTAATGCGATGGGCAATAAAATCCAATTGAAATAGCTTGAGTAACGCAGTAACGAATTTTCTTGACTAGATTTGTCGGCTACTCCTCCATGAACGTTAACAATCAAAACTCTAACACATCTAGTCAGTCAGATGTCAGACTTACTTAACTAGGTATCCGAACGTCCCCAATATTACTACGTACGAAGTACGCATAATTTAACACACTCTATTTTATATTTAACTTAAATGAACTTGTTCAATGGTACACTTAAAAATAAATCAAGGTTGGAAAAAATGATCTAAATTCAACGTGTTTCAAATGTGCAAAATAAATAGGTAAAATAAAATCCAGTTTTCTGAATACGGCTATTGATTTATGCCGCCTTGAATTCATCCGTCTGATTATTTTACCATGAATTTGAAATTTCACCACAATTGTCAACTCGTTGCTTCAAAAAATGACAGATCTTGAAAACACCTCTGATCTGACTCGCAGTTAATTAACTTTGGGAACATAGTTATGCGTTTTACAGCATAGATTGCAATATTTTATTAAGATTAAACCTATTTGGAATGGATCCAAACATTGACGTAAGCCGAAGGAAACCACGTCAAGCTAGAGGAACACCATCATTCAAATACAGGAATCGCTTCGCTGCGGCTTGTATCGTCGTTGGAACACTGGTTTTTACAGCTTTCGCGTGAGTTTTTATTTTCGTAAAACTTCAAGAAGTTATATAATTACATATCCACACACCTTTCTAGTTTTACGCCAGTCTTTCGTCAGGCAAACGAAAAGCTATACCGCGATATTTGCACCGAGACTGAAGAGGAAATTGATCGTAAATATCTATTTTCTATGTCCGCGGCACCTAGACGAGGTGAAGCTATTCTCAAAACAATTGAAGAACAGAAAGAATTAATGGCGGAACGATAAAGAAGCAGGAACCTCTTCAAAATGAACACAAGAAAAAAAGATTTAAACAAACTACGACTGCCTACCGCAGGAAACTCGGAATCACGGTAGCTAATGTTACGTCTTAAGAATCTAAATAAAAGTACCATGTAGAAAGTTAAAAGACAGTTTTTTATTTAATTTTCGTTTCCTTTTGTTGTTCCACAGAGATGGGCGTCGAAAAACTACTTCAACTATATCCAATTTCTTCACACCGGAAAGAAACCCTACAGAGCTGCCAAATGAAGTGGCGACCGTTCCACATCCTCCACCAATAGAAGTCGCATCCAACATAGAAGACAATCCCCCAAAACGTTCAACACGAACAAAACTTTCCACCTTTTTGCCAAAGGAAAAACGACTGAAGCCAGTTGTGGAAAAACCGATTTCAGACTTCCTTACCAAAGTGGACTCTGATGACTTTGAAAAATTAGACAAAAACATAAAAAAGGCACCCAAAGCTAAAGCAAAGCCCCGTCCAAAGAAACAACAGAAGATTAAAACCGTTTTCCTTAAGAACGAAGAGCTCTTTTCCGCTGTCGCTGCTCAACATTGCTTTGCAGACAATGTCAATCCAGATGAGATGCAAATGGCACTCGCACTATCAAGATCCGAGGCAGATGCCAGTGGAGTATTAGCAGTAGACGATGAAGACGAAGAAACAAATAAGGAAGACAAGACCGGCATTCGAGGCAAGCTGAAGAAATTTGGGTTTCGCGTAGCTGAAACGGAAGGTAGGCATGTGGTAACGTTTATATATCTTGTGGTCATTATTGTTTGTTGTTTTAGATTACAACTTAACAGCCTTCATGCCGACGAAAAAAAACGCAAAATGGGGAAACAAATTCACCGCTTTAACATTGCGCAATCCAAAGAGGCAGTTGGAAAGGGTTCAAAAGAAAGTCGAAGAGTTCCTCAGCACACAGTTTGTATCTTGTGATTCCATGGGTGTTGACGAGAAATGGAGCTACTCTATCAAAAGCGAAGTTCTCTCGCCATTGGTGGCGAGCAACCACGTTATTGTTCGCCCAGATCCTAGTGCAAGGGTTGATTTGGTGGATTTTTACGTGGTTAGTCTATTTGAGCCGTCAAAAACAAAAGCTGGACACTTGTTAAAAGATGTTCGGACCATTGCGGGACGAGATAAAACTCCTGTCAAGACGCGGTCGTTTCCTAAAGTAGAGATTGGTATAGATGCTCAGCTGCAGAGTCCCGCAATGAAGAAGAGCCGATACGATGAAGACGAACTTTTTCTTTCATGTCCGAACACTGCTGAAACGTTACACCACTCAATTCCAACAGTACCCGCAACAATAGGTTTCTTTCCAAACTTCTGTCCTGATATTGCAGTTGAAACATTCTCCAAAAAGCCAGCAAACCCCAATGACAATGATGCTAGTTCCACCGTCATGAATTTTCATTTAAATGAGAGTGGTTCGAACTGTGGTGAAGAAAGTGCCTTTGACTATGAAATAAGCGGTAGCTGTCGAACATCTACCACAACAAGTTCATTCCCCAACTGTGATCAAGAGGATGCTTTGTCCCAAAGTGCAAAATCGCCCATATGTATTTCATCAAACGTTCTAGCAAATGACTCTACGGAAATAACCACACCAATGATAACAACAACGCCTCCTATGAGTTGTGGAAGTTGCATTCAATCACGACTGCCATTAAGTTCCGTACGATCAACCTCACCGGATATATTTGCTGATTCAGATGTTGAAATGGAAGAAGGTAAAAAGAACTTTAAATATGTGTCCGTCGAAAAAAATGTTAAACTTTCCATTACAGACAGTTGGAGTAAAGTGGAAGGGTTTAATGAGAACAAGTCCAGTTCTAGTGGCCATCTTATAACGACATATGAGAGATTCTCTAGTGATGATGGTGAGTAGCTATTGCATTTTGTGTTGAAGTATTAGACATTGAAGTGAGGTTATAATCAAAAGTATGGTTATGTTCACCAACTTGAAAGAACTGAAAGAATTTATCTAAATGCCTACTGCTACTTTAGTTTAGATTACTCTTTTCTATAACATTTTGCAATTGCGAATAATGTTAAAGCCTTTAACCCCTTTCGTTTAGTAAAGACTTCTTCGGATAGTAAAAGCGAACCAAATGACGTCAACCACAGTGAGTATTATGGTAGCATTAAATATTTTTCAGTGTTTTCAATTATTGTTTTCAACAGACTCAATAATGACAGTAATTGACTTGACTCAATGTGGCAGCAGTACAAGCTCACTGCCGCCTGAGATACCTTTGCCATCGCTACCTCTTCAATCATATCAGGATCATTCCCAAACAGATAGTTATCCACTGTCGTTAGGGTTAAAGCACGAAATACCATCCACCAGTTTTGTCAATTTTATGCCCATCGAATCAAAAAGAACCTGCTTCTCTTTTGGAAGTAGCGCTTCTGAAGATTTCAATAAATCCAGATCATTTAGCCAGTCGAAAACAGAGGACTCAATCGATTTAACACAAAATAGCGATGACGAAAACCAATGTATCCTCTTAACGGACGATGAAATCAATTATTCTATTTGGAAAACTGCTAATAACTCTCTGCATGTCCAAGGAGAGGAAGAAGAACATTTAATGAGTCAGAATGCTACCATCGACCACTTGTTGAATGACTCCAAATTGGGACATGAATTCTCATTTGTGGACCTAGTGGCAGACACTCCTTTATTGGCCTCTGAGTTTCAGAAGACACAGTCGAATACATCTCTTGATCTTTCGGATTTGGACTTAAGCAAACGATCCGATTTTGGGATCCTCGAAGAGCAGTCGCCATTCAAAACTCCTACAAAAACTCCCAAGAAATCACCAAGAAAAACGCCAACTAGTAGCAAATGTCGTCGAACATTGTCAGCGTCGTTTATAGCCTCGCCAATGGAGAGTACAGCTCCACTGAAACGTTTTTCAAGCATGAAAAAGTTCTCCGAATTCACAAAGAGCTTCAGCAACAGTTCCTCTGAATTGGATGACATTGACAAATTAATTTATGGCAGTCCCTCGAAAAAAGCCTATAAAAAACCAGCTGGTTTGGAGCAATTACTTACAGGAACTATAAGCGAACAAATTGAATCACCACAAAAGGCGGTCCATGAGTCGCCGAATGAATTTGAGTTCAACGGTCGAACGTACCTTGTTCGAACTGCGAATTTTGCAGAGAAACCAAACTTTGAGACGATGGATGAATCCACCTTGCTGGATCAACTATATAGATATGGAATTAGAAAGCTCAATCGGAAGCAAGCGGTAAGAATATTGGAATATGTTTACAATCAGACACATCCGTGTTTGATCGATGAAATTGATATTCCTTCGTGTAGCGACAATGATAAACTAGTCAATGAGGACCAAAAGCGTAGCCCAAGTGTATCTAAATTTCACTTCAAAGACTGCTGGGGTCACGTCCTACTCTCAGACATGGAAGTTTCATTCGAAATTGAAAACGAAAAGTACATAATCCAAACAAATACTAATAAAAAGGTAAGGAGAAAGCTTTTATCTTCCTGCAACTGGTTTCATTGTTGATTTTTAACAGATTTCGACAGCTCTACTGCCATTTCACGTTGCCTGGCACAATTTGGTGAAATCCAACAAACTACTGCATGAAGCAATTCTTCATTATGAACCAATCGACTTGCAGGAAGTGTATTTGTTCTTTAAGGGCATTGGCTATCGCTACGATCCAAAGGTAAACAAACAAATTACAATAAAAGGATGGTGTTAATTTTATTGCAACATCTTTATAGGAACTTAAGTGCTTTTTCGACAGTCGGTCGATAATATTTCGATATGATTTGAATAAGCATGATGATACTGGAGGTGCTGCTCGGCATGTTCGAAAGAAAGGACTTAAATGTAAACAACGAAGCGGCAAAACTCAAAGTAGTTAGTATTCCAGGTGCATTTAGATTTTATTTTTATTACGCAACTTTGTATATAGGTGTATTCAATTTTTTTTATAATGAATTGCTAGACAACTAGCTTGCATTTGTATTATTTACGTTGAAAGTTTTTTTTTTTAATAAACATGTTATACAAGAAATTGGTTATTGTTTATTAATATCATAAAGATGTGGTTATAGTCACAGAGTTTGTGATACGGCTCTTTGACGTTATTACACACCCTATCGTGGATTACCGAATACGGCGTATTTCAGATTCACTTCACATACTCGATTTCCATATGTGTACATTGTGGAATTCGACGGGGAGACCCTTATCAACTGGTATTTTCATTTCAAAGTTGGTCGGTAAATCAGCTGTTTTGCATTTAACGACAGCAAATCTTTCACTTCAAATGTATTCTACGATGTCAAGTATTGAATTTGAGTAAAACGTTTCCCTCGGCGGATTCTACGATAGAGATGAAAAGGGCTACTTTGAAACTGATGCTTGACAGGCAGTTTTTACTGTTCTTTTAGAAAGGAAGCTTTACCTCTTTATATATCTTTATATTCAAAATCCAAATGTTTAAACCATCAACGAAGCACTTTCCTTGTTTTCGAAAAAAACAGAAGCTGTAGCAACTAGGAGTTGTTTTTAGGAAGTTATATCGATTGATTGCATTTCATCGATCTAACCATGCAGCCTCCTGTAACTCCGCTTCTTTTTAATATGAATGCCAGCAATGGTACCAAAGTTGACAAGCTTATTTTAAACATTTTTGCATCATAGACAAATCATACATGTCTATTGATTTCTATATTTCATGTGACATGAGTGGATATAGAGTATTAAATTGATCGGCACAAACACGTTCTCTCAACTCGCACTCACATAAAGCACTTTTTACGAACCGATTGCTGCTCTCGCTGGGATCCAATTTAAAACCGCTGACTAATAACAATACAAATTGCTTTACAAGCGACCAATACTGGCGTTTTTTTAATACTATTAGATATTATCATTAAATAAACAATAGAGATTACATCTACAGTAGATACTAAGTACAAATTATTTTATAAAACAATACATTTTTGAAAAACATCATTACAACAGTTTAAAAATGAGGTAGACACACTTTGCCTGCAAAAAGCTCGGATACGACGGTTATCCATAAAGCCAGAACAAACATAATGTACGAGATTCCAATTTTATATGTGTTTGGAAGCTGGTAAGCTTGGCCACCAATTTCATCAATGTGAAACCCTAATGGGAATATCACTGCGGCCAAGCAAAATAAAACCATTGCTGTGAATCCCACCCATCGGGCGTAGGGGATGACATTACGGTCCCATGTACTTGATGCCAACAGTATTACAGTTGTGGTAACGCAAATGCAGCCAATGAATATACAAACTAATGCCAGAAGCCATTCAATTTGCAGTTCGGGAGTAAAACATACCTGAGGTCGGTTATACAAAGTCATGCAAGTCCACATCAGTCCAAGGCGAATGTCTCCTTGTGAAAAATAAAATGAAATCAACAAGATTTAGGGCTGGTTCTTGCGAGTATACCTGCTTCCTCTGTGACTATCCAGTCAGGCATAGCCAAACTGACGATTGCAAAAACATCTGCAGCCATAAATAATGTTGCGCTTATTGTGGTAAGCTTATCCATTTTAAAAAAATTTAATTCGAGAAGAAAATATCTTTTAATTATCACTTCCACCTTCGACGTTTGTAAATCGTAAGATGCTAAATAATTATAAACATACTGGTAGAGCGAGACAGCCGTGTATATGTTTGTGTATCTTTTGCCTCTGTCGCCTGTCAGTGTACTCTGTACCACAGCTGCCATATCGAAAAGGGTAGGTACTACAAGGTATCATATCTAAAATTCGTATTGTAAAAAAGGAGTACGTATTTGTAGCCGCCGATTAAAGATTTGTACTAGATTAGGTTTTTTTTATTTGTATTTTAACCTTTTAAGTAGTCATGCTTACAGCTATTTTAAAAAGTCCTTATCCGTACGAAAATGTTCGATACCAGTTCAGTTCAAGATCAAACGCTCTGTAGGCCGCCTGCTTGACGTTTATATTTAAAAGAAATTGTATGCATTGGACATAAATACTAATCAATAACTTGGGAAAAGGGTTCAGATTACATGCAACACCATAACAAATTCAGTCAAGCAGTACTCGTTCACGTATGTAGTTATTCAGCCTCTGGTATTTTTCAAGATAAGCCATTCACTTTTAGAAATCGGTTACTAGGAAGAGTTATGGACCAAACTAACCAAATACTTGCATTGCTGCAGACTGATTTGGAGCAAGCCACTCTAAATTGTTCTGAAACCAACGACTTTATTTATTGAAAGCGGGTAAGCGTAGCCGCACAAAAGTTGGCCTTCTTTTTAGTAGATGGTGAACTGGACGTTCATGCGATATCAATTCTCATAAAAAGCAGTTGAAACTTGTTTTTCTTTTATTGTTTACGTATTAATATATAATAAAATTTAATGACACAAATAATATAAATTGTAAATAAAACAATAAGGACGAATGTGGTTTTTGGAAATATACATCATCATAAAATTCTTTGTTAAAAAACGCACAGCATATATAGGTAACTTCCTTGTGAGCGAATGAAATTGAGTAAACACAGTAAAAGTGTGATGTTATTAAAATATGATTCAAAAAGAACAAAACAATACTTTATAATCTTAATCAAAATATCGTTTCACATAAAGAAAGTTGTATCAATTATTGTTGCAATGGAAACTTGTTTGGCAACGTGGTTTAGTTTATTCCGATTTATCTTCAAAAAATCATTAGCTATGGTGCATTGACTGACACATACGTATTATGCACGTACTATTTGTTCCATTATTTAAATTACTTAAGACTACATGACCTACACACTACACTACAAATATTCACTACTTGAATAAATCGGTTAAAAACTGTAACTTGGTCGTGAACATATTGGTTTAATTAGCATTTCAGAAAGTAAGGTTCTACTAATTGACATTAATTGCATTTATGTTACGTAAGTCATTTTTTTTCTTCAAATTATCCCCTGTTTGTCGGACTATTGTTTTTTGTTTGTACTTAAATATGTTTGAAGTTTCCTATTATGTACTTTGTTATGATAACAAATATAAAAACATTAAACTAAACAAATTAACATAAAATAAAGTCAATTGAAACAACTAGTATAAGACACCAAATACACATCGGAATACACAAAAGACTTCTATGTGAGATTGCAAGAACTGCTGCAGTTTTTTAACGGTTTACTCTGTCCTAAATGGATGCCGTTGTCTTCTTGGTTTTCCACGTCTAGTGTGCTGTGTTTTCTCTGAAATAATATTGATTAGCTTATTATTTATAGAAGAGGTATTAGTTTGATGCTTACCTTGAGCTCAGCAGCGAGGCAGGTGAAAGCGTCTTCAACGTTGGTGTTCTCTTTCGCGGAGGTCTCCATTACGAAGAGAATCTCTGGAATATATTGGCACATGGCTTCGGCCTCTTCAAAATCAACTTCCCGCTCTTCTTCAAGATCGCACTTATTGCCGATTAATATTAAAAGAACATTGGATGCGGTATAGCGGCGAACTTCCTCAATCCATTTCTGCAGGTTTGTAAACGAAGAGCGCTTTGTGATGTCGTATACTGAAATTAAGAAAATAAAGCTAAGTACAGGGTATTGTTTCGAACTGAGTTGTTATATTTGGTCGTCATTTCTTGAATTAAACATCAGAAACTGGGACATACGTTTTAAAACTCACATCATTTCATTTATTTTGTACGAACCTGATGCATTGCTTGTTACCAAGAATGTTTAATCGACTTTTTTCTTATACTTCGCTTTATGGTGGGAGCCCGAAGCGAATCGTAGTAGATACGCAGTTTAATAAGACTCTCTGATACGTGATGACGTGGTTCCAGAACCTGAATTTTTATTTTTTAGGTATAAAGAATTGCGATTCCTTTACCATTATCAGTGGAAGTGCTCGAAATAACTCATAAATTTCAGCTGCAATATCTTTTTTTTTTGTCGGTACTAACTAACTAGGTGACGATTTTGAGATCATACTTATGCATGTATTGAAAAATACCAGTATTTATATACATTATAGCGTTGTCAGGTGAATGGGTATCAGAGGGCAGGCTTTGATGATTATTTTTATAGGTTCAGCAGCCAACTCAACGCGAACTGGTATGATTAGTTCACCAGCCAAATGGGGTTTAGATAAATACACGGGAAATTCCCTACTTAATCACGCATGATCGATTAAAACGTGTCGTTACTTTGTTTGTTTTTTTTTTTACTTATTTGTTGGCTCCAATTTAACTGTGTTTATATTCGCAGTCACGGCACGTAGGTATTATATGCGTATAGATGTTAAACTTTTTTAGTTTCACATTGTTTTGTTTTCTTTTTTTTTCATTTGAGATCATTGCCATCCAAGCAAATAGTACCTATACAGAGATAAAACGATATGCTCGTGCGATATCTATTCTAATCCTCTGTGGCAAAAGTTGAACAAAAATAGAACTGACACAAAAATGTTGTCACCTTACACATCACTGCTGTAAAATTGTATAAGCAACACGCCCACTTACCAATTATAACTCCGTTTGCTGAACGATAGTAACTCTGTGTAATAGTACGAAAACGTTCCTGACCAGCCGTATCCCATATTTGGAGCTAAAACAAAATACAATTACCCGCATCAGCACCCTTTTGCGTTCAATGGTATTTGTTTGATTTTCCATGAACTTACCTTTACTTGCTTCCCTTCAATGGCAATGGTTTTCATCGAAAAGTCAACGCCTATTGTATTCCCGTGACGTTCTACGTAATTGCCCGTTTTGAAGCGCTCTACAATACAAGTTTTACCTGTTCCACAGTCGCCGATTAATACGATTTTGAAGAGGAAATCAAAACTTTCCTCATTTGGCACAGCCATCAGGGTTTGAGGGTTTCTTGCAGTCATATCCTTTGTTTAGTTTTCACTCGCAAAATCTGCACTCACATTTAACACAAAATGGTGGAAAATTTATCACACCTGCAGTTGAGCTGGTTTGTTTCTGATAAAACAGGTGGAATTACGATGATAATGAAATTGTTTATGCAACTGGCCACCGATTGTTATGATTTTTCTTAGATTTGTGACGTTCCCATATTTGGCTTTTATGCTGGTTTTGACGTTCTCTTTTTGCCTGGCTAGAGAGGGACAGCTAAAGATGATTTAAATTGGTGATAGAGATGCGCAAATATGCCGCATTCGGTACTTTTCGGACTGCATGATTTTTATTGGTTAACGTTTGACTTATTCGTTATATTTGGATCTTTCAAATTGAATAGCAAAAATTATTTCACTAGGCGGTACGAAGTTAAAATGATTTCATTTGCTTTTTAAAGTCTAGTACGCTGCTTTTGTGGAACTAAAAATCCCATAAAAAAGTGACACAACGAAATCATTAAAAATTCGCACCGACAAGATGCTGAAGGCTGAACTGGTTAATTGTAATAGATTGCTTCGAAGAAGTCTACACTTTCTTTCCGCAAACAATTTTTCCCGGTAAATTATTTGAAAAAGAAATACATAGACTTCGTGTTGCCAAGCGTAGTATGCTGCTGATTCGGAACGAATTCTCCGATGGTCTCCAATGGACAGCGAAACGTCTGCGAGAAGGCAGCGGAAAATAGTTTGTGGAGCGTTACATCAGCTTTTCATCAAATTTTCGCTAGCAATTAATGTCTCTGTTCCCGGACAATTAATGTGTTCGAAAAGCGAGTGGAGAATATACCAAGCAATCTATTACAACTACCCACTTTTTGTCATCATTTCGCAGCAGCAGCGTACTGCAAAACGAAAAGGAGAGCGAAACTCTTCGTTGTGTTACTTTTGTATAGGAATTTGTATTCCGAAATAGCAGCGTATTCACTAGGCTTTACTGTTGTTGCTGATTTTGGTTAAACTTTCTTCAATTTATTATGACCACAGGAAAAAACAAACATTTTTTATGGATTTTTTAATATAATTTCAACATAAACTGACCGTTGGACGTCTAGTAGGTACCTCAATAATGACCTAGCGAAGGTCTAGTTCCAGTAACCAAAAAGTATACATAGGTATATGATTTACTTATTTTACTCCCATGAAAAAATATAATAACTAATACACGTTTGACGTAATCCCCTAATGAACTCCCCTCTACTTGTAGTTGGACTCGGAGGCTCATGGAAAAATCGTTTAACGTTAGTAGAACGCCTATGAAGACAACATTTAGTCACTCCACAGTTGGTTCCTGCTTTTATTCAAACACTTCTAAATTTGTCCGCATCAAATTACATAAGACAACTCAACTATGAATAACTTTAATATTTGTTTCTTTTTATGTCCATTTTGTATGGTTTTTATTTGATACATATTAAAATAAATATACATTAATCACAATTACACAAAAAACATTCACTGTACAAAGCTTTTGAATTATAGTAAACAATAACACTTGGTTAAGCAAAATTTTACATAGAATAATTATTAGTTTTCTATTTACAACTTTTAAAAAAATGCTGCAACTTAATCTTAAAAAAATGACTTTCATAATCCACTCGTGTTTCAATGTACAAAGCAAGAAATATACAATAAATAATTGAAAAAAAAACTAAACAACAAATAAATTCGTCCATTAATAAATAACTGACTATAAATACAAAATAAATAATTTCCTTATAAATGCAAAATAATTTACTTATGGCCACTAAAAACAACTTAATGTATAAAAAATATGTTTTGCAAGTTTGTTGAGTTTACATCGAAATTATCTGCTTTCGATGAAAGGCCGTTGGAGAGCTTCCTTTGATTTCGTTTATTTCCTCCGCTTCTTGTTCGTGATATTCGTTATGCTGTTTATTACTAAAATTTGATTCAGAAAATTCAAATTCTATAAATAAAATTGGAAAGTAAAAGGCTTACCTATATTTCTTATTAATCATGGCTTTGAAAACACTTTTTGGACAGGCTTTGTAGTAAGGGAAGCATTCCGCAGGTGCCACTTTACCTTCGCCGATCTCCTGAGCTTTTACATATTCTGGGATGAGTTTGGCAAATGGTGACCTTTTGACACTGCAATATAAAAATTGGCTGAATAAAAACTGAAATGAACAAATAATATGTCTTGTCACCGATCCCGGGAAATAAGGCTTGTTTTATTGAACAACTCAGCAAGAAAAGCCATACACAGAAGACGAATACTCAATAAAACAGTTAAGAGTAAATAAAGTGATATAAACTGACATAAATATAATTTGTTGTATTGACACTTAGTCCTGACAAACCACTTTGTCTACTAGTGTTCATCTCAAGTGACTAAATATAAAATTCACAACTGCTTGCCAGCATTAAAGCGAAATTTGAGCTATTAGCAATGTCACAAATGTCACTCCGAAGTCCGAATTTGTTTACTCTGTAATAGTTTGCTGAGATACGTATTAAAAAACAGGCTTAAGGCAAGGGACACATGCCTGTGTGAAACTCGCCTAGGAAAGTTTGACATTAGGTACCTAATATTGGCTCAGGAAGTATGAGAATAGGCGCACAAATAAATAAAAAGGAAAAAAGTACGGGAGTTAAAAACTAGCTAAAATAAAGAAATGTATTCTTTGGTTAAATCTGACTTAAATGTCATACGGGAATACTTACGTCAAAAACAACTTGGTCATCTCTCCAAATACCCCAAAGTGATCCAGACTTCTCGAATGAACTTCACAAATAGTTCTTAGCAGACAGGCCTTACCATTCATTCCAAAAGTTGATAAGAACGTCTCCACAGCTCCGTAAAGCATTACTCTAAAATATACATTAAAATGAAATTTAATTGTAATAATATTTCTTGCATTTATTCGAACCTTTCTCCGCCGTGAAATATGTGCTTAAATCTGTCTGGAAGTTCAGGCAATTTCTCTTCTTCCTCATCCTCTTCCGCAACGTTCAAGTTGTGAAATTGCTTACCGCTTGATTCATCCGTTTGTGAGGATAAATCACGCTTCGCCTTATAGTTCAAATATCTAGCCATATAGCCACCTTTAGTAAGAGGTTCGTTACACCGATATTTAAAAGAAAAAAATCCGTTTTCCAATAATTACCCAACATTTCTCCAGCTGAATGACCAAATGATCTCGCAAAAATAGGTGGAAGATCACCCAACGGATTTTGATTGTCTGTCAGACCCAACTTGTCAAAATCGACTGAAAGTGTCAAAGATCATCGTGAGTTAAAGTGTAACCACATCACCGCATTAGCATATACTTACTTGTAAGGGGAAAACTAATTGTCAAGTTGGAGAAGAAACCCTCGGGCGGATGACGCACCAATGGCAACGCAATCGTAGGCGTAAACGTGAGCGTCGTACCAGGAGGCAAGGCTAAACGCCCATCGTCTGTGATCCAGACTAGACGTTTCTTTCTCGAATGTGGTTGATTCGATTGTTTATCCAGAAATTCCTCCGATTCTGCATTCGCGGATAAACTGGTTGTCGATAAATCACTTACACTAGACAACATCTTTCGTGAGCGACTCTCTGTGCTTTGGCCAGATGCTATCTGTATGATAAAGAGGAGTAGCAAAAACGCTACTGAGGTCATATTGCACAGCCTTGTTCTAGTCATTTTATCTGTAAAGAAAAAGAATGCGATAACGATTGAGAGAAAACCATGCAACTACAAACAATCAATTTTCTATAAAAATCAATAGACAATTCTGCACTTGAGACTGCAATTTCTTTTCATTTATCTATTTGGCATAATATGGCATGATGCTCCCCTTAAGGAGCTGTCGATATCATCGCAAGCAATGGATAGTTTGTATACACTAAAAGCGTGTACACTTCTACCAACAGCGGCGTAAGAACGTCGGTAATGGGATAAATCCGGTTATATAAGAGAAAGTTATAAAAATGTTGCGAGCGGCTTCTGCGAATAATTTTTTTTGTTTGCACAGAACGAAAAAAGGTTACAATAAGTCAGGGAATGCATATTACAGCAACAGTATTATGTAAAAATAAAGTATTATATTGCCTGATGAAATAGTGTTGGTAACGGAAGATTTAAATGTGACAGTTGAATAATGGATGAGCAGTTGTCAAAGTGAATATTTTAAATACCTAGCAATTTATTTAATTTTGAATACATCGGAATTTAGCGTGTGTCAAACTGACAGCCGTTTTATTGAACTTTTTTCGATAACTGACTGGCACATTCGAAAACTTAAGTCGACTAGATTAGTCTGGAGTAGATGTAACCTGAACGCAAAAACTAGATCGGTCGGTGATGTCAATTTTCCTATATCAGCCACATATGCGAACTGTTAACTTAGTACTCAGTTACGAATTTCTTGACTAGATTCGTCGACTATCCCTCCATAAACGTCAAATAAAACAGCTGTTTATGTGACCGGTCTTGACCATTCAAAATTGAGATAAGTCAGCCAGCTGTCAAACTTACTAAACAAGATACTTGAACATCCCCATTGCTAAATACTATTTGGCTTTCCATGCATATAATAATCTCGCTAAATTATAAGTAATTTTTACTGGAACGTTTGAAGGATCGGTTCGAATCCCGAAAAGAAACAAATTACATCTTAAGGTTTTTTTTTCCACTGCGCCACCTCACGCGAACGTCTGACAAACATCCGGAAGCAAAACTGTCATGAAAGAGCTTCTAGATCCCTCCCATTCGTCCCAAAAAATTGTAACCCCACACAAAACGAATGGTTGTGAGAAGCTAGGCCTTGGGTCCCACGGATCTGTCGCGCCAAAATATTTATTTATTTATGTTTGAAGGATAGATTTTGACACATCTTTACAAACTTCAAAATGTAACATATCGAGTCAAACTCCTTATCTATAGTATTTAATTAAATTATGCCACACGAGTAACCATATCTAACATTCACCTTAATTATTTTGTATAAGTCACAATTGACAATTTCGTCATTGGAAATTTAACCTGGACACTAAAATATAATGGTTAATATTGCTGAAAGCAGATATCTCCTGTCAATCAATTAAAACACTCGGCGCCATAAAAAATAAATAAAAGCAAAACTTTGAGTAAATTATTTCAAGAAAATTGTAAGTGCCACAATCAAAATGAGAAAGTTGCCTATGAAACCACATTACAGTTTTGCTTCAGCAAGGAACCCACAATGTTCTGTACACTTCAACTATCTATGTCTCATTTGCATGGAATTCTAATTTAACTTTCATACCACAGTCATACAGCCATCAAAGAATTTTTATCCACCAACTAACTATAACTTCTCATCGGATTCGACTTCAGATTTATCCAACCATGCCAATGCAGAGTGTGCGTAACTTTTAAAAGTCACCACCACCACCGGCAGCATACACAAACCACAACGAAGATGCGTTAAATGCTCACCTTGCGCTTGAGAATATTTGCGCCAAAAATGTCCATCATTATATCGCATGTCCAGTCTCCAGTCCAGAGTCCAGTGCGAGAGGATTTACCCATAAGATGACAGTAAACAAGTTATGGGTAATTGAGTATCATTTTGTAACAATGTGATGTCGCTAAAGGCATCACAAATCACGTTTATTAGCCGAACGTAACTATACCGTCTCTGTGTGACATATATATTTTGTAATAATTGAGTGAAAACTATGCAAGCCAATTCGTAGGAAAATTGCATGCAACAAATATTTAATTTGCATATGTCAAGGAGGCTGATGTGGATCGCTGGTGGGCTGAAACTTCCCCATACACAACGATATAGTGTAAGGATTGATTTTGCTTGTGCTATGCAAATTATGTCAATTACGGTGCGTACATCTATACATCCATCCGATGTTCAATTGATTGACTTTCAATTGGGACTTGGGTGGTGGCGATCTTCAAGTGATCACACAGAAGTTGATGGCTATCGGCTTGAAAGGATATTGGGTTGACATGTGTCAAAAATAAGCCACAAACTGACATGTTGCTCGAGCTGGAATGATTTCAAATAGTCAAAACACATAGACGTATGGTTTGAATTTAAAAACTTAGGAAATTATCGGCGGCTATATGTATACGTGAGTTCATTAGTGTTTTTGTCACATGCAACTTCTAGCAAAAATTTCATAAACTATGCTGTGGATTGATTTTTTCCACTAACATAATTTCTCAATTTCTGCTCGATAGTTAAGAGATAAATCATTTACGTCAGCTAAGACTTGTCAATAGTTTTTAATGAACATTTTCGATTTACTTCCTCTTTGCAAGAATAAAACTCAAACCCAATCGATTAAAATTATAAGTGTGATCGTATAGGCAAACATACAGAAAAATAAAGAATAAGAAAAGTAACGAGTAATTCGTATACCTACTTTAGGGTAAAACGGATACAGATGATGGAGAAACAGTTGAAATGAGCACCTAGTGCGAAAGTGTCACGCTTTATCCACAACCTTTTGGACATATTTTTTCTATCTAATTGTCAAATTTGATAATTAATACATGCCCGTAAAAAATCTCTGAACTTTTTGGAGTCAAGAAGGAAATTACTAGTTACTCGTTATTTTGATAATTTTTTTTATTTTTTCAATTTCTGAAGAGAACGTGTACAGACTTTAGGATATTTGTTGTATTCGATTTAAACTATAACCGCCGTATAAATAAACACTGAGCAGCGGCGAGTTAACGTTTTATTCATTTTAACTTAAAATTCCTATTAATAAACGTATGTCTGCTTTAATTGACATGAAATAATGAGCGGATAAATTAACTCGGCGTTTAAAAAGCTGATAACTTTTTAACACATATACATATACATAATCTTGATTTATTTTCACATTTGCATGCCAAAAGTGCAATTTTTGTTTAATACTTTTTTTTTGCAAATGTTTCTACATAAATTCGAGTGAACATTTTTAATAATTAAGTTAAAAAAATAGACTGGGAATAGAAAAAGTATGAAGAAGTCTCAATTGCTGCAAATTACATTGATGCGTTTTGGTAAGTTAAGATATTAAAACCATTTAACAAATCTTGCATTAAATAAGTTAACATTAAAAAGATAAATGAACAGAAAATGTCCCCAACTGTAAACGTCGAAAAGATACAAAAGGGTGACCGCCCCAATAGCAACGCCGCACAGAATTCAAATAATGGATAAATTAATTACCTCTGATGCTAGAGGCTAGAAGAGTAGAAACAGACTGCTGCAGCGGCACCCATCAGTGACAGTACATTTTACATTGAGGACTTGATGGTGTTAAAAGTGTATTACTTTTTTATTTATATTTAAAACTTCAACTCTATTTCGAAGGGAGTGTACGAGTATTAGCTTCGAGTGCCAAGGGAGCACTTTTTTAAGTAAGACTTTTATATCTGTGATTGATTCCAAAACTTTTTAAACTATTTCTCTTTGAAACTTTGGGGATTACAATACTTTAATCCTGTTCTGGAACTGCACTCGCTTTCGCTTAAAGATTAAGCAATTGCCGTAACTTGCGTTGACACAGAAAATCCTGGGTGTGACACCAGCTCGCCTTACTTATAATTATTCAGAAACTTTATTTCCCTTTCCACGCGAATCATATAAATGTTCACTTTTCAATCGTTAATTACAAATATTTACGAGCCTTTATTTATCCATCTCGCTCAACCAGCTATACAATCTTAAAAAAATAAGTTCATCGACTCCAACAACAAGAAGTGATCTTTGTTTTCTTCTTCATAACCCATCTTCCTCCAATCCTCCTGCACTTGTTTTTCTGTAAGTGGCTTCTTCATTTCAAATGCGATTGAACTTGTCTCGAACGTCTTCATTCAAGAAAATTCCACAACCAAACAAAACAAATGAACAGCAGAGAAGAACCGACCCACTTTTTGGCAAAAACCTGCGTATACCAATTACAAGAGAGACACATCCATACGAGGTAACCCATTTCGTGTATCCCTAAAGGGGATACACGCAGACGCAGAGAATTTACTTCGCTCCACTTTGCAGCACCAGGCGGAGATTAGATTCGGAGAAAGATCTTGTTTTCGGTTTCGATTTCTAATGCTTAGAGCAAATGGGTGATGCCTGGCAAGTTTTGCACGCACAAGCGTTGTCTGAGTCGCACTCGCGGACGTCAGACTGGTTGCGAAACTGGTTGTGACTGTCAATGTCGCCAGCCAAGAAGAAGAAAAATAAGATATCAGGAAGCAATTCTTCTTTGGACGAGTGTTTTGGGAGTGTTTCTTTTACCGAGCTGTCGAATTCGTGTCAATTGGTAGCTATGCGGTGACATTGAACACGCGCCTGTGTATATGTGTATAAATTGTAATTGATAGTGATTAAGTTGCTTTCAGACGGATAAGGATATGCAAAGCTTATTGATACCAGTTTCATAGTACCAGCGTTTTAATAACTGTATTTTGCTTTTTTTTAGTATGATCCATCTAGTACAATATGTCTGAATAGAAAGCATCCTAGATCAGTCAGTTGTTGCTTAGCATGTAAAAATGCAGATGCGATTAAAAGCTTTTGTCACAAAAACGTTAAAAATATGAAGATATCTATTGTAGAAAAAGCCAAAGTAACAAAAATCTGGACTAGATTTCCTCCTAAAGCAAAAACTAGATTAAAGTCTATTTTCCTATGTAAAAGGGACACAAATAGAGATGTGAACTGAGTTCCCAGCCGAGTTAATTTTGATCAGGTTTTCCGGTTTTACTTGCGATCAATCGAGGCCAATAAAAACTCAGACTTGCAGCCAGCTGGACAACTTAAGTAAACAATAGTTTTCAAAGCTATATTTCATGATGAGAGAAAATAAATTTGCTTTCCAACATATAAGCTTGCATACAAATACTTTTTTTACGGAAGCTTAATTGATTTCAGTTTTGCTCTGAGTTCTCACCCTTGTAATTTATAAATCCTGCATTAATTTGAAATCACTTCTACTACTAACTACTGTTTAATTAACACGATTGACATTGTTGACACTTAGCAACAAGAATCAAGTTTATTAAATATATATATTTGCAAACTAGCAGCAATATGACAAACGTAATGTCATATTACTAATTAAAAATCAAAGCCAATCAATATAAAATATTGTACTAGAAATCTTTAGCTCACAACCTTTAGTAGAAACTCACAAAAACTCACTGACCACACAACTCTAATTCCGCAAAGTGTCTTGTCACAACACCACCACTGCCGGTAATGATGGATTAAAGTAAACTGCGGCATTTGACTTCAGTTTCATTTAAAATACGAGTACCCCCTTTTTAATCACAATCTGGCATCGTTCCAATCTTTAACACTGAAAACTCAATGGCAGATTGACTAAAGATATTATACGCGTTCGTTAATGATTTTCCCATCCATTCTAAGCAATTGACATTTTTCTATACGCACGTAGCTAGTAATTTCTCTTGCTGCTGTCACTTGTTGTTCCTAATCGTTCAATCAAGGTTTTTTACAGTAGTTAACATCTGCCTGGACGTGCTAGGATGCCATGTCTTATATCTGAACCTCGTTATGCTTCCTAGTGAAAGTGAGCTCTGAACATTCGTTTTCAATGAAATTCTAATTGCTCCCCTGTATGTAGATTGTGTAAGAATACTAATAGACTTACCTAGTAAAAAATAAAACCACTCCGAATGGAGCATTGGAAGCATAAATTGCACTTAGAACCAATTCCGGTAAGAAAATTTAAGCTCTTCTAATTGGCTGAACGAAACATTTGTACCACTCTACTCTTATTCGGAAAGAATAATAATTGCGTAGTAGAAGGAAAGAATATTTAATAATTTTGACATTCGGCTTTACTCTATTCGCGTAGGTTCGTGATAGGAAATACATGCGTGAAGTGAGCCATTTGATTTTATCAAATAAGTGCGATTGTATTAGCGATAAATAGAAATTCTGACATTTCGTTACTTTTTTCAAAATGAACTTCGATGTCGTTTTATGTCGTTTTTTCGAACGATCTGTCTATTTGAAAGATGTCTCGATTTCTGTGACATAATCTCACAACCCATATTTTCGGTAGACGTCAAGAGGCAACGCACTGAGGCCATCACAAGATCTGTCATTGGGCACATTCAAAAACTTAGTTATTTTAAGTGGACTAGATTGGTTTGCAATAGATATAACCTGAAGCCACATACGCGAACTGTCAACATAGTACTCAGTCACGAATTTCTTGACTAGATTCGTCGGCTACCCCTCCATAAACTTCAACTGCCCATGTGACCGATCTAGGCCAATCGAAATTGAAATTCATTAAGTCAGTCAGCTGTCAGACTTACTAAACTAGATACAACAAGAGAATAAAAAGTAACTATAACTACGAAAGGCGAAGAATTTTCATCATAGGTAAAAACTGCGTAAACTAACTGCGTAAAGAACCTCTAGGACGTGAGCGGACACGATAATAGACAATTCGAAGGTAGTTCAGGACTGCCGATCGTTTCTTTCAGTGAAGGCAGAACCATTTAACATTCACCTCTGTGTGGTACTGGAGCATAGGAACATTTCAGGGACTTGAATAACTGATAAACTCGTCAAACGTGGAACAACTATACACATATAACTAAATAAAATGCAAATATGTATAACAAACGGTTTGCAAATCAAATAACCAAACATTTAAGCTTAATCCATACAAATCACAGAGCACAAAAAAAAGAATAATGTCGTTTTCCATTGGTTTCACTCGGGGATTCACACATTCTTAAATCCAACGGAACAAGAAAACTGCTTCTGGTTGATTGCAGAAATGTATTGGTGAAATGCCAAAAAAAATCTACGGATGCCGTCAGCTGACTTGTATAAAATACACAAATTACACTTGTGTTAGTGCTTCTTGAGTGGATTCTGACTTCAAATCGAGAAGCGAGTTTTTCTTCTCAGAATCACCAGAAGACTCAAACCGAAGCCAAAGGAACGGTTTCAGAACTGATTTTTTCGATTCCGGACTCTTCCGGACGCTTCTTTTTGCCCAATGGAAAACGACATAAGTTGCTTTAATAGATTAAGAAAAAGCAAAGTATAAAAATGTCGAAACATGCAATAAAATGTCACTCACTTTATTTGTTAATTACATATTGGATAATTGTAACCCATTATACAAAGTTTTATCACTTTTAATCAGTTTCAACTTTAAATTATCATAGATTGCAAACTTAAATTCATTAACATAATAATTGCATTTAAAAGAACAACTCTTAAAAAAATAAATAAATAAATATTTTGGCGCGACAGGTCTATGGGACCCAAGGCCTAGCTTCTCGCAACCATTCGTTTTGTGTGGGTTTTCAATTTTTGGGACGAATGGAAGGGATCTACAATTTTACGCCGAGTCCAAACAGCTAATTGAGAAGCTCATTCATGACAGTTTTACTCTCGGATGTTTGTCAGACGTTCGCGAGAGGTGGCGCAGTGGAAAAAAACCTTAAGATGTAATTTGGCCCTCTCGGGATTCGAACCTGAGCCCCTCGCTTTAGTAGCCCAACACACTACCACTAAGCCACTGCGCCGAACAACTCTTAAGATGTCTTTTTTGGGGTAAAGCTTAGCAATAATGTTTCCTGTCACGTTCAAGAAACCTGCAATAGCGAATTCTTGTTTGCGCTTGCAATTCTGAGAAAATGTCGAACAGCAAAGAAATAAGACGTCAAACGACTGCTGCAAATGTCGCGAGACTCCATTAATCTTGACGTGAATCTCCTCTTTTAGTGTCGACTGAAGACACGTTCATCTATTGAACTAATTGTTTCTAATTTGCTTTAATTTTTTATGAGTTTAAATGACATTTACATGGTGATGAGTTATCTCCATCATAATGACGTACATATAACACTTAAACACATTCTCGGTATTTCCCGGATTTTATCCATCGGGAACAGCATCTTTCAGCAATAGTTAACAAACCAACATTCACATCTTAATCATACAATTCCACTTAAACGTGCTCAATTTATAAATAAAGGTACATTCCCTACACTTGTCAATGACTGTTCTATGGCGTCCTCCTATCTTTGAAGCTTAATCAATTGGGAAAATTGTTAAAAGCATCATGTCGTCGATGTTGATAACAAGCAATTCACTTTTGCAGAATCCTCTGGAGTTTAAGTCACATACTCGTTCACATGTCACTCATACATTGGCACTAGTGCCAAGAATCATGACGTGAATCACTAATAAGCCATGCGGTTATACTTTAAGTACACTTTCGATTGCATTGGATCGGGCCGATTTAATCAAAAGAAAGTCCACCAGCACACACTACCTATATGTGGAATAAAATTAACGATTTGCATTCCAGAGAGGAACTCCGACTGGAGAAGCAGTGGCCTATTGACTGGCGTCAATATTGTTGATTACTTGCCAAATTTGGTTGTTAGATAATTTGGCATATCTAATGGAGTAGAAAGTAAAATGCAATTGAAGCAATCAGCCGATTATTTGAATTTTAATTGATTTTCTTGTTTGAATTGGTAGGAATTATAAAAAGGTAGGTGTCGCCTGTCGCCCAACTCTCGTTAATGGCTTTATAAATTATGCTGAAAGTACTTTTTGCCAATTCGCTATACGAAGATACAAGTGCACGTGATTAAAATCTGTTTCAAAGATAAAAACACAAAGCATTTAATTTCAAATGCATTTGCTTTAGATTGACCGGTTAGTGAATTGTACAGTAAATGTCATAATCATAACCCTTAACACTCAAGTTGAGAAGATGAACTTATACGAACTCCCAAAGCAAGATAATAAAAGTATTACATATGATTGCCATTAAAATGAAAGCGATTATCGTGTTTTTATTAAGTGACATATGCCAAGAGCAATGTACCGAAATGTATGGAACTTATTGGACGGGGATTTGGCAAATTGTTGCCATTGTCGCCGCGCCTTATTCACAAGTAATTTTCTACAAACAATTCCTAGTGCCTATCTCTTATTTGGTTCATGATTTGTGGTTAGCAGAGTATATTTCCTTATTTTGGTCTGGTGTTTATGACGATGACACATCTATATGATGTTTGGTAAGCTTCTTTAAATGTCAGCTGTCAAAAGCTATCAAAAAGCTGACATTTTTATTTTATCACAAAGGCATTAAGAAGCTTACCCTTTTTTCAGAATTGATTTCAGTCTGAACGTTAACAATAAAGCTGAAATAAGTTCAGGAAATGGAAAAATAAACGTGAACTTGATCCAGGGATTTCAGCTATAGAATTAGTCGTGTTCCTTGCGGCACCGTTTTCAACTGACAGATGGATATCAATCATACTCCAGCTTTTGAAAGGTAACGGATAAGCAACATATGAAGAGATAGTCCGTTGATAGTCAGTTTTTTCTTAATTAAGATAACGCGCACTTGGTCGTTGAGTAAATTGTGATAGAGCACAGAATCATTGGTAAACATTTTTAAAAAGTCAAAAAGAGTTCAATCACAAAGCATTGGAGACGTACAAAAGCATAAACGATTATGTCGTATGGTTGACCTAGTCAACGCGACGTTACATGAAAATCTAGTATTTCAGGAGAAATCTAGTCCAGACAAATCAAGTCGACTTAAGATGACTAGTATTTTCGAATGTCCCACTCTGCCTTTGTTAATGGAATTATTCGGCAAACAATATAGCAGCCGTTCGGATTTCCAATAAAGTAAGACTGACTTTAGTAAGTCTGACAGCTGACTGACTTCATGTGTTTGAGTTTTTATTGGCCTACATTGGTCACGTGATTAGTTTTTGGAGTTGACGTTTATGGAGGGGTAGCTGACAAATCTAGTCCAGAAAATCCTGCCTGCGTACTCAGTTGACATTTTAAAGTGTCAAAATTCAAAAATAAACCACACGTTTACAACAAGAACTAAACCTACTTATTAAGTTGACGTTTTACACAAACTTGGTATCCGAGCGTCCCCTTTGTCTCTTGTGTTTGAAATAGATTGACTTTTCAAATACCGTAATCTTAATATAACAAAGCGCATCCAAATTTGAAAAATGTGTATAAGTGCATCCAAAGTTTCAAAATTCAACGACGTATCGCAAGTAACTGAACAATAATTCCTATTGAAGCTAACAATAAACAACTTGGAACCGAAGACTATTCTTTGCGTTGATTTTACGTATTAGCTGGCGTCCTAACTTCAAACAATCAACATTTTACTTAAAGAACTCACACAGGACGCAATAACAGAACCTCAACTACCCCAGCCGCATCATACAAATCTGCTCCTTTCTAATTTATAAAAAAAGTGTCAGTTATAGTCGTTTATGTAAAAAAAACGAGTATTCCAAGCAGTCAGAAAATGCTTTAGACACTTATTTCCACAGCATTGCCATCGAATAAGCTATTTTAAAATTTATTCGAGCATTCGAAAGAAGTTGAATTGACTTGACAGCAGCAGTTCATTTCGATACCTTTCTAATGATGTGTTCGTGACATTGCTAGCAAAATTCACTCACTCTCAGCCAGAGGAAAATGGGAGAAGGTTGAATCAAATTAAGAGACGAAGCACCCATCAAAATGTACTAGTTTATACTAAACCACAAAGGTTACTCTGAACTGTTTTATTGAACTTATTTTTGTTTTGCTTAAGAGATAAAACAGTCCTAATAAAAAATTTAAGGGTTTTAAATATAATTTTCGCATCAGGATCTGTGAAAATCATCATATTTGTTATTTTAATTTAATTTTTTTGTTCAATCTGTTCAAATTTAAAGCTGTTCAAATGTTTAATTGCTAATCAGGGCTTCCGTTTAATGATTTCACTGCGAAGTACAATGTGAGTACAAAATTAACATTATTTTAAGTAAGAATTAACAAACAGTCTTCAAATTGCTAATAATGTAAATAAGACACCCGTGTGTAAATTTGGGTTACTAATTATCCTTGGGCAATTTTCTGACACTATCGTGGTAAATAACGAATTTTCAGCTGTCAAAAACAAGATCCTGCTTTGTGATGTGTTACTCTATCAGCTTATTTAATTTCCAAGATTTGCAAGAGCTTGTTCTACGCGAATGTAACAAAATCAGTTCCAAACATTCTTGGAGGTATCCCGAAAAAATTGTGCAAGTAGTACTTTCGGCAGCGAATTATTATCCCAACGGGAAGTTTAATTCTTATTTGCAGCGCATATTTTAAATACATTTTTATCCACTGGTCTCTCTCTCTCTTTGTTAGATAATTTATCCCTACCACCGACAGTCTTTTACACTTCCCAAACATTAACTTGACATCGTTTAGTGTATATTGACAGTGGCATTCTTTAAATCGTCCTTAATTCACTCACTAAAACTGACACGTATATAAAACTGTTTATAATAAATAGTTCGAGTTCGAAACGAACAAAACAATTTTTATTTGCAACTGTTCATCCTACTGACAGTCTGACAATAACAAGTCCTAAACGCGGCATTGGCATGTTGATATCAGATTCTCACTCTGCAGCATTGCTGGATCACAACAAATACCGTTTTAATTGGCTCCCCGTGCTAGTACTCTAGAATAAGAAGAATTCCTGCCTTCCAGCAAGAAAAAGGTTAAGTAATCCTTATCCTTATCTCATCGCATTTCCGCAGAACCTGATCTATAAGGCTTGTCGTCAACTGGTGCTATTAGATCACAATGCACAGGCACACGAAATACCAACAAGAGTACAGTCTGAGCAACTTACATTGTTCAACTCAGCATGCATCCAACGTTCCAGTTTAAAGTCCGTTGCACGTAACCAGTCCAGAAAAGTTAATCCAGTGTTTGGTTGTTTTATTATTTTTCTAACCGTCTAAGAGCTGAGCACAAGACACGATCACTATCATTCCCGAGCAAAACAAATAAAACTGACAGATTTTAAGGCATCGCTATAACCGAAATATCACTGACAACACGTTCTCGGAAATAACTTTTATATTAAAAATTGCAATTCGCGCGGATTAAGAACACACGACCGACCTTGCACACGATCAACGATCAACTAAATCAATAGAAGCCAACATACAATGTTATTATGCCGTGGCTATGATCGGGTTTTGGCTAAAACCTAAACACAGACAGTTAGCGGACGTTGGGAAACTCGAATTGTGCTGAGGATTGCTGGTGCGGTTTCTAATATCTTCTTCTGGTACTTGCGCTTGACCAACATGTGGCTATGGAGCAGTGGGCTTCCGGGCAAGCAGCACGGACGCTAACTATGAGATAATCGTCGAGTGACAGGGGGAGTGGAACATTATGGGTAATGCAAAGTCCTTTACAGCTGGTTTCTTGAGGTACGCCGAGTGGGTAAAATATTTTGAATTTCAAGCACGTACGTCCACGAGGAAATAGGACTTTTGACTGACAGCAAGGTATAAGTCGGAAGTATAAGTTGTCATTAACAATATACTGACGGTACCGTTGGCCAGAATTCATAAGTAAAGCATTGATGCGACTTTCGTTGAATTATTAATTGGGACGAGCAATTTTTTCAATTGCCGCGTCATACATACTGTGCGAAGAGAAGAAATGGAACCGCACGTAGAATGGATTTTGAAATAAATGTGTGTGTTTTTTTTTTTGGTTCGGAATGGGTGGCGTATGCGTACTTTTTTGAATTATTGTTTATGAAAGTGAAATTGTTGATGGGTAAATTGTGTTAATGGAATGGAGGTATCGTCGAGGTAGGTAATTGGGAGTGACTGCATGTTGCTGCGTACAAAGGGCAAGGGCTGGAATTTGTGGAATTTTTGGGGGACAATTTTGATCGCCGTCTTGATAAATTCATTTTCTAATAACAAACGATCAGACTGCGCCATCTAGTAGAAATTTATGAGTAACAACCAATGGATGTGTGATCCTGATCCGAAGTTGTAAACGTTTTGAAATCAGTACTTGAATTTTATTTCCAGTTTGTTAGTTTGGCGTCTGGAGGTAGGCGAAGAAGGCATTCTCATTTCACCGAAAGTCTCTCGAAGGAAGTTGTTCACGATACGGCCCAGACTAATATTATTTTCCCAACACCTATATTTAAGACATAATTTAAAAAAAAAAAAAGTGGCAATTGATGTAGATAATAGGTGCATATAGAACCTTAAGCCTAGATCGCTAGCGTCTGACAAACATACAAAAGAAGATATAAAGTCCTGAGAAAGCTTTTCAACTGAGACGTTCAGCCTCGGCATAGAATTGTAGGATACCCTCGAATATTTGTCTGACATTCGCAGGAAGTGACACGGAGAATGATGTTATTTGTGTTTTTTCGGTGATCGAACTTGAAACGACTCGTTCAGTATTGCAGCGCACTAACCGTTGAGCCACTGAGCTGACTTAACTTGACTGCAAATAGCGTATCATTCTGGAGGCATGAGCTGGTCTAAATAACTTCCGTTTTCTGTCAAGTATGAATCTCTCTCGGAAACTCTCTTTTTCTAAAACGAACGAACTGTCATAGATCAGTTTCATTTATATAGTATAGGAAGAGTGAAAAAGTATAAAGTGCCTGCGTAAAAATTAGCTGCTAAGTCGACGAGTGACAGCAGCCATATTAGCCGATGCAATGTATGTCAAACAATTTTCTGCACATCCGTTCTTCATTCTGCGCTGCATTAAAAATGTCTGCACATGTGTTTTGGGCATTAATGGCATGAATGCAGGACTTGTGCTTTAAAAACTTTTCCAGAGACAAAAAGCTCGAAAGAGTACCAATATCCTTCTCTTGGAACAATAAAATGATAGATAAAATTACACAATTAAAATTTATTCATTCGATTAAAAACACTTGTCATTTAACGATTTCTAACTTTAAATTGTAACGTTCATTTCACTCATTCACAATGACTGCAGTAAATTTGGAACTATCGAATACTCGAACCGATTGTATTCAGGATAGTAATTTCCAACATCTGTATGTTGCCTCCTCTGCTCATTTGACATTTCCCTTTCGACCGCAAAAAGAAATCAACAACAAAGTGACAGTTGTGATGATTTTTTTACTTTTGTTTTGCCACCACAATCAACTTGTATGCGTATTCGGAATTCATATTCGGAGCACTTCTTTTATCATCAAATCAGCAGCAGCAGTACTGTGTGTAGTAGAATCATCGACAATCAGCAGATATAAAAAAAACGAAAAATAAATTCCCCATTTCGTTTCCGCACAACAGCTCTAATTAGATATCAATAAAATTCTGTGCGCTGGCTCCACTTGTAATCAATTGACCAAACATTGTGACCAGTGAGGTCACCCAGAAGCACACCCCAAATCCATTTAAAGAGGGCAAGTATTCGTCTCGTGGAATAGTGATTTTTATAAGGAAATACGTGGCGAAACCTTAAGGATTCCCAGCTCATTTCCCCCAAGCCATGGACGATAATAGTTCCACGGCAACTAATAGCAACGCCATTGTTAATACATTCGATGGCAACAATTCGACCGGTGAAGATTCTGATCAGGAGTTCCTCGACAACACAGTAGAACTGCGAGGCTACCTAAGCAAATGGACAAACTATATTTATGGCTGGCAACCGAGATATATTGTGCTGAAGGATGGGACGCTATCTTACTACAAAAGTGAAACGGATAGTGATTTCGGGTGTCGTGGTGCGATAAGCCTCAGCAAGGCCAACATCAAGGTGCGTTTATTTTCTGAATATTTTCACATTTTGATATTTGTTGTCATAAAACGAGAAAACATTTGACAAAAAGTGATAGCAACAAATTCCTAATACACTTCACTTTGTAGTTTTCGATGCCTCTAGAAATTGCAATTAAACGGATGTGGTTTAATTGAACCTTTAATCAATTCAGTGACCCCAGCGGGGGTATCTCACTCGAGACGGCTGAGCAATGGAATCTGAAGTGTGTATTTGTAGCCAGCAAGTTAAGATGCGGAGCAAAGTCTAATTGAAACCGCAAAGGTTTATTGAAATGTAAATAAGATTGTGAGGCTTGCAAATTCTCGGAGAAATTGGCAAAATTTCAGAAACCAGACTGTTACTGTAGAGTGGAAACGGATACAATTGGTTAGTTGAGGTTGAGTAGGTGGTGAAGTAATTTAACATTTGGAGAGGGATCGCAATGATGACCGTAAAAATTTGCTGATTATCCTTATTAGAATGGCGGCAATTTTGACACGGAAAACCACAGCAGATAGGGTCCATTCACGTCATTCAAAAAGGAGCACGCTACAGGCTTTGCCATTGATAAGCTGATCTTTTTCTTTTGTTATTTTAGTCGCATACTGTTGCATTCATCCAATAATTTTTTATCGTGGTGGATTTATTGAGAACTACCTTCTAACTATTTAGGTGATGCCTATGACTCTTTAATAAATTTGTCTAATAGTACAGCTTTTTGAAACTCAGTTGCTTGGTTCACTTGGAATTATGGTCGGAAACTTAAAGAAGAGTAATATTGAACCTTATTTTCCTTTAGGTTAGAACTCCTCTCCTGGAGACATTTTTTCAGTGGAATAGTACTTCCAATAGTTTAAGTGTTAAAACATAGATAAAAGTATTTACAAAAGTAAGGTTATTTCCATGTTTGCACTGCTCGAGTTTCGGAAAGTTTGAAGTTGAATTCAGCACTCCGAAATTATCTATCCAAAACTAAACCACAATAAGGTTGCAATTATATTGCGCTTTTTAATCAATCAATGTTCCCATTATAGACCTACGAATCAGATGAATTACGTTTCGATGTTATGGTCAACAACTACAACAATTGGTGCCTTCGTGCAGAAACTCCAGACGATCGAATGCATTGGGTTGAAGTTCTGCAGCTGTACAAAGAGGAATCTGCCAGCACGGATACAACATCTTTGCGACGTCATGGAAGTACCATGTCATTGCAATCAAATACACTATCTGCCGCCAGTGGTAGCAGTCTGAAGAAAACGCAGCGCAATCTGAAAGAAAAAGTCGGGGAGATTGAAACCTTTAAAGATATTTTGTTTGGACAAATTGAAACGCTACAGAGGTACGTACACATCAGTCAACAACTACTGTTTGATGCACAAATGTTTTATAAAAAAAAAACATATTTTTTTAGGTACTTTGATGCCTGCGCAGATATAAACAAAGGAACGGGGAAGCCTTTGGACCTAGGCGATGGTTTGAAACCAATTGATTTTAAGGTTATTTCTGAGAATATGATTGACACTAAGGAAAGTGAAAATGATCTAGGTATTTTGCTTGTTATTAGGGTGAATCGATCACATTTCGTGCCACAACAGCTGGGGTAATAACCACACTTCAACACTGCCTTGAGATAATTGCCGAACGCGATGAGTCGTGGAGGAAAAAATTAGAAAAGGAGACTGAAAAACGCCGCAAAACTGATGATCTGAACAGGTGAGTGGAACGACAGAGTGAAAGAGAATTAATATTTGAAAAATGAATTTTTTTATTGCAGAAAGTACAAAGAGGAAGTCGAAAAACTGAAGAATATCTCATATCCAGGACCAGATTTTGAGGTGAGTTGTAGCTAGGGATCACTGTGATTGTAGAAAGATTCTTCAGAGTTTTTGAGACAAACGTTCAGTTTCGTAATTGAAAAACTATGCGAATAAGTAATGCAGAAGGCATATATTGTGGATGCCGTAAAGAAATCCGATATTGGCTTTACAATCATTTCTAAGTCGGTTTCCTGATGTCACAAGCTAAAACTCTTCGAACTCAACATTCGCATGTGTTGTAAGCATTGAATCCCCACCTGGCATTCAATTGGAGTTCTAGATATATTCGCAGAAAGCCTCTTAAATATGTGACTGAACGACAGATTTCTAGATTTGTTTCAGAAAGATGACATCGAACGATAATTAGCTCCATGCGATCTCGCTATAAAAACTTAATCTCACCAGACCATATGACCTCAAATTTTGTTTTATTGTGCACATAAACACAGCTTAGATCATCACACACGCCAAGATGTTCATCAAATTGAACAAACTTATTAAACAAATAGCGACGTTTTAAGTACCTGAATCTGTTAACTCAGTTGCGAAGTTTAGCTCACGAGATTCTTTCAATTATTTCACTCCATCACATAACTTATATCCAAGCACAGTGCTCCCAGTCTAAATATAATCAAGATTTCCACAATCTCTTCATATCATTTAGGTATACCAGTTAATCTCTGGCACAGGTGTCGGTTTCTTCTCAGTCTGTTATCTTTCTCAACTGATAACCGTTAAAAAGGCTTACTTACTTACTTAGGTGGCGCTACAGTCCGGGGTGGACCTGGGCCTCAACCAGTACGCCTCTCCAGTTAGCTCGGTCTTTGGCTAACTGCCTCCAGTTGCGCACTCCAAGTTGGTTGAGGTCCCCTTCCACTTGTGCGCGCCACCTTAGGCGAGGTCTTCCTCTGCTGCGTTGTCCCTCTGGGTTGGAGTCGAAGACTCTTCGGGCCGGAGCACTGTTGTCCATACGCTCTACATGTCCTAGCCATCTCAGACGGCTGATCCGCACTTTTCTGACAAGGTCGATGTCGCTGTACAGCTCGTAGAGTTCGCTGTTATATCTCCTTCTCCAAATCCCATCAACGCAAATGGGACCAAAGATCACACGAAGAATTTTTCGTTCAAAACGTCCAAGGATATCCTCATCCGCCTTCGATAATGTCCATGCTTCTGCACCATACAGCAGGACTGGGATGATAAGGGTCTTATATAGAATCTCCTTGGTGTTTCTTGACAAGGCCTTACTTCTTAATTGCCTTCTTAGGCCAAAGAAACAGCGATTGGCAAGTGTAATTCTTCGCTTGATCTCTGCTGTGATGTCATTTACAGAGTTTATAGCGGAACCGAGGTAGATAAAGTCCCTAACTACCTCAAAGTTATAGCTGTCTATCGTGACGTTCTGTCCGACTCGTCGATGTTGTGTGTCCCTTCTTGTTGACAGCATATACTTGGTTTTGCCCTCGTTAACCGCTAAACCCATTTTTGCCGCTTCTGTTTCTATACATGCAAACGCACCAGTGACAGCTCGCTGTGTTCTACCAATTATGTCAATGTCATCTGCGTATGCAAGTAATTGTACAGACTTGTGAAAAATTGTGCCTCTGGTGTTGGCTTGCGAGTTTCGCACAATTTTCTCAAGAATGATGTTGAAAAAGTCACATGACAGCGCGTCACCTTGTCTAAATCCTTTTTTGACATCAAAGGTCTCGGTGAGATTGTTTCCGACCTTAATGGAGCAGCGAGAATTCTCCATTGTCATTCTGCACAATCTGACGAGTTTGGCAGGGATGCCAAAACTAGACATGGCTCTGTATAGCTCGTCTCTATAAATGCTGTCATATGCGGCCTTAAAATCGATGAACAGATGGTGGGTATCGATTTGGACTTCTTGGGTTTTCTCCAGGATCTGCCGTAGTGTGAATATTTGGTCGGTTGTGGACTTACCGGGCCTAAAACCGCACTGATAGGGTCCAATCAGTTCGTTGACGTATGGCTTCAGGCGCTCACACAGTATGGCAGACAGGATCTTGTATGCGATGTTGAGAAGACTGATACCTCTGTAGTTGGCGCAGTTTAGAGGGTCTCCTTTCTTGTGAACCGGACAAACGATGCTGAGGTTCCATTCATCAGGCATACTTTCTTCCGACCAAATCTTAGAGATGAGTTGGTGTATGCTCTCTACCATGTCATCTCCCGCTGCTTTAAATAGCTCGGCTGGTAGGCCGTCTGGTCCAGCAGCCTTTAAAAAGGCTATCAATGTCTAAATTTATTCTTTCAGTTGATATCTTCAAAATAACAAATAAACATGCTCCTAAGTTGAAGCCATTCCAAAATTGGCGTTAAAATTGTTTTAGCATCTAAATGCTTACTCATAGTTTCCCACACTTGGGTTGTTTGTTACTGTTTTAATCAGGGGATGATTCACCGCAAAAGTGCGGGTAGGCGCTTTGTTTGTTTATCAAGTAATCACTCCGAAACTTTTTGTGTAACATGCACTGAATCGATGAGTATACTATATTACTATACCTACTCGAGTATTTATTGCTATTTCTTGTTATCATAGGTTCGATAACGAGGTGCGTCATTTTTACAATGTTAAGGCTTTCACCAATGGTGGTTCCACTTAAGTTAAATGGAATTCCATCTAATGTCTCGTGCAAAGGTCATGTGACAATTTTCTTGTTGATATCAAAATATTTGCGATGTGGTTTCTTAATTGACGGTGGTTTGATTTGAATTGTTTGACTCTGCACGAACGTAAATGGTTGTTTTTCTTTTGGATGATTGAAATTCTTTGCATAAAGTGGATATATTATTGTTTCATTTGATTGTTTCACAAGGCTAACCCTATATATTGTCAGATCTTAAAAATCGGAAAGCGTTTTGCTTTCAAATGGTTGTCGGGACTCGGCTTTTATAGTATTTTTTACTTGAGTACTTTTATCCATTTCGTTGACGAATTCAGCTCACAGATATTTCGAATACTTATCTCAGTTCAAACTATTCACAGACACGGGACCTAACAATGAACTATAGTTCTATGAAATGTCTTAAATGAAGGGTCGGTTAGCGTAAAATTTATTTTTTGTCTTTCATATGGCAGTTATATGGATAACAAAAAAGTACTTCCGATGACCTCTGTTAATTGTCCATAAATGCGACATTTATTTATAGAAGATAACGTGATTTGCAATCTGTTTATTGGTCATGATTGTTTGTTGATAGCATAATAAAGGATTGTGCTCGTTTCTTGCAAGACCGACAATGTTTGCATTTTCTTCAATCGTCGAAGCTCCAATCAGGAAAGGGTTCTAAGCATAAGTCGAACTCTTAAATGGGTGGTGGCTTTATCTACTGGACATGGTAATTTCGGGTAGAACTTAAGGAAGATGGACCTTGGAGAAGATGATACCTGTAAACTATGCCTGGAAGAATCTGAGACAGCGCCGCATATACTGTGCCAATGTCCGGCGTTGGCTGGCAGAAGAATGAGGAACTTGGGACATTATTGGGTCGAGACCCAGTCGATGAAAGAGATCTCCCATAAACAGATGCTAGCGTTAACACTAGGAATCGAGCCCAGGGAAGAATCCTATAGAAATACAGAGTCTCTCTAGGTAAGTTTTATAGTGGTAGAGAGACGAAAAGAGACCCGACTTTGGTGGTGTGATTCGATTATCTCTTGAAATCTATATATATATGAGAAAAAACTCACTTATGTACTGTGATTGTAAATATTTCTAGTCCTAAAAATTGTTGCCAGCAGTGCGATATTAAACGACAGAGATTATTTTGTTTTTAAAAGATAATTGATTTTTAGACATATCGCCTGTGCCGAAGGTTGCACGCTGCGAACAAAATAGAAGATATAGAAAATATATATTATATTTAATCGTCGTAAAAGCTGATATGACGGAGCACTTGAAGGCACTTTCTGCAAACTCTACGAGTTTCTTCTTTTGGGCGGTTTGCAAAGTCGCCTTAATTTGAATTTAAGAAGATCGAATGCTTTACCTTCGGTTAAAATATCGACAACAGCACCGTTATTGGTATCATGACTAAATGGCTACTTTATTACTACGACTTTGCTAAGATTTGAAGGCCTGCAGACAATGAATTTTGAAAACATGAATTTTGTTTGCGTGATGCGGCATTCGTTCTTCAGTTGTGGAAATTTGTATCCGATCATAGGCGTGTTGAACTATTTTTTTGACACACAGACAATTAATTAAGGTTATGTTAAGTTAAGCAAAAACTATTAATTACCACGAAATAATTTCCATCTAAAATATTGCCCAAATAAAAGTGTGAAACAATTGCTGCTTTTTTCACGAACATTCTGTATAACGTGCCTACTTTTCGCATCCATATTTGTTAGTTTTTACTGCGCAACCATTCATAAACAAAATCAAAAATTCTCAATGCTTAGATTGTTTGATAAGAATAATGTGCTTACAAAATATTTAGCAAATGCTTTGAGTTGAGTCAGGGAAATAGCAGACTCGGAATTTTCGTAGCAATTGCTTTGGGCACGTTTTATTCATACCGATCTGAGTAAAAGATCAATGTCGAAAGTTGTAGTTAACTAAAATCAGTTTTTATTTATACAAAAGTTGGCAAATAAATGCTTCGATTTTGACATTTTCTTTGAGTAAAAATTAATGCCACCCAATGGCAATCAAATATTTTCAAATATGGAGGCAGTCGCCTGTAAAAGTTAGATTTTCGAGATTAATGGCGTTTTCCATTGGGCAAAAAGAATCGTCTGGGAGGGTCCAGAATCGAAAAAAAATAACTTCTGAAACCGTTTCATTGGCACAAAAAATACTCTTCTGTTGATTCTGAGAAGAAAAATTCGCTTCACGATTTAAGCACTCACACATGTTTAATTTATGTATTTTTATACAAGCTCACAGCAGCCGCAGGCACGTAGCCAGGGGGGGGCTTGAGGGGGCTTCAATTTACGAATTTAAAGAAAATAAATATTTTCCAACTTTGTCAACAAATTACAATATATTTCATATAAAGAAGGTACCAAGAGAGCAAATTTAAAACCAATAAAAAAACTCCTTTTACCTCCTCCTCCTCCTTTTCTTCTATAACAAGTGAGAAGTTAGGTAGAATGCTTTACAAAAAGCGCGCGCTTTTTAACATTTTCCAAACCTTTTTTTTATTTACTGTCAGAATTTTGTAAAGCAGAATTTTAAAAAGCAGAATTTTGAAAGCAGAATTTTGCAAAATAGAATTTTGAAAGCAGAATTTTGAAAAAATAATTTTGACCTCACCAGAATTTCGACCCCAACCCCCAAAAAAAATTAGGACGTCTTCTGCTTTGAAAAAAAAAATTGTGTAAAAAAATAATTTAAGTAAATTAAGTTCGTTTAAGTATATACGAATTAAAAACTAATAAAAATCAAAAAATTGGAATGTACCTATATAGTTTTTTGTTTAAAGAATTCCTCGTAAGATTTGGAAGCAAGCCCCCCCCGGAAACAAAATCCTGGCTACGGCCCTGAGCAGCCGTAGATTAGTTTTTGGCATTTCACCAATACATTTCTGGATTCAACCAAAAGCAGTTACCTTGTTCCATTCAGATGACTGAATCCCCGAGTGAAACCAAATATAAATGTGCACATGGCAATATAAAGCATATGACTTCTCTTATAAACTGTCAAAAATTAAGCTGCGAACTGTACAAAGTCCAAGAATAATGGGTACATTCAAAAACTTAGTTGTCTTAAGTCGACTAGATTGGTCGGGAGTAGATGTAACCTGAACGCAAAAACTAGATTGGTCGGGAACGTCACTTTTCCTACGTCAGCCACATATGCGAACTGTCAACTTAGTACTCAGTCGCGAATTTCTTGACTAGATTCGTCGGCTACCCCTCCATAAACGTCAACTGACACAGCTGCCCATGTGACCGATCAAGGCCAATCAAAACTGAGATACATCAAGTCAGTTAGTTGTCAGACTAGATATTTGAATGTCCCCAATCTAAAGAATTCCCTTTCGTGCTCAGGGTCCGATTACTCCTAATGGCGTTTGTTCAAACTTATCTGTCAAAATGAAGTAAGTTCAAGTGTGAATGAAAATGAGACCACTTTGGCAAAATGTGTGTTTTCAGAACAGATCAGTGGTAGTGATAGTGAGCTAAATTTGCAAAAAATATTGCTTAACCTAAGAAGAACACACGACAAAAATATTCAAAATTAACTTTCAGAACAATTCTCTTCATTTCAGCGAAATGTCAGTGCAAATTTTCACTGTTTCGCAGCACTTCTTCCAACATTTCCCTTTTTCAAGCATTAAAAATTTGAGTTTGTCTAAACGAACAAACCTTTTAAATTATTCATATCGTCACTTTATTCGCTGATAAGAGTGCGAATAAAGTGACACGTGACAGGTGTAAAATATTTTGAAACATCAATGCAAGATTTACCTAGTTGCGAAAGTTGCAGAGACACAGTGGATGGGTTCTTTTTCCTCTAGGAAGAGACGATTTTTAAGTTAAATTTATAAAAGGATTTAGCTTTTGAATAAAAACCGTCATACTGTACAAGGTCATACTGTCATATCAAATATCGTCCGTTCAGTGAAGCAGCGGATATGAAAGGTGAAAGTTTTTCTTGAAATTTCGGTTTAATGTAAACATAAAAATAAGGCTGATATTATAGAATATAGGTACGCATGTTTTTCCGCCCTTAATAGTTACGCACTAAACTTTCCTTTACGCGTAGTTATAAATACACACATTTATGTATAAAGCAAACGAACAGAACCTACACATTGTCAATATCCCATATGGGGTGGTTATGGTTAGTGACGATAACCTTATTAGTGAAACCATTGAGCACGACGTGCAGGTGCGATTAAGAGATCAAAACAGCCTGTGTCTTCTGACTGAGTTTGTGGCATTCATTTATAGTTTAACCACTGTATACGCTGGAAGAATCACTCAGGCAGTATTAAATAGCAAACGACAAGCAGCGTCATATATTATGACTATGATTTTACCCCACCGCCGGCAAATATGCTGACACATCAATAACATGTCAAGCAACGGTAATTTCAGCATAATCTGCTGCCGTTCCATATGGCATCTGACTATTTTGACGTAGGTCAGTTATATTTTCAAAGCACAAACACAGTCACGTACGAAGTTGGTGTGGCGTGGCCCCTCGTCGCGTCGGTACGCTCGGTTTTTGCCATTATGTAAGCACTATTTCATAGATTGTGCGCATTGAAGCGTCAGGCAGTTGACATATTATACCGTAATGCGTGCAGTTTGGCCATATTTGTATACACTTTTAAACGTTATTTTTGTTTTGTATCTATTTTTAGTTGGTGCGTATTGTACAGTACATACAATTAGATACTCGTATGTAAACAAAGGCTTTAGTCATTACTAGATAAATACCAATACTAAGGGTCTGCGCAATTTTTAGCGTTAAAACATGCTTTTAGAAATTTTAATTAATACCGTAACCATAGTGGTTGGGCAAACATAATGTTTTAGCATTTCAATGCCCTTGAGTATCCGATTGGTTGTGGGCACGTGCTTAAAAATTGTGTAGTCATCGAAGCACACAAGTAGGTAGGTATAGTAATTAAAGTTTGCAATTTGTGTAGGTAATTTACGAGAGTTTTTATTTGGATGGAGTCCAACAGTAGATAAAAGTTTAATTGGTGACATACTTTTTTCGAAAATCAAATGTACCTAATTGTTGTTGATAAGTACATTGAACTAGAGCTATTTTTATACAAATTTACATTGACAGCATGTAATGGTCCTTCGTCTATCATAATTAGCGAAGAAGTTTTGACATAATTTATGCGGTTTGTCAATCAATTTGTGAATCAATGTGTGAATTAAAGTTTCAATAAGTACATTGGAAAAACAAATTAAACTTTAAGTTAAAATATTTTGTTTTGAAGTGACTTTTTACCTGAATTTGAAATATAATTATGCACAACGTTTAATAAAAAATGCGTGTTTTCGGTACAGAGTATAAAACAGAGGTTTTTTTTGGTAAATCACTTTCAAAATTAAACTATTTTCGGTGGACCCCTTGCTGCTACATTTTTACCATATTCCCAAAACTCGTCAAAAAATGTAAAGATTAGATCTAACGATTGAAATTTTCGACGCGGCTGAGTTCTAACTCTAAAATCTCCAAAACACAAGTCGTATTTCGTTCCTTTTCACGCCTGAACAAGTGTTGGGGGCGGCGCTTTGCAAGTTTTAACACACGTTACACTGAACATCGAATATCCAAGTTTTTACAAGTAACAGTCGTGAAATATACTAAAAAAATTAAGAGAGGTTTTTGAAAAAATGAAATAATGCTAATCCATATCCCAGCCACCATCGAAACCAGAAGATTTTCATCCCTTATCTACAACTGGTCAACCCCCGTCGGGTCTTCCGTGGACCCCGAATCACTGGTATAAAACATTAAACGCGGGTAAAATACATAAAATAAATAAGATGAGAATGGGACTTTTTTTTTGACTCCTTTCGAAAATTTTCAGAGTTAACACTGCCTAGGTTGACTCCCAACTATACAGCTGTTTTGTGATAAATAATTTATAACTTCGCACGCATTATGGGATTCTTGAACTCATCATGATAAACTGCTGTCAAATTTGTACTAAAATGTACTTAATGATAAAATCCTATCACGGTCACGCCGTTGTACCCAATATTTGGATTTTTGTTTTGGAAAAGGCAGTTTACAATTTTTAAAAAAAACTGTTCCAAATAAATACATTTAAAATGTAACGCTGTTACTATTCAAGTCTTAAGCGAGCCAGTGCTAGTCAAATTAATTGCGAAAATTCAAAATTTGCAGAGTATGTTCAGAAATGACACTTCTCATATCGCACCTTTTTTTGTTGGTACTTTACAGAACTCTTCAGCGGTCACCTTGAAGTCATAAACTAAATATGCTTGAAGTATGTGCCGTTTGTAAGGTCTCTGTGTTAATTTAACTTGTTTTCGTTGTTTTATTTAAACAAAAAATGTTTTTTTTCCTTAAAATATTGTTCCGATTTTGCGAACTTCCCTTCGAAATGGTCATAACCGATTTCAAGTTACTACGCTGAGGAGGACTTTATTCAACTTTATACTGGTAGATTTTCAAAGCATCTTTGGATTTAGGGCTTCTGAAGCTCTTTATCTGCGCTTATTTTTCATTTCCACTGTGGGTCTCATTTGCTTTTCACAGTTCTTCACGATTGAAACGGATGTGATAAAAAAGTTATCATTCTCACTTTCTTCACTTCACTAGTGTCACAGAAAGAAAATTGACTTCTCTTAGCTTCACCATAGCGTGGTAGGTACAGGAGTGTTACCGCCATCCCAAGTTCCCTCGGTAAAGACTAAGCCGAAGGAGAGTTTCACGCTCCCAACAATCGAGTCGTTTAACCCCATTTTAATATAATTTTTAAGAAAATAATCAAGTATATTAACGCTTAATGATAGCAACAGTTCTAAGGTAATTTTTTCTTAAATAAATATTATAGATATCTCTCCCGAACCACTGGGCAATTGCGCGTTCTCCCAAATGAGTGTATCCCGAATGCGATCGTCGCGTCGGTGCACCTAATTTGAAAAAAAATTTAATTTTTTGTGTCCTTCTTTCGCTTTTTCTTGTTACGCTCCGCCAGCGAGTTGCCAAAGTCAACCAATTCACAAAAAACATCGTCCGGGATTGTTAAATGAACTCCCCGGCGAACAAAATACGAATCGCCTGGTTTGCTGCATAAATCTCAACAAGATACTTTAGGTAAGTCCATTGTAACTATTTGGCTTAAAACTACGTATAAGGTAATGTTGAGGATGTAAGCATTACTTGGTTTTTAAAGTTGTATCCGAATCGAAGATGGGGTTTTCGAGATAAGATCAGTTCTTAAAAGTATCATTTTCGGTGATTTGAATGGAAAATGAAGGACGCAATCATTTTGGAAACATCAATTTTACCCCAAGTACGCATTTTGGTTTACATTTTTGTAGCCGTTTTCATGTTGGTAAACTATAGAAAACCAAATTCTCAAAACTTAACTTTTTCAAATATCCATTTTACGATAATTTAGAGAAAAACTGAGCTTGCTATCAAGTAAGAAATTATCATATAACCTTAAGAATGAATGTTTGTCGCGAATCGTATTGAGCGTTTTCGAGATAAGTCCAAATTTCATTTTTGAGAAGCAACGTTAACCGGTGTGGTTAAGATCAAATATTAATTTAAATTTTGTTTTTTTAGATCCATTTTCGAAAAAAATCAAACTTGATTAAACCCGTTTTATGGGAATTTAAAATAGGGCTATCGTGCAAAAAAAATTGGCTCCGAACTGTAAGCCCAAAAACGCCAAATCCGAATTTTAAAACAAATCTATCCAGCCATTTAGGCTGTAGACCTAAGGAGCAGCCAGACAGACAGGGAGAACCACCTTTTTTTTATCATAGGAACATAGAAGTCGGTGCAGTGAATTAGTGGTTAGTGTGTTGTGAGATGTCCATGGTTCGAAAGAACACAAATTGTATCAAGGTTTTTTTCCCACTGCGCCACCTCTCGCGAACGTCTGGAAAACATCTGATAGCATAACTGTCATGAAAAAGCTTCTCAAATCTCAATTAGCGCTTTGGACTCAGCATGCAATTGTAAATCCCTTCCATTTAACCCAAAACTGATAACTCACACTTACAAATGGTTGTAAGAAGCTATGGTCCCTACAGACCTGTTGCGACAACTATTTATTTATTTATTATTCATCAGAAGAGAGTTAAGGTCACTCATCAAATTTATGGGTAACATATTTTATACAACCAGCTTCTTAAACTGCTAGCCTACTCTTGCTAATAATTGTTTATTCAGGAGCGGTGGCCATACGTAGTTTATATTCTCCCATACGGTATGCCCGGCCATTACTTAAAACATTGCTTTGCTCTGTTGCTCGTCGCACGTTAAAAAGGACGTGTCTCAATACCCCCATCTCGTTTTGCGTGCCTCTTCAAGTAACTTTTAAATCAAAGTCCTCAGTGAACTTGCACAATTGACGTCAAAATAACAACTCACAATACCCCTTTTACGTCATCATCTTGTCAATCTTCCCTTTCTACCTGTTTCGCAGAAATAATGGACCACTTACGTATCCATTGCGAGAATCCTTCTTAGAACATCTAAGGACATCATGTAACAAACAAAACCTTGTCGTTCTGATTCTGACACCGATTCAATTTATACGTCAGATTTGTTATTCCAATCATGCTTGAGGAGATTTGTCTTTTCATATTCCAATTTCGTTTGCAAATCCTTTGATATATATTTGTAATAGATTTCGGTTTCGAATTTGTAAACTCACTCGTCCTTTCTTGCATTTTTAAAAAGTTCCAACTTTTAGTCGTAGTTCGTAGTACGTGAACAATCATACGAACATCTTATATATGCGTCGTTGGTATATTGGTATATACCGTGCTCAAACTCCCACGAGCCGTTCAATGCCCTCAGTAGGTTTCTCTGTAATTGAAGGGATGCCAACAAGCAACAACCAACAACCCTCACATTGCATTTCAATGGCTCCCCTAACGCCCGCTGGAGGAAGTTTACATACAAAATGTGGAGCAAAAAAGCTTATCGGCGCTTTTTGTTGACCTCGTTATGTCTGTGACAACAACATTAACACGCACACTCTTACAACAGTCTCTGTACTTTTTTTCTGTTGCTCGCCCACACCCGCAGCCGTCTTTTAAAAGCGTTCCCGAGCTTAACACCCCCCATCACATACACTACACGCTGACACCTAATAGCATAGTGGATGGTGGATAGGCTTGCGTCTGTTAGTTGGCGCGTTCCGGGAGATTTGTCGGCGCCAGACAATCTTCGCCTGCTCGCCCAGTCAGTGCTGTATACACTTTGCTGGAGCGAAGACGATTTCGTTGGATACACTCAGTGGTGCGCGAAAAACTCTGCATTGTGCAGCACAAAGTTTAGTGCTTAGTGTCGGTTTTCTTTTTTGTTTGTTTTTCCTTTTGTTTTTTTTTCTCCGTTTGTTTATTTAATTTATTTGTGCAGTTTGGACAGAATACAATGCCATCGGTTCGATTCATAACCAAAGCGTTTAAAATTCGAAACAAGAGCGGAATTGTAAGTGTGTTTGAGAGTGAACAAGTATTTTAGAAACTGGGGTTGTTTTCGTTTGTGAGCTAACTTTGTGGAAGCAACAGTTTGGGGGCTTGTTTACATTCACCCTGCAAAGGTGCGTACTCTCTTTCTCTTTGGTTCCGTTGACTGTCCGCTTTTGTGTCGATTCGGATTTCAGATTAGGTTTCGAGCCTGAACTTCTCCAAGCATATGTGAATTTTTGTGGGTTTGAAATAATTCGTCATTTCGAAAGAAATACATCAGTTATCAGAATTACGTCATTAGTTCTGATAACTTTTTCCAACTATGTAAATATGTCAACACACGCTGGTCCACTTTGTTTTTGATAATGTCGATGCCATTGGGAATTGCCAGCTGCAGCACTTGCCACATATTGTTTATCATTCTTTTTGACAGTTGAAATGATTTTAAATCGCCATTTGATGTTGCAAAACCTAAACATTTCCGGTTGAGTGCGTTTGAAATATTTTTCAAACATCGCACAATAGGTATTTGAACAATTTATTAACATCGCGTCGTTGCAAGTCATGACAGTTGCATGTTTGATAGACGGTAAAGTCAATTGATATCTGTTGTTGGAAAAAGCATGATGCATCGAACGATTTCGGAGAATCACTTGTTTTGCCATCAGGTTAGTTTATTGTTATCGCTGTGTTACAATTACTATAGATGGCGATCCATTTTTGTTAGTTTTCGTGCTGAATTACGTAATTAGTTTGTCACGAACTCTGCTACATGTAATGATCTAGATATCATTTAAATCTTTGCTATTATTTACTCTTTCAATATGAAATATAATAGTTTCTCTCAACAAGTGCGCCGTTTGTAATTCCTGTCACGCGTATTCTTATAGTCGTGTCACTCTGTCCAGGAAAGAGTTAATTTCCACTATGCACCCCCTGGGTTTACCAATGAAATTCTAGATGCTGACATCACTCAACAAGAGGTAATTTCAGCGGTGGCAAGGTTAAAGGATGGCAAAGCAGCAGGTTCGAATGGAATATCAGCTGAGTTTTATAAGTATGGCTCGACGGAGGTGATTAACAGGTTAACAACAATATACGGTAACATACTGGAAACTGGTTTTATTCCCCAAGAATTCAGAGAATCTGTAATTTGTCCAATACATAAAAAAGGAAGCTTGTCAGAACTGTCCAATTACAGAGGTATTTCATTTTTAAATGCTTCTTATAAAATCTTCACCTTAATCTTGCAAAGGCGACTAAATAAATGGATTGATGATAATAAGCTATTAAAGGAGTACCAGGCAGGTTTTAGACCAGGCTATTCAACGATCGACCACATCTTTGTCTTAAAAAGTATTGCGGATTTTTTTCTCTATAAAGGGAAGAAGTTGTACACGTTCTTTGTCGACTTTAAGGCAGCATTTGATACAGTGGATAGACAAGCTCTTATTTATAAGCTCTATGGTATCGGAATGTCGAGGAGGTTTGGAAGGGTTATACAAAACCTTTATATGGACACAGTGGCGTCAGTTTGGAATGGTGAAGAGATGTCTTGTTGGTTTGGAACGAAATCAGGAGTCAGGCAAGGCTGTACATTGAGCCCAAGTCTGTTTGCCTTATTTATAGATGACCTGGTAGACTTCCTACCTAGCGGTATTGAATACGCAGGTCATACAATAAAGGCTTTGCTTTTCGCTGATGACATTGTTCTTTTCGCATCAACACCTGAATCTTTGCAACTCATGATTAACCGGCTGTATCAATATTGTAGCCTGTGGAACTTGATAGTTAATATAGAAAAATCCAAAATTATGATTTTCAAGAACGGAGGAGGCAGACACTGTGCAAAGGAAAAATGGTACTACAATAATGAAGAGATTGAAATTGTTAAAGAGTTCAAATACCTAGGAGTTTATTTCACAAGAAACTTAAGTATGGAGAGGCATCTGAAGGAGAAGCTGACTAAGGCAAAGAGTGCTATCAGCGCAGTGTGGAACAGATGTTTGTACAATAAAAGTATTGCGCATAGCAGCAAGTTCAGAATATTTGAAGCTGTATCGGGATCCATTTTACTGTATGCAGCTCAGGTATGGGGAGCGAAACAATATGAAACCGTGGAAAAGCTGCTGCGATACTTTATTAAGCGAATTTTTCGACTGCCACCCAATGTGCCTAACTATATGATTATGCTGGAAACAGGCTTATCGCCTCTCTTCATTAGAACGTTAAAAATGCAAATAGACTACGTGCTGAAAATCATGAAGATGGAAAATCACCGGCTCCCGAAGATAGCGGCTCTTCAAGTCATACGCTCAAAAACAAGTTGGTTTGCTGAATGGATAAACCTTGCTAGCGACTGCGAGATGGACCTCAATCTAGACAATTTAATCAACTACGATGATTGGAAAAGACTGCTGTACCAGCTAGTTTCTACGGTTGACTTAAAATGCAGAGAGGGATTTTTGAACAACGCCACAGGATCACTCTATAGAAACCTGTACTCTCGTTTGAATCATAATCTGGAAGAGAAAAACTATTTTCGAGATGAAAATGGCGTCGACGAGATATCGATGATGGTCAAGTTACGTGGAGAACTCATGCAGTTAAATTTTATTCCACATAGAGAGGATCTGCCCATTCTGTGCACATTATGTAACTCTTTCGAAAGAGAAGATACTTTTCACTTTATGGGAAAATGTCCTATTTTAAAGGAGTTTAGAAGGAACATATTTGGAAGCGATTTTTTGACAGAAGACCAAGTTATATCACTGCTTAACGATGTGGAAGTTAAAAAGCTGTTCCAATACTGTAATTTAGCGCTAGGCTATAGAGAGCGAATTATAAGTGAAAATTTTTAAGGAAAAATAAATTAAAAAAAAAAAGATTAAAGATTCTATTTCATGATAACATATAATTTTGTTTCGTCAACTAGGCAGACGGCATAAAAGCCATGCTTTTTAATTTTTTTTGTAAACTCTGTAAACGCTATTCTTACAATAATTGAAATTCTGAATAAAAAAATACTTACTTACTTACTTACTTACTTATAGTCGTGTCACCTGTCATTTGGATATCAATAATCAAACACGATTTACTTGCTTTTCCGGTAAAGTTTTTATCAATTATTTTTATTTCATTTTGAAATTGACAACTAAGGAGAGAGGCCAAAGTAGTGATTATGATTTTTTTTGAAAAGGGTATTCCAAATCCTGAAGTGTATTCAATCCAATCTTGGTCCATTGTACTCCAAGCAGAAACACATTTTTTCGTGTAGTGGGAGAGTATTTTTCGTTTCGCTTTGTTTTTGAGTGGCTGGGTATAGCTCGAACCTGCGCCGCCGGGTCACAAGCATCCCCTCTTATTCATATCATACAAATCCATTAAGAGGGATTCGATTTTCTGGGAGTTGCACCAATGATTCTGCACCATCAAGGGCATACGGAACGAGAAGAGATGTCGGACTTATCTCAACCTTATACAGGACCTTAACCTGTTAGGGGTATACCTTTAACCGTATACCAACCCATCAAAACATGAACCTCTCCGTAATGAGAAGTGCCTGCTCATGCTGGAAATGTGCCGTAGGAAGTGGGTTGTGATATAGATCACGGTCATACCCAAGCACTCTACCCATGACACCATGGTCACAGTCAAAATGTGGAACTTACTCCATGACTGGTAAACGGCCTTTCATTAGAGCGGTCGATTGACAATTAATTACAAACTGCAAGCTTGCGGAATTGGACCCCAGTATAAGATCAGGGGCCAGTTACACAAAATAACAAGTGTTGTATTAACAACAGGCGAACTTTAAGAAAAACAATGTTTTTTTGCACCGCAAAACTACAAGTGAATTTAACAATAAACTGTTGTGAAAGCAAACCTAAAAAATTGGGAAATTCTAAATTTTCCTCCTTTTTGTACCATAGATGTGTAGACAAAATTTAACAAAAGAACTTAGCTAATTGAACATTGTTAACTCGCCGAATACTTGCTATTCCAAAGGATTTTTGTTTGGAATTAAAGAAAATGCTATAGAAGATCACGTATTATTTTTGAATATACAGGCCGCTTTTAAAGTTCCAGGTCAAGGTCAAGAGGGAACACAACAACGGTCCACATAGACCTATATGGGGTATACTACAGGGCTCGCTCCACTGTACCCATAAACCCTACCTAACCATATAATACGTATGAAGTATGACGTCTTTGGCAAATACGAGTTCTTTTAGGCGGATTTTTCAATTAAGCAGCCTTCAAATGATATTTCAGTTCCATAACGAATTAATATCGACCACTCTTTGCCGACTGTCAATTGCCAACTGACAAATGCCGTCCAAATCGTATAGGTGGCCAAATAAAATCTCGTTGGAGCATAAAAAACGACCTACGATTGTCAAAAAAATTCATTCTTTAAAATTATTTGGTGAATAATCGCATAAATTAATGTCATCAACACATTCTAATAACGCCTTTTTGCCAGCTGAGGTAATTTGACTAAGCACTGTCAAGTTCTGACGGAAGCACTGGTACAAATGACTTACGAAGAAGGGAAATTTGTATTTATTTAATAAGAGAAGTGGATTTATTTTGCAGACAACAATTGTAGTTACTTTTTAAGTCTGTATTGTTAACAAGTGCCTGTAGAATTGTTAAATTGTAATCTTGTGCAACAGTCCCCAGATGGTGTTATGTAGGTCGTTAATTACTGCTGGAAAATATGTCTTTCCGCAGTCGGCCTTACTAAAGCTTACATCTTTTTTTTTTAGGGTTCCCCTTAAAATTGTTTGTAACCATCCGTTCCGAAAAAGTTTTGAAACTCAGATTTCGAAACAAAATAAAAAATTAATGCGTTCACTTGACTTTAAAATATTGTTGTTGGAGTGCTTCAGAAAAAAATGGGACGTGTAGCTGTCAAAAGTAAGTGACATAACGCGGTACAACCCAATGCGGCAAGGTATATGTCATCGGAGAATTTTTTTGACAGTATCGAAAACGCTATCTCGAATGGAATTTGTACAAAATCGGAGAAAATTCGATTCCGTCCGATCGGATAACTCGATAGATTGTAGGTGTAAGCGGAATTTATAATTGACAACAACCCATTTGGTACTTACCTAACAGTGATTTGGTTTACGAACTCACAATGGGACATTGTCTATGTTGTGACCTGCAGTAAACGTAGGGCATGGTGGCTCACAAGAGAAAACCCTTAAACTTTAACAGTTTTTGTTGAATTAACCACTTAAAATAAACTAAGTGACATTTACGTTTTCCTTCTGTAAAATTATAAACTACGTGGATCTTTTGTATAAACCGGCATCTTAGTATCTAATGTTACCCTATAGTGGAGACAGACCATTCGTATTAAGCAGATTTATATGTGCTATACAGGGCCGTAGCCAGGGTTTTGTTTCCGGAGGGCTTGCTTCCAAATCTTAGGAGGAATTCTTTAAACAAAAAACGAGAAGAAGAAAACGAAAGCAATTACATGAAGCAAATTTTCGCTTTCGCGTGATTTCTTTCGTTTTTTGAGATGAGAAAGTGGTTTTCGTTTTGTGTTTTCTTTTACAGAATCCCATCACAGACAGATTACAATCAATCGCTGTCAGTTGGAAACCCGGCTGTTAGTTGCGTAAAATAAATGCATAAACAAATACCGACCGCTCGCAGTTAGCATGAATATATTTTGAGAATTCGTAACCATTTCATATACCCCCGAAATCTCGAAACAACCAACATTACCTGTTATTGCGTTTGTAACGAAAAGCATATTTGCGAAAACAAAACTTATAACACAGACTCCCACATTCAGGCCAAGATCTGATCATGCAGAAAAATGTTAGGCCAATGACCTCGATTACGCAACTGATGTCGTTTTACCGTTCAAATAACAAGTCCGCGGCTAAATGCTGTAATCCCTTAACAGCCAAACGTCAATGTCATAACAACAAAATAGGTACAACAAGTCCAAACAAAATATAATAAAGCTTTTGCTTTCAAGTTCATTCGAACGATCAAAGTGTAACAATGTCGCTATACGAAACGGCAGACTTTTTGTTACAAACAAAAATAATTTTAAACATAAGCAAAGCATTTACATACGTATCTCTCCACCTGTGATATTAGAAACCACCAACTGAATATCATATTTCGGTTAATGCGGTCCGACAATACGTCGGCAACTTGCGGCGCATTGATGTATGTCACGGTGGCAGAAATTCGCCATCGCTGCATTTATTATAACAAACGTAACTGACATAATATTTTTTTATCGAATATTTGTTACATCCTCAACCATGGACAGGTATTTCCCAAATGTGCATTGAATATTGAACGCCGTTTAATGTGGTAATTTCAAACAGACGCGTTGTTGCAAAAATTTAAAAGGGCAAATAAAATGCGCGTTTGTTACTAGAGTTAAAATTCAATTTGCGATTAATGGGATATCCCAATCCCGTTTCTTTCTCCCAATCTGTATCTTTCCTCTGTGTGCAGCCTCAGCAGTTGAATAGTTATCACTTTTTCGGTCAATTAAATCGCGAAGAATGATTAGCACAAACGTCATCTGATTTGGAGCACTTAATCTGACAGCTCTGACTCCAAATATTTCTTAGCTTAAATATACAGTCTACTGCATTACCATCTAATTAAATTCTGCCCTCTTACGCTATAAAACTTCTATCGTCTTTAGGCTCATAATAGTGAGCTGCTGTTTTAAGGACGCTGGCTACAACGTCCTTTCTGAGATCTGTTGAAAAGTAAAGGAATTCGCCTCCACGTCAAACGACTAAACACAGTTTGACAAATTTCAATGCGTGAAGGCATCCAACATCAACAGCAACTTTGGCACCACTTTTTTGAACCACTGGTTTTTAAAGGCTTATAACACATTCGGCAACATCAAAATCGACGCGGAAATCTGCTTGAAGATGAGAATAGCCGCAGTGACATATGCGGATTTTCCAGGTACCGCAGCACAGCAACGTGGCTCTATTTCTAAACCAATTGCGCAGCATCTCAGTGAATTAAATGGACCCTGGCAGCATCGAAATTCAGCTGCTCTGACATATTCGAGTAAAAGAAAGTCTGATTTATTTTCTCATCATCTGTGCATCTGTTTTATCTAAAGAATTTTGCGTTTGGCATCACTGTAAAACAGTTTGACCGTTCTTTGCATAAAGCACGCAACAACAAATGCGAACAACATTTTGGTCGGCTCGATTCCAATTTGATTTTTCTAAAAGTGATAAACAGCATCCAATGGCATTATAATGTTTTTTCTTACTTATTTTTTATTAACATTGAACAGGAGGCCAACTCCGGCCATTGTAATCGATAGATGGGACATTGAAATTGATGAAAGCTAAACTTTTAATATTGACAAATGTCCAACGTTGAGGTTAGGTTAGGTTAGAGGCAGGTTTGTGAGGAGAACCGTCACAAGACACGATGCACATTAGTAGGCCCATCGGGATCCCTGGGAGAACCATCTTCTCTTTTGTGTTATTTAAGAAGTAGTTTCCCAGATTTTCGTATTTTGTGTGCGTGCTGTGCCATATGACATTCTTAGAGTATGTGTACTCGTATGATGTCTTTCTCGAAGCCTATGTCGTTACAGAAACTACACAGAACCATGACCGAAAGTCCCTATCTTTTGGCATGCTTCCCGAGAAGAGAGTGTCCAGACAGGATTCCTATCGACATTCTCAGGTTTGTACTGCTGAGTTTAAGGATTTTTGGTAAATTTCTGGCCACAAAGCATTAGACAATCGATGGACGGTCATGTCTTTCTATCTACGGGCTGTTTGTTCTTTTAATAGTTTCCTTGAAGATACTTAAGGGTGCGTTGACGTCAACTTGTTGGTTTCTCGTCATTTCACCGCAATTTTTTGCGATTGCTTCGGCGAATTCCTTTCTCTAATGCCTTAAGCACTCTGCGACAATCTCTGACTATTGTCGACGTTATGGACAAGTACCTTATGAGCAGCCTGACTATCGATGCAATTGACTTATTGCATATCGATTATATCTCCAGTGGTTCTGCGGCCTTAAACACAGCTGGAATCTCCAATTGAAAATCATTGAAACTATCCGCCAATCTTGTTGGCATTTGCATTCTTCGATTTGTAGAACAAATGCCAGAGCCAGAGCTTTCTTACCACTAACACTGAATAGTTTTCACCAATTCTATCAGTTTATGATTTATAAATTAAATTTCGCAAAACAAATAATGAAATTAAACGCAATATTTACAAGAAAAAGAATTTGCTTATTTATTCGAACGTAAAACTTGTTCGTATCAAATTATCAGTCAATTCCACAAAAATTAAAACAGCAGTAGATTTTATTTCAACACTTCCAGTGCTACTACAATTTTCTTGCATATTTTATGTTTGTTTTAAAGTTTATTTATGTTTTTAAAGCCAATAAAAGTCAATGTAAGTCACTAAGAGTCTTCTGAAATCAATAAAAATCAATTAAAGTCAAATAAACTCAGTTTGAAAACAAGATTTATAAAGACTCTTTCGTTTCGTTTTGCTACTATAGAAATAAATACTCCATATACAGAAACAATAGTTAAAGTTGTAAGTTGATTATTCCAACTGTGAATAAATAAACCGAATTAATGCGCATTTTATCAAATATCTCAATGTCTTCCTGAATCATTTTCTGTAAGATTTGACTTAATTTAAGGCAATGTGCATCGTTAAAACTAAACACAAGATCGAATCTCTGCATTATTAAACTTTTGCGAATACCTTTTTAGGCCCTCCCTCTGTTTGTTACATTCCTTGAATAAATTAAGACCTCTAGAAAATTCTTCCCGATATGCAAATGAAAACTACGTTCGTAATAATTATCTACTAATAATATTTTGATAACAAACAAAAAGAAATAAACTGAATGCGCACGTGTAGCTCTTTAGTGAAATTGTTTTACATTTGCCTTTCATTTCGCCTTCTTGTCCGGTCTTATTTTGACTACACATGCAAAGAGTGTAACGATTGCCTAATAAGTACGATGGGGATTAGCCGCACTGAATATTTTGTTTAGTTGACAGTTTCCAGCGAACGTGGTTGAATTTTTGAAATAAAACTATAAAATTAATTATACACATTTGCATGTGCCGTTCGTTTACACTTTTTTTGTTGAATGAATTGCTGTTTAGAATTCATTGTCGGGAAATAATTCAATTGTTCGTTATGGAATTTCGTATACGTGATATGCGAAGAATTTAATCTAAGGATTCAGTCAAGTGTGATTGACATCACATTTCGTTTCTTTTTACGGCAAAGTTATGGCTAATCATTTAAAAACCACACTTCCTCCAATTCGGGAGCGATAGAGATGACGAATTTTAATGGCCATATCATTCATATTTATGTTTTATATAATTCATCTCGAATGGACTTTTTTCTTCTCTCCATTGCGCAAAGGAAACAAAACAATTTATCGCTTCAGCTGTTTAAAAATAACAACTTTAAGCTTTTAGAATAATAACTCTTGTTGCAACTTAAATGAAAAGTGACATGTGTCGCAATCGCAATTCCAATTTACCTTTTACTGCCTCAAATATAGATCATGGAATGATATATGGGAGCTTCATAATAGCCTGCAATAAAATTTAGCATTTAAAGGCAAGGTACCCAATATATACAACGAAAGTGATTTTTTTTTGAAAAAGCTGGACAATGCTGTAACAACGGATCGCGATCAAGATCAATATCCAGGGGTGTCAGCACGTAACTTGATACAATCCAGTTCAGTCGATACAATCAAGCTCTGGCAGCACCTAATTTGTTTCAATCGATTGTCTTAAACCGATTATCCTCGATTGAAACAAATTAGGTGCTGCCAGAGCTCGATTGTATCGACTGAACTCGATTGTATCAAGTTACGTGCTAAGGCCCCAGGAGTTTATTGCTACTGAAGATTGTCGATCAAGAGGTCCAAACATAAACCTTTTGGTTTTGTGCATTGTCGCGTTGGATCCTTCGGTTTTTTTCGAGCTGTCCATGATAAGGATCTATGAAAAATGACGTTTTGTTGCTGCCATCAAATACAGTCCGGTAGTTCACGGTTGAGTCCTACTTCTGGAGAAGAGTATGCACATGATCCGTCTGTTGATCCGTGTTTGCCATTTCTGAGTTGTGGTTGTTTGTGAGAAGTTCGACAAATGTGTCGCAGTGGAAACAAATCTAAAGTTGTAATTAGGGAGTTGCACCCAAGACAACATTGTTGTTCATTTCAAATAAACTATATTTTTCATTTTCTCTATTTGTCCGCCGAATTCAATTTTTCTTTATCTTATTAACAGGAAGGACCAAACTCTACTCTACCGGAAGATGAATTCTTTGATGCTGTTGAAACAGGCCTGGATAGAATCGAAGAGGACATGCAGCTGAGAGTTAAATTAAAACTACAGTCACAGCTGTCCCAGACGCTGGTGAATGTACCCCACCAGGCGCAGAGTGAACACGAAGATGGCCAGGATGAATTCGGTATGGGCGTCACTGCCAGAGAGCATTCCTTATGGCCGGAGGTGAGTTCTGTCAATCACTTGTCAAAAATCGATTAATTCGACCTTCAATTTGAATTTCAATCAGATTGATCGAGTATGCAGGGAACAACTGCACTACGCCCGTGAAGGCGTTGGTCAAGGTGGTAATGGTTGGCAGATATTCGCCGACGAAGGTGAAATGAAAATGTACAAGCGTGAGGAAGAAGTGAATGGCATGGTTATGGATCCACTTAAAGCGTGTCATGTTGTTAAGGGTGTAACCGCACGGGAAATGTGTCATTATTTCTTTATGCCAGAGTTTCGCAATGATTGGGAAAGTGAGTTGAAGCTGAGTGTGAGTCAAGCTTTTAAATTTGATGTTTGGTTTTATTTTTTTGTAGCGACACTGGAGGATTGCACAATTTTGGAGAAAATATCTCCCGAGACATTAGTTTTCCTGCAAACACACAAACGTATTTGGCCAGCAAATCAAAGGGATGCACTGTTTTGGTCGCACATGCGAAAAATCACAGATAATTTGGAAAAAGACGCCACAGATGTGTGGATTGTCTGTAATAATTCAACTGAAAGAACTGGTTATCCGGTTGGTTTTAATCTTCTTTGGAGAAACTATCAGTTTTCTTAATCAAATCATTTGTTTTACAGCCCAACACTGGTAAATGCATTCGAATATTCCTCACAGTCATACTGGTTTGTCAGACAAATCTAACAGAGGGCAAATCAAAGAACGATGAGCTGCTCAGTAGAGATGATCTGACGTGCAAAATAACATACTGTTCAGTTGGTAAGTTAAAAGAGATAGGTGTAGCTATTTGTTATCGGGGAGTCGTAGGGTGAGCTCGAAGGTCGCGAGGTATAAATGAAAATTAAGAAAACCAGCATGAGGAGTTGAGAATGATGATGTTTTTAAAATGGCTACCTCTAATGGCTTATAGGTTATCAAAGAAGGGACTACACAGGGCACCGTGTCTGGTTTTAGCTATGGCCGGACACTCTGTTTCACTCTTGTCAGTGTCAGCGCAGCTGCGACAGTGGGTGTTATGGGGGATGCTTACCTTGGCTGCGTCAGTTCCTAGAGGCCAATGGCCCGTACTAATTGCCGTAAGTCTAGCGACATCTGCACGCGTTATGGAAAGGAGGTTATTTGTTCTGGCTTTGTCGAATGTTGGCCAAATTTTTCTAGAAATGACGCAGTTTGTGAGATTTGTAGTTTTGTAGTCACCGCCCTTGCAGTGTAGTGCAGGAGGCTTTCTCTTATTACGTATCCCAGCGGTGGAAAAACTTTCTTCGCATGGGACCCGCACAGAGCAGAGCCAGGTCTGGCAAGTTTATCGGCTTTCTCATTCCCCTCTATGTTTCTATGGCCGGGAACCCAGACGAGAGTGAAAGGAAAGGCGAAAAGATTTGGAAATATCTAGTACGGATGAAAAAACGCCCGCTCTCATTCAACCATCTGTGAAAATGGGTACGTCGAATTCGTGTACGAGCGTTCCTTTTCCGTTCTGATCTACAGGGGAATCTTATTGAAAAATTCTAGATACGTACATCCTATCCCGGCGGGTCGCGAGGTATACTTTTATTTTTAAATGGAAGGCGTTACAAAAGCTTGGGTAGCAGAAAATTGATTCCCCAGGGATAACAATGTTTAACTGAATTGTCGTCCAAAGACAAATGAGTTCGTGATAATGTGGAATTTTGAATCTAACTTAAATCATCAACCGGAACTCGCAGAACTTCACAATACTACATCCAGAAGAGTTTCCATGAAATGAGTACTAATTTTGAACCGTGTTGTGGTTGTGCTTGCCTACTGCATTTGACTTATTTGTGATCATAAATAGTTTCTTCTTGTTATTTTGTAATGTTATTTTTCTTTCCAGTAAATCCCGGTGGTTGGGCACCAGCATCAGCTCTGCGAGCGGTCTACAAACGTGAATATCCCAAGTTCCTAAAACGCTTCACACAATATGTGATAGACCAGTGTAAAGATAAACCAATTATGTTCTGATATTTGCCACATTTACTTTAATTGGATTTGTATTTAAAAAGAAAAAGAAAATGAAAAGTACCCAAAAAAAAAAAACACACTTTTTTGTAAGTCTACTTTAGTGTATATAAAATAATTATATGTATCTGTTGAAAAGGAACAAAATATAATCGTTTTGTAATCATTTTTACTTTTGTTATTTTAATTTGTACTATTTTTATACAATATTATAAAGAATATATTAAATAAAGTACTAAACTGATTCTAAAATGAAGTAGAACATGAAAACATTCACACAGACTCAACAAAAACCTCGGAATTGTTGAAGTGAATGTATGTAGGTACTTGTAATTTTGTTATTTCCCCCAATTTCACCAACCATTCATAGTTTTATGCATATTACTGTTTTCAAATCTTATTTTAACTAAACAAAATAAATGTATACTACAAACGTGTTCATCAAACGTTGAAAGTAAATAATCTTTAAAAATAATATATCTCGCCACAACTCCTAGTGTCTTCATAACCAAAAGTTAAATAAATATGTAAATGTTTTTATGTTTGTTTTATTTTTGTGTCTATTTTTTATTCTCTACAAATAATATTAAAATTAATGTAAAGCACATAAGCACACAAACCAATTGTAACTATATACTGTTTTCTCTTTGCTATACATTGATAGCTTTAAATGTGATTGAAGGTTTGTATATTATAATCAAGGTTTTTGATTAGAACCTGTTTTTTGAATGAGAAAAAATAAAAACAAAAATAGGAAAATACGAATTTTACAATCTTTGTTGTTTTTTTAAAGAACTAATGAACTTATGCTATTCATTTTTAATATCTTATGTAGGAATTGTATATCCTATATCTGTATGAAAGAAAACTGATTCAATAGAGGGACACTATTTGTTAAATGTATAAAAGAAATGTATGTGGAATAGTATTGAAAGTATACTATTTAAAATAAAAAAGAAAATTATTTAAAATGTTGTTTATTGTTGTTGAAAAATTTAAAAAGAAGAAACAAATTACAGGCGAAATTACAAATCGCAGAGTTCAATGATCCTCTTCGTTGTATAACTACGATATATTCGCTCAAAATGGTCGTGACAAAAAAAAATAGAAGGTAAGAGGTCCTTGGTATTTCTTCAAGTATGTATATAAATGACACATTTCTATAAGATCGAGCTACAAACTCAGACAATTGTAGACAACTTTAACATGTAGTTGTAAGACTTGTGTCCTATTCTTTTCAATCATAGCGACCCAAAATATTTCTTCGGCGTCATAAAGAGCTGGCACTCATTGCAACAAGAATGACGGTTTAAGAGCAAGCTATTGCTAAGGAGGACAAGAGCTGCCAGTGAGCTTTACGCGCAGAAGAGAAAAGACGAACACCGGCTTCTGAGGAGGAAACTGCAGGAATGAGGTTCGGAAATTTTACCAAACCAAAACCAACGGCTCGGACAGAACGTCACAAAAGGTGGTTAAGGACTTTGTCCACCTAGGCTCCGCAATGAACTCAGACAATGACACCAGCGCTGAGGTTAAACGTAGAATAACACTTGCCAATCGCTGTTCCTTTGGGCTAAGAAGGCAATTGAGTAGCAAAGCCCTCTCTCGAACAACTAAAGTGACCCTTTATAAGACCCTTGTCATCCCAGTCCTGCTATATGGCGCAGAGGCATGGACTCTGAGGACTGGATGAGGTAACTCTCGGCTGTTTCGAGAGAAAAATGCTTCGAGTGATTTTTGGTCCCGTCTGCATGGACGGTGAATGGAGAAGGAGATTCAACGGCGAACTCTTTGGTTGTACAGCGACATCGACCTAGTCAGAAGAGTGAAGGTCCAACGACTGAGATGGCTGGGTCATGTAGAGCGAATGGACACGAATGCTCCGGCCCGGAAGATCTTCGGATCTACACCCGAGGAATGGGGCAGTAGAGGAAAATCGCGACTCAGGTGACGCACGAAAGTGGAAGGGGACCTTAACCAACTTAGCGTGCGAAACTGGAGACAGCCAGCTAAAGATCGCGCTGACTGGATGTTGTTGGTTGAGGCCCAGGTCCACCCCGGACTGGCGCTACACCTCAAGTAAGTAAGTAAGTATTACTAAGAACACTGATGGTCGCAGATGATGATGTTGAGGATTTTGCGGTTTATTTTTCGAATAAAGCCGCAAAATGAATCAACTAATGCGCCAGGATTACCTCAAATCGTACAATAACAGTTTTGTGAGGGCAATATTTATTGGTCCAGCACCCGTAATGGAGGTTAAGCAAATTATTTATTCATATTTTTATTTTACATACAGTCAATCGATTTAAAAATCTGGAAGGTAAAAATGATGCATCGAACTACAGACCAGTTTCCATCTTTTTCACTTCCGAAAAATGTACGCAACACGTTTTTTGAGCGGAATACTCTATCGAGGAACATTTGTCCGCCTTTTTAACTGATTCGTGTATTAAAAAATGTATTCCTATTGCATTGACCCACGATCCTACAATTATTGGTGTTATTGACCGATCCGTGGATAATGCCCAAATGAATAATGAAGGCAGAATTCGACAAAGCAACTAATTGGCTCGATCGCTTGCCCCGCTGGCCTTATTTTTAAAAAATATATTCATTTCCTGTCACCTTTTTTGGTAAACAAATATATCGCCATACCACTTACTCTTTCTATGGTGGCTACCTTTGACTATCTTTCTGACGATATTGGGACCACTGGTTGTTGGCGTCTTTCATCGGAACAGGCGTACAGGCACTCTCTGAATACTCTGGATACTACAGGTGTACTAACGAGCAGTCAGAGTTGACGTTAACCACAACTTCAAATATGACACACTTACAATCTACCACTCTCCGACTAACTTGACGGCGAACGAATTCTTCTTTCTGGAAACTCGAATCGAACGAAGGCCCTTTAAGAAGAAAATTAAAACTGTTGCCTTTATTCAAAACCGCCTTTCAGCTAACATTTGGTTTTCCCTTACCCTTCCAGCCAAAAATCCAACATCAATCCAACAATAACTTCTTATAATTACCGCAGTAAACTGGGAAAAATGTTCATGAAGCATGAGCTTGCTCATTTTTTTGTTACGTATACGCCCCGTAGTCCCATTTCCCATACAATCACCTTTCCACACAGTGACGACTCTATTTTTAAAAAGCCCTCATTAAAACAGTTGTTTTTATATATAATATTTTTTTTTGCTTTTTATTTTTCTTTTTAACAATATTTTTCCCTTTGTCAGTTACATTATATTTTTTCTTTTCATTTTTGTTTTCTTTTCCTTTTGTGTGATATCATTTGTTTTGAATTTTAGTATTTTACTTAGTTTCCTCTTTATTTCGCATTCCTTTTTTTTTTGTTCATTAAGTACATCTGAAATCGCTTAACCAAACTAATTTCCAATTTCATTTTAAAATCTCCAAAAAATGGGTGCAAGTTTGTTATAAATAGTTACAATTTGTTGTCCTAATTCACAAAGAATTAAACTTTGGTGTGTGCTATATTAATGTGGGATAAAATGCCGAGCTTAGCCTGCCATTACTTTTATACAATAACAATTTGAGTTTGAATAACATTTTGTGTATTAGAAAAATATCCAGTAATTGAAGGACTTTTTTTTGGTTGAAGGTAACTTCCTTGGTAATTATAATGACGGATACATATGAATTACAAAAAATAAAAATTTGTATTGTCATTAGTTTGGTTTTCATGTATCATTATGTCTGCTTTGGAATTGTTTTTGGTTTTTTTAGAATTATAGAAAAATTATTATCATACTATTGGTTTTCATTTTGTTGTAAGACAATTTTGGGCTATTGTTTTGTCTGTGTTTTTATTGATATAAAATATTAGTTACTGTTTTTTTGCTTACGTTGTTATATATATTTATTGTTAGTTATGCATGTTGTATGACTATTACATATATTGTGCGACTTCTGCCATTTGAGTAATTACAATTTTCTGTTTAGCTTTGGGAGGTTTAAAGAAAAATAAATCAGTAAACGAGAACAAAACAGTGAATATAATATGAAACATTAAACAAAAATAAAAAGTGGCTTCAAAAGGTGGATCTTTTCAGAGTAAAAAAATGCAGGCGACCAACAATATTATACGGAATTGTTTTCTTCAATGAAATTCTTTTTCTTTTACATCACTTTTTTGATAAACATTACACAACAGATTTTAAGGGTTCGCATAAGGATCTGGGTAGCTCTTTTAAATAAACAACAACACCGAAACGGGTCATTATTGCTAATATATTTATTTGGTTGGTCCTTCGTTGACAATTGTAGGTGTATGTCAATTCTTGTCCTTGCTCTCGAATAATTAACAGCCACATTGGTTATGGTTATTTTGGTATACCTACCTTTTATTTAGGTTTCTTTTTGTAGCTTGACACAAAATATACTACCACTCAAAAAGATCCCAAATCTGTTTTGCTAGTCTCGTCAATAAAAACGAATTATAAAACTTAATCTCAGGCTATCATAAAGCTTTCACTATCTCTTCAATTTAACATTTTTGAATAATTCGAAGCGACATTGACCACCGATGCTGATCCGGCTTGGGTTTGGTCGGTAACAGAGCATCCCAGCAAATGAAGCTGCGATTTTCATTTAAGAAGATTTTGTTCGCCGGCAAGCTCATTAAAAAAGGTCGAGGTCGCAAAGAATGTCGGTGAAAAAAATCAGCCCTGTGACTTATGAAAACGAAAAAATATTGATCGGGAGGAATCCTATGCGAACGCATAGAGGAATATTATAAAAACTTTATTGTGAACAATATGAAAGGTTCCGAATGTTGACTCAGCTAGTCCAATCGAACAGAAACACCTAAAACTGCACTTTGTTATACTGTACACGTCTTTAAGAAATCTCGTATGTGGAAAGCCGATGTGGCTCCCTTCTTTTTACACCTCCTTCGTTAGAATTGGTTGAACGTGAGAACCCCAAAATGTATTTATGTTTTAAAAGGTCTGCTCCTGTGTTACCTATGTCAAGAAACTTTTAATAAATTTTTATTTATTATTTTGAACTTTTAAACTTAGGTACTAAACATTTACAACAAACTGTCAAATTTACAAGATGGCCTCCTCTGTTTTTTTTTTTCAAAAATCTGGCAGTTGACCTTCCTATTGTTGTTATGTCAATTAGAATCCGTGTAACATGGAAGTTCTGTAAAAAATTGGCTTGTAGGCAAATCAACCGAAGTTGGGGTCTCCGTTTCATTATTGTCTCTGGCTTTCACACCAGGTATTCTACTGACAGCTTGCAAAATTCTACGAAACCACAATAGCAAACAATTTCAAACGAAATTATCTATAGTGACGTACAAAAAATTAGTAAGATCCATGTTAATTCCGTGAACGTAATTCTCAGTGCGCTTTAGTGGGCACTAGTGCTAGCCACGTCAAACAAACCTAATACGTCATCAGAAAATTTCCAACTTGAACTTCTGCTGTCAAGAGTGAATCTCGCAAGTATCAAGTAGAGTACTATGCTTTTCTTTTCAATAAAACACGCATTAAGTCTGTCCGAATCAGTGCTGTCAACCTATGAAATTTTCAGGCTAAAGCCAAAATGTCATCTGTTTCCGAATACACGCTCGAAAATGACTTAAATTTTTACATTCCCAAAATAAAACGATGACATTAAGAATGAGAGAGAGAGAGAGAGTGCCCGATGTCCGAAACCGAACGACTTCCTCTTAACAGCTTCGAGAGAAAAACTTAGAAAAAATATAAAAATGGTCGAAGGCATGTGATATTAAAAAAAAATCTAACACAAAGATATTATAAATGTAAAGAATATTGGTATGGGTTTTCAACATGTATTTCTTTGAGTTTAATTTTATTTTCCGTAGTTCTGGTTTGGTTTATTGATTTTGGTTACAATTCCAAAATGATTTTGTTAATGTTTATAAAAGTATAAATTATATTTTGTGTATGTATCAGTGTTATCTTCTTTAATTTGGCATACGGTTAATTATTTTTTTGCTTAATGCATAAGGTTTTTGTCAAGGAAATAAAACGAAAAATCAATTTAAAAATATCTGTACCAAAATGAGTATTAACAAAACCGATTACATCTAGGAATTTGTATGAATTTTATTCTACAAATACTGACTTGTAATAGTTTTTTTTTTTAAATAAATATTACAATAAATTAGTATCACTATTTACATCGTTTTAATTTGTTTTTATTGATTACAATTGTTTACTATTTTTAATTAGATGTACTTATTTGTTAAATATATATTATAATGTATACATATATAAATATTTTCATTATTTTGTATTGTTTATAACTATCTAACAAATTATTATAGTAAATATATCTATAAAATTAATAGAAAAAAGTTCAAAAAATTATTTTAAAAGAAAAATACGATTTTGTCGAATTATTTGTGTTTCTGTTTTTTCTTTTATTTTTGATAAATTTACTTTAAATGCTTCTTAGATAGTCTAAGGCGTATTTGAGTAGAATACACTACATGTTTTTTTTTTTTTTTTAAATTAGTCTTGTGATACTTTTGTTTTTTTTATTTTTGGAATATACCTAAGAGTTAATAAATTAATTACAATATTTATATAGTACATTCAGTAAAAAAAGAAAATGATTTGGCTTTTCTGGTAAACGTTTTTGTTTGGCATGCAAGAATCGTTCTGTTGAATTGTTTTGTTGGAAAGTTTTTTTTCTCATTGCGGTTAAATATATTATTATTGTTTTAAAAATAGTTTCTTGTATAGTTGCAGAGTGTGCTTGTGTTTTGGTTTCGGTTGTTTGTTTTTTTAGTGAATTTTACACGTTTATTTGAAATGCTTCTCTTTGGAGTTTCGGATTGGCACGTATCCGTGGTGAGTTTTGTGATTTTTTCTCACCATTATCGGAGAATCTAGCTGGTGGATTTATGTGATCCTGATAATTGGGATAATTCGATATGCTGAAAGAAACGGATTGGGATTAAATGATATCGAATGGTGAGTTAGAGAGAGAGAGAGCATGCAAAATAAATGAGGCCTTAGAGAGATCACATCAGCGAATATTTGGCTAGAATTTACTGAGAAATATGGCGAACAATTTTATAATGACAATGATAATGAGATGCAATCGGAGCAACCGTAGGATGAACAACTGATTTACATTGTTACAGATGGTATGGAATGATGTTGTCTAAACAGCTATAGTTCACTTTCTGCAAGAATTAAACAAAAAGTATCATTAACCTGACATTGTTGCTCAGATAGCCTAGAAAACATTACTCTACAACTAAAAAATGTGATTGAATGTTTTGTACAATATAAAGATAAAAACAAATGACAACTGGCAGACAAATTACAACTTCTTCTTTTAATACCGCGCTAGGGTCAGACATTTTCCAAAACTGTGACAAATTGCACATGCACAGTCATTTGTTCAGCACTAAGACTCGTTGAAGTCCTTTGAAAAGGTTTAAAGGATGTGTGTAAATTTATGAGGTATGAATTGAGACATATTGTCAAAAGGCTGACGTTTAACAGATCATATTTCGCAGTAAGTATTCTTGCTTTTAGTATATTGTGGGAAGTTTGGATAATTTCGTTTTGCAACAACGGAGTGATTAGCTTAATTTATAAAAAATAATCAGTTTTGACGGAAGCTAATAACTGTCAAACCCCCATTTATTGGAAATATAAAAGAATAAGCGAAATTTCCGTTGAGGTTAAATGAATTGCGACAGCACATTCCGTGGTGAAAACATTGGGAACGCATAAAACTCTAGTTTGACAGCAGATCGCCATCGTATGCCTGAATTTTTATTGGGCTATTTAATTGCGTTAATGGTATTTTTAGTTGACGTATTATATCGACAAATGTAGTCACTTATTTCTCGACTGAATACTAAGTTGAAGTCTCGCTCGCTTGGCTTACGTAGTAAATGTGAGGTTACCGATCAATCTAGCTGTTACTTTCAGGCGAAATGTATTCCCGTAAGATCTGTGCGACTTAAGACAACTAATTAAATTGGCTAATGGAACTATTTCGCAAAATTTTTAGTCTGCAATGGATATGGGACGGATTCTATAGGACAGGAGTTCCTTCCTTTCAGATCAGTGTGGAGTCGCCTTTGGTGTGTCGTGTCTTGTTGTCAACATCAAAAAGATATAAACCCATTTTCACAATGAATGCCAAAAATGACAGAATGAGTCAACTTGCACGAATGCTACAACGATCAGCGAAAGAAATGTACTGCAACTTCCTGTTTAAGGTCAATTCAATTTTGACTGCACAACGTGACACCCCGTCTCACCAGTGTGAAATAAGTCAGACTTTTCAGTTAGACCTTATGTTGGATATGTTTGTATTGTTTTGTTTGGGCAAATTGTGCATGTCGTCATCAAAAAACAAATGAAGACGATTCTCGCTTTAAAAGAATTAAATGACTATGATCATTAAGAAAACCATATCTTAGCCTAAAACAAGAGAAGGCATAGATTGGGGTGAATCCATTTTTTTAAAGGCAGGAGCAACATGGAAGCGCATATTGAAAGATGTTTTATTTGAAAATGCGTCGGACTACAAACATTTTTTTGCAGAATGTCTTTAGACAAAGTTGAATATTTACTTCCTCCAGTAAAAAACAAATTTGTATATGTCATCTGATAAATGACATATATAATATTTGCATTTATTATATTGCTATTCAATTTTGGAAAGACGAAATTCCGACATATTTCAATTTGTGCGCTTATACGTACCTTCGCGTACCCTCGCGTATGACAACAAAAAATTTTTCGTTTTGATAGAATGATTTTTTGTTGGCATACCTACGCTCAAATGTCAAATATCAGTCAGGGTTCGTGTCTACAGAGAAGACAAGGAAATAAGTCAGACTGAAATGTCCAGATATGTGTCGTGTCCACAAAATCGCGGTCTACATCTGACTTTTTGATGTCATGACTTGAGTCTTGACTGAAATTGGAAACGTTCTAGTATCTAGTTCAGTAAGCCTGACAGCTGACTGACTTGATGTATCTCAGTTTTGATTGGACTAGATCGGTCACATGGGCAGCTGTGTCAGTTGAAGTTTATGGAGAGGTAGCTCGGTAGCCGACGAATCTAGTCAAGAAATTCGTGACTGAGTACTTAGTTGACAGTTCCAGTGGTTTAGGAAAAGTGACAATGCCGACCAATTTAGTTTTTGCGTTCAGGTTACATCTCTTTCAGACCAATCTAGTCTAGTTTTTTAATGTGCCCATAAAGTCTCGAGGAGACTGGGTGTGAGATAGCGAAGATACAGCAATTGGTCAAATTTACGTTTTCGATATGTTTCTATTTGACATATTAACTTAAATCTTCTGAAAAGCTTTTGATATTGATTTAGGCGAAACGTTTAGGAACTTTTAAAGAACATAGCCAGCACTGTAACTTTTGTAGCATTCATATATAACTGACTCGAAACTGTCAAAACTGTCTGAAAACTGTCAAATAATTCCCAGACTTTGAGATTTTGGACGGTAGTAGACGCCCTTGGTAGGTATAATACGACTTAGTCCGTCAAAATCGAATTTTTCAAGTTCTGTGGTCCAATGTTATGTAACTTAAAATAAAATGAAACAAAAAAAATACTACAAAGCAACACACACAACACCAATATTATCAGCATGCAACTAGATATTCAACATCGCTTACCATATCTTACCTAAAAGTGGTTTCTTCGTTGTGGCTCGAGTACCCACTGGAGCTACGTACGTGTCGCTTTGGCACATTTGCCGCCGACTTGCCAGACTTACGGGTCGTGAAAGGCGGTTTCGATTTGCGCGACATACTCGTAGGCGTTGTCTCCGATGATGAGGACGTCTCATCTTGTGGATCTGCAAGAATTTAGCAAAAGTTAATTTTGGCGTTGCGTCAAAAATGACAAATGGCATAAATGAAGGCTTACCTCTTTGCGGTCGATATTTAGCCGAATTGACGGCACGTGAGCTAACGTCGTTGTCTGACTCGGAGCCGAGTGTGTCATATTCTGTAATTGGTATGTGAAGTGTTAGGATTTTCCTAACTTCGGAATCTGTTGAACCTGGATTGTCCGATTCTAAAAAGTTTAGTACGATTTGATGGGCGATTTTTTTTTTTTGCAAGATGACATTCGACATTTGGGAAAGGGGATAGGAAAGTCAGGTGAGTGGCAGTTGAATGTCGAAAGGGAGTTTGAGATTTTTGATTCCAGGGTCAAATTGGCGCATTTTGTGTAGAGTTGTGTTGTGTGTGACGTGAGTTCAGAGAGAGAGAGATATGATGTTTTGATGACAGATGACGATGATGATTTGGTGAATGATTTGATGTGTTTAAAAAATTTTGATAAATAGAAAATAATCAACAGGCCTTATAGCTAGGGATGGGGCTGCAGTGGGACTCTTATTGCATAGATTTGAAATTACCTTGACTCTCAGAGTGTGGATCGCGGAGCCGGCCACCTTTTCGACGGACTTTTGTGTACTCTGGTTCTTTAGCCTAAGTAAAAATGCAATCGGAATGAGCTTGTTAAAAGGTTGGGGGATTTTTTTTTATGGAACTTACATGATAACTATCTGGCTTGACATCGTGGTAGACGAAAGATCCACGCACTGAGTGATACGGTCCGCTGTACACGTTACCGCTATACGAACTTTCGCTGTAGGTCTGCTTGTTCAATTGAAAAGTCGCATATGGGCAGATGTCTTCGATATATTCGTTGCCTTCGGCCTTAAAGCTTCCTGAATCGTTGGAATTCGAATTTCGATTGCCCGGGTTGCAACGAACCGCTAGGTACTGCTGGTCCCGGTTCTGTTTGTTTTGTAGATTCGCCAGAGACGGTGACTCTGATATGGAAGATGGCGGCACGCGTGCTTGGTTGTTGAGCTCTGTATGACGAGGAGTTTGTCAACAAAAATATATTTATAATGAGGTCACTTGAGGTCTTACTGCGCTTTCGAATGAAGAGAACTGCTGCAATCAAGCCGAGGAGGATCAACATCGACAGGCACACCGGCAACAGGACCTTGAAGTTGGCATAGAAGGGGCTGTCACTCATGTGGGACACTGGGTTGGAGTGGTCAGTTGTGTATATCACTGAAAGGATTAGTTATTGTAAAGCTGATGTACGGAATGGGGACTCTTTCGGACTTACCTCCCTGCGGCGAGAGCGTTGTAAAGTTGTACACAGCTGTGGTGGATCCAGCGTTGTTGTGGGCAGTGACTTTCAGCTGAAATAATTAATGTCAGTCGGGCTTTGCCATCGTACATTTAACACTCACCTGGTATTTGGTGCCGGGAGCAAGGTCGCTAACTGTGTATATCCGTTCTGTCGGCGCTATGTGGTTGGAAACAACATTCCACTGAGACCTTCCATACTGCCTGGATTCGATCATAAAGTACAAGATGCCACAGCCCCCATCGCCCCATGAGTCCAGCCAGCACGTCACACTCGTGGAATTGTTTGTGATCATCTGCGAGTGCTTAGGCTGCACCGGCGGATTGCCTTTTGTGAAGGAGTTTACAATGTCACAAGGCAGCCCAGTCCCGATCTTATTGTAGGCCGTGATGTACAGCTGATACCTTGTCCCGCACCACAGATTGCTCAGCAAGTGCGAATTAGTCTTCGAATCGATCTGCAACTCCTCCCAATCGCCATTGTCCCGCTTGTAATTGATGACATATCCCAAAATCGGACTGCCTCCATGATTGTTGTCCACCCACTCCAGGTGCAGACTGTCCGTGTATGTGTTTAACACCGTCAAATTTGGCGGATCCGGCGGCACCTTAATCACCAAACTGTACACAATCTCATCCTTGCCCCAGGTGTTCTCCACACTGCACGTATAGTTGCCCGCATCAGTGCTCTGACAATCCCTGACGAACAATGTTCCATTCTTGGCTATCGTCTTTCTGGCATTCGTCTCCATGGAGTGACCATCCTGCCGCCAAATAGTCACCGGAGCTGGTGCTCCCACCTTTCTGCACGGCAACACCAAGTTCTCCTTCCACGGTGTCACAATACGCTGACTAAACGATACAATCCTTGCGGGCACCTTATTATTTGGCGGCACTGTAACTACTTGAGTTTTTTCACCTTCACCGACTTTCGTCGATGCTGTCAACCAAAACTGATATGTAGCTGCCTCTTGCAGCCGCTGGGTTTCATGCATTTCAACGAAGGGGCCAAGGATTCGCTTATGGGTGCCCTCCTCACGACCACCCTCCAGCACTGACATATAGAATGTGTAGCCCGTCTACAGGGGGGAGGGAGAAGATTAAAAGAACAAAAATGAATTTTACACATTTTTCCCACAGCACACACACATTCTTCTTACGATATCTCCATTGGGACTCTCTGGAGGCAGCCAAGAGATTATTATTTTTGTATTCGATGCTGGTATGGCTTTAATGTCCTGCGGCGCAGATGGTACTATGGAATGAGAGGAGAAGAAAAAAACCATGCAAATTGTCGAGCTGTCATGTAAGTATAAGTTTCTCTTAAGCACACACGCTTACCATCTTCATGGGTGCGGCAGAAGAACTGTTTTGTCTTCATGCCATCGCCGACTTTGGTGTAGGCCAGAACCCATACCGTGTAGTTAGTGTACTTTCTCAAGTTCTCTATTGTCAGATACTGGTTTGTTGACTTGACTACTTCGGGATCTTTTTCTGTGGAAAAATAAAGATTTTCTATAGAGCAGGATGTTTAAGTTCAAGTGAGACAAGTTGAGTAACTTTAAAGGTTCCATTGAAGAAGTGGAATTTTCTAGTTCTTACGAAGATAATTTTAGGGGAGTGGGTTCTAAAGAGTTATTGGAAAATAAAATTTGCTACTAGGGTGGCTTAAACATAAATTATTTCAGAAAAAAATAAAAATGACGTTCTTAATACTTGCAACAGGAAGAAAAAGATTAATGTTACCCCTGCCATGTGCCAGATCGGAGCGTGTCTGTGATGGGAACGCACAATATTAGAATTCACAATCCGTATACCGGCTACAAAGATTTTTTGGGGGCAACATGAATTTTTCACGACATCTGTCACAAAATTAGTTGCAGCATTTAAACTAAACTAAAAATGGCGATCAAATCGAAACTATTCCTCGACCTTTAATACCGTTTTTCATTAAAGATCTAGAAGAATTGCCCCCAAAACTCAGAATTGCTCTATTCAATGAAATTCGTTGGAGGACTTTCACAACAGTGGTATACACCATGTACATCATACAATCGTCAGCAAAAGAATTTTGACAAGATCAACATTTATTTTTTGGAATTCTAGTAAGAACTGAAAAAAATAAATGCATGTTTTGTTTTCCTAATAAACAGGTGAACGTACTCAATTGTTTATTTTTAAATACATTTAATTAAATGCATTAAAATGAATAAATTTATTTTGACATATAAGTTTTACTTGATAATAATAATATAATTTTAAATTTAAATAAATATCAAACGAATTAATTAAAAAATATATTCGCTTTAGCTTCAACAACTTTCTGTTATCGTATTGGAACCGATTCGATGAGTTTTTGAAACATTTCAGAGCTCTTTACAAAAATGGACTCCTCTTTGCTCCGAGTCAGAGAAACAGTTGTTTTTTCTTAAATGTAAACCTATACATTCTCAATGAAATTAAATCTGGACTTTGGAGTGGCCAGTTGTGCGATTATGTTTATGGTTCAATGTGGCGCTAAGTTGCATCATCATTCGGATATTCTGGCAGCATTACGATTTTTTAAATCATTGTTTAATCGGTTGGAACCAAATCTACAAGGCCTTGGCACGAGATACAACCACCGAACATTACAGACCTGCCGACAGGCTTACTGGTCTGAACGTCTGACGTATTTCTGACGAGCTATATTCGGCATTCAAAGAAATGTTTTTTTTCGATGATCAATGCAACTCAAAATAATTCTTAATCGTCTATAAAACTCAACTCTAGAAGCTTATTGGTTTACTTTTATACTATTTGGCGAATTGAAGCCGTTTGATATTGTTTTCATGAGTTATATACGGTACTCCCTATACAGAATTATGTTCTTAAATCAAATTCAGCTAAATACTTCCAAATTGTCATCTCGCTAGTTGGGGTTTTAGTATCTATTTTTAATTTTAAGCCCGAGATTTTTGGGAGTTAAACATGCATTTATAATAAAGTCCCAAATATATTTATCTTTCTTGGTATAATTTTTCCGTTCTTTAACAGTGCGAGGTTAAATGTTTACAGAGTTTATTGTTTTGTGCTTATTTTCCAACGATGGGACCTAATTGATTTCATTTACACACGCTATCACAGGCCACACCATACGCAATCACTCAGTGAAATCTGATAAGTGTAAATGATAGAAATCTTGTATGCTGATTTTTTTATTATTGTGAACAAAGAGACTAAATTTGTTTCGGGTTTTTATTGCCCCTATTTACTCTTAACTGAACACTGAAAAAACAAATTGCTTAAAAAATACTTTGTTTTTAATTTGAAATGTTTAATTAAATACTAAATTATTTTGTAGGGTCTATAAGAAAACTCGCATGTGATCAAACTTCCCACCCACCCTAAATTAATCTAATCTATCTAATTTCACAATATTGAAAAAATCAGCTTTACAACTCTTTTTTTAATTTTTTCTTAAATTTAAAGTTTGGAAGTATTATTCTTCAAAAACTTTTAACAGAAATAACTCGATTTGAAAATAATATGAAAGAACGGATTCCTAGCTTTAAAAAGTGCTATAGTCTTTATTGTAACTTTTGCCTTGGCTTTTTAATATTTTTTTTTATTTTACCAAATTATTATTTAAAATCATGCTAAATATTTATATATTTTTTAAATCAAAACCTGCTAAAAACCAAAAGAAAAACAGTTTTTCAGATAAAATAACATATATTTCACAAAAAATCACTTGACGCTATATATTATATAAAAAATATTTTAATTCAATTAAGTTCAGTCTTTCAGTGTTCAGTGTTCACTTTCAAATGAGAATTGTAATGATATGTTTTTCACACTAAGGTTTGATTTTATTATTTTAATTCATAATTTTACTAAATTAAAGTTCTGCTAATTTTTCCTGCTGGCATGATTTAAAAAAGAGGCTAAAAATAAAATAATCCTGCTAAATCTAGCAGGAAATATGCTAAATTGTGGTGCGGTGAGAGAGTTCTCCACACATTCCGCCTTTTAGTGCTAAGAAATTTGGTCTCTTTTTTCCCGTGCCAAAGGTTGTACAACTTCGTTCCCGCATCAAAAGCCCCAAAGGATCAACAAAATTTGGTAAAATATATGTCGCCGAGACAGTAGATTGGACTTTTTACCGAGTAGTTTTCTGTCATGACAAAAGAAACGGCCCCAATACAATTAAACAAATAAATTGACTGCAATCTTCCGCGCACTGGGATCTCGGAATTATAACAATCGAAGCTGAAACAAGAAGCTTCGCTAGAAAGCATAGAAACCGACTAATCGGACATATCAACAATAAAAATGTTGGCAAATTTTGGATGAGCGCAGTTTATCGCGCCAACTACAAAGAACGAAACCGTTCGACTTGTCAAGATAAGATTAACCACGTCTAAATTGCGGAACATGCAGGATCTTTCTTTGGCAAGAAGCCTGCCAAAAGTTGTTATTTCGTTATAGAAAAATTGCTTGATAAGTTATATCTCAGTTGAAGTATCTAACATTCTAACGAAGGCTGTTGTTTTTAGTCAGTAACAATCTGACCCTACTATGAGCACGCGCTTGCTTTTCTTATAGTGTCTTTGGAAGATTTTCACCTATCCTCGGAAAAAAAACCTTCCTGATTTTAGCTTAAAAATTTTAAATAAAATCCTTTCTCTAGTTGCTAAGTTTTACACAACAACAACATCAAAATCCTACAACAAATTCGAATTGCAACAGTCTTCTCACACTGCCATTTGCAAACGCTCCATATCCTCCTCTACATAACACATAAAGGATGCTGAACTGTTATTACTTGCATTCAGCAGTAATGCCAAACACCTAATTTCCTCGTTTATTTAAAAGTTTCCCGAAATCCCTTAATATTGCCTTCATCTCGTGTCGTTCTCAAATTTCCTCAACCTGTCCATCTGCAATTCGATTACTGCTGTCGTTCGGGTAGATCCAATCTGCATGCAAATCCCACTTTTGGCAACATTCCAATTGCACTACACTACACCAAACATTGACTTTCAGAACGAGTTGCCAAGTCGCCCTTCCACCCTCAAACAAAAAAATAAACTCATCACATCCCATCCCAGATCCCATACAACAGTGCACAGAGCTAGGGGGTATAGACGATTTTCTCATTACAGTTATTGCTCACTTACCGTACAGTTCATCCACTGATATGTAAAACACTTTGTATCCCCTAATTTTGCCGTTCTGTCCATCGACATCCGGTGGTGACCAGGTGATGTAAATCGATGTTGAACCCAGGACGTCGCATTGCGGACTCTCCGGTGGTGATGACGGAACTGCCGAAGGCGATTTATTCGGTTACACGAAAAGCAATTAACTGAGTAATGGACTCGACGAGCACTCACCATCTTCTAGGGTTTGGACGGCCACCTCCTTGCTTGGCGGACCACTGCCTTGACTTGTGTACGCCTGCACAATCACATGGTACTGGGTGAACTTGTTCAGATTGGCCAGAACGGTCTCGCCGCCAAAGTGTGACCTCACTTCGACCGTTTTGAAGCTGAAGCCTTGCGTCGGATTGATTTCCTTATCCTCGGGCGACGATGACATCTGATAGCCCACATAGTAGCCGAGTAGGATGCCATTCCAGTGGTCACGATCGGGCGCATCCCATGTGACGGATATCTCTGTGGAGCTCTTCGCCTCGGCGCGAACATTCAGCGGCGGACCAGACGGCACCTCCTCGAGGGTGGTGACCTGCACCACCTCGGAGAACTCGGATGAACCCAATTTATTCTCGGCCGACATTCGTATGTGGTATGCCTTGGCGGGACGTAGATTTTGGATGTTCACAACCGCTTGAGAGCCGGTGATGGATATGCGCTCGGCATTCTGCCAAATGTCTATAGATACACAGGAAGAGTAATTAGGAAATGAAACTTCGATGGTGTGTGTTGGAGGGAGCGAGTCGCACCTGTGATTTGCTTGTAGAATATGTGGTACTCCTCGATTGGACTATTTCCAGCGAATGGCTGGCCCCAAGTTAGCTGAAGACTGCGTGATTGCTGGGAATTAATGCGGAGGTTCTTCGGCTGTTCGGGTACTTCTTGAACGATGAGCTGTATCGACATGTCGTCCTACATACAAAAAACAGAAATGACAGAAATTGCACTCGTCCTTATGTCAGTTTGCCTTACCTGTCCGAATGAATTGCTCGCCTGACAGATATAGACACCCGTGTCCTGTCGGTAGGTGTGCGAGATGCCCAGCTCCGAGACCATGCCATCGTCAAGAACCTGATCACGAATTGTGTACCTACGGCGAGTGTGTGTAAGAAGTATTGCTCCCTTAGCGATGAAAATCTTGCGCTTACCTCGAGTCCAAGGATTCGTCGAGGTACTGTTGGGTGGTTTGCATTTTCCATTTAATGTCAATGGGATTGTCGCCCTGGACGTTGCACTGGACATGCACTTGTTTGCCTTTCGAAACGGAGATTTGTTTGTTTTTCGTTGTGAAGTGGGCGGGAACTGGAATAAAGGAGAAATACGTGTTTTGTCAATCTTATTTTCATTGCGAGTCCTTTGCTGTGTAAAGAAGATGATTAGAGATTACTTTGTGAAGATGTGTGTATGAGAGGGAGAAATAAATTATCTTTTCCGCTTTTCAGCGCAGAAAAGGAGCATTATTCTAGTTAAAAACGCAGAGGGACAGAGATATAGAGACAATTTTAATTTAAAATGATGATGCTCAGGAAGGGATAAGAACTTTTAATCCTGTTTCATGGAGTAGGTGTAGGAATATATGTGTGTGTAAGAGGGAAACTCTAGCTAATGCCCTTCGGATTGAAGGATTATATTGTCAGTTACAATTGAGTTTTTCAGCGACTGACAAAAAGGACACAAATTGACCATTTGTATGTTGTTGACAGGAATTTAGGAATAAAAATTCGGATTAAATAGGAGATAATTGAACCTCATTTATCACTTAGGCGAGCATTTTAGCCTTATTACCATAAACAGCTATTCAACTGATGGTTACGTAGGTGGAATATGAGAATTAGTAGGCGGAGCAGCCCAAGCAAATGTACAGGATTACAGAGGTCGAGGTTAAAGGCTCAACACGCGGAAGAACACAATTTGCAGAACCAACAATTCAAACCTATGAACGACAACAGGCCACATCTTCAAGAATCTCTTAATTTATCCTCATCCGCACCAGTCCATAAAGGCTCAAAGGTTAAGAACGAAATTGAAGCAATAACTTTCTGTGTTTAAGGCGACAAAAAAGGTTCATTGAAATGCGAAAGATCCAACCTCCATCGACGATAAGCAAATGGCCTTCATATGCATAAGCTATAAAAATGATGGGCTTATACAAAATCCAAGGACTTCACCTTAAGCCAAGTGAAACTGCAAAGATGGTAGCACAATACACATTGAGAAGAGGCCTTAACAAGGCTAACAAGAAACAGTACAAAAATCAACCTCATCAATGATATAAAGCGTTTTTAAATGGGGACTTCCGAGCTTTGACAGTTGATGGCGGCCATATTGTTGAAGCTACATCCGTCAAATTGGCTGTCATTTATTTAGTCTGTTTTGACAAACCACCATGGACGGACAAAGCGTTCAACAACACTTGAAAATAATAAAATAAAAACATTTGAAAACTGGCCCTAATTTTCATCTAAAAATCAACTTCAGCGATGAGGCCCATTTCTGGATAAATGGGTACGACAAAAAACAAAATTGCAGAATTTGGGACGATACCAATTTACGTGAGATCCAAGAGCGGCCAATGCATCCAGAAAAAGTCACTCGGTCCATATTTCTTTGAGAACAACGTTGGCCAGGTCATCACCGTCTATAGGTCAATGATAACCAAGTTCTTTTGGCTTGAATTGGATGATATGGACACTAACGACATGTGGTTTCAAGAAGACGGCGCTACGTACCACAATACTCACGATTTCGGCTCAGTTAGACTTTTTCTTGTTTTCTGAATTCGCAGGTCTTGCAAATAACCCACGAACCACTGTGCCCCTCAAAGCCAGCATAACTCATACAATAGATCAATCAAGAAAATTCATGAGCCAGAGTCAAGAAAAATTAGACTTTTCGGGATGAGCGCCACCTAGGGGATTCATGGCAAACATTGGAACGATTTTATATTTCATACATAATGGCATCGATAGACCTTTTAATCGATGATGCCTTTTTCAAATCTGATACTTTACTCAGGGTAAATTTTTACAGAAAAAAAAACAAAGGACATTGAAATAAGAGATCCAGACATTGGCACAAAGTGGAGCGAAATCAAAAGAGTATTTATGGAAGCATGATTCAAAACTGTCCCTAAACGGTCTAGACTCGAGCTATAGAGACGGACTTGTATCGCATAATAGTTGAAGCTAAAAATTCATAGATGCGACAGACGAGAGGTGGAATATAGAAACGAATATCAGATAAGTCATAGGACAGTTTATGGCTGTGTGAGGAAGTTGAGCTGAGAAAGTCGAGCTGTGTACCTTCTTTGGAAGTTTTTCATCACCTTATATCGAAAAAGACCTCGAAGTTAAGTTCGGTCTGTTTCCAATTTAGAATTTCATTAAACACTAAGTTGAGATTCTACAAAACGTACGTAAGATCCGTGATTCACAAGCTGTTGAGTTTCAACGTAAGGCTGTTTACATGGGACTGATTTGGCCAGACAGTAAGGCTTGGAAAGCCAAGAACAACTTGGTAATAATCAGCCTTCACAGAAGTAGCGACCCAACAGAAAACGTAATCACAATTTTGCTGTTTTAAAACAGCATAGAGTATACTCTGAGTTATTTTTTTCTTGCAAAAGCAGATGACAGTAAGTCGTTAATACCGTCGGTCGTCAAAATGCCGGCACAAGTTAAACAACCAATCGTTGTATATGTGGTGACAGCGATTACCACATTCAACAACAAACTCCGTTGTTCATCGTCATCAGCATCACACCAGCTAGCAGTTACCACCGAAATACGGTTTTCGCATCAGGCGACGACAGTGACAACAACAACGACATTCAATAACGGTCCACCGGCAAAGCACAACGGCCAAGAAAAGAAAAGAATCGCTGACACGACATGGGTAATCAGTGAGTCGTCGCACAGCACCCAACCAGTTCACGCGCAGATTAAAAAAATTATAAATTCTTCTTATAATAAAATATTAATAGTAATTTGTATTACGTGGTTATTTTATTTGCCCGGAACAATTCTTTCCTTTTCACGCCACGCGACCACTACATATACAAACTCATTAAGAGCCTCAGCAAAAATCTTAAAAATGAATCTTTGTATAGATAAAAAGGCATGTCTCCCAACACTCAAACAAAAATATTATATATACAAGTCTTAAATTGAAAACATACCATTGACTTTGAGAAAGATCACCTTGCTCACACCCGATCCAATATTATTCTTTGCCTCGCACAAAAAGTGACCCTGTGACTCTTTGCTGATCTTCTTGAAATAGATCGATCCATTGTTAAACAATTGTACACTTGGCTCGTAGAGGAAGTCCTTATATTCACCGGGGCTAGTGCCGATGGCCTTTTTCCACGTTATTTGCGGTTTCGGATAGCCCTCGGATTGGCAGTGCAATAGTACATCTTGTCCGGCTTGTGCGCTTGAGTCTTTCGGCTCTAGGATCCATTTTGGAGGAACATTAACTGTTAGAGGAACGGTAAATTTGACAGTGCCAGCAACATTACTGGCAATGCATGTATAATTCCCTGAGTGTTCTGATGTGATGTGCTCTATAACAAGGCTGGCGGAGTATTCGTCCAGGCGGCGGAAGACTTCATTTCTATAAAAGTTGGACACTGGATGTTAGCCTTTTGGAAAATAGTGGTCAGACAATGTAATATGAACTTACCCAGTGCCGATGAGTGGTTTTGCGTTCCTTTCCCATCGGAAGCTGACTGGTAGATCTCCTTCTAGGATTTGACAGGATATTGCAGCTCGCATTCCCTCTCGCAGCATGTCCGTCATCGATTGTATTGGCATGATCTTTGGCGGAACTATGGAAGAGAAAATAGGTGGTTACAATATAAAAATATGTACAAAATACAGAAATTGGTTCGTGTACTTGCTAATAAATTTAAACATTTATTTTTAGGGAGAACCAGAATACTGTGTGCATTTCGATCCGGCCTAATGCTCACTAGCAGAGGAAACTTTTTTCAGAAATATGTTTAAAAGAAGACAAATTTTGCCAGAGCGTGGAATGTATAGCCTTCTCTAGATACATCAATTTGAATCGCCGGTAATTTGTTATACGTCAGTTTTCTTCCTTGTGAGTACTTGATGGGCATAGAGATTTTGAAAAGCTGTACGAAACAGCGACGTACTGCGATAACCCCAACATGATTGTATTAGGCGACTTGAATGCAAGAGTGGGTAAGTGTGAAGGACGGGAAATATAGTAGCTGGAATAGTTCGTCAATCGAAAGATCTTACTAGGAATGCTGATTTTTTTGGGCTGCGATTTCTAAATGGTACAAGCTTGAGTGACAAACAAGGTGAGTTTACATTTGTGGGAGGACCAGGGACATCCGTCAACGACTACTGTCTTTATAGGCGGGGAATGGAACTCCTACATAACTGACTTGAAAGTAAAGAATATTTCATACTCAGATCATCTCTCTATTGTTGTTACTTTTGAGATCATGGCAGCGAAAATGAGTACACGAAATATGAATCGAATGCCAAAGCTTCTAAGCCAACTGAATATAGACCTTAATAGAATCGAGGACATCATAAATGAATCTTGTCCAACCACTAACCAACCGACGAATAGGAGAAAACAATTTAAAGAACTGTGGTTTGATAAGGAGTGCATGATTCCAGCCTATTCCGGACTTTCAATCAAAGTAAAATGAAAAGCACTCATATCAAAGTCAACAGGGAGTTTAAGGCACTTTGCAGGGAAAGAAAGAGGATCTACTTTGAAAAGGAAGCCCAGAAATTGGCGCAATGTAATAGCTCTGCAGAATTCTAGAAACTAGTTAAGAGACTAAATGGTTGAAATTAACGTTATTAGCAGAGACCTAAGCCCAGGGATGTTAAAAACGTATTTCAACGAGTTTCTGAATCCATTTAGCAGCACGCGTAGCATTCATCATGCCAATCCTGGCTACCAAGATGAAATTCTGGACCGGCCGATTGTTTTGCAAGACGTTGTTGAGGCGCTTAGAAGTCCTGAGGATGGCAAAGCTGCAGGATCGAATGTGATTCGTACCGAATTGTACAGATATGACACCAACGATATTTTTATTCAATTTACTAAACTGTTTTGGAAAATGGAACTATCCTTCATCGTTTCAAAGAAGCGCTGATCTTCCTACTCACAAAAAAGGCTGTACGACAGTACCAGCATTTCTTTTTTAAATTCTTCATACAAAATATTTACAGCTATATTTCATAGTAGAATGGACAAATAACTTACTTAAGGAATATCAAGCTGGTTTTGGGGCTGGATATTCCACTATAGATCAGGTGTTTGTTTTAAGCTGTATTTTTTTTTGCAGAAACAAAAAAAAACTATATGTCTTCTTCGTGGACTTCAAAGCAGCTTTTGATTTGGTGGACCGCAATGCCCTATTCTATAAGCTGTACAAGATGGGAATATCTTTGTAGTTCGGAAGAGTAATACAAAACTTATACGAGGACATGAAGGCTGCTGTATGGAATGGGGAGGTTCTATCGGAATGGTTTCAGTCGCGGTCAGGACAGGAGTAAGACAAAGATGTGCTCTGAGAGCAAGTTTTTTTGCCCTGTTTATCGAGGCTATTGTGGATATTTTACCGGGAGGTGGGACGCAGGACAGTTGATCAAAGCTCTTCTGTTTGCCGATGACATTTTATTGTGGCGAACTCACCCGAATCATTGCAACGCATGATAAATCGGCTGTTTGGGTACTGTAAAATGTGGAACCTGACAATCAACCTAGCGGAGTCGCATGTAATAGTTTTTAAGAAAGGTGGAGGTGGATATTGCCCTAAAAAAAATTGGCACTTCAACGGGGAAACTATTGAGGTGGTGAAAGAATATTAGTACCTCGGCGAATATCTTACGAGAAAACTAAATATGAAAAAGCATCTCGGTGAAAAATTTGTTGAAATCAAAATTGCCCATCAGCGTTGCTTGGAAAAAATGCTTTAGTAACAAATGTATAGTGGTTTCGGAGTCCACTATGTTCTACGCTGCGCAAGTATGTGGCGGAATATGCTATGATATCTTGGAGAAATTACTAAGGTATCTATTATTTAAAAATAACTTTTCTTCCACCGAACACTCCAAATTATATGATTATGTTGGAGACAGGCTTATCACCACTATTCGTGAAAACACTAAAACTGCAAATCAATTAAGTGCTCAAATTATTAAACATGCCGGACTATCGTCTGCCAAAGAAAGCAGCCCTACAGTTAATTCGTGGAAAAATTGGATGGCATCAGGATTGGCCTGAACTAGGTAGAGGGTGTGAAATGGATCTAAATCTAGATGAAGCAAGGCATTCGAAGCCCAAACTCTGCCACTTGATCAAATGTGTAGATGAGCAGATAAGGCAAATATTTGTAGAAGAAGGCTCACTCCATAGAGCAGTTTATAGAAGAATATGCTACAAGCTTGAGGAAAAAAAAAAATATTTTCGGGAAATAGAAGTGTTAAAGTTGCGTGGATAACTCCTCAAGCTGAATTATGCATCACATAGAGCAGCATGTGTAATTTGGCGGAGAGATAGGATATTTTTCATTTAATTGGGAGGTGCCCAATTTTAAGGGTGAAGAGAGCATTTGGGGAAGGAATGTCTTATCGGAAAACCAAATTTTACAAATCCTTAATGAAGTTGAAGTCCCAAAACTTACCAGGTATCGCAAAATATCCCTCCAATATAGAATAAGAATTTTAACTGAAAATTTCTAAAATACTAAATAAATTACTGTGCTAGTAGTGCTTTTTGGGTATACTTAAATAATCGCGACAGACAGCAGTGGCATGTTAATTAATTTTTTCATTTTATCCTCTGCTTTAAATACAAATCATTATCTATCTATCTACTTGATTGGATTGTTATCTGTTAGATAGCAAGGCTTGAAAGATCAATCAACTTGCCTCCTTTTCTCACACGGAATTGTAAATACACTCCATTGCCGACAGTTGGTCTTTGAGAGCTTATTCTTTCTTTATCATACACACACACAGCTGCTATTGTTTCGTGTTTGTTTGAATAATAAACCAATTGCTCCTTGAAATCCTCGCATCCTTCAAAACGGAGATCATATAATAAAATGCTTTGTAAATAAATATCCCCACTCTGCTTCGCAAGCGAATAAGTTATCGCTATCGATTTTTATTTCCTTCAAGCCTTCTTCGCTCGTTCTTCGCCAAGCAAAACACCTCCCCCCCACTCTTATTGCACAACACAAATCCGTATCCTTTGAATGGGAGCACTCTGCGCACTTTATTTTAAGATGGCAATCCTCGTATTTGCCTTTCAATCAGATTGCTCCTTCTATAGCAAAAACGCATAGAATATACCAAACAAACAGTTTGCAGCCAAGTTCGTTCACCTTTTCTATACACATCCTTTTAAAAATGCAAAATCGTTAGCAGCTATACTAACAGGGGAAGAGCAAAGAAAATAGGGACAGCACAGCACAGCAACCGGCAGCCGAGACCAACCTAAATCGTCGAAATGGAATACCCCTCGTCCAACATCTCACAATCAACGTCTCTGAGATGAAAAGAAACTATATTCAGACATCAGGATAAATTGCTTCGCCTTCTAAACATTGCCCATGCAATTATAAAGAAGGTTGAAAAAAAAAAACAGCACAAGGACTATGCGGACAACTGGTGTTTGCAAAAATCGTAACACATCCAGATTAACAATACGTTAAGTCTATTATTTATCTCAGTTGTTTAAATATCTGAGGTTCGCATCATCTTCGTCCTCAGGATACAATCGGATCAGGGGGAGTTATGGAAAATAACATAATACGTGTACTCACCCAACACCTGAATCTCCACGTTTCTCCTGGAGGTCTGCTTTTGTTTGTTTTGCGCCATACACGTGTACGTTCCGGCATCTTCGAGGCGCTGCAGCTGTTCGATAACGAGCGTACCATTGTTATAGGCCCTTTGCCTGCGATTTATGGGCAATGTTTGTCCATCTGCGGAAGATAAATGAGAAAAAAAGTGAACTGAGTTGAGTATGTCATATCATCAGTGCTTTGTTTTAAATAGAAAGCCTGCCCTACCCGCACTCAAGTACAGTCGGGGTGGAAAGCATTCGAACGAGTTTTATATTTTTTTAAGACCATTCAAGAAGCAGAGTGACTTCAGCTCCTCATCTTGTCAACGAAGGGAAGTCGTTTTTCTAGCGTTTTTGGGTAAAACTGAAATTTTAATGCTCTTACGCATGATGTTGGCCAATTCGGTCGCAGGACTTTCTGACTGAAGTTTAAGTGATGCATCATGCTTGGTAGGTATCCATCTAAAATTTAACGAGCTAACAACTGCGAAATTTTACGTCACATTTAAAAAGGATTGATTACTAAAAAGGCTCTCTATATGCATTTGCGATAAATAGTAAACATTAAGATAGATACAGGACGACTGCACTTTAAAATAATTTTGGCAATTATTTCAAATTATTTGCAATCATTTGAATTATTTTCACACATTTATTCTGGGGTCGAATCGCGTCGTCCGTTAACGAGTATTACATGACGAAATTTGTTTTTGTTTTACATGTAAAGTCAACTTAATTCCTTAGTGTGGCGTATATATTTCGAACAAGTGAGGGCCGATTTTCAAACGATTTAAAACTATTTATTTAAAAAAAAAAGAATTTTGTTCTGTTCCGTATTGCTGAACTGTCCTCCACAAGCTCCGAAAGTTTTTTTCATCGCTTGAAGAGGTTTTTTTTTTGAAATTTTTTTAGTTTATTTATCACGAAAATGTTTTCTGTGGTTTCTTCCACTTTTTATGTTAAAATTTATCTTCGATTTAACGAACCGGACATCTATTTCGCGAGCTAAATCGACCCTATCGACGCTATTTAAATAGCGTAACGTTTAATTTTGTTTATGTCTGAGTAGCTACTAAAATGGGTTATAATTATTGAAAAATATAAATAGGTAGACAGACAGAAACCGGGATTTAAGCGCTACACCGTAGCTGCAACTGATGAACGTTTATTGCATATACAGTGCGAACTTAATAAAAGCAATCCTACTCCTCGATAAAAGCAACACCTTAAACTTTAGACCTTAGACTTAGACAAAAATAACCTAAGCATTCAAACAGGAATAATCAGTGGCCACGGGCTCATGAAAAAACACCTATACCGCATTGGAGTCTCGCCGGATCCAACATCTAGACTATGTCTTGAGAGTGATGAATCCTCTCTTCACATACTCATGGAATGTCCGGCTCTACTCAACCTTAGCAACTCTCGCTGATGTCCACCCAGAGAAGATTATTTTCTTCCTGACTGCCTCTGGAGTGAAAAGATGGCTCTAGGACCTTACAGGGGAGGCACAATAGGCTTCTTAAAAAGGTCGCAGTGCCAGAGCCCCCCTTGAGGTCTCTCCCGCAATGTTGACTCAGTAATTGCAACTCCTCAAAAAAGGTTTCATGAACTCTTATTTCGTTCGCTGTTTGTATATTTTCTTTCTTGTTTATTTTAAATATGAATTAAATTATCAATTTTGGTCTGTTTACCAGTGCAAGCCACTCTTTTTTTGTTATTCTAAGGTGTTTGACTTGGTTATTGCAACAAACTCAATAGAAGCATCTGCCCAAATTTCTATTACAAAGTTGCTTTTATTGATGTCGCACTGTAATTGCATTTTTACCATTTTTGCGTTGTGTATATACAAATTATTATTTATTTATTTATTTTTCCCCGAGGTGTGCCAAAAGCTTTTCAAAATTTATAATTTTTTACATATTAGAATTTAACTCGATATGTCCAGTCAAAAATTTTTTCACTTGGGCCTAATACTTTTAGCCCCTACTGTCACGTGTATGCTGTATGCATGCACCCTGAGTCTTTAAACAATAAAAAATAAAACACTGAATCAACATACTCTCACATGCTAACATTTAATACAAATTACTCTGCAAATTCATAATTAATAACAGCAAATACGATTTTTCCCAAAGCAAAGGAATTAATTAAACAACAAAAAAAAATCCTTATACAATGGTAGGCATGTCAATATGAAAAGGATGTCCTGACCGCTCTTCTCCACTACTCCTCTAAAAAATATGCGAAACTTTTGTTCAAATTATACAAAAGACATAGCAAATGTTATAACAAAGAACACAAAAAAAAAGAAATAGAGAAAAGTGAAACTATGCGCATAAAGAAAAATATTAAAATGTACGTATGCTCGCATACGTTGGAACAACATTGGAGAAGAAGGAAGGAATTCTGCTCATGTGAGCATAAAAGGGATTCTTTTATATTGTGCTTCTAGCATTTTGTACGTTTTTTTTCTCCATCCATTGTATGTACCCAGTACATGATATCTTTAAACATAATAAATACAAATAAACTTACCCCGTTCCCAGTGGATCTTATCGATTGGGTATCCAGCGACGGGGCATTTCACTATTAAATCGCTTCCCGATATTCCTGTTATTTTTGGCATTTCCCGAATATATGGAAGACCATAAATGTTTACTTTAGCACTGTGCGACACTCTGCAAGGAGAAGATACAAAAAGAATGTTTGTAAAAAAAAAATGACAAGTAAAACACCAAAGACAGCAAGACGCAACGAATTAGAAGTAAAACGACAACGACATATGAGGGAGGGTCTATTTTGACACTCCATTTAGCGGTGAAGCCATTTTCGTTTAGTTTGTCGTTTTTTTTTTTTTTTTGTGATTGCTTTTTAGGTTTCATGGTTTATGAAGTGTGATTGATATCAATTGCGGTAATTTGTTCGCAGGGTTGATATACGTCTAGTTATTTGTGTGGTAAGTGATGTCAAAATTGTTAAACTTGTGATTTTCAACAGAGAATGAAAATGGATCACTTTCTGTGTTTGCAAGAATTGGGGAACTAGGGGAAACTTTAAGAAAGGATTGAATGGAAGTATCCCAGATGAAATAAAGATGCGATCGCATTAAAATTTTACATGTCGTGACTGAAATAGGATATAAATAAACAAAAATCCATTCATCTAGTTGAAGCCCATATACCTCATGGTTTACCTTTCAAATTAAATAGTAATAGCGAAGCCATTATGACATGACAGCTAATTATGCCATCGCCCCCTAAAGATTGAAGACATTTTTTGGGATAAACGAACCAACTTATCATCAGTTATCTCATCTCATATGACATCTCTTTCCCGCTTGAAATCTTGCCAGAAAGTCAAAATCATACCTCCGCGGAACGAAATGAGTCGCTTTATGATTGAATAAGGTTGGGAAGTATTGAAAACTTATTTCCAAAGCGAGTGCTGAGCGATTTTGGTCGAAAAATCTTTTTATTTAATCTCGGCGGCTACGTTTACAAACAAAATTGCCGCATCTGAAGCTCGGAAAATCCGCACGTTATTGTCGAGAAGCCAATGCATCCACAGTGAGTGAGAGTTTGGTGCGGTATCATTAGACCTTCGAAAATGAGGCTGGGAGCAACGTTAAACGGTCAACGGTAGGCGTTCAGAGCCATGATAACCGAATTTTGTTTTTACTAAAATTGCAGACATGGATTTGGACGACCTCTGCAGGATGGCGCAGTTCCACAATCGAACTTTTGCGCACCTAATCCACAAATCGTGTTATAAACTGACTGGCCGATGACAATTGGCCGTCTCGAAGCTGCGATTTGACCCTTTTGGACTTTTCTTTTGTTGGGAACCGTGAAGAGCCGATGTTATGTCAAAAATCCGGAAACGATTCAAGCATCCATGCAATCCGGGAGCTACAGCTCGAAACCATCAAACCCGTACAAGATCTAACTGACCCAGAAGCTCAAAGTTAATGACCATAGATAATGCCATTTGTTCGCTGACTTGTACTACTCGGATCCGCGCCACCGTGAGAAGTCGCAGCGGGCATTTTGCTTTTTGAAAATTGCATAAAAATAAGTTTCACGAAAATTGCGTGGAAAAATCCAACCATTCAACCCAAACATATCATCACTGACCCATGAAATCAACAATTTAATTAAATTCAACATTTAAGAAGGTTTTTTCATTTCAACTTTTAATTCAATCAATTTCCACTTACTTGCCAATGGCATTCTGTGCCGTACACGAATATTCACCACCATCCTCCTCTTTGACATTTGACACATTGACATGACTGATGACATCGTCATGTATCGTTACATACTGTCCAACAAGAAATCTCGAATTGTCCGGTATCTGTGAAACAACACATTGGTTCAACAAGTGGTCAATATATGCGGGTGTTTGTCCATTCATTCCAAAAAGCCATTACACGCATCCGCATCAGCAACAGCAGGATAATAATATTTTTTCATCGATCCAAATGCAGAGCAAGGCAAGTACGAGGCGTCCGGAAATAATTCCATGAAATGAAACAACAACAAATGAGAAAAATGCCGGATATCGCCGATTAAATTGCGCTAACAAAAAAAGCAAAAAAGAAACCCACCCATCTGGCCCCCATTGGGGGCTGGGCGAAATTGATTTACATTGTAGAGAAATAGTTTTATATTTACCGGAAATCCGTCCAGAGACCATGTAAATTGAGGAAGTGGATTCCCTGTTGCTACGCATTTCAATGAGACCGTTGGTCCCGGCTGCAGTGTCTGCTCCGAAAACCAGTAAAGTAGTTCCGGTGAGGCGTCTGAAATGGGAAATGTTGTTTTTTTTCGTTCGTTTTTATTGTATTTTGATACAGTGATAGAGGGGTGTGCCTGTGCATCCTTAAGGGAGAAAGAAAAGGAAATATCCCTCTTGATTGCCCTATAAAATGTCTTGTGCCGGTTTCCTATCGATCCCCTTTGACTCCTAATTGTGGTTATCAACGACACACAGAGCCGTTTGAATGTACTAACAAATTGCAATTTCATCACAGCTGGAAGTGGGGCTGAAAGCGCTCCTATACCTCATACGACAAAATGTTCCTTTCGGGTGGGTGGTTTATTGTTTCTTATTTTCGTATCCTGTTGACGGAAATTTGTTTCTTTCTATTGAGGGTATGGTGGACATTTTATTCGTCTTAATGTTTGCAATACAATGTGGAGGAGGACTAATTTTTTATTTTAAACGATTCATAGTCCTTAAGGGTATGTTTTGTGATACGCAATATGATAGATGCTGTTTCTAACATATGTGGGAGAAAAGGAAGAGCTTAGCATTGTTTGGGAATCCCAATTTGAATTGTTTGTTCCGTAACATATTGCCTGGGAATTTTAATATTTTTCTCATATTAGGTGGCCGGACAAAGTAAGATGGATGAAGCAATGCAGTTCAGTTGGCGTCCGCAAGGAAAGATTTGTGTTACTCTTGGGAAAAGCGCAAGTCTAGGTGCGGTTCAATGTGCTTTATTAAATACCTAAAATAAAATCTTTCTTTAACGCAACCGGATTGTCCTCTGTAAGCAAGAGTCTCACAGATGAAAAATACTTCGGAGCTTTTTAGGAAGTTGGAATTTGAGCCATAGGTAGATCTTACGGAATATAGATCCAGGAATATATTTTGAGCTAGTAATTTTCTAACTAAGAGCGCCTTACAAAGGTTTTCAGCTTTCACTTTACAACTATTTCCCTAATTGTACTGCTGAACTTGTGAAATATTGTTTGGCTTAAAAGCTTTGCTATTTGTAAAATAATTTGAAAGCCTTTCGAGGAAGCCTACAGAGAAAACGAATATTATATTTAAGGATATCTATTCTAGAGCATATTATTCGGTTTTATTTTTAGACCAATAATAGGGACTTACAATTTTAGATCGAAAAGTGAGAGGCTTTTCCAGGGGGTAGTGCAATTGGAAAAACGTTAAGATATTATTGGTGTCTTTTTTTGAAGCATAAGAAGCCTCGGTCAATAGTCCAAGACACTAACAACTGAGCCACTGCGCCCACTTAATGAAGCAAAGTAACTGTAAGTCTATGGCAAAGTTACAAAGCAAAGACATAACAAATACGTTAATTCATTGGTTAAAATATCCACGCATTTTAATGCAATTTAACCAATTTTTCTAATGCAGTGCAGACAATATTACAATATTTTCTCTCAGTGTAGCAGACGTACCATCAACTGTCAAACTGTGATCTGGCTATTAAATATCATAAAAATTAAATATCATACCTAAGCATAATATCAATGCAATCAATCTATAATTTCTGTTTTTTTTCTGACATCAGATTTATTTATTTCGTATAAAACGTTATGGGATTATTGTACCCTTTACAGAGATTTGATAATTTGGAATTAATCTTTTAACTGAAATATCATTTTGTTGACACGTAAGACAGATAGGTAAGGAAGAAAAATAAACTGGAAATAAATTACTAAAAAAACCTTGAATATAAAAAAAAGAAGAACAAAGTAGATACATAGAACGAAAAATAGTATTAAATCTACATTATATACATCTAATGGCTTTGTATAAACAAGTAAATAAATAGGTATTTAATAAATAAGTAAAGACAAATAAATAAGTAAATTAATAATTAATTTAATAAATAGATAAATAAATAAATAAATAAATAGGAAACAGATATATACTAGGACTTAGTAAGTATTTGTTAAATAAATAAGCAAACAAAAATTAAATAAATAAATATTCAACAAAAAAGTAAATAAACAGACAAATCAAAATAAGAAAGTGACTATAACAGCACAAGGAAAGAGAAAAAAAGACTAGACTTTCAAAAGTAACAGAGAGACATATATACCTATAAGACAAACTAGTTTAAATATTTTAATTAATATAAGGATAGTTGATAATTCAATTACAATGTATGTTTAATGTTTGTAGCAATCTTAGGTAATTAGTTCGCTTACAAGGGTATTATCAGTTAAACCACATCTTAAATTAAACGTGTTCTTTAACTTAGCAATTTTATTTGCTATCAATTCAGCATTCGCTCTTTTATATATATCAAGGATTGAGTGATGCCAAGGTAGGTCTAGCATAATTTCTTACAGCTTTTTTTGTGAACAACTTTCTTATATGGCAGGTTGCTGATTCGCTCCATACCTGGTAACCGTAGGGAGCAGAGATTTCAATTAATGAATGGGTACAACATCTTTATAGCTGTTACTGTTTTTTGTTTGGAAAGTTCAATTTGATTTGTCGAAACTTAAGCTTCCCCCCGAATGCTAAAACCTAATCGTCGGGTATTAAGAAAAAAACAGGTTAAAATTGTATGTGAGAATTCACCATTTTAAGCGTTTGCTTTTGTTCATTTCTGACACTTTCTGATCCCCCACTTCCTACCTGCAGCTGCTGGAAGTTGTATGCGAATTAATCTCAATTAATGGCAATATGATTGAAAATAGTTCAGTCGAGCTTCGTTCAGATGAAATCGTGTCCACAAAATAAAAAAATATCTGTCCAAGGTCCCCTGGCGTTAACAAGTGTTTCCACTTATCAATTTACAAGTATACGCGTTGAAAAAGAAAACGCGAACGGGGTGACAATTTGCGGTAGTGGCAGCCAGTAAATTGCTTAGTCGAAATCATAAAACGAAGCTTCATATGGATGCTATCAACACAAGATAAGAAGTTGTATTTCTGCAGCTCCAACATTATAAATCAGTTTTAAGTAACCAAACGAAGGAAATTTAGGGCTTCGAACAGTCCCTGGGTGTAAATGTGCTCGAGTTACGAGAGACGAGTCTCAAGATCAAACCCCGGTTAAACCCAAACTGAAAGTTTATCGTTCCTACAGCTTCTGCAGTAATTTTTTTTCTCCTGTCTGTCCGCCATCATGAATTTTAAATTATTTTTTTTCATCATTGGACAAATTTTGGTCATTTTTGTAGATTTATCAGCGAAGTCTTTAGTGCCCTGCCACCCAGGGTATGAGGATTCATTCGTCGACACGAATGGTTTTATTTAAATTTACAAACTGAGAAGATTAAACGGTTGAGTTTCAAATTAAAATCTTCAGTGGTCTCATAGTAAGAATCATTTCCAATCGAGGATTTTAGAGTGTCAGACTTCGTCGAACTTGTTGCTAAACTGGTCCATATCCTGACTACAGACCGAAATAGGTACAAATTGCATATTTTAAAATTTCCAACCTTTCTACAGACAGATGAAGTTTTAAAATGTAAAAAATAGTCACGGCGAAGGATCAGGGACCTAATAACACCCAACAATGCGTGCAATAAAGCCCAAACTCCAAACGCATTCCTTTCCCTTTCATTCGGAGTATTCACCAAATTCGATTGAAATCGCGTACTTAGTACATACACATCCTCTTCTGACACAATTCAATATTCGACATTTCGCCTGGCTGTAAGCATATCCTTCAAAACAAATCCCCCTTCTGTAGAATTTCGCATTCTACCCCAAAACTCACCTCCCAACTGCAGTTCAGCCGTTGATTGTATTTGTTCCCATTCGTTTGATACAAAACACTGGTACATTCCCGGATCGTCCTTAGTCACCTTTTTAATAATCAGTCTTGGCGGATCTGTGAGTATCTATAGAAGTAGAGAAAAAAACAGTTAAATAGAACATCGCACTATGCTCGAGTACTCCAACACAACCACAGCGGCAGCAACAGCGCGCCTTCATTCACAGCATCAAATGAAAATGACATCGCGCGCGCTTACGAATGTGGGTCAAGACCTTGTTCACCTCAAAACATAAATTTACCACCATCACAGCGAGGAGGTCCTGTTTTGCATACCTCCCCTCGCAGCCCGTCCGTCGTCGTCATTATTTTAAATTTCATTAAGTATCCTCGGCCAACGAACATCGGAAAACAAGATTATCCCGTTCTAATTCTGTTTCCATGCGACTGAATGGGTTAAGAGGTAAAAATCAGAGCTCAACCGCCATGCTGCTCAACTATGCAGATGCATCCCCCCTTTGGATGCACCGAACCCCACACATTCGCCGCAAAATTCACTTATCTATGATACTTTTTGTGTGATTGTGTGTGCTTTTTTTTGTATCCACTTCGTGGGTGGGTGGGTGAGTGGGAATACTCTTGATATACGTACCTCAACTCGATTATCTCTCAGAATTGGTTTTCCATCATGTAACCAATTAACGTCGTGCACAGGATGTCCAGATACTATGCACTGGAACTGTGCGTCCTTGTCCACATCAACTGTCTGTACCTGCGGCTGGAGATGAGCGGTTAATGGCGCTGAAAGAGGAAATAATACCGTATACGTGTGTATATCCTTTTATAACATGGACTTGTGTGTCGCCTTTTTGCAAAGAGCAAGGTATACGTGTAGTCAAATTTCATTAGGACGGGCTGTAGCTGTATACATTTGCAGCGACAATAGTTCGGAAAAGGAATTTCGAATTTAGGACACAGGGATTTTCGCACAGGAGATGAGGTTATCACTGTCCGTCCACACAGCCTTTCTGAGCTGCCATATCCTTTATATTTAATTAAATTTCATTGAATACCTGTGACAGTGAGTGACACTTGGATTGTTTCCTCTCCGGCAGTATTGTTCACCCAGCAGAGATATTTGCCACTATCCTCGAGTCGAGCCTGCAACACGGGAAATTAAAAATACCGAGAAATGGAACAGAACTGTAGATGAAGGAGTATATCTAGCAATTAGGGGATATGTTTGGTCCGTCTGTCTTTGTAGTAGGTATATATACTTGGGGGAAGTTATATTTTACACATCGTTAGGTTGGAGCGTGCTCCACTCCTTCTTCGAGGATGTTGTTGTTCTTGTTAGTGGCTTGAGCTTACCTTTGTGATTTTCAATAGCCCGGCTGATATCATGGTTATCCGATCGCTTAGCTGAAGTGGCAAGAGTTGTTCGTTCTCCTCCTTGAACCATCTGCAAATAAAAAAAAAAAGATTACGAGCTCAGTCGAGTGCGGAAGTACAGATATTTTGGTAAAGTGGATTTAAGTAGCACTTATGGACAGGCTAACGAAATATCGCACACTTTTGTGTGTAGTAAAATATTGCTACAAAGAGATGAAAAAAATGATGGACTAGGCTAGGAGCGTTCAAATGTACAATTCTCTTATGGAAAGCAATTTTTGTGATCGGTTAAAAATGTTTCTAAAGTCTTAGGGAGCTTTTTTAATGTTAACTATAACTATGGCTTCGAAGGTGCCTCAAAAGGCTGCTGTTTTACCTCAAAAAGTCAAAATAATCTTTTTGTACTCACAAAAGTAATATTTCGAAATCGAATCATGCTTCTTGGAAGATCTATTGATGCGTGGACTCACAACTTATTGGTACCTACAGACGTAACAATTCCTATTACTCAAAAGAAATGTCAAAATCGAAGAATTTACTAGGTTTCGTAAAAACAGATTCGAGTTACCCCGAGCTTTTGATATGTTCGAAAAGTGGCGCCACACACCTTGTACTCAGATCGGTATAAATAAAATGTAATGCAATTTGCTATGTTTGAAATTTGGAACTCACTTATGTTAATTCATTCACACCCACTCAAGCAATTGCTTAGTGCAATTACTTTGACTTTTACTCAAAGCAAATGCTAATTTTTATTCATTCGACCCAATGAGCAGCGATGAAAGAAGTCTGTTTGATAGCCCGATTTAAGCCACTCAATGACAACGTTTCGATTAAAACATTGGGAAGAAACACTTAAAGGGAATCAAAAGTTTGCAGTACAATCGGGCTTAATATAGGCCGTTCCAAATAAAATGAGGAAAATGTTATCCTGTTATATATTTGGTTTCGAAACGAACAATATCATCGCAACTATGATCCAGTATCGGTGTTCGAGGACATTTTTTTGTCCTTTACTCTCCACAAACAATTATTGCTCTCTCTAATTGCAGGTCTCAGGTCTCAGCTTTTAGACATCTCTCGCGAACGTCGGACAAACATCCGAGAGTATAAGCATGACTGTCATGAAAGAGCTTCTCAATTAGTCATCGGCATAAAATTCTAGATCCTTTCCACTCGTCCTAAAAATTTAAAACATTTATTGGAACACGGTGCCAAATTATCAAAGACATTTAGAGCAAAAAAGTGAGGGTGACAGTAAAATGGAAAAAATAGACCTTAAAATATAAACTTCGTCTTGTCGCTAATGTTATTTGTATTAAAAAAATACAACTAGTAGGTATGTCGTTCTTAGGAGCCAGTGTATGTGTCACCATTTAAATTAACATGACACACATACTTTGCCGCCTGACAACATTGCAGGCTTTAAGGCAAATTGTTTGTTTTGCCCTAAGCTGGTGGTCATTTAAAGGTTTCAGTCATCGCTAGTGGTTAAGGTCTAAAAATATATTGCGTATTCTTCTATTTAAATAAAAGAGTTCAAAACTATTAGCAAGCGGCGTCGTGTGTTTTTTTGTACGCATAAAGAACAATATCGGACCCAAAACTGAACCCTGCCGAACATCAAGAGCAGTTGTTTTCTAAGATCTGTAATTGTCATTGATTCCGTCAGTTAATCTAAGATTTTTTAAAGAAAGAATTAACATTTTTGTGAAATACAATCTCTATAATATATATCTACAGTATAGCTTTTTAGGTTATATCTAATATTAGAAACTTTCAATAAACAATGAAGTCGGTATTACAGAATAATTTTAGCTGTTGTAGATATAATTAACCAGTTAATTTTTGCAGTGGGGTCTCAGTTTTAAATATAGTCCGACTCTTAATTTTAAAAAAAGGGCAGCAAGCACATTTGTTTAAAATTGTATAATCAACATTTTTGTAAAGTGGAAGGCATTGCATTGATCTGGCTAGTTTTAAACTTTCGTTAAAAAAAAACGAATTACAAAATTTTTAAATACTAAAAAAAATATTTCTTCAAACAAATAGCTTGATATAATATCAAAGAAATTTTGACATCTTGAAGACACGTTTTTATTTAGGCATCTCTAAGAAAAAAATGTCTAAATGACTATTCATTCCCTAAAAAGGTCATATTTACAGCACTGATGTTTTAATTTTTTATTGCTTAAAAAGCAAAAACGTTCAAAAAAGTTAAACAAACTGACAATTTTCAAAGATTCGGAAACGGGTGAATTTTTGACCCTTAGAACTTTGCTATTTTCAGAAAATCTCCTGTTAAAAATCAGATCAATAAAACGCCATTCCTACAGACCTCAACATAGTACCTTCTGAGTCTTATATGATTAGATTGATTTTTAGCAGTTATACTTAGATTAAAATTGAAATGTTGACTTGCAACTTGTTAAGAAATAAATTATTAAAAGCGATTGACGGACCACTGCCAACAGTTTATTCTTCTACGTGGCTACAAATCTCACTTTGCCTAGATATCGTTACTTTAACAAAAGTCCCTTTGAAAAATTTTAAGTTGAGGCACTAACCAAAAAAAAGGTTTTAAGATATTCTATTACTGCACGCATCCCTTTCCCAGTTTGCAGGTAATTATCCTTAATGCCTTAATGCCAAGGCTTTAAATATAAATGTCGCCCAAAATGTTATCTATCTCTGTTTCGCAGTAACGATGCGCGGTTGCTGATATACATACATTGTCCCGTTTTATTTTTCGTTTTAAATAATAGAAAATAAAGGGAACCTTTAGATAAAAATATTTGTAGCACAAACATTAACGACATTTTATTTTTGAATAATAAATTAAGTCCCCCTTTACTTGGTCCAGCATTCTCTATTTCTATTTTCATTTTTTTTCCTGCTCATTTTACTCATTTTTCATCCTGACGGTGTCGTTTTTTCCTTCCGATGCTTGAATTTTTGTGTGCAAGCTCCTTTTATACACCGTTTTTAGAATACATCTGAAAATGTATAGTAGGGTTTGTGTGGGTCATATCCTGTTTGCGAAAAAAAACAAGGCCGAAAGGACAAGACAGCAACACACGGTACACACATTTTACATACAACAAAAGAGCGCGCATATAATTATAATGTTGATCGGAATAGAAAAGAGGATGTAATATATACAAATTGGGAGGTATGGGTAAATACATACACTGTAGAAGGATGACCTTTTTTTCGTATAATTTATTAATTGCATGCAATGTCTCACGGTCCATGTAAGACTTTCCGCAAAAAAAAATTCAACTAACACGGTCCTTTTTTGGATATATATGTATGCATGATTGTATTTTGCGCTTTTAGTCTAAAGAGCACGAAATTAGTGAACTTAATGTGTTGGAATTATTCATGAGATTTGGGTTGGATGAAGGACGAAGATTTGCAGCCGAACATTAAAATTCAGGGAATTGTAAGCGAACAACTTTTGACTTTACATTTGATTTAATTATTCAAGCTCCCACAAATGGGTTACCTACTGTTGTTATTTTCAGTTGGAGAAAAACAAAAGAAATTTAAAACGAATGTTGGCTATTTTTAGGATGTCCTTATTTTACCTCATTCGTCTGTTGCTAAATTGAATTTTTTACGTATTAAATCTTTGTATATACGAAACAGTCTTGTGACTAACAGACAGCTCACGCTAGCTGCGTTGCACTTTGGCAATTTTCGTACGAAAAGGTCTCTAGATATTTATCAATGAAATTCAACAAAACTATGTAAAATGGTAATGAAAAGTTTCCACAAAAGCGTAGGTATGATATTCCATACCCAAACGCTATGAGTCGATACAACGTTGACAAATTTATCAAAAAATACCTTCTGGCGTGAGTTTTGCGACAAAATTTAAAATGTTTTATTCTGAAGAATATAAAGAAATTTTGTTTATTTTACTTCGAGATCTTGGCTTATAAAATAAACGCCAATATGAACAAACTGGACCGAAAATACATATATTAACTAAAGGTTCTATATGAGCCCCCTGAGCCCCCCTGCGTACCCCACTGGTTAAGAGGGTAACTTATAGGTGTTATCGCCAGAGATATGACGTACCTAGACGCTCGTTAGCTTCAATACAAGAATCATTTTAAATCTGCTCAATTCGGAATTCCCAATTTTTTTTATACCTCCACTGTAACTTTTGCGACGTCCTTATTAAATAAGATCTAGCAACTTAGACCATAAATTAGGCTAAAGTAATCCTTTGAATTTGCGCTCAAGAAAAGTCGCCATATAATTATTTGGTCGATTTATTCCGATTTTCTATGCCGTACTGTGTGAACGCCTGAAACCATTTATCAACGAACCAATTGGGCCCTATCGGTGCACAAGTCCACAGCCGACCAAATATTCACACTACGGCAGACACTGGAAAAACCCCAAGAAATGCGAGTCGACACCCACCACTTGTTTATCGATTTGAAGGCCGCATATGACAACATTTATAGAGACGAGCTATACAGAACCATGTCTAGTTTTGGCATCCCTGTCAAACTTGTCAGATTGTGCAGGATGGTGATGGAGAATGCTCGGTTCTCCATAAAGGTTGGAAAATATCTCACCGAGACCATTGATGTCAAAAAAGTATTTGGACAAGGTGACGCGATGTCATGTGACTTTTTCATGCTACTTTTGACGTTTTTAACCGAAACTCAACTTGAATACAATTTGACCTTAAGACCTTCCCATTTTTGTCAAAATGGCATGTCAAGCGGTTGCTACAAGTCGTTTGACAACACTTGTCAAAAAAAATTAAAAATTTCTTAAAAATTCTGTCTATACGCTTCTTATATTGACAAAAGTCAGCAAACTGTTAGTGGCAAGTTTGCAAGTTTTGAAACTGAGTTGGCGAAGATAGATCTGGCTCTTACTAAGTGTCGGTTTACTGTCAACAGTAGACTTGTCGATACGGTAAGTAAGGTTTTTCCAAGCGGAGATTTTCGCTATCCTTATGGCTATGCACTATATTGTGACAAACAGGTGGAGAGCAAGAAGCGAGAAACGAGATCGCTGATGAGCTTGCCAGGCTGGGTTCCGAAGAAGCTCTCTCAAGGCCTGAACCTGCGTTGGGTCTGCATCTGTGGTTAGGTCATCTATTGATACTGGGGTTTCTCGTGAACACGAGTGTCGTTGGCGTGACTGTGCTGGATGTAGACAGACCAAAAGACTGAGTCTCTCAGAAGAATCGACTGTAGATTGCTTGTGGGTGTCCTTTCGGGCCATCAAGCTTTTGCCAAACACTTAAATGTATTGGGCTTGAGCGTCACCACCATCTCTAATGCTTGTAGAGAGGATGATGATACAGCGGAGCACTTCCTCTGTAGTTGTCCTGCCTTTCCTCGCATCAGGTGGCGGATCTTTGGGGCTGACGTGGTGAGTGCCGAACATCTAAGATCTTCATCACTCCTACATACGGAACTACATACTCAATTTGTTGTACCTAAATGTTTTTTAGCTATAAACTAGAAACACTTTAAAATGACAGCTTGTGGGTTGTGGCTCTTAGGCCCGATTGCTGGTACTGTTCTTAAATCTGTTCAGTTGTAAAATAAGTAAAATAAACATAGGTATCTAATTTGAAACTTGGCTTATCGCTAAACGTCAAATAAACCTCAAATGACTTCAATTTCACTGCGGAAAAGTGAAATTGGAAAATTATTGTTAAAAATAAAGAGCAAGAATTGCAAATCTGGAATACATCAAGTACCCCAGTCAGACTTACTAAACTAGAAATCCGGACGTCCCCATTTAATTGTTATTTATTTTAACATGTGTTAAATTAGGTACACATATGAACTTATTTCTTTGCTGCCACAATTTATGAAAAAAAAACAACACCTCGTCAGAAATGAAACCTAAAATGGCTCTTGCCAATCGCTGTTAAGTTCAGAAAACCTCCTCAATGTACGATTTTACACATTTGATTTGCTGAATGACATCCCTTAGGAGCCTTTAACTCTCACCACCTAGTGCCTTGCATTGACTTTAACGATCTAATCGACAAGCACATGTATCAAGTGTACCATACGTTTTCGCAAAGCTATTCAATGCTGAAATTATTTTAAAAATGTCCCTTCTAAGATGAACTCTTTCTGGCATAATCTCAATCGTGTGTAGATGATGTTTGCCCTACGGCGCAATAATAATGATAAACGAAAAAAAAAAATCAAATTAAAAGCAGCTAAACATGTGAGGGAGCCGAAAAAAAAGCGCATTCACAATAACACGAAATGTAATTCAAAATGTTGGCGCAGTTAAACTCACCTATACGTTGGCACCGGATGTCCTTGGGCTATACACGGCAACGTTGTCTGCCCATTAAGTACAACATGCCTCATTGAATGTTTCTCCACGTTTATCCTTGGCTGTACCATACCCTTGGGCTCCGTTACAATGATTCGTCCTGGATATGTTGATATTTGAATTTCGCCTGCATTAGAATGAGAATACACACAGTTATACACACATATATGAAAAGAGCGGCGCAAGGATTATTATTGAAAACGTACATCTATTTAACGCTTGCAGGTGGAATGAATATTAGGCCAACATAAATGGAGTGCACTCTAGAGTTTATTTATTGCTCCGGATACGGATACACGGATGGCAACAGAGAGAACGGCAGAATGAAAGCTTTAATGGTCCTTGAATGGAATACAAATTAATAGCTGTATCTGGGGGGTGGGGGTGCAAATAATTCCAAGACTTCATAAGGGCTGCTGTTTGCCGAATTATGCGCTCTCAGATTTAATGCGCAAATAGTAATGCGTTGCACTCGATTACACCGCACAACAGCACCCACGGACGTTGAATAATTATGGCTTGCTATATGTTAGAATGGCACAGTGTGTGTGAAAGAAAATGCTTAATGCTATGGCACAACCGCACGCCCACTAAATATGGGGGTTTCTCTATTTAATTACAGAGAAGCTCGAGTGGAGTAACCGCGCGCGTTAAATGATGATAAATCATGTTGGAAGGACCTTCTACTAACTCAGATAGGTTAAGAGAGGTAGGCTTTTTCTGGTATAAAGTAAAGCAAGCAAGGGTGGCAGTTTGTTCGCATTAAGGAGTTATAGATGTTTTGTGGAGTTTTTAGGTGGATCGCAGCGTAAATCACGGCATGTCCTTGCAATAAAAAGTTATGTTGCGGCCGGCTGGGTTGTTGGGTGATTTGTGCTCAGAATGGAGGGTTATTCTTTCGCAGAATAAAAGAGGAAACATTTCTCTTTAACTGGCAATGAACAATGAAAGATGAAAGAAGTTTTACTCAGCGCCCTGAAAGTATGTGAAGAACTCGAAGCAATATAGGGAGGGGTTGTAAATTTATTAAAAGGCTTTCACGAGTTTTTCCTCTTTGGCTTTGTTTTAAATGAATTGTTATTAATGGGAATAGGAATGGGTACTAGGGCAGGTGTTGCTGGTTTGTTAACGAATGGATTGTGAACCAATGCAACGTACCGTATGAATTATGGTAAACATGTCAAACGTCGAATAAGTGTAGCAAAATTGCCGCCATAGCAGACATTTTTCATAGAAACCAGAGACACCTACTGGGGGAATCAACGTAGACCAAAAGTCTATAAAAAGTCTGACAGTATCAGACAAAGGGGAGTGGCACCATCCATCGAATTCATTTAAATGTCTTGAGTTTCTCCAAGAACTTAACAAAATGTGGGTGGGGTTGAAAATATGGGTGTGGCACCATTCATAAATCAAACAAATTTAACTTGAAAAACATTTATTATTTAAATTTGATATTCGCCGAAGTTCGAAGGCAGTGGCTTGAGATTTCAATAGCTCTGACAAAGCACAAAGCTCTTAGAACCTGCAAAGTACTTTTTAGGGAAGTTTGCATTATGGCTGATGGACAGCTTTCGCTGATCACTTTTGTGAGATAGTTGTTGAAAAGGTTCGTTGCTTGGTGAGGATAAGCTTTCGACGAACACTGGTCACTTAGGCTTAGGCTAGGTAAGTTTGCTTAAGTGTTTTATGGCATGCAAAACGACAAAGTGTTGAGGAAGCTTTTAATTTCTTCTACCAAATTCATACGCTATTAAAGTTATTCAATTTTTACCGGTGAGCTAATTACTGGCGAGAAATGTTTCACCAAAGAGAGAAGTTTTAACTTGCAGCAAATTTACAACCCATCTGACAGTAGGCTCATTAATGTCCTTGGCAAAGCTGCGTGGCAACAGTTTTTGTAAAAATCAGAAGATTGTTCGGAATAAATTACAGCGCATTATGGCTGTAGTTGAAATTTGAGACATGGTATTGCGAAGTTGAGTAGAACTGCCGTAAGGCAAGTCACTCTAATTCCCAAAGCCCAATACACAATGTCGCGTTGACGCGTGCGTGCGTTCATATGCTGCCGCAAAAAATACAACTTCAGGCGTTGGATAGACTTCAGATCGTAGATATCGTAAAGTTCAACGCGACGCCTGAGTAGACCTACTCTCTACTATCACACGCGTTTGACAGTTTTATTTTTCTGATTTGATTTCATAGGGTGTGCCGCTTATAGTTGGAGTGGCATAGATCCACAAATGCTGTTTTTTTAGTGCCAGTTAATTAATATAGTCTGTGGAAATGACGTATTCTATTTTTATGTGGAGCAAGGTACTTTTTTTTACATATTCTGGGGTAACAAAATAATAATCATTGGCCTTGAATCCACATTAAGGTTGTTCTTTGCTTTGTTGCAATGTTTTTCGGTGAATCCTTTTCCAATTCGTATGCACAAAAAGAGACAGTGGACTTGAAATTTGAATTCTGCTCTGAATTTGTATTTTTTAGCCAAAACCAAAAAGAACTTTGAATAATGACATACTCTACCTCTCAATGCACATTCTCTTCAAAGCAGCATTTCGTCTTACAAAATTGTTGCTCGCGCCGCGCGCTTTGGACACACGCCGACGCACGCGCTCAACGCCGAATTGTGAACTGGGCATAGGTCTGCTGAATTTATTCTGAATTTTACGGTCTCAAAACTTGACAAGGGGCGCTTGTATTGCTACAAAACAATTATGATTAAAAAATGTCACATGAATAGGAAATTTGAGAGAAAAAAAGGTGGCGGACTTCGACACAAATTGAAGCGATGAACTAAGAAAATTACAAGTTAAGGATCCCAGCTCCCCCGGTGTACCGGCACTCTTCTTAGAACCACAACGATGGCGTCTGCAGTTTTATTCAGGTCGCAATAAGGGGTGTTTTCTTAGAGGTTCTACTTTCGAATTGGCAAAATGTTTGCCAACGAAAAAAGAAAATTATTCAAGTCACAAAATTATCAATACTACGTTTGTTACCACGATTTGTATAAAGATTGTATCATTTTAAAGATGTATACTTATAAAAATGTTTGTTTATAAAAGAAATAAGCAAATTATCATAATTTTTTGAAAAAAAACATTTATTAATTTTTCCGTATGGAAAATGTTTTTCGAACGGAAAATTTAAATGAATTCTTTTTCTAGAAAAATTGAAGATAATCTTCCCTTTTTTTTATAAACTATCTTTACAATTCTTAAGCAATATTTTAAGACCAAGATTAAGTTCAACCATTAGGTTAAAAAAAGCAAAAGCAATTTTTTCCGGTTTCGTTTTTCGTGTAGGTATAACTGCAGCCTTATTAATACGTCTTCTCGAGATGATCGCCTTCTTTGCTGCCTTGGTTGAGTAGTCTTTCTCTATAATAAATAAAAGGTCGGAATTGTATCGTTGTCGCTGCAAAGGAAACCGCCCAGAAGAAAGAAGATCTGCTGGCAGTTAACTGCCAAAGTCGGAATACTTTGTAGGTTTTCAGTTTATGAAAGTTCACCAAGTGGAAGAGTTAGACATACGCACACAGCATCTTATACTAGACAACTACGGTTTAAATCTTACTAGTATTTTTTTAAAACGCTCTGTCTACACATAGACTAACAAAACGAGTCCACCAGTAAAGGTCCACACAGAACTCACAGAGAATAAGAAACTACAAGTCACAATATTGTGAGATTACAAACCAACCCCGTCCGACAGCAAAGTAAATATTTGCCAAAAGTACGTACCTAGTTATACGTACCACACATCCTTACTGCACGTTAATCATTTACCCAAATCTACTGTGACAACATCAACAGAAAAGATTTGCCTTACACACTCGACACATAAAGGGAATACTCTATTCACTACAAACTTAACAAGCTAAGTATAAGCAATCTTACATCAAACCTAAGTAGATCATCCAAACAGCTCTCAAACTAAAAGTCAACTTCCATTAGAGCGTAGACTGTGTAGAGCAGCAAAAAGTTGTCAAATAAAAATAAAACCAACTCGAAACTCTGTGATGGCATATCCTTTCTCCTCATTGAATTTAGTCGATTTTACCTGCTTCGCCCCACTTAAGGGATAGAAGAGAAACCTCCTTCTGCACACATTGCCTTAGCTTTACAACTTAAATGCAATACAAATTGTGTGCCACATAATGATTCAGAGTTGCATTCCCGGCGCACAACCAAACCACCCATTGAGCACTCATTCATGCATTTAATTATGTCGCACAAATGGATGGATATAGATTATTAGTCCTGCGAATGAGAGGAGATACGCTCCTTCGGGAAATTGTACAAGACATTTACCGCACCAAACGGAGGAAGACGATGAGGACGAACTACCAAGAGAAGTCAAGTTAAGGATGTTCCCCTTCAAAGTAACGAAAACCGCAAATAAGTGGCGTGTCGATGATGATGATGACGACGACGACGACGGCGAAGCCAACCTAGAGTAGGAGTGCATCTTGTGTTTCCTCCTAATGCATGACCTGGTTTCGAACAAGGGGATAGAAGTTTCGGTTACACTCTCCACTTGTGTGCTAGACTTTTGTGGGACACACCCCCCCCCCCCCCCCCAACCCGAGAAAGATCGTCTTTTACTTTTTAAACATCGGGAATGATGTGTGTTCTCATTTTAACCACCTCACGTGTGCATATGCCAAGGGTCCCGGAGCTAGAATTGTGGCCTGTTTCCCGTGCTCGCATTTCATTTCGAGGGAATTAGGTATTAAAGTGGAACTCGGGATAGGGGACAACAGAGTGCTAGTGGGGCCAAACTACACCCTCTCACACTCACCTGTCAGTCTATTCACAGTTCGGCATGTGTAGCTTTTATATGCATCATTTGGTCCAGCGTTGTTTATGTACAGTTCTCCATTGGAGAGGACCGTGTACTTTCCACCGATGTCGGTGTTGGGGTAGAGATGCATGCCAGTGTCCTGGACCCATGCGGTAACCATGACGAACTCCGACATGTAACTGGGAACCTGAAAAATGAAAAATTCAAAAGGGTTTTAGTTTAAGATGGGCACGGGGAGAGTTGCTATAGATATTCAATATGGCATATGTCCCCAGTTTAAGACTGCTGTGATAAAATATGCTCAACTTTACTCTTACCTGACATTTGAGGACTGCTGTGTTGCCCGTCATAACGTATTCATCGTGCACTTGGACTGTGTACTTTTGATTAACAACTGCAAAGAGAAGGAGAGTGAACATTTTGTGAGTATATAGTTTGGCTAAAGTGGGCTAGTCATGTGTGGTTTGGAAGTTTGCATAAATATATAAGATGGCGACTGTCCAAGGTCAGAAAGTTTAAACTCTGCGATACCTGTATCCCATTTTGAGGTCACGACGGTCGTGGTACAGTGATGGATTTTTGATACTTTGTGAGTCCTAACCTTGCGACTCTATACTTGTCATCACACTTGGTAGGTAGGTAGGAGTGGTGGTTTATTTAAAAACCCTGGCAGCACTATGTGCCGTTTTGTCACCACAACTTATTTGACCTGGTTGAAAAGGAGAGTGTAGATCCATCCTGTGGAATTCAAAAAGGTAATCAGTTCCCTAGACCTCCTCAAGGGTGCCGAAGAAGGGTTTACCCAGAGATCGCTGTCTGGATCTGGCTATTGCTAGACAGGCGCATATGTAGTGAGTAAGGGTTTTTTTTCTAGCTTCTTACTTCTAAGCCAGTTGACTCTGCTTATCGCTGTTATTCTGCCGATATCTCTTTATGTTTTACTTAGGTGGGACATGATAAAGTTCGTCAGCCCCCTCCATCTGGAAGGTTGACCTTCAATAGGATTTCTGAGGAGATCTTCGCTTTGACTGCTCCGAGCGGAATGTAAGCCGGTTCCCAAGTGCAAACAGTGTAGGGCTGAACGTCGCTTGGCCAGCCCGTCAGCCTGTTCGATCCCACAAACGTTGCTCTGGCCTGGAAATCAGACTAACCATGAACTGGTTAAGTGAGGCCACCTCCCTTTGACATTCTAATGCTAATTTTTTTGGTCATATTGACAGCTTGACTTTCAAGGAAAATGTCAATCTTTTACCTCGGAACTATGTTTGTTTGTAGTTTTTAGTCAATTTTAGAACAGTCTGTGTGGATTGTTAAATTCGAGTCCCTGTTCACCCGTCCATCTTGCCAATCCAATCTTGAAGGGAATACTTCTTTAAAATGTTCAGCTATAAAGCTAAAGATGAAAACAGTCGAAAACAGCTTAAGAAGACACAAAGCAGCAGTTTTTCGTCTTCGTGGAAAACTCTCGTTAAGGTTTTTGGAAGGTTTACGCCCTTGTAACGCCTTTGAAATAGCCTTAAGCCACCAATAAGTTTTCTGAGCGACAGAAACAATATTTAGGCTCTTACATGTGTACGAGATATTGCACATAACCTAAGAGGAAACTGATCTTACGAAAAAAAGCTGCACTACCACTCGAGTCTAACCAAAAAGGACGGTTCTGGTTCTATTTAGCGCTTTTCCCCCCGAGGACATAATGAACAATTCATTTATTGACATGAAATTCTAAAAAATAAAATCGTCAGATCATAGAAAAACAGGGACGGTGTAGAATATTGATTTCAGACTTGAAACCGTGTCTATAAAGGGTTATTGCTTTAAGGGCCTGAAGTTGTCTTGTCTATTAGTGGATAAAAACGTAGAAAAACACTGAAAAGAATGTATGCCTTTTGGTGTGAAAGTTACACCAAGCAGCAAGAGTTAAGAGAATGTTGAATAACGAAAAATATAGGCCTAATGGAGAGGATAAAATATATGAAGATGGCACAAAGGATAAAGCAGACGCAGGCACATTTTGGAATGATGAAAGGCCGTCTTAGGTCGCAGTGGCAGCTACATGAATGAAGGTGCTCACAATAAACCCGTATAGGTTATAAGAAGAATGACCAATTTTTGGGTTATAAATAATAGGTATATCATTCACCCACTTACGGCACTTCTGTTTTGGTTTCCACTTTCCTACGATAATAATCGGTTACCCTATAGAGAAGGCTCGTCAATTGGAACCTACTGAAACCGTCTTGAAAAAGAAGACATTTGCTTAAATGAAGTAATACCTACTGGATGACCTACATAATCTCCTCGCAGTAGCTTGGCTACTATTGGCTTGCAATAGTCGCATTAAAATTCATAAAAAGGACCAAAATAACCGGTACCGCTGACAGTAACCCACTCAAGAAAGCGGTGGTAAAAAGGTGTACTCACTGAAATGTACTCGGCCAGCGACCATACACCAAGAGAAATGAAAATATGGTCATTTGATTCGCAGATCTCTAAAAAAGGTTCATCCATTACCAGCTATTTTCAAACATGCCGGCCGGGACTGCGCTGTTAAAAACTAAATTACTCATAGAAAGACGCGCTTCAAGCTTTAAAAAATCACCTAACCTTTCACGAATAAATTCTAAACTTTTTTCTTTACAAAAAACCAAAGGCGAAGTCACAATTTTTCGAATTATAAGCAAAAAGTTGAAGTCGTTTGATAATGAGATAGTAGAGTTTTAGTAAGCGAGCGGAGCGAGCCATAATAAAAATAAATAAGAAGTTGGTCTATATATGACCATAGGCCTACTTATATTTAGGACAACTGGAATGGTATGTCGAACGGCTGTTCAGCGAAGCTTCCTGATTGCAGTTGTACTTTCGGATGTTTGTAAAGCTGCGAAAAAATCGTAAGTTGACATTTTTGCATTTCCTAAGCTTAAACGCGAATATAGTTCAACACACCAACCTCTGTGTCACTCAGAGCCAACGACCACATAAAACTAAAATTTCTCTTTTTTTGCTTCATGCCGCCTTTGGAAACAGGCTTTCGATCTTAAGTCAAAGCTCAAAAGTGCCCAAACAAAAATAATTGTTAAGTTACATAAAATGGTTAGGTTTCACTTTACCCCAGCGGATGTGAAAGAACTTAAGTTTTACTCATCCGTTGGTAGTTCTAAAGGATTAATTTTTTAAAGTAATAGCGAATCTTTTATTCATTCGCCTAGTCAAACTTTACCTCATCTAGCTAAAAAGTTAACGATCATGATGAAAATGAAATCATTCGTAGGACTGCAGCTACTGTCCTGTCAAAAGCACGGTGGACAGGAGTAGAATGCAAAAAAAACGTCCTCATTCTATTCAATGCTGAAAGGCGAGCGGAAAAAGAAAATGCACAAAGTAGTTTGGAAAAGGACGACATACCACTCCAAATGACATTGACTGATGAATAGGTAATTTCGTTCTTGCTGCATCCATCCACCCGCCCACCGACGACGACCGACGGACCACTTTCTTCCGCTGTTTTTCTGTTTTTTTTTTGTAGCTGAGTGCAAATAATCCTTTTCACTAAAGCAAACAACAAGGACACACGATTGCTCATCCAACCATCCAACCAGTCATCCTGCATTCTAGTTTGTCTGTAGATGAGTGTGTCGCTGGTTCTTGTTCATTCTTTAGAAATGACGGTAAAACGCTGCTGCTTCTTTTTCTTCTTCTTCTTCTCGTGTTGTCTTATGCTGTCCTTTAGCTGTTTAAAAAAAAGAGGTAGGTAGGTACCTAGTAGGTATGCCTGCGAAAAAAAATGTCAAAGGCACAACCACTTTCAGCTTACTGACAGGAGCTGTAACCAATATTGCTGCTGCTGCTCCTGTTACTTGCATCCTTTAAAATTACTGTATTGTTCAGTGTCTGATGCACCGTTACGACTTACGACCATGATGACAATTTCTATGAAATTCTTCCTTTTTTTTTCCTCTGAAATGGGATATCTTTTCCCAGTTGCCCCCCTTTCACAAGAAACAACGACAACAACCACATCATCTCCATCGTACCGTTATTTATCTAGTTTCGGTGTAAATGAACTTCCGTCTGCACATCGGTTATTTATGGAAAGAATGACTTTCTGGACGTTCTTATATGTGGCAAGACAACTTTTCAAATTAAAGTTTGCGTGATGTTCGTATTTTTCAGTTTTTTTATTGCATCACGACTAGAAGTGAAGTGGTGTGTGTGGTGTGCATTGCAAGGGTGAGTTTTTGCGGCTTGCAATTCATTTCATTCACCGTTGTTGGCCGGCTGCGGATGCGGAATGAAGCTTGTGTGAATTATTCGACAATTTCTCTTGATTTTTTTTCTCCTATTTTTAACTTTCTCGCATTACGTAGTAAGAGAAAGGTATTGTAATCGTACAAAAAATCGAACTCGAGATTTTAATCAAATCTGACATTACGATGATAGAGGAACTCGAAAAAGTGGGTCTCGCAATTCTGTCCGTCTGTCCGTCTGTCCGTCTGTCCGTCTGTCCGTCTGTCCGTCCTTTCCTGAGTCCTACAGCGCAAACGGCTGGACGGATTTCTTTCAAACTTCGGATTTGGAGTTGGTGGGCTTACAGTTCGGGGCCATTTTTTTTTTTGCATGCTAACCCTATTATTAACGGTACTTTCCATATAACGGTTTTAAACAACTTTGATTTTTTCAAAAACGGCTCTAACGATTTCAACCAAAATTGATATTTGGGCTTATGTAGGTGCGGTTAACATGGCTGCATACCCAGTTTTTCGCAGAAAAATCGAATAACGGTAATTTTTAAAATTGGTCATATCTCAAAAACGGTTACAACTATTTCGACAAAAATTCATATCTAAGGTAATACGGTCATTCCCAACATGATGGCAAACTCAGTTTTTTCCTAAATTATCGTTCAACGGACTTTTTTCGAAAAATGTCGTTTTTTAAGACTTTATTTAATAACTTGAATACTTGAAAACGGCTATAACGATTTTAACCAAAATGTATACTTGCTCTACGCTACATAGGGTAAACATGGCTGCATAACCAGTTTTTGGCTAAAAAGTCGAATAACGGTACTTTTGAAAAGTGGCCTTATCTCGAAAACGGTCAATACGATTCGAACAAAAACTAATTTTTAAGGTAATATGGACAATCCTAACACGATAGAAAACTCAGTTTTTCTCTAAATTGTCTATAATAGATTTTTGAAAAAAGGCATATTTTTAAAATTTGGTTTTCTTTTGTTTTACCTACATGAAAACGGCTAAAACGATTTTGACCAAAATGCATACTTGGAGTAAAATTGACGTTTTCAACATTATTACGTCCTTCATTTTCGATTCTAACCACCGGAAACGCTGATTTGGAAAACTGCTCAAATCTCGAAAACACGATTCTCGATTTGGATAAAACTTTAAAAACGAAGTAATACTAACATCCCGAACAATACCCTATACTCAGTTTTTAGCTAAATAGTTGAGCAAGATAATTTTTCGAACTCAACATTGCAATATTTGTTATTATTTTGTATGCATTATTTTCCAAAAACCGCCATATCGGTTTTGCCCAAAACCCCCTTTTTATGATAACATAAGTATTCTTAATAGGACCCCTTACTTAGTTTTTCTTAAAAATGGAGTTAAAGCCGTGTTTTAGGAATTACCGTAGGTACTACCAGTAAAAATGCAATTACTAGGTACTAGAAGCTCCTTTTTAGCAAATATTTCCCACTTCTTCCTTTTCCAACCATATTAATCATGAACCTTAAAATAATTGCAACCAATTGGAGTCTACACTATCAGAAACTCGCACATCATTTACCCCCAAACACGTGTAAATTCAAAAACAAATCTCTGAATTCTTACATCACAAACCCTACTTCGAGTCATTGCCACCTACCAGCATCACCAATTTGAAAAATCTGGTTTTATAAATAAAAGTAAAAGAAAAATAAACCAAACAAACTGATGATATGAACGAGAAAGTTTCGTGCGATCCAGTCGTGCACTTTATTTTGTTTAGTTTTTCTGTAGATTTTCACTAATGACAGAACAGTTTGACAAAGTGGTCTGCGGCTAGCCAGATGTGATATATCGCAACCGGTTGTTCGTGGCTATATCTTCGTTGGGTATCAGTTTTCTTCGAATTTATTTTATGTCGAAGATTCTATCCGAATTTGGAAAGCTAGCAAGTTAAGAGTGATTAAGGAGCTTTTTGGACATTACTTTAGTTGAGCTGTCATGCAGCAAACAATACAACACGAATCTATACATGAAATGCCATTTACAAAATTAATTACCTATAAGTACCTACCTACTCATTTAATAACGAACGGTGAGAATATAGGGGGTCACTTTTAAGTTTTGACTTGTAAGTTGTAACGCGCATTATACCTATGAGTTGATGTCATTTTTGACAGCGCAAACCTGCGTTTGCAATCAATGAGCACATTCAAAAACTTAGTTAACTTAAGTTGACTAGATTGGTCTGGAGTAGATGTAAAGGCTGAAATCCAAAACGTCAAAAAAATGCGCATAACGATTGCATACTGCGATCATGATGCTTTCAAATGATGCTTTTATTCTGCTTTATAGTCGTGATGCTTTCTAATAGTTGACGTTTTGGAATGAAATTTGATGAAAACAAGCGTCAATTGATTGCTTGTTTTAAATATCAAAAATGTCCATGAAAGTGATAACAACGATAGCTTTAAACAAAAAAGTACTTAAAATGTACCATGAATAAAATAATTATAACAATGAACTGGAATTATTTATCTAGTCAAATAAAGTAAAAACTCGTTCATTTCTTCAACCCTTTGTTGGTTAACTTTGAGTCTGGCGTTTTCAATGTCGATTAATTGTTTGAAATAGCTATTCTCGGTATTTTTTTGGAATTCGGACTCAAGCTTTGTATAAATATGAGTCCATTTTTTGTTTCTACAAATTTAAAGAAATAAGCCGTGTACATTCGATATAACTAATTTAATAATTAAATTTACTGACGAGGTCGTCGACACTTCCATTTTATTATAAACAAAAAACAATTTTATCGGAGAATTGACATTTGCATCATAGCTATTCATGATGCGTTGTTTGCTATAATTTGCGCAGTTGATTCATTTACAATGCATTTTGAAATACTATGAATTGCATCACTGTGATCTGTTTATGTTTTAGAACTCTTGACGTTGCAGTACTGCGGCAGTACTGCGTTTTGGATTTCAGCCAAAGCTTTTAATAAGCACAAGGCTGCAGTTTGAGTCCGTATTCCGAGTAAAACGGAAGAAAAAAAACTTTGCTATGGCGAATGGTTCTGCTAGAATTGAAAGCATTGGAGCCATTCTTCCCTTTTCTTGTGGATGAAATCTCCGATAAAATTGCTTTCTCTTTATAATAAAAATACCACTGTATGAGCCAATGATATTAATTAAGTTGTACCTATAATGCTATCGTTGTTATCACTTTCGTGGACATTTTTGCTGTTTAAAACAATTAATTAATTGACGCGAATAGTTTATATTCAAGGAATTACGTTTTCTTCTAATGTCGCAGTATCCGTCGGAACGGAAAATTCTCCGATTTTATACGATTCGGAGGAATTTTGCTTCGAGATATTCTTCGGAACATCTATTCGGAATATTTCTCCGACATTTTGTAACGCATAATATCGGCGAATTACGTTAAAATGCAATGAAGTGCATTTTTTTTATTCAATTTTTGGCAGCTACGTTCCGATATCCTCCAACAGAAATTGGTTGCGGAATTTGTTTACGATTTGGATTTGAGCCTCCGACAGAGTATGCGTTGCGGAAAATTTTCCGTTCCGACGGATACCTCGCTAGGGCCGAATATTAAAAAGCATCAGGGAATAAAGCACTCTTTTGCAAAGTGTTAGATGGTAAAAAATTCGCTCTCAGGCAGTTAAAATCTGTTTAAACTGTCAATACAAAGTAAGGATAGCGGTATTCAAACTAAAGTCCAACTAGGCTTCTGGAAGATGGAAATTTCTAAGAAAAAAAGGACAAAAATTTTCATCTTTGCCTTGTTGGCAATTTGTTTATAAATACGATTTACTTATATGACTGCGTCGCACGCTACTCGCTTTTACAGTCGTATGGCTTGGTATTTTCATGTGGATAGGTACCTTTTTGGACTTAAATATAGGACAACAATTACACGTTACAAAAAAGTGTTAAGTAATTACGTTGAGTTCGAACGAATTTGTTATACGTGGACTTGTGGATCGCGACTTAATCATGTGGATCGTGAATATAGTGTGACAGTTCGGGCAAGAAATTTTGAATTCGCAGGAAAATTCCTGTTATTGTAAATTTTGCTATTCATTGTTTTTTTTTTAGAACAGATTTAATATAGGTATCCAATTCCTTTGTTTTAGAACAAATATCAATAAACCCAGCGTAGAGTCTGCTTTACTTTACGCAAAATCCAATAGATTTCGGTGTTTTTTGTAATAGTTTATCCAAATTCTTACGCGATGTTTACGCGATGTTAAACTAAAGACTAAACATAAATACGACTGTTACAGTTTAAATCGATTTGTTTGCAATGCCTATTCGTGAACTTGTAGTTTTGATTAAGTGTCTTTAAAATGTCTTTTAAAAAGAGGTACTTTAGTAACTATTGTTACTGCATGATACGTTGCTGAATTTTTTAATTTCATTCGCTTCGATTTCCCTGGAAGAAGATTTTGTTAGCCAGCGAATTCACCTGAGAATCGTAGGCGATAAAATGGGTGGAAAATGGAGATTCGCATAATTCCATCTAAAGGATGTTTATGCGTATGTGGAATTTTAAATTTTTACGGAGGATGGTTTTGTTGGTTAATATAAGAGTATTCGAAATATGCGTCATGGTTTACCATTTTTCTTATATTTTTGGGTGGGGCTCGCCTCATTTACAATATTATTTCATTTTTTAACTCGACGACATCAGTCCATACGAGACCAAAGATACATTTTCTGCTTCAGATATCAAACCTAGATTTGAGATGCGGTATTCATTTATTGCGTTTTTGAGTGTCGCGCATATTTTGAAAACTGAAAGAGGAAAACGGTGAGCACTTTATTTCTTTCTGTTTTCAAACAAATGACAAGTGCGTTCTAAATGTCAATGTTAATTTATGTTATCGTCCTTATAGACCCATTAAATTTGATTGGTTCTTTTAAAAATCTCCATAGGCAAATAATGACTTCTTTTCAATTCTAGCTCTCTCTCGGGTGCGTTTTCTTTTAAGCCTATTAACATCCCATCATAAGGCCCGAAAATACGCCTTTAAATCCGAGCCGAAGCTTCAAACTAATTGATAGTCGATTAAATTAAATACTCCCGATGTTTGCATTCCATTTTAACTACGTCGAAGGCGCCTACAGCTCTCTGCTACAAAAGACCATCAAATAAACCGCTCATAAAGCACTTTTCAACCTTTCGCTTTAAGGCAGAAGAGCTTTCATTTTTTTTATTTGCATTTTCCACCTCATTTCGGGTCAGCATCAGCATCAGCAGCATCCCTCTCCCATCAAAAGGGATCACACTTAAGTTCTGCCCATCTGATGCTCTCATTAAATTAATTAAAATTACTTTTGCTAGGACACGCAGCTCGCGCGCTTGAGTGATTTCTGTCGAACGCAATTACTCCTTTATGTCGGCAGGGAGATGGGATTGAGTGCTCCTTCTTAGCCCTTCCCCGGAGTACACTTTGTACGATAAACTGAAGGAATTTAATTATCCTGCCCGATTTATCACCTGCTTTCCATCTGAAATTCTGACACACGCAGGCAAGTCCTTAACTTCCTACAGTCAAACAATTTAATTAAAGTATACCTACTCCAACTCCGATGGCGCCATGGTTCCACCATCATCCCCCTCTGGAGTGTATAGGCGCATGTATATACTAATCAAACTCACACCTAAGAAACACAAACAACACAAAGAAGCGGCCGTTGCCTATATTTTATGCGCATCACAGTTTCCCGAGGGTGGTGTTGCTTACCCAGTAACAATTTCGATTGTAACAAATAAACTGTCGGTCGTTGCATTAATAAACCCATATGCGATGCCCGACTCCGGCCAGGATATTGTCTTCGGTGCGGTTTGTCTCGGCTTGGACATTTCAACTCCCATCAGTATGGCTGCTATGGTTAGCCGCAATTTGCTGCCCATAGAAGCCACAGCTATATCCTGTTTCACATATGACTGAACCTTAACGCCCGCATATTTACTTAGGTTGGCAAAAATAAGACTCCCCCTTCCCAGTGGGTATAGTTGAAGTTTGTTGTTAGGTCATCGACAGGATATAAGCGGCGGGATTTGGTGAAGCGAAGTTAAATGGGGCTGAAGTTGAGCTTGGGGTGAGTTTTTACCGCCCTCCCAAGGGTGGGATGTGATTAAAACTTTTGGGCCTGTGTACATGTTTTCAGCGGATACGGGTTTTTCACATCCGATGCCGTTGAAATCGTGCGGATGTAATTTAAAGTTTGGAAACAAACCGAAGGTTTACCGTGGGCGTGCAATCACTGGTAGTGGATCCCTTGATGACACACTTTTTTTTTGCAGCCCAACACAACTAGGTATTTATTACAAAAGGTTTTCCGTCGAGAGCTTTGTTTGAAAAAATGGACCCGAGGTAAAAACAAAAAAGCAGTAAATACTTACCACCGCGTACGTGCACCTCACGGCTCAGCACCGTCCCCACCAGATTCCGGAGTTTGCATCTGTAAAAATAACAAAAAATGTTTCATCAGAATTTGTTTTACATATTTTTGAAAATTGTTTTATTTTTGGAAGCCCTGTAGTATTTCAAATATTTAAGTTAAATCATTTTCCTCCGTATTAATAAACGCTGTGTAAAGTTATGAGCTGATTGTTCAGCAGCATAAACTAAGTATTAAATAGACGTTTACCTCAGCGCACCCCTACCCGATCCCGCCGCAAATTTTGAAAATAAAATGTTCTCCTAAATCTCCTGTCTGTGAAATGAATACGTACCTACGTGTGAAGCTTGAAGCAGCAAAAAAAAAATTCTAAATGGTGGCAGGTGAAATAAGAGGAGTTTCATAATACCGTATTGTGCTTTGTTCAACAGTGTTCTTGGATTGTGGGACTTCAACTTTTTTGTGGGAATTTCGCTGTCCGAAAAGCGTTCCGTTTCAAAAAGGGAAAAACATCAAAATTGTGAGAATTTCAGGAATCGGACAAAATCACGGCCCTATCATGGTAGGTATCCGTTCCAAAAGAAAAATTCTCCGATTTTGTAGGAATCGAAACGCACACTGCCAGTCTGCATTTCATTGCGATAGGTTGCGTTTTTTGTATCTGTTTTTGACAGCCACACGTCAATTTCTCTCCGACATCTGTTCGTCGACATTTTTAAGTGGACAAATGTCACATGAACGCGTTGATGCCTATTCGGAAAACTGCCTAGGTACTATGAACGTAAACTCAGTATCCGACTTGATTTGCGTTGCGGAGAAACTTACGCTCCGAACGAATACCATGTTAGGGCCGTCAATATATAAATTGTTAGTGAAGTTTCATCAAAACATCTGCATCACACTAAATGTCCATAAAAATGGTCTCATTTAAATCGCCTTGTTGATTTAATGTGATTTCTTTCCGAATACATTGTAAGACAAGAAATTGATTGGTGACGTTTTTATTACATTTGTCAATCGGAAAAATAAAAAAAAAAGCGTACTCTTTTCTTCTTTTCTTCTAATGCGCGGCGTTACACTTATATTTTATGAGCCACCGATAGATGGCTGAATTTATGGATGGATGGATATTTTACTTTTAGAGGTCAAAAAATTTATCGAGGTAATTTGATTCGGTTAAAAGGGGAAAAATGAAGAGAGTGTGCAAAAACACTAGTGTATCAGGTGAGTTTCTTTCAACTGTCAAATATACATTTTCTTGGTGAAATAAAATTTAAATTGAAAATAGGCACTCTGAGAACTGGGTGCGTTCGCAGAGTGCCTATTTTTGTTTTTTTAACTGGGTGCGTTCGCAGAGTGCCTATTTTTCAATTTAAATTTGTTCTTTTATTTTACCATTATAATATGCATAAATGAATAAACTGCAAAGTATTCATTCGTGGAAATAAAACAAGACATTTTGTTCCTACAATTTTTGTTTATGGTTGTTGCTTAGGCGAAAAATCATTTCGTATGCAATTGTCGACAATAAAACAATATGATTTTTGAACTGAACCTACCTAGGATTTTCATGAAGATTCCGTGTAATAACGGAACACAATAAACAACAAAATTAAATTTATTAGAAAGTTGAAAAGAAAAAAAAATGAATAAACAAAAGGATTTCAAACTAATGTACCTACATAATTAACAAAATACAATTTTTTTTAAATTGACAGAACTGACTGTCTTAGTTGTCTGTTAGTCTTTTCAGTTAATAAAAAATAGAACAGCTTTTCCAAATTCTAAACTATTTCTAGCACATTGAACGCTTTCACTATAAATTTAAGCGGACCATCAGTACGCTGTTCTTTTAAGAAGCCGCATGGATTCCCAACCTTACTCGAAACTAAAGAAGCACACAATTTCTTCAAATAAAACAAAATTAATTTTATTAAAAGATAGGAAAAGCTTAGTATTAAAAATAAATTAAATCTTTTTTGTATAGATACATTTTTTGTTGAAAATAAAATTCAATATGAAACTAAAAAAAGTAAAAATTTCATATAAAAGAAATAATATAAGGTAATTGTTGTCATAAAAAAAATATAGTTTTATTTAATTTTGTCACAACAATTGAACAATTTACCTTCTCAAACAGAAAAAAAACAAACCAAAGATTAAACGTTGAGAATAAATGAACTAAGTAATTCAAAAGTGACATCTATCATAATTTGGATAGTATATAACAGCCGAGTGAACGCATCCAGTAAAATTAATGGGAGTGAAAAGGATGTGTTCCATGTGAATGCCATTGAGAAGACGTATACAGTATACAAAATTAATTTTAGATTTTTGAATAAGAGGACATTTTGAAGTAAGGGAGGACTGGAGGGTAACTAGTTCAAAAGGAGGACTGCCCTCCCATATGGAGCATGGCATTTTATTGGCATCTCTTTCTACTCTATAATACTACACGTCTGCACATATATATAATTTATTTAAAATAATTTGTTCGAGTACACTCTTGTGTACAAATAAATAGATGCTCACCTGTAAACCGTTGAATGAAGTTCATGGCGATATTTTTCCGCGGTAAATGGATAAAACATGAGGCTGCCATTCGATAGGGTGAAAACCAAGTCCTGTTGCGGTGGTATTGGTGTCCATTCGATCTGAAAAGCACCAAAGAAACAACAAGACCCAACACACTTAATTCGCTTTTAAGGCCAAGCAATTACCACCCAACATTTAAATAAACCTTAAAGCAAACCCAACTAAGGATAACAAAATGGAATTAACAAAAACAAAAATAAGAAGCCCGATGTCCCTAATCAAACACTAATCGTCCCCACTCACCTCCGGCTGTGGACTTCCATGACCCGAGCATTCTATCAGACCTCCGGAGTTATTTGAAAACTCAACTTTATGCGGCGGCTCGTGCAGAAATATTGGTCCCTGTAGGTCAAGTCCATTAACATAGGCTGTACACATAAAAAGGACGAAACGAGAAAAAGAAATAAAGAAACACTCATTTAATATGATTTCGAAACTGTTTAGGTTTAGACAGAGGATAAGGATCAGAATTTGGATACTGGCTGTGTGACATGAAGCGAAGAAGTCCACCACCCCCATGAGGGTGGTTTTTATTCACTAACTCGGTGTTTGTTTTTGTTGAATATTGCTTAAGGAACTCTGTTCGGATGAAAGAGGATTTCCTCATCCGTCTGTGCGAAATTAAATTCAATTGATTTTTCATTACCCCTAAATGTCTGTGTATATTTTGCACAAAGTGATGACATAATCGGTGTCCTTCTTCGCTGAAAAATTGTTTACTCTCCTGTTCCTCCTTTTTAACTTTAAAGCTAACTCAATTTTCATCGGAATCGATATATCCAAAGGGATGATGCAAGGAGCAGGCATGCGAAGTGACTTTATTGCGCCAAGTTCTGTTGACATGGTGGAAGTTTTGTGCCTCAATTTCGTAAATGCTTTCCCGCTTAGATGAGGCTGATTGACGTTACCAGCAGTAGGAGTTTTAAATGTTTTTTTGTGGTATATGTGGTATATGTCTTTATGTGTGTATGGGTATGCTTGCCAGGATAAATTTGCGAAGAAAAGGGCGCGCAGTATTAATGCTGTCGGTGGTTTTTGCGTCGCGTGAAACTCGACTTCTGGGTAATAAAGTATTCATTCATATTCCATCGCTGTGGAGGGGCAGAGAGATGAACGGCCACTTCGGACGTAAAAGGTGAATTGCGCCTCGATCTGAAGCAGCCAATGTGTTACATCACGAGAATGTTTCTCACTTTCCGTTTTGTATTCAAGCATCCCCTCAGATATTCATGAGTTGAGCACATTTTTGCCAAATGACACAAGTTGCGATGCGGTTTGGGTTAATGCAAAGTTGTTAACTTAAAAACTAGGTCAGCGGTAGGTATAATAAGATGATTTATGCAAGGAGTTTTGCATTTGAGTTTGAGTCAAGCATTATCAGGGTTACTCTCAGCAGCTATTGGGATACTATATTCAAAATAATTGTCACTCCTTGTTATGCGGAGGAAAAGGTTTTTCAGATATATTCACAAGTTTTACAATAAATCTATACTGGTAGGTCTGAAACGTGAAAACTTCTATACCTATAATGATTTGGATGAAACTTTGTTTTTAAACATATTTCCAGACTTTTGTCAGCTTTGTTTTTTCATTAAAACGTATTTTATGAACTAAGTTCAATTATGCAAAGAAGATAATTATGGAGATATTAAAAGTGAATGGATTCCACAAACCCCAATGTGTAAGAATACGCTGGAGCACGATCTAGTGGCGAGTTACAACAAACTGGATAGTACCACCGAGGTAGACATTTGACGTTGAAGCAAACATAAGAACTAGCCCTTTTGGTTAACGGGCGGAGATAATCGGAAACATTCAAATGTCATCGAGTAATTCGTGGGATTTTGTTTAAGTGCTGCGTATGCCATCTGTTGTAGAAAGTTGAAAATAATTTGCATAAATCTTTATTTTGCGCAGTTGCAATGTTTTTTTTAATGGATGGCACTGTGTTCTTTGTAAAAAATATCAGTGGCGCGCAAAAGTTTCATAGTTTAGCCGCACTGAACCAAAATGGCTAGTGTTTTTTTTGCTTCATTTTTCCTCGCAGGTTAGCATAAAAATGACATTTCACAAACAGTCAATGTTGGCAGCATTTCGCAAAAAGTGAGTGGGATAGAAAAACGGGTCGTAGCACCTTAATTAAAACAAATTCATTTAAAACACTTCGTCTTAAAAATTGTGTAAATCAACGTATATGTCTTTCAAAAATCTTTTTACAAATGTGAGGGCTATTTGACACTGAGACGGGACAACAAAAGTGTTTATGCCGCGGAAAACTGCAGCTGCAAACTGATAAAATCCTCAACGTAAAAACATATTAAATGCCAGGCACTTCCCGAAATGTGGGCAGGATTGAATATGAGACGTGGCAAACTTCATAGAGCAAACAAATTAAACATTTCTGATGCAAGTTTTATATTCGCTAGTCATCTGGGATAGCCACCACGATAGCTTTTCCTGCTTCCGATGCTTCGACCTTCAGTTCTTTTAAGAGCTCCGACGCAGAGTTCTTAGAATCGGTGTTGCTAAATGGTATTTCAACTGCATTTGCAGACTTATGAGTTCAAAACTGTATTTGAAGAAAACTGAAGACAAAGTTGATGTCATTTAAGGCAACTGGTTGTTTTACCTGATGTTTATAAGTGTGGTAGAAGTAACTTTGCAATGTTATCTCGCGAGTTCATTAACTAGATGTGGCTTACAGAGGTCCTCAAGTCCTGGAAAACCAACATAAAGAGAGCCCAATAGAAACTCTATGAAAGGTTTTTGCACCATCTCTAGTCCAGACTGCAGAATCCCTTAACCTTCCACAGGATATCGATATCCCAAGTAGCCACAAGTTCAATTAAGGCATCGGCAGGGCGGCCGTTCAAGTCACCTGGACTGCCTGAATCCTCCTTGGTTTACAATAAATATTTTTAAATTGTCTGGTCAGATTTACAATACAAAACAAGTCATGGTTCACTAGTCCGTACCCTTGCAACTTAAATACAGTTCCAGCCGGCTGTCCAAGGATCAGATCAACTCATTTTACTTTTACCCGTATTAAAAGTGACAAAGCCTTCACTCAATTTTTTTTTGCAAATTCAGCTCGGAGTTGAGTAGATAAATGTCCTGGCAAATAATTAACTTGGTATACCTACTTTGTCGCTCATGAGCCTTGGTAGGTAGTAACGAATGAGCAAACCGAAGAGGACCCTGATGAATGGGGATCCCCATTAATATCTGTCATTCAAGTGTACAATACAGAAGTAAGAGCCAACCGTCAAAGTGGGCATTACTGTTAATGAAAAAGATTGCAACGAAGGATAAAACAATAAAAACAAAAGACTGTCTCACGCGACAACCTGATCCTTATTGCATGAATTCGTTGACTCATTGCAAAAGAAGTAGACAGAGTGAGCGGTTTCCATTCCGCGCCCTCTCACAATTCACCGATTAGGTCCCTCGCAGAAATGCTATTTAAAAAAAACACCGACGACGTGTGTGTCCATAGAGACCACCTGGAGAGAGACAAAGTTCAAGTCCTCGCATTCGCGGATTGTATTCCCGCGATTTATTTCCATTTTTGGTGAAACACAAAAGGCCGTCTCTTGCGTCTCCTGGCCCACTCCTGTCTGATGCTGTTGTGCATTTGTCAACACTCACCCCCAATGGGAAAACAATGGCGGAATGTAAATTTTGCACCCTGCCTGGTGCGTTCTTAATGACAACGCGAGCGCGGTATACGTGCGGCGCGCATTCGGGATGATGACACTTATTAGCAGCAGTAGCGGAGCGTCCTTAGTCCTTGTTAGCTGCAACGCTAAAATGGAAATGCAGTCGCATGATGTTTTGTCCCTGATGCAGCAATTGTTGTAGGTGGTGACACTGCGCTAGCGGGGGCGGGGAGAGCGGGGGTTCGGTGCCATTAAATTGGCAAACACGGTTCAACTGGTGCAGCCCTTTTTTAACCCTTGCACAGGCTGCTGCACCCAGTATATCCCTATGTGTTGCACACTTGAGGGTTGTTATTTTACACGTTCTAGCATATACACCGCATGCGATCGAGGACATTAGATGCACGTGTGCTGTTAACCTTCCAACAGTCGAGGGCAGAGCGGTTTGAATTGAAAGTTAAAAATGAGTTTGAGGCGTGGTGCCCATTGAAGTAGGTATGTAGTATACGTTGCTGCGCCTAATGAAAGTGTTGTGCACTTTTTTAATGTTTAATTAATATTTTTTTTTTGTTGCAACAAAAAGAGTCCTTACACGCTCTATTAGTGAGGGCGCCGTGCGATGCTTTAATTGGTGCTGCAGCAGCAGCAGATTTTGTAATGGTTGTAATGGGTAGCAATTGACAGGATTAATGACTCAAGTAACCGTAAAATAAAACCGATAATTGGATGTTATTGCGAGTCTTTTGAAAACGTTGCCTCATACAAAAATAACAAGTGCTCTTCAAAAATGCAATCCTATCTGACGAGAGTATGCATACCGCACCCCCGACTGGCTTTATACAATTACAATTGAAGCGGTACCTACCACACTGCAAGCTGAAATCCATTTTAATTGAAATCGAAGATAACGCTTCACTTGCACACACATCAAGAAGGGTTTGGGTTGGAGGAGGAAGCACGGTTTCGGGGGAAAACAAACCTCTTCAGCTTCCTGCCAAAGAATTTGGAGGCATAAATATTTAAGTAAACAGCTTTTTAAAAATGAATTAAAAGGCTGGGAACAAGAATTGAATTGTATGCTCCTTAACGCCTCTGAATGTAATGAAATTGTTTATCTGTATGTTTGCGTATTTTGATTCTCTTAACGCAGCACCACTTTAGAATTGCTCATGCAAGCTCTTTTTACGGACAAAAAACAGGATTTAATGGAGCAATATGTGATTTTTATTTCATCGCAATCGGCGCACTCATTCAGAAGATGGAACAACTTAAATGATAGTAATTTTTGACGCACCCAGATTGAAAAGCTGTCAAGAAACCTGTTCAAACTAAAATTAAGTGCACGACTGGATCGCACGAAACTTACTCGTTCATATCTAGAGTTTGGTTGGTTGCTTGCTATTTTTAGATATATAGGAATGGTAATGTATAAGGTATGTAGGTAAAAAATAAACAGTAAACAAAACACAAGATTAAGCAATTTTAGCTTAAACATGTCAGATGGCAGTAGATATCAAATAACATAGTGAGGCTTAGGCTCTTAGTAAAAATCATTATCAAAAGTGCTGGTTAAAACGTTTTAATCCCTGTTTATAGGCATTAACACTTACAAGATTTTTGAGTACAAAGACAACCGAAGCAGGAGTTCCTGATCTGTTAGGGCATGCTCCTGATTTTGACCTCGATAGATTGGTGAAGCTGGTTTTAAGTATGCAGGGATTTGTTTCTGAATTTTCATTTGCAGTTATAAACTGAATACGGCGATGGACTTTTTGTGCGCATTTTGGAAAATTATATATACTTAGTCAAAAATATTGCAATGTTTTTTTTCGAAAAATTCAACTTTTTAACTGAAAACTGAGTATCGGTATTGTTCAGGATGTAAGCATTGATTGGTTTTTTAAAGTTTTATCCAAACCGAAAATGACGTTTTCAAGATATGAACAGTTTTCAAAATCAGCGTTTCCGGTGATTCGATTGAAAAATGAAGGACGCAATAATCTTGAAAACTTAAATTTTACTCCAAGAACCTATACATTTTGGGTTAAATCGTTAGAGCCTTTTTCAAGTAAACCATAATCAACTAAATTCTTAAAAACGACATTTTTCCAAAATAGTCCGTTGAACAATAATTTAGGGAAAAACTGAGTTTGCTATCATGGAAGGAATGACTATATTACCTTAAATATGAATTTTTGTCGAAATAGTTTTGACCGTTTTTGAGATATGTCCAATATTCGAAATTACCGTTAGGTATTCGATTTTTTTAACAAAAATCACCTCACCTATTTAATCCCAAATATCCATTTTGGTTGAAATCGTAAGAGCCGTTTTCGAAAAAATCAAAGTTGCTTAAAACCGTTATATGGGAAGTACCGTTAATAATAGGGTTAACGTGCAAAAAAAAAAATGGCCCCGAACTATAAGCCCACAAACTCCAAATCCGAAGTTTAAAAGAAATCCGTCCAGCCGTTTGCGTTGTGAGCCTCAGGAAAGGAGGGACAGACGGACAGACAGACAGAATTTCGGGATCCACTTTTTTGAGTGCCTCCATCATCGTTATGTCAGATTTGATGAAAATCTCGAGTTCGAACTTTTGTACGAATTCAATACCTTTCTCTTACTACGCATACGAGAAAGTTAAAAACTAAAGCCACATAGAGGTTGCTGTCAAAGTAACCTAGGCATTTCTTTCAAAAACAGAGCTTGAACTCGGTAAGGTGAAGGTGACTCAATATCCAATTCCATTGCTAAAAAATATTATGGCATTTTTTTAGGTCTACTTAGACTGGGAATAACCAACTGGACAACGCAGCTGCATACGGCGACCTACCTAGGTACATTTTGGTTCAGTTGCTTCCTATTTCTACTTTTGTTTGTGTATCGCCAAGTGCGACTAATAAACTCAAAATAAACTCCAAACATTGACATTTTTTGTCATTAACTATCGCCCAACTTTAGCTTGAACCATTAAATTTAATGAAGTTTGAATGTTGACTGTTGAGTCCAAGGGCGCAAGACCCTCCCAAACACGAAACACCCTCACCGCGCCCCTAAAGTTTTATAACTCATAACAATCCAGCTTTAAGTCACAGTCATGTGTTTATCCCTGCTGCTCCTTCCCGCTGGCAGCCACATTCAATGGCGCACCAGGCAAATTTAGAGCACGACCATCAGCAACAGTATCCAACAGCCGGCGCTATTGGCAGCACTTGTGGTGGCGGTGCGCAACAACGACAGCAGCTATGGACCAAGTTCAACACACCCTCACGGTGTGAATGTCCTTTCACGATAGTTTGCTTGCGCCACAATTAACGAGTGCATATAACGCTTCCGGCCTCAATCGGTTTCCTGTCCGTGCCGCCCCCGCCATTTTGTTCCTCTGTAGTATATTTTTCATGACTAAGTTTGTTTGTTGTGTGTCTTCAATGGCGCGCGCGGTGGTAAAAATAAATGCAAGCAGCAAATGCAAACAAGGATGCTGTTTAATATTGAGTGCATGCAGGAGACTCTTTACTGCGGGAAACTTATTACAGGGCTTGTGTGTTCATACAATGCCACCATGAGAAAAGATTCGTTTTCAATGCATGAACTCCATACACCTCCAGAGGAGGAACACAGTATTCCACTTTAATTTCCCTTTTCATTCGGTTGAAGGAATTTTTAATGATCCACGGGAGAACGACAATATTAATAATAATATGGACGGTATCCGTATCACCGATGACAGCTGCACCCCATCCTGCAATTTACAACAAAGAGCGGGGACGAGAAGCAAACAAAACGTGAAATTGAATAGAATCGGGGCAGGCATGACAAGTGACGACTGACGACAACTCTCCGATTCATGAGGGCATTGCTTGCATTCACACAAGATGCCAAAAACAGATAACTCACACTCATGCAGCAGACATAGAGAGCGCCATTTCAAAATCAAAGTACTTTTGCGCTTTTATGCGATGAATCTCGCCTTCCAAAGGGAAAGCCAACGTATGGGTATCTATATGCATATAGCAAGGACGCTTCGGAAGGATTACTTCATGACTTATCGTGCATCAGTGGGAAATAGGAATAGATGCGGTATGCAACCGAACTTCTACCGCCACACGTTCTTCTCGAATTCTGAAGTGGGAACGGGTAATTACAGCTCCTTATGCATGCACACTTTTCATGTGAAATTGAAAACCGTCCAATTAGTGAATCGAGTGGAAGAATCCATTTTTCTCGTACCCTATTTTTTTTACATTTTTTTCCGCTTTTCCTATTCAGCGAGAAGTCGTTATCAAAATGTCCAAATCTATATTGAAATGGAAAACCAGCAGAGTAGCTATGTGTGCTGACAAATTCCCATAAATAATGTGGGTGTGTACGTAGGTATATAGATATAGATGTGGGAAATGTTGACATCTCATAAAAGCCTCTCTGTGTTTTGCTTCGGATTGGATATTAATGGACGTTGCTCATGAGTCACATGTCCGCATTACCGTGGTTTATATATTTTTGTTAGAGGATATTTGAAATTATTTCGCCATTCAAATGGTATAGATAGATGGTATAGATGCTATGGATGGTAAAACTTTTTTGCGCTTGTGAATTGAATGTTCTAAACGGGATACCTGCCTTCAGTTAGGAATTTCTTTTGACTACCCGGTGGGATCTTAAAACCGATGATGCTGATGGACAAACATCCGATTAGGTAGTTGGTGCCGTTTTGGAAAGTGACATAAGGCCACATTATATTATTTGGTCTTGGGACACTTTGATAAAGTGGCTTCTTATGCCACTTTTCACTGCGCATCTGGGTTTGCTTATATTCGTTCCATTAGCCGTTTTGAGAAGTTTGAAATTATTTAAATCACACAAACGTGATTTATAAACAAAAAGTAATTTGCTTTAAGCCTGAGTAACTTTAAACGCAAAAATTTGAGTTTTGAGGTTGCGTAAAGCTTTCATTTTAATTTTGTTTTTGAAATGTCATTTTGTTTATTTCGGAGTAAATTTAAAGTTTGAGAACGAAACTAAAAATTCAATTTGGGGATGGAAATATATTGCAGCATGATGCAAACCAAAATGTATAGCGCAGTGTAACACTATTTTGATGGCCAATAAAAACACAACCAGAAAGTGAGACTGATTTTTGTGTGTGAATTTATTTCGAATGCTGTGTAAGTTTATGACCAACGAATTTTACCTTTGGTCAGTCCTTCGATATTCGATATTGGAAGTTGGAACACACAAACATATACGATTGTCGGTTGATATTTCATCAGTCCCTACAAGGACATTTCGGAATTTTTAGTTTATTTTAGTTGATTGTAAAATGATAATATTTACGAAAGCTTATCCTTCAAAACAAATTTAATGTCAATTTCAGAGCAAAAAGTTATAGATTTCGGCGTTTTTTGTAATAGTTTATCCAAATACTTAGCTATTCAGACACAAACCCGTTTAGTAAAGTTATTGCGGAAAAATAGGTTCGTTCGGGTACTTTTTTGCAAACGTAAAATTATTAAAAATTTGCTAAGATACAGTGCGAATGCGACCACGTACTGAGAAAATTTTAAAAATTGAGAGAGAAATCCATGTCCCCTCTTTTCATTTTTTCGTAATTTTGTACTCGCCGAATTTCGGCTTACTAAAAAATGAAAATATGAAAACTGTCAACTAATTGACAGCTCAAAAGTTTGATAAATAAAATTCTATTTATTTTCTTCTTTAACGATGTCGGAGGAAGAAGTTATAGGTAGTTAAATGTTCTCCAAGAACATATCAGCGCATTCAAAATTGTAAATTTAATAGATATTTAGCTTTTAAAAAATACAATGAACCTTGCTCAATAAGTGTTATTCTCGGAACAAGGTACTTTAGAGCCAATTGAAAATGTCAAAATGACATATTTTAGACTTTTTGTAAGAAAACCGGTCAGGTACTTCTCTTGAAATTGAGAGAATTCTCTCTCGATTTTTGAGATTTGACATTTTTCATTTTTCTTTGCTAAAAGTACACGAACGAACCTAATATTTATAAATAACAATTTCAGAAAAGGCAAGTAGAGCCTGCGTACATTTTTACGCTATATAACTATATATATAACTAAACAACATCGTAGAGGCGTCGTAAAGGAATCTAATAAATACGGTTGTGAGTATTTATTAAACATATCTTATCCCTATAATATTATATTTTGGTCGAAAAAAAAAAAAAAAAAAAAATTCAAAATATTAGCATTACATGGTTTTTAATTTTTTTTTCAAATCAAAAATGGTGTTTTCGAGAAAAGAACTGTTTTTATCAGCAGGGTTTTCGGTGATTAGATTGGAAAATGAAGGACGCGATAATTTTGAAAACATACATGTTAATCGAAGTATGCATTTTGGGGATTTTTAAGCTAAAATCTGGGTATGGAGCCATGTTAACTTCGCATACTCAAGTTGAAATATCAATTTTGGTTAAAATCTTTATAGCGGTTTTCGAAAAGAACAATCTTATTTAGAATCATTATATGGGAAGTACCGTTAATAATAGTGCTTACCTTCAAAAAAAATGTTTGCCCTGAACTGCGAGCCCACAAATTCCAAATTCAAAGTTTGAAATAAATCAGTTCAGTCGTTACCGCTGTAGACCTCAGCAGCCAACTGACAGACTTGCGAGACCCGCTTTCTTGAGTTCCTCTGTCATCGTAATGTCAAAACAGATTAAAATATCGAGTTCAAAATTTTGTACGAATATAATACCTACCTATCTTTCTTTTGCTAAACGTATATAAGAAAGTTAAAAATATTGTGCTTTAAAAGATTTTTGACTACTGTTGTCCAAAAAATGTATGTATAAAAAATGTATAGTATTATACAAGAATTTAACATATATTCAATAGGGATCTGTATAAAATATACATCAAATAGAACAGGACCGGCAAAAGATGTAACGAACAAAAACTGTGAAACTGGCGTAAAATCGGGGTGCATATTTGTTTTAAGCGGCAGACTTAAACGCACATTTTTAACTCTTGAGCTATGGACACATACGTGTAAGTCCTATGATTCCTATCCTATGTATGAAATGATGTATTATGCTTTGGCAATTGAGTAGTAAGTCTTTCGAATAAATAGTAAGAAGACTCCCTAAAGACCCTCATAGTCGCATTTCTGCTGCAAGCTACAGAATCATGAGCTTTTACGAAAGGCGAAAAAATATACACTTGGTCGCCGGTTTAATTTTCATTGGTCTTTTTTGCTGTGCAGGTCATGTAGAAATGGACACAACAACAGAAGTCTTCGATTCTAACCCGGCGGTATGATACACAGAAATGGGATCCCCTCTGTTTAGACGACACCGACACCTCAAGCAACTTAAAGTTCGCAATTGCAGGTAACTGAAAATAAATTAGGTTAAGGCAAAGTTCCACCCCGGACTGTACCGCCACCTAAGTAACTAGGTAAGCGACTTGGTTGACAACATCGCTATGGGGAGGGAACATTTTCCACATTCCGACATCTACAAGCCGAAGACTTGTGGGTATGTTTCACTTTTTACTCCAAGAAAATACTCTGAACAAGGCCAACACACCTAAGGCGTATTATAATCGCCGCATAATTATTATCAACAACAGGTGCGACATAAGTAATTGGCAAGTATGTACGCAGCTTTGCCCTGTGCCCGGGGAAAGTCCCACTTTGCACGCCCTCTTCCTTTGAGTTCAATTCAACATTTTACCAATCCAATTATATTCATACTTTCATAACTTTGAGCGGAGGTCCCTGTCCCAGATGTATACACAGATAAACGTTCTTCTTTATGATTGAAATCAATTCAATCAATTCTTCCACCCTGATGAGACAGACGACATTACGCCCCCTCAGCAAAACGTGATATTCCCCCGATGAGCCTGAAAGAAACATCAACCGTTTCCAATTACTTGAGCACAAAAAAAAACCAAAACTCCCATCCAAAGATCCTGTTAATTTCCTGTCTCAAAAACTCTGCTCCATGGCACAATAAATTCAAATCAAAGTGGATCATTGAGAAAGAATTTTCTTTTTCTAAAGCAAAACGAAGAAGAAAATGAATCCTTAAAAGCGGAATTTTTTTTGTAATCTAAGAAGAGGCCATCCTCCCGCTACCACGCCCCTCCCCTGTCAGCTTACTCTGTATACACACTTAGCATATTTTCCAGCATTTAATCGTAAAAGAAAAAAGGTCCTTTCTGTGCCGACAAGACTCCTCTGTCCGTAGTCAGGGCGACTGCCAAATAAACCGTCAGTTTATTCGGATTTAAGACACTTTTCGGCGCAGAAAAGGACTAAATTCAATTCACGCAATATTCACGCCACATTCACAGCTGCCTCTTGAATGAACGAAATAATTCGAAAGAAATTACAACCGGCGGCGGGATGGATATTATTGGTGACAAACACGGACGAGGTTGTAGGTAGCATTCCCATGAGACGTCGTCGTCGTCGTCGTGGTGTAATGTCCTTGGAAAAGCACGTTGTTTGCTTATTTTCCAAACCCAGAGCCAGACAAACTTTGATGCCCCAGTTTCGTATTCAAATTAAGGACAATTCGCACTCACACATACCTACAAGTGTGTGCTAGCACATATATGGGAGGATTGGCAAAAAATACACACAAATGACAGGATAACAACTCACCTCGAACAGCATACAGGATCAGAACAGCCTTAAAAAGGCCGTGTAAATCCATTTTTTATGAAGTCTAATGCTTTCCATTACATTTTTTATGAGTGATATTCGGAGATTGTTTTCTTTTGTCCTGAGTGGTTGCTGGAAGTCCTTGTTGTTGCTTTTGCTAACAATTGCTTGGGATGAGAAGTCTTCTTTATTGTTTTGACGTCCGGGGTGGGTTTTTTTGTCTCGAGGTCCTTTTTGTGGTCTTATCTAGATAGATTTCACATACGCCGAGTATCCCTTTTCAATTAACATAATCTCATTTGTAGTTGCCGTCGCGCAGTATGCTTGTTCGGATCCACTTTATCGTCGGCTTATCTCGTTCTCGGGACGCTCTACAAAAGACAGGAAGAGAAGTTGCAGATGAGAAAAAGTAGGTGAAAAATTGAAATAAATTAGAAGGAAACCCCAGCCCCAGCACACGACTTTAAGTGACACTTTCTTTCACACCAATAGAATGCCATTTGCAGAGGTAGACACAGACACACATAAAATTAATTACGCAGAGGATACCTACTGCCAGGAACCTGAGAGAATTAATTTTTCCCTATCTTGTATAATTCCTCGTCTGTCCTCATCCTCAACAAAGAGGTGGCTTTTTAATTAGAAGCCGAAAAGGAGCTTTCAACTTTTCTGCCAGAGCAATTTGACCTGGTGGGAATTTCCTTGACAAGATATCTGTTAAGCTTGGCAGTTGGCACACTCGTTTGAGGGTATGTTTCACTTTTTCCTTAGTCTCAGGCTAACTATGTGGTGGTGGGCGGGTCGGTTGAGTTTGCAGTACAGGTACCTATAGTTATTTTGCTGTGTTGAGGTCTGAGGAGTACATTTTCCGACGGTTTGTCATGATGGTTTTTGTCCGAGGAAAATGAATGCGTGCGGTTGAATGAGTGTCCTTTGGGGGAGTTTCTTTTGATTTACATTTTGCCGGGTGAGGAGAAAGATGCGAACTTTGCAGTCAGGCAGTCTAGTTTGGACTAGTTTTGGACAGTGATAACTCAACTAAATTAAGTGCCAGAGAGGCACGTATATTTGCAAAATAATAGGTTTGTTCGCTTGTTCCAAAGGAAGTGGGCAAGGGTGGGGAAACTAAAAGAAATTGAACATACTTTTCTACTTGCAATAATCTGGAGAAGGGATTGTGGAACGTTAAAAATTTCAATGTTTTATTTAATGGAACTTCGAAAACGAAAGAAATTTTCGTTTCGTTCGTAATCTAAAGAATGACAGCTTTTTCGCAAACGTTTTATATTTTTTTGGATTATTTTTAAAGTAGATACAAATAATACCTAGAATTTGCCAAAAACGAAAAGGTTTACTTAAATCGAAGTTGGACTTTCGCTATTTTTTTCTTTCGGTTTATTTTTCAAATGCGAAAGTGCCTTTCGTTTTGTTTTTTTTTTACAGAATTCCACATGTGATCTCTCTTTTGCAATATATTATTAACGCCAACAATGTATAACCCACGAACACAAGAATTTACAAATTATTTTACCCAAAGGCGCAGTTTTGCAAAATTTGATATAAGGTGCCCTTATAGGGTGACTCAAAATAACCGCAAGATTTGCATTTGCAGTAAGTGTTGTTACTACAAAATTTCAAAATAACAAATAAAATTTTTATTAATATATTATGTCATTTTGTAAAGTACATTTAAGACGAATTCAGAGATACCTTACTCATTGTTCTCTAGAGAAAGGTCCGAAAAATGTAACTTCTTCCGTTGACTTGTCACATTTTAATGAAGAAAGCTACACGCTTTCGCATTTGTCTTTTAAATCCCTACCACTAAGTGTTTGGTATTTCTGAGTTCGTTTTAAAGTTGCTACCCTACAGGATCATAACATAGGTCATTAAAAGTCTAAGAATTGAGTTTAAAAGTTCACAATTAAAGCGGGTGGAAAATGATAGTAAGTTAGGTAGGCACTTTAAACACAAACTGAAATCTTGTCTTGTAGGGGGAGGTATATGGTAAACTTAACCATTTGAAATTGGCGATGAATAATTTAAGATCAAGGTACACATCTATAACTATTACAAGTTTAGTACCTATAAAAAAGTTTACCACAAAAGTCCAAGTTCAAAGGCTCAAGTCGTATTCGAGTAGACGAGAAAGAATTGTTCAATTGTTATCGAATAGATTTCTGAAAATTATGAAATTGAAATTGAAATTGAACATGAACCACTCAACTGAAAAATGAATTGTAAAGTATAGACGTTAAAGAAAGGTAATAAATAATTGTCATTGCTTTTACTAAAACCTCAACATTAAAGAAAGAACCAAAAAGGCAATGATAGCTTTCTATGTCTGTAATAGAATATTTCGAAGAACTTGGGGTTCTAATCCCAAAATAGTCATGTGGCTCTTCACAGCGGTGGTAAGACTGATACTAATAGGTATATGGTGGTTTATTCTGGTGGCAAGCGCTGTTAAAGGCAAACAACCTCAAAACCATGACAAAAATTCAATGAGAACCAGCCCCCAGCAGGCCTAGAGGGTATACTCAATCTCAAACCCCTAGACCTCTTTGTACAGGAATCTGCTGCAAACCGCTTCCTTCGGTTAAGCCATACCAAAAATTAGAAACTTAACAAATCCACGGCAAAAATGTATCCACGGACTATACTACTCCCCGGATATATTTCACAAGGCCAGCACGCGCTTTCCCAACAGGGACGAACTGTAGATAAACCAACATCCATTGGATCAATCATACCCATATACACAGATCAATCAAAGATGGAAATTAGCTTGGCGCGGGTTTTCACTCGGAACGTCTCGGACTATCCAGTTCAATCAGGCTTCCGAATTACAACAGCGCATTCCAAGCTGAGGTACTGGCAGTGACAACAGCTGCTAAACAGGTTGCAATGATTGCAATACCTTATGCAGATATCACCTTTTTCATTGACAGTCAAGCGGCAAAGCTGAAAAAGCTAAATTGTTGGCAAGAAAAGGGTCTTCCCCTGAACTACAGCAGGCCGACACCACTGTAATGATTCCCTCTTGTATTCTCAGACAGACTGTTGCGAGCAAAGTATTTACTAATGGCGAAAAATGAGAGATGGAGCAAGCTAGACTCCTGTGACATAACCAGGAAAACGTGGCCAACAGGAAAACAGAGAACTGAAAAAATCCTACAATTGAACAGGAAATCATTGTTCTCAACTGTGGGCATTATCACCGGACACAATACACTGAAATACCATACCAAGAAGATGGAAATCAGTACAGATGACCTGTGCAGAGGATGCAGTGATGAGGAGGTGCATGAGGACACCCCACACTTTGATTGTCACTGTCCAGCGCTTTGCCACATAACATATAAAATCATAGGTAGTTACTTCTTCGAGGATTTAGAGGAACTTTCAGACAGGACAATTAATGCCCTACTTAAATTTGTAAATAAAACGGGTTGGTTAACCAGTCCGTAGGTTTTTCATAGGTTTCCAGTGTATGGGGGTCATAAACCTCTAGGGCATCACAACGGATCTACATTGATCTAAGTATGGCATGTACAGGTTTCTCCTGTTCTGCCAACCCACTAACCTAACCTAACCTATTGTTTTTTCTTAGAACTCCAAGTCATTTTCCATTTTTAGGTAAGCACCAATTATCAGAGGTACTTTTCAATTCTCGAAAACGATGATTTCTTGAGACTTTGGCAAACATTTAGTTTAGTTTCAAATAAGGAGCAGGCTGTATATTTTAATAACTTAAAACAACTTTAAAAATTAGTTTTCTGGTATTTAAAGATTTTTCATCTACTTATTTATATATTCGTTTCAGATGTCACTTAAAAACTAACAGCCGTATTTATTAGATTCCCTGACGACGAGCCTCTACGATGTTGTGTGAAATTGTTATTTATAAACATTTTTCCGCTATAACTTTACAAAACGGGGTTTGTGTCTGAATAAGTAAAAATTTGGATAAACTATTACGAAAAACACCGAAATCTATTCCTTTTTGCTCTGAATTCGACATCAGATGTTTGCAAATTTTTGCGTTTAAAATTACGCAGCCTCAAGGCAACGTTATTTTTGTTTATAAATCACGTTTCCCCGCGTAAGGGCATTGTAGAGGATGCGTAAAGTAAAGCAGACTCTACGCTGGGTTTATAAATAAGCCTGTAAAAACCTGCCCGTAACCCGAATACATAAACTTAAAATTAAATACATTTCTAAAGACGATATAGATGGCCTTGTCATTAGTTTTTTTTAACTGAAGAATTCAACTAAGTTGGACTTTTTTTTTTGGAAATGTCGAGGTTTTGCTAAAATAGACTTGTCATGGGCCGAGTATACCAAAAGTGTGAGTTGTACTTATAAAGGGTTCTCCAATAGGGACTTCGAACTTTAACAGTTGTTAATAGTGGCCATGTTGTTGAAGCTACATCTGTCAAATTGGCTGTCATTTAATCTGTCTGTTTTATTAAATCACCATGGACGTACAAAGTGTTCAACAATACGTGCAAATGATGAAATTGTTTTAACAAAATGGATGTTGTGTTCGGGCAACGTTCCACGTGCTTTGCCCATTTTACGGGAGTTCCATTTCTGGATGAATGGCTACCTATGTAAACAAACAAAAATTCGGACGATATCATTCCATAGAAGAGCCACTGTTCAATGTGGATTACGGGCCGGCGCGGCGGCGTCATCTGCCAGTCAGGTAAAATTTAACATTTCAGTTGCGCTCTACCCAGGAAAGACGGGGATACATACATGACATTTGAACGATGTTATATCCTGTACAAAGCGGCATCGATAGGACTGTCAGAAGATGATTTCCATGATATCTCACACACACTTTGTTTTATTCATATATCAAGATAGGAAGCGCTTAATGACGGACACTCTACATTTTTTTTTGTACTGATGAAAGGTTGGAGAAAAATATGCTATTAGAAGTATAATTCTACGCAGACGAAAACGCCGTTCCCCGGGTTCTACTGGACTTTTTATTAGCAAAAATGTAAATTTTGTTTTCACAGCTCTGATGATTTGATATAATTTCATCAGATCGCAGCTTTTCTCTGATTTTTTATAAAGACCTTTTGAAAACAAACTTGCATATCCCTTAAGCTACGGTAAAAGCCCACTCAAATGAGATTCATTTAAGTCGACAATGCCCCACTGTTTGTTTCAATAACACATCTTCAATTTGACAGACATTTTGTGTTTATTTCAGGTATCTCTTGAGTACTTGTACATATGGTGGTTGGTCTGTCTGTGTAACTGCCATTCCTACTCGTCACATTTGCATTTTGTAAAAACCCGCACTTGGGCAAAGAAAGACTTGTGCAACGTCAGCGGGTAATAATTAATTCAGGTGCGCGACTATAACCACATTACGAGCGCAGAGAGGTCAAAAACCCTAGACCCTCTTCCACTTGCATATATGAAGGTACTACTCAAGCCGCATAAAGCACTCAGCTTTTCCATTGTGCAACGCTCTTAATGGCATTTACCTTTACGCAAATGTGCCTGCTGCATTCCTTCCACACCTCGCCACAAGTCCATTAAATTATCCACACGATGCGTCACCTGCAATCCTTTTTCTAGTCAAAGTGCACTTTCATCGGCAAAGAACGAGGGCCCGAAGTGCACAGACACAAATGTTGGCATGTGTTGCCGTGTTGGATGTGCAATGTGCATCGTGCATATGTAATCAAGTTACTTAAGGTATGTTCGGGCAGCCCAGCCGCATATTAACCACAAGCCCTCAAAGATTTCTTCTCTTAATTCCTGCGATGTAGCAGTACCAACCCTTGCTTGCCATTTAAACGCATACCATATACCAACCCTGCGATTACTATCCCACCACCTCCATGACAACGTCAACTGCAATCGGGCTGTCCTCAGAAGAGAAGAAAAACTCACATCACACACGAGGTTTCTTGCAGTTTTTCGTCCACCCTTTCACTACATCATCTGCAGAAGTTGCCAACATCGTATTGGGAACAGAAGCTTCATATGCTGCATTTGGATGCAAGCGAGTGCCATGGCGCTTCTTCTAAACGGCAATGTTGATTTATATCCTGCCTAAGCCGCTGATGATGCGGGTTACGGAGCGCGCACACGAGTACACTTTCACTAATACCAAGCCATGGTACGTGAATAGCGGGGGTGGATGGATTGCAATGTATATTATGAATTATGACAAGTTGTAGTACATCATCCAGTAGAGGGAAGTGAAAATTTGGGTCAAAGTTCAAAAATCCTTCACATATCCTCAGGATCAGAACGTCCCAAGTTATTGTATGCAACGTATAGGAGTAAAAATAAAAGTGGAATGATAATAATTATCCTGATTATAAACAACGTGGGGAAGAATGCCAAGTGGGACAATGAAGATGCTGTCTTCATTCCATCGAAGGGGGTATTTTTAAAGGATCCATCTGCGAGATGGCTACACTCAAAATAATTTAAACGAGGACAATGTTCTTAAACTGGTTGCCTTCAATATGGGCGGCTAGATTGTGAACTAGGAGGTACTATCTGATTTTGTGTATATAGTTGCCACCTGGATGCTGATAACTGCGTTGCCAAGAATTTCGCAATGGGTGTGCCCTGGCTCACAGCATGTTAACGACTTTCAGTGTGCGAGAGAGACTAAAACAGCTCAAGGGCAAATGTGTCGACACAGGATTCCACTTGATCCCACCTGGGGGTGTTTTGACTTTTCACAGAAAGTCATTTTCTCATTGATAGTATCTTTAAATTATGTTCCATCATCCCTGGAACGAATTTAGTGCAGATACCACTTAAATCGTCGCCTTGAGCTATACCCCGGACCAACTTTCATTCCTCATTACATATAGCCGAGGCTGTCGGGATTTCGCCTCTCGTTCTTCGCATAGATAAAACCCTTGCCAAGTTTAATTAAGCAGACCCACACACCAACATCACATGGGGAGTATCCTAAAATTCCTTGTAGCACTTTAATTGAACGGAAGCCGAAGACAATCAAGATCAAGTGGTCGACTTTGGCAAAAGGAAAAACTCTCACAGAAAAAGAAAACCCAAAGAAAGGAAAAATCAAGGGAGGAAGGAAGCGGACGATGATACGACTCAAAGTGGACACAAGCAAACACACGCACACATAAGTTCCGTGGGCAAAGTTGGTCATAGTGCGGAAGGAACGTGCGAGTGAATCTGTGCGGCTCTCTGTTCAACTTTTAGAAATCAATTCGCCATTCGCTTAATGACTTTTGAAAGTGGAGCCCAATTAGGGACAAGATTACATGGTCAGAGAGCCACGACAAGATATGTGTTGGCATGAGATCTGGTGGGTCCTTAAGCGAGACGACTATCCCATCACGATTGCCATATAGGCAGTCAATTAAACCAAGAGCCGGATAGATTTGTAAGTTGTTTTCGTCCTTCTCGTGTTTGTATGCAACACAAAGTGGAGATTAATTATTTCTGGTCCTGATTGAGGTTTTAGTTTTTGTTATTATTTTTTTATAACATGTTATTGGCTGATGAGATGAGATTTACCAGGACAATGAAAATGGTTGGTATATTTTTTATGAACCCATCAATTAAGGCTTGGAAGATGCCATTTATTTTGTGATTTAGAAATCTGCACTTAGTGGGTTTGAGTTTGGAGTTTAGTCAGTCAATAATTTAGTACCAGCCTTATTTAAAACCCAGCGTAGAGTCTGCTTAACTTTACGCATCCTCTAAAAGCCCTTACGCAGGGAAATGTGATTTATAAAAATTTTACGGAATTAAGCAAAGTTACTTTATAGAGCTTCGTAATTGCGTTTGGAGCCTGCGTATAGCTTACGTAGATATGTTTTTGCTCCAAATGTCATTTGGTCGTGTCTTTTATTTTGTATACTTTTCTTGAAGTTTGCCTGAAATTTTTTTTTAAGTACACATTTTTGCAATCAGATGAAAAAATACAAAAGCTTTTTCTCCTTTAGCGCTTCCTTGTGTTTTATAAATAGAGCAAAGTTTTCTGGTTACCGATACTAGTCAGTCAATGTAATGTATTTTCTTATTTTTTAAATAAAATTAAATGTTTTAAAGTTTAAAGTAAAATGAATTAAAGTATTTATATTTGAGCTTACTGGTTGATGGTTTCCGAATCAAAATAAAACTATTTTATTATTTTCCCGACGTTTCGTTGATGTTTTTTCAACTTCTTCTGGGGCTCTTTTATTTGGTTTTAACCATTTTCTTTAAGTGAACACAAATAAGATACATGTAAAATAAACACTATAGAAGTAAATAAATTAAATGATCAGACAAGAATCTTATTAAATGGTATCACAGGGATTTTATTGACACACTGGTTATGTGGTTATGGTTACGCATTTGTTTGGTTATGGTTACGCATTTGTGACCCAACGACAGTTTTTGCTTACCGAAGGAAACTGAGTGAGTTGTTCTTTTTTGCTACTTTTGAAATTGTTAAAAGTTAATTCAAAGTCGGCGCATTTTTTGGATATTAAATGTATGGATTTTGTGGTAATAATATTTTCTTTTATAATTTTCGATTAGATTGCTATTACAAGATCGAAAAGGCACAGTCAAACAAATCGTTTTGCAAAATTTGGAGTTTTCCAAAGTTAATTTAAAGCGGGAGAATTTTATTGTGGTGTTGTATATGTAAATGTAATATAATTTTAATATAATTTTCGATTTTATGAGTATTTTGGAGAATCCAAGCCAAGTAAATTTAGTCTTAATCAACAACCTACGCATGCCAGGAGGCAAGCTTCTGCCAGAGTTAGTTAGTTAGTTTAATTTTATTCATTATTCTCATTTCCAAAAATTTTTATAAACTTATTCTAATTGAACATTTTTGGTTAAGGAGAATAGTTTGTAGCATTTGTATTTAAATGAAAAAAATAGAGATAAAGCTACATTTTATATAAAATAATAAATTGTGGGGTGAACAGAAAACATATTTAACATTACATTCAAGAAAACAATTTTACAGATGTATAAAGAAACAAGTTAAAGTATTTGAAACAACTTAGGAGACTTAATGCAAAGAAAGACTGAACGAATAAGCAAAACAAAGATTAAATCAAAGATTAAATCAAACCACATAGCGCAACAAAACTTCGATTTCACCAACATCAAAAGCAAGAAGCCACGATTTTATTCTTTTTAAGAACACTGGAACAATTCTAATGCTTCGTATATCTTCAGGGAGATTATTAAACAACTTACGCGAAACGATAGTGTAGGAGTTTCTAAAATGTGTGGTCCGGAAAGGTAGTGTAGAAACAGAGTAACGTGTTTTGAATAAACTCCTTGATTCCTACCGAAGAAAATGTTTATAAATAAATAACGCCCAGCAAAGCTGGCGGGGGTCTGCTAGTCTCATGTATTTGTGGACTACTATTTTGTATTAAAATGGAAAGACAATGCATATACTGTCGAACAAGTTTTGTGCGATCCAGTCGTGAACTTTTTTAACTGCAATCAAAGACTTATGATAGGAAGCGTTCACTTTGCGGGCTCCCATTTAGAAATACAACTTTAACAAACTCTTTCACCTTTCACTTACGACACTTTGAATTTTAATTGACCGTCAAAACTCAACCATCGCCCCCCAAATAGACTTCGCACTTAAAAAATGGTAGTAGGTACATTGGAACCTTAAAATTCTTTCTTGTAAAAATTCGCATCTGAAATTACACAAAGCTTACACAAAAAATCCAGTAATACCTTCAAATAAATAAAAGCAAAAATTCCTCATATCTGCATTTGTGTAATTTTCACAACAGAAGGATATTTTTGTTAAATGAAATTCCATACGCAAAAGTCATTCCGCCACCCACCCACCGTGAGCATGTCAAACACAAATTCCCATATCCACGGTCCCATATTCATGCTCAGCCAGCCAAAATCCCATGTGAAAGAAAATCGCACTCAAGGATTACACATTCCGCAATGAATGGCTTTTCGGCATGCCGAAAGCCCCTGGCCACCCATATATAAACACAATCGCAAATGGTGATGGCCTTAAATCCGTCTTTACAAAATGCGCCTCATTAATGATGGAAAATCAAAGCCGCCTCGCCCCGGTCGGGGGTGTTTGGTGTTTCTCGTTCCGATCCATCTCCCCCGTCCCGGTCGACCATTAATTTCCGTCCATTTGCCTCCGTTCTGCGTTCGAGCAGTGTTCGACTTTCCTTTGATTGACGAACGAGTCGAAGGAAACAAAAGGCAGACAAAAAAAAAAGCAAAAAGAAATAAGTGGTTTGCACACTCACTCACTCGGTTACTCACTCGCATTGGCCGTATTATTGTTGCGTCATCCTTGCCGTACCCCTTCTGTTCTAGGTGAATAATCCACTGCCGCTCTGTGATTTATTCCAGATCCTGTCGTGGCAACGTACTTTCAATTCTTCACCATCAACACCGCAGTAGCACACGGACACGACCATCGAATCGACGACCACCCGTACCCGCCCGCACCTCACTTGCTTAAGTGCGAGTGAAATTCTGCTACTTTTTCGAGAGCAGCAAGAGAGATTTCTCACCGCTGCGTTGTGTCGGAACGTTTTATAATTTCGCACCCCTAAATCACGACACCCACCACCATCGCCGAGCACATGTTGCACGAAACTGATTTGATGGATGTTACGTGGAAGTTGTTGTCAGCAGCCGTCAATGTACGGACGATGGAGTACTTTTAGAGCTTTTAAGGGGTGGCACGCGAGGGTGCATTTGAACCGGCTTGGAGGGGTGTTAAATCGCTCAGCATACCTATAGGAACAAGCTTTCCACTTTAAAGTCGGCTGAAACTTAAAGCATTGGTGGGTGGTCATTTCCAAATCGGGTTGCTACTAAATAGCGATGAAATTTTGCGAGGAAGTTCGGTACCGAAATTGACAATAAATTGATGGATCACCCAGAAAGACGCACCTGATCCAATTATTTGATAAGACGTTCACTTAATGTCGCAGATTTATAGCGACTAGCAAATGTGCACTTAAAAAGATGCTCAAGCGGATTAGTACTGACCGTTTGAATATTAAAAGGTGATGAGGATTCATATGAGGGGTGTAGGAACCCATGGATTTCAGAAATATTTTTAGAACGTAACGACGCACTACAAAGTGTTTCCTCATATATGGCTCATATACTTATGTATTCAGGGAAACTTTTACAGTAGTTTATTCTGATTTCAGCGAAGCATTTGATCCTTTGGCCTACGACTACCGCCAGTTTTTTTTTTTGAATACATACCAATCTATTTCCAAGGATATGAATCATGTCACTGTTAATAGCATTCAAAGAAGACGAATTGGTTCCCTTTTGTTTATTTTTAGGTTTGCATCCCGATGTTTTAAAATGATTTCAAATTTACTCGTCGTGCAAAGGTAGTAGATCGTTAAATTTTCATTTGTGTGTTCCTCTAAGCACTACTTGCTTTAATTTTTGTCACTTTGATCATCTTGAATTCATTCTAATTTCATTTAATACAGAGCGATCTTTTAAATAGGATGTGGGACAGTTAAAAAATCCTTCAATTACCATGTTGGACATACGACACAATAGGGAGTGACGAATTAATAAAGGTTAGAGTCTTCACGAAGTTTTGTGTGGAAACATCTTTAGATTTATTCTTTTTCTATCTTTTTTGTAAGATGAGCCACTTTGGTTTTGTGTTTTATATGGAACTTACATCACAAGAAATAAAGTGCACGACTGGATCTCACGTTACTTCCTCGTACATCAAAAGTTTAGTTGTGCTTTTCTCTTTACAAACGTACATCAAATATAAGGACCTATTGTTGCCAAAAATCCACTTTGATATGGCAGTACACATCAAAATGACAATGTGAGTTTTTGTTTAAGTTTAAGCAATAGTAACAGGCGTTTACGAGTGCTCGCAAGATTTAGTTAGGACGTTTTAGACGCCTTGCCTTGTGTATTATTTATAAGCTCTTACACTTTACAAGATACTTGAGTACAAAGACAATCGTACTAGGATTCGCTGTTTTCTGATCCATTATGGTATGTTTTTATTTTTGACTGGAACAGTTAATTAGTGATGCTGGTTTTAGGTGTCTATGATTGGAAGTTAGGTTCGTGATATAAATACGTAGAATGGAATAATTTCCGGATTTCTTTTTAAATTTGCATTTGCAGTTATAAACTAAAATATTGTAAAAAGCAGTTTGGTCAAAATCGTTAGAGGGTTTTTTTTTGAAAATTATGCAGACAAAATATACTCTTTCTCAACTATTTAGCTTAAAACTGAGAATAATTTATTCGGCCCTAGCGAGGTATCCGTCGAAGGACCGATGTTATGCACTTAAGGCGAATATCATCCAAGGAATCCGTGAGCTACAGGCCGAATCCATCAACAAGGAAAACTAAGGTGACAGAATGCGCTACTGCAAAGCAAGCCGAGGCAGCCATTTGAACGAACGACGTTCCATAATTAATGGGAATATTTGCTCTTACTAATAAATGCATAATACATGGAAAAAATATAATTTTGTTCATTTTATTTCATTTTCAAAAAGCAACTTGTGTTTGGCCCACCCTGTAGAATAAGATTTTTCAACAAAAAATAATAAACCATCTGAACCGACTATGCAGGTTTTTAATGTCCCCTGAAAAATATACCTAATTATGTAGAAATGATTTCATAAGTTTTTGAACAAAAAACAATATCGATGTTTTCAAAAAAATTGCTCTAAAACAACTTTGCATATTTTGAAAAATATTATCAAAGCAGGGAAGTACTTAGCTGTGAAAATTTTACACAAATTCATTAAAAATATGCAACAGAAAAAGAGTCAATAACTTTTGACAACAAAGTGTCATTACAAAAATTATAAAACCATTTGAAGCCCTATAAATGTAATTCCTGTGCGTCAAAAAAGAGAGCCGCCTTAGGAGAAGCGGAAATTCTTCAAAAAGACGAATTGGTAGGGGAGAAAGGAAATATCGCAAACTAAAATAAAAATATTGCTGCAGGACTTGATTTGACTTCGCAAATCGGTTCACGGATCACGAAAACTACTGGAAGAAACATGCACTGGATCTCGCAATAACCAAAAAATGGTGAGGAAATCAAAAGTCTTTACTATATCAGATTGCAGCTGTTCAAACAATCATTTTAAAGAATCTTCAAGTTCGAATAGCATAACTCCAACCGCAGTGGTTCCTCTTTCAAACAACACAGTTTGTTGAGACATTTTCTAAAAGGAGCTTTTCGAAAAACTCCTTCAGCTTGATTTTGGGATCAATTTTGTTGGCCCTAATAGTAGAATAGATCTTAATAATCCCACTTCTTGCTTATCCACATAAAGGGCAATGTCAGTCCTATGGTTGTATATAAACAATGAATTAACAAAACAGGTCCGCAAAAAAAAAAAAAGAAATCGCCCCCAACTTTCAGACTCAATGAATGGAAAACACACAAATTGTGCAGACTCTGCGATTGTACTTTCAATAAACCAGACAAAGAGAATTATTTCCTCTTTCGACGGCTATGAACCCAAAAACAAAGGCATGCCTATTATCTTTCCATTAAAATATTTCAGCTGCAACTACTGAACTTTCAAGTCCAATGCAGACGTCACAGTCGTATTTGCACATCTCTGTATACGAGAGAGGGTGAATGTTTAAGGATTTGCCAACAATTTATAATGGCAACATTTAAATGTTTTCCTTTGTAGACCTAACCTTGCCTGCTATTATCCTTTATTCACATTTACTCAACTAAGAGGTGTTCGGCTTCAGTCTGCTTTGCTATGAAATTTTAATTCTGGCTTCCATGGGCATCCGTGCAGATGATGCTTATTGATTTTTGCGCAACTCCGCTAACGTAAGTCATTAGTCTGACCAGAAACTGAATGAATAATGACACAATTTGAATACAAAGGATGTCCATGGCAAAGAAAAATGCAATCGATTTGGAATTAATGCAGTGTGGATCCTTCAACAGGAGATGGTATCTGATCAGTAAAAACCCTGTCCGCTACTCACATAATTTGCACCATCAGTTCGTAAAGTTCCACATTCCATAAAATTAGAAAAAAGGACTCACTGCCTTCGAAAGTGAGCACACATGTTTTATGTGTAACAGCCAAACTCACTTGTGAACAGAAAAAAAGAGGAAAATGCTGCAGGATACTCTCACATTACTACACTGCATGTAAGAGTCAAATTTCAATGTTCCTCGCAACGACAGGACTACCAACTGCAGCAAGGCCATGGAGTGCAATTTTGCGAAATTACATTTTCAACTTTTCAACTATTCCGAGGTCAGAGTTGAGAGCATATTGTCTTAACTTGGTGTACATCTATTCGCCTGCGGGAGTTTTGCACGATCTTGTTTTCAGTGCATTCTTAACTTTGCAGCGCACAAAGGATATATTTAACCGAAACCGAAATGAAAACAAAGTTCAATTTCGAATTGGAATCCGGAATCCATTTCATAGAATTCCACTTAAACTGGCGAGTTGAAACAGAATTCATTACGCGAGAGCGAACACTCGCAGGACATTCAGGATGTACTTTTAATTAGACCACTAGTTGGAATTTTGTAATTATTTACGCGATTTTTGCGGTCGATTTGTTTTGTGGTTCGTTTACGATCCCCCAACTCACTGGGAATCTGCAACCTCATTCTGTGTCCCTAGGGTTAATCGTTGTTTGTTTTGGGCCTGGCTTTCGAGCCTATATATCTACACATGTTGGATTGGTTGTGCTGCATATTTGTTATTGGGGCATGGAGCGGCGATACTTTCGGTAAGTAGCAGTCATTTGGTAAATTTGTTAATTTGAAACGTTGCGTTTGGATAGATTTTGATGCGTGCGAATGAGTTGAGTTTGGAATGAGGAATCGGGACTTGTAATGCATATAGAAAAACGCACGCTTTAGATGTGCGATTCAATTGAAGGGATGGATTGTGAGTTGGTAGCAATTATGAAATTTTAACTAAGCCTTAAAGCTGGTACCTACTGCGGAATTCCCTAAGTATGGGGCATTTCGCAATGAAATACAACACATCCTCTTGTTTCCTGAGATTGCACAGGTAACATAATTTTGGAAGCTCAAGGCGGTGCGGTATAAAATTAGGTTTTTAAAGTTCTCCTCTTTTTGAATATAGTACTTATTTTATCTACAAGACAGCTGTTTTAAAAATACGGCCTATCTTGTAGATAATTTTTCATCTTGCTGCAGTTAGCTCTGTATTGAGATGACTGGGCATCATTTACAAGTGTTTCATAAATTCTGTGATTAGTTTTATTAGTGATTCCTGTTGCTCGCTTGGTGTGAAAGTAATGTTATAACCGCATTATGCTCCTAGTATTTCCCATTCTTGAACACATTTAACATTATATGCTATCAATTGCGAGAGTACTAACCTCGGAATAACTTTAAGAACATAATTCAAGAGCAATTTTAGAGTATTCAGGAACAGAGGTGCCACTCCCGCATATAATTGGGAAAACTAATCGGGAGCGAAGTAACTTTTCCACAGCTTCGGAGGCGCAGTAACCCCAGACTTGCGTTGCTTAGAGTAGGATGGCAGAGGATGTAGCGCGGAATATTTTCACTTTCGAGGTATGAGAAATGTGTTTATTCTGGATGTAGTTTCCGATATCATCTGCAAACATTAGTGACGGAATATCGGTTCCACAGAGGTCTATCACTTTTTAGTTCACCCGTAATATCATACAGGATAAAATTAATAACAATGTGCTAAGCACGCAACCTTGTTAGACACCTATTGAAACTTCAAAATCCTCCGATAGGTGGACACCATTCCAGACACATTATTTGTTATTGCAGTTTATAGCTCTTAAAACATTAACAACTTGCGAAGAGATTACGTACCTAAATAAAGAAAAGCTTGTTGGCTGTTTTTTTATAACCTCAAACGTCATATGGCTCGTTTGGCAGTAATTTATAACTTGGATGGAACGAAAGAGCGACAGCAAACGATAGGAAGTAAGGCGCAAAGTGAGGCAGCTCCGTCAGAATGAAAAAAAAGCAAAAAAAAAACTTAAGGGTTATAGTAGCCAAAAGGAAAGGAAGCCTTAAAAAAAATACTTGTGAGGTTAGTATCCTCATTTTAACTTTATGAAGTTTCAGTTCTATGGAATATGGATTATTTATATGGGCTAAGAATTTTGTATACGCTTACTATGGCGTAATACAGAACAACGGGTCTAAGGTTCGACTCACAGGAAAATACAAATTACATTGTCAGCCATTTTTTCACTGCGCCACCTCTCGGGAACATCTGACAAACAACCGAGTCAATAACAGGTATTCGGACTTGCAATAAAATTGTTGTTACTAATTGTATCTAAGGATTATTTTGGATAGGAAATTAATTTGGAAATCGAATATTCAAGAAAGAGTAAGGACTTTGCCCTTTTCTTCTGCAAAATAGCCATTAGTAACAAAAAGGAATTACAAACTACCTTGAATAGCACATTCTTTAACATCTCGGTTATAAGACCAAAACTTACGTATAGGGTGCTGGTCTGGTGGACGGCATTAGAAAAAGTGTTTTCTCTGACAGACTTAATCTCAGTCTCTCATTCCGTCTTCCAATGTGATATCCGCGAACGATATCCGCATCTTGTCTGATAGCCAAAAGCTATCAAAGCTCTACAATCCCCCTACATTGGGGCTTTGCACATTAATGACTCCAACTAACTCGTTAACACCGACGTACGAAGTCTACTTTGCTACATTATACGTTCAAATTTGTTTTGCGAGTGAGGATTAGGGATTTTTGATCCAAACTGCAGCAATGATATACCTACCTAATACTGGTATAAGTGTGCTGGCTTTCTTGGCCTGCAGTGAATTTAACCTAGCCTAACCTAGGTCCATTATCCTTATCCCAAAAAATAAATACTTTAAAACAAACAAATTATAAACAAGCAAATTATCTTAAATTTTCGAAAAAAGAACATTTATTAATTTTTCTGTACGTAACATTTTTTTTGTACAGACAAATTAATGAATTCTTTTTCTAGAAAAATTGAAGACAATTTACTTACTTTTTTTTATAAACTAACTTTATTCCTAAGCAACATTTTAAGACCAAGATTGAGTTCAACAATTTAAGTGGTAAAAAAAGCAAAAGACATTTTTTTTCGGTTGCATTTTTCGTGTCGCTATAACTGGCCCCTTTAAACGAAAATGTATCGATACCAAGCTTGGTCCTTCTGATAATGAATTGACCAAGCTGTTTCAAAATGTACCAAGCCTGGCCAATCGTAAGGGAAAACTCGGCAATAAATGCTCCCTTGGCTCGTGTTTAGGATCCCCGCAAAATGTATACTTTGTAGCTATTTCAATAAAACTCAGCTTACTGTTAAGAGATCTCAATGTCAGAATATATAATTTGAAGTTATTTGAATCTTTTGAAAGAATCTTGACTCAAATGCGTCCATTAGGTTCGAAGTAGGTACCTATTACGGTCAGACACAAATAAATAGTACTTTTGAGGACAAGATAAATCTTTGACGTTAGGCAAAACAGTCTTAAGTCAGATTGAAAATAGTTGAATACCGAACCACATACCTATGCATTTTTCTGGCATACCTACCTACCTATTGTTTAAAGACTAAATTATTACGATGGGAAGCAGTTGTGCTAGAAGTCGTTAATACCAAACGAAAGAGCAAAAAAAATAAAAAATATTGAGTTAAACCCAATCAAAAACCCAAAATGACTTAAGACCCTTTTGCCTAACGTCAAAGAAATTATCTCGGAATTCAAGTGTCAAAAAGAAAAATAAGTAATCCCATTTTAAATCAAAATAGGTACAATCTGCGGAGCCCTCCATTTCAAGGAACACAAGCGGCTCCTTCTGTTTAAATTAATACATTTTAAACCTATGCAAACTCTAAGGAAAATGAATTTACCCTTCCTCATTTAAAGTCTCTCAACGAAACCAATTATATTTCTTACTCAAGTCCAATGGCGGTTTCACTGAATCTAGCGTCCAAAAAACACTGTCACAAACTTACTTTAATTCGAATTGCGTTCACGATATCCTTTAAATTTGTGTAATACACATCCGTATGCACTCGTCTGTGATTCTGAATAGCATCACAATTTTTAAAGTCCACAAACACTACGCCAATTGCACTACCGAAAATTGCGTCTGCCCTTGTATTACACACGTAGATTCACCACGTTGTTGGCCATCGTAGTCGGTTCATGCATGCAAATCTATTAAAGGACACCCATCATTCACCACTCACACAGAGAAGCACAAGCAAAATATATGTACAGTCGACTACAAATTCATTGTTTGTATTGTGCTGGTCCATATTACGGCGATACAGAATCTCTGAACACATTTACTACGCGCTGCTTAAACACTCACGACTCACGAGCGTTTTACTACACAATCGATCCCGAAACCGAGTGAGTGGATTCCAAAATCAGCGACAAAATTTGCCTCTTTCATTGAAAAAAAAAACAACGTTCGAAAACATTCGACCACGTTAACAGCGCCGAATATGAATATGCATGCAGGAGCAGGACACGCACACAGAAAGGAATATAACAAAAAAAAACGAATGTGCACCACATGCCTCGGTCTCGGTCTCTGGTGTCACGCTGGAACTGAAAAACAAAAAACATTCTTCTTATCACAAACGAACACACGGATAAAGGGGCAACGAAAAGCATGAAAACAAAGGAATAAGGGACAAAAAAAAAGAAAACGCTGCAAAAAATCATTGCACATAAATATGCACACGGAAAGAGGCAGGATTGAGGATGAGGAGGATTGAGGACATGCACAAAACACTATGCGCCTCATAGAGTCATAGGACTTTATCGATTTTGTTGTTGTTTTCCTTTTGCTCTGCTTTTTCGCAATTTTTTTTCATTTCACTTGTAGTTTGAATTTTGCATTTTGCACCCTCACCGGCACCATTTATCCTGCAGGTGAGCACTAATTGAAAGGATTTTCTTTTCTTTCAAACTTTTGTTTCGAAGAAAAACTAAAAAAATTATACCGGCAAATTCGATTTGATTGCAGTTTCAACACATACACACACACACTCACACACACATTCACTCGCTCAGAAGCAGAGACAATGCAATTGCATTTTCAATCAGGACATTCATCACTGAATACGGAATTATCAAGAATGACAAATACTAACCATATGAAGAGTAAATTGTATATATGAATCTTTTCGAATTCTTTCACTGCTTTTGTTGGTATTCCATTCAAAGAAAACACACACAACCGTCGACTTTTAAGGACTTTTCGTTATCCTTTTTTTTCTGCAAGGGGAGGCAGGTTTTTTTTTTGTTTCTTGTCCTATGTCTGAGGCTTAGTGGGCCTTCCTTGTTCAAACGCCCGTATCCGATTTTTCCGTTTACCACTACCGAACCGACCGAGAGAGATGATGAACTATGACTGAGAAAATGTTTGGAAAATCGTTCGTACACATGGCATTAGGGCCCTCTGGGTGGTGGATACGTACCTTCGATGGGAATATTCCAGCATGAAACCTTGGAAAACGGAGTCTGCAAACGAGAATTCATCTGAATGGAGCTTGCAGACTCCGGCTCTGCGTAGCGCAGGTGCATTTCGAAGGAGGACATTTTCACTCAATTTTGTGTTACCATGTGATAGCGGTTGAGGAAGTCGGATACTGTTGTGGGGCACTGAGTGCGATTCGTTGAGTGGAGGAATTATGGAAAATGTTACTCATACGCCACAGGGACGACAATTTTGCCTTCTTCTTACGTACAAGTAATGCTCTTCTTTTTTTTTGCGACGGGTGGTAGGGGGAACAGTGTTGGAAAGTGGAGCAGAGTCTGTGCTTGATTTGCGAACATCAGAGAACCGCTTGATGCCAACCGATAGTGAAACTGCTTGGGTTTCCATTTTCGAAAACATCGATTTGTTGATTGCTCTTAGAACTGATTTGCACTATAGAAGGGATGTTTGATTTAAGGCCACCTAAGTCGTTTGAATGTAAGGTTTAAAGCCTTTAATTAGCGCCCGCTGCAATTTGTTAATTTTCTGCCTCCTCATCTGTGAGGAAGAGGAATAGGTGGAAGTTGGTTTGATGTTGCAATATCCGGAAAATAAATAAATAAGCGCAGTGGCTTAGTGGTAGTATGTTGGGCTACTAAGCGATTGGTCTCCGCTGCGTCACCTCTCGCGAACGTCTGACAAACATCCGAGAGTAAAACTGTCATGAAAGAGCTTCTCAATTAGTCGTTTGGACTTGGCGTAAAATTATAGATCCCTTCCATTCGTCCCAAAAATTGAAAACCCACACAAAACGAATGGTTGTGAGAAGCTAGGCCTTGGGTCCCACAGACCTGTCGCGCCAAAATATTTATTTTTTTTATTTTATAGAATTTATATTACAAAAATCGCAGGGGGCTGTTGCGTAGCAGAAACATTGCTCATTCGAAGGATAATTCCTTAAAATAATGCCAAACCTACAAAACATTTTCTGTGATTAAAGTGAATAGACCCGCAGCTGAAGTGGTGGTTTTGCGAAGAGACTTGATGGAGTTGTGTTTAATCGGGAAGTGAAAAACTGTTCTTTCCCATTGTTGCAGACAGAAGATACTGCACTGAATTTTTTTCTTTCCAGTGGGTTGATAATAAACCATAGGAAAACCATACAGAAAAATTCGTTAAATGAGTCTAGCTTAGTGCACAAGCTAAGAATTTTGCTAGCGGTGTGATTAGCTAAGCAAGATTGGTCATAAAAGAGCTACAAACAATACAAGCTCTCCCACTGCCTCTTGAGAAGCTTTTCTAGCTCCTACCTAAGCTAATTTAAAACCATGCAACTACTCAGGTCTGCGATGGGCCTTTTTGGTGCCTTGTGTCGAATGCGACATTACTATCTCAAATCTAACCTAACCTAACTAATCTGACTTGACGCAACCTTCGTTTACATCAATGAAAAGTTGGTCGCAAGCTTTTTATTGGGTGTATATTTTTATATTTGTGGGGGAACACCTACGACACCACCTTTGGCAAGAAAAGTCGTGTGAAAGAAATAAAATAAAATACATTCTCGTCCTTGAATGCTACCAATGTACGGAAATACGTACAGAAGTTTATCCCTTAATCTCCGATTAAGAGCGAAAAAAAATAAAAAGGCTTATTATATTATTATTTATTCATCTAATTCATTTACAAATTATTTATATTTAAGCCTTCAGGGTTATTATAGGTATTATAAGAAAATCTCAAGAGCTGAGAGTAATTTAAAAACATTTCATAAGGTTGAGAGATATTTTCGAGCTCAGTTAATGATATTTGTCATCAAACCAAGGTTTTCATCTTGGAGGTCGCCTCGTGGCGCATCAATGTCGGCATTAATTGCTTTCTCCCACCTTCGCAACTGCACGAGGCTTTTTAAGAGCTCGTTCGGCAAAGAATGCCGGCCTCTTGCAATTGCAGCCGTTCGCCAACGAACTGACTGTAGTTCCTCAGCGCTGGACTCTTCAATCTATATATCAGAAGCATTTTTAAAGAAAATAGTTCAGGGTTCCACTTACGAGACTATGTTAAAGGTCTCGATGATCAATGATCTACTGAGGGCACCGAATAACAATATCTATAGCTTTGCTGTCGACAGTCTTAAATCATCCGAACACAGTCAAAGACGCACGAAAATCAGTTCTCTTATAATGAGGCTTTGGACAAAATATGAACCTCTAAAAAAAAAAACAGAGAGCGTGCTTGTGACCACACGCCAGATGTGAAACTTCTCTCGCTGAATGTGGATGTTAAATTGAACTGTGTTGGTTGTAGTTGAATTTAATTTAAAACCCAAATCTTTATAATTGTACAATACTAATACAGCGCAGTAGATAATTATGTTCATTAATTTAAAAAGTTTTCATAACGCAATCCAATCCAAAGTTTTCTTTTTCGAGAGTTTTTGTTTACATTTTATTTTCATATCGTCAACTGATTCAGTAGTCGAGTGTCTGTGTAAAAACCAGCTTCTTCAGTTCACCTCAGCGCGCCCATACATGTATTCACTTTTACAATTAAGTTAAAAAAATTAAAAATATATATCTTTCCATATAACCATGCAAACCCACGAAATTTCATTGAATTCGGTTGAGCGGTTAAGAAGATCGACAACAGCGCCACCTATCGGGTCCAAAACTATCCTATCCATCAATTTACAACCAACCATACCCACCCACAAAATGTCATTGAAATCGGTTGAGTGGTTAAGAAGATCGACAACAGCGCCACCTATCGGGTCCAAAACTATTTTATCCATCAAGTTACAACCAACCATACCCACCCACAAAATTTCATTAAAATCGGTTGAGTGTTTAAGGAGTTTTAAGCGGCGGCATAGTGATGGCGACAGGCCAACTTCTGTCACGCACTTCCGCTTGGTCATTTTCGCTTTGAAGAATCGATTTTACTCCCAAGTCGCGCCATAAGATGTTTCACTTCAAAAGACGAAACACACCTATTAGCGTTAAGGAACAATAAACCGCTTGCATCTTTAGATTTTTGCTTCCACCAACCAACTTCGTTCCTAGCTATTTTCATCTAAAATTGCGAGAAAGTTTGACACCTGGTGAAGTTCCCTTCTGTTTAATACTCAGAGAGATTTTCGCAGATTTTGACAGTTGAAACACCTTTCGGAACACCTCTTCAGTACATAGCTTGATTTTCAATTTACTATCGTAGTTATTGCTTTAGCTTACCTCACGTGGATGGACGTAGCTTTGTCCTTTTTTTAAATAAAATAAACAACCAAACAGGACATTCGTTCTCCCTGCAGTATAGGTATATTCATAATTAAATGTGCACCCACGAGCCTCGCATTATATTTTCCACGGTGAGCGCTGTGTTATTAAATTGTTTCGCAACAATTTCAAAACGGAAACCGTGGAGACCATGTTTGTGCATTGTGAACGCCGTGTTTATCCCTGCCACACATATAAGTTCATCTCTTTCATATGTGCAGAGGTCCTTCTCGAGTATTTTCCGTTTTTTTTGTTTTACTTCTGTTTTTTTATACGACTGTTCAGTTCATAATGAGAAACAAAAAAGATAAAAATAATGTAAACAGTTTTTTTTTTTGTTGTTGCCGTCGACTTTTGTTCTTCCTGAAGAGTAAATGAGTCCAGGAAACTCACGGAAAAGAACGAAGTAAAATGCGAAATATAAACTTCATTAAAAGTTCACTCCCATCATCCTTTCGTTTGGGTGTTTTTTTTCCACTTCATCGTATTTTTTTTATTACTTGAAATTTTCTTGATTTTAACATTATTTCCTTTTTTTTAGATTTCGCTTCTTTTTGTTTCGCTTTTTCATTTAGTAATGTCGCAAACTTACCCCATGGTCTGGATAAGGATATAGAGTCAACACTGTTCTAGATAAATGGAATGGCTGAATGGGACGTCGTCGTTGTCGTTGTCGTCGACGGGATGGTTGGAGTTGAAGGTGGCTTTTGTGTAGATTTCGTTGTTTTAAGTACTGACATCGAGAATACCGCTCAAGCGGGCAGAGTACGTATTCCTAGCGCCCGCTATGTGGGGATTTTATTTTTGGATAATGACTTTCAGCGGAATGATGAGTGAGATGAGTGACGACGAGTGCTTTACCTTAGAATGGGGGCTACAAAATTTGATTAAGAAGTTTGTAAAATGTTTTTTTTTGTCTTTCGTAGTCTCTTGGCTTTATTATCTCTTGTTCAAGTGGCAGTCAGTATATATGGTGGTAAGGGAGTCATAAAAGTTTAGTTTGCTTCTAGATTTATGGATGGTTGCATGCTACTATTAATGATTTCAATGGGCACAATGGAAAACACTCCGCAAAGCTTTCAAGTACATTAATAAGTGTACTTAGATTGAAAGGGAGACTTAATGAGACCCATCAAGCAGTTGTGAGCATTGGCAACAGACTGTCGATCTGCATCTTGGCGCAGTGAAGCAATTCTAAGCAAATGCTAATAAATTCAAATGTAAATATTTACAATGTCTTGCATTAACCGCAACTACTTAAAGCCTAAATTTTTTGCAGACTGAGACTAAAAAATGGAAATATGTAGTTAGATGTGAAATTATTTATCAGCTTTTTCCAGGCAGTTAAGAAAGCGGTTCAAACTGTCCTTGCAAGGGAACTACCAACAATCAAAATAACCCTCTGCGTGGAAAGCCAAGCAGTACTTATAACGATCAACTGCAATAGGGTATGGGCGACAAACCATCTTTTAATACTGCTTAAGCTGGGAATGTGTGAAATGAAACGAGGCAGCTGATAAACTGGTCAGATTGGGCTCTGAAATTGATATACTATTAGCTTACAGACAAGTACTACCAGCTTTTCAGGAGCTTGATTATGGCACATTTAATTTAATTTAAGTGGCCTCGTAGACAACAATTGACACCAAGAGGTCAAATATTCTAACATCTCTTGATAGAAACCAAATTCGAGTGCTCGTCGGGGTAAAAACCGGACACTGCATCTTTGGAAACGTGGCTAAAAGGATGAGAACATTTTCAAATGACTTCTGCAGACATTGCAGGATTAAAGAGGAAATAATATATTTTGATATTCCAAGAACGCCCCACCTCTTGTCTGGGTGGACGGCTCTTCGAAGTCTTGAAAGATCAAAAACGACACCTCTATCAGATTTAAGAAGATTAATCAATAGATCTGCATGGTTTTGCTAGTGGCATGTCCAACTCCAACCATGTGAAGGGTGTTTTTTTTAATAAATTATTGCAAAGGGCCTGCCCCTCTAACCATCAGCATTTTTTTTACAAGAAACAACGATTTGGACACACAAACCACCTTTGCGAATGTTAAGCTCTCACAATCATTCCGACTTTTGTGGACCTTAAGTTGGATTGGCGAGCCCTCCGTAAAGAAAACATTTTTTTTAGTAAAGGAATTTTTATCTAACAGGTAACATATTAGAGCTGAAAATCGGGTTTTTAGCAGACAATTGGCAATATTTATAGCCCCCTTTAGAGTGGACCAACAAAAAAACTATTTTGAAAACATTCAGTACTTTTTCAAGAAACATTGACTCACCCTTCCCTAGCTACAGTTCGTAATAACTTCCAAGTCTTCATTCTTACAAGTGAAGGAGGTTTTCTTAGATTATGAATAAATCTTCTTTTTCGCAGATGGATCAACAACTGAGCTTTGTGGGGGTGTTTAGTTTTTACTCTAAAAGACCAAATCTCAGACACGCCTTACACCGTGGGGTTCTTAGGTGAAATTAATGCCAAAAAAGAGTCTGATCTTGATTGAAAGAAATTAGTCAATTACATATTTTCGATGGTCAAGCTGCAGTCAAGTGAAGGTTTATGTCTTATCTCACATCGCAGAGGAAAATGGCAGAGCAATATTCACAAGGGTAATGTTTTTGACATCTCCGAAAATTCTGACACCAATGAGCTCTATACCTATTCTACTAGATAAAGTTACCATAGCTATTTGGGCAGTGTTGTTGGTGCTCTATCTTCATTTCTCCCACGAAGCGTGATCATTTATCCCTTTTTCCCTTTTTGCTGTACTTCAAATTCCCTTTTAAGTACCTACCTTGAAACTATTTTGTGAAAAAGTCTTAATTTTTATAAGTAAAACCCTTGTATAAAATTCGCGGTTTGAAAATTTGGCAAAACGCGATTTAAATGATTTAAGTGGGGTGATTAACGTTGTGAAATGTAGAGATGTTTTGAATAAATTTTAGCCCACATTTATAGTTTGAATAGTTTTTGATCAGGTTCTGGAAAATATCACGGTTTTGTTGCTTTTCCCTTTTTCCCAGGGCAGGCTTTTCGGATATGAAAATTCCCTCTTAAAGGGATAAATTCCATAATATAATAACACTGATTCAAAAGACAAAACTTAATGCTATCAAAAAAACAAACCTTAGGTGGAAAAGTGTGGTACCAAATGCTTAGAACAAAAAAGATTTGGCCAAAACTGGATCTGACACATTCTTAAAATTTCATCTTTCTCGACAGACTGTATATAAAAGCCTTAAAAAGTGAAATCTCTAGGACACTGCCTTATAGCCAAGCATGCAAAAAGGCTTTTCGTTTCTTCAAAGGATTTTTGTAGAAGCTGTAGGCAGTGATCCCAGATTGAGGTGAAAAGTCGGAAATTTTTTCCATCTTTTCTAACAAAAGGGGGATAAAGGGGTAAGGGATTTTTTGGGGGAAAACAATCTGAATAGAGGAAAAAAAACATTTAAAATTTATTATTATTTTAATGAAATCTTCGAAAGACTACACGATTTTTAAAACTCATTCAATGATCATAATCTTAAAACGGTTCATGCAACGTTTCACTTACAACCTTGTTTCATTTTGCTTGAAGAAAACGATATTACGTTTCCGAACATAAAAAAAATCATATGGAGTTTATTTCTTGTCTTCCTCACAGCGCCAGCGGGGCCAGTGCTGAAAGATTTTTTTCAGCAATAAATTTAAAACAAGGAAACAAACTATCTACTTCCAATTTGGCTGGTATTTTGTAGACAAACAATTTATGAAATAAAATGATTGCTATGACCTTATGGTAGAAAAAGGCTGCTTAAGACTTAACAATAGTGCAATGTACAAACTTTAAGTTAAATATATATTTTTAAATATACTCATTATATTGATTCAAACACAAAATATGTGATTTTAAAATTAATAACTATGTAGGCTGTTTTTTTTTTTTGTTTTTTATTAGTATTTCATAATACTGACTGAATATAACGCGTTAATATTATTTATTGAAATATTTAAAGAAAACATAAAATGTTAAAATAAAACTTAAATCAGTGTTTTTGTTTTTGGGGAAAAAGGGATTTTCATTTTTGAAAAAGGCGAAAAAATATTGTTTTGGTGTTAAAAAAGGTTTTTTTTTAATCTGGGATCCGTGGCTGTATGGCCGGTCCCGTTTATGTTGACGAGCACTGGTGAAGGAGATTAAACAGGGAAATACGTGTAGATCCCTCCGGCCTGAATTCCAAACAGGAGGGGTAACACAGTCGGGACATAGGTGACACCTAAGCGGCAGAGGATCGACCTTATGCACTATAAACTATACCATTCAAAATTTATTCCGCCTTCTAAGAAGCTTGCTAGATTCGTTTGGTATAAGAAGGGACCTAACCATGTTCCAAATGAATTGACTCCTTGCCGATAATCACTTCCACCCAAAACTAATCTACCCTAATGCGGCAAGTGAGTAGTGAAGCTTCGTCAAGAAGTACTACCTAAAGAAGACTTTATGTAAAATACCCCGTCGCAAAATCGTGGACGTAAGCAAAGGCGCACAAGTGATTCTCGGTTGCTTCTATACCTACAACTTTACAAAGTTGAACAGAAAAAATGACCTAGTTAAAAAAAAGCGCACTCTACAGTCCTCATCCGCCATAAAGACACCGCATCCACCTAATGACTACCATCTCAAGCTTGACCAAGTGACACTTCGCTCCACGAATATTTACCTCAACAAAAACTATCCAGTCTTGACTGAAACTATGAGAACTGTGAACATAATTTCTCAAACAAGTTGAACAAAGTAGGCCACCAACAGCCCAGAGCACAATTCTAAATTTGATTACAGCGAGCGACCGCCAACAAGGACGAAAACGTTTACTTAATATTTCACCAGGAAAGTTGGCTGCTCTTTTGTTACGTTATTCCAGGTAAATTTGTGCAGTGAAAACTTTCACAAAACTTTCATCATACCATAACGGAGAACTTTCCTTAATTTTTTGCGCAAATACAAAGCTTCTCCATAATTTGCAGCATTTTCCCAGAACGAACAAAAGGTCAAACTAAATGAGGTCCTTCCTCTACACGTGAAATAAATTCTTCGCTCCATAACCGAACTCCTCCTTCAGTTGCTTATTAACCCCGATTAAGGTCGTTCTAAACGAAGCGGCACATATTCTCGTTCCATACACCCATCCTATTGTCGACAGATTATCATTCATTCATTCATCCATCGTCGGGGTATGTTGTAATTTCATTTTTAATTCTTCCACTCAACCCATTTATAGTCTATTCTGGTTTTTTTTTAATTGCTAACTTTTGTACGATTAATTGGCTCTAAAGTTCTTCTCTACGTGTATACCGTACACCAGAAGAGGATCCTTTTGTATAATTTTTCGTATCAACGGCAATGTAGTGTAGAGCGGTATCATTTTAAATGAACCTCGGTGCGGAGAAGTGGATCTAATTATTTGCGTGTATATACATGTGTTTGTGCAGCATTAGAAGAAAAGAGAATTAAGTTAAACGAAACAAGTTCCCTAATTAGTTTGCAAAACTCAAGGACGCGCACGCCAAGAGCGATAGAGAGATAGAGTAACCAACGAGATTCCTTTTAATTTAATAATATAAATTCCCATTTTCTTGGCTTTCCTAAATGGCAGGAGGTGGGAATTTTCAATACGAGTATTGTATATAGTTGGCACTACTGATGGCCTTTTGTTGAAGTTACTTGCGTTTGTAATTGTAAGCAAAGGTTGGTGAGCGCGTTTTACAAAGAAAAAGATTTAACAAAAAGAGTTTTACCAAACAGGTCCTGCAGGAGTCCGACTAACTAATTATGAACTTTAAGCATCGCACAATGATTCCAGAGGAATCCGCCAACATGCATAATAAACAACTACAAACAGAAATTAGTTCCTTCTTTCTTCGGCTCCTAGGTCAGCTAAGTATCCCAATCAAAACATTTTTCGCCCGCAGCAAATTTAAATGAAGAGTTCGCCAAACCGCACGCGGAAGAGTAAAATGCGAACGACTATGAGCAATGCGAATCAAAATGTTTGGTTCGAAGCTAAATAGATTTTTAAATTTCAATAGATCACGTAAAAACTTCTTTGAAGAATAGCTTTGGTTACAGAAAAGGGTTCATAAGACTGGAAGTTGTTAAGACAAATTGTCTTCCTAAAGTGAATAAAATATGTGTCGGTATATGCGATCAGTTCTGTTAGGTACGCTATAACTTTTATTTATGTGCAGATTCGCTTAGCGGATGGTCTAAGATTCAACCTTCGGAAATATACAAATAAAATCTTAAGGGTTTTTCTTTCACTGAGACGCCTCTCGCGAATGTCAGACAAACAGCCGAGAGCGAAAGTACAATTACGTGGAGAATGCTTCTTATCAGGGTTCGGACTTCTGACATAAAGTTTCGAAGTTGTTCAAAGAAAAAGCGAAGTAGAACCAAAATTTGTAAACTAAATACAAAAATATCTTTTTATTATTATTATAAAATTTATTTTTACGCATTTCAGTTTTTAACCAAAAACTTTTTTTTAAGCAAAAGAGTTTTTGTTGACAAAAAGGTAACATAGGTAGGGTATTGCATCAATTGAATATTCAGTCTTACAGAATTTCATAATTTAGAGATCTAAGTAAATTGTACTTTTACAATTAATTTTTTTTATTTTTAAATGTATTTCCCATCAACAAATATGTATTGTTAAATATACCTAATAAATTATTTGGTGGTTCATAAATTTCACCAAGATTATTTATAAGTTATCGTGAAAAAATTAAGTTTTCAACTGTCTAACATTTAAACGACTTCTGCACAGCTGTGGGGTAAAACAGCCAAAGGTATATATTGAAACAAATTTTTGAACAAAATCTCTTCCATTTTATTTGATTTTCTCATTTAGGAATACCAATGTTGGGCAAAGCAAAGTATGGGAGTGGGAGTATATTTTCGATCGAACTTAAGCGTTTTTGAGACATTTTTCACGGTTCTTATTTAGGTAGGGCGTTTGGCAGGATTTTTGTTTGAAGGTTTTTAGATCGATTTTTGAAATGTTTATTAGGAGTTTTTCTTACTTTTCGTGGTTTTATTGGGGGTTGCTAAGTACATTTTTGGATATTTACTTCTAGCGTTTTCTAGATCACATTGCGGTGTTTTTTTTCGAATTTTTGTAATCGATTGCGGTGTATAATGTTGGCATAGAACATCGTCATCGTCATCATCCTAATCATCAACATTACTTTAAAATTGATAACATTGTAGTAAGATTCAGTTTCCATAATTATAATATTGTAATAAACTCATATTCAGTTGCCAAACATTCAAATCTGCCGGTCAATTTAGACCAGTTGCCATACTTAATTGTTATTTTACCTCGCCATAACATTTTAACTTTTAAAAAAAACGTAGTCTCTCTCACTAAAGTTAAAAAACCGTTTACGCACTTTTGTATAAATACGCACAGAAAATAAAGTTCAATACCTTTTTGAATATAAAACCCTAAAGAACCTTTTCTTCGTATATCTTTCACTTCGTTTCTCATCGTCGTTGCATCGGCCAACTGAAGGGCATAATCCAAAGACCGGTAATTTCCCTTGTCGTCAAGTTGCCGTAAAAATATAATCTGCATCCGTTGACAATCGACCAACGCACACAACCAGGATCAGCTCTTCCTGTCAATCGAAAGATTTAAATAGATCCCATGGTTGGCGATCGGAAAACCCTCCGATTTTAAGGTCTTCTTTTGGATATTTTAGGGTTTTTTTTATCGCTTTTTGGGTCGTTTTTTTCAGTAATTATTTTCTTGCGGTTTTTCATCACTTTTTAGGGACGTTTTTTAAAGAATAATTGGATTGATTTTTGTGTTTTTTTGAAGCGATATTTTTGGTCGTTTTCAGCATAAATTTTGGGCATCACTTTTCGGTGAGTATTTTTGGGGTGTTTCCGTATGAATGGAATTAGCGCCGCTGGTTTGACCTTAACAGATGTCTTCAATGTCTCTTCTTGTGTCAGATACGTCCAGAGGTATTTCTGCAAGTTTTGATGAATTGATCACAGTTCCTTCTTCTAGACAAAAACTCTTGATATCGTCACTTTAGAGGTTCTTCAGGCGACAGTAAAATAGCTACAGTGGCCTAACAATTTAGGATTTCGGCCGAATGCAAGATTTCGTTTTTGGATTTTCTGGTGGAGTATTATTTTAAATTGAAATATATTTAATGGAAGGGAAAAACATTATAAGCATTGAAAATTATCAAAGTTCGAAAGTTTGCAATTTAACGAATAGGTATACTGTACGCATAATCGTTATGACCCAATTTGTAAACTGCGCATCCTGGAAAACTGTAAAATGTAGAATTGAAAAAGAACTGTCAAATGCCTGAAAATCGGCAGATATTTCTAAAATTTGCTTTTGTTTGTTTTGTTTATGTATAGCTCAGTGTGATACGCGACATTCAAACGTAGTTATAGCTTTGAGGGTAATTTCACCAACCACTTTGTGGCTTCAAAATCGATTACCCAACAGTGTGAGTTTGTTTAACTTAGAAGCATACCCCCCATCCGTAGTTAACACACACAGAATACCCAATACCCTACCACTCAATGTCATCAATCAAAATCACGTTACAGCCTTGGCGGACTGGTATTGTTTTCATGGAAATACGATCCCTTGGAATGCGGCACATGTTGGCGAAACAAAACTTCCCGTGCTAAATTGTTTGAAGTAATTCTCTCGCGCGACTGTATAATACTCAGCCAATGTTTAACGACATAATCCCTTCGTTCGTCTCAGCTTTCAGATGTTTGCAGGGAGGTGGTGTCCTCCTGCCGCCCCCACACGCATTCAATTGCCATTAGTCTTAAATACGCTTGACGGGCTTTTAGTACAAATCAATACTTATTACCGCGCCACAGCCGGGCACAATTCCGTATACGACTACTCTCCCTCGATTGACTTTTGTATTTCCATTTCCCTTAATTCGATTGCACCACTCGAATGTCGAATAACGCGAAGCGAAATTTCATCCTTCGCGAGGGGAGCTGCCAGCTCAATCAACTCACGTAATCAGTTCTTGGCGATGTGGTAAAGTAGCCCGATTGAACATGTTTAGCGCCCGGAAATGGCCATTTTCTGTTGCGCGAGTGATGGATCAATCTAATCATTGCTAACAGCTGCCAACAAGCACGAATGGTCTTGGTCATAATGGAAAATCACTCTCTGTCAAACCTGTTTCTATGGAATGCAATTAAACGAATTTAACTCCGCCAACAGCCCTTGTGCGTTGTGCGTGTATGAATGAAATCCGAAGGAGTTATGCCACTGTTTGACAAACAAACGGGCTTTTATGAAAATAATTGGTTGGTCTTAAGTTATTTACCCCTTCCCCTTTTACACCCCATCTCGTGTGATATACTATCATTCAATTTCTGTGATGAGGGGGTTGGCCGATGAAAACAAAAGCTCAACGTAAGATGACAAAAATAGACCGTAATTCGTGGGACTGGTGGTGGGAGGGTAAATTGTTTCGTTGGATCATTAAAAAAATGTTACGACGGTCGTAAAAGAGGCGGAAACAAAATACACATTCCTCTCGAGCATCCTTCAGCATAAAGGGGTGGACATTTTTGCTGTTTCTAAAAACTTTCGCAGAGTTTTGTTTTTATTTACGCCAAAGGAGCAAACAAATAAACAACAGAAAAAGGGACGAAATTTGTGATGTTTTTTTTTTACCCACCTCCACTGGACTTAGGGGGTGATGGTAGTTAATGGCGGCATTAAGAGTAGGATAGGTTTGGTTATACTGAAGTGAATAAAAGTTGAGGTTTGACGTTTGCGAAAAAAAAAGTTTGACAGCCATCGATAAAGATGTGTAAACTTGGCTATTTAAGGAAAATGCGTAGGTATGTTTTGGTTGATTGTATACCAATTTGTTTGGGCGGGGCCTACACAGGAAATAATTGATAGCCAGAGGTGGAGTTTTTGTTTCCACTTTCTTGGCATAGCCATACACCATACGTCTGCAGTTTGTTGTTTAAAAATGATCAACTTTTTTAATGTCAATATAAAAGTCTGGCGGATTCGATTTAAATGAGGTGTGGGATGTAGTAGCCTTATCTCTGCAGCCATATTTGGGCTAATGGGGGTGTCCTCGTGTTGTAGTTCACTACTGTACTACTAAAGTCCACTTTGACGGGAACGTGACTGACTTCTTCCGTTTCAAAGATGAACTTACTTAGGAACCGCAGACGTGCTTTCGTTATGATATTTCAGTTTTGAGAGTGAATGTTTTTGGACAGAAAAGTGTCACCAGCAACTTAAAACGCTTTACAGTACTATGGCTTAATCAGTTTCTGAGGGAATAACGAAAACCGTTTCTTAAAATTATTATCTGATTCCTGAAAATTTATTTATTGGCCTAGCATTTCTGTAAAATTTTGGTTTTCCTCTATTTAATGCATGATATAAGCCTTGAACAAAACAGAAGCCCTTGAAGGAAGGATACTTAAATATCAAGTACCCAGTACCCAAAGTCGCTCTTATGATATTGCTGCGGGGACCTAAGCAGGAGACACCAATACCATGCAAAGACAACTCAACATTAAAATGATACAGCTTTATCTCCAGACGAAAAAACATTGGAGGAAATTTAAACTTTTCTCCAGAGCCAGGAAAAGCTTTCCAACTATCATCAGTTATTATCTCAGAAAGGCACTTGCGGACCCCCGCCAGCTTTGCTATAGGCGTTATTTAGTCACAATCATGACTAAATAATTAAAATATGCAGCATTTTTAAAATAAAAGAAGGCTAAGTTCTGCAAACGCTTAGTGTACAAATTTTCATTAAAGAAACTTGTAAGCTAATGCGATGTTCGGAAAAATTTTTGGGGACAAACAATTTTTCCATTCAGTTTTTTATAGTTAGCTGTACCTACCCGGCTTTGCCAGTTGCTTTCGCATTAAGTGTTTTTTTAAAGGGAGCTGAAACGCCCCTTTTTGAATACTGCCGCATGCTGTATGACATTTATAAAATTTAAGGCTTCAGAGGTCCAGATAGTAATTTAATGATTTTGTAAAATGGCTGTTCCCCGTTTTTTGGATAGCGCTTTTTAAGGTAATGCAGATCACAGCTCTAAACTTTTCAACATTAAGCCCTATAAGTAGCGCGAAGTATAATTTTTTGCAGGAAGTATGCCATGCCCGTTTATCTGATTCTGGCCTAAGAAAACAAATCCTTATAATACAAAAAGGGTATTCACTTAAACTCATAATTTTATACAGCTCGTAAATTCATAAATTTCTGAGGTGCTTTAAGTGAACACCCCTCGGAAATGTCATTGTGTACTTCGCGTAGGTAAATCGACTGTCAAGTGTCTTGACAAACTCAGTTGTTCTTAGACTTCCCAAAATTATCGATATGCCGAAGTAAGTTAAAAGTAACAACTGATTAATTTTATATGGTTACAATTTTATTGGCAACAGTGCCACATATCCGGTCCAAAACTATCCTATCTCTTAAGTTAGAACCAACCCCACCCATTCACAAAATTTTATTGGAATCGGTTAAGAGTTTTCACTGAAAAACTAAATGTGCACCTACAGCGCCACCTATTGAGAATTTTCCGACTTTTCTTTTTTTAAAACGAACAAAACAAAAGAAAAATTATAAAATTCGGTTGCCAAACTCTATATTTCGAGGTCAAACAAATATCAAACTCATTTTTATAAATATACCTAGAAGATTAAACTTGACTATGCTCTGAGATTTTTAATAATAAAAAAGGCTTTCCTATGGCAAGCAGACGAAACCCTTTAACGCTATCCTCCTCTCCTACTTATGAGATTAACCCTATCGTCCAGCCTCAGTGTTCTGATTTTTGTAAGTAGAGTAAACGATCGATATAGTGAACTAATAAAAACCAGGCCTGTTCACTTATATTGAAATTATACACTATTTTTAAAACTTTGATTGATATAGGTAAATAAAATTATTTTTTTAATTATTTAAGATATTTTTATTAAGTAATTTAATAGTTTAAAATAAAAAAACAACAAAAAAATATAAGATTTTATTTAAAATCACTAAAATATGTAACAAAAAATAATAAATTGTATCAGTTTTTAAATACCACAGAGATGAAATTACTTTTTTAAAAAATAATTGTTTGTTTCATTTGTGTCTTTTAAATTTAAATTTAACTTAAATATCAGAATAATTTGGTAGACTGTAAAAAATTTTGGTGGTTCACTGTATTGGATATAAAGAATGTTCACTGTATACCGAGCGTCTATTGTATACAATCTTAGTCGACTGCTTCGCCCTTTTCTAGTAGCTCAGTCCCGCTGCATAACTCTTAGAGTTCGCCTTTAAATGTCCTTCTGCAAAGACTCTCAACGCAAACGGGATAAGAAAATCTCTTCAAGAATTTTACCTTAAATAAAATGACTAAGAATATCTTATCCTGTCCTGCATGGAACATAACTCGGCTGATGAGGATCTTAGGTCTTTTCTATAGAGTCTTCTGAGTACTTCAGTGCAATTCCTAAACTAAGGAAAGATCCATTGTCATGTATAGTTCTTCTATTGATTTTCATTAACGCCTCCCGTTTTGTTAATTGCTGCGAATCTGTGGTCTATTCGTTTATCTTTCGTTTCGTATTCTGCCCCAGTCGCTTTTTCGTTTCATAGGAGTTCATAAATAATGACCATGTCATTATTAATGACCAATGTCATACAACACGCGCTTCTCACCGCATTTTCTGTCCCTTTGTTCTTGTTTTTAGAGCTCAAGACTATTTCCTAATGAGCCATATATCTATTCCGCACGATCTGCAACACATAATGCAGAATCACGGCCACCGCCAGGTAATTAAAATCCATGCGCACCCAATAGGTACCCTTGCAGACGATAACGGTCATTAAAGGCGCATAAAATGTCATAACCACATTTCATTGGGCTGACTCAGTTTTGGAAATCCCTTTCTGCAAACAACTGACTCCATCTGTTGAAGTCGTCCAATTGATTAACTTGAATAACCATGTGTCCAAATGAGCAGATCTCGTTTTCAGTTACCGTTTTCAATTCTTAAGATCCAAAAGGGCGACAGACATTTCGCGGAAGTGAATAGTACCTTCTTTATAATAGATATTTCTCTGACTGCTCAGAGCAGAAAACTCATTAGATTGAGACATTACTCGCCTTCTCTTTGTAAATGTTTCTGACAGCATAAAAGTAGCTGCCTGGTTAATTAAAAAATACCCTATTCAAACATAGATTCCCCCACGGTTATTGATTTGCAGTTTTGTTTCGAATAAAAATGGAAAGACGCGATTATTTCTACCGCCCACCTCTAGAAATTGCTAAAGGATCACATTGTCCTCATATTGCAGGTAATTTCAAATCTATTCCTTGGATGTCTTTCGTATTGAAATTGTGCTCCCCATTCAAAGTAACAATTTCGAAGAGGGAGAACCCATTCCGTGTCTCTCTGTTTGTGAAACAAAAGAAATCTTCAATCCGCCACCCTGTCTCGAAGGCGACGACTACAATGACACCACAAAATATTTGGCATCAATGTCTCATCAGGAACGTCACCGTTGCATGAAGCAATTTTACTGTTTCCCATTCGAATCGAAATTAAACGAGAAAGAAAAAAAACGCCAAATGAAAACCAAAGGATAGCACTTAACCAGCGATGGAATGAGGACAACACTGAGCGGAATGGAAGTAAGGAGTGCAAATACTGCTCTCACAACAAACAAATACCGCTGCTATCGCATCCATCCGTCCAAATATGCACCAGCGAATAACAACCACATCTAGCCCAACAATGGGGGGGAAACGAAACAAAACAGCAAAATATGGCTGAACAACAAAAAAGCAAAACAAAAGATTTTAATCTTCGAAACACATTCAAATACATAGTACCTACACTGTACACCAACAGCGAGACGCAAAATGGAACAAAACAAAATGCTGGGGAAAGGACGATGACGATGACGGTGATTCGCAACTATCATGCATTCCGGACTATCATGGGGCAACTCTATAAGCCAACACCACCCTCATCCTCGCCGTCACAAACATCAAACCCAGTAGTGATTACTTGTCATTTGGCTATGGTGGTAAACGGCATGGTATTGAATGGTGTGGTTAGATGTCCCATAGAATGTCTACTCGTCATTATGTGTTACATTTTACAGTAGGTACCCTATAGAAGCCGTTGCAAACGATCGCTGTCGTATATAAGAATTGATAATTTGCGATTTTTCCCTTGCAATCATCCTTAGAGGAAATTACGAGTACTTCAAGAAAAAGTGTACAAATCGTTCTCTAAGTTAATAAAAAACTTCTTACTGTCTATCCTGTCTGGTGTCCCTCAAGGTAGCAAACTTGGTCCAATAGTAGGTACGGTTCCTGTTATTTATCAACAATTTATGTCTTTTTGTTACTTTCTCAAAAATTTTGCTGTTGGCTAATGACTGTAAGCTAATCAGGGGTATCGCGAATAAATACCGAACATCCAACTATGCAGATTTATTTCATCAATGATGAAGTTATTGAATCACTTTAATGATCTTTGATTCATCTTTGACAAGAAGCTCAACTTTAACCTCCATTTGGATTCCATTTTCAGTAAGGCAAGAAGCCGATTGGGACTTATAAAACGTTTTTCAAAGGAATTTAAAAACCCCTTTTTCACAAAACTTCTATACTGTTCTCTCGTGCAACCTGTTTTGGAATACTGTAGTCCTGTTTGATGTCCGAGCTACGAATCTGGAATCTCAAGAACTAAAAGTAAATATTCAAAAACAACTTCTTCTTCTTCGGTCTTTCCCCCTACATTAGTAGATTTAAGTAGCTGAATCTGCAGTCCTTTGAAAAACTGAGAGAAATATCAAATGCTTTATTTCTGTTGTGCGTTCCGACTGGTAACATAAACTCCGCCACTATACTCTAAGTTCTATTAACATCAAAACCAGGCCGAGAACAGCAAGGAATGCAGTTCTTTTTATATCAAAGGACATCTCTATGTAACTATGGAAGCAATGGCCACATCAATAACCTGAAGAGGGATTTTAATACGTTTAATCATTTGATTGTTTTTAACCCAACAAAATTTAATTTAAAAAAAACATGAAGAGAAATGTAAAATAACTACATTTTTTCAAAAATAATTTTATTAATTGATTAACTTAAATGTTTATAAATAAATAAATATTTTGGCGCGACAGGTCTATGGGACCCAAGGCCTAGCTTCTCGCAACCATTCGCTTTGTGTGGGTTTTCAATTTTTGGGACGAATGGAAGGGATCTACAATTTTACGCCGAGTCCAAACGGCTAATTGAGAAGCTCATTCATGACAGTTTTACTCTCGGATGTTTGTCAGACGTTCGCGAGAGGTGGCGCAGTGGAAAAAAACCTTAAGATGTAATTTGGCCCTCTCGGGATTCGAACCTGAGCCCCTCGCTTAGTAGCCCAACACACTACCACTAAGCCACTGCGCCGACTAACCTTAAATGTTTAGTAGTTAAATAAATAAAAAAATAAATGATATTTGAAAGTCGTTAAGACGTTTGAAAACATTTTATGACGTTATACTGTTTAGTTGGGCATACTGTGTGGCTGGGTTCGTCGGATTGTTGTCAGAAAAATGTTCACTTTAACAAACAGCGATTTTTAATATCCCCAATGGTCGCCCGATCTTCTTAAGAAAAAAGTCTGAATCAAAAAACAAAATTCGACAGAAATCGCGCCGAGCCGTGCAGAAATTCTATTGTTGTCCACTTATCTGATATACCTTATGCAATAAATGTTCTTGATATACACTTTGATTAGTAATTCAGTTCATTGTTTTTATGTCCTCGTTAAAAAGTTTTCGTAGGAAAGGTACTTTTCGACCACCTGTGGTGTCAGTTTGAGAGCTCACCAAAGATGGGAAGTATGTTAAAAAAAAATTAATTTTCAAGCATTTAATCGAAAGACATTACTGAAAAGAAACGTTTTATTAAATAGTTACGTACTTTGTTGCTCTCAAGGAAATTTGAGAACAGTGCCCTGTTCTTGGGAGCTTCAAGGACGTCAGGAAAAGATTTGCATAAAATTCATGAAAAATAAAACTTGGAAAAATGCCCTCAATGAGATTTTGGTAGAAGTACCTAATATATTCAAGGACCTCATGGTAAACATTTTTTTTTTAAATCACTATCTTTTTTTGTATTGAATGACATTTTGGGAGAATTGTCCTTAATCTATGGTTTTTTCTTAAAGCAAAAGGATTCCTCTTAAAGGATTTGAATTTTCGTATAAGTAAAACTTAAAAAAAAAAAAATGTAACTACAGTATTTCGATAACATTTTTAGAACCCTGTGTGTGATTCTTATGACTCTGCTGTACTTCCACCTGTATGTCGTTTCATCGTAGTTCGAAATTACTACCCAACGAGCCATAAAATCTATTCAATTAATTTAATTTGTCGGAACAGTTCCATAATCTTAATCACATAGATAACCTTCGCACATTAAATTAAATGGAAGACACCAACCAAATTCAAATATGTAGTTGAATCTAAAACATTTTCAGGAACAGTCCGAGAGTATGTAAAATACCGAGAGTAGATAAACTACTGTTGCGCTATTTCGAGTATAAAAAGGTATATATGTCATCATTCTATTAGCAACCGCAAACAGTATTTTTTCATATACCACTGGTCCCATATAACCTTGGCTTTATTTTCTTTTATTGTATTGACATCTTCTGATATTCACTGCCGCTCAACATAGCTAAAGTTCTGCGTCACATTTTCGAGAAACCAACAAATGCCAAATGACATTTTGACATCCTTCGAGTTGGCAAATGATTAATGGCGCAAACGCCAAATACATATATCCCACATTCACCTTTATACCCATGTTAAGGTCCATTCTATCGGTGCCTGCTGGATAAATTCTCGTTCAATGTGCCTGTGCAAGGGATGGATGACTTTGCGGCTACATATTTAGTAAAATCGACTTGAACCAGGGAAAAGGATTGCCAATCGTCAAGGACTGTTAACTTGTCTTGAAGATGGGTTGAGCTTAACAAAACATATTTTTAAAACACATTCACGGTGTGATTGATTATCCCAAACTGTAGGTATGCCTTTACTTTATCCATAAAATACTCTGTGTCATAAAGTCCTTTCTCTGCTACCGTAAAAAGAATTATGCACTTTGAACACATGCTCCATTTCCTACCTGATGGACCATACGGTGTTCGATTCAATATCTGAAGCTTTATAAGGCTCCACAGTGACAGCTGTGATTGTAAATTTCACTCCGTCCAGGAGGAAGGCCAAAATCAATTTGCATAAACGTAGACAAGAGGGAGAGAAGTATTGTTTCGGATTTGGTAATTTCGTATTAAATCAGAATAGCAGTTAATTAAAAATGAGAAAGGAAATTCTCTGAAATTTGGGAATCGGTTTTCAGGAATAATTGTCGATTACAAAGGAAATTCATTAATTATTTGTGCAGGCGAATCAGAAGAATATTTTCTTAAATAAATTGAAATGCTGCTTCGTATTGAAAAGTTGAATTTCCATTTCTATTAGAATCGATTTGAAGTGGATGGTGGAGAAAGAAAATTTGTCTGTGATTTTCAAATTAAGTCAAAAGTAGGCAGATGGGATATTGGGCTTCAAGCTGCCGTGTCTTGTTTCCATTGTTTGATTTTTTTTTAATCAACAATTGTGGGGGGTAAAGACAGGTCGAATGTGATAACGCTTCGTCTTTTGATCAGAGTATTGTAAAGATTAATAAAGGTAGTCTTAGAAGCTATAGGTAGTAAAGAATAGTAAGTTGCAAGAAGAAGTAAGAAGTTGCTGTTCGCAATAATTTCTCGGATACAACATTTTTACTACATATGTAGCCTCGTCATACAAACTAATATGCAGTTTTTTAGACAGATTTTTTAGGAATCCAGAGAAAGAGAATTGGACAAATTCAGTAAAAAATTTACATCATCAATGAAAGGAAAGTTGAAGAGTTTTCTACACTTATGATGAAAATAGATGCTTGTTTGAATTCTGCCCCTTTCCAAAAACTTTAACAACTTACTACCTTCTTTGACTCCATGACACTTACTTCGGACCTCCTCTTGCACCACCTGATGTCAAATTCTATGAAAACTGCTTTCAGATAAAGTGAAACTTTTCGTCACCATTATTTTTTCAAGCGACGAAAGCGAGGGTTAATTGTACAGGCGATCAAATGACAATATCCTCAACGCGATATTTTGATCCATGTATACCTAGTCCTTTCTTAAGATGAAAACGAATGATTTGTTTTGTTCACAGCGTTGCAGAGATATGAAATGTTTATATATCATTCTACTGGAAAATGTATACAAGTTAAAGGGGACCTCGGACGTGTTATCACGGTTTTCTTTGTTTCTGACGGTAGGGTACGCGTAGCTGATAGCAGAACTCAAAATGGAATACCTACTTGAATCAAAATCAAACTCTTCATCCTACCATAGTTTTGTTAATGTAAAATAAAATATAAATTTACTCTTGCGTATACTTAACATTTTATAAACAGATTTTCCCGTATCCCGTTATGCTTTTCTATTTCCCACCATTTCGTACCCATTTCAATTTTGATTGCACAGATTTTATTTCAATCATTTGCAAGCAATTTTCGTGTGCTTTCTTCCTTTTTGCATCCTGTTTGTATAACGTACCCGCCACAAAGTAAGACACAACGGAGCAAATAAACGATCAGAAATATAAAGTTTTCCTTTTTTTGATATTTAATATGCCTTTACGAGATTTACTAACCAGTTACTTTGAACGTACCCTAATACCTTTAGTGAGACCGAATACTTTTTTGCTGTTAAGGTATCGGTATGGACTGTATCTAGTCAACACTCGTAGCTTCGTGTAGCGGGTTTTTTGAAATTGAAAAAATAAATAGGGCGGCTCGAAGTTAACTTTTGTTGAAGTCTGTTACCTATTAAATACAAAAACTCAGCTTTTCAGAATTTTGAATTTGAATATAAATAAAAAGAAGATCTATTTGACGTGCTACTTTGATCCCCCTTTCCATTTTATGTCAATACAAAATTAACAAGTTTTGGCATATTTTTACCTTGGTTTATTGTAAGTAACAAAACAAGACTAATGTTTAACGTATATATGGGAAAACTATTTTTGTTGGGACTTTGTCGAATTTTTAAATGCATAATTTTGAAAGCTAAATTTTGTACAAAGAAATCTAACTCCCACGCAAAAGAGTAAATTGAAATAGAAACGATAAATATGCTCAATTAATTTTTACTATATTAAAACAGTAACTGTTCTCCTGACTTTAAGGTGTTTACGTTGTTAAATAATTATGTAGATTTAAAAAGTACTACAGTAGGCCCTCGGTAAAAGTAAACGATGGAAATTCGAGCAGTTGCGTTTATTGAGGTTGTTGCTTTAACCTAGTCACAAAAAATGTGCCTTGAAATAGAATTCAAGGTGAAAACTATAGCATAAAAAATAAGAGATATTGTTCGTCGTAAAAGAAAAGATATGATACCGACCGCGAGAAAATCATATGAACACTGGTAAGAAATACATTTTCCCCTCCTTTTCATTTTATTCTTGTTTGATGTTTGATACAAAAAAAATGCACCTACGATCTATGTGTTTAAAATTCTGAGAAAAGTTGCTGTAAAATAACTGCCCAGTTACAGCATGGATGGAAAGTTGCGTTTACCGAGTCACTTTTTGAAAAGTTGCAATTACTGAGTAACTTATGGTAAAATTTTAGGTGTAGAATTAACCAGGGTATTGCATTTATCGAGGGTTGCTTTTACCGACAGAATTTTTGGGGTCATTTTGAGAGTTTTGTTTTGGCGTTTTGTGGATCTTTTTTATCTTTTTTGTGAGTGTTTGTGTATGTTTTTGGTTTCATTCACTGGAGCGTTTTTTAAGATATAAAATTGTATCTTACTAAATAAAAATTTAGGTTTAAGTTTTGAAAGGAAAACAAAATACCATACCCAGTTTGTCCTCTGTAAGCAATCGTGTACAAAAAAAGAAGTTGTCAAGGACCACGCCGTAGATTTTTCGTGAAAGCGTCAGGATAAAATTATAACGAGTACCTAATTCTTAATAATATGTATTTTTTCATTCTTCTTCGATGCTGCTGCAACATGACATTTGCTCGGCAGTCGGCACTGTATTTTTTTAGATTTTTAAATTTCCTTTTGGTGCGAGCTTTCCTCTGATTTTTTATAATTTCCTGCATATTTACGATTCATATGAGATAACATCTTTTCAATTTATTATCTACTGGTTTTTACGTATATTTTGGTAATTATTTGTATTGTTTCACTAACAGCCCTCGTAGCTCTTTACAGTGACACCCGAATCAACATACTAGCTACACTTATTCATAATTTTACACAACGCTAAGGTGCATACATTAGCCCGATGATGTCACGGTCAAAAAAGCTGCGCTTTAAACACGTACAGACATGCTCTATCTATTGCGACCTCAAACGTTGTTATCGCATCATTAGGCTCGTAGTTATTAACAATTCAAATCTGGCGGTATTTTGTAACGCAGAAAAGTTTACTATCACTGTACCTAGCGAGCGAAAGGACGTTTTCACGTCAAAATTAATAAGCAGCCAAGGGTCTAGGCCCACGTAGCTGAGATTTAAAACATACATAGTTCTATTTATGCACAGATACCACCTGGAATGCTACCCTATGAACTCTTTTTTTTAAATTGGATTACTTATCTATCTACTAACAGTGAAGGTCCAGCTCAATTCAAAATAATTAAGCACCAAATAATAAAGTTTTAAATTTTTTTAAAATGTGCCACTATAATTCAATACATATTTGCAAACATTAAATCAATCTAAGTTAAAATATCATCTAAACAAATTTCTCATAGATTATGCTTTCCATAGCTAAACGAGCTTTTTCATGTACCTTTTAAGAACTAAGCTCGTAAATAAGTACACTCCGAAAATGAAAGTGCACTATTTGATCGCTCAAAACTTTTGCGATCAATTTCAGTTTAGGTATACATACGAGTATTGCCAGGACGGAATAAGCGGAAGATTGGAAACTAAGAAGCGGGTTATTATTTACCAGTTCTGCTGGATTAGAGCCATGCGAATGTTTCCATTGACAAACCTAGTAATGAACGAGATCCCAGCCATTTGTCTTATTCTATTTCGTATACCCATTTTCGACAGCTAAAAGTCCCTCATTGGAACAAGTACCCCCCAGGGCTCCTGCAAGCTGATGATTTATCCTCCATTCGCAACTTTTCCAAAGAAAGAGTGATTATACAAGAGCTGATAATTATTGCCAAATGCAAACAAAAACTTTCCAGTGATTATCCATTTAAATTCCAACTTTTTGCGCATGCATACCCATCCACAGACAGCCCGGCACTCGCACACTCCATTCCTGGGTAACCCAATTTCAGAAATTTATTTACCCAAATATATACGAGCATCTTCCTCCAGCCTCGAGAGCTTCAAAACCCCGACGTGACAAATTCACTCAAAGAAATTTCCAACAATTTCATTTTGAAATTGCGTCTCCCTAAGGACGTCTCTCTCTCTCTCCGAACAAACTCGACTTCACAAAGTTGTTCCTCTTCTGCAATGGCCTTCAGTCTACCATTATTATAAGAAAACTTTTTATCCACATAATAAATCAATTCACTTCTTGTCTTTCGATCTCACCTCATTCAAACTGCCAACCACCCACCCGCCACCTCATCACCCACTCTCGTATTAGCTGCACTTTCTTAGGCCAAAACTTCAACAGCCGGAACATGCTGAACAAGGAAAGAAGAACAAAGCGGAAGTGGGGACAAAAAAAAAAAACACCCTCGAACGACGATAGAATAAACGACATGACGATAATCGGACGGTAATAAAAATTTGTCTTCAATTTTTCGAGAATGGGCTGTGTTCACATTTCCATCCAACTTAGAGCCGATTCGATCAGGTTCCTCTAAGGAAGGAAAAATTGCACGTAAAAGGAACAAGCAAAAGTTTCCTAATAGAAATTGCAGATCCACCTTGTGTATAAAGGATGGAAAGGAATAAAAAGAGAAAAAAATTCCTGCGATTTCCTGGCACGAATAAAAGTTGCATTCACGTAGCCATCTTTGTAACAAGGACGCCAGCGCTAGGTAGGAATACCAAAATTGAACCGGATGTTGGAATAAAATCACAAGACAAAGTACCTTCAATAATTTGGATTCTCGTTCTAGATTCTGGGCCGATTCCGATTGTTGGGGCGGAGAAACTGTGTGGCGCAACAGAGCGCTACATGGCGTCCTGTGCGAGGATTGCGTCCACCACCCACTTGATGCTGCTCAATAACGACGATTGCGGCGGTCGTTTGGGCAACAGGTGGATGGGACATATAGAGCTTAATCGGTGGATTTGATTTTGTTCGGAGGGTGGATTCGATTTCGGTTTTATTTTTTCTGCATCGTTTTACCCATCTGTGTCTAGCTTGTTCGTCCTTTGGACTGTGAGAGTGTGAGTGGGGAAAATTCAAGGCGACGTATGAAAGTGTCGGACTGAGGGGAACGAGTGGGCGATAGTAAACTACAGCGAGGGCAAATGGGGTGCATGCTGAGAACAATGGGAACTGCCACGAGTCATTTACTTTCGACAATAGAAAATCTATCCGAGAGAAACTACAGGATTACTCGTCGATTTGGGGATGGAAATTGTGCAATCAGGCGGAATGAAGCCGAGGAGAGCTCCACTCCAATTTGGTTGTACTTGTGAACGGGGATTACAATTCCTAAGTTTGGCACTCTCCATAGGGTTTACAGGGAAACTACTTTAAATGTCTGACGTGCGGGGTTAAAGGAAGGTGCATGTGTCCAAATAGTCCGTAAGTACCTGACATTGGCTATAGAAAGGCAAATGTTTAAAAAATGGGAAGCTGCACCGCCTTTTTCCATAAGCAACGACAGATGTCTTAAGCGATGATAAAGAAAAGTAAAGTTGCTGCAACATTTCTATCAACTTCTCTCATTAATTTGAGTAAGTTTTATTTCCATGACGAATGGAAGGAACCTACCTTTGTCGAATCGAAACTGCTGTTACTTCAAGATTTGTGGCTCAGTGGGTATGTATGTACTTGTTATCCGAAGAATTTTCCGTTCTTGTTAGATTGTGAGTGAAAAATTTGTTGGCTCAAAAAAAATTTCTTCCATCAACAGCTCATTATTGATTTTTAAAGAATCAATTTATTAGCTAAAAAATAAAATTCCTGTTAAACCAATTTAAATTTAAATCTAAAAATATCCTTTTAAATATTACATTTTTCATTCAACAATTCGTTTTTCAGTTAAAAAATATTATGAGGAATAAAAAAACTTTGATAAAAGTTGCAATGCAACAGTTTCATAAAAAATGTATTCTTGAGATTTAAATAAAAATTGTTACGTTTTCTGCTATTAGTTCTTGACACAAAAATTTATTCTGAAATTCATAAGAAAGTAACTGTAAATCTTTCCCTTAGAACAAAAGGCAATGGAATCAACATGAATTGCGGTCGCGTTTTTACATTGACGCTTTATGTTAGAAAGTGCAAAAATTCATAAAGTCTAATATTAAAAATTGAATTTAAAACTAAATTTAATAAAGGTCAACCTGAAAATGAACAAGTGTTGATAAATCATATTGATGCTGTAACCAACCCATGAACTGTTTGTAAGTTAAAGATTATCCTGCGACGGGATAAAAACATTGGAAGAGTGTCGCATAGAATCCCAGGAACTATTTAAAATTATCTCTTAGCATGAAATTGATAACATCGTCAATAAAAGGGAGTTGATGGCGGATAGGATCAAAATATTATTAATTTTCAACATGTGTAAAAAGTTTAACTTTAAAGCGCTCTGAAGAAGTTGTACGATTTTAGTTATTTTTCTGTAAAAAAAAGATATATTTGTGTAAATAATTTTTAAAAATTCCTCATGAGAAAATATATGTTTCGTTTTATATTACCTACTTAATTCTGAGAGTGTCTTTTTTATCTGACAATTCAAATTTTGAGCAAAAGGTTTTGGCAAAGGAAAAGCCCTCAGCAAATGCTTTGAATCGGTATGAATTAAAACCTAGTTTGCTAAAGTAAGTTCGAAAATTCAGAAATTAGCTTTTACTTCGCTGTATGCGTACTTGCCTTGCAAGTTCTGTGTTCGTGTACTCCCAAGAGTGACCAAAATGAGTTGTTGTTTGTTCTGGCCATAGAAGCTGTAGGAAAGATTTTTCTAAGCAAAAAATCCAAATATCAAGACCTTAAAGAACGATATGCTTAAAATGTGTGATTTTTTATTGTCTATGCTCAATTTTGTACACGCCAGGCAAAATTGTTAAAAAAGATGCAAATTAAAAGCAAAGGGTGAAGAAGAAGTCTGACATGAAGGCAACGGGAAATAAACCCATTCGTTTGAAGGAATCCGAGCAACTGCTGTTGAACTTACTTCAGGCCAAAAGTAATCCAAGCATTACTTGTATCCATGTTTTGTTTGGTTTTCTCGCAGGAACAAAACTAAATTTAACTATTTATAAACAAAACATCGACAATTCACAATTCTTTAATTGTTTTATGTTAAAAGGTTGCGTACAAAGTAGCAGACTCAGAATTTGCGTAGCATTTGCTTTGTCTGATAAGTTTTATTCATACCGATCTAAGTAAAAGGTCAGTGCCGCCGCTTTTCGAACATGTCAAAAGTCGGAACTAACTCAAATTGGTTTTTATTCATACGAAACGTAGCAAATGCTTCGATTTGACATTTCTTTTCAGTAAAAGCAATTGCTACGTTTTATTCATACGACCCAACAATTCATAGATATTTTTAAAAGTTCGACATTTGTGGTTCTGAATCAAGATTTTCTCTCTTGAAATTTTAAATATTTTTGTATTTGGCTACACGATTTAAATTGTTGAGCTTTTTTAACAACTAATTCTTCGGGTAACAGTTAAAATTCTCAAAATTTTAACATTTTTTATCTTTAAGTCAAGAATAATGGAACAGCTGCCGTCAGTGACTCAATGCGTTGCTGAACATCCGATGTTTGGTCTAGAAAGCGCTGGTAGAAGGCCTCACTGTATTATGGTGTGATCCCCTATAATGGTTCAGGACCTATGAAAGTTTCTGATGCTACCTTTTTGCTAGGAATTCGGCCATTTAATTACTCTTTATTCACCACTTTAAAGCCTTTCAATCTGCTATTGTATGGTCAATTAAAAAAGAACCATACCCAAAAGCTTGTTACATATTCAGGACCTGCTTAAAGTTCTGAACCACTGGTTGAAAAAGTGTAATTGTCTAACATAAAGCAAAGAGAATTGAAGTTTTATTGGGCGAGAATGAACCCGTCCTACAAACCTCAAAAACTTGCCATATGTCTCAATCATTAGCCATTCTCACAGTCCTCAACAGAAACTGGTCCTCAATTTCACTTCAAGTTCCTAAGCTTTAAACATATTTAAGTGCTTTACATATTTTCTCGATAAATATCCGACCAATTCATATAGTCAACCCTAACCTTTCACAAGAGCTTCAGTACCTAGGTACCGCCTCATGGCCCATGGCGCACCAATCTCTAAATAAACCCTTGGATTATTTTTCTTTCTCAAGATTAATGTCGATAAAAATCGAGTGCATTCACTTTCGAAATCCTAAATAACCCGCAAATAAAGGACAGGGGGGGCGAAAAACATATGCCAACCTCCTCGCTTAATACACATTCATCCAGCTTGTGGAAAACATCTCGGATTCTTCTTCAGCTTTCGCCCTGCAAATCCTCTTCATTTCGCCCCACTCGCATCTCCATTCTCATCTTTTATTCATTGCTCAGAGATTTTGTGCTTACACTCGTTCCCCAATATAGTTACCGATGCGAGCATATTCGCCCCCTCGCACCCACCGCCACCGCTCAACAATGTTTTCCAAAGGAAGGCGTTAACTTGGAAGAGCAGGATACACAGACACACACGTATAGCTTAAATCCGATTTTACAATAAATGTATTCTGATGGCATTTGATTTATGGTAAATTCATTGTTCAATGAATTGATTTTCGGCCAGCGCTTCCCGCACCACCACACATATGAAAGCATGTCCTTCTGTGATATTGTTTTGAGGTGGTTTTTGGATGGGACTAGAGGATTTTTTTTAAAGAAGTAAATGTTGATTTTGCAACAGAAAAGGATTCGATTCGGTACACAATAACAACTGTGTATAGGTATATTTTTTACTTGAGCCCTTTCTGTGAAACTCTCATTCGAATGGAAAATATGGATGGAAATCCAGAAGAAGGGATAAATTGAAAAGAAATGAAAAATATCAATGATTTCCCTACACAATTGTGATCCTTTCAAGCTTCGTCATTCAACGTATTGACATTACTTTGCTTTCGACATTCGAGTGTATGGAAATTAATTGCTAGTGAGGTGAATGCGGTGACAGCGAACCACTTGCGTACGCACAAATAAATCGACTAAACGTATTCACTGGCAGTTGAATTGGCTTTTAGCGATATGACGCGGGGTTAAAACCCAAGTGAATATAGTCACAGTCACTGCTGAGATCGTCCTTTCAATTTTGTATAGTAACTCACATAGGGTGCCGTGTGAATTGTTTGTATTCAGAAGTTGAAATAAAATTTTAAGGCAGCAACAATACACGTGTTATAAAAAGTGAATAATATTAAATTTAAAATGTTAATAAATAAATAGATCTTACTTTGGCTTCACCCAAATATTCGTATGCGTGAGATTTATTTTTAAAACAAAAAGAAAGGGATGCTTTAATGCTGATTTCAAACTACTGAATTGAGGAGGATATAATATTTTTTTACCAGCGATCAAACCTGAGACCCCTCGCTCACCAGTCCAGCAAACTAACTACTGAATCACTGCGCCCAAAAGAAAATTACACACGACGCGCTTTTTTATGCGATTTTTGATGATTTTGTTGGACTCATTGTTATGGTCGCCTTTCTTGTTTTTTTGATTTTTTTGGACACGTTTTTCGACTCATTTTTCCAATCAAATTTTGGAAGCGTTTTTTTATGCGTTGTTTGACTCATTTTCCCTTGTCGTTTTGGAAATATTTTTTCTTGCGTTTTTGGACTACTTTTTCAACGCATTTTTGTTTTTCTTTACCCTTTTTTGAACACTTTTCGAAGATTTTTTGTAGGCATTTCTCCACGCGTTTTTAAGAGGTTTTTTGCACGCGGTTTTTTTTTCGATTTTGGACCAGTTTTTTCATGTGTTTATGACACGTTTTTTAAACGTTTTTTTTTACTTGTTTCTGGCGTTTTTTGACGTTTTTCAACGCTAACGCTTTTTTGGAACTGTTTTTGCACGCCTTCTTGGACACGTTTTTCGACGATTTTCCCACAAGGTTTTTTGCCGCCTTTCCACGAATTTTTTCAGGCGTTTTTCCACCAGGGTTTTGGCGCTTTTAGATGTGTTTCGGCTCAATTTAGGACTCGCTTTTGACACATTCATGAACTATTTTGTGACGCATTTTTTTAATCGTTTTTCGACGGATTTTTGGACTTATTTACACAATTATGTTTTTTTATGCGTTTTGGATTCGTTTTCGGACAATCCATATCGCTTTTTGTGCGTTTTTGGGCGGGTTTTTGACGCTTTTTTCTACGCGTTTTGAGCGTAGTTTTATACTCGTTTTTCAAAGCATTTTTTTATAAATTTGAATCGTTCTCCTTTTCTTATTGGACACATTTTTTCATGCGTTTTTGGATGCTTTTTTTGACTAGTTTCTCAACGCATTTTTGGAATTGTGTTTGCACGCGTTTTTGAGCACGTTCTCCGACGAATTTTTTTGCAGTATTTCCACGCGTTTTTGAGACGTTTTTTCCACGAGGTTTTTGCCGATTTTCAACTAATATGCGTTTTGGCACGTTTTAGGACGCAGTTTTTGACGCATTTTTGAATATGTTTTTTTACGACTTTGCGTATTTCACGGGATTATAAGTGGTGTTTTCCACAAGGTTTTTGCGGCGTTTGATGGAGTTTTTTCGCTTTTTAAGTCGCACTTTCCCTCGATTTTGGACTCATTTTTTCACTTATTTTTTTAATGCTTTATTAGACTCGTTTTTAGACGCATTTTTGGACTCATTAACACAGGTTTTTTTATGCGTTTTGCAATCGTTTTCGAACACTTTTCCAAGCATTTTGCCCCATTTTTCGGCGTATTTTTGAACGAGTTTTTTGGCAGGTTTCTTGATGTAATATTTGATGCGTTATTTGATTAGATTGCAGCCCTTAACACCTTGACGGGGATGTGTCGAAAGTCTCACCCTTGTACTTGTGTTCAAAATCAAATGAGAAAACCGGAATTGAGCATCCTTCGCCTACAAGCTTCAGTCAGAAAACGCTGGTGCTTCCCAGGGGACGTAAATCGACCAAAGCGACTTTACACCAAATGATAAGACACACATTTAGATTAGGTACACAACTTGCCCGTGTTAATACCAAGCCACGGCTCCCCGTATTTGCTACGTACCTGCTTTTCATTCCACACAAATATCCCATTGAGGCTTTTGATGCTTTCCACACATAAACATTTCAATGATACTGATGGTAATTTCGCCGAACAAAGAGGACCAACACAAAAAAGCAGCCGCGATATCATATCTTTCTTAACCCCTTCCCCACCCACACTGCAAAGTATATTAGAACAAATGCGCGCCACCAGCACAAAACACCTATACACCCAACCCACAATGCGGGGAACGAAAATAAAAGAGCACACACTTCAAATAACGAACGCGCCTTATCAGAGGACGATTCTCGGCAGTGCCACTACATGAAAAGGATCTTATCCATTCAGCTCTATTCGGGCTCCCCTGACAACTGTATTCATATTCGCTCCCTCTCTATCTCGCCTAGCGCATCGAATTTCATTTGGGTGGGGGTCTCAGGTAATTTTCGGCTTCGGTTGGATTCAGAGAGCACTTTTGTGCTGAGCTAAATTGGTTCCAGTGGTGCCACAGCCTAGTTACATGTGGACGCCATGTCATCTCTTCATGTGTGTCATAGTGGGGTTGCGCTTGTTGGATCATTTCGCATGAAGCGAACATCACTTACACTTATTACCTATGGGAGTGTCAAGTGGGACGAGCGTATGTAGATTTCATTCGCGTACGAGGCACAGACTCTGTTGCCGATTCCGTACAATGAAGGACACAATTCAATGGGTTCGGATATATTCCTTTTTTTTCGTGGATTCCATTTGACGGCGATGTGACATCGGAACCCATTAGTATCTAAATGGGGTTGTTGGGGGCTTTTTTCTGTTTTGTGTGTTGGAGGATATTCAACCTATTTCAGAACAAACCAGGAGGACTAATTGCTCCCAAAATAGGACACACGTGAAGTTCTGACTGAGGAGTCATTTAAGCGTCGGATTTTGTCGAATTGGTTTGGGTTTTGCATTTGATTTGGAAAGAGGCCGAGCTCGCGCACATGGCACACTTGACTCTGTGAGTTTGGCAAAATGAAGCCAGCCGGAATCGCTTTGAATGTATGGCTGCAGCTTTGAAACCGTCAATAAAGGAGTGCAAAGATTTGCTGACTAATTGGTGCAATTTTGAAGGGCACTTACCGAAATGCTTCAAAATATTTTTCCAAAGTCGAAATCAAACTCGAAACTGTACCATGCATTGTTGATGTAGCTTCATTGAATTGACAGTCTCAGCGGCTTCAATGGCAGCATGTTTTTTTTTTTTTTTACAGTGGATGAGTTTGAACTTGAAGCCGTCGCCATCGCTGTGAGTTTTGGTTTGGCAGACATTGGATGAACAACTGTGGCTTTTTCAATCTTGATTATTTACAGTCCTCGCTCCTCGGTGGACCAGAACTTGATGGGTCCGCGCACTCCATGTTAGTTGAGATTCTCTTCTACTTGTGAGCGTCATCGAAGGCGAGAAGCTATTCCCTACTGCGTTTCTTAGCCTTCTGGATGGAATCGAAGACTTTTCGGTCTGTTTTCCGTTGACAACTGATTCACACCTTCTCATCTAATTACCTTTGTTGGCGCCTTGCCCCAGTATGCGTACATACATTTGTAACTGTCTCATTACAGTGTATAGTTCCATTTCTTCTGTTATTTTTGCCTCCCAAAGGACAGATACAGATATACACTTAAAATGCTAGACCTTCAAACGGACACAGTTGTCGTCGTTTTCTGTGAAGAAACTTTATCCACACCGAGGTGGGACGGTTCATCATATCCCATATACAACCCTTGGGGAACCATAGCCATCCCACGGAAAACATGACTCAAAGAGTTGTGTGTGTGTATGCGCAACAAATCAGATTAGTTGATTGGATTTGCGTATCCTTGCGGAATAGAAGAAATCTCAAAGAAAAAAATATGTATTCCTAAACTTCTATCCCGTTAAAACCAATCAAAAAGAAAACGCACACACACTACAAACAAATCCAAGAGAGAGCGTTCTTGAATAGAATTCCTGTACAGCAGGGGATAAAGTTCGAAAGAAGTCCTTCAGCTTCCTTTGAAGCTACACTTCTTCGTAGTTTAACAACTCAACTAACTGACTGGGTAACATCGTTTTACCTTTATCGTTTCTGGTTTCCTTTTCTTTGGTTTCTTTCTGCCCCATCCCCCAACGGCGCGCTGTTAGTCTATTTGAAGTTATCCTTTGGCTGGATTCATACGAAAACTTATCATGCTGCTTCTTTGAATACTGAATAGTATCCTTTAACTTCTTTGCAAACTGATTTGTTACGAGACAGGGAACGCTCAAATCGATTCAGATTCAGTTACAGGTCAGGGACTGCTTCAAAATGTTGTATTTTCCAGTAGGAGATTGGAAAAATATCACGTTACTTAGAGCGGAATTTATTTCAGGGCGCACAGGTGTTGTCAAGATTGATATGGAGAAATCATTTCCCACGGCTGTGTCTGATTTGTTATTTGATTCTGTGATAGATGAGTAGGTGTTTGTCAATTGGTGTGAAATCGTTTTTGGTTATTCAACACTTTAAGGTTGGAATGCGCTCGAAAAAAAGGGAATTAATTGAAAACGCCAACACGCTTTGGGAACTCAACTTTTCTAGGTCGCCGCGTTGTCGTACGTTTTTCTTTCGATCGGCGCACGCGAGTTGTACTTTCGGTTTCAACTGTGCGAGGTGCTCTCTTGGAATACTAAGAAGCTGCCGCCGGCAAATCGTATAAAAAGAGAACTCACCGACGAATCCGTATCACAGTTCACTTTTCGGTCAATCGAAGTTAACCAAATCCAAATCCAACTCCCTCAAGATGTTCAAATTCGTGAGTGCAAGTGAAAGGATTATACCAGTGGAAAAAGGACTAACCGGATTTTTCTCCTATTTTTAGGTTGCTGTCTGCTTCATGGCCGTCGTTGCCCTCGCTGCCGCTAAGCCAGGAGTTGTTGCCCCATTGGCCTACTCTTCACCTTTGGTTGCTGCTCCAGTTGCTGCGTACGCCAACTACGTTGCACCATACGCCTCCAGCTATAACGCCCACTCAGTTGCCCACTCTGCTGCCTTCCCAGCTGCCTATGCTGCTGCGCCAGTTGCTGCTCCATTGGTTGCCGCTCCAGCTGCTTATGCTGCACCAGCTGCTTATGCCGCATCAGCTGCTTATGCTGCTCCAGCTGCTTATGCCGCTCCAGCCGCCTATGCTGCCGCTCCAGCTGCTTATGCTGCTCCCGCTTTCGCTCAAGCTACCTATGCTGCTCCCGCTTTCGCCTCAGCCGCATATGCTGCCCCAGCTCCTCTTCTCTTCAAGTAAGAAGTTGAGTTAAACTGAATTATAAGGACTCTTGATACAAATAAATATCGAAAATTAAAGTTTTCCTAGTCTCGCCTTAGTTTTCTATTTCCTTAGCTTATGTGACATAATTATGTTGATTGCGGACTCGTAGACCTATAGACAGCTGTTCTCAAAGCCAACTGTCTCCACTTAAGAAATGTCAACGACAGTATTTCAACTGTCAGTCGCTTAATTTATTTTTGCTCGGCTTAGCAATATATCAACAGGAAATGCTATATTGTCGGCCGACGGCCGAAAGGTTCCATCTTGGACGGGCTTTGTCGTACATCTTACAGTGTGACCAATAGGGCCGTTGATCTACAGTCTATACCACTGCCATAATTTGAATGCCCTTAGTATCCAACATGCCTTAATAGTCGGTTGTAATTTAGTTTGGCAACATTCGACATATGTTATGCTGGGAATGCTATGTGAGTAAGGAAAAAACTCGATCCTATTCGGCTAACCATTCAGGGGAACGGCCAGTGGGAATCGTACTTAGAACTTCCGTAGCTGCAATAGGTTTTGAAAAGATCTGCCCAAACTCTTTTAGAATTTAGCTGCTTTTATTGACACCAAGTTTTTAAAATAGAGTTCAATTAAGAGCTTTTGTCGGGCTCAGCCTCATAGCTCCTATTTCAGGCCTTATTTTTTATAGAGTTTGGCGATATTGTTGACTCAAGGCCGGCTTCGCATATATGAAGATTGAACAAACCACTTCCGTGCACGTCCCTAAAATGATTCTAAGTCTAAATCGTTGATCTCATACTGTCCCTAAACAAATCTTCAAGTCGTACAACCGGAGGGAGAAATTCGAAGATTTACTACAAGATTTGTAATAGGATATCGGTGTCGCCTTAACAAGACTATTGCACTTTGCGTTTAAAAACAGAATGGCTGACATGGAAAAGGCCTGTGTTGATACGACGAAGTACTAAGAGGGCAATCGTTAAGGTAAATATATGGACCAACTGAGTTTTTTTTCGAAGACCAGTCAAGTTAAACAGTTTTATAGATGCCTCAGAGTGATTTTGTATGCAGAGGCTGTAAAGAACAAAAGGCCACTACGTATAAAACATCCAGACCAAGTTACTTGTCAAGCAAGTTTAATCTGGGCATATGTTACCGATAGTGGGATATGTATGGAATGAAAAAAGGATTGAAAATATATATATATCTAAAATATAAGCAAGAAAGCTTTGAGACCAAACAAACTGTTGCTGAATTTGGAACGCATATTATAAAAGTAGCCGAGATGGCAGCATAGAGCTTCACTTTGCGAACATAATCTGAAATAGGAAGGATTTTTTTATCAAGTTGGGAAACACTCGATTGGAGCACTTATACGCAACTGTTGAACTGTACCACCAGAAAACAAATCCGAGAATGAAATGCCCTTAAGCGATAGTCACTTTTTGAAAGCCATAAACTAGGAGCCATCAAATAAGGCCAAGTAAATTCAGACCAACTTTCAAAAATTGGCATTATTTCGCTTTAAAAGAGTGTCTATTGCAAAGCGAAATTAGGCCATAAAGGATACCGGAATCTTGATTTTCCCTTACAAATTCTGTTTGTCGAATAATAAAATTGCCTTAAGAAAATTTCTGATGGCAAAATGTACTTTGTACACCCTGCCTGTTTCATGTCATAAGCGTTTAGAAAAAAAGCTAGCTTTTTAAATGGAAATGATGAAGCGAAACGGCTTTTCCGAAAAATTCTAGCCCTTCCATTCTTGCGTCCTCAGGATATCATATTGAGTCCAAATTTAAAGACTTTTTGATACCTTTTGGAGAGTGGATGAAAATGAAAAAAAAATTATTGCTTATAGCCATTAAGAAATCGAATAATGATTATTATGTTCTTTAGGAAACACCACAATATTTTTCGGTTTTCAATGCGCCCCTGAGAACTGCAAGCGCTTGAGAAGATTATAATAGCCGTCTAGGTTGAAATCTTGTAAAATACGGAAACTTTTCGATAACTAGCTTGATGAGGAGTTTGATATGTCCTTAGATGGGGCTTTTAATATTTTTGAACTGATTAAAAAGAAAGGGCTGAGAGTTTGAAAAATAATCCTCCTGAAGAACACTTTTTATATTTCGCCCTGTAGTCGCTAACAGTCTACTCAACTTCCCCTTCAACTTCAAAACTTGCAAACTACTTGTTGATGATGTTGCCACTATAGCGAAAAGCAGAAGACTCTGATACTTACAAACGTTAACCTTCAAAAGTGACGGCAACCCCCTTCTTAAGCTGGATGAAATATGCGGACTGTCAAGGTCAGCAATGCGGACTTTCGATTACCACCCTAAGCACTAAAATGTTACCTCCTATATTATAAGACTAATGCAAATGACTGACTAATATGTATCCAATATGGAAGACTGTAACATGATAGTGAGCTAACAGAATACTAAGCAGCAGTGCCGTAAGGTGGTATAAAAACGACAGTCGACAGCGAGTTGGTATCACAGTTCACTTTTCGGTCAATCGAAGTTAACCAAATCCAATTCCCTCAAGATGTTCAAATTCGTGAGTGCAAGTAAAAGGATTATACCAGTGGGAAAAGGACTAACCGGATTTTTCTCCTATTTTTAGGTTGCTGTCTGCTTCATGGCCGTCGTTGCCCTCGCTGCCGCTAAACCAGGAGTTGTTGCCCCATTGGCCTACTCTTCACCTTTGGTTGCTGCTCCAGTTGCTGCGTACGCCAACTATGTTGCACCATACGCATCCAGCTATAACGCCCACTCAGTTGCCCATTCTGCTGCCTTCCCAGCTGCCTATGCTGCTGCGCCAGTTGCTGCTCCATTGGTTGCCGCCCCAGCTGCGTATGCCGCACCAGCCGCCTATGCCGCATCAGCTGCTTATGCTGCTCCAGCTTTTGCCCCAGCTGCGTATGCCGCTCCCGCTTTTGCTCCCTCCGCTTATGCTGCTCCAGCTCCTCTGCTCTTCAAGTAAAGTTGTCAGTTCCTAAATTTAAAAAAATAAAATAACAACGAATGACGGATATTGAAAATCGAAACAACAGTTTATTTTTTACCTCGCAAATCGAGAACTTGTTCAAACGGAAACTTCTAAGTGAACCTCATTTGATTTATGGACTTTGTATGGTCCTTGCATCAAGTGTTTGTAAAAACTACAGTCACTCAGTCGGAGAACAATCGAAATTGAGGCAACGAAACACGATGAATGGGACGATAATAATATCCACCACCATGGATGGACGAAGCTAAATCAAGATCGATAATAGAGCCACCCCAACTTTTGAGATCTTAGGGTAAGAGTTGACAGCATGCCAACCATGAGACGTTTAGAGCCAGTTTCTTCGTCAAATTCTTTAGGGGGTACTATTTATTATCACTTGTCAATAACTGGATTGCGGGGTCAAGAACCCTCAAAATCTTGATGTCGGCACTAAGAATCCCTGTAACTTGACCATCAACCGTGGGAGTGGATCTACATAATAATCGAATCCAAAGCTCTTTAGCACTTAACCAATTTCCTCATATACCTAGCTTTTAATTAAAATTCTTTCAAGGGAGCTCTCAATTCTTCTATATCATTGAATATATGTAAGCAAATGGCCGCGTGCTATTCACAACAAACAATCTCCTAGGTGCGAAATATACTTCTGGCAACAAGCAATAACTTTGCAGTCTGCAAAGAACTGGTAGGCAGTGCATTCATTGTTGCTCCGAGTCCAAGTTCAGTATCTTTTTTAATAGTCTCGATCTCGAGCCGCATGTGCTTTTAATATGTGGGAAGTTTCTGTCAAAAAAACGCTTGCCCAGATTGATAGTAAAACAAAGTGGAAACAATTCTATGAAACATGCAGCCACGTAAGGCAAATCTAACCTTGGCCAGTTTTAAGCGAAAATAATTTTACTTTTATGATCGTATTGGACTAAAAACATGACACTGTGCGATTTGTTGACATGAGTACCGCAGAAGGTGTAGGATATAAGGACATTGAAGAAATAGAAGGGAAGTGCTTTTACATTGGTTAATGCTGACTCAATCCTCGAGGGCATAACTAGTTCGAAGGAAGTCTAGCTAATCAAGGTAGATATTAATAGAAAAGACTGCATGGAATGGTCGCTATTTAAGTCGATGCTAAGAACATTATCTCCTCACCACTCAGTAGCACAGTAGCCCTGTTCCCTTTTATATAAAGTCGGGTAAATTAAACAGTAAATGCGGAACTATAGTTCAAATAGTACAATCGACCCGTTTGTTACTCAATGTCTCCGTCCGAGAAAACAGGTAAGCATGGACTTAGTGCATTTAGTTTTTAGTTATATAGCGTGTCGAAATTTTAACTATTTAAATTTAGGCGCTCTTCTTACATCGTTCAGCGAGCCATGTGAAGCACGTAGGGTTCGCATTCTAAACTATTGCTTTGTCAAAGTAATAGAAAACTAGTTAAATTCCTAAAATTCGATAGCTATGGAGGGTCCATTTATGCTTCCAACTCCTAAGGCACTTTTAATGAATGAATACATTTTTTGTTAGAAGTAAACCTGAACTTTTATTCACAATAAATTGTCCAAGCGACTACCACTTACTCCAACGAGACGCAGAGGAGGCCATCATCACCTCTTGGTCTAAGTAATAATATAATAACTAAGCTGGGTTTTCAAAGAATGAAGTGTCACAGTGTCCGGTATATACATGTAGGCTCCTTTCAAGTTTATTTACTTTCAGTTTATTTCGACGTTCCTTATCAACCGAATAAGACAGTAGACTCGTTTTAAAACGTGGTTATTTTATTACAATATACAATATACAACTACGTCATAAAATTGGTTTTACGATTTCAAGTGGCGACTGGTCAGGTCGAGTGAATGGCTTCAACTGCCATCTGCCCTTTTAAAATTACGCTGCGCTTGTGGTGTAAAAGAAAGAATGCAAAAAAGATGCTTTACTGTTTGTTTGGTTTTGGCCTGTCAATTGTCGTAGGGTTGTGTGTTAGTCCCCATCCCACATAAAGTGTCTTCATGGGACTTCCGAACTTTGACAGTTGATGGCGGTAAAATTGTTGAAGCTAAATCTGTCAAATTGGTTGTCAGTCTGTTTTGCAAATCACCATGGACGGATAAAGCGTCCAACAACACGTGTAAATAATAAAATTGTTTTTATCAAAAGCAGTTGGAAACTCTGACTCTAATTTTCGTCGAAAAATCATTTTCAGCGATGAGGCCCATTTCTGGATGAATGGGTCGTCAACAAACAAAATTGTGGAATAAGGGAAGAAATCAGTCCACATGACATCCAAGAGCGTTGGCCAGCCTATCACCGTCTAAAGTTCGATGCGGTTACCAACTTATTTTACTTCTATTGCCTTAATTTGGATGATGTGGACAACAACGACATGTGGTTTCAACAGGAAGGGACTACGTGCCACACAGCTCACGCCAACTTAAAAATTCTGAACGAGCGATTCGAGGGCATGGTCATCTCACGTGGAGGTGATGGTGAACTGGTCACCGAAATCGTGTGATTTGACTTCGTAAGACCTTTTCTTGCGGGGTCTTCCCAAGTCGCAGGTCTATACAAATAAAACACGAACCACAGCGGTCCTCAAAGCCAACATAACCCATACAATCGATCAAATTCAGCCAGCCTGATTTATGTGCCAATACTTACATGAATTGGGTGACCTACTTTGCGGTGACGCGTTAAAAAATCCGCAAACGTACAGAATGACTTTAAAATAGTGTATCTATTGGTTAATCTGCAAGTGATCAAAGTGATTTTTCCATTGACGTTTAAAGTGGACTTGCAAATCTAGTTTATTTTATCTCATCCGTTGTGTCTACACACCTAATTCACCGCCGGACTTGGCTTAATGCAAAAAAGCAAAAAACTGTCCCGCCACTGGGCTGCCCCCCAATTAAAAAAAATCAACCCTTCTGCATCCCAAAGCACTTATTGTCATTAAAACTGCCATTAAATCTTTTTCTAATTTCCTCCAAACCAAATCGACAGAGGCTCTGCAGATACAGTTTTCGGAAAAAAAGAAGAAAAATCCCGCCAGCAGCACTTCCGATAAATTTGCATAATAAATCCCTCCAGCGGCTCGTTCGCATCGAGTCAACGCTTTGCAATTTCCTTAATTGCTTTCTGTGCACGTTGGTCATACACACCGACGACACCGCCACCACCCACACCATCGTCTGTTGCCTAAATATTCAAATGCCAAACCGTTCTCTCGTCCTGATATTTATTTATTTATTTCTGCATGCGACAAACGAGGGGTAGAGAACGCGAACCCTTTCATGGGTACCCCCTCACAGTAATCCATCATCATCGATGGTGATACCCGAATTAATAGTCGATGAAAGTGTTTTAACTTTGTCCAAAGATTGATTGCTGTCCATTAAAATGATTGGAAGGTGTTTTCCGAGTAATCACCTTTCGCCAAAGCTCAACACCCGTGACCCATATCAATTATGTCGCCATTGATGAGTACTATTTTGTCGACGCGTTTACATTTGTCACATCGCGGTGCGTCGTTCGCAAATGGGCCAATTTGCGTTTCATGGCTCAAATGCAAAATAACAGAATTATGTAAAGACATCGGAAAAAAACCCCAAGGAGAATACGAAGAAGAAGAAAGACGAGCGTACGCAATCTATAGCGCAACAGCATGCTCATTGGTAGCGAACGTGCTACACCCGAGTTACACTTTCGATTTCAACTGCGGCGCTCGCTGCCGGAATACTAAGTAACCATGATGGTAATTGGTATAAAATCGAGAGTCGACAGCGAGTTGGTATCACAGTTCACTTTTCGGTCAATCGAAGTTAACCAAATCAATCCAACTCACTCAAGATGTTCAAATTCGTGAGTGTAAAAGCAAAAGGATTAGGAAAAAGGACTAATTGGATTTCTCTTCTATTTTTAGGTTGCTGTCTGCTTCATGGCCGTCGTTGCCCTTGCTGCTGCTAAGCCAGGAGTTGTTGCCCCATTGGCCTACTCTTCACCTTTGGTTGCTGCCCCAGTTGCTGCGTACGCCAACTACGTTGCACCATACGCCTCCAGCTATAACGCCCACTCAGTTGCCCACTCTGCTGCCTACCCAGCTGCCTACGCTGCTGCTCCATTAGTTGCCGCCCCAGCCGCCTATGCTGCACCAGCTGCTTATGCTGCTCCAGCTTTCGCCCCAGCTGCGTATGCCGCTCCAGCTTTCGCTTCAGCTGCCTATGCCGCTCCAGCTTTCGCTTCAGCTGCCTATGCCGCTCCAGCTTTCGCTCCATCCGCCTATGCTGCCCCAGCTCCTCTGCTCTTGAAGTAGAAAGGATCAGTCGACGAACTTAGAACAATGTTGATAAAAAATATATTAAAAAACAGTGACCCAAAAACTATTTGCAATTTATTTTGTACTCGAATTCGTTAAGACAAATTTTTGAGCAGATTTTTTCTTTTGACATTTTGTCAGACTGAAAGGAAATGAGGACGTTCAAAAATCAAGTTAATTTGACGCAGACTCGTCATGTGAACAGTTTTTTTTTCGTTCAAGTGTATGGAAGGGTAGTCGATAAAGCTACTCTATTAGCGACATTAACGAGAACGCGCAAAGAAGCGATTTAGATATCGCTTTGAAAAAGATGTCAAGAGAGCTTCAAAAACGTATTGAAAAAGCGTCAGAAAACACGCCAAAAAAGTGTTAATAATCTGTCGGAAAACCCTTCCAAAAATAGAGTCAGAAATCTCGTTAAAAGAACACGTTCAAAGCCCGTAAATACACTTTACAAAACGTGTCCAAAAATACGTAAAAAAGCATTGGAAAACGTATCGAAAAAGTTTGCAAGAAAGCGTTAAAAAAAAACGTAGAAAACATCGGAAAAACGCGTGAGGAGAAACGAGAATAAAACCGGTCGAAAACGCATATTGCAAGAAAAATATTCTGTATATTTGATTCTATTTCAAGTTCAGTTATCGTTTTTGAACGCGTTTTGGTCCCATTTTTAATTGTCGGAGTCTTACGTTACAAAGTTGATATAGTCAACGAGAGTTTTAAGATATCATTCAGCCTTGAGCTTGCTGAGAGTAAACCGCAACCCTTTAACTAAAAAGTTTTCAGGTGTCAAATTGCATTCCACGTTACTTGATGTTACCCAAAACAAAGTTACTACGATGGAGCACTGTTATTCTCTCAAGCGATGCTGAAAGTTTGTTCCCAGTACCGACCTAGCCCAACGCACACATTGACCTGGCACAAAGCTACCCCATATCCGACCGCAGCACGGAAACATTTTCAATCAATTTCTCACGTTAACCACCATCATTGGCCGGAAATTTCACTTAACCGCCCATCTCATCAAAAGGAAATAATCAATGCAACCGCAGGACAAAGTTTTCCGCCTTCTCCATCGGAAAATCATTTACGATTTACCTCCTCTTGCATATCTTTGTGGGAGGAGTGGAGAAGTTCTCCTTAACCCATCCTGTTCGTCGAGAAGTTATTTTTCCTCATTTCACCGAAAGGAAGAGAGAAACTTTATCATGCTGCCAACTTTGGCAGAAATCTAAAAAAGGACGTTTTTAAAGGTAACGCTTCTTGTTGACAAGAAAATGTTTTTAACTGTACAACTTCGCGGCAGGCATGGATGTAGGTGGCAAAAACTTTTTCCCACCATCACCGTCCATTCGGGAAAGAAGGATAATAATAATTTCTGCCAGGGAGTAAATTAACTAGAGCATAAGTTTTCCTTCTCCACGGCGAAAAGAGACTTCAAACTCAAGGGCCACCTGCTACTGAAATCGATTTTTTTCGCTGAGTGAAAATTTCCTCAACATAGGTACGTATCCCTGGAGTTGGAGAATCTGCAGTGATGCAGATTGAAAAAAAAAAACACGCAAAGTTTATGCCAAAGTTAATACCAATATCTCTGCGGGATTACATTATCACTGAAGATGGCGGTGAGGATTTCTTTTCTGTGGTAAATATTTTGAGGAGGGTTTAGAAATGGAAGCCGCGTACGTGGATGCCAACAGAGCACACACAAACATCACTCAATGTCAACGCGTGTAATGACGGTCTGGTGTGAAGTATGCCGCATAAAATATGCAGACATCAGTCCACACAATCAATAATTTAAGCCAAGTTAAGCTGTTAAATGGAGCCATTAGCAGCGCGCGGAATACGTGTTTGACGTAAAGTGGTATGTGTCGTCGAGAATTCGAGACGGCATTTATCATTTAATGGATATCTCGTTGTTAAGATGTTGAGATATACCTTTTCGATCTGGAAAGGGAGCCTGCCAATAAGAGAGGGTTATAAAATGTCATCAAGAGTTTGGGGACAAACTATAAATTCAGTTTATCTACTGTGAGTACTCATATTCTCTGATGTGTTAAACTATCTGAAGGGAGCAATAAAACTATTGTGGTATTGATGGCACGTTCCAGAGTGGAGATAAGCGTTTGTGTAGTCAGATTACTGAAATATCGCTGGCGACGTTAAGTTTATCTTCATCAAATAGTAAAAATGCCGTGTAAGAAAGATACATCAAAGTTGGCTTAAGTCATCCTCCCCTTGAGAGTTCTTTACTCAGTTGCAGTCGAAGACTCAACGGGCCGGGGGCGAAGCCTTTGTGCCCATCCGATTTACGTGTCTTAGCCAGCTCTGACGATTAATAAGCATGTGGTTTCAACAGAATGGAGTACGAGCTACGAACCGAAATACCAGCATCCGACCCTTGAAGCTCTAAATGAGAATATACCTACGTCAAGAATGCGAGGACCTATCGACGGAAGTTACTGGAGTGATGGAAAAAGCCTTAAAACGGACCCGAAGTGTCATCAATTCTGGGCCCGGTCAATTAGACGATATCATTTTCTCGACTTAATAAAAATACCTACGAGTAGATTTTAACCAATTCATTTAATAAACGAATTAAATGCTACATACCATGTGTTTAACTAATTCAACGTTATTTATCTTTTACTATGTATATTTACTAATTTATTGTTTTATATGTTAATTTATTAATTTATTTGTTTATCTATTAATCTATTTATTTGTTAATTTATTTATCTATTAATTTGTTAATTTTTTTTTTATTTTTTTGTTTATTTATCTTTTCGTTGTTTCCTCAAAATAAAATTGTTTACTTCCAAAAAATGAATATTTCAGTACACACTTAAATGAATTATTCAATAGTAAGATTTTAAATGCCATATCTTTGTGAGTCTAAACTGTGCGGCAGCAAAATAAATATAAATAAATATTTTGGCGCGACAGGTCTATGGGACCCAAGGCTTAGCATCTCACAACCATTCGTTTTGTGTGGGTTTTCAATTTTTGGGACGAATGGAAGGGATCTACAATTTTACGCCGAGTCCAAACGGCTAATTGAGAAGCTCTTTTATTACAGTTTTACTCTCGGATGTTTGTCAGACGTTCGCGAGAGGTGGCGCAGTGGAAAAAAACCTTAAGATGTAATTTGGCCCTTTCGGGACTCGAAGCTGAGACCCTCGCTTAGTAGCCCAACACACTACCACTTAGCCACTGCGGCAGCAAGCAAAATGTAATATTGAACGCAACAAAAAAAATAATTATTAATCAATTATGACATATTATGATTATAGGAACTCAAAAAAGTGTGTATTGCAATTCTGTCCTTCTGCTCCTAGTGGCATTTATTTCAAACTTTGAATTTGGACTTTTTGGGAATACGGTTTGGTGCCAAATTTTTTCCGAAATAGCCATATTTTTAACGGCACTAATCACAACGGTTATGTGGGGGGGGGGGGCTATCAGTTTTTCATGAAAGCAAACTCAGTTTTTCTTAACTTATCGTACAACGAATTATTTATGAAAAATAAAATTTTTTAACGGTTTTACACATTTTGCACATTTTTTTTCGATAAAAATTCGAAAAACTGTACTTTTGAAAATTGGACATGCCTCAAAACCGCTCAATACGATTGTAATGAAAATTCATTCTTAAGACAATAAGATCATTTCAAACAGCAACAGTGGCTTAGTGGTAGTGTGTTGGGCTACTAAGATAGGGGGTCTCAGGTTTTCTATAGTTTACCTACTTAAAAACGACCACAATTATCTTGACCAAAATCCGTACTTGAAGTAAAATTTATATTTACAAAATGATTGCGTCCCTAATTTTCCATTCGAATCACCGAAAATGCTACTTTTATAAACTCTTCATATCTCGAAAATTCCATTTTTGATTTGGATAAAACTTTGCAATATTTGTGACTATTTTTTGCGCATAATTTTCATAAAACCAAAATACATCTTTTGGATAACATAAATATTTTAAGTAAGATCCCATAATTTTCTTTTTTCTTAAAAAAATGCAAATAAAGGCGTGTTTTAAGAATTTCGCAAGGTATATTTTTGTAAAACTCAATACATAGGGTGTTTTCGGAAATGTAAAAAAAAGTCATTTGCAATTGCAGATGACAGTCAATGCATGACAGAAATCAATCGGTCATCTGTTTGCAAATATAAATATCATTTTGTGCAGCTGACTTGTGTCGGGTAAAGGTTGTTTTTTTTGCAAATGCAGCCTGATGTTTTCGAACACTACAATGAACAAATTCAACCCTTATATAAAAGAAATTTTGTTGGACAACTTGAATCAAAATTTTAATAATCACCCCTATCGGGAATAATATTTCCCCTGAAAATTCGAAAATTTGATTATGAATCCATTTCCAAATGTCACGCTGTTTTCTTTAATTTTTTTAATTTATTAATTTAGCACGGCCGCCTGCTATCTGCTTTTCTGCAGGGCAGATGACACGCAAATGACTTTTACGAACATCTGACCTTTGCAGATCTGCATAACCGAACACATGTCAATACAGTTTTGCTAGGATGACTTTTCCGAACACATGACTTTGGCAATTTGCGTTTTCGAACATGCAAATGACATTTCCGAAAACACCCATACTCCACTGCCCGTACAAATGCAATAACAACTACGAAAAACTTATTTTCAACAAATTTTACACCCTTTTTTCAAAAATAATTGGAACCATTTTGATAGAGCTCACACAATCACTAATGCAATCGCTTGTGGTGGTTGCTATAGCCTTTATCTTGATGAAGGAAAATCACAAGTATGAAGGTAGCGCTTTAGCGCTGTTTTAAAATAGGCTTGTCTTAGTACCTACTAAAAAATCTTTGTAAGGTGTAATAGTTTATAAGCTGTGAATTTGGCGCTTACAATTTTTGAACCAGAACTATCGAAAAATGCTTTTTACTGCGAACTAAAGCCTCACATTATTATTTGACATGAATTGCCATGTATATGTATATGTTTAAGCCAGGTGTTTAATTTTATGTTTTGTGTACCTATCTACGGTTTTTTTTATCTAGCATCGCTTCTGACTTTTTTACCTACTTACATACCTATTTAAAAGAATAAAAAGCAATCAACCAAATTGATGATAAATGAACGAGACCTTTTCGTGCGACCCAGTCGTCTACTTTTTTGATTCCGGATGGGTTCTTATACCTATGAATTTTGCGCGAACGGATCGCGAGAGTAATAACTCTTTCCAATCCCAGTATAACAAATTTTATTTCATAGAAATTAATATATAAAAGCTAGTTAAAAACATGCCAGCAAATTCATTAAACCTGTTCGGTCTGCGAACCCTGAACCTTAAGAACAGGCATTCATAAAAAGATATAAGAAAATTATAACGCCGGCGCCTTGAAAACGGGTTCTATGGCGACTAGCCCCATTCGGATTGTCTAGCTACATACCTCAAAAATGTTATAATACTGATATGGAGCCTACTGAAGACTTCTTATTGATGAACTTTGTAATGAAACGCTTACAAAGGCCATAAGCAAGAATGTCCTAGAAATGAGGCATATTAGTATACCATTCAACCCCAAGAGAACAAAAAATAATGCCATGGAATATTAAATTAAAATTTATACAACATTCATCTGAATTTAGAAGTCAAGCCTTAAGTGTAAACACGCAGGGATAGATTGTTTAAGGCCATTCAAACTTGGTAATTCCGATTTATATTCGCGCAAATATTTCCACTCAATCACGCAAATGTCCTACTTAAGTCACGAAAATATTACAAAAGTTATCCTGGCGCCAGGAGGATCGCACTCCCTTCCATCTTCAATTGCTAAACTTTATAACAAGAGTATTAAATATATACCACAAATTACTGCTATGATATCTGCAGTGAATAACTCTGTAAACTGTCATTGTACTGCTGTATCAGTGTCCTTGAATTTTAAGTAAATGACCATCGAAGAAGAAAAAAGAAAAACAACAACATAACCACAAAACTTTTTTCATTAAAACTTATTTTTCGGCGGAAGTGACAATTTGTTAAACTTGTTTAACGAAACGAAAACAAAACGAAACACGGAACGTTTGCGTACAGATAACATTTTTGTTTTTGTTTCAAGCAACTTGAGTGTACTAAAGGACACAAATATTATATGTCAAGATATCATGTGTGTTTATGTGTGTTCTGTTTCTGTAATGCTTGACCGCGTTTAAATAATTATTGCACTTCAGAGTTCAGTGAGAAAAATATGGTTTGCTGCAAAGGATTTATTCAAATGAGGTGCACTGGGGCAGCACACGAGACAAAGTAGGTGTGGAATTATTTTTGAGTGTCATTTCAAGTCATGCATAAATTATTTTTGTTGAGCAAAGAAATAATTGCGGTTACCAAGTTTTCGAATCGAAAATTCCCAACTGCTGGTTTTATTGTATTTTCGTTGCGGATAATAAAATCGCTGAACACAAACACAACATACACCAACTCTATCTTGATAACTTTCTCCAAGAACTTTATCATTTCCCATCAGAGCGAGATATTATTAAGTTGCATTCTCATCAACATGGGTAATCTACTTGTGCATCAGTGATGCCATTTTAGCATTTTTAACGATAGAAAATAGCATTCAAAAGTTCCGAAAAGAAAAGTGTAAAATGATTGCCACTTTTTAATTCTTATATCTTTTTTATTGAAATTTCTTTCATGCCTTGCAAAGACGATTTTTTTTATACTTTGCCGGGTCTTGTAATGGTATGTCAGTATATCGGAAAAGTCTTTACGTTGACTTTTTAAACAAAAAGAAATATTTATTAGCACCTTTCGTGCTCTGCGGTTAAACTAAGAACTAACTAACTTAACAATTCTTGAAAATACCTCGAACATAAGCTTTACCTTCGCACTCAAGTTTCGTATATGCCCATGCGACTTGTGATTTCTGTTCTCACGATCAATTTATTTTGTGCTGTAATTCGATGACTCTCCAGACATAGCGTCATCGAACAATTCGTGGGAATATTATTTATGCTTAATATTCGCGGTGTTAACTTATATAAATGTGTAAAACTGTCGTTTGGTTTTCGTTAAGTTTTATATTATTATAGGTACCTAAACTTTGCTTCAACTGAACAAGCTCAATTGATCGAAGAGCAATTTTAAGAAAGCAGAAAGCTGGTTGGTGCAGTGGCTTAGTGGTTAGTGTGTTGGACTACTAAGCGCGGGGCCGAAGGTTTTGATCCCCGAAAAAAACAAATTACATCTCTCGAACGTCTGACAAACATCCAAGAGTAAAACTGTCATGAAAGTGCTTCTCAATTAGCCGTTTGGACTCGGCATAAAATTTTAGATCTCTTCCATTAGTTCCAAAAAAGAAAAACTCACACAAAACGAATGGTTGTGAGAAGCTAGGCCTAGAGTCCCATAGATCTGGTGCGTCAATTTATTTATTTATTTTAGAAAGCTTTTGTTATTGCTAACGTTTCAACAGTGCCGATTATTTTAAACTGCATTCAAATATAAAGGAATTTTGAAAATAGATTTCCCTAAATTTTCGGTCATTTTTGGACCCATAAACTGAACTTTTCAGTAGGACAACGCCCTACAGTGATATGAAAAGGGCGGTGAAAACTAAAAATTATATTTTAAAAGATAGAAAATAACATAAATATCTGCAAAAAGTCTAAAATTTTATATTTTAAAATTAATTAAAGTTTATAGCAATAAATTCAAAACATCTTTTAATAAACTCGATTTTCTGCTTTTTTTAATTTATTTTGCTAGAAATCAACGGATCTAACGTTAAAAGTTATCTATTAAAAAAAATCTGTAGGTACCTACTTGTTGATACTTTCGAGTATTGTTCGATCTGAAAAACTTAACGTCTTTAATTTATTGCTTCTGCAGCCTCTTTCGTAAATTGGCCTATAAGCTACATTGCATGTTCAACAAATCTTCCATGGATAAGCACTTTATGTATTGAAGCAGGCATTGGCTATCAAGAACAATTTCACGTGCAGTATCTTGCGCATATTTATCAAAAATCTGTGGATTAATTGCAAAACAATTTTCATTTCAAAGAATACCAATTAATTTAATTTAATTTTTCATGTATTTTTAAATTTAAGTTTTATGCAATAGATTGCAATTTTTCTAAGTAAAATAATATGCATTAAATGAAAATTGTAATATAATTATTGTAGTGGTAGTTTATTTTTATTAACAAAAAAATACTTAATATAAAAGTATTTCCGGCACAAGAAAATATTTCCTGACGATTCAAAAAATACCCACGCAATTGTTCAAGTTTTCACTTCTGTCGGCACTCCCCGAGTGCCACTGTTTTCATCATATTTCTATTTGCGAACTAGCATTTTGTGTTTTAAAATTCTGGCAACACTGATCCGGATGCAACACTAATACCTCAAGTGAAACGCTTCTCCATTAAGGACATAACTTTCAGCCGGAAATGTGTGCAAAACGATAAAAATTGCTAACGCGGAGCCATGATTTCATGTCAACAAGAGTGTAAAAAAGAAGAAAAGTTTTCCATCCCTCATCCTGCCTCGACGAAGGATATAAGATTACAATCGAATTGAATAGTTAGTGGCAAGTTGGCGGATTTTCGTCGTCTCATCTCCCAAAAGACAATGTTAAGATGGTGCACAGTTTTGAGAAGATAGTATGAGGACACAAGTGGAGGCGATATGCTGTTGCAATAGTGTTGCAAGTATGTATTTCCTGCGGCAAAGATGAGACAGTCATGTGGGGATAGTATATGAGCATTGTATAACTTGTGACAAGTTGTCGCACGGTTAAGATTTTTATTCGATTTTCCCATCGAGAAAGAGGAAACTATAAAAAGTTTTATACGAGATACATTTCAATACACAGTATGAAAGGAAAGCCCAAAGGGCATACACAATTTAGAATGTGATATTGTATGAGCGCAGATTTACGTGAAAAGAAAGCGAGATAAAATTTATGCACGTATAAGGACAGATTCATTTATTCATTCATTCGAGATCCTCTACAGAGTTATACATACATAAGTCTCGTTCCTCACCGCTACGGATTTTAAGCCAATCTAAGCCCGACCTAAGCGGTGAGAGACTTCAACTCAAGTATTCATCTTGGCCATTGACATGATGTCAGCCACATCATCATGATTCTATCCGAAAAGAAGAACAGCTAGTCTTAATTGACGCCCACAAGGGAAAGGGGACAGTACTTACAAAACTGACGATAAGCTTCACATGGCCCTAATGCCATCCACCATCGCAAGTAATAGGGGGTGGTCGATGGTTGTCCCTCATGAAACTCAAGAAGCTGTTCGAAAGCTTCATCTTGATCCCCTGCCACCGTTCAAGAGAGATCGAGCCATCATCGGCACTACGATCGATCACAATCTTGTCCTAAAGAACGTCGCTGAAAGACCTTTGAGATGCGATGTTGTATGACCTATTTGAAGCGATGGTGCTTTGCATCCTAGGTATTTTGGGAGCCGGCGCGGTCCCCTTCAACGATCTCTGGGGCGTTGACGTAGAGTCCTTGATGGTCGTAATTGGATCTTTCAGCAGGAATGTTTCCGCCCATTCAACTTTGCAGATTTGTTTAGCAGTCCTCTCGTCCTTCAAAGTTTCGCCGAAGACCTTAAGGACGCTGACGGCGCACTGTCGTTTTTTGTGCGCTCTCTTCGAGGGATTTCGGTGCCGCCCTGTCTCTTTGGGAGACGCCTGAGCGAAGGCAGTGGTAGGGATTATTTGTGGATGGGAGAGTGATAAGAGGGGGGAAGCGCCCTTTGGTTTCCTGAGTCATCTAGAGAATTTCTACCAGAAATCTTTACCAGTACTCAGCGTCATACAACTGATCAAGTTCGGCGGTTGCGGTAGGGGGGAAATGTTGTAGGTACTGCCTTTTTGCATTTCCCGCATGTTTTTTTTAATCTGACGTTGAAGTAGAGGGGCTGTAATCAGTGGAGTAGCAAGTCCCGGCAACTAGGAAGGCATCAAAATAAGCGTTTAAACTTTTCATATATAGTACAGCGTAGTTAGCAGCAACCTAGGGAAATGAGTTAACCAATGGAGCAACAATTCCTGTTTAAGCGGTGGCAATGCTGGTCATTTGACATTCCGTAGACGTACCCCTGCCTGCCTGAACTCGAAAGTTAAACATCATAAAAGGCGCCAAATGACATATCAAAGCGAAGGTTAACTGCATAAATACTTCTATTGACACGATACTTGCGCAAGTTCTTGCTGTCCACTGCCCCCTGGTGCCTGCGACTGATCTCCTTCACGGCGCGGGATGATGCATAAATGCGATTAAACCATAGAAAATTGTGAACAAAATTCCCTATAAAATGAACGGACTGTACTTACTTCTGGGCCAGCAGGAAGTAGCGCAACTTTATTTTTTCCCCATTAAATCAGTCATTCTTCAGAACTTTTCCGTCGCCGGAAAAAAGAATCTCCGCTAATGAATACGGGTTTTCTCAAGCCCTCCAAACTTTCCGACTCCATTAAGCTTCAGATATTCCACGGAATAAAAAGCACGTCCAGATTTTGCAATTCCTCTCTTGCGTACGTATAGCTCTGGGCAATATGTGCATAAAAACAACTCGCAGGATTCAGCACCCTGCCAACTCTCCTAGAAAGTCAATTTAATTTGTGCTTTCAACGAAAAAAGGAAAATACGCCATGGGATGGGGCTTGCTTTGGTAGTTTACACTAATTAAGTCGCATGCAGCACACCAAGCGGAATACTCGCTTCTTAAGCTCTCCTTGATGTTCTTCTTAAAACGAGCGGGAAATGAGAAGCAATCCTAGTTTGCCAGCTTCCACTACCACTATCTCGCATCCATTTAGTAATGCTTAAGGAAATTACTTTTTTTCCTGCTTCTTCGTCCTTAATTTGTGAGAAAAATATTGTTTTGTTTCTTCAGTTTTGTTTAGTGCGTTGCAGGGAAGATTTGGAGTGAGCGACATTGTGTAGTGGTGTACCTAGAACATTGACTTTGCAAATGAACACAGAGCGCGAATCAGATTCGGAATCAGAATCGCAGAATGCCAGTGCTAGCTGATGGGGGCGAACAATTTGTAGAGGGTGTGGAAAATTAATTGAAAATTTAAATTGACGATGAAGGGTTTTTTTTCTGTGGAAGCTTGCAGTCGCCCTTCTCTTTTGCGCGATCCTGCTGCTGGTGGAGTTCGATTTTTCTTCTACTACAACTTCCAGTGTTTGCAATTTGCAGCAATTTATTTCGCGAGAAGTGAATTAATGAAGAGCTGAATAAACAGAGTGGTGGAGTGGAAAAATGCGAAACGAGCGGGGGCGATCTAGGGCATCAAAGGGGTTGTCTTCTGTGCGAGGGGAGGATGTAAATTAATTGGACAACTGAATACAGTGAAATTGAGCGGAGAGGTTTTAATTTGAAATGAGCTTATTAGGGAGGGGACACTAAAACCTAGAAGAACGAAGGGCTGTTTGAGTAACAGTTTCTTTGTTCGACGGTTAATTGATAATTGGGTCGCAAAATGTAAGGTTCATGCCAAGTGGCAGTGACAGTTGTTAACTATATACGATTGCAGCAAAAGGCCGCGATTATCTAAGAGGAAGACTACGGGTATAGCGATGGGATTCTGAATTTTTTGAAACTAACTTCAGTTCCATTGGTTTTCTGGGTATACCTATTCGATATGTTGTCAACTTGCGTAACGATTAATGCCTGTACACAATTTTTTCCACTTATCAAGAGTACTTTTCCTGCTTCGAGTCTTATTTGAGTCGTTTTTGGCATGTCAAAGCGATCTCTGTACCAATTTCTCATATCGGAGCAGCGCCTTCTTAAACTCTCATCGTTCATATACCTTTATGATGTTGCGGCCATTGCGATTTTCTATAAAAACCCTGCCAAGATAACATTCAATTGGTCTCCTGGATGGAAATGTAACTGAGCGAGAAATGGAGTCCACAGAGCTTAAAGCTTATCCTGTTGTCGAGAGCAGGCAATAAATAAGTATTTTTCGTTAGGCGGACAAAGGACCTCAGCTAATAGACGGGACCTACAATTTTATGGCAAATTCGAGTCAACGAACTGGAAAGCTTTGTAGAGTCCATTTACTGCTTCAACTATTGTGGACTTTAAAAAACTGAAGTAATACAACACATTACACATTATTTGTCAGAGTAGAGCTCAGGTGGCTGATCTTTTAGGGCCCCGCGGCTGCTGTGTGGTATCGACGATAGAAAACAATTATCAGAATCCAGGGCGATCATTTCACAAGACTGTTTTATCGTATGGCATCGCGAGCAGGAGTAGTCGATTTCATCTGCTGCAATTAAAATCAAGTGAACATATTGGCGGCTAAAAATTTGAAATATCTTATGATTGATTCGTTAATATGAGCAGATTTTGAAGTTTGGAGCCCTTACGCTTTTGAGCTGCCACGATTCTGCTACTTTCTGCATGATTCGATGGGAATCATTCCCGCAACAACGCAGGCTGCTTCGTCCGAAATTGTTCGCAATCCGCTTATTGTTCTTATTGCGCAGAGTTTGTATGCTGACAAGAGCTTCGTTCTTGTTACCTTCGTTGTAAGAGCTCCCGCCCAGACCGGTGCAGCGTAAAGCAGTATTGAGCTGACTACTCTGTATAACAGAATCCTTCTGGCGTATCCAGGGCCACCGATGTTTGCCATAATCCGGGAAAGAGCTGCTTGCATCTGTGACGCCCTTTTGCTGGCGTACTGGACGTGCGTTACAAATCTTAACCTGTTGTCGAGCAATACTCCTAGGTACATTAATGACTCATTTAATCTAGTTATTTGGTTTCCAACATGGAAATTTGCATATTTCACAGCCTTTCGGCTGGTTATAAAGACAGCCTCGGTCTTGCGGTCAGCTGGTTCTAGCCCTGCAGACTCTAGTTAATTTTTGATTCTGGCGACTGCTTCATCCGCGGCGGACTCAATCTCGTGGATATGTTCGGCCACAGTAACTACAGTGATATCGTCAGCAAAAAATGTAACATTAACTCCTTGTAGCAGCGTTAATCGGAGAACTCCGTCGTTCAACAGGAGGGGTCCAAGAACCGACCCTTGTGTTAATCCCGGGGTGATGTTGTAGTACTTAACGCCATCGTCAATATGGTACTTCATTTAAAGGGCCTAGAAGAATATATCTGCTTAAGGGAGAACTGTGGCACTGCAAAGAATTTTATTCAAAGGGAATTTGCAATCACGGGAATAATTAATTCACACATAATGTTTAATGCATTTATTTCATTTTGACAATCATTAAAATCAGCATTGAAATATAATATTTTTAGTGTTTAAATCAAATGAAATAAGTATTAAAATATAATCAGATTGTATTTTTACAAAGGCTAAAAAAATATTTTATTTAAGGAACAATTACTACAATTTAATATAGAGTTTATTTATTCTTAATACAAATATATTAAAATACAATAACTCTTCAAAAACTCTTCATAAAAACAATCTCCTACATGTTATACAATTTAAAATTATGTGATAGTAACAAACATTATTAAAATTCAATAAAACTTTTATTAGTTTTTTTTTTAATTTAATATAGGTATGCATTTTTTTCCTTGTTGTCAATATACAACCAAAAAATATTAAATTTGCGGAATTTGCGGAACTAGTTCGTTCAGCTCATGTATTGGAGCAAGGACACCTTAGAGACGTTATTGATTGATGCGTCTAGTGCACACAGTATTAAATCCCATTGAGGATCCGGAACCGGATAAAGAATGTCATTAACTCTTGTCAAACATTTTCAAAACCAGTTAGGATTTTAAAGAACCCACCTTTTAATGGCGTATGTAATAAATTCTCCACCTACTTCACTCATGCACTGCATCCTCTAATTGCGAAACTCGGCGACATTAAGCTTCTGTGGTTGGTGGTGGTCAAAACACATTCACATACCGAGTAACCTACTATTAATTTCTCATTAAGGATCCCATGGATGCTCCCACAGCAATTAATTACGTAGAGTGAAACGCCACAGACATTCCTTGCCAGTACACTTCGGAATTCCTTGCAAATATCGCAGAAATTCGAACTTTCTTCACATCCTAGACGCATGCACACTATATATACAAAAAGTTAATGTCACAGAGCCGGCTGCTCAGTCAACCTGCCCTTCTTCGTTCTACCGTATCAGCAGGTTGATGTATTTAGTGTGCTCGGATGTCATCCGCATCGATTCGTAGGGAATTCTCATTTGTAGCCCCGACATTCCTTAACGGCATGCCATTCGTTTGATTCTGATATCGATTCAGGAGCGCATGGAGGAGCTTTCTGGGTTTTGACCTCATATTCTTCCTTTTAACAGCGATGCCTTACTTTGCTATTTCATATAAATTTCCGTTCACTTACTATACCGTTAAATTTCATAACGCATACCTCAATATTCGATTGGAATTTATTATCCTTCTTGGTGATTGAAATGGAACTCCGGTGGGTAACAAGGACAACAACTACACACAGACGACACGATGACGGCACACAAAAGCATTTCAGTCACAATACATTGGCCTTTTTGTGCCCTCTGGCTGTCTCAATCAGAAGGACATACCATGGGATCCACAGCATCATTGCTTTCGTCGTCGTTGTCGTCGTCGTATTTCGTTCGGATCGATACCTATATTGATGTCATCCTTTATTTGGAAGATTTTACGAGACGACTGTAGTTAACCGAAGTCGAAACCACTTTTAGTCCAAGCGAACATATTTATGGGAATCCTTGTGGCGGTTGGATAAGTGTTCTAGAGGTACCTATATAGAGAGTTCTACGTCCTGCCTGTTACGTAGGATGAAATGAAAGACGCATAGAAGCGAATGGATATAGTTTTCTATTTATGGTAATTTCGTATTCCGCATGACCAGTCCCAGTTCCCACCACATCCTTTGCGGTTTTTGTTGTTCTCGTAAAACAGCTTTACGAAGCTGTTAAGTGGACGCACCTTAACCTAAGTGAAGGGCCATAAATGGGAATGTGTAGTTTTATGAACGAAGAAGTGTAATTTGTTGTTAACTTTTTGATTATTGTATAAGAGGGATGTTTCAGTAATCGGTTGGATCCTTGTTAACGGATTTCTTAGAAAATTGGAAGGATTTTTGGCAAGTCCACGCGGTGGATCAGTAAACTGCTGACAGAAGACAAAGATAAAAGACAAAAGACAAAAGACAAAAGACAAAAGACAAGAGACAAGAGACAAGAGACAAGAGACAAGAGACAAGAGACAAGAGACAAGAGACAAGAGACAAGAGACAAGAGACAAGAGACAAGAGACAAGAGACAAGAGACAAGAGACAAGAGACAAGAGACAAGAGACAAGAGACAAGAGACAAGAGACAAGAGACAAGAGACAAGAGACAAGAGACAAGAGACAAGAGACAAGAGACAAGAGACAAGAGACAAGAGACAAGAGACAAGAGACAATAGACAAGAGACAAGAGACAAAAAACAAACAAAGACAAAAGGCAAAAGAGAAAATTTCTTTTTAAATATGGGTACCCTTTTTTGCACAACAACATTACGCTTTTCACCTTCTCTATGACTCTTGACCTGATGAGGCGAAAAAAAACCTTAAAAAACACACAATAACGACATTGCTTCAATAAGGATCTACATATATGCAAACATCTCAACAGAGCTCCCACGCCAAACGAAAACCTACTCCTAACACAGTAATACAAAAGGTCCTCACTAAATCTCAAGATCAACTCTCGAAAACCGTTTAACTCCTGTCAATCCTTTGATGAGAAAACACTTTCCCTGTTAGCAAGTAAAACTGAAAAAAGCACATCACCATCAAAGCAAGTGCTGCCGCTAGCCCTCCATATTTGTTGAAGTGCAGCATTTTAAAATTCAAAACTCACCACCGCTTACGCAGAAAATGCACATTAAAATGCTAAAATTACAAAATGCACTTACAAGGACCGTCCCTTGTTGCCAGAGTATCCTGCTTCTATTCGATATACACTCTTCAAATCCATTTGCATTGACAGCTCTCAACAGTGCCGTGGTAATGGTGGTTTTGGGCCAAAGCAAGCACTGCACTGCACTTCTAATGTAACACCATAAACTTTTATGTTTGCAACTCACTTTGACTTTGAAGATAAAGCCATGACTGCTATTTGCTGATATTGCATCCTCGATGGTATTGGTGCCGCCCTCTCCTCTCCATCAAAAGGAAATAAAAGAATGGGTTGTCGACAAAAGGTGTCAAAGGAACTTTTTGAACTGTTGGCTTTTTTTTGCGCACAAATTCTCAACACACACAACCTCTGAGTGAAAGTGGTGGGCTGGCTTTTGGTCCTTTATTTGCGTTAGTGCTTCACGCAACATGAAAACTTTGTGCATGCTTTGATGTTACATTTATGAAATTTGTACCACACCAAACCGGTGCGCGCCGGCAGATGAGTAGATGTTGCTTCTGCAACGTTGCAACATACACAGGGTATACCCTTGAGACGAAAATTGTCAACGCAAGTGCTTACATTGGGCTGGGGTATGATGGAGCACGTGGAAGGGTATTCCAGGGTGGATATGGATATGGATAGGAGGACGACGACGCGCGGATGCCTTTTTGTTTGTGTGTATTGAAAATGTTTGCAGACATAATTCCCGAGGGCGAACGACAGAGTTTAAAGTTCAAAACTTCAAAGTGTTGACATCTTTGGAAATTGTTTGATATCACTTGCGATTTATGAACAGGTCTGCAGGGTCTACCTATATGAGAGTTTGTTACTTGCCATAGAAACAATTAAAACTTGGCCGTTGTCAACAGGGAGGACGAGCTTTACTTCGGGCTATTTGGCTGCATTTGAAGGACTTTGTGGATGCTGGACTTTGGCCACTCGATCGGAGGAATAAGGAATAGGATTGTGAATCCTGGCGGTTATCTGCATTGTGTTCCTGAATCAAAGTAGTGGAAGAAGAGATATTCAATTCACATTTAGGGGCAGATTCTTAATAGTGTTCTATGCCAGGCTGAGAGACGCACCAATACCTATCAACATCAAATTAAGTATTTAAAGTAATATCAAACAGATCCATAGGACTCCATGCTATCGCCATTTTAGTTAGATAGAAATATCTCCAAACCTTACGAGCTTTGATGGAATCGGTCCTTGTAACATTATGGGTCAACAAGACCCGTATTTATGAGGCCTTGACGATTTGTGTATGTATGTACTGAGAATTGTTGCGAATAGGTATTCAGGTTTGGTGTTTGGTCCATCCAATACTTAACTGAACAGATATTTTATTATCATTGCGATGACCCTCAAGAAAGTCTTGGAAATACACTCGACGGCAAAAGTATTTTGACAGAAATGCCAGTCGCTCTTCTAATCGTTTAAATTCAAAGTTATTGTGATGGATTTATTGTGTACAGGTTCATTTTGAGTAAAATATTTGGAAAATGACAGAGTTAAATATGGAAGATCGAGCAGCTTTTGTCGCAAAGTACGAGTGCGGTCTTTCTGTTAAAAAAATAAGTGAATAATTTAACTTATCAAGGCAAATCATAAATATCCAAGTGAATAAGCACAAAAGAATAAACTCTGTAAAAAAAAACCGGAAAAGTTATACCAAGAAAGATAGATATATTTTGAAGGTTTAACTTCCAAAAATCTCAAGCTTGAAATGAAAAAAATATGCTAAAAACTTTATTAGCGAGAGGACAATTTGAAGGAAAGTACCGTATATATAACTCACAAAAACAAAATCAGGTGGCTACAATTCGCCGAAGAGTATAAAAATAGATCAAGAAGCTTCTGGAACTTAGTTTTGTGGACGGACGAGAGTTCATTTGAGTTTCATGGATCACTGAAAAAAAATTCGTTCGAATGTCGAAAATAGCTCCTCAGACGTTCCCGCAGAAATACTTAAAACTCATTAGTTTGATTTTGTTCCTTATTAAATTTATTTTTTTTTTAATTTTCAAGTATAAGTCAAAATAATTATGCCACATTAAAAAGTTAGTTTTATTTAATTTATGAATTTAATTAAATATATTTAAAAATAAAAAATTGAGTATGTTCACCTGTTTGTCAGGTAAACAGACCATGCATTTATTTGTTTTAGTTCTTATTAGAATTAAAAAAAATTATCTTATGATATTGTCAATCTACGTATGTCGAACATTAAAGGGCATCCAAAACTTAAATAAAATGTATTTTACTGGAAATGAACTTTCAAATGCTTTAGAACAGCATAGATATGACCCTGAACAGAAAAATATATTTTTACGTGTTTAGAAATAAAACAAACATGCAACATTTTTCAATTTATTTTATACATTTGTACAAATTTGTCTATGCCAAATTAAAAAAATATTTGCATAGTTGTACTTATGCCAACCAATAAATTCAGAAAACCTTTACAATTTACTTTAATTAATTTATTATTATAAACGCTTATGCCCAAACAGGGTATTTAAATTCACTCCTATTAGAAAATTCAGTACCATCATTTTGGGTTTAAATGATTGGGCAACACTCATTTTCAAAATGTCATTAAGAATGGAGCTTGTGCCCCTAATTACCATGTCTTTCTCCATATTACCATTTCACCCCACATTAAGTGATATTCTGGCAACAATATTTTTTTACTGGTGTAGGAGGTTTTATGAGGTGTTGACTGTTGAGTCATCGCGTAAGCTGCCAGGCTAAAGTTGTTCACTGGCAAAGCCGTAAAACTCTTTTAAGTTTGAATTCAAATAAAATGCATGCATACATACATACCCCATAACATGATCTAAGTGGATTATGCCGAATGTATCGGGCCACCTAACGTTACCTAACCTAAACTAAGAGTTTTCATAAATCAAAATTATAGAAACATAAATTACTTTTTTACTTTAACTCAATTTGATATTCTCTTATAATGTAAGACCTCCTTGATGTCAAGCTCCTTGGCACTTTCTACCTCCCCCCATCCCTATCGTATATTCCTTAAAAATAAAGCGATTTCTTTTGTATCGTACACTGGCACAAGAAGAAATGATGATACCTTATTCCAGACGTCCTAAGGCTAACCAATCTGTAACACTACACCTAGAATCTATCAATAAATAAATACATAGCATTCGTTTGCAAAATCAAATATAGGTTCGAGTATACCTAAATCCTGAATGAATTGAAATCAAATCCTGTTTGTCGCCAGTACCTATAACCATTCTGCGAAGCCATAGCATCTGCAGGAGAATCGAAGAGTTGACATAGATACGCATTGGCAATTCCTTCCGAGTTCATATGCAAGTCGTTTCCTTTGGAATTAAAATTCTGTAACTGCATCTTCGAAGGATACGGAATTCAGTTTTGCGCTCCCATAATCTCGCACAGAGACGATGTAGGTAAGAGAAGCCAGACTGAAGAAGGAAGAACTGTTTCTCTATACCTATACAAATAAAGTGCACGACTGGATCGCACGAAACTTTCTCGTTCGTATCATCAGTTTGGTTGGCTTATTTTTCTTTTATTATTGTTTATAGGCTATAAAACAAGATTTTTGAAATTAGTGATGTTGATAGGTGGCCATGACTCGAAGTAGGGTTTGTAATGAAAGAATTCAGAGGTATGTTCTTGAATTTATCGATGGACGTGTTTGGGGGTTGCAAACGAAGTGCGGGTTTCTGATAGTCTAGACTCCAATTGGTTGGAATTATTTTAATGTTTATGGTCAATATGGTTGAAAAAAGAAGAAGTGGGAAATATTTGCTAAAAAGGAGTTTCTAGTACTAGTTGTGATTCTAACTGGTAGTGCGGTAATGGTGATAAGACTAAGTACAGGGTTTTATTAAGAATACTTATGTTATCGTAAATAAACATTTTAGTCAAAATCTTTAGAGATGATTTTGGAAAATAATGCGTTCAAAATAGTAACAAATACATATAGCAAATTGCAATGTTGAGTTCGAAAAATAATCTTGCTCAAATATGTAGCTAAAAACTGAGTATAGGGTATTGTTCAGGATGTTAGTATTACTTGGTTTTTAAAGTTTTATCCAAATCGAAAATGGCGTTTTCAAGATATGAACAGTTTTCAAAATCAGCGTTTCCGGTGGTTAGAATCAAAAATGAAGGACGCAATAATGTTGAAAACGTCAATTTTACTAAAAGTATGCATTTTGGTCAAAATCGCTTTAGCCGTTTTCATGTAGGTAAAAAAATAAAAAAACAAATTCTCAAAATATGCCTTTTTTCAAAAATCTATTATAGACCATTTAGAGAAACACTGAGTTTGCTTTCATGTTAGGAATGACCATATTACATACAATATTAACTTTTGTTGCAATCGTATTGACCGTTTTCAAGATAAGGCCACTTTTCAAAAGTACCGTTATTCGACTTTTTAGCTAAAAACTGGGTATGCAGCCATGTTAACCCTATATATGATAGTGCAAGTATACAATTTGGTTAAAATCGTTAAAGCCGTTTTCAAGTAAACCATAATTAAATAAAGCCTTATAAAAAAGAAATTTTCCAAAATAGTCCGTTGAGCGATAATTTAGGGAAAAACTGAGTTTGCCATTATGTTGGGAATGACCGTATAACCTTAAATATGAATTTTTGTCGAAATGGTTTTGACCGTTTTTGAGATATGACCAATTTTCAAAATTACCGTTATTCGATTTTTCTGCGAAAAACTGAGTATGCAGCCATCTTAGTTACACCTACATAAGCCCAAATAACAATTTTGGTTGAAATCGTTAGAGCCGTTTTCGAAAAACTCAAAATTGCTGAATACCGTTAGAACGGCAACACTTAACGTGCAAAAAAAAAAGTGGCCCCGAACTGTAAGCCCACCAACCCCAAATCCGAAGTTTGCAAGAAATCCGTCCAGCCGTTTGCGCTGTAGAGCTCAGGAAGGACGGACAGACGGACAGACGGACAGACGGACAGACGGACAGACGGACAGACGGACAGACGGACAGACGGACAGACGGACAGAATTGCGAGACCCACTTTTTCGAGTTCCTCTATCATCGTAATGTCAGATTTGATTAAAATCTCGAGTTCGATTTTTTGTACGATTACAATACCTTTCTCTTACTACGTAATGCGAGAAAGTTAAAAATGAACGACTCTATTGCAAATATATTACATTTCTAAAGGACTCGGAGGCACCATACATGTATGCTCGTAGGTATGGATATCAATCGAAAATATTCAACTGTGTGTACAAATGATATTGCCAAGTTGAAATTGTTTCTTTCCTTTGTGTATTTGCATCCAGGAAAAACTGCTAATTGGAACTAATATTTTTCATACTCTGTTACATGTGTAATTGGAGCACCTGATATTTGGAACATGAGTCGCACTTTCAGCATAGATTGCTCTTTTAGTAATTGTTTTTAATTGGACCGTAAGTTGTGTGTGTTACAGTTCTTTAGAATGAAATTGAACGGAAACAGCACATGGTACTCATCTGCCATTAATTTTTAAACATGTTTGCAGGTTGGGTTGAGCAAAGCGTAATCTGGAAGTCGGGCAGCTGGACCTTGTATCGTAAGTCTACTTAAAATGATACGTCAGACGCAAGTCTACTGAGTTGACAGTGAAATTTCGGATTATCGCTGGAAAAAGTGTTACCAGTTCGGAAAACAAAATCAGGATAAGATGTCCTTAACATTTGCTAAGCAGAAAATAAGAGCTAAACAAAGTAGAATCCACTACATAATTATTACATTATCAACTCAGCAGAGGAATAATTTTTAGTTAATTATTTTGTTTTGCGAAATTATTTATTATTCTTTTTGAGGATTTCAAACCAACAAAATATCTGCCGATATAAAGAGAATTAAAGAGAATAAACTTTATAAAGGATAACGTCAATTAATTTGTTAAAGGACTCAATTTGAATTGAGGTAAGTATACAGTCCACCAGCTATCGAAACAAAGGGACATACAAAACAGACGAATCGAAAAGTCACAATCGACAGCTATTACTTTGATGTAGTAGGGCACTTTGTCTCTGCTGTCAATTCTGAGTATGACATCTTTGGAGTAATAAAACGACCAATAACATCGCTTCTTCTTCCGAGTTCAAACCTACTGACTGCTGAGAAGGCAATTCCAGTTTTTTCTTTTTTCAAAATTTTTATTTTTGTTAGGTTTAGCTTAAATTTTTAACAACATTTAGAGAATAGCGACAAAATATTTGATTTAATTGAGTAGTCGCTTACAAATATGCGCTTCTTTTGAGATATTTGGCATAGTTATATTCGAAGGGGTTAATTTTTTTAGTAATTTTTTGTCCTTTTCCTTGAAGAACAAAAGTTTTACCGCGAACCGCGAAGTTTGAATTATTTGTAAAGAAGGATGATGATCGATTGCTTTAAGAGAGGAACTCTGCTTTAAAAGTGGGGTCCACCTTGAGTTAACCGCCGTTGCAAATGGGGTTAAATGACAATCTATATGAGGTATGTATATAGCGATATCGACTTAGTTAAAAAATGGCGCATCTGTCGTTTTAGGCCCCAGTTATAGCGATACGTAAAATGCAACCGAACAAATTTTCTTTCGCTTTTTTTGACCACTTGAAGTGAATGCGTAAACTCAATCTTGGTCTTAAAATGTTGCTTATGAATTACAAAGTTAGTTTAATTAAAAAAAAGTGAATTTAAAAGTGTTGAAATTTAATTCCACACAAAAAACTAAATCATTCTGAAATGTGTCATTTCTTTACTGTTCCATCTGTCAGGATTTTTTTCTGATGGAATCAGTGGTAATGGTGGTTGATTTGTTTTTACTGACAACACAGTGACAATCAGTTTTCCTGAAAGACTTTTTTCTGTTTGCTATGACCGCCGAACTGAAAAAAAACTCATTTTTATACTGTTCTAACTTTTTCGGTTGTATTTTAAATATGGCTATAACTGGCCCATCAGATGGCGAATTGACACCAGCCCGAAGAGTCTTCTGTTGCAACGCAGAGGACAACGCAATAAAGGAAGACATCGCTTTAGGCTTAATTACAGTAGATTTGTATTCTGATTTCTGATTTACAACTAGGTACTCTGGCGTTCATGCCAGAATAACCGAACCTGCATGGGTTCTTGTGAGAGATTGTTCAAAAGCCGCACGAGTTCGTCAATAAAGATCGATCGGTTACAACTGTTGTTAAAGTGTCAGAATTGTCAGAATTGAAGACGAACGCTGACAAATAAATTGTCTTTGTAATTTACGCTGAAAGTTGGCAAATATAGAAATGTTATAACTACACTAGATGGCGCTGCCGCATATCATCTTAAATACCGTTTATCCTGAAAATTTGCACATATAAGTATTTTTTCATGAGGTAGGTTCTTATGCTATCAAAATTGCTGTAACTCGCCACCAGATGGCGCTGCATGCATGAAAACTTCTATTCTGCTTAACGAACAAATAATAAAATTCAATTGAAAATTCCTGGTGCGGGAACAAAGAACAAATCCATTGCCATAGCAAGAAAAAAACATCAACGTGTTAATTATCCAGTAGAATTTCTCAATTCATTAATCCTGCTGCAATGCGACCGACATTTTTTGTAGAAATTTAAAAAAAACTCTGTACCTCTTAACACCAAATCGGATTACAAGCGTCACGTCTGACAAACGATCCTTAGCTTTTTTTTTGTATTGATTCAAGCATTTTCTAAGCGTATTCCTCTCTGGCAACCCTCTGGCAACTCATCGGAAAATGTATCCTGGATGAAACGAGAAGAAATCTCGCACCTAGATTGGAATTCAATTATGAATTTCCTTCTTCTCTCGATGTTTGTGTTCTTACTTCGCATCCGCCGTAAAATCATCCTACAGAACCTATCTGTATATACTCACGTAGGTACCACTACCAACCAGCGATAAATTAAAATGCAAACACAGCATGTCGATTGTATCGATGAATATTCATGCGAAAGCAATTTTAATCGAAATACCGTCGTTTTATTATTTTCAAATTACGAAATCTAATTGCACACCAAAGACGACCGAGAAGGAGTAGCGTAGGTGCCTTACCTAGGCAGCCGCCAACGCCCAAGGTGCGGTGCCACGGTGCACATGCAATTAGGGACTTACCCGTGCGGGATTCATTCGTATGCGGTTACCCAGCACCCATCAGGATTGCTGTGTGAACACAAAGTCTTCTCTTTAATTATTTTTGTCGTATTTCAGCACAAAGCACTCGACGACCTGTGATTTGTTGTTGCTCTTGTTGCCCTATCCTTTCTTTGGCACGTCTCGGCGTAGTAGCATCTGTACCTGTTGAGCGAAGAACCCAAAAGCCACTCCTGGTTCAAGTCTGAGAAAACATTGCTCCTCGCCCAATGCAGATGGAAAAGTGGATGATGCTTGTTGCTACCCACTGTGAAGAGCCAAAGCTTTAGAACTTAATCGAATAGCAGATGTTGGTTCAAAAAGACGACAGATTTACAAAAAAAAAATAAGAAAAAAAAAATATCAATGCGAAGGAAATTCTGTGCACAATGCAACTGGATGGTTGGACGTTGGAGAAACGTTTTGCGAACGTGTTTGAAATTTTCAATTGCCATTGCGCCGGATAGGATGCCATTTGCCGGCACAGCCATTTAATCATAGACGAGTGGAACTTCTTCTTCTATACTTGCAGTGAACTATGTAGGTATATGAAATGCAGTACTCCTGCATACATATCCGCCTTGTAGATTGTCGGGGCTTACAGCTAGATGAAGTCGTCAAGTGGAGCTATTGAACAAGTGAGACTATTCATTTGACAGATGGGGAAATTGATGTGAATAACTAAGTGAATTTCAGAGCGTGACTCTGCAAACTCAATTTCGGACGAAGACGAGGACGAGGACATTTAAAGGTCAGCCATCAGAGAGGAAATTACAGGGCGCATCGTTACAATTGTTTGACAAGCTGAATTGTTAGTCTTACACTCCTAGGGTACATCGTATAAATCGAAAAGTGTTTCCTAATTTCTGGTGATTTTAATGCTAACTCGCGAAGTTAAGAGTCGTCACTGTGGCATGATCTGCATGTATGATGTCGTCACATCCCCATCTGTACTGTTTTACAAGGAGGTACGATGTACCTACTCACTTGGTATACGTTCGGACTAAACGCGGAAACTACTAAACTGATTTCTATGTGTCTTTCGTATTTAACAGGGTAGATGAACATTGTAGAAAATAGTCTGTCTGTTGAGTCCAAAGCTCTTGGTGTCGATAAGGTGAATCCGATTTTTGTAACTCATTTTATTAATACTGTTTTTATTACCGGCATTTCTCTCAGCGAATGGAAACTACCAAAAATAATTCTAAAGGTGAAGAATTCAAACCAATCTCCATCTTACCTTTTTAACTTTCTCGCATTACGTAGTAAGAGAAAGGTATTGTAATCGTACAAAAAATCGAATTCGAGATTTTAATCAAATCTGACATTACGATGATAGAGGAACTCGAAAAAGTGGGTCTCGCAATTCTGACTTCGGATTTGGAGTTGGTGGGCTTACAGTTCGAGGCCATTTTTTTTGCACGTTAAGAGTTGCCGTTGTAACGGTATTCAGCATTTTGAGTTTTTCGAAAACGGCTCTTACGATTTCAACCAAAATTGATATTTGGGCTTAAGTAGGTGTAACTAAGATGGCAGCATACCCAGGTTTTCGCAGAAAAATCGAATAAAGGTAATTTTGAAAATCGGTCATGTCTCAAAAACGGTCAAAACTATTTCGACAAAAATTCATATTTAAGGTAGGTAATACGGTCATTCCCAACATGATGGCAGAGTCAGTTTTCCCCTATAACGGTACTTTTGAAAATTGGCCTTATCTCGAAAACAGTTAATACGATTGTAACAAAAATTATTTTTTTATGTAATATGGTCATGCCTAAAATGATAGTTTTTCTCTGTTTTTCTCTAAATTGTTTTAAACGGATTTTTGAAAAAAGGCATATTTTGAAAAATATTTTTTTTTTTGGATTACCGACATGAAAACGGCTTAAGGGATTTTGACCAAAATGCATACTTGGCGTAAAATTGACGTTTTCAACATTATTGCGTCCTTCATTTTCGATTCTAAACACCGAAAACGCTGATTTTTAAAACTGTTCAAATCTCGAAAACGCGATTTTCGATTTGGAATAAAACTTTAAAAACCAAGTAATACTAACATCGTGAACAATACTCTAAACTCAGTTTTTAGCTAACTAGTTGAGCAAGATTATTTTTCGAACTCAACATTGCAATATTTGTTACTATTTTGTACGCATAATATTCCAAAATCAACTCTAAAGATTTTGACTAAAATGCTTATTTACGATAACATAAGTATCTATTCTTAATAAAACCCCGTACTTAGTTTTTCTTAGAGAAATGGAAATAATGCTGTCTTATAAACATAACCGCACTACCAGTTAAAATGTAATCACAACTAGTACTAGAACGTCCTTTTCAGCTAATATTTCCCACTTCTTCTTTTTTCAACCATATTAATCATGAACCTTAAAATAATTCCAATCAATTGGAGTCTACACTATCAGAAACCCGCACTTCATTTTTCCCCAAACATGTGTAAATTCAAAAACAAATCTCTGAATTCTTACATCACAAACCCTACTTTCGAGTCATGGCCACCTACCAGCATCACCAATTTGAAAAATCTGGTTTTATAGCATATAAACAATAATAAAAGAAAAATGAACCAACCAAACTGATGATATGAACGAGAAAGTTTCGTGCGATCCAGTCGTGCACTTTATTTATCTAAAGTAAGAGAAAGAACTATCCATAATCAACTTGATTAATACCTTATTCAAAACAACTTTTTGGTACAAGTACAGTCGGGTTTCCTGAACGTCATTGAAGATATAAGCGATAAATTAGAAAGGGACAATGTAACTTTTCTAGTCTAGGTACTCTTAGATTTTTCCAAAGTTTTTTTTTTTATATCATCCTACCTCAGGAAGGGAAAACATGCCGTGTCACCAGATGGCAACCTCTCCTAGGGCTCTATTCTAGAGCCTCTATTGTTCTACATACATATTAACGACATTGCTTCTGACATATCAAGTTCTTCTAAGTTCTTTTGTGCTGGTGATATACAAATTTATTAAAATTCTGTCCGTCTTTTTGTTCTTTTCTGAGGTCCACAGCTCAAATGGCTGAACGGATTTCTTTAAAATTAGTGTCTGCGTGCGATCGGTATGAGGCTTTCGACGCCGACTCCGGAAAAAACACCTCCGTAACATCCCTAATTTTAACAAATATATTGGTTGGTGCAGAATATATACTTAATCCAATAACGACGATAAATCAACAATCAGTTAAGCTGTTCATTAAATTGAGTTAACCCAACGACATGTAATCCAACCATTGCATGAGCCAATCCGATTGCAATTTGGATACGTCAAAGGACATTTATTTATCCAATCAACACCGTGGCAAATCAGCAGCTGCATATAATCCAATGAATTCAGTTACTTTTCACTGCAACCAACAAATGAACCCGAGCGATAAACTGTATAATTGAATCAATTGAATTAAATCACCTCCAAAGGATATGGCTCTACGTACACGGATATCGGATAGGGATTAAAAATAAAATTCAGCTACCTTAAAAACAGGTCGTTATTGACTGTTGAGTGATGACGATTGTCGAGACGACGCGACGTTCCGCGAACAGCTGTTTGTATCGTAATTAAAATCAAAGGTCAAGAGCAAGTAATTTTAAATTCCAACGAATATTGGAAAAAAAAGAAATAGCGCAATCAACAAACAGCGAGTAATGTGGCCATAGCGGGTGCCGTTTTGAATAATTAATCTCACAACGAGCTTTTGCGTAAGTAAGCTGCAAGTGTGTCATTAAACGATTTGAACTGGAGCATAGGAAACACCTTTGCAAATGAAGTTGCAGTAATTACTACCTTGCGAAATTGCTCTGTTCGGTCAAAAGCTGCAATCCTTTCATTCCATGCACTCTCCTTTGGTTCGATACACTCTTTAGCATCATGGCAATAAAGCCTTTGTAACTTAATTATTGTTTGCCCTTTTTAGAAACGAAAAACTAACATAGCTTGAACCTTAGTCAGACTTAAGCTGTCTACCTTCTTAAGAAATCAAAAAGAAATTATTTTGTCTTATAAAAAAATCTCCGGTACGGCACAAGCCATGTGTAAATGTCTGAAATATATTTCGTTGACTTTGGCATTGTGGTGGACTGCTATGGACGAAGTTAAAAATTACTACGATACTACCAAAAACAGGTGGTAGGGCAGCTTGCTTAATAATTATTGCAAGACTTGAAACAGTTGCGCACATGAGTTTTCCGTCACCCAACCACTGATCCAGTCGCAAGAAACTAAAAAAAGTAATTTCCATTGTCAACCAGTGTTTATATGTGTTATAATTGGAAGGTGTGTCCTTGTCCACGTTGTGTTCCACTCTTTCCGACGGAACAATCATACGATTAAAACGCATGAGCGTACCCAGCGTTATCCCTTGGTATGACTTAAATGATTTCTTAAGTTTTTCCGCAGAACGTTGGTCGGGGCGAAACGAAAGTCAAGGAATTTTAAAGGATCGATCAAAATAAAATAACAATTCCCTCCTACTTTCGAGGGTGCTAGTTGCCACCCAATGCTACAAAGTAGCCAACATCAATCCAATATGTTTTTCACTTTCAGCTTACGTCAGTTGAACCTTAACTGCCAAGTAAAATCTCGTGTTTCTCTTTCAAACTTAACGCATCAGAGCAGAGCTCTAAAATGTGATTTTTTGTCAACTTTTTAAAGGGCACTCGATAAGCTAAAAAAAAAATTGCAAAAAACAACAAACAAAACAAATAGCAAAACTTCTTACTACTATACTAACATACCGCTCTTTTATAGATATTCATAACCACTTGGCTTCTTCAGGGAAGGAAAGTCCAAAGAGTTGTATACGTTTGACTTATAAGTATACAAAAAGTTGAATAACCTAGATTTCTACAAATAATTCCATCACGAAGTCTTCGGGTCTTTCCATAAAAAATACGAAAGACAAGGCCAAGGGCACTACCTCACACAACACACAGCGGCGTGCAAGCAATCTCGTTCATGTGGGCACTTAAAGGTCAACCAAAATTCGGGACCCGGACCGAACCTATCTGTCGCAAGCCGCACGTACTCCATTGAGAATTTTAATGAGGCTCGGCCAGCGACAATCACGTCCGTCGTTCGTATAAATGTCTCGGAATGGCGGTAACCAAAACAGACTTCAAACTCACACCTCTTGGAATACATCAATATCCGAACCACAAAACCAAATCAACATGTTCAAATACGTGAGTTAAATTTTACCTATATATCAAAAGGACCTTTTTCTAAATAGGATTCTGTATTTCTTTCTCCTTAGACCGTTGTCCTCTTCGCCGTCATTGCCTGCGCTGCTGCCAAGCCAGGAGTACTCGCTCCACTTGCGTACTCTGCCCCAGTGATTGCCGCTCCAGGAGTTATCACCGCTACCAGCAGTCAGGTGATCGCAAGGAACTACAATGGAATTGCCACCGCTTCAGTTTTATCTGCCGCCCCAATTGCCAAATATGTTGCTGCTCCAGTTGCTGCCCCATTGGCTGCTCCTTTGGCTTACTCCAGTCCACTGGCTTACTCCGCACCATTGGCCGCTGCTCCTCTGGCTTACTCCGCTCCATTGGCCGCTGCTCCTTTGGGATACGCTTCTCCACTGAACTATGCTTCAGCTCCACTTGTGTGGTAAAATGTTGTAGATGATGGAAATAAACGCACTTGATTGAAAAGAATATAACTACCTAGTGTTTTGATGTATCGGAACGCATTCGCATTCAAAAGAAGACCTTTTTCTTCATGATTCCATCTTCATTTTCACTGAAAAACAACAATTTAAGGAGAGAACTTTGGAGATGAAATATTTCTTTTCACAACAAATTATTGTCAAAAATCAAAGAAAATTATTCAAAGCAGGTCTATGCATCGATGACTTTTTGAATGCGTTGAAAAACTTCTTCATCTTTTTTTCGGTCGACTTTTGGACTTTGCAGTTAAACCGAATCTAATCCATTTTGGAAGTTGGAACTCTGCCGTATTGTGTCCTTTCGTAGAACCTACATACATGTTTTCCTTGCGATATGTTAAAACCTCGATTCAAAAGAAGAACTGACTGTCAAAAATTATGAAGTTTATTGAACTTCTCCAAATTCAAAGACATTCTCTGGACATACGTTGTAGAAAAGTGAAGTAGAAATGTGTATAAAACATCAGATGTGGAAAAGGAAAAAACTTCTGCGGGAACAGTTTGAACAAAAATTTAGTGGAATTTTCAACAAAAGCACGTCAGTTTTTTTCTTTCATTTGACAGATTTTAGAAAACTTACATTCATACTTTGAGTTTTTAAAATATCGTTACCATTTTTATGAAGGAAGCATTTTTTAGCTTTGTAAAAACCTGGTTTGTTCGTTAAGTACCAAAATGAAATTTGGACAAATATCGTAAGAAATCCGTAATGTTTCGATAAAATTCCTAAAGATAAATATAGACCACGCTGAAAATAAAATACAAGGTAATATTGACCAAATTCTATTGTAAAAGTGTAAGTGAATTAAGAAACCATCAACCTAATTACTGAACAGAACCTTTCTTATTCAATAAAGAAAGCCCCATATGGAAATATTTAAAAGGTAAGTGAAAGAAGTTAGTACAATAATATAGGTTAATGTTTATGGAAGATAAAACATCTGCACTTCTTACAGCCAAGGAAAAACATTTCCAGCCAAGCCAGCTAAAATTGAATTCAACGGCCGAAATTATGGGTAAATGGAGAGCTTATAAGCGACCTCTTGGATACAAAATGGTAAGAATTTCAAAGAATTTGATAATATAGGATGTTTTAATTCGCAATAGATCCAAATGCTGAACAATACGATCGAATTATGAAAATGCTGACAAAATATTGCTATGTAACCAACAATCTGTTCATAGATTCAACAAAACACAACTTCAGTACTGAGAAATAATTATTTACAATTAAGATTATTTGATGTTGATTTAACAAATAGGTAGGTACAATAACTGAATTGACAAACTACTTCGATATTATTAACAATTTGTTTGTTAATTTGACAAAAAGATAAAGACCAAATTAATAAATTTCTTTGTAAACGCAACAGATTATTTTTATACAAGAAACTGTTTTCGTTAACACAACAAAAGTTTAAGGACAAGATAAAACTTACTAATATTTTGTCAATCTGATAGCAACATTTTGTTGGACTAGGTTTACGTCATAAAAATTGTTGAATGAATCCTCATTTTTATCAAATATACCGGGGTTTTATTTTCAGTGCATATCTTTTTCTGTCTTTGAATTTACGTTAGTGGATCTCATTATCATTAGACTGTAGGTAAACGAACGCCATTAAGACACAGGTACAGAAATGTCAAAAAAAAAAATCAAAATAAAACTGAAGAAGGTGCATTCGTTAGAGGTTATATCATCGTAGGTTGGGTAAGGTAAATTTTGCTTTGTTCGCTTAGTAGGGTTCTCTTTTATTTATTTTGTGTTGGAATTTGAGAACACTTAAAACAACAACAAATTTGATCTGGCACGTTATCAACTAAGTACTTCCAATTGTGAATTAAAAACGAGATTTCAAACCTTAAAAAGAAAAACTAGCTGCAACAGAGCCATATAGGACCCCGCGCCTAGCTTCTCACAACCCCTCGTACCTATGCGATTTTTTTTAGTTTTTTATAGGAATGGAAGGGATCTACAATTTTATGACGAATACGAAGGGCAGTCTTCTTAGGGACTTCCGAACTTTGGCAGTTGAAGCTGCATCTTTCAAAAAATCATTTTCAGTGATGAGGACCATTTCTGAATGAATGGCTACGTCAATAAAAAATCGAAGGCATGATTATCTCACGTAAAGATGATGTGAACTTTCCATCGAGATCATTCGATTTTCGTCCGTTGGACTTTTTCTTGTGGGGGGTTTCTGCAGTCGCAGGTCTATGCGAACAACCCAATAACCACAGCTTCCTTCAAAGCGAACATTACCGATGCCATCGATCACTTTCAGTCTGATTTATGCGCCAGTATCGTCGTTAGTTGGAAATTTCGCATGCGCGCCACCTAGAGGAGCTGCGGCGGACATTTGGACGATATTAAATTCCATACATTATGTCATCAATAGACCTTTCAAACGGGTTAACAAATTCGAAGATATCTCTCACGCACTTTGTTTTATTTAAATTAAAGGATAGAAATCGCTTAATGAAAGCCCCTTTATGTGTCTTGAAATTCTGTCCGCATCGATGTGGACCCAGATGCGCTAAATGGGTCACAAAATTTCATCCTCTTACCACCTAACCACAAATGTCAATCCACGCAATTATATTCAACTGATACTGGGGACTTCTAACAAGAAAAAGTCTTCTATTCCCATCTTGACTATACCAACATATGTGTCAAACAGTTCAGTCGTCCCCTCCCATACATATATACCGAGAATGCACCCTACACATGTACCGCACATAAAACTCCAAGGAGCTCTTCAAAGGATTCACTAAAAATTCTACCGTAATTACGGGGACTTCTAACAAGAAAAAGTCTTCTATTCCCATCTTGACTATACCAACATATGTGTCAAACAGTTCAGTCGTCCCCTCCCATACATATATACCGAGAATGCACCCTACACATGTACCGCACATAAAACTCCAAGGAGCTCTTCAAAGGATTCACTAAAAATTCTACCGTAATTACGTGTACAAGCCCTAACTAGTCACGCAAGCTCGAGCAGGGACTCATTTCGGGAATCCGCCGCATGCACAGATATTCAAAGAATTTCCTGAACAAAGCACAAACATTTTCAGCGCCACCTCCTTCGTTGTTGCGGGGACACACGAAACAATAGATCTATCCATTCAACAAAAACACTATCTCCATCATCTCTTACTCCTTCTTTCAGCGGCAAGCAACAGAAGGCACCTCACACAAAAGGATATTTATTACACATTCGCTTAATGTCTACATTACCTCGGATCAGCCGCATCCCTGCGCGCCCTTTTCAGGAGCGATTCCTTCGAGCCGGGGATAAATTGCAAAACAATAGCACACTCATCATACCAATGGTGGTGGTGGCGTCGTCATCCTCAAAAGGATGCTTTATTCATAAATTAAGAAAATATGGCGTTCGTGTCAAAACAGCCCACACACTCGCACTCACCTGGCACTGGCAGCAATGGTGGGCGGGCGTTATAAAGACGTTGGGATTGAGGCATCTTCTTTCGAAGGATAATGCTGGATTATGTTGCTAGTTGTTGTTGTTGTTGTTGTTGATTATGACAATGATGTTGTTGGCGCCAGATGGTCCTCCAATAAACACACACCTCCAGCGAAGGTGGATCGAAGACTTTTCTAGCGAACACAAAAGCGTCCGCCTGCTCCTACGTGCTTCCTTAGACCCGCAACAGATTTCGATGGAAAATCTAATGAGGACGAATCTGGGAATTTAATTAAGCGAACGTGTGTGCGTTCCTGAATCAAATTAATCCCAGTGCTAAGCGATTGGCAAGGCTGTCTTCATTTCGAGGAATTGTCACCAAGGCACACTATATACGACCGTGGGGTATTCTACGTGATGGATAGAGCAGGTGAACACGTAGGTACTAGTAGTACTATATTTAGACTCTGGCTTTGAGTGTGGGGCGGGGGCCTGGCATGAATGTGTGTGCCTGTTGTTTTTCTGCCGTTCAATTGGGAGCAATGATCGCCATGATGTACATGTGCACGTTGCTATGGGTGCAAGGTGCCAGCATACACGTCAATTAAATTCTTACATGCTCCCACCCAGCCGTGTGCATGTGGAGTCTAGGTACCTAACTATGCAGTTGTCGGTAATGAAGCGACTGTATTTGCCCTAGGATCAATTCAGTAGTAGGATAAAAAGAAAAGGGGCCTAGCCAAAAAACACAGTCAAGTTGCAAGTTCAAACAGATTCATATATTTTCTTCACCGACATTTACCACGCAAGTGGAGCGGAAGCATATCTTAGTGGAGAAGCATATCCCAAAGGAGCAGCGGCCAATGGTGCGGAGTAAGCCAGAGGAGCAGCGGCCAATGGAGCGGAGTAAGCCAGAGGAGAACCGGCCAATGGAGCGGAGTAAGCTAGTGGACTGGAGTAAGCCAAAGGAGCAGCCAATGAGGCGGCAACTGGAGCAGCAACATATTTGGCAATTGGGGCGGCAGCTAAAACTGGAGCGGCGGCAATTCCATTGTAGTTCCTTGCGATCACCTGACTGCTGGTAGCGGTGATAACTCCTGGAGCGGCAATCACTGGGGCGGAGTATGCGAGTGGGGCGAGTACTCCTGGCTTGGCAGCAGCGCAGGCAATGACGGCGAAGAGGACAACGGTCTAAGGAGAAATAAATACAGAATTCTATTTAGAAAAAGGTCCTTTTGATATATATAGATAAAAGTTAACTCACGTATTTGAACATGTTGATTTGGTTTTGTGGTTCGGAGATTGATGTATTCCAAGAGGTGTGGGTTTGAAGTCTGTTTTGGTTATCGCCATTCCGAGACTTTTATACAAGCAGAGTACGTGTTTGCCCAAACCAACGGCGAAGGCTCATTAAAATGCATTGCATACCAATCTTACTTTGAGTATGGAATTTCGGTTGACCTTTAAGTGGTCTAAAATTTAATTTGCTCAAGTCTTTTAGGTTCAGTGGCCTTGCTTTTGTATTTTTGTTATATTTCTTTTGGTGGGAAAAAATGAGTGGGTGTTATCCACCCGAATGCGTATCACATATTTTACATATAGTGATGGGTATATAGTGACGTCAACGATAATGGTACATACGTATACTTTGAAAGTGGCTAAGAGAATCTCAAAAGACAGCCAACGTCGTGTTGGTTTCTTATGTGATGACGATACAACAGCATTATTAGTGACATCATTGTCATATCGTCATTCATACCGACAAGATAGATATCTACTCGCGCTTATTTTGTTATGATACGAGTTTTGGTGCGACACTTTTGAGATAGGGATGGCAATAGCGGGTTTGATACAGGCTCTTGCGATTGGTGTTTCTTATTGTTTTTAAGATATTTGAAGCGTCAAACTCAACTTGTCGTTTGCCTCATAAAAACGTGGCCCAAATAAAGGTAAAAATTACTAATAAAAACTCTTGGTGAAGAATTTTTGGTCACATGAGGAAAGAAAATACAACTGGGTCGAACGAAACTTTCTCGTACGTCAAAAGTTTGTTTAGTTATTATTTTTTTTTTTCATTAGGTAGGAAAACAAAAGCGATATCCGATAAAATAAAACTTAAACGTCAAACATTAAATGTGACAGTATTTTTAATTTTTATTTTATATATTGTTTTTTTTTTTATAATTTTTAGTTCTAAACGTCAAAAATGATTTTTAGCAGGTAATAAGGACTGTCGAAGTTTTAGTGTATAGTTAGTCTGACAGCAGCCTGACAGATTTTGTCTATCTTTTTTTGTTGATCTACACTATACATTGATCACAAGACCAATCTCTCAATTGAAGTTGACGTAGGGGTGGCCATACCAGCATTTTTTAGAATCCATATTGACGAAGCAGATAGACCTTTGGTTTAGGTTGTGGTTCCCCAATCAAGAAAATTCTGCCTCACTATTCAGTTGACATTTCAAAAAGCAAAACAATATTTGCGACTTCTCTAATCGAGACAGCAAAATTCCACTTAATATTTTCAGAGCCCCATCGTTTTATTGTCAGTTTTTTACGTTTTTGTAAACGATAGGAATTCAATACCCTTTTTTAATTATAAATAACATTTATTCTTGCGTAGTTGGGTTTTTTTTTTATCTTTTTTATGAAAACCTCTGTTCTATAAATGTAACACCTCCGAATAGGGAAAGCAAAGAGTCGGTCCGATAGGTGTCGTACGTATAGTGATAGTGATGAAAACTCATTGTGTACCTTAGTTGACTGTGTGTTGGTGTCCGTAAGGGTTCGATTTGGATTCTATTCAAAAAGGCGGGTCGTGGGGTCCAAGTGTTGAAAATAGATTTAATCCGAACCCAAGGGGTCTCAAAGGTAACCCTGGTTGGTGATTGCTAACATTCTTCCTCTCCGATCGCCTTTTTTCTACCTAATTCAAAGGTTTGCATAGTCCCATTCTCCAGGATAGTGAATGTGCACTGCCAGAGACTGACTTCAGCATCAGTAGTTTAACCAATATATGATCTCTGTCTTTTTACGAAATTCGCGGGCGAAGCGCTGTTCTTATTATGTGGACACACGCCACCATTCCCGAGTGCGATTGCCATTTGTATGACGAATGGAATGCTCTGAAGTCCTGAAAAAAGTTCCTATATAAAAAAAAGTTCAAGAAGTTGAGTTCCATGTTCATGTTCAATTTATTTATGTCAACATTTTGGCCCCTTACAAAAGAAGTGGAGCTGAAGCGTAGCTAAGTGGTGAAGCATATCCCAATTGAGCGGAGTAAGCCAAAGGAGAGGCCAATGGTGCAGAGTAAGCCAATGGGGAAGAGTAGGCCAATGGTGAGGCTACGTACCTAGCCGCCAATGGAGCAGCAGTTAGAACTGGAGCGGCAGCAATTCCGTTGTAGTTCCTTGCGATCACCTGACTGCTGGTAGCGGTGACAACTCCTGGAGCCGCAACAACTGGAGCTGAGTATGCGAGTGGAGCGAGTACTCCTGGCTTGGCAGCAGCGCAGGCAATGACGGCAAAGATGACAATTGTCTGCAAAAGAAGAAATCTATATTTAATACAATGTCCTTTACAGAAATACTTTTTTGTACTAACGTATTTGAACATTTTGAAGTTTTGTTTGATTGTTGTTTGATTTTGTTTCCAAGAAGACTTGAGGCGAATTATATTTGCGGTACCCTCTGCCGCCGCCTTATATTGTTGGCCTACAATACGTAACTTTGAAGGCGGCGCGGTATGGATGCGCATTAAATATTCAGCTACTGTTTCCGTTGCATTGAAAGTGAGTGACTGTTGGGTTGGCCTTCAAATACTAGATTTTATCAAATACTTTGTTCGTTATGTTATGGTTGGTGGTCGGCTAAATTGTCATTAGCCGGCACAGCCGCTTCTTTTTGTTTTGAAAGTTGGGTGGGGTTGTGTATCAATTTGGTAAAACTCACTGTGCTGTTATATGGTGAATGCGCTTCAGCTTGTTACTCACCTACACCTTTAGGTAGAAGTGGGACACTCTTTCTCAGTTCAAAAATGTGCTTTTTTGTATTACCTACATACCTTGGACTAGTCTCCATTAAGTTTTCTTTGCAAAGGAAAATACCAAAACAAACAACACTAACCAAGGTCAGAGGTACATCACCTCGGGAGACCAAAAATGTTTGATGGCCTGTCCAATGACAATTTTGTGCTCGCTCTGCAAGAAATTCGCTTAAAGCATTTTAATGAGCCACAACGATGGATATAAAAGTATTACTTTGGCGATAGCAAAAAACAGACATCAAGCTAACACCTCTTGAAATACATATCTCTCCAAACCTCAAAACCATATCAACATGTTCAAATACGTGAGTTCAATAATTGAGGGTTATTTTAAGGGGACACATAATCTAAAAGGATACATTTTTCTTTCTTCTTAGACCGTTGTCATCTTCGCCGTCATTGCCTGCGCTGCTGCCAAGCCAGGAGTACTCGCCCCACTTGCGTACTCCGCCCCAGTGATTGCCGCTCCAGGAGTTGTCACCGCTACCAGCAGTCAGGTGATCGCAAGGAACTACAACGGAATTGCTGCCGCTCCAGTTCTAGCTGCTGCTCCATTGGCGGCTAGGTATGTAGCCTCACCATTGGCCTACTCTTCCCCATTGGCTTACTCTGCACCATTGGCCTCTCCTTTGGCGTACTCCGCTCCATTGGCTGCTGCTCCTTTGGGATATGCTTCTCCACTGAGCTATGCTTCGACCTCACTCCTGTTGTAATAAGTTATAAATGTTCTGGAAAATATATAAATGGATGGTGTTGAAAATGGGATCAATTTTGTTTTGGTTTTAGGATAACGGCAATTCTTTACAGCTTTGCTAGCAGAAAGGTAAGGAACTTTTAACTCCGCTCCCAGCTGTTGGTTGCAGAATCATTCCCGATGGGTTTAACAGACTATGAACAATGGATATTGCAATAGCTTTTCGCCTCGTGGAAACTCGACAAAAGGCCAGGCACATGTATAGAGTGAATGGACATCATCGTCTCAGACCGCTTAGTCTTGAATTCTACCCAGAGTCTCAGGGCAGTAGAGGAAGACCTAACCTAGGGTGGCGCGCACAAGCAAAAGTTGTTAATAAGTTAGAGGCTTGCAAGTTAAGGCTTTGGTTCACCCCAAACCGTAGCGTCGCCTAAGTAGGTCTCAGTAACTCTACAACCCTTGCCTGGAACTCATTCAATTTTCTTCGTAAATGACGCAAGTGATTCTAGTAAAAAAAACACTGGGGTCAAGGTGCAGAGTTACCAACGCACAAGCAAAAGTAGACTTTAATTCAAAAGTGTGTTTCAGAACTAGAACTAGTCAAATGACTTCATAATAGTCGTGTTTTTTATTTTACCCACATGATCTAAATAGATCATTGATTTCCATAGTTTACATCCAGAAATTAGTTCTCCCTATCTCTCGCTACGTAACGCTAAATTCTAAATTCTTAATACTGGTATTGATGCTGCTGGTTGTCAAAGTATAGCATTGCCAGATTTTTTCTGTATATTTTGACCAATTCATTTTTAACTTGGAATTGTTTTATGTGCTTTTTTGAGGATAAAAATCATTATTGTCTTCCAATATTAACTATTTAGTACACATCACTGTTTTATTTTTTAAGCTATGAGAATATTACAAAGAAGTTATTATGAAACTCGTTGTTTTTTTTTTAATTTTTTTTTAACTATTCCTTTAAATTTTATAGTATAACATTTCCTTGAAAATTGTCCTCTCATTAGGAATAATATTGATATAAAATTATAAATAAAATATCGAAAATTAGTTAGTTTTTCAGCAAGTTAATTAACTGTAAGAAAAACCGAATATATTTACCTTTTCTATTTATTGCTATGTCAAAAAGAAATACATGGATTTATCTGAAGAGTCATTTTAATTAAAATGTTTTTATTCATTAAGAATTTCATATACCTACTTACAGAAAATGAAAAAAAAAAAAACAAAAAAAGAACGTGATGGTAACGCTTTTTCAAGTGTCAAATATTAAAAAGCCATACAATAAAAACCCAGATCCGGGTTGTTTTATTTTCCTCTAATGATCTTTATACATAGATCATTGGGCAAAATAAACAACGGCTAACAGAAGCAAAATTCTCAACTGCTTGCTTAGGCTGGTTTTGAGCTCCAATTACATGTGCCTCCTTTTTTATCTCCAGGTTCTACTAGTTGTGGTTTCAAAACGGTGCTTAAGCGCTACTTGTTTTTTTTCCTTTTTTGCAGACTACGTTCTTATTTAAAAAAAAAAAATTGTTGGTTACCAAAAAAATAAGAAAATATGGCCTTTCTAAATAAAACAACACTTTTTAACTGATAAATTTCGAAATAGATTATGTAGGTAGTAATTATTGTAAGATTCTACTGGAATTCCAGCAAATCGGTAACACTGGCATACACCATACAGTGACAGAACACAAAACATAAAAGGTCTGTTCCTTTACTTTTGTAGTAAGAATGGAAAAGACTGTCAAAGTGGCAATGGTGGGGATAAATTCTCTCACAGAGAGAGTCACTAACGAAAAAGTTAGGGAACGCTTTTGTAGTAAACTATTGTCGTTTTCCATTGGTTTCACTCGGGGATTCACTCATACTGAAATCCAATGGAACAAGAAAACTGCTTCTGGTTGAATCCACTTTTGGATTAGTGAACTGCCAAAAAATATTCTACGGCTGACGTCAGCTGACCTGTATAAAATACATAAATTACGCATGAGTGCTTCTTGAGTGGATTCTGACTTCAAATCGAGAAGCGAATTTCTCTTCTTAGAATCACCAGAAGAGTATTTTTTGTGCCAAAGGAACGGTTTCAGAAGTGATTTTTTCGATTCCGGACTCTCCCGGACGCTTCTTTTTGCCCAATGGAAAACGACATATGAATAATGACAGATATGACAGATACTTAATTCAATAAATTTTTATTTCATATTCTCTAATGTCTGTAATGTCTTTTCATTTTCAATACGATGGAATGTTCGAGGTGAACATTCAATATTTATTTTGCCGCCTGTTGATACCATTTTAATGCACAAAAAATCAAAACAAATGCAATCGAATGTCAAATAGGACAAGAAATTTCAAATCAGCTGTGACTGACAGCTTTTCCACTTCGTAAGTACACCAAGAAATTTGTTGAGTAAAAATTCGTAAGATTCTCAGTGGAGGGGCAATATCTTTCTCTCTCGATGACGCTCTCTTTTACGAAGTTTTCGAGTTAGGGAACGGCATTTGAGTAAAATTCGTAAGAATTAGTAAAAACTCGTAAGATTTAAAAGTAAAGGAACAGACCTAAAAGGGGACGTTAAAGTATCTAGTTTAGTAATCTGACACTCTGACAGCCGACTGGCTTGATGTATCTAAGTTTTTGTTGGCCTAGATTGGTCACATGGGAAGCTGTGTTAGTTGACGTTTATGGAGGGGTAGCCGACGAATCTAGTCAAATTTTTGGAAACACGATTCGACCTTATCACCTTCGACTTTATTTCACGGCACCCATTGTTCAAGCACTTTCTCTTCATTTTTCCCACGAAACTTACCTACCTTAGCCATTTTTCCCTTTTTACCGAAATCAAATTCTCTTGATAGGTATACCTACCTATATTTTTTATGTAAAAATCAAAATTTAAAACTAAAATTTCATTAAATTAACATTTAGAAATCTTATTTTTTTTTAAATACGTGCCCAATTACGTGAATGAATTTGTTTTAGGCGATTAAGGTACCTACATTAGATTTTTTTATGGACATTTTGTCTGTCGAGATAAAAAAAATTATACCTACGTTGAATGGTTTTTTGTCTGTTTTCTGTTTCCTAGTTTCCAAGTTTGCCGTTTTTTTTATTCCTTTTTTTCCACAGAAGCCTTTCGGTCAACGAAATTCGCACGACCTAAAACACTGGCTCAAATTATATAGAGCATTTTTCTTCGCCACCACGCTTTTGTTTACCGCTTGGATCTTATTTAGGTACCTAGGTACCTACCTATCTCTATTTTGTATTTGACACCTATTTGGGTTTATAAAGCGGTGTATCCTCGGCTTCAGGGCACCAAATTGTAAGCGCTGTGGTTGTGGGCAAACTCAGCCCGAGACATCGTTCGTTCAGGATATTTTTAAAGTAGCTTAAAGTTATCAACAAGACATAGGTACCTACCTGCCTCGCTGGACATGACGTTCATCAATGTGACTTTGTACCCAGGGTCAGACTCATTATTATCTCTTTTCATTTCCAATATTTACCCGTAATCACTGCACACATGCAAACGCATTTCAGAAAAAAAAAACGTTCGTCAATGTCCTACGTCCCACATGCGATATACCATATACCACATCCCAAGACGACAGCAGCAGATCATGTCTGACATTCCACTTAAGAGAAACTCACACAATCCAAAAAACAACCACTTTATTAAAACAAGTGCACTCATGCGCGCACACTATCTATCCAAAGAATTATCTTTTACAATTATTGCTGTCGAAACACTTATCACTTGCACAAAAAAAAAAGCACTCCTCCGCATCAATACTTGCCGGAACATCGATCCCATACAATCCTGGCAGATGGTCCAAAGGAGTATATGTCGCTAATTATAGACCGCCTAGCACGTACGGCGTCCTCGTTGGACCCAAACACGATTTGGTATTCATATCCACTACCTAAACAAACAACGTTCAATTGCCGAAAGCCACCATAATTTAGCAGCGCATGCTCCACCTGGTGCGGCGTCATAGTGGACACATTTCGCAAGACAAGCTTCGATGAGTTTTTCGATTCCCTGACGCGAATTTGTCCCAATCCACCGAGTGCAAATAGTCCCGGAAGACTGCAAGTAAAAACAAAAATCAGTATCCACATCCACAAGTATTCTTTCTGTACTGTACTCACTTTGTTATGGCCGTATTCATGAGGGCGGGATTGGTGTACTGCATATAGGCAAATCCTCGAGACTGGCCGGCGAAATTCACCTTGAAACGCAGTAAATATAAATCACCCAACTCACATGCAACGTCCACGATTTGTTCTGCTGTGCAGTTTTCGCTGATTCCGCTTAGGAAAATCTGTGAAATTACATATTGAACGGCAATCGCTGTTTGCAAGGACAAAAGACAAACTGACCTCACCAGCGCACTTGAGTAAATCCTGGAGGATAGATTGTGGAAGCGAACGATTATTCCTCAAGAACTTTGTACCGTTCTGCTGGTACGTCTCAAAAAAGCTGCCATGTATTAGTTCGACGAAGCTCATCTTGATTGTCCTTCACAAGGGTATCTGCAAAATATTAAAATACAAATTCGCAAACAACAACTGCGACCTTCACCTCAAAAGTGCAAAAGATTGAATAATAAACGATTAATTTGGTGAGAAATGAATGGGAAAATAATTATGTATGACGTCGACGTGTCGTTAAAAATGTTCCCAAAACCAAATTTCTGGGGCGTCCAATCGTCCATCCATCCGGTTCATCGCGAGTAGCGACGCCGCCGGCGCCGTGTAGAAATTTGGGGTTTGCTTTTGTTTGCATTTTCGTATTTCGTATACACGGATTACGCTACGCCACCTGAGTATCTGATGCTGAACCTAAATCCAATACTGATTGAAATGACCCGGAAGTGCTGCGGCTGGGTGATTTTCGGATTGACCATAATAGTGCTGGGCACAGATGATATACAATTCATGCAAATATCTACATCTTCAAACTACTGTAATCAAGGAGTAGGTAATTAGGTAAACGAAAAATACCTTTTCAAATCAATAGTAGTAGGTATTAGCTGTTTAGAGTGTAGTAGATTGCTGTAACAAGGGAACATTGAGCATTGAGAATGAATCAATGAGCGGTGGGGATGGTGAATGACGATTGACGAATGAGTTCGAATGTTTGCAAGGGGCCAAGGGTGTGAAAAATATTATGAATGTGTGTGCGGTGGCGCCATCAGATCGCGTCCGCCCGTGTGTGCCGTTGACGGGAAAATTGTTTTTATTTTTTAAATGAGACTAAGAAGTAGGTAAGCATTGGGCAACCACCTAGGCCCTTTTTGTAGCACTTTTGATTTTACACTCAAATAGGTATAATTTGTTTAGATTTAGATACAAGTTGAAAGGTATTGTTGTGTTGGCTGCGCTTACAGGTGTTGATAAACTACCTACGTACATAGAACTAAGTAATTTACTAAAATGTTTACCTACCTATTTATAATTATTTAGAAGTCATGTTAGACCTTAGACGTAAGATAAAGGAAGATATGTACAAGGTGGGCCAAAAGAAGTCATCCGATGCTGTTTGGCTCTCATTTTATAAAAACTTCGATTCTGTTTTTTGATTAGGTAGGTAGGTACCTACCTAGGTAGTAGCTATGTTTTTTTCAACCTTTAGAATTTTATTGGTCAAGCCGAGAAGATGATATCGGCCAAATGGGCGACGTCACAATAATTGATTGCCATACGGGCTCGTTTTATGGCATTTTTCGTCACTTCGGAGAGAACATCGGGCGACAGATTCTCGCACTCGTGTCGAATGTTGTCCTTGAGGGCTACTAGAGAGGTGCTAGATCTCGGGCTTGTTCACGTTAACACGCGACTTAAAAAAAAAGGATGGAACGGTTAAATCGGGCAAATCGCCAAAACTAGATATGAGGCGACCCGGGAACGTCGCCTTCAGAATATCGGTTGTGGGTCGCGCAGTGTGTGCCGTAGCTCCGTCCTGTTGGAAACAGATGTCCTTCAGTCCTAATTCGTCCAATTGCGGCAGAAAACATGGCCCTATGCCTATAGCGTCTGGTCGATGTTTCCGGCGACAGCTCGACATCCTCCTTAACAGCGGCGATATTCTCGGCACAACGGGCGCTCCGGGGCCGGCCACTCTTGGCAACGTCTCGTGTGGCCCCATACTCTTCAAGGTTGAGGTTGGTGGCCAAACGGCGCAGTGTTTGCGCAGTCGGTGTCGGACGGCAGTGCAATCGGCAACGGAATTCGCGCTGCGCAAACACATTCCGCGTTCTTGGGAAGTGTATCGCTCCATGGCTTGTTTACTGGTATTCTACATCTGTCTAGTCCATTTGCAAAAATAGGAGCATCTTTCAATAGGGTGATCTCTTTTGGCCCACCTGTAGGGTAAGGCGAGGAGGTTTCGACATGTAGGAGGTTTCATCAAACTCAAATTTTTCACTTCCTTTAAATATGACAGATATGATAATTTCTTATGTCCACAGCCTAAATATACCTTCACTTTTTCCCTTATTGAGTTCAGTTTCTGATCAGCGCGTAACAAGTTCAGTCGTGTTTTGATTTTTTCAGTGAATTCTTAAGCTACAACTTTTTTTGTTTTAAGTTTTTGAAAGTGACAAGACAAAAATTAAACAAACAGATTAATAGTGTTCTTATTAGTTGAGGCCCTTTTACGTAAGTATAAAATAATAAAAAAATTTAAAGCGTAAATATAATGCATGCATTGAAGGAGGTTTCGACAGACCCAAAAAAACCTGCCGGAAACATCCAGGTGCAAAAATAAAATTTGTTTTGATCTTAATTTTGGTAATTTTGATGTGCAGTAATTTATTATAATTTTTCATTAACTGCTATTTTAATGATAAAAAGTTAAATACTGATTTAAAAAAACCTAAAATGAATGAATGAATTTTATTTTAATTAAAAAAAGACTGAAGTCCTTATTTTTTTTTGTTTATTACTATTTTTATTAAATAAAATGCACCAAAAAAGCTTAGGTATCTGTTTTTTTTTTTAACTTTAGTCTTGAAAATTTTTTGATTGACGTAACCTCGTATAGTATGTTGAAACCTCCTTCTTAAAAGAAGGAACCTACTACAAACTAGGAGGTTCTGTCACTTTTTCCTTATTTAGAAATTCATCGAAAACTCTGAGATGGTTAATAATTTAGCGCTTAAAGTTTTTTTTTTAATAGACTAAAGACTAAACCTTAATAAACTAAAATTTACATATATAGAGTTTTGTATGTAAACGGATGTACCTAATTTTTGACAATATCTGTTAACGTGTCAGAACCTCCTCGCCCTACCCTACCTTTAGCATGAACTAATTATTATGACCTTTAGTCGCATATAGTCATTAGCTGAGCAGTGTATTCATATATAAGTGTGTGATTTAGGATAAAAGTCCAGGTGTTTAGATCATTGGTTCTCAAAAATAACGAAATTTGTATACCACGTTCTGCGGATAAGAGTGCTGCGCTGTTCATATATCCATATATAGTCGAGACTCGATTAACCGGGATTCTTTTAACCGGGACAGTCTATTAACTGGGATTTTTTGTGTAAATTTATTTGCAGTTAATTTTCCAATAGTAACTCTACTAACCGGCATATTCTCTATGATCCGTAATAGAAATTAAAACATTTTTATGTTGTACATACTATCTTTGAACTCCAAAGCAATCTTGAATTTTTTTTATACACATTTATGCGGTATTACCTCTGCTATCCGTGACCTCTGCCGATAGCTACACGCAAAAATTATACTAAACTTAACTAAAACTAAATTTAGAGAAAAATCCACTAACCGGAGTTTTTGATATTCCGGTTAGTCTGCAAATGTGTTTTTTGGTCTTCTTTTGTTTCAATATATATTAGGAAATATTTAAAAAAAAAAATTTAGGTACCTACTACCTACTTGTCTATTTTGACTTTTCAGAATTTAAGCTCCAGTTGAAAAATGCGGACTCTTATCGTAAAATCAGATTGGAAACATAGGTAAGTCCGGGACATATCGGGCAAACTCGGACGTCTGGTAACCCTAGTATACCTACATGTCTTTGTCTATATTTCGTTGGTGCAGTGACGCTCGATTTGCTTGCTCGTAAGACCGTCAAATACCACTAGTACCGCGGTTTCCATAAGGTAGGTATGTGTTTGTAAACAGGCCTTAATAATTCAGTGATAAGGAAGGACTTTGGAAAAATCGTTTTTCATATCGCTTCCGTGTAATAAGTGTGAACTTTCTGACATTTGAGTGGCATTGCCATACCTGTGGTTAGATGTCTACTGTTTTACAAATGCGGGCAAACAGGTCAGAACCAACTTACATCGAAATTTGGCAAAACGACTAATAATACAAAGCTGTAACGTATCAGGTGACCAATTAAGTAGATAAGTAGCTACAGGCATATTTACCAACCACCTTCGTTGAACAAATTTTCTCTCATATTTTTGGCCAAGCTCTCCATGCATTCGTTCGCTTGCAGCAGCATCCTCCTCAAATTCGCAATGAAGCACGTCCCAACCCACCTAAAACTAGATTCATCTCTATGCCATCTCCAAATCCAATCTTCTCTTCTCTTTGAATCTGAACATTACCCCAGACGGAGACGCTGGAGCACATCCCTCAGATGATATGTGACTTCTTAAGAAAATTCACATTTAATAGGTTTCTACCCCCACCGCCCACCCACCCCTACATAAGTGTGCACATCTCTCAACTACTTCGCTTAAAATTTAATTTAAAACCAAAAAAAGAAAAAAAAAAAAAGAATCCATTCCACACTGTACGTACCTATATGTAGGTATATATCCATGAAAGCGAAATGAGGACACGTATCTCCTCCAATTGCAGTTCACAAACGTGTCCAACAAAACCATATCGCAAGCACTCGCGCACCAGCTCACAGATACCGATTTCCAAATGCATTTTAAATTGCAGCCATCAGCGACACGGTGCTATACTAGATATGCGTATGTGCCAAATTCACATTCAGCGAGCGTTATATTTATTTCTTTTCCTATACACTGCGCCACCAAAATAAATGGGTCACCTGGGTATAGGTTTCTGTGTGCATGACAGTTATAAGTGAATTGATTTTTATTTACCCTGCTGTTGACAACAATAAACGCCAACAATGGAGTACACACTTTAATCACATATGCTCCTTGGCAGTACCTGAGGCAATCCGTATACTCGTTCGTATTTGTTCGGTTAGGCGGTAATTCCCTGCATTTTATTCGAATTCAAAGAACGCCTTCAGATTGCGCATACCATACGGCATACTGCAAGAAATGGACAAATGGGCTTAATGCGCGTACTCGTTGGGGGTATTTTCAATGTCAATTTTCTTAACGCGTCGTTTGTTTACATTGTGCACGGCGCATACAAATGAGTTGGAAGTTGGATTCACACCGTAGGTACCTACAGTATTTTTATGGCGACAAATATTGGGTCGTCTTGCTTGCTAAATGGTTTATGCCAGCATATGCGTATGTAAGACAAGGACGTCTTTGATCGTCTGGTGGCTGCGTGGGTGCATTGAGTTTTGAGTGTTTAATAGATGTGAATCTAGATCATGTCAGTAAAAACGACCTCCACAGCGAAATGCGCTACCGACTTCGTGACTCCAGTAGTTGTTATAGAACTCTGACAGCTGAGTGTGATCTAATCATATTTTGAAAATATACAACTGTCATTAGGTTTGTTCCCTAACGATAGGCCTGTTTTTTTGAGCTTCTTTCTTAGCAGAGCAAAACAAAGTAGGACCTTCAGCACGCAATTACAACAACTAGGTACCTACGTTCTGCTTGACATTTCCGATGTAGCAGCTTATGTTTGAACATTACTAGTGATGTAGGTCGAAATTCCAGGTAAACTACAATCTAAAAGTTGAGACACACAACATCTTATAGCATTTTATACGATTCAAACACAAAATGTGACTGGAACTATGTTCTTGCGCATTCGTCTGCTTTACTATGCTAGAAGTTAAAAAAAACACCAAACGCCTGATAATGCATAACCTTACATTGGCCAAATTTCATCAAACTTAATTCCCTTCCATAGTGCGTATAGGGGCACAAAGTTTGACCAGTGTGTTTAAGTGCCCTTTCGTTGGGGAACAGGCCAATTGTGATCTGTTTTAAAGGGTCCCCCAATAGGGACTTCTGAACTTTGATAGTTGATAGCGGCCATATTGTTGAAGCTACATTTGTCAAATTGGCTGTCATTTATTCAGTCTGTTTTGCCAAATTACCATGGATGGACATAGCGTTTAAAAACATGTGCAATAGATAAAAATAATTTAATCAAAATCAGTTGGAAACTGGCCCAAAGTTTTCATCGAAAAATCATCTTCGGTGATAAGGCACATTTCTAGATGAATGGCTACGTCAACAAACAAAACTGTAGAATTGAGAATTTGGGACGGTTACCGATCCACATGAAATCCAAGAGCGTCCAATGCATCCAGAGAAAAAATCACAGTTTTGTGTGGATTTTGGGCTGGCCCATCGGCCCATATTTCTTTGAGAAGAATTTTAGCCAGGCCATAACCTATCACCATCCATCTATCTATATAGTTCGATGATTACTAACTTCTTTTATTTCTTGTGATTTGTTATAATCATCGTCCTACCCTAACCGACTCCACATCGAATTAAAATCGTAAAAATCGTAAGTGCTGTTTGCGGAACAACCCGAGTGTTAGGGCAGTCGTTTTCAGCGTCCTTCCGCGTGAACGAAGAAAAGGGGTTAAGTAATTGATTGAGCAGTCTTCTTACGATAAGGAAGTAATTGTGGAGCAGCATTGAAACGAAATCAAGCAGTACCTACTGCCTTATGATAACCGAGCTTATCTGGACCGCAATTGATCGTGTGGTGATGTCAAAAGATATGATAGATATACATCGAAATATGGAAGAACAGTTTCCAAACTGCTTTTGCACATGAATACATGATTTTTGTTTTAAGGCAATTATTATTCAAAAAGTCGAAAAACCTCTTTTAAATTTGGCAATATCGGAACGAATACTATCCACAGGCGATTCGCCTTTCGTTCGCTTTGAGTTCACCGACGAGTTCATCTAATAATCACAGGCGATATTCAATTGATACGAAATGGTTGAACCTAAAATGGTCGGTTGCGATTCGCCAAAACAAGCTTAACTAAAACCAAATTCTTACATAAATGCCATAAATTTCTATAGCTATAACCTTAAGGTGCAATTCAGTATATTCAAGCTCTGTACCAGTTGAAGCTTTTGGGTAAATTGACGCAAGACCAACAGTAGATATTGTACTTTATTAGTTGGTAAGCCGATGATGATGTAGATATCTACACATACCTAGACCAAATAACTTTTTATAGACAGCCGTAGAAGAGCGCAGTTCCCTTCACCACTTTCTCATTCCTGCGTTGAGCTCGCCGAATGGAGCACTGTCCACAAAACTATGTCAGGCTCAGGACCTACCAATATTTTCAAAGTATTTTCATAGAATTCAAATAAATTTAGTCATCGTTTGAAAGTATTCTTCTATATTTTCGTCATCTTCATTAGATTTTCAATTTTTACCAAAGTGCAGGCGAAGCGTAGCTTAGGGGTGAAGCATAGCCCAAAGGAGCTGCAGCTAATGGAGCCGAGTAAGACAAAGGAGCGGCCAATGGAGAAGAGTAGGCCAAAGGAGCGGCCAATTGTGCAGAGTAGGCCAAAGGAGCAGCCAATGGAGCAGAGTAGGCCAATGGTGAGGCCACGTATCTAGCCGCCAAAGGAGCAGCAACTGGAGCAGCAGCTAGAATTGGTGCGGAAGCAATTCCATTGTAGTTCCTTGCGATCACCTGATTGCTGGTGGCGGTGACAACTCCTGGAGCCGCAACAACTGGAGCTGAGTATGCGAGTGGGGCAAGTACTCCGGGCTTGGCAGCGGCACAGGCAATTAATGCGAAGATGGCAACGGTCTGTAAAATGGAAAATAATTAAGTCCTAAAAATATCCTTTAGCTATGTACCTCTTCACTTTAACTTACGTATTTGAACATGTTGATTTTGGTTAACGTTTGGTATCGGATGGATAATAGTCCAAAAGAGTTGGTGGAAGTCTGATTTAGATAGCGTCACTTCGTGTCTTTTATACCGGCGTGGTACGTGCTACCCGCCGCGCTTTTTGGCTCATTCAAATTCAGAAAATGATTTTATTACGTCAGCTGTGATGAGCTGCCGAATTTCGGCTGACCTGTGTGTTTTGATTTTTGAAGACGGTAATATGCCCTTGGACTTGAATAGAGTTTGTTGGGAAAGATAGTGGCAGACAATTTGTACTTGATCAAAAACTACTTAGTCCTACAGATACAGAACTATTTGATACATTATTATGTGATGTACGATTCGCTTATAAATGATAGAATAGCGCAGCCAAAGTTGTGTAAATATAAATCAAATCAATAGCGGATACTTTATTATAAATAAAAATAAATAAATAATAAATATTATATAATATACATTTTTTTATGGAATTTTTACAAGTTTTTCATAGGCTTCTTTTTTCAGAAGTGCCGAACTTTAAAATCAAATAGACAACAAGCGCTCAGAACAAAAGTTAGCTTAAATAAAGAAAATCAGCGCCAGAGAAAGCCGTCTCCATGACTAAAGTTAAACTCCAAATATTGTAATCCAATAAGGTACGTTCATCGTATTTGAAGTGTGTTTTTCAAAAACCTACATTTCTTATTTTAAGACGTTTCATAAATGTGTAATTTAAATTAAGCGCAGAATCATATTGTTTTAATAAATCTAAGGCTAATTGAAATTGAAAACATGGTAAACCTATACCTAAGCTGTTATCTTAAACATGTCAAAAAGAAAAATAGTACTACTACTTAAAATAAAGAATAATTGCTCTTAAAGTAACATTACCAACGCAAATTTTAATAACAACATAATATAAAAGTTGCACATAAAAGTTGCTTTCAGAATGCTTTAAAAAGGTCATTATCTCAATTTAAGACGTCATGGTTTTATTTGTCGGAAATTCCAATCCACGCCATAATTTTATGCAAATATAAAAGATATACAAACATTAATTGCAGCCTCATCAGTACAATAGGTCGCTTTAAAATAAAACCACTGTTTCGAGAAAATGCTATCTAATAAATTGAAGACATAACTTTGGTTTGTAACTTAACATACAAAATTATATTCCTAATTGCTAAAGATTTGAATTTTAAAAAGGCTTTTATCTAAAAATTTATTTTATTATTTATCTATTTATTTAAATAAATATTCCTTCGAGGTGAAACTCGATAACCGCTGGGCCGATTTTCATGATTATTTTTTATTTTGTTGGTATTCCTGTATTTCAGCTTTGGACAGAAAGTTCAGGAAAATCGATTTATTCGGGCAAAACGGAGTTATCCCGGGGCCTGGTAGTTATAAATAAAATATTTTTTAATTAGTTTTGAGTATTTTAAAATGTGTCAAGTGAAATAAAGCTATAAGTCCAAATGTTTCCTTCTGATTTTAAAATACAGATCTAACTCGAAATACTAGATTGATAAATAAAAATAATCTGAAATAGGTACCTATATACATTTAGGATCCATGTTTCCTCCTTTTTACAACTTGGTTCTGTTTGTTGACTATCTCAGTCAACAACAAGAACTTGCCCTAATAGATCAAAACCTCCTGATACGCTAGTCATTGTAATCAGAAATCTTGTAAGGTGTAATAGCCTACAAACAGTGCATTTGGCGCTTAAAACTTTTGAAAATGCTTTTTACTGCGAGAGCTTAAATCTCGCATTGTTTTTTGTTGATATGATCTGCCATCTGAAAGGAATATAATTTTATGGATTTAATGGATTTTGTAAGGTTTATTTTATCTAATCGCTTCTGAGTTTTTTTTATCTTGCAACCAGAAAGTTTCGTGCGACCCAGTCTTGTTTTATTTTGTTTTACAATTGATTTTACGTCTTAAAAAAATTACCCACACATCGCCTTATAAGAAAAGTCCTCCGAACTTGATTAAGCTCATTGTTCCTTCCTTTGACACGAGATGGGGTTGAAATTTCAGGTTGCCCGTCGTCCGTTGGAAAAGGAACGCGTGCCGTTTTGTCTCAGGTTCGATGCAACTCAAGAAAAAATTTAAATGACTATGCTCGGAATTTCGTTTGTCCTTAACGTGGGAATAACACAAATCATTCAAATTCAAAGGGTCGATACTCGGCCTTATATACGACACTGGCACGCTCTCATTTTAGGTCATCGCAGAAAACTGTTAATCCTTGTCTTGTCAGTTGTCACCACAGAATGCTTGTAAGAAATGATACAAAATACTGACTTTCATTTGGCAAAAAGTTCAAATTAATTTATCATGCAACATGCACCGAAAAGAGTGGTTTCCGAAGTAACATAGTCTAACCACAAAAGGACCTTACAAAGCACCCAAAGCAATTTCAACAAAACGAATTATAAACTTGCTTCGAACTTTTGAAGGTACCTCGGGCTATGCTTCAATTTGATTAATTGTTTACTGTCTCAGAACTGACCTACATTCGTAATTAGCATATATGCACACAGGCACTGGCACAGATAGTTAGATAGGCACAGCATACATCAGCAAAAATACACACCTGCAATGAAGAAAACTTCCATAGCGCTATGGCAACTGCGAATCGAATTGCAAAGGTATATTGCGAAGAGCTCGTTCGTGCGCTTTAATAGTTCGACAACGGAAACTAGGTTGCAGAAGTTCCTTTTACTTTCGCTTTGCTATTTTTATTTGTTCTTCCTTTGAACAAGGAAGCGACGACGACGACGACGACCTTCGTGTAAGCAAGCAAACATATGCAAGAGGTGGGCTGGGTATACTATATTTATAGCAGAAGCTACCTGAGCTTTATTAGCTATATTCCGACGAGCGATGTACTCCAGGACAGAACGAAAATCGAATTAGTTCTTACGTGACATCTGTTCCGCGAAGAGTTAGGCAGTGGCGTGGAAGATTAAGAGCAGCGAAATGCTTCAAAAATCAAACGGCGATGAGGGTACGGCAACCACAAACCCGGCACATCAGCCAAGCGCTGACCACAAGGACACTGCGTACTGTAGCCGCAAAACCTGGATATCTGTGGATCGCATGAACAGCCTTCGCAAGCTGACCCAAGAAGCTGTGCACGCCAATAAGACGTTCACCATTCGCGGATGCTTCAACTCGGTGCGCAATGCACTGACCTCGCGAGGTTGGGTCGAAAAGCTGGATGTCCATAGGAAGCACATCCCGTCGGGCACGTGCCAAGTGACATACGAGGATCTGGCGCAAAGTCTGCCCAAGCGAAAGTTTAGCGAATCGCGACGACAATACCTCCTCAAGTGCGAACGCAGCATCATGTCAAGGTTCCTAGAGCATGTGCCCATAGACTTCCTGTGGACAGCGAGGAAGGAGAAATGCGACTACATAGACCTGGCCAAGAACACCGTAATGACCATCAACAAGATAGGGGGAGTGCCCTTCACGTCCAAGGAGGGACTGTGCAACCATTTGAAGGATTTCCACTGGTTCTACGAGGAGGGCATCGCTGAGCTGTTCTTTCCACGGTGCTACAACGCCTGGAGCCCGGAGGAGCTGTCCGAGTTCGTTGACAACTTCAAATTGACCGCATGCATTTCATTCATAAAATGGCTGGTGGATAAGTTCGCCGCCGATGGGTTCGATGCGGTTTTCTCACCCACCGGAAAGATTCCCTTCAACGCGATTGACTTCGCCTTCAAGCGATGCAACGAGTTTGTGGAATCGTGTAACCACAACGACATTGACGGCGATGAGCAGCCCCATGTGTGGGAGCACGACTGGGACGCCTTCCTGACGCAACAGCACATGCTGGCCAATCAAAACGGACGCATCCTGTCGGATCCCCAGAGGCTGGTTGAAAACCTCATCAAGACTGCCGGCCTCATCCTGGAGAATGTGAAAAGCAATTGGCCGCAGTACTGCCTCGATGGATACCAAAACATTTGGATTATAAAACCAGCGAACAAGTGCCGTGGCAGGGGCATTCAGTTGATGGATAATTTGAAGAAGATTCTGGGCGTCATAAATCCGTCGGTGGCGTCCAAGAGCAGATTTGTCATACAGAAATATATCGGTGAGTTAATGGCTGAGTGCGTGTTCGCGGCAGTAATGTCCTCTCTCCTCTTTATTGAGGACAATCGTGTATGTGAATTTTGTAAGAGGGGGATAAAAAATGTGCGATACTTAGTCGCACGGGGTAGAGGATATAGAGGAGGTAATAAATGTCAGCGTTTTTGTGACACTTTTATCCTTGAATGGGTTGTGTGTGCCTATAATTAAACGTTCACGCATTTCTTTTGTCCTTGAAGCATGCTGTGGTGTGTATGGTGAACGAATTTGTTGATGTAGGCGCAGTTAGCGCATGTTGTCTTTGCAGACTAGTTGAATATTGACTTTGGTCTGAGCTCTGAGGAATATTTTATGTAGGTCAGTGTGTGTTGGAGTTGCGGTGAATACTTTTTTATTTTTGGAAGCCAAGGTTAGTCTGTTTTTAGCGCAGGGAAACCGATATAGCGGGCGCACTCTTTCGAATCTCAAATTTTATTTTAATGAATGTTGTGACGTACAAGTGAGACAGACGTTCGCGAAAGGTAGCGCAGTGGGGAAAAATACTTAAAAGGTAATTTGTGGTGTTCCGGAAGCAGTTTCTTTGGTAGAAAAACTATGAGAATGGCCAAAACTGTTTTCGGCTGTCAAACAGTGTTATAAGGCCGTGGAATTTTTCCTTTTTGTGGGAATTTCAATTTCCGAAATGACCTCCTTGGGAAAAAGCAGCAAAATTATGGGAATTTTTCAGGAATATTACAAGAAACATTCAAACAATAAAGTTTTGGAGAAATTTCATCAAAACATCTATTCTTCCCATAATTATCCACAAACGAAAAGAGTTCATGTAAATTGCATTTTGCAGAATTTTCTAGTACCTACCAAAAAATAATCATAATAATATTAACAAACTGCGATTTTTATACTAAAGGTTAATTTAATTTGATTTTTCTTTTAAAGAATATAAATTTTATATTTAAAAGTTAGATTTTTTCATAACAAAATCTGTGATCGAAGTGATTTGAGTTCCTGAAATTGGAAAAATAGTGCAGTGCAATAATACCGACTTTTGGGATCCGTCATTATTTGACAAAGTTAAATAACACCGAACCTTGTTTGTCAAATTAAGCCGAAGACGAATTTTAACTAGATAACTTTTTCGAGGAAATTTCCAACTATTATTTCCTCAAATTTTAAATGTTAAAGTAAATAAATAGAACGGGATTTTTAAAAAAATAATAGTTCAAAAATAAGTGCGAATAATTGGTTAAAAGATATTCATTTCAGATGGCAGTAAATATCAAATAATAAAGTTTTCAAAAGTTCTGGTTTTTTGAGTACAAGGATAAGCAAAGTATAGGAGTTTCTGATAATGTTAGGGCACGTTCTTGATTTTGACTGGGATAGATTGCTGATGCTGGTAGCTGTCTATTACTCGAAGTTGGGTTTGTGATATACCGATATCTTGAAAAAGATTTGTAATGTAAGAATTCAGAGATTTGTGTTTGAATTTGCACGTTGATGGACGTGTTTGGGGGTTGCAAATGAAGTGCAGGTTTCTGATAGTGTAAACTCCAATTGGTTGCAATTGTTTCAAAGTTCATGTGAAATATTATTGAAAATAAAAACAAAAGTGGGTAATATTTGCTAAACAGGAGTATATTTTGTAGTTGAATTTGCATTTTTACTGATAGTGTGGTAATTCCTATAACACGACTTTCTCTAAGAAAAACGAAGTACGGCGTCTTATTAAGAATATTTATGTTATCCTAAATAAACATTTTAGTCAAAATCGTTGGAGCACTTTTTGGAAAAAGAATGTTTAGAAAAAAGTAACAAATGTTTAGTTCGAAAAATATTCTTGCTCAACTATTTAACTTAAAATAGAATGTAGGATATTATTCAAAATGTAATAGCATAAGGTACTCGATTTTTAAAGTTTTATCCAAATCGAAAATGGGGTTTTTGAGTGATTCGGTGATTCGAATCGAAAATGAAGGACGCAATAATGTTGAAAACGTCAATTTTACTCCAAGTATGCATTTTGATCAAAATTGTTTTAGCCGTTTTCATGTAGGGAAACCAAAAAAATCAAATTCTCTAAATATGCCTTTTTTCGAAAATCCATTATAGACAATTTAGAGAAAAACTGAGTTTGCTATCATCTTAGGGATTACCTTAAAAATGAGTTTTTGTTACATCCCTATTCACCTTTTTCGAGATAAGGCCAATTTTCAAAAGTACCGTTATTCAAATTTTAAGCGAAAAACTGGGTATTCAGACATGTTAACCTCACCTACTTAAGCCCAAATATCAATTTTGGTTGAAACATTAGAGCCGTTTTCGAAAAAATCAAACTTGTTTAAAACCGTTGTATGGGAAGTAGGTACAGCTAATAATAGGGTTTAGGTACGTGCAAAAAAAATGGCCCGAACTGTAAGCCACAAACTTCAAATCCAAAGTTTGAAAGAAATTCGTCCAGCCGTTTGCGCTGTGGACCTCAGGCGGACGGACAGAATTTCCAGACCCACTTTTTTGAGCTCCTCTGTCATCGTTATGTCAGATTTGATTAAAATCTCGAGTTCGAATTTTTGTACGAATACAATAGGTACTTTTCTCTTACTACGTAGTTAATAAGTGAAATTCGTTCTTTGAAATGTAAAAACGGATGACTTCCCAAATCCCGGTCCGTTTGCAAACACTTCAAAGATCAATACCTCAGCCAAAAAAATTATCATTCATATTCGACATACAACTTAATATATCCTGCATTCAGGCTTCCATTAAACTTACTCTAGGATACATATTTTCATCCCTATGTAGTTTTATACCAACAAGCATTGTGCGGTGGGAAGATAAACTACTTTGCTGACCTTTCCTTAAAAAAAAATTTGAAATTTCCCATTGCAGAGAGGCCCCTTATCATCCACAATACCAAGTTCGACATACGCCAATGGTTCCTCATCACTAATGTCCAGCCCCTAGTCCTGTGGATGTACAAAGAGAGCTATGTGCGCTTTAGCTCCCAGGAGTACAGCCTCAGCAATCACCACGAATCCGTACACCTGACTAACCATGCGATACAAAAGAAATACACTAACGGCAAGCGTGACAAACGTCTGCCATCAGAAAACATGTGGGACTGCTACTCCTTCCAGGCGTACCTTCGCCAAATCGGCAAACACGAAATGTGGGCCGACAGAATATACCCGGGCATGCGGAAGGCCATCATTGGTACAGCACTAGCTTCGCAGGATACAATGGAGCGACGGCAGAACACCTTCGAGGTCTTCGGAGCTGATTTTATGATCTGTGAGAACTTCTACCCGTGGCTAATAGAAATCAATTCAAGTCCAGACTTTGGGGCAACGACCAGCGTCACAGCCAGGATGTGTCCCCAATGCCTTGAGGATGTAGTCAGAGGTAAGCACTTGCAAATAGTTCTTGTGGCACTCTATTTCACATCTCCTTTCGCAGTTGTTGTGGATCGCAAGCACAGCCCAAAAGCTGATACGGGAAATTTCGAACTCATTTACCGCCAATCTATTCCGCCGTCGCCCGCCTACATGGGACTGAACCTCTTTATAAAGGGAAAGCAACTACTGCCCAAAACTGCCTATCAACAGCAAAGAATCCGACGAGAGCGTGCGGCCAGCACGGCTCAGTTCCGACGCATTCTACAGTCCACCCCGAATGTGAATTCGTTGAACGTCTCGGTGACTAACCTCAAGGAAATGCCAACATTCAACGCCACTGAGAACCTTGAGAAGGTCCTGCAGACTCGTTCGGCGAAGAAAATCGATGGAATCCTCGCCATCAGTCCGAGGGACAAGACCTCTGTGCTAAAGGATCATCTGCTCCTGAATCCAAAGAGCGCCAGTCCGAAGAAGTACCAAGGACAACTGAACATCGAGTCCTATCGGAATTCTCTCAAGTCGGGTCCCACCAACTCCTCAAGCCAATGCCCTCTAACACCGCAAAAGCGTGCGGTAATTATGAAACTCACCAGGCGGAGGGAAACGGATCTTCTTAAAAGCTCTGCGCCTGAGGCTGAGCCTTTTAACCCAACAAGTTGTTACAACCTTATAACTTCACCGACAATAGGTGCCGCCACAAAGAGGGATGATATAGCCGGGCTGTTTTGTAGGTCCGGTACGCAAAGTAAGCCGCGTAAGAACTCGGCCAAGTCTTCCAAAAAGTACCGATATCTCAGCACACAGAGCTTGGTGACTAAGCGACAGCAAATGGAGTACATTGCCGCCATGAAAGTGGCAGATCGTAATGCCAAAAAACGCAAGGGATCGCTAGAAGTTGCCGCGTCTGAAGTGAGCTCCTTTCACGCCGTCGTCGGTAAGGGTCTTTTAGCATGGAAGGGGAAAAATCGAAGCGCGCCCCAATTAAAGAGTCTACGCACCGAAAAGACTTGTAAACGATTTTCGGTGCATGTCTGTCCGCCGAATGCGTGATGGCTGTCGTTTATATCGTTGTTAGCTACTCTGTAGCGCTTTGTTACGTTTGTGAATTATTTACCTGATTGTCAGTAATAAAGTGGTGTTCTGTTTATTTGAAGCGAATGTTGCTCGGACTATAGTGTCACCTATGTTATTAAGTTGCTATGCAGAGTTTCATCACCACTCTAGGAAACAGGTTGAGAGTTTACCCCTGCAAAAGCTGCTTGCCATAGAGAGGCAGTTAAATATATTAATAGGAGGAAGCCTCGAACTCGCAAGGAGTCCAGAAAAAGGTTCAAACTTAGCTTGGCAGATGGAAAACTGGGTAAAAGTTGCACGCAGAGTTTTTCACGGTAGATATTTAAAAGTTTTGGGAAAATTCCAACTGTATTCAATATAGAGGCAGACTGACAGTTGTAAGGAACAGGACTGGAACAGTGGCCCAAAAAACTGTTTAAAGTACGATCTTATAGCGATTACCAGAAACCTAACGCCAAAGTGTCAGAAATCGCTGAGTGAAGCCGTGCTATAGTCTCCAAAAGCGCTATTACCAGAATCTTATAAGACAAGATAAGAGAAGTGACGCTCCAAAACAAGATCTTGATCACGGCAATGGATCGAAAAGGCACTTATGCTGCGATTTCTTGGTATCCATCACAGCCTTAGATCATTTTCAACCTCTTACATCAAGATCATTTAAACTTGTAGCTTAAGACGATCAGAGACCGTGCAATACTTATAAGCTTGCTAATAGCAGGCTATGGTAAGTTTGACCGAGTCCGAAGCTCAAATTTGTTGCAGGGAAGGTTATCCCAAGCAAACCAACAGCTTGGAGCTAAATCCTTGTCGTATTTTTATCAATTGCTGAAACACTTAAGGCCGGAAAGCCGTTAAGTTTAAGGAAAAGATGCTTAGGCAAACTCTTGCTGCTTTGGCGATGACTAAAGAAATGATAAGCTTTGAAACTGATAGCTATATCCGAAGAGTAAACCCTAAAAATGTCTCACTTATGGCGAATAACTTAAGTGTATTACAGGCAAAGTTTCACGCTATTTTAAAAGCACCAATTATATTCACAACACGGGTCTTAAAGTCGTTTGCCTCTCTAACGGGTAGATATCAATGGAGTCGGTGATAAATCATCAGCTTATAATATAGAGAGAGATTGACATCACTTTTTGGTGAGATAAGCCATCGATTTTCTAGTGGATCTATTGCGACGAAAACCGTTCTGTCAGTCATTAGGGAGTTGTCGAGCCAGCAGATCCACTGGTGATTTGACGGCTTATGGCAACGAACAATTCATCAAACTCCATCATTCTGGCCGTAGAAAGATTTTTGCGGTATTTTAAATGCATTGACAGAGTTTGGCATCAATGTGGTTTATCGAAAATGCATTTCTCATTAAAGGGATACAAATCTACACTTCTGGCTGTTCAATTCAATCAGTTTTGAATGGTTTCAAGTCTTCAATCCACAATATAAAGGTTTAGGTTTCCAAAGGCTCTGTTCCATCACTGTTTCTCTTATTTACCAAAGATCTTCTGCCTACGACCTCTTATCTTGATTATTGATTTCTCAGCTGATGGCAGACCCCAATTTTCTCATTCTCACTCTAGGATAAAGATTAGACACTCTCACAATCTAAGTCAACTTGTCAGAAGAAACACAACACAAACTTCATTTATGTTGAAACAGGCTTGCCCTATAATATTGCGGAAATTTTAAAAGAAAGTGCAAAGTATGCTTCGATCTAGAAATAGGTAACTTACAAAGAAAAGTTATTGTTATAGCTTTCAGACGTAACCAATCTCCAATCAAAGGCTGGTACCTAGTTAGAGTTAGATGACATGAAACAGATTTCTCTTGAGATAAATGAAAGCAACACTTGTGAGTGAAGGAGGAATACTAATTTTACGATTGCATTTCTGTTGTTGAAAACGAATGGTTGTTAAAGTATGTACTACATCAAAAAAAAAGTTTAAAAAAAAGTTGAAAAAGTCGGATGTTGGTACTCTTCGATCACATAGTACACTCGTCTCAATTTTAAATTTTTCAAAAAGTCGAAGCTCAAACATATTCCAGCTTTCACTTTTTGCAAAGCTCTAGAAACGAATACACTCAAAGAATTCCATACTGAATTTCCGCTAGATCAAGTTTTCATCGCATAATTCTTGTCAGTTTCGCAAGGAAAAGCTCTTTTTTCACCTCACTTGGCTATTTTTTTTTATTTTTGCTTCGGCAAATTTTAAATGTAAACAAAAAAGCTCTTAGCTTTCATAGTTCAGACATTTCTTATGGGAGCGGGTCGAAATTCTGCTTTCAAAATTCTGCTTTGCAAAATTCTTACTTTTAACACAAAAATTCAGTTTTTCTTCCGTTCTGTCTTACAAAATTCTGCTTTTTTAATTTAAAATTTTAAAATTAAAAAAAAATTCTGCTAATTCGGTTTTTTATTTTTTTTAATTTACGAATTTGAAGAAAACAAAGATTTTTAAACTTTTTCAACAAATTACAATATATTTCGTATATAGAAGGTACACAGGTGGGTACCAGGAACAAACAAAAACAAGAGAAAAAGCAGCCTAAAATTTTTCTAAACCAAGAGAGCCAACTTAAAACCAATAAAAAAAAGCTCCTTTTACCTCTTCTTCTAAAACAAGTGAGTATAGGTAGGTAGAATGTTTTACATAATTAATAAAGAAAAGCGCGCGCTTTTTAACATTTTCCAAACCTTTTTTTATGTACCTACTGTCGGAATTTTGTAAAGCAGAATTTTGAAAAGCAGAATTTTGAAAGCAGAATTTTGTAAAACAAGATTTTGAAAGCAGAATTTTGAAAAAAGAATTTTGACCTCGCCAGAATTTCGACCCCAACCCATTTCTAATAGATATGTAAATATGCGTGTGGATTTCAAGGTTTTCACTTTTTGTACTTTTTCCCACTTTTGTTTTTATGTAGTAGTTCATACTTTAGAAGTTAGGCCTTGAGTGTAGGGTCACACGGACCAGTTGCACCAACAGTTTTGCTTTTTATTTGGTGGAGTTCCCCGATTCGCCCTGTTCTGACTCTCTGGTTCCGGTTCAAGTTATTAGTGCGTCTATATTTCTATGAATAAGATGCCACAGAGGCAGCGCTTAAATATATGGAAAAGGCAAACTGCACACTTTCCATACACAAATTTTCATCAAGCCACGCGGCGACCATCCCTTGCATGCCCATCTTCATCCAATAGCAATCTTATCACTCGTTAATATTATCATCTATCGTTGCGTAAAGAAATGCCTCCAACAAATTGGTAAAGTATCTTATTAATCGCTCATAAAATCTAAATTATACGCACCACGCATACCAATGCCCATACACAAATGACTCAGTCTCTTGCCAGTGGAAATTCGATACGAAATTTCATGTCACGTATCGAGTGGAGTATAAAAACCAACGGAAATCACGATACGCCACGCATAACCCAGAAAATCTATCTCGGGCAATCTATACCACCACCATTCAAAATGTTCAAATACGTAAGCTAGGTAATCGAAACTCGAATGTCCTTTGCAATTAATTTACCAACTCATTCGAGAGCGTTGTCATCTTCGTTGCTATTGCCTGCGTTGCTGCCAAGCCAGGAGTTCTCGCTCTGGCATACTCTGCGCCTGTGGTCGCTGCTCCGGGAGTTGTCACCGCCACCAGTAGCCAGGTTATCGCAAGGAACTACAATTGAATTGGCGTCGACCTCTTGTAGCTGCAGCTCCAGTTGCAGCCACTTTCGCTGCGAACTATGTAGCTGCACTTGGGTTACTCTGCTGCGTTGGCTGCTGCTCCCTTGGTATATACTGTCCCAGCTCCAGTTCTGTTGTAAGAAAATTTGGACTACAATCTGATAATAACAAACAAAGCGTGATTTGACTATTTGAAACCAACTGAAGTTTTTTTCTAACCTTCCCAAAAAACGCTCATTTGCCGCTCTTCCCAGCAACCGGATATCCTCCTCTCTCACCCAAAACACAATTAAAAAGGTGTTACGAACACATATACACAGCAATTATAATCTCAGGGGGGCTGGGTGATATATTAACATTTCCGCTCAAACGAGAAGTCATCAACCTCGGTAGACAAGTTCTAATTACACATGCTTAACCGCAGAACGGAAGTAATTCCGCGAACACAAACCCACCATATACACAATGGCAAAAGTCAACAAGGATACTGGCAGACATGGAAAATTATTTATTCCACAGATTATGTATAGTGGAAAGTATGCGCATACAAGTTTGCCATTGCTTTGCAGAAACCCTGGCTTCGGGGTGAGCCTCGAGCTTACACAGCAAGTTTTCTCGAAAATTACAAATCTCTCTCGGTCGTCCCTTCGTTCGGTGGCCGCCACATAAACAATGCGCTCCAGCGGGTGTCGCTGTTGTATTATCACAGTTAATCCGCAAACTTGTCGTATACTGAGCGGCGCTATTTTTGTTAATACTCGAAAACGCCGATAGCTAAAAGTCCCTTTTAAGAAGCGATGGCTATACCTTCCACTCTACTGTGTTGTAGCTCATTATGCCAGCTCTGCGGTGTACCTTTGTCAAAATTGTGCAAACAGCAAGAGTATTTCTGAGAGGACCCTCTTGAAAAGACTCGGGCGCTGGATGAGGGACGTTCTTCTGTTTTTAATATATATTTTCGTTGCGGTCGCTTAGTCGCGTATTTTCATGTTTTAGGAATTTTTGTAATTTTCCCATTGTCGAGAGTATAATTTTAATTTGCCAGCCACAGCCGATGGCGTGAAGATGTTTTTCTATTTTTTTAATTAGAGGACGCGCGAAAAAGAATAGTGGAAAAGGATTTCTTGTTTGTGGGGTTCTCTTTTTTACAATTATTCCAAATGCAAAAGGAGAGCTTGAGGCGATAGCAGAGGATTTGGCGAAATGCGAGTTCTGCTTGGCTTTTGGTAGATAAAAGTTACAACAATTGGGATAGAGGTACATAGTACCTTCCTACCTAATCTTCTATATATAAAAATGAATTGCTGTTCGTTAGTCTCGCTAAAACTCGAGAACGGCTCAACCGGTTTAAATGATTTTTGTTTTGTTTTGTTCGTCTTGCATCAGGGATAAATAAATAAATATTTTGGCGCGACAGGTCTATGGGACCCAAGGCCTAGCTTCTCACAACCATTCGCTTTGTGTGGGTTTTCAATTTTTGGGACGAATGGAAGGGATCTACAATTTTACGCCGAGTCCAAACGGCTTATTGAGAAGCTCATTCATGACAGTTTTACTCTCGGATGTTTGTCAGACGTTCGCGAGAGGTGGCGCAGTGGAAAAAAACCTTAAGATGTAATTTGGCCCTCTCGGGATTCGAACCTGAGCCCCTCGCTTAGTAGCCCAACACACTACCACTAAGCCACTGCGCCAGGGATGGTTTATGAAAAAAGAAAAGTAGTAAAACTCTCAACAGGTGGCGTTGTATGCAAAAATTTCGTTTTTCATGGGGAAACGCACTTTAAAAAAAAATAAAATAAATAGAAATCGAGTAGTGACACTTCAAATACAAAAAAAATATTTTTAATTTCATAAGAATCACAGATTGTTGTGATTGGCGTGAAAAATGTATAGTGATTCATCAATTGAGATTTGGAGATCTGGCTCAATTTTTTTTTCAGTTGTTCGTAATTAGAAAATATTGTTACGAAAGAAAATTTTGGGAAAACCCTCCGGAAAAGTCGGGAAATTGTAAAAATCTTAATTTGATTTTATTGTATTGGAAAAATAGGAAATTCTTTTTTTCGACAAATTTTTGCATTTTATCGCATGATTTGATGAATTATAGCTGTTGTGAATCAAATTTGTACATTGTGTGCAATCATCATAGCGACAATTCATACCTCAAACCCGACCACGAGGTGCCTAACGACATTTTGCACAGAGTTTGCAAGACAACTTCTAAATTCGATCTTGAAATTAACGACGAGATGCGCAACGAAGTTTTAGTTCTGATCGAAGCCATGTGCGTACTCAATCATGCATGTGCGGCAGGCTGCCGTCAAAATTGGGAATGCCAACGCCAAATCGTTGCGGGAGGAATACTATGATCGGGATCAGCTGGCCGAAAGAGTCCATCAAATGTGCCGCTGTTGAATGCCGAGCAGAAGAACGTGTATGATTCGTTGATGAGGGTTGTTGACGATGAAACGGGAGGCATTTACTTTCCCGATGCTCCCGGTGGGACAGGCAAGACATTCATCATTTCGTTGATTCTGGCACAAATTCGCTCAAGATCTCTAATTTCGTTGGCTGTTGCATCCTCTGGCATTGCTGCCACACTGGCGATGAATCTTCTCGCAGTTGACAAGCGAACAAAATGCTAGAATGCAAAATTATCATTTGGGATGAATGCACGATGGCGCATAAACAAGCTGTGGACGCAGTTGACCAAACAATTAAGGATTAAGGAGGTGATTTGAGACGAGTTGATGGGGTTATGATATTGATCTCCCGAGATTTTCATCAAACGCTTACCGCCATACCGAAATCTACTTCTGCCGATGAACTCAATGCATGCCTAAAATCGTCTTTTTTTGTGGAGGCATATCAAGAAGTTGAAATTAACCACGAACACTAGAGTCGCATTCCCGAATTCTCGAGACAACTGCTGGCACTTGGCAATGGCCAGTTCGTTGTTGATGTTTCGGCTGGATTGATATCGTTCCCTGCAAATTTTTGCGAGTTTACATCATCGAAGGAGGAACTCATCCCCAAAGTGTTCCCCGGCATTGCACAAAATTATAAAAACCTAGATTGGATTAGTGAACAAGCAATACTAGCAGCGAAGAATAAGGACGTCGATAGCTTGAATTTGATTATTCAAAGTCAAATCGATGGAGAATTGCATTCGTACAAATCCGTTGACCGCGTGACCGACGAGGATGAAGCGACCAACTATCCGACGGAATTTTTGAACTCGCTTGATGAGCCAGGAAATCCGCCGCATAATTTACAGTTAAAGGTGAGATCGATTATTCTTTTTTGTGAATTTCTCTCGCAACCAGGAAAAAAAATGGATAACTGAAAAAATTTCTTAAATCCGGTACGTCTGGCAACGCTTTAGCTATGTACTGTCACTACAAACTAATTTCATGTCACAAAGGTGTGCGGTGCCCACCTTTTACAGAAGAACAAGCTTAGCTAATATTCCGTATTCCGTATTCCCAAAACGCGTTTAATCATATCGAAGAGCCCCTCACAAGGAGATTATTCCTTTGATGTTATTACACTAATCGGTCAAAGACTTCCACCAAAAACTCCTAGTCATTCCAGTTTAACATCAAATGCATCGAAAGCATAAATATAATCCCTCCGATCAACACAGACAACAACCACTGCAAATATTGCTAAAAAATTCCCCATTGCTTTGGCGCTGGCTTTGACAACATGATAGGAAATGTAAGCAAACCAACCAACCCCACCCCGGCCAACTTTAAATTCAATCAAGGATTATCCCATCGAAAAACAACGCGCCATCAGCGATTTTCAATCACCGCTCGGTTGTGGTCCTTCTGCACAAATCCCATCATCATTCGAGTGTATGTAGTTCCCAGACAACACCTGCAACCCAACATCGTTTAGCTGCGATTATTCAATTGGCGGACTAATCAAATTCCCGTTCACTAATTTTATAATTTTCTGTTTACGCGCCAGCACCCAGAGTAGCAATCATTCCCGTCCCATCCTGATGCCTAATATATGGGAATCATGCAATGCAAGTCCCAATCTCCCAATCATTTCCATTAGCGATTCTTGTCGCCAGAAGGTGTGGTGGGAATATCGATTCGGAATCGGAATATCAGCACACCGGATGCGCAACACGTGAAATAGTCATCCGCAGCACCATGCGACGCCCGAACAAGGAAATCCGTGACGCATGTGTCTATATGAATGGATTTCTGTTTATGTGTTGTCGCACATATGAAATGTATGTGGTCCTGAACGTCAATCCCCAAGTTCCAAAAATAATAGGCAACCCGCTCCCCAACCGCAATCGAGTATACTACACACCACCACAGTTGTATTGTAGTACTACGCCGGCGATGACGACAAGGACGACGATGAATTCCAATCATCGTGGTCAGCATTTCTGCGTGCAACACACATGCAAGCCGAACCCAACTCAGCGAGAGTCCATTGATCATTTTTGGTCGCCTGGTAGAACGACAGGATTTGGTACACCCGCTGCCCGGACTGTGCATCCTCGTGTGCGGGGATTTCAATTCATTTCCGGCCGGTCGGTGTACGGACTCCGCATGGCAGAACAGCAGGTGCAGTTTCATTGGCGTTTGTGCGCATACAATCGCTCAGGCGGTGTTATCTGTTATATCGATCGAAAGCACTAATAAGGATTTTATATTCAGAGGAAGCAGATTTCAGGCGACCATTGACAAAGGACATAGTGATGGAATTTTTCGACTCGCAACTGAAACCACGTGAGCCGGCTGCATACAACTCTTCCAGCGGATGGAAGTGAAAGTGTGTTCGGATGAATTCTGCCTTCCATCTTCCATGGGCGAATGCGCAGGACTCGACTCTTTTGGTGGGTGAAATGGAGCAGAAGCATGAAGAGGGATAGCTGCGTGGTGTCAGTTGTCGGGTGTCTGTGAGTGATGTTTTCATTCAGCGAGCTAAGTGCTGGAATGTTGTTTCTTGTGAGAAGCTCCTTCGATAGTGTCCTCGCTCATATTTGGCTTTCGCAAATGTTAAAGTTTGCCAATGTGAAGGGGTGTCAGTTGCAGGGTAGATTTCTTTGCTTTCCTGCTTCTAGGGATTTCAATGGAAAATATATCAGAATTGGGGAGTGCCATGGCGTTGATTGAGTGCAACGGACAGGACATTCCACTCATGTATACGTTATCAAACTGAACGACATTGTAGATGGCGGTTTCTCTGGCATCTGAACTGAAAACCGGTATAGTTTCTGCAGGTCTGGTGGAGTTTTAACAGGCAGAGGTAGAGCAATTATAGCCGTCCTCATGTGCTGGACTTTTTTCATGATTCAATGAGGCTCGTTCGAGCAAAGGAACAGTACTTTTATAATACGGAGAGCGAAACTTGGCATTGGAGATTGGATATCCTTTCAGTGAAGACTCCGCTGTTGCTTCTTAGCGAATTAAAATTTTGAGTGGTAATGGCTGTTGTAACTCTAGAATTGGACTTCGATTTGAGGCCTCTAGTTGCTCCGGGACTTGATTTATGGTTATGAACACATTGGGCCTTATGACTCTGCTGCGTGCTACTCTTTTGCTTGGAACAGTGGTAATTTTTTAAAGACGAAACTAAGCCTATGTACTAAGTTACATCTCAACATTGCAAGCTTCTAGTCTACCAAGTCTACAAAAAAAGTTAGCCTTCTGTTAATCATGTGTGTTTAAGCAAGGCGAGACTCATTCACCATCTTTTCTACGGCTTCAAAGGGAGAGCTGATACTGAGCTCCTTCGCAAGGAAAATTTTTCAACGGATTTTTGGTACTGTGTACAAGGAAGGATGAATGGAGGAGAAGTTACAATGTCTATGCACCAAAATGTGGAGGTAGTCCAAGAATCCGGAGCGCTTAGTCTAGATAACTGTAAACAGAGTGTCCGGGATCGAAGATTATATGAAAGGCTGTGGTGTCTCAGGCAAAGACCCTTCACGTGTCGGAAGTGCTTCGATTTTACCTTGAATTTATTTGCTAGCTCCGCTTTTGCCTAAGCTTCTGAAAGTATTGAACACGCACAGACTGAAGCCAGCTTTGAACCCTCCCAATTCTGTTGCTTATTTGAGTCACATCTTAAAGCAGCTTGGCAACTACAATTATAGCAACATTATCTGCAAGTATACCACAATCGAATCTTGTTCCGGCAAATCCAAGTTGAGTATCTATAATAAAACAGAGGTTGTAGAACTAGGCCCAATACTGAACCCTGTGGTATTTCTCAGTATAATTCTTGGGGGACCATCTTTAATATCATATCTCAGAATTCCTTGACAAAAGTTATCAAGGTTCATGATGTATCCTCATAGGATCTTTCGTATTTCGGGGAGCTCTTGATTGTTAATGTTGATGGCTTTTCTTTTACAGAAATCATAAGCCGTTGATACACTGTTTTCTTACGATTTCGCCTCGGAATTGTGAGGTCTCTACATCGTGGAGTTTCTTGAGCTAACAAATAATGCAGTCCTCTTGTAACCTCTCTAATGTGATTTACATTTCGAACTTATTCATTGAGCTCAGTCTTGACTTTCGAATGGCATCTGCAGACACTTTGCAACAATCGCTGTTGTGTCGGTTTTTTACATGGTTTTTTACGTGTACAAAATAAGTTGTAGAGATCTAAAAAAAATGTGTGTATAAAATTGTTTCATATAAAAAAACTAAATGTCTTATATGAGAGTGACAGGTGTTTAAAAAAGATATGTGGTCTTGTGTTTTACCTCAAAATCAGTGCAAAAGCTTCAACGAAATTAAATATTTATTTATTACAAATGAAGAATTTAGGTAGCAAACAAAAATTAAAACATACATAAGCTAAATATGTATATTAATTGAAATACGTGTCTATTTTCTAATTATTGCCCAGTATAAATAGATTACTCTACATCTTCTTCTTCGTCGAATCGCTAGATTTACTTTTCAAAGTAAAATAAATATGTATCTATACGTTTTTTCGAACTCTCGAAAGTTACCCGTTCTGTAGAGGAAAATGAAATTGCGCACAATTTGAAAAAAAAAATCTTTCGACGACGATACCGTCGATTTGCTCTAAATCAATTTCTTCTAACTCAGTACATGTTTCAACAGATGAAGGCTTACAACGTTGTCTAAAAAATGTAAAATGTTTTGCAAAGTTTGCTTACAAATATTGCAAAATGTCATTGTTTTTTTTTTCTCGATTTATGTAACGTAAAGTCTAGTTCACTGAAATTTATCGTGTTTGGTCTTGGCATTGTAATTAGTTTTATTGAAATTACAGTTTGCTGTAAATTAACAAAGAAAAATTAAAAAAAGGTGCCTATTGAACAGCCTCGGATAAGGATGGATTTACTGTTGACGACCCGGACAAACGAAATAAGGACAATGACGTACGGATCTGCACATGGAATGTTCGAACCCTGAACAGACCGCGTGCAGCCGAACAACTAGCGGAGGCCCTAGACTGCTACAAAGCAGATATCACCGCCATCCAGGAAGTGCGGTGGGATGGGCCGGGCAAAAGGAAGATGAAAAACTGTGACATCTACTATGGTGATTGCTACAGGGAACAAAAGCAGCGTTTATTCGGATGCGGATTTGTTGTAAGCGGCAGACTTAGGCAAGAAGTCTTGAGCTTTCGACACGTGAGTGAACGCCTTACAACTATTCGCATCAAGTCTAAATTCGCCAACATCAGCCTAATATGCGCTCACGCCCCCACAGAAGATAAAGACGATGCTACCAAAGATTGTTTCTACGAGCTCCTCGACAAAACATATGAGCAATGTCCTAAATATGACGTTAAAATCGTCTTAGGTGATTTTAACGCCAAAATAGGAAAGGAGGACCTCTTTGGTAGCACAATCGGAAAACACAGCCTACATGACACCACGTCTGAAAACGGACTAAGGCTGATTGATTTTGCTGCGGGACGTAATGTTACCATAGCTAGCTCACGGTTTCCTCACCTCGATATACATAAAGGAACATGGCGGTCACCAGATCATCAAACCGTCAACCAAATTGATCATGTTGCGATCGACGTAAGGCACTCCTCCAGTATTCTAGATGTCCGAACTTACCGAGGGGCCAACATTGACTCGGACCACTACCTTGTTGTAGCCAAGGTACGGATGCGGATATCCCAAACGCCAAAACAACGAGATAATACTGTGAGGAGATTTAACGTTGGACGGCTACAAACGCAACAAACTGCCAGAGCCTTTGCCGATTGCGTATCCCTAAACCTCTCGAGAAGTCCTACGCTGCCAGCATCAAGTGCCGAAGACCAGTGGCGCCGATGCCAAGAAGCCATCAAAAATGCCGCAACTGATGTGCTCGGTTTCACCAGTCCACCCCCTCGAAACCCCTGGTTTGATGAAGAATGCCGGCAAGCGCATGCAGCAAAACAACGTGCCTACGAAGCGGCGCTGCACAGAAGGACGAGAGCAGCTCGTCAGCTCTACGAGCAAAAAAGGAGGGAAGAACACCGGCTTCTCCGGAGAAAGAAGAGAGAGCATGAGAAGCGCGCGATCGAGGATATAGAGAGGTGCTACTCCAGGAATAATGTTCGGAAGTTTTACCAAAAGGTAAAAAGAACGTGTCAGGGCAACAAAACCCGAACAGAAGCCTGTAGAGACGAAGAAGGAAACCTTGTAGTAGAATCACAGTCGGTGCTGAGGATATGGAAAAACCATTTCTGCAGACTGTTAAACGGCGAAGACGACACAAATTCCGCTGTCAGGCAGAATGAACCATTCAACCTGGACGATGACAGCCAAGACTTCCGTCCACCTGACCAAAGTGAAGTAAGGATAGCAATATCTAAGCTAAAGTCCAACAAGGCTGCTGGACCGGACGGCTTAACTGCCGAGCTTTTTAAGGCAGCGGGAGATGGCTTGGTGGAGAGCATACACCAACTCGTTTCCAAGATTTGGTCAGAAGAAAGTATGCCTGATGAATGGAACCTCAGCATCGTTTGCCCGATCCACAAGAAAGGAGACCCTCTAAACTGCGCCAACTATAGAGGCATCAGTCTCCTTAACACTGCGTATAAGATCATATCTGCTATACTGTGTGAACGCCTTAAACCATTCGTCAACGATCTGATAGGTCCCTATCAGTGCGGTTTTAGGCCCGGAAAGTCCACAACCGACCAAATTTTCACACTACGGCAGATCCTGGAGAAAACCCAAGAAGTCCAAATCGATACCCACCATCTGTTCATCGATTTTAAGGCCGCATATGACAGCATTTATAGAGACGAGCTATACAGAGCCATGTCTAGTTTTGGCATCCCTGCCAAACTCGTCAGATTGTGCAGAATGACGATGGAGAACGCTCGCTGCTCCATTAAGGTCGGAAACAATCTCACCGAGACCTTTGATGTCAGAAAAGGATTTAGACAAGGTGATGCGCTGTCATGTGACTTCTTTAACATCATTCTTGAGAAAATTGTGCGCAACTCACAAGCCAACACCAGAGGCACAATTTTCCATAAGTCTGTGCAACTGCTTGCATACGCGGACGATATTGACATTATTGGCAGAACACAGCGAGCTGTCACTGGCGCGTTTGCAAGTATTAGTACGGAAGCGGCAAGAATGGGTTTAGTGGTGAATGAGGGCAAGACAAAATATATGCTGTCAACAAGAAGGGACACACAACATCGACGAATCGGGCAGAACGTCACGATAGACAGCTATAATTTTGAGGTAGTTAGGAACTTTGTCTACCTCGGCTCCGCTATAAACTCTGATAATGACACCACAGCAGAAATCAAACGAAGAATTACACTTGCCAATCGCTGTTTCTTTGGTCTAAGACGGCAATTGACTAGTAAGGCCTTGTCAAGAAACACTAAGTCGATTCTATATAAGACCCTCATCATCCCAGTCCTGCTCTATGGCGCAGAAGCATGGACCCTAACAAAGGCGGATGAAGATCTTCTTGGCCGTTTCGAACGCAAGATTCTTCGAGTGATTTTTGGTCCCGTTTGCGTTGACGGGCTTTGGAGGAGAAGATTTAACAGCGAACTCTACGAGCTGTACAACGACACCGACCTGGTCAGAAAAATACGCATCTGTCGTCTAAGATGGCTAGGACATGTAGAGCGAATGGACACCAACGCTCCGGCCCGAAGAGTCTTCGATTCCAACCCGGAGGGACAACGCAGTAGAGGAAGACCTCGCCTTAGGTGGCGCGCACAAGTGGAAGGGGACCTCAACCAACTTGGAGTGCGCAACTGGAGGCAGTTAGCAAAAGATCGCGCTAACTGGAGAGGCGTATTGGTTGAGGCCCAGGTCCACCCCGGACTGTAGCGCCACCTTAAGTAAGTAAGTAAGTAAGCCTATTGAACAAAATCTTGCCGAAATGACTAGATATCTGTTAAAATAAATGCATGTTTTATAAATTTTTTTTTAAATTTTTTACGCGTTATTGACCTTTATTTTCTTTTTTTTTATGTAGATAAACAATATTTTTTTACACAAAATCGCCCATCATTGGCAGCAATCGTATTTAGGTAAAGATGAATAAGATTTGTATTTTCATTTGTTTTTTCTCCCTACTGTTTTTTTCTTTTGGTTCTGGTAACTTTTTGAACAAGAACACCAAAAATCATCTCATGCAAAGTGTTTCTTGGTGAACGTATTGCACTTGCACCACGCCACCGACCGTGAGTCTATTGGACAGGGCTCCACGAACACGTAATTCGCGGCTGTATTATCAAAGACCCCTACATTGCCCAAGAATTACTGTTTTGCTCTCTTTATCGAAGAACGAAATATAAGAGCCACATTTTTTTGAAAGTTCCAGGAAACAAGCCATAAAAGTAAACTGTGAAAATTATGGACGCCTATGATCACCGATTTTTTCACATCACATAGTCACATCGAACATCCCCATATAACAGCAAGTCTGTCATGGAGCTGAAGGAAAATATCTGCCCTGAAATTCAAGCCAACCCTACTGCAGCGCGTGCCACGAAACACGATGGCTACCAAAAATATGTGCAACTAAATAGTCGGCATTTGAACTTAATTTTTAAAAAACAAAACTCGCACTCTTTTTATTTACGACAACGTTTCATATATTTAGTTTTATTCACTTTTGAAAACATAAATCCGCCAACGGACATCCTGTATCTAGGTACTCCACATTAAAAAAATTGACGCATGCATGGCGGACACTTGTTCTAGAATCTACCATCTACGTTCCTCCCCCAAAGTCCTTGTGGTCTTCGGTTCCTGCATTTTAAAGCTATACCATTGAGATGTATTTTCTTTTCAAGTGCACCGAACTTGTTTTTGCATTATACTCTCATGACCACCTAACCTCGAAGCTCGAACACCCGAATGCACATGAGTTAATTCTAAGAGGAATGCGCTAGGTATACCTTCACTCATAATGGAGTCTCCCCTTTGTAACTTCACAGAATACCAATAACGACCGAATTATTGACATTTGAACGGAATTTTACCCATCTTACTGCACATCATGATTCATCATCCGATTGCCGATGTCCAAGGTTGCCCCAGCCCCGGCCAGACATGCCAGATACTATCCCACTCTATTCCTCCTACACCATGGCATTGTCTTGTACAATCGTAACCATTATTCACTTGGTTAAGGTCGTCTTGCATGTAATGGACAATCTATAAGCTCCGAACTGGCGTGTGTATCGAATATTAATTTTCGACACCGACACTGCGGATGAGGCAAAGGCGCGTGCCATGAAAATCAGTCGCGCCATTAAATTCGTATAAAAGAGTCTTTCAGTCAGTGAACGGTTATCAGTTGGAGTAATCTCTTTATTCAATCAACAATCATCCATCAGCAACTATAGTCGACATGTTCAAATACGTAAGTTGGGAAAAGGACCTCATCTTGGGATTAACGCGTGACTGTATTTCTTCTTTTGACAGACCATCGCCGTTTTCGCTTTGATTGCCTGCGCTGCTGCCAAACCGGGAGTAGTCGGCCCACTGGCATACTCATCCCCATTGATTGCTGGACCAGGAGTGGTAACTGCGGCCAGTAGCCAAGTTGTAGCTAGGACTTACAATGGAATCGCATCTGCGCCAATAGTTGCCGCTGCCCCATTGCCGTTTGCCGCTCCGTTAGCTGCTGCTCCCATTGCAGCACCCCTCGCGACTAGATACATCGCCTCGCCATATGCCGCCGCTCCTTTGTCTGCTGCTCCATTTGCTGCCCCATTGGCTGCGGCTCCACTGGCCGCTAGATACGTAGCTTCACCTTATGCTGCTCAATTCGCTGCACCATTCCCTGCCAGATACGCTGCTGCTCCACTGATCGCCGGTGCTTCTCCATACGCGTATGCTCCATTTGCCGCTAGGTATGCTGCAGCAGCAGCTCCCTTTGCAGCGCCTTTGGCTTATTCAGCTGGTCTGAGATACGCCCCAGCTGCCGCTCCAATTGCATTCTAAAAAGCGAACACTGTGATATCTATTTGAATATGTCTAGGATTGTAAATAAAAACTGATGTTTAACGAATTTAAGGACTATTGCATTTTTTGTGTTTTCCGAGGGTTCTCCATTATAAATTGAAAATATTCCGAGTGACGAACACAGCTATGGATCGCTTTCCAATGATAAATCAACGGCCACCTAAGCCGCCACATCTTATAATGAAATCCCTGGATTGATTAATGAAATCTGTTGCCAGATGAGAGCAGCTCGTAAGTTCTATGATCAAAAGAGGACGAAAAAACACCGGCTACAACTGGAAACATAATCTTAAGCTAAATGTGAAGAGAACGTTTAAACTCAAGAAAATCCTTCGAGTTTCTTAATTATTTTAATAAGGACTTTAACAATATCCATTTATGCAGTCGATTTTTTCAAAAAGTGGACTAAATCCCGACTTTGCGGAGTAGATTTTTGTAACTATGCAAAAAGTGTCACTACCTATCAGTGGCGTGGAGTGAACATTTTAAAATTGGAAGTCAAAGCAAAATTATTCGCATACAAATGTAATAAACCTCACATCTGTGTAGGTACCTTGAAAGAAAATCATATATTGTACATTAACTTTCCCCATCAACTAAGCAAAATTATCCACAAACCACAAAATGATAAAAGAAAAAGTAGAAACAAATCGAATAACTCGATGAAAAGCACGTTATTTTCTACATAACCAAGTGGGTGTCGAACAAAGAGGTGTCAAGCACAGTGCTCAAATAAGAAATAAAAGCAAATGTCCTCGTAAAATCTACTATCCAGTGAGAGTTTTAATAACCCGACATTTTGGGGTTACCTTCGCTGTTCGCTTTGTCGTGACGCTGACGATGATGTATGCAAATGGATACATAGTACGTAAACCATTTTGTGAATATAGAATTCATTTGGTAGGGTTTTATGCATAAAAGGATATAAGATTTTGGTAGATAGTGTTCATGGTGGAAATATAAGAGGAAGTCGGTAGGAATTGGGTTATATGGACGCCACGCCACTGCTACCTATGACGGAATTTTAATAAATATGTCCTTTCTATTTGTTTTTATTATTTTTGTATTTAATAACAAGAATAAATTATGTGTATTTAAATTGCACAATTCAAATAAATAAAATTGAAATAGATAACAAATCTTCCATTTCATCTTTCGTAAATCATTTTTTGCTTCATTCCTATTCATTTTTTTATGAACTTGATAAATTCTAACGAAGGTTTATAAATTTTAGCTCTTTTTCCATTAGTCTAAGAAAAATTAAGTTTTTAACATTTTTAATATTTAATTTATTTCTAAATTTGGTTTTAATTAAATTCATTTCAGAAAAATTTCATATGAAATCGAAAAATCGCAGTAGATTGCTAGTCAAGCGTAGTAGATTGAATTTTTTTTTTCAAAAGTCGGAGTAGATCTAATGCAATTGCAGCAAAGTCCGAATACTGGAAGGGTGTTTAATTTTTGGAGATTTGTTTTTTGAATTCGCAACACTGTGACTGCTGAGGAGTGCTCACAAGTACTTTTGCGATTTCACAATTAAGGCTTCACTTAGAGAAGGCTCTTTCCTTGTCTATTGGAAATTTTATCGCTTTTTAGACTCAACAATAATTTTCTGATCTAGAGAAGGGTTTCTTATTGTCTGCATGCAGCTAAGACAACGCATGAACTTGCTCTGAACAGCCCGAAAAAAATCCATTATCGACTTCTCAAAGTACCTACCTCAAAGGAAAGTCTACGCGGTTAGCACTGCGCAGAGGATAGAGCCGAGGTCAATACAGTAGGCAGAAGCATAGAGCTTAGAGCTCTGTGTGGGACTCAATAGACGGATTGGCAATTAAAAAAAATTCTTTAAAAAAAGCCAACACTTACAGTAAAGTACTACAGTACTACACATATTTTCCACGCTTAAAGAAATTGCTTATCTCTCATCCGGGTCTTCGGCTCTTTATATAGAAAAGAATTGGGTTCCTCGGTTCAAACCATTAATTGAATAGACATGAAACTTTGAATGTGTATAATACTTTATTGTTTTTCTGTAAAATCACCCCTCTACCCCTTAGGTTCGGGTGGCAGGACACACTTAGCGCAGCTTTACTTATGCCAGGGTAGGCCTCTATCCCTTTTATAAGGGTTTTTCGATGCGCCATTTTGGGTAATCGAAAATAATTGCACATGTGTTTTAGGAGATTTTGATTTTTTGCCTAATATCTAACCCCTTTTATAGGACAACCCTTATGGGGATATAGACATGTGTAGTGTATGAGAACAATTGTTTTTTTATGTCGGATTTACTTACTGCTTAGTAGATAATATGTAGAGCTCACCGATTCCCAAAACTCAAACCTCAAGACCATCCCTTAATGTTTTAGGGGTCATTTTTTGTTTGTCGGGTTGATTTGTTGGTAGAAAAATAAGAAGTTTTAGAAAACGTTGGCGCTACACATCCGCATAAGTAACCTACAGGATTACAAGATATAATTTGGGGATCAAACATGTGACCCATCGCTCATAATCTCGAGAAATTCAAGAATAGTGGTTAAAAAAACGTTGGAGAAGCCATTGCTGACTGTTTTTGTATACCTACTAACAAAAGAAGAGCTGTAGACAGTTTTCTGAAGTGCTCTTCCTTTCTATAAACTTTCTATAAGCTTGACGCTGTCCTATCCGGGCATTTGTGACCCTCTTATAACACAAATAGGGCACATGATTTAATAAGCGCAACCCGTTTAGAGACTGAAAAGTTTTGGCAATAAGCTTAGACCTCTCATCACTGACGCCGCGAAAAAAAACACTATTATTGGAAGTCTATGTTTTATTGCCTATTGCACGTCTATTATCGACGACATTTTCACATTTTTGTGGAGTTCACAGAAGACGATTTTGCATACGAAACAAAAACATATTCGATCACGTATTGCTCGTTCACGAGTAACACAATTCGAACCCCTGAATTTTTTCTTTTCTGGAACAGGACGGATCTAAGCCACTTACCAACAGCACAGCACAAGTGGATTAAAAACGTCTCCTCCTGGTCTAACCAGACATCCATCCCTACTTACCTACCTTACATCGGTCAATTTAATGGGAGAGTGCTCTTAATCCCTGCGGCAAACTTGTCGAAATTACTGTCAGCATTATAATAAATTTTACTGATTAACGATTATGAACAAAGCACATCTCGTTGCTGACTTTCGGATGTGCTTGTGCACCGCGGCACTCGCTGTCTTAGTGAATAATGAATTTCCATCAGAAGGCAGGTGTTCAAGCGACTCGCTGTTCCCCCAATGACAATAGCTGCAGTGTAATGAGATACTTTCTACCTACTTCTTCATGTTTGTTTGTTTGTTTTTTATGCGAATTTAAAATTCTTAATGTTTGCAACGTTTTCCTTGCAGCACCAGCAGTATCTACCTATTCTTGTGTTGTGCAGCATTTGTGTTGAGTGGCACTTCTTGCTCCTTTTCAATTTCCCCGGGGAACTCATTTCCACAAATCGTGATCGTGAGCCCTTTCTCAGTTCATCGGAAAATTCTGTGAATGGTTTCGGTTTCATACCTCAGTGGCACGATAAGCATCGTCCTCCTCTTCCAACGACGGCGGTGATGATGATTATGATTGCGAAATGCGAAGGCGCGTCTTTATGTGCGCAATATTACTTTTAAGAATGTCATTTCAATAGCAGCTCGTCCTTTCTGTTCTGGGGTAGAGGAAGAAATCGTTCTTGCTGTTTAAGAAAGTGACATAGCCAAAAGGGGGTTGACATTTGGTTTGCTTTCATTTTATTTACTCGTATAGGTATAGTGGGTGAGCGCAAGAGGTGCAAGGATCTAAAGAAAATGACAACAGTTGTTCTCAGAAGCTGATTCTAATTTCAAGAACGGGTACCGCGCGCATTGTGATTACTTGTACATTATAAGAAATGTCATCAGCGTGGTGGTGACTTTTTTCTTTTTTGTAATTATGGATGATTTTCAAAGATTTGTTATTTTCTGTATCGGGCGGATTCGTTTCATGTTTGAAAGATGAAACCTGTCACCTGTGACACTTTGTTTTGTTGATTACAGAACATTTTGAATTGTATTTGAACTTTTATTGTTCCTGGAGAGTGGATAAAAAGCAAGGCAAGGGGTGAGTTCATCATCCTCACATGTGGGAACAAGCGAAGCTTATAGGTAGTCGGATAGAAATAAGGGCGGTAAAGTCCTTGTCAAACAAAATTACAGATTATTTTATGTCGCGGCGCGTTTGAAATAATTTTCATGATTTTATATATTTAAAAAAACGGAAAACTTAATCGAATGTGTTCGAAATTACCCATATTTGTGATACTTCGTATAAAAATGCAGTTTTAAAGGCTGAGATATGGGAGGCAATGGCAAAAGAATTTTTTCTTTTTGTAAATTTCGTGCAGCCAAATCGTTTTTCTTTTTCGGAAATTACATATCAGGGCAAATAAAGGGTTTTTCAATATGAGCGCTACAAAAGTTTTTTTTAAATAAAACAAAAACGGTTTTGGATACCAATTAAATTCTTTATTCCTGTGAAAGTACGTTCGATGCCACTATGTATGGAACACGATTTCTTTTGCATGGCCACCACGGGCACGCTTGCAGAAGTCCAGACGCTGAACCCAATTTTCGACGGTTTTCAAGCATGAATCGGCCGATACTGCTGCAATTTCACGTTCGATATTCGTACGAAGTTCATCAATCGTCGCTGGCTTGTTGGCATAGACCAAGATCTTTTCGCAAAATTCGCCACAACGACGTCACAGAGATGCCCAACGCTTGAGAACGACGTGTGCGAGAGACATTTGGGCTTTCTTCAACTGAAGCCTCAGCGGCAGCAATATTCTCGACACTACGGGCACTTCTTTGTCTTACTGGCACGGTAACATTTTTTACTGTGCCTGTGGATTCAAATTTTTCCACTAGACGCTCAATTGTTGATCTGCTAGGACGATTATAACGACCATAAATTGGACGTATCGCTCTTAACGTTGAGGCCACTGACTCCAAATTTCGGTAATAAAGTTTAATAATTTCGACTCCGATAATTTCGAAAACCGAGAGTCATGTACATTAATAACAGATTTCTGTTTGACGTCCTCTAACGCGGTGGTTAGAACGTAGCGTCAAAACAATCTTACTGCCGCGTAAATTAATCTCACAGGGGCGTTTAAAACGCGTTCTGTTTGGCGGTGTAAATCAAAAGAACGTTCAGTGCAGTCAGAGGGAGAGAGATTCGGTTCTCCCTGACAATGCTTATTTTAGCTGCGAGCTGCGCGAGATCTGAAAAGCTTTTCTCATAGAATTTTATTTATATTCCGAGTTTTAAAAAGGGAATGCAAAAAGGGTCTTTCATTAGCGACTTGACAACATCAAACTTTGAGTGCGAACGCACCCTTAAACCGAACTGTCTAACTCCAAGTTGGTTGAGGTCGGTTTCTACTTGTGTATGCGCCACTTACGACGAATTCCGTCATAGCCATCGTAAAGTTCCTATGCGGAGTTTTTTTTGACTAGGGGCATGTCACTGTCGCTGAACTATAGCTCATATAGTTCTTGGTTGAATCTTCGTCTCCATAGCCCGTCAACGCAAACGGGACCGAAGAATTTTCGAAGAATTTTTTTTCTCTCAAATCCTCCAAGGATCTTCATCTTTACTTTTGATACAGTCCATGCTTCAGCGCCGTAGAGCAGGACTAGGATGATCAGGGTCTTATAAAGGATCTCCAAAGTAGTTCGAGTGAGGGCTTTACTACTGAATTACTTTCTTAACCCGAAGCAGTGGTTGACAAGAGTAATTCTTCGTTTAAATTTTGGCGAAATGTTGCTGTCAGATTTAATAGCAGACCCGAGGTCAAGAAAGTTTCGTACAACCTCAAAGTTATATCTGTCAATGGTAACGTTCTGTTCATTTCGTCGATGTTGTGTGTCCTTTCGTGTTTACAGCATATATACTTAGTCTTATCCTCATTTAATTCTGAACCCATTTTTGCCGCTTCCGTCTCTATACCTTCTAGCAAACGTCTATGATTCCTATTTGATTCCTCCTAATGATTTTGGAAGATAATGCCTCTGGTGTTGGCTCGGGAGTTTTGCACAATCCTTTTAGAAAGTCACACGACAGTGCATCGCCTTGCCTAAATCCTTTTTTGGTATCAAACGTGTCGGTGAGGTCGTTTCCGACCCTAATGGTGCAGCGAAAAATCTCAATAGTCATCCTGCAAAGACGGACGGGTTTGGGCGGTATACCAAAACAAGACATGGTTCTGTATAGTTCGTCTCTATAAATGAAATCAATTTGAAATCAATGAAAAGGTGGTCGGTATCGATTTGGATTTCTTTGGTTTTTTCCAGCATCTGCCGATGTGTGAAGATTTGATCAGTTGTGAACTTTCCTGGCCTAAATCCACACGGATAAGGCCTGATCAGGTTGTTGGTAAACAGTTTCAGGCGTTCACATATTACGGCAGATGGGATCTTCAAGGCGATGTTGAGGAGACTTATGCCTCTGTAATTGGCGCAGTTCATAGGGTCCCCTGTTTTGTGGTGGACATATGAACGAAGTCGAATTCCATTCATAAATGTTTTGCTAATAATTCAGGCCAACATTTTTTGGACATATCTCCAGTAGTTTGCATTTTATTTAAAAAGGAAGTTCTTAATGAAAGACCTTTTGCCTTTCTTAAGCCCACATTAAAAAGCATTAACTTTTAGTCCGCAAAAGTTGAGGCTTACAATGATTGCTTATCTGTAACAAATAGAAGAAATAAGACTCCCACATAAATACATTTACGGTTGCCCATTAGTAGGATGCAGTTTTAACTAACTGACTACTTAATTGGTCTGCGAAAGTTGTCTCACATTTACCAAGAGTTTAAGAAGCTGCCGTACGACCTTACTGATTATTTCGCGTTGAAAACCTGTCGTTTAACATGGGTTTGAGGACCTTGCAAAAAAGAAAACACTTTAATCCTCTTAGGATTGGCAACATAAGAAGAAAAAACACAGACAGCTAACATAAACCACAATCTGCTCCAGATTCTACGCAGCAAAAAACATTTACCATACCTTTCAGCAGCACTCCCTAAAGGAGGCAGATTAGAGTAAAATCCTTTTTTTTGTTCTTCCCCCATCTTTCGTTCGATTGTATACAATATACATATTTGCCTTACCCACACTGTAGGCACTTGCCTAACCAACAAAATAAACCGAAATTCGAGTAACTGGGTTAATGGAATACTTATCCATCTGTAAGCGAATAAAAACCGCTGCTTTCGGATTTTTTTCCACTCCACAAGAAGCCAAAGACAGAAACAACGAGAAATAAAGTAAAAAAAAAATAGAAAATAAAAACAAAGAAGAAGAAAATCTCGAAAACGACAAGATGCCTTCTTGGTGCTGAGAGATCTTTATCCTGGTAGCTGGTACTAGCGTCACGACCAACCACAGTCATCTCAGCTTAGAATTAAGGATAAAATTCAATACGAGATATTCGCTATCGATGGGATGTGCAGATTGTACGAATTGAATTGTGAATGGGGGGGACAAGGATGTCAACAGGATGCGCATGGTGAAATATATTTAAATTTATTTATTTTTTCCGAACGCTATCGGCGGCATCGAGGTGATGACGACGGCATTCGGAATGTATATTGCTAGTTTTCGCCTAACACCTCCTCCAATATATTGACACCCGGCATGGTGTTTTATGTTTTGTCCTATCCGTCAGTTACAACGATGAATACAGATATAGCATCCTTCCGGTGGTTTAACGTGCCCCAGATATGGATCTAGACTTTCAATTGAAATTTGTTCGCGCGAAGATGAAATGCCTCGCCGGTAGCGCTTGCGAGGTTGTTCATGTGTTTTTGTTGTTGTCTTGCGGAAGAGGCGAAAGGATATATGTATTTTGCTCCTCGCCTTGGTACGTAGCACTCCTCGCGATAATGTCCTGGTGAGGTAGTATTTATTTGTTTCGCGCGTTTATTGCTTCACTGTGACATCTGGTTGAGAAGAAACGACGCGTTTCGCGTTGGAGTATCTGTGCGGGTATGAAGTATGTAGACTTGGGGAATTTTATGATGGCCATAAAACTCGAGAGATTTTCATAAGCACTAAAATTGTTTCACTTTTTTTCATCTTTTTCGAATTAAGGCTTTTATTAAATTTCGTACGATTTGTGACGGCCAGGGGGATTTGCTATTGATGGTAGGGATGTGGACATCAGGATGTATGTAAGGCGATGAAAGGGATGATTGACTTTTCGGATAATCAACATTTTTATGGACGTGTGAGCAGTTCATAAAAATGCACAAACAACTGGGAATCGTAAGCTAGGAACGGGACATTTGATGTTTGGTGCTGACAGGGAGTAGTATCTCTCTCTCTCTCTCTCTCTCTCTCTCTCTCCGTCTTTGTTTTGTATAGCTTTGCTGTGGCAATTTTGTTTAAGTTGGGGAAGACTTGTTATGAAAGGTATACATTTTTTGGACAATTTTGAAAAAGTTTGTAAAAAGCGCAAAACAAGCGGTACTGCAGTTGAATTCGGCATGGTATGGCAACAACTCATAAACATATGAAACAATGCATTCCCTAAGACTATCACTTCGACATGAGATGTACGTACCTAGTGCATTGTGAACTCTTCAAAAATCAAAGAGTTTTGTTCTTAAATAAAACGTTGAGATAAAAAAGTGAAAAAATGAAATAAAACGCCACGAAAAAAAACGCGATAGAAAATGCATCGAAATAGTGCCAACAAAATAACAATAAAACGCATCCTAAAGAGCTTTAAAACCGAGTTAAAATTATATAAAAATATAAAAAGCCCCAAAAAAAAATATCATTAAGAACCGCATAAAAATAGCTCCAAAAATCGCATTACAAACAAATAAAAGAGGACTAGTCAAAAGCATTAAAATAAATGCAACAAAAGGGTTCTGCTGCAAGAAACATTTTTAAAAGTAAATGAAACAAAAACCAATCAAAAAGCGCTTCAAAAAACGTAAACAAAAAACGCATTAGAAGATGCTTCGAAATCTTATGAAAAACTCAAAACTTCAAAATAAAGTCAAACCTTTCAAGAAACACTGGCCAAAAACGGATAAAAAACCTACCCAAAAATCTTAAAAAAAACCGTATGAAAACGCATAAAGGAACGATTTTTAATTTGTAATTTGGTTCTTTCGGGATTCGAACCGGGAAACCCTCGATTCGTAGCCCAACACACTAATCACTAAGCCACTGCGCCGACAAGCAACACAAGCCCGTCAAAATACGTATCGAAAAAAACAGTTTAAAAAAAAACGCCGCAAAAAAGTAATGAAAAGACCTCAGCAGAGGCGTAAAACGCATTAAAAATACTAGAAAATTGTTTAAAAATGCATTAAACACGCGTCAAAAACGTTAAAATAAATGCAAACGTTAAACGTTAAATAAGTGACTCAAAAAACGCATAAGAAAATCGTCTAAAATCGTATCGAACACATTCTCAGTCCTTATTCCCTACTCTTAGGGACTCTGAGCCGGTAACTTCTCTGCTAGTAGCAGCAGGTAATGCTCTGTGAGTTCGTAATATTCAAGACAAAATTTCTTATTTCAAACTCTTACTCATTCCCTACACAATGTAGCCTTCCAGCTGCCAATTCAAATCCATTTGCCGACAAAATATCCTTCGAGTTAATTAAACTAATTTCATTCGTACATTATTTGTAATGCAAATAACACTTCGCTCTAAGAAAGTCCTGCGAAGGCCATCTAATAATACACACCAAACTCCTTGCAAAGATGACAAAAATCAACTCCAACATCCTCAACAAATTTCTCAGCCGTCTTCAGTCACACCCCCCCAGTGGAACACTTTCATATTCCTCTCACAGTCCGCACTTAATCCGATAAGATTGTCCAATTGTGTCGTACAGACGTACACTGCAGAAATAGCCACCCCTCCTACATCTCTACCAATTCTCGACAAAATTCGGCAATTTTCCGCAGCTTAATTTGATTGTCCTTCCCCGGTCCCCTTGTGCTTCACTTTGATGGCCGGTCCTCCTTTGACATCCTATTTTGGCAGAGCATCGAAGCAGCATCTTGTACAGACGAATATCCAAGCAGAATACGTATACACCTAATTGAATTTGCCAGCTCCGATTCCTTACAAGTTTCTATTATTAAAATTGGACGAGTTATGTTATCCTTTTGCCCAAATGGGGCATCGCCCATACAAAAGGGTTTCACACACCGACCCAAAGAGTACTTTTCACACGACGAGGAGTATTTAATTTTAATGATTGTGTTTATATGCATCGGGTCAGGTCATACATGTAAGAGGGCTAACGGAACCGATCCAACAAGCACCAAAACAACCGACTGACGCAGAGGAACACATGCTCTTCAAGGATTTAGGTTGTGTTATCTCTTATGACCCACGTAAAGGAGGCGAAATGTCCTTGTCGAGAAGAGAGTAATAATCCCTTAAAAATTCCTTAGCAAAATAAAATTAAGTACAGTCCGGGGAGAAGGATCTGCAAGGGAAGCCGCTCGTCGCTATTCATGTAAGGAAAACATTTTCTGAATGACTTATCTGGATTATTTATGTTTTGCGGTGGCTCTGCCAGGAAATGAAAGTCATGAAAAATATGAAATTTATGCTGGCAATTTATTGTATGTCGTTGTCGGCCTTAGCCTGGTTACACAAAAAAAAAAAAAGACGAATTCCCTGGAGTGGTGGATTAGGTAGATACCATGTGTGCTTAGTTGGGGAGATGCCTTATTTTTTTTTTTTGGATGCGATATCCTGTCCTTGATAGTGGGTAGAGCTACGTATATGAGTGCTTTTGTATTAAATGCGGAGGATGCATTCTGCAAGTGACAGAAATATTTTTAAATCAAAAAGAACTTCAGGTCGCAGCACTTTTCACTTCAGCGTTATCTACCTACCATCGAAACTAAGGCTAATCCGTAATTGAGGGCGTCACAATTTATTTATACAAATTTAAGTTTGGGAAAGTATCTAGAGCCTGCTCTGCTTTGCTTATACGGAAATCTCACCTAGAACCTTAAGAGCATGTGTACTTAAAATGGTTTAATACCACCAGACTTTTCAGAATGTATTTCGAAACATCAAAGGCCATTTCAAATTCCAATGAAAGACGTAGCGCTTAACAAGTGTAATTCTGAATTCTGATGTGATAATATTTTGACTTATAGAGGGGCCGATACCTAGTTCCTCATAAAGTATCTCTGTTGACGGTGCGCCTGATTCGAGTGTCGCTAAATTTTCCTAATCATGAATTAGACTTGTTTTATTGGACACGTTTATCAGAAGAGTAGACTAATACGCGATGGGGCAGTTCGCAGTCAATTTTGTGATAGAGTGGTATAACTGGTATACCCAACACTTTTATGTAGATTCAAAGTTCTCCCAATACCCGCTGTGTGAGAGTTATGCTGCACTTACAACTTCACACATTTCTAACGCGAAAGATTAAAGGGATGCCCAATATTAAAAACCCGTCTGACTGAAAGGAACAGCGGACAGAAGGACATCAGTGACTTCACTTCAGATCGATCTTTGCATTGAATAATATTTTTTTTTATTTTAAAGTAATTCTGTCTGGTATTAAGAGTTAATGTAAAATTGTAAACCCTGTTTTGTTTAAAATGTAAAATGTTTTGTATTAAAATAAAATAAATACAAAACTGTATTTAAATGCAATGTTTTTAATATTATTACCGCACATGTATTTAAATCAAATTTAATTATATTATAAAATGCTATGCGTTGTATTTTGGTTATTGTATTTAATGTTGCACCAGAAAATACTGAATTTAAGATTTAAATACTATTTATCTGTTTGTATCTGATTTTTTTTTCTTTTGCTTAAATTTAAGGTTTTTTTCGTATTTTCCTTCAGAACTTATATTTCTTGCCCAATAAAATTCCTAAAATTTAATAACGTTTTAGAAGAAAGATATAAATTATCATATCTCTGAGCTCACGTAGAATCTTAAAAATATGCGACCTGTATTTAAATTCAAATAGGTACCTTCTCAAACGGAACTGAACGTTGAATCTAAAATCATTTGTCGATCTTTCTTTTCGATTGGTCATGATTAAGGAGGTGTTTTTAGTGCGGTTAGAATCCCGCACTATTCTGGGTTTCTAGCCCCACTGTGTATTTCTAGATTTTCACCTTCAATAACAAAAAAAAATATATATATATATATCTCTGAATTGTTAAATGTGTGGTAACAAAACCTACTGTAAATTTATATACGAAATAAAACTATCTAACTAACATTTAAATATTAGATTCCAATAGGCATTCTGATTTTTTCTAAATAAAATGTATTTAAATCCCAAATAACATTTTAATATGTAAAACGCTAGATTTAAGTAATATTTAAATAATTTTAAATATTATGCACATATTTTGTAATTGCAAACTATAATAATTTTTTTTGTTTTTTTCAAATTGAATACATTGTGTATATGAAATATTGATTTCTTATATTTTTCCAGCGTTGTCATATAAAAACAACTGGTAAATATTAAATTTAACTCCAGTATTTTTACCCGTGTATAAAAAGTTAAAAAACTTCCTCTTTTTGGAGTGCTGGCGATGAGTATACGAGTAGGCATTGTTTTAAGTCATTTACTCACGTTTCAACACCTCTTATAACAAATGCTCAACACATTGCTGCTGATTTTTTTCTTTTTTCTAAGTTGTCCTTGTCACACTTTGAGAGCATTCGTTTCCCCGCAACCCGCCCTATTCATCTTACGCGCAAGAAATCAAAGCGGACATCTTGAGGAAGTATACTCATAGATATTTATGCACTTGCAAAGAGGAAGAACTTACTTCCGAGGGAGGAATTTATGCAAAATATTGACATGTATTCCTCTCAGACACAGTCGCAGAATACTAGTTAAACAAAACTAGAAATAGCTACGTAGGATTTTAATCCGATAATATTTTCAAATCAGTGTAATGACATTTGTTGCATATTCTTCTTAAAAAACGCATGGCTTCCTTAGCTGAAAATAGTATAGGAAACCCAATTTTTAAAACACAAACTATACATGAACCAATTTAGAAGCCTTTCCAAATAGTATTAACGGCGTTGTGAAAACGCCCGCGAGAGGTCATTTCACATATCTATTGCTAATGAACGTGATCGTTTGCATTTCAAACTCAAATTTGTATCAGCTGCCATAAAGATGTGCGTGTCTTGACTTCATAATTTCGAGGCACCCTGCTATATGTGACTTTCTGCATAAAAGAAACTACTTGAAATGGAAATAAAGCATAACACTCTTCAAGCCTCCTCAAGCTACAACCAACACAGCCAATAAAAAACAATTAATATGTTCAAATACGTAAGTTATCCGAAAGGGTTTCATTTGCGCATAATCTCACTGAATAGGTGTATTTTTTCCTTATAGACCGTTGTACTTTTCGCTGCCATTGCATGCGCTGCTGCCAAGCCAGGACTTATTGCACCACTTGCTTACTCTGCACCGCTGGTGGCAGCCCCAGGAGTTGTCACTGCAACAAGTAGTCAGGTTATTGCCAGGAATTACAATGGAATCGCCTCTGCTCCCGTCTTAGCTGCTCCATTGGCCGCAAGTTATGTTGCATCGCCGTTGGCATATTCCTCTCCTCTGGCCTACTCCGCAGCCGCACCATTGGCAGCAGCTCCATTGGGATATTCCGCTCCTCTAGGATACGCCTCTGCATATGGCTATGCATCTCCATTGAGCTATGTTACTGGTGCTCGACTCCTGTGAATAAATAATATTATTAACAAATAAAATAAAAGTAACGAAGTTAATTTGGTTTTCTTCCATTATGGACTCTCAATCAATTTATCGATGCCCTTCTAGAAAATACTAACTACTTATTGTTATCATCCAGCAAATCCTTGATGAGTTGTTGAACGCAAGAAATTGCAAAACACCTCCTGTGGGTATGAGCCGTATCATCTGGACTAAAGGTAAAGCTCCGAGTTTTGAAGAACTTCATCCGAATGCGCCAGTGTTAATTAAATTGAACATCCATCTTGTGGATTATGTCGGAGTAGGGATAGACTAATCGAAAAGTTTTCATTTCAGACGGATATACTAGAGAGAGCCAACTGGCGGCAATGTGAAAAGTTTCTTGCGTTCCCTTCAGATTGATAAATGCTGCACTGCAGTAGGTAACTTGTTCTGCTACCTATTACTTTGCACTCAGGTGTCAAGTAATCGAAATAAAAGTTTTCTCGTTCATGTTGCGTTGCGTCGTCATCTTGTCCTTCGCAACTATTTTATGGACTTTTTGATGAAAATATCATCTTATACCCTCGACGACCGCTGGGATGTCATCATCAGTCATCCTTATCGTCTGCAGAATAGATGAGCTGCTACTGCGGGGAAAATTAACTCAATTCCAATACACTCGCACACAAATTGATGCTGCACAAAGACATATATATAAATTTAGTGGGGAAACAACCGGAAAATAACCTTTCTCCGAAACTTTTCGAATATTTTCGAATGCAACTTTTACACTAAGGTAAGGTTTGTTGAGTATAGGTTAACTCATTAATTCGGTGGAGTGGAAGTTCAATTAGGTCACATGTGATGGCAGCGTGTGTCAAACTGGCCGGCGGGCCGGGCCGGCGAGAAAATGATCTAGTGTCTATAATTATTTGGTTTTATTTAAAAAAATCCTTTTTTGGTGGTAACAGGGATGTGAACATTTCCTTCGGTAGCTCGGCTTATTTCTAATGACCCGTGCTCGCCCTGCTTCACCCGCCTTAATGTTATGTGCGCATGATGACCGATTACGACCACTTAAAGAAGTTAGTGTAGTCACTCAAAGTTAATAACAAAAAATTTCGAGCAACACTGACACTAACTTTAATTCCTAATAAAAAGTCTACACAAAAACGGCTTACGCAAGCTTCTGTGGTTGATGTTTTAAATAATTGTTTTGAACATTGCTCAGCTTCTGGACAACGCAGGAGGATTTTTTATATCTTAAATAATTCAGAAGAAAATTTGCCTAGTTAACCTATTTTTTTATTTTTCAGTCCGATAAGGCATTGCTGAGCTAGGTCTGTATAAGCAGAATTTTCCTTTTTTCTTATTTTTTTTGTAAAAACCAAGTTATATTCCGGGTTAAAAAGTTTCCTAAAGCCCGACCCAGAACATAAGCAATCACTATGCCAAGTTTCAACAAAATCCGTCTAGTAGTTTCCACGTGATGCGTGGTCCAGCACTGTTTATTCTACAGTTTTGTTGTACATATGTGGAGAAGAGAAGAGATAGAGAAGAGAAGAGAAGAGAAGAGATATGTCGTCTTAAGGACTCTTGATTTTAGTCATTATTTCCCTATAAGCAGAGTACCGCACTTTTGCATAACAAACGAATTCTGAGACTTCATAAGACCTTTGAGCTTTTCGACTGGCTTGGCAATAGATACTTGGGTCGAAGATCTACAAAATTGAATTTCCTTTAAAAACGAAGTATCTTCTGGTTGTATTTGCTCTTCTTAGCATCAAAGCGTCTTTGTCACTCAATTAATCACAGAAGAGCTCTTCGTTAAAAGATTCTCCAGTCATTTGCGCTTTTTGGTGTAATGCTGCTTCTGGTAAGTCTTGGTTTTTATGACTCGACCTAGAAATTGCCGCTTGATGATCACTGCAACAATGCTGTTCGGTTACTGCTTGTCTACCCTACTACAACAGACTTTAACAATGGTCTAAGGCCGTAAAAACTTCGCACCTAACGTTATAGCTAAGAAATAGCTACCTGGCGTGACAATAGCCCAATTCATCATCACACACCGTATACGTGTAACCCCACAATAACGACTTCTATATATGTTCTCCTTGATTGAACGCCATCGTTTTCCTTAAGTTCATCGCCTCGAAAAAAATCTCAGCATCGTCATAAAACCGAAATTGCTATCAATTCTCGGAAATCAAATTGAATGGCCACCCCCCTCAGTCGGAAATATGGGGCATCCAAGAATCCACCTGTAACCACAACAACAGTCTGCTAACCATACACGAATCCCCTTTTAAGGAGGTTGCCTCTGATTATTATTAGGCGCCCTAATGTACTGACTCGAACTCGACATATATATCCGCACACGATTGCCATTATACTCACGACGAGATGATGATGATGATGACGGTGATGATGATGGGGGAGTCCACACCAAGACGACGACGATGGCAGACGAAGTAACAAAACGTGACCGGAATGCTAATCGCAACATTGAGTCCTTCGGGGTAGACTTACAGCTTCGGAGCACCTAATTCAATACTAGGGACCTCAAGGAATTTTTTTTGTGAAAGAATTTTCGCCAGCTCTGCCTTTAAGAGACCATTCAAATTCATTTTGCCAATTCCTCGCTAAGGATTCCTTATATGCATGTGGGCATGTGGCCCGAACAGAGGTATTCCGCATTCACCAAACTCTGCAGTAATGTTATTTCACTTAAATTACACTCTCTCACTGCCTTGGGGCAGGCGAGGGGTAGGGATAGAACTCACTGCTGCAGTCTATGGCGAGTTTGTGGTGTAAGACCGCACCAGATGAAGAATAAAAATACCATGCAAATGTTAGTTGATGACAAATCATTCCCTCGTCGTTGTCCTAGTTAAACATTGGTTTGCACTGCAGAAGATGGTGTTGGTCGCAAATTAAGAGTATATATACATAAAGGAGGTAGCCGAAGGCAGATGAAAACTCCGCCGAAAAGTTTTTCCTCCAGAAAGTCGATTAGGCGGTTGTTGTTGTGTTGTTTATGTTTTTGCCTTGTTTTTTTAGTCGAGCAACGAACATTAAAACTTTGTGCAATGGAATTTGCGTAGCCTTTTATTAGACCCTCGGGGTTTATATGCAGGACATAGCGCACACAGAAATGGCAATGGAAAGTTTTTCTCAACCAAGCCGAGCCATCGCCGACGCCATCAAAGTTGCGTCAACTTTATGAAGGCAATTTGAGAAGTTTTCCAATTTTTTAGCCATCAGCAGCTGCTGGAAAAACTTGCAACCAAATAACACAACTTGATATATATAGAGGCGCGCAAGGAAGCGCGAGTGTCTCCTGGAGAATTTTTAAGTAATTGGTCGGGAGAGCGGATTAATTTCCTTAGGCGTTTAGCGTACATTAAAATTGAAGGGTAGTAGATCTCTGTTGGATCGGAGGCGAGTTTTAATTAAAAATTTCAACTGGAAGCTGTAGAAATTTTGAAATTTTTAGCATTACCTAATATGTACATTTTTTAAAAGGTTCAAATGCAAATAGCTGGGGATGTGTGATGAGAAGGGCTCATCAGGAAAGCAATATTTTTCAGCTCCATGAGCTGGACGTATAAAGATCTAGATGTTGCCTAGGATAGAGGGAAAAAATCTATTTCCAAGAGAGTGAATCTATAGTTCTTTTTAAAGACTAAGCTATCGCAGATGACAAATAGTTTTATCTTGCGGGCTTCTTGGGATCAAAAAGACTTAAAAGATGTAAGTAACTGAGAACTATATCGACCCCTAAAGGCTGCGCAACAAGGGATGTAGTAAAGATTTCATTAGAACCAGTGCTGAAGAAGAACAGAAAATTTCGAACCCATCAGCTGGTTGGCAAGGCACCTGCTGAAAGTTTTTGCAGAAACTTTCCATCAAAAACGCCATTGGTGTATATAGAATAGAAAAGAAACACCACAGCTTCCCTTCCGCTTACAATATTTGACAGAAGTAGCATCTCGAACCTTTTACCGCCTAGGCGAAAGTACGGAAAAACACGAATCAGCTAGTAGCCATGCTGGGTATATGAAATCAGTGCAGGAGCGCAGTATAAAATATAGTATATCGGCGACGGTAGCAACCTGAAAATTTAAACGAACAAAAGAGATTGCCCTCTCCGTGGAGCCATTGATTCGCAGTATTCACGCTGACAAGGCGTCGGAGTTCCCAATTCAAAGGAGGCTAGGTGCATAACAATAGTCAAGCCCTTTTTCGATATAGTGAGATCACTGTCGCGATTTTAACTTTCGCAACGATGCAGGGATCCTGTCCTTGTCTTTCAGCGTATTTCGAATTCACTCCTTTTCGACTGTCAGCAATCTACTATGTTGCTTTTGTCCAGCATAGTCCAATCCAAGGTAGTAAAACCTTTAACCATATGTCTTCAGAAGATAGCCAAGTCAAGGCTATGTATTTGTATATTCAACGGGCTTTTATAAAGACATAAAAGTTGCTTTGTTAAATGTACATTTTAATCGTATGTGGAATTTTGCCCAACGTCTGCCGGCCCGGAATGCTACCCAAAAGGGTTATTTACCTTTTCCATTATCTAAGGATGACGGTTCGAACTATAGGGAATTCATTCTAGGAGTCGACAGTGATAACTAAGCCGAAAGCAACTATAGAGATCAGCTTATTAGAGCAAGCCTAAAGTAAACAGTAACCTTATCAAACCGAATCTCCCCTCTTAATCGCAATCCAACAAATTCCAGCCTAATTTCTCCCAACAGCATTTTTGCTTCGCTTTATGTGCAAGGACGAATGGAAAGGAATGAAGACGAAGATCAAGTAAAATTTAATGGCTACTTACCACCTACCTATAAAATAAATTCCACGACTGGGTCTCAGGAAACTTTTTAGTTCACTTCAACAGTTTTTTTTTGGTCCCCCTTTTTTAGCATATTTTTACAATGGTTTTCGAGATATGCCCAGTTTCCATAACTATCGTTATTTAACATTTTAGCGAAAATCTGGATATGCAGCCATATTAACTGCATGTATTTAAGCGCGAATATCAATTTTGGACGGAATCGTTAAAGCTTTTTTCATGTTAGCTCCAGAAAACCAAATGTTTATAAAACGATTTTTTTTTATGCACTAAAACGCGCTCCTGTTGATGAGAAAATGCGAACTCATAATTAAAAATTATTTTATTAACACAAATAAATGCAAATAATACAAAAATTTATTATAATTTATTTTTGTTACTATAAACATAAAAAAAAATATATTTAAACGCAAGAAATGATTTTAAAATGAATTGAAATTGCGGACATTTTTTCCGAATAAACGAGTTTTCCGAATTAAATGGCTTTCAAATGGCAAATCGTATGGACCGTTTTTGAGACAAGTCCAATTTTTGAAATTAACGAAAAACTGGGTATGCACTTATGCACCATGCAGCCCAATTAAAAACATATCCGTAAAACCGTTTAGTCTGTGGACCTCAGGAGAGGACGGATAGTATTGCGAGACCGACTTTTTCGATTTCCTCCATCATAGTAATGTCAGAATTGATTAAGATCTCGAGTTCAAAATTGAAATATCGCCGACCGAAATAACGCCGAAATTTTTCAATTCGACATTATTTCAAATTGACAAAGTGAAATTTTAACTATCAATTTGCAAAAAATTTAAATATAAGATGACTATTTGCGGGAATTTCGAACTACTACTATTTTCCCAAGAAAGTAAATGCTTAAGGAAATAGAACAAAAATTCGAAAAATAAAAGAAAATTTGCATGAATTTCGAACACGAGAAATTTGAGAAAATATTAGTTTGAAATTCGGAATGCTCAATATATATAATGAGAATTTTGAGAAAATAACAGTTCAAAAACTATTATGAACAATGAACTATTCGTTTAAAGAGGTAGGTATATTTTTGCATTTTATCTGAATGTGAAATAAAGCCGACTGGGCTTAATTTTACTTTAGCAAATTGAAACACCAGTTCAAGTGATTTCAATTCGATTTGATAAAAAAAATTTTTTATCGAATTATATTCTGCTACATAGCTTAGCAGAAAACTGACTGATATCTCAAAATATTAATATAAGGGCTGGCTTTCTAAAGTGCTAAACTTTGTTTCATGCTGATTGGAAACTTTTTGAGCAATAGCAAGTTAAATGCTGTGAAATCAGAAAAAAATATATTTTTTGGTGAAAAACGATGACAAAATTTAGGCGTATTAAGAACTTTTTCAAAAAAACGTTACATCTTCTTTTACTTCTCCAGAAGATTTTAAGCCATAAGGTAACAGACATAAAACAAAAGTTTTATTATATTTATGCTACTCCTTAAAATGTACCTATTAACGACCACTGCAAACAAGAGTAACTTAGTGCACACTAGATAACATTTTCCACGAAACACTCGCTTTGACAGGCAACCCCACTATCTTTGGGTAAGAGGCCCGTTGTTGGAATTTATTCAATGGTATATAGCGATGAAATAAATCGCCCCCTAAATTAATCAGTGGCCTGTTTGCAGCCGAATTAAAGTGTTTGCGCTATAAAACCGAATAGCTTTCATTACCTCCGCAATTCTTTACTCGACTCGGCCTTAAGTCAACTATACAGCTGTTGTGTGCCAAATTCGTTTTTATTCACACCCAAGGAGGACCCCATCGCCTTGGGATTCATTTCCGCATCCCTTCAATAAATGTTGGCATCGCCCCACAACATTTGGCAATACCCAGAACTATTTAAAAAACACATGCAAAATATCCGCGCCACAGCTCTGCTCAAAAAATGTGTTTCACATCTATTCGATTTAGCTGGAGCGAAGAACGGAATCGCAATTTGAGTTATGTGCACTTGCCGACTTCCCATAATTTCATTTGGAAGCTGCAAACACGTAGTATAGCGCCAGCTCCCCATGAATCTTCCGAAACAATGAACTGAGTTTCAGTTCATATTCTCTATGGCTTTCGCGCTTCGCGAAATATGACTTTTCGTGCTGGGAAAAGATACTGAGCAGAGAGTGAATTTTCTACGGCCGAAGCCCGAAGGCTTGGTAATTTTTCACAGCACACTTAGACAGGTTTTCGCATCGCAAAGTGTGGGTTCATGCAGCATTGAGCAAGGTTGGCGGACGCGTCTAAGATGAATGTGAACGGAACTCGAAAGGAGTTTTCTTATTTTCCTTTAGGTGGAAATTCGCTCAATTACCAACGATGGAAAGTAATGTTTAATAAAACAAATTGAAAATAATGAATATGCAGTCACTTTCGAGGATTCATTTGCAAACAGCACATCCTTCAGCTGATCAATATTCAGGAACAATGAGGTGCTGAGTTGCCCTCTTTTCTTTAAATTTTTTCTGATGAATTTTTTTTCACAGGATGTCCTGATTTTTAGATTTTCTTTAGTTTAACCAAGTTTCGATAGCGTATGGCTGCTGGATAGGATCTTCCACTGTTAAATCGAAATTGAATCGAATATGATGTATTTCATGCAGTGCAAGGATATGCAAGGAAGCCCTTTTTAACAGTGCGATTGGGGCGGTAGAGGGTGCGACTTCGAATGCATTATGTATGAGGGAAATTGTAACACAGGGACAAGCATTTGATTTGATATCGAACGCGAGTGGAGCTGTGTGCGTATGATGACGGATGGGAGATAAGAAAGTAATTCAAATCAAAAATAAAAATGAAATTCCGATTCAAAGGGTCTCAACTCGAGAAATGTGAGAACAGCACTCGGATTCTGCTTTTAATGGAAATCGAATGAGATTTTTTTTCTATCGTTTCGTCAGGCACGCCAGCAAGAAATGAAGGATGACTTCTGGGGTTGATTTTGATACGGGGTGGTGGTGGAATGGACTGATGTTGTGGGGAGAGTCGAAGGAGTTTTTTTTTTTGTGGTTAATTTTTATTAATAGGTTTTTTAATTTATCTGCCTTAATCTCACACGCACTTTGGCAACATTTTTTTAATTCTTTTAAATTCGGGACACATTTATGTGATCTGTGGCTTGTAGATGTTTTAAAAGAGTTGGATAAGGAATGACAATTTCAAAAAATATTTTTTTTTTTAAATCGTATGAAATTTTTCAAAATAATACTCTTTGAGGGTAAATTGTATTCCGTATTTTAAAAAAGTTAATTGTATCCTAAAAGTTACAATCGTGACACGTTTTTCATCCCTGGGATACTGAGAAACATTCTCAGGACAGTTATAGTCCTGGAAGTCTGTAAACACGTTCACGAAAGGTGGGGCAGTGGAAAAAACATTATATAATATGTTTTTTCCCCAGATCGAACCTGAGACTTCACTTAGTAGAATCTCACACTAACAAAATTGAGTCCCAGACTTTTTGAAGCCCTATATTGGGGACTAGCTCACGCGTGCTCGTTTTGATTCACCCGCCGTTTTTTTATAAATATGTTCCCTCCCTTGGACCTTTCTAAAAGCAATATAAAGCAAAAACAAACACAATAAAAAAATTAATTTTAATTTCTACTAAAAAGTCTACACAAAAAAGATTTACTCAAAGTTCTGTTATTTGTTCCCTCTTACCCACCTCAAAAGTCGGCAAAAAGAAGCAACACGAATGAAAAAACTTGACATTGACACACGATCCCCATCCCAGCCCATTTCCAAACTTTTCCCATTGAACAGCACCTGAAAACGTATTCAACCTGAAAAGAGACGACTGCCCATCGAAGTGCAAAACATATGATCACGTTAGAGCGCGCACATAATAATAACACACACACACTGCTGCATGACTATTGACATTGGTATCCACTGAAAGCAAATTGTGGGCGATGTATTGAATAATTGTTTTAAACATTGCTCAGCTTCAGTACAACGCAGGAGGATGTTTTATATCTTAAATGATTCAGGAGAAAATTTACTAAATTCACCTATTTTTTATTTTTCAATCCGATAAGCCATTACTGAGCTAGTTCTGTATAAATATATTTTTCCTTATATATATTTGGTTTTTTTTTTTACTATTTTGTAAAAATCAAGTTCTATTCTGGGTTAATAAGTATCCTAAAGCCCGACCCAGAACATAAGCAATCACTATGGCAAGTTTCATCAAAATCCGTACAGTAGTTTCTGCGTGATGTGCGGTCGGGCATTTTTTATTATACGTAGAGAGAAGAGATGTAGCACATGTACCACTGCCAGGCATGTAGTCTTCCTCCTCATAAAACAAGGTCCAAATCCCACATTTTAGAATTTTTTTTTTTACTAAACCCACATTCTTAAAACATTATTGTCAATAAAATTTTAACATTTATTTTGACGAAAAGGAAAAAAACCGAAGTAAGTTGAATACAATTTATTTTTTTTAGTTCCATTTTCTTAAATTATTTTTAATATTATTTTATAATAAAAGAATTAAAAATAGTAAGAGGCAGTTATGGAAACATAAAACAATTTTTGATCCGAAGTTTAGCTCAAATTCTAGGAAGTATCAGGATATATATGGTTCCTTCACAGCCAAATCTATACCTACAGAAACTGAAAATAACGTAAAGATCAATGGAAAGAACTGTTTTAAATATATCCAGTCGACAACGAATTCGGAATGATTCAATTCGAAATAAGACAAATTTTTCTAGAATGAAAGACAATCAATGGACTCTGAAAACAATACAGTGCGTCGCGATGAAGAAAGAAAACAGAGATCATGCGCTTAAAGAAGAGTTTTACCCAAACGCATCCTCCGTAGTTAATCGATGAGTAAAAACAGTTTACAGAGTTTTTTTTAAGAAAAAATTGCATGCCATTCCAAATATGTCTGAGTAAATATATTGTAACGGCAGTGCATGCAACACCAGCCTAAACATAAAGTGTCTCGCTTTTTAAATTCTCTTCTAAGGAAAAGCAAAGCTAAAGTTCCAAAAAGGCTTAGAACGACTTGTGTGAAAAATTAAATTGTACAAAAATAAATAGTTGTGACATGAGATCAGCCATTTGCCTTGTATGAGTTTTTCATGTTTATTCCGAATGGAAGGAACCTACAATTTTATGCCGAACCTATGACTGAGCGCGGATGAATTGAGAAGCTTATTTATGACAATTATCTTCTCCAATATTTGCAGCGGGAAAAACAAACTAATGATGTTATTATTGGTTATCCGGAGATCGAACCTGAGACCGCTAACTTAGTAGAAAACCCCACTTACAGTTTGTTTTTTCTATAATCATTAATCAAATGAGTTTTGAAAAGTGATGTCCTCGAGATTGTCAAGTGTACACTAAAAACTTAAGTTTTAAGTTTTTTTAAGAGAAAGAGGACTTGCTTTCGGAATTAAGCCTCTTTGTTTTAACTGAGTTACTTGACTATGGGGAACCTGATCTTGCAATGCTGGATATATTATAGTCCTGCAACATGTTACTCCGCAATTGCTTATAACTCCAAGAATGTGATTGGATTCTCTCAACTGAATGAGCTCTTTGCCCATTCCAATTTATCTGAGGTCTGCAGTTATCCCCGTCAAGGGCTCTGTTATCCGTGATCACTTGCCATGTGCAACGTTGCTTTGAAAAGACTGAAACCTACGTGTATATAATACACGTTTTAGATAAAACAAAGTAGGACACGTAAAAAATGTAAAAAATATATTTTTAAATAATTTTATTCTCTATCACAGATTTCCGTCTTTTGTTTCCTACAACAAAATTTCAGCTTGAGCAGCATAGCCGTATGGAGAGCTATATCCGTAAGCAGACACGTATCCCAATGGAGCAGCAGAGTAGGCCAATGGAGCGGAATTATACGCATATGGCGAAGCAACATAACTCGCGGCCAATGGAGATGAAATGTATCTGGCGGCAAAAGGATCAGCAGCTAGAACTGGTGCCGTAGCAATCCCATTATAGTTCCTGGCAATAACCTGACTGCTAGTGGCAGTGACAACTCCTGGTGCAGAGTAACCGAAGGGTGTAACCAGTTGAGGTTTGGCAGCAGCACAAGCAATGACAGCAAAGATGACAATGGTCTGGAAAAAAGATAACTTCTAGGTAAGCTTTGTATGCACCTCGTTTGATCCACTTACATATTTGAACATATTGAATAGGTTTGAGTTCGGTGGTTGCTGGTTGCTGCTTGATGAGTGCTACTATCGTTCTGGCTATAATTTGAATTCAACGATCGTCTTATAAACAAAAATAATTGAAATCAATATTATCGCAAAGTAGTAGTAGTTTATTGACACCCAAGTCACGTTTCGGAATTTACGCGATATGGTAATTTGCAATGAGTTGACCTTAGTTTGGATGGCTTCGTGTCTGCATGATATACTATTTCTTTTCACTTCGCCTTCGATTTCTTACGATTCCGTAATTGACTAAGGTAGGGTGTATCTGTATATCTATCGCTTAAGTCCGACTCCGAGTTGACTAAACTCTCCCCGTTTGCGGGATCGAAACCACCCTGGGATCGCTCTTTACTTCAAGACGGAGAAATTTTTTGCAGCTCATAGTCTTCTGAGAGAAAGTTGGCTATCTCAGATTGTAGCCTCGGTCTCTATGATGTAGGTACACCACCTAATAGAAGAAACATGTTTGATAAGCCACATTTAAAGGCAGCGGTTCCTATTTTTCCCATTTTGTGAAGATACTGATGCTTAAAGTATTAATTGACGATAAAGGACCACAAACAAGTCATCTTACTCCTGTTTTTCAGCTCCAGCATCCTTGCGCCTTGCCACTCTGGTTTGGTAGCTGCTTCGCGCCTGATTCCGTCTTGAGCTCATATTCTTTTTCATATTCAATTATGTGCAGTCAATGAACCTTTTCAGGATATTAAAGCCCGTTTCCTCTTATTAAATTCAATAAATCCGGTCGTAAAAAAAAAGTCATTTTATTAACGTTGCTCCCCCTCATTAACTGATTCAATTAAAATCTCACTACAAGCTTGCAACAGTGTACAATGCGTCGCAGAGATACCCTCATCTCATCGCTACACCGCATCTACCAGTTGAATATATTTCTTCACATTCATTCGGAATTAAAATGCAAATACGATAAAAGTCCGCACAGGGACACAGTGTGGCAATTATGCGCGTCCTCCAATTGAAAATATTTCGCAAAAGGACTGCGAGTATGACTCTATCAGATGTCAGATGCACCAGGCAGAGACAGAGTCAGTGTCAGAGTCCGAATACGCCATTACGGCGATGGGGCTTACCCGATAACACCGCAATCCTCACAACTACTATAATAATTGCACAAAGTGCTACTGAACTTTTACGTGAAAAATAAAGTAAAAATTTAAATAACCTTCTAGCCAGACTGTGAAATGATTTCAACTTTTCATTTACGGAATTTTAATGAGATTGCATTTTGCGGTGCATTTTCATCTGATCTGCGACGATAAAGGACACACTCTCATTTTCCAGGAGGTATATGCGTACGACTCTATTTCGGACTCGAACCGGGTTTGCAGTTTATAAAGGCTGAGTGCCTTTTTGATAGCAGCACTGAATTGATCAAAGCGATTGGAGAAACCAAGAACTTTATCTTATATAAAAGGCAAAGGCCGCAACCTGCCGGACTTCACAGTCGCGGGACTGGAACTTTAACATCATCGCCTTGTTTAGAGAGCGTATTCATTAAGCTCGTTACAATTGGGTATAGCTCTTCAAATCCTAGCTTGAGACGAGAAGTGCATTCGCTGCAGCTAAAGTGAACAGTAAACGCGCTAAGACAGTCCAAAATAAATGAAATGTGCACGGCTCGGTCGCCAAAATCTTTTTCTCTATCACTGCGAGTTGATTTTGATTTTAGTTGACTTGTATAGAAAAATCATCAAAGAGCTGTCATTGAAAACTCGGGACTTGGGAGCCCGTTAAGTAAGTCCGGTTAAATTCTATTAATTATTTATTTAATGGAATTCAATTCGACCTACTTAACGGACTCCCGAGTCCCGATCCGTAAAGAGTTTCTCCCTACAATATATCACATGACAAATACTTCAACTAAGTAAGGTTGGACTGCGATTATTTTCTAAACGTTTATTTTCTAAAAATATTTTGTTCTTACTTATTTGAATGCTTTTAACAATAGTTACTAAAAATAATAGGTAGGTTCTATAAATAGGATAAATAAGATGCTAAGGTAGGAGTCGATTTTGTAAAGGGGGTTTATCATTTTTATAATGTGGCGCTTAACTTCCTAAAACTGAAGTGAGTTCTATTCGAGTGTATTATTTACTTCTATACCTAAATGTGTTATTTAAGCTGCTCATTTGTTTTTCTTGTATTTTGGTATTGTTTTTATGTATTGGGATTTTTTGATTTTTGATTGTTTTTATGTATTCTCTAACCGAGAAATTAAGAATCTGTCAAACAAAAATGGAGAGGAAACTTCTCGGTATAAGACTAATACAAAGAGTGCGGAACAAAGAAATAAGAAGGCAAACGGACATCATAGATGTAATAAAAAGGACGAAACAACTTAAATGGAACTGGGCGGGACACATATCAAGAATTACAGATAATAGATGGACAAAACTTTTGATCAAATGGACACCACCAGCGACAAGATCAACCGGACGACCACGAACAAGATGGGTTGACGATATTAACCAATTTAATAGGTATTGGTACCATGACGCAAAAAATAGAGATCTATGGACAACTATGGGGGAGGCTTATACTATTTGCAACTAATTTTGAAAACAATGATAAGACTTTGTCAAATTATGATATATTTATTTTATTTATGTATTTTAAATTAAAGTTAAATAACTCTAATAACAATGTTATAATAGTGATGGAACATTTGTAAACCTTATAGTAAATAAAAGCTTATAATAATAATAATAATACCTAAATGCTCTTTTTAAATAATTTGGTGTTAGTTTGGTAAGAGTTGGGTTTCCAACATTTTATAAATAAAACAAATGTTGTAACTATATTAATTATTTAGGTTTATTTTTCATTCATACCTACTGTCAGACTTTGGAACTCTTTAGCCTCTCAAATTGAAAATAGTATTTAAAATTCCTAACATTTTTCCAACCCATTCCACCAAAATTGATTCTTCAATGTCACATATCTAACTTCCTAAACTTAACCCTCTCCCTCCATAATTCGCCTCTTAGATTATAAATTTATTAAGAATTGTTTAAGGATTTTCGATTTTCTTGAAGTAAACGGACTAAGTTCTATGAAAGGTTATAAATCTTAATGTACAATGAAATGAAATGTGCACGAATGGTTCGCACGTTTTTTCTTCCATTTTATTATAAACATTACATCGTAAGTTCTATAAATTTCTTACTAAAATTAAGAAATTTCTTACAGGAAAAAACGTTGCATAGTATCAGACACATTTTAGAACTAGGTAAGGCCTATACGCTGCCGAGTGCTGTTTTCGAACGAAAAGTCCAATTCTCCACTCCCTTTTCACACACATTTATTGTCCGCGTCAATAATAATTGCTTGCAAAATTTTGACAGTTTTTATATTTTTTTGTGCCGTTTTTGTAAAAATGTAATATCAAAAAGTGGTCAATATTAAATTTTTATATTCCAACATTCCAAAACATTGTTTCTTTGAAAAAACTGTAAATATCATTACACCCGGCTTTGCCCTTGCATTTTGTATTGTCCTGCCAATTGCACACAAAATTCCATAAGAAATCCATTTATTCCCGATTTTTTCGGAGAGTTTTTTGAAATTTTATTTCGTAAAAATCTTCTTCTGGCAATACAAAAATCGATTTTCCAAGATAGCATCCAGCAGACAAAATGTTACCTGTACCAGTGATGCCAACCCGGATTGATATTTTTATAACTTAACTCCCCCCAAAAAATTATCCTTTTTTTGTAAAAAGGATAAATTACGAAAATATACTTAAGCTTTTTATTATGCTTGCTGGTTTAAGTATGAGTAATTGCAGCAGATGTGGCCACGTTGTCATCAAAATTGCATATTTTACAAGTACAAATAACCTAAAAGGTGATTACATTTTTGTTAACAAAATTTGTCCATCGATTGTTCTCTGTAATCCGAGAAGCTAACAGAGGATTTTGTTCTCACTTTTTCTTCTATAATTTTGGTTGATGTCGACAGCGTTTGTTCCATGAACCTCCACCAAGCTTATCGTGATCACTTGAACTTTAAAAATAAACTAAATATTTCTCCAAATTTATTTTTTAATATCGTAATGCAGTTGCATACAACACTGAATGAGATAACCACTTTTCCAGATTTGATTTCGCATTTTGACGCACTGATCAAAGTACAAGATTTACCAAACTTCTTAGTTTATCTATAAACTTTCACGTGCAAGACAGCCCAAAATGACGACTTAACCAGTTAATAAAAATCCACGAGAGCGTTATTCAAATTTAGAGTATTTTTTTTTTGTATTTTACAGAATTTAAATCGCACGCAGAAAGTTAATTAATGGATTAAAAAAGCCTGCGAGGTTTACGCAAAATTGTTTTAAAATTTGGCTAAGCTTTCTATTGTTGGGGCCGAAAAACATTTGCCATGAAATGTTGCAAGTAAAACCATTCACTTCCATTTATCATGCAACATGTAAATCACATAACAGTTACCTACTTAAAGTCCTTGAAACGTGTCCAAGAAATACCGAATCTGTTCCAAGCATTCTTTGCCGGACTATGCAACTGCATTCCATACAATATGCACACAAAACCACCATGCTGCATTAATTAACAGCTTATGCATTGTGTACGTGCGTAGACGCATATAAAAGCATGCCGACGTGCACCACAAATCGTATTACAATCACAGCTCTCTTCAACGTAGCACTAGTAAGGAAAAACAACCAAACAAATCGAAATGGCCAAAATCGTAAGTACGAAACCCCTCGTATTGGGCTTGATCCCTAAAGGATATTTCTCTCTATCTTTCAGATCATTGCTCTGTGCGCTTTTATTGCCTGCGCTGCTGCAAAGCCAGGCGTGATTGCTCCTGCTGCCTACACAGCACCTCTGGCGGCAGCTCCATTCGCATACTCAGCGGCTCTCTCGTACCCAACACCTTTTGCGTACTCCGCACCTGTGGCTTACAGCGGTGCACTCATCGCTCCTGGTGGCAGCAGCCGCGTCGACATCCAGAACAACTATAATGCCGCATTCGTATCGGCGCCATATGCTGCCTATGCTCCGCAAGCTTTTGCCGCGTACTCTGCTCCTCTGGCCTACACCGCCCCTGCTGCAAGGATTGCTGCGGCTCCATACACTGCTGCTGCTCCATACGCTGCTGCATATGCCTATCCTGCTCAACCTGCCGTGGCAGCATACACCGCTCCGGCCGCCAGATTTGCCGCCGCTCCCTTCGCCTATTCTGGTCCCATTGCCGCAGCTACTCCTCTGAAGTACACCGCCGCCCCTTCAGTTTTGTTGTAAAACGTCACTTGTCCTTAAGAAGCTAAAATAAATCCCCTTCCCGCAATCAACGGATTTTTCTTGAATTTTCCGCTTTTAAAGTGTTGCGGACGTTCACTGGTGGTAAAGTTATCCTTAAGCTCGCACTCTGTGTGGCCATGGGCACTGCCATTCACTGGGGAATGCAGTGCTGTCGCTGTTTCTCGCCACACCTTGCCGCCGTTCACATATCAGGATAATTTGCTCAGCGAGCCATTCAATCGGATTAGGGATACCCGAGGCGGTGTATAATGCGGCGAAACCTAAACGCCTAATGCCCACTATGCACATGTGCCTGGAATCAGTAGTGAGGAAACGCGCAAAAAACTTGTCGGTTTCAGTTCAGACAGTTTTCAGTCTCTGTGTGTGCTGCACACGGAATCATCCACTCCTTGGTTGGCAACTAAGCGATTTCTGCAAATTCTCCATTAGATATTCATAAATTATATCAAAAATCCTTATCGTTGTGGACATTTTGGTGTGTGCGGCGAATGGTGCGCTTCCTCTCGTCCAACTGAGTATAGGTATCCTCCGTCCTCTCAAGGGGCGGCACGACGCGAGACAACGACGGACCCAGTCCTGGTTATATGGCGCCTGATATCCCGTCAAATGGTCTTCGAGGAATAGCTTTATGTGGGTTGTTCTGCGTATCGTAAAAAAGGCGAATAAGCAGGGAAAAATGCAAATTCATGCAAAAATTTGTGACAGCTACATGTGCGTCCGTGGCAGGTGACGATGTTTGACAGAATTCATTAAATTTAGTACTCCAGTAATAGGGGGAGTTTTATCTTCTTTTTTTAAGCTTGTGCAAAAGGTGTGCTTAGGTTTAAAGTAAAGGAAGATATTTTACTTTAAGATGGCACATCTGAAACGGTGCGGGGTATGTTGAATATTCGGCACTTGGAATTCTGGCCGAAGTAGAAATTGGTATAGCCCGTCCCAAAGTACCTGAAAATATCTTGCGCAGGTCTCTTCACATCAGGGATTTTATTCTCTTAGAGAAAGCAAAACTACTTTTCCAACAAAAACTACAGCTAAAAAAAATGTGTACGCATTTCATAAAACAAGCATACCCCTGCTTGCGAAAACATCTCTCTCGATCGACGATCGAGGCATGACTGATTGTCCACACAGAACCGTCGTTGGCGCATGCAATAGATACACATTTACTCACCCCAACGAAAAGGGAAATTTGCTGGGTGTTGCACTTCTCAAATATGTAGTAATAAAAGCCAGAGCTTTGAGTAACAACTATTAAAAAGGGTTAAAATGGAATTTCCATTATACTTTGTGAATGGGCACGAATGCAGGCAGGTCGATTTTTAGGTTAATTGAGAAAAGATGGGTTTTTTTTACTCACTTAAAATAGACCCGTGCCGGATACAACTTTGGAAAACCCATGTTTTCAAGTGAATAAAAGGTATATTTTTACGCGTTTTTGCATGATTTTTGATTTTTTTCTTTTCTTTTATGACTTGTTTGACCTTTACCACACTATACCTATTATAACTTAAAAAAACCTCATATTAAATTTTACAAATGCCAGGAAACATGCAAAAATTATAATTTTTTTATTTTCTTTTACGACTCGTATGATCTTTACCGCACTATACCTAGTTTAACTTAAAAAAAGAAACGTCATAGGTATGAAAGTTTTCGAATGCCAGGAAACATGCCAAACTTATATAAAAAGGCAAGTATTAGCTTTTTTAGCAGGCATTCATTTTTTGTCAGTAAACCAAAATACATCTTAAAACACCATTATGGATTCTATTGGCAAAGGAAAATCAATAAGCAAGCAAACACGAGCGGTTATCATCAACGTTATAAAACATGAGATGGAGAAGGCCGAAACACATTTGAGAGTTCAGAGCTGGAAATTTATTGATGAAGCATCCAAAATAACAGGAGTATCCAGAAGCTCAATATGGAGGATTTTTAAAGAGTATGAAAGAAGCGGTACAGTCAGAAGTCCAAAAAAAAGGACCTCACAACCATTATGTCACCGGACTGGACAACTTTGACATCAGCGTAATAAAAAGAATAATTCAAAATTTTTATAAAGAAGAAAAAATGATAATTACACTAAATGCACTGAATCAACGAATAGCTTCGGATTTGCAGATCAACATGAGCCGATCATCTTTACACAGGGTTTTACAATACAATGGATACAGATTTAAAAAAACAGAGAACAACCGAAGAATTTTATGCGAACGCACGGATATAAAACTTAAACGCTACGAGTATATTGCCCAAGTACGAGAATTCCGAGAGAAAGGCTACGCAATTATTTATATAGATGAAAGTTATATTCATAGCACACATACTCGACCCAATACTTGGACAGATGGCAGCTTGGACGGCTTGAAGTCAAATATTTCCAAAGGATCACGGTTGATTATAGCTCATGCTGGTGGAAAAGGAGGATTTGTTAGAAATGGACTACTGCTTTTTAAATCTGGAAGCAAGACTGGTGACTACCATAATGAGATGAACTACGAAAACTTTTCAAAATGGTTAAGGGAACAAGTTCTTTGTAACTTAGAAGAACCGTCAGTTATTATTATGGACAATGCAACATATCACAATAAAATTGATGGTACTGTCCCCAACTCGTCATCATTAAAGGCTGATATGATTAAATGGCTATCCGAAAACAAAATACCTCACCAACCAGCTAGCTGCAAAGTACAGCTATACGGATTAATAAAACAAAACAAGTCCTCCCGAAAGCTTCAAATTGATGACATCATTAGGAGTGCAGGCCATGAAGTCTTACGATTACCCCCTTATCATCCGGACCCAAATCCTATAGAAAATATATGGGGAATAGTAAAAAGCAGAGTAGCAGCAAGAAATACAACTTTTAAACTGGACGATGTCAAAAATATTGCGGAAGAAGAATTCAACAAAATAACTCCGGAAAATTGGAACTCTGTTTGTGAAAAAGCAATACGCACAGAAGATGAATATCATCGCGCAGGGATAGCATGGGATAGAATAACTGAAAGAATTGTTATACACCCAGCAGATGATTCATCTGATGGAGATGATTTTGAAACCGACACAACGGATTCCGATTAATATTATCCACTATTTATAAAACAAATAACTTTTTATGAAAAAAAACACTATTTATAACTCCAAATAAAATCTCAACTATTTATTTTTTCTAACAATATCTTTTTTTGATACGTATTCATTTTCTTTGCTTTACATTATTTTATGTCAATTTTGATATTTTTCATTATTTCTTTATTTTCTTGAATGTAATGTTCTACTTCGTGCATGAAACTTTTTTCATGAGTTACTACAATAATTTATTGGTGAAACTCAATGACAGTTAAAACACGTATCAATAATAAAACAATTACGTTTTCCAATATCGCTGCAAAAAAGATAAAGTAGAGAAAAGCATTAACAATTTCATGCGATCAAAAATACCTTAAAAGAGAAAATTTCCCTTAAATAAATTGCTACTGCGCATGTTGGGATCTTTCTTCTTTTGTGGGACGGACTATAAAATTTGACTTAATGACATAAGTTTCGAAAGGCACCTCGAAAGAACTTTTGATCAGTTCATTAGTGTGTAACTATTTACTATACAGCGCAGAAGCACTATTCTCAAGGAGAGCGGTGGGAATGGGAATGGTTGCATTAAACAGACTCAAATCGATTAGAGGCTGTTTCGGGCAACCAAAAACCCGGTAGACAAAATCAATTTTTGAAGATACGAGGCCATTTTTATTACACTTGGGCATGCCCTTATAGCTCTACAGATTTTAATGGTATGATGCTCAACAGAGCCTTTCATTTTTAATTTAAGAACTTTTCTAGTAACTAAATGTGTCCTTAAATTTGTTTTAATTTAAGAATCACGTTTTTATTTTGAAAACTGAGCTTTCATCAAATAAATTTATAATGATTTGTGAATTTAAAAAACACGACATTGATTTTACATACAATTTTATTTTTTAATAAACAACTTAATTTTAAACATAAAAATTAATATTCGTAAATAAAATAAGAAAAGCTGAAACGAGCCTGCCGAAAAACAGAAACCTAAATAGAAAGTGATATGAAATTTTCCTATAGAAGCGGTGCTTGACTGGCATTGGCTGGTTGAACAACTTGGAAAAATATATTTTTTATTTAATAGAAATAATGTAGATTCTTACTACTTTTTTCTCCATATGAAGAGCTTTTGCAGAAATTCAGCCATCAAGCCATAGATACAGATATTCCAAGCTAAAGTAAAGGCAAATCACCAAACTCACGAACGCTTTATTAAGCAAATACAGAGCTAAAGGATCGAATGCAATGAAAACTCTACTGTCAAGACGTTTTATACTTAACTGCTAAAATTCCATACTCGACACACTCTTAGCTTACTCTTAAATGGAGTACATTCAATAGCTCAAAAAACTTTTACTCTTAACATTCATAGATATTAAAATGTTTTTGATTGAAATAATAAAAATCAATTTCAATGTAAGAATTTTAATTATTATTTTGTGTTTTCTGAAAGAAATCTTAAAAGCATTTAAATTCGGTCCCTTGATTTTCCCTAAGTGTTCTTCATTTGCTGACTGTCGGCAAAGGGTTTAGTAACTCATTTAATACGTTTTAAAGAAAGTCTCGCTTTTGGCGGTAGAAAACGTTTCCACAACAATTTGGACATCTTCCAAATACATATACCTACCTCATTTTTATCCAGAAACTTCAGTTGCAGCAGCAATTTTTGGGACGGTTTATTTTGCCTCCAAACCTGAAGGTAGCCCGTCGTTGTTGTGATGAAAAACAAGCAACACCTTTTCTTTAAGACAAACACTAGTGTCTGCGTTCACAGGTACTTTAAAAACAAATCTAGCTATTAATAACAAAAAATAAAAATATTTTAGAAGCACCTTTATAATATTTTCAAAAACAAGCACAACAAATTTGATTACATAAAAACATCAATTTCATTAGCATAATTATACATCCTTAAACTTCCTGTGTAGGCTATACCTGAATTTTTGTAGGAGGCCGTTGTCAGCGTTGTCACCTTCCGAATGAAGAGCCCACAATTTTCTAAAAACATTGCGCTTAATTCCCCGTCTGAAACAAACAAGTCACATACAGCATCCTTAAGAAGATTTCATTCTCCACCTATCTCGCTGGCAGACCAAACCCAACCTAATCCCACATTAGGTAGACAGCTTTGTAAACAAATTTTGCAGACCGTTTGAACTTTCGAATATTCGTCCATTTTGCCTCTTCCTTCTTCCTCCAAAGTCGACCTATCTCCTTTTTTTGGGAATACGGAATAAGATTAAACTAAACAAAGGCGAACTTATTGAAGTCCATGCCAGCGCACTAACGACCGACCGAGGATTTCCTTAACATTTTCTACATGAAAAATTCCCAAAATAACATTAATCGTCCAATTAAATGTTTTTCCTGTCAGTTCGCATGTATATAGTCTCGCAGTGCATTCTTTTCCATTTTGGGGGATATTTCTTCTAATTTGGGAATATTCCCTTTTCGGCATGAGCTCAAAGTATATAGGTACCTAAATGGACTGACAAATAGTTGTGCAAAAAAAAGTTTCCATGCAGCTGGGAACAGGACGTCGACATCAACAGTGAAGAGTAAAAAAAAAAATCCACTGGATTCTCTTGAGATACACCATCCAGGAGAATTTCCCTGAAGTACGTTCACAGGCCGGTGGTTTCATTTATTAGTTTATGTATATAGGTACCTATAGTTGGTTCCGTTCTATTTTGGGTGCACCCGCTATCGTCAGTGTTGCTGGATGGGATGTACATTTTTATTTACTTGAGAGATTTGTTGAAAGTTGATCCTACTTCCGGTCGGGATGCACATCGCTTTTGATAACAATTTTATTGAAACTGTGCACCAACTGTAAATGCAGCACCAGATGGGAGAATTTAACGGGTATAATACATATATACCTACCTAGCAACTTTGTGCAATGACAAACTTTTTGTTGGCAGTTAATTTAGACTTTTTAAATGGGTAGGTATATGGTTCACAGAAACATAAATAAAAACTATGGAAATATGTGAAATAATTTTCAGCAGCAGACTGATTTGGCTTGCAAATGTGAGTACATTTGGTTTTGGTTTTGTTGTTTACCCACTTAAAGTATGGTTCATATCCAATTAAGGGAACCTTGTGTAATTGGTATAGATATTTGTGCTCATCAGATTTAGTTGAAACGCTTTTAGACCTGGCGACAAGTGGGCGCTATTTGTTTTGGGGCAGGTGTAGCAATAGAACCAACTATTTCAATATTTAAAGTCGCCTTAATTGCATAATAAACCCGTAGACAGTCCTCGACGGAGGATTTGTTTTCGTTTCTTGACGTTACTACAGTCGGTTTTTGTATTGGTAACTCTTAAGTCCCGGATATCATCAAGCACAAAGTAGCTTTTCTTTTTTAATTTAGATTTCTTAAGTTTACCTGAAAACGGGCATGCAAAAGGTATACTTTAAAAAAATGCTCATATTTCCGAAACCCCATTTTCGATTTGATTTAGCATTTAAGTTGTAGTTGCACTCAGTCCTTAGCACTACAGTTGCCATACAGCACTTTTCAAATCAAACAATCATACTTTGCAATATTTGTTACAATTTTCTTTGCTTGGTTTTAGAAAAACCGCTCTAACGATTTTGACCAAAATATACATTTAGATAAAATAAGTGTCTATCCTAAGTAAAACAGTTTTTCCCAAGATATAATATAATAAAGCTGTTTTAATAATTTTGTTCCCAAAATTGGCTATCCGAAACCCGACTAAGCTTTGATAACCCTACTTAAAATGAAGAGGAGGGACCATTGTAAAAATATGCCAAAACTTTTTAATGAAAGGTAAAAGAAACTTGCCAAACTCTTTTTTATTATGTAAATAAATAAATAAATAATTGGCGCAACATTTCCACGGGACTCTAGGCCTAGCTTCTCACAACCATTCGGTTTGTGTTAGTTTTTCATTTTTGGGACGAACGGAAGAGATCTACAATTTTATTCCGAGCCTAAACGGCTAATTGAGAAGCACTTTCATGACAGTCATACTCTCGGATCTTTGTCAGACGTTCGCGTGAGGTGGCGCGGCGCAGTGAAAAAAACCTTAAGAGGAAATTAGTGTTTTTCCTTACATAAAACAGAAAGTTCGTGCCACCAAGTCGTGCACCTTATTTCTTATTTTCGCGTTTAAAATCTTGGAAGTTGTAATAGGATCCCTATAAACAGTGCATTTGGTGCTTAAAACCTTTTACCAGAACTTTCGAAAAATGCTTTTTACTAAGAGAAAAAGCCTTACATTGTTATTTGATTTAAGTTGAAAATGCTTAATCTGATATGTTTTGCTTATGATTTATTTTATGTAGTATAGTTTTTGAGTTTTTTACCTACATACCTAAACAAAATTAAAAAGCAGCTGTTGCAACTTAATTTTTTTCGAGTGCGTGACCTCCCGCGAACGTCTTCGAGAAAGCAAAAAATCATTCTGGGGATAATACCAAATCATGTCATAAAATGTGGCATCGGTTTTGTGGTTTTCAAGATAGGTATACGATTCTGAGTGTTTCTCTCTTTTCTCCAATTTCGACCTAACTAAGCCTTCTTATTCCAGAACTATATACCATCACACAGAAAAATATAGCAATGTAAAATTAAAATGAAACATTGTTAATTACAAATAGTTCATTTTCATCTTAGTTCAATAATTTAACTTTGATTTGAAATGATTTTAGTTTTGAATTCATATTTTAAATAATTGGTTTTAAACGAAAGATGATTATTTTAACATTGTATTACGTACAGAAGACATGATCATTAAGTTCATTTTAAAATAAAAGTAAACATATTTAAATTAACATTTAACTATCTACTTATGTCAACCTTTTTCCATATAATTAACATTGAATCGACTTAAAACAACATCGACCTGTGTCAACATTAATTTTCCATACACCAATCATACATTCTTCAATATTGACGCCAGAGATCCTACTTTTTGTCACGTGTTGATATTCAGCTGTGCATATAACAATCCCAGACAGCAGCTGTATCTGTGCATGACGACCACAATCCATACCATACGTGCGAACGGTTTGTTTTTAGCCTATAGGGAATAGGGTTGAAAACAAAATTGCTTCCTTTACATTCAATATGAAAACGTGTTAATATAAAATTGATCATTGTAAATGTCGGTATGTTTATTTTTATTTAGGGTTAAAACAACGTTGATTCGTGTTAATTCGTGTTATCCTGTCGTGTCGTGTTATTGTTCACTCAACATTTTCATTTATGAAATTGTCACAGTCAAGATCGGTGGAACGTAGAAATTGGTGAACGGAACGTTGCGTTGTAAAAGTAAAAGTAAAAGTGAACGTTTGTATAGATATATAATTCTGAAAAAATGGCTGAGCCAAACATCAATAATTTAAATTTTTGTAGTGCAGTGCAACAAGAAACATCAGTGGGTGATACTTTTAATTTTGTAAGTGACGAGCAGGGTAATATCATTTTAAATGTACCAGTTATTGAAACAAATGATAACGAATTGGATGAACTGCTGCGACAGTTTAATTTGCCGGACGTGAAATACTATTTAACAAGTAAGTAAATAATTATTATGGTACCTATTCACTTAAGCGGATAAATTCATGCAGCTCGTATTTGTATAAATTTCTGCGGTTTTTTAAATAAACACCCCATCGAAAATATCACTCCGTAAACCGCGTAAATCGACTGTAAAGTCAAAAAATGTTGAACAAAGTGAAAAGAAAAAAACTTTCTATATTTATGAAGAAATTGCCAGTAAATCAATCGGTTATATGGGAAGTTTTTGGCGAAAATTAAGGTTTATTTAGATATTTTGTCTTGGTTTCGTACCGAAATCAAAAAGTTTCTCCAAATTTGATATTGTGATTTTTTCGAAAAGGGCTCTAACGATTTTAACCAAAATTGATATTTGAGTTAAGGTGATCATGGTTTAGTTTCGTGCGATCCAGTCGTGTACTTTATTTTATTTCAGGATTATTAACAAAATTATATTTTTCTTGTATAGAGGCTGCTATTACTTATGAGAGCTTAAAATACTTGTCTAAGGAAGATATTCAGGAAGCTATACCACCTATTGGTCTCCGGGCGCATTTTCGGGAAAAATTATTTAGTTGGAGAAAAAGTGAGGTAAGTGTTTTTTTTCTTCGAGTTTTTTTTTTTTTTTTTTAATTAAAATAATTTAATTCTCTCATTATGAAACAGTTCGGTATTGATGACGAAACGTTGTCTTGTTCAATTGCCAGCAAAGTTGTTTCTTGGCTCCAAAGCCAATCAAGTTTTGCCTCAACTTCAACGTTTACATCTTCATTTTCAACAGCAGTTGGAGGTTCGCATCTGTCTAAGGTACGGAAAAACGCTGCGTTTTAGATGAGCATTGTTATTTATCCTACTTTTATACTATTTATATTCTAAAAGTATCTTTTTACATATGTATTTTTAGACCCTTAAACTTCTTTTACAAGAAAGCCTAAAAGGAAAAGCCATATTAGATTTTTATGAGCACAACGGTCATTTAATTGACTCATTCCGATCGGACTTAATCAATGCTATTTTGGAAGACATTTTTTTTCACCGCGGAAAGTTATCACCAAAAGACTTTCCCCCAATAATAGAAGAAATTCTTGAGCAATTCCCCAACGAAATAAAAGTAAGTGCCTTCTTTTCTGCTTAACTTAACAATATTAATATATTTGTTATTTAGGAGTATTATTTTACTTCGCGTGGTAAGAAGAAGAACCCGGGTGGTAAGCTTTGGGACAAATATGTCAACCAAAGAGCAAAGCGCACACGGTCATCAGTTCAATTACGTGATACGTTGGAAGTGGCAGATCCGATTGCTCAAACTGAAATTGATGAACCAATATTACTCGCTTTAAAAGTTTCGCTTTCTCGGGATTTTTCAAATTGGGACGACGTTAAAGATAAATGGCAACGCACATTTTTATTAAGGCAGAAGGAATTGAAAACGTCGTCTTCAAATTTTGATTTTCTGAGTAACTGGCCACTGTATTCTAATGCCAGAGCTCACGAACTAGTAAGTTTATCTACTGACAGTTATTAAATATAAAATAATTTTGTTTTCTATAGATTAATATTGATTTTGAGTTGCTGCATCCCAACAAAAGCCACCTACTTCTCAGTAAGTGGGATGAGTTTAGGGTAAAAATCGGAAATTATTACTCTACACATATAAACGACAAAAAGTCTAAGGAAATTCTTGTAAATTCAAAGGACATAACTGATCGAAGTAAATTATTTCCACATTTTAATATACTTGACCTAAACTTTTCTTTTGTTTACCAGGCTCCTTAGATTATATACATACTGTTCTTTTAAATGCAGTAATCTTACCAACGGCACGCTTTCAGGACAAATCGGCAAAACATTCGAAGAAAATATCAATTCCGGATGCTAACGAAAGTTTTATTGTTCATCTAACTACAATCAGTAATTACGAAAAAGTAATATCGGAGCTTCGAGAAAAATACTACAACAAAGGTTTGACTGTGCAACCATTTATAATAGTTGTAGGATTGAGTATCTATCAACTAAAAGAATTTTACGTTTACTTTGATAAAAAACTTTTAAAATTTGACTCATTCCTGACAAGCCTGGATATTTGCTTTAAATTAATACAAGCATTATCCTTGGAATATCGAAAAGGTTGTCGCGGACCTTGGCTTTTCATACAGGAATATTTTTATGAAATCACTCTTGCTACCGATACCAGATCATCAAGTATTTGTTCTTTGCTTAACTTTTTTAAAACTTAATAGTAGGCACATATACAATTTAAAATGTTGTCTTGCTTTGTATGTAACCAACAAATACAAGATTTAAAAGAACTAATAAAACATTATCAAATTATTCATTTTCTAAATTCAACCAGTACAATAGAATGCAAACAGGAAAATTGTACACAAAAATTTTCAGGATTTAAAACTTTTAAGGTCCATGTGAATCGTAAGCATCCTAACCATTCCAATCAAATACCAAATGAAATAATTCAGCCCTCAGCAACCCCCCGTCATGATAATGTAAATAATATTTCTCAAGCGAATGCAACTATTCCAAAAATGTCTGCTACTGCCAATGAATCTGAACTTAATTTAAAGATTAGTAATTTGAGAGAGCAAGCATTTAATTTTTCGTTATTTTTGTATTCAGAGCCAATGATGCCACGAAAACAAATTCAGACTATACAAAAATTGATGTTAAATATATTTTCTAATCTTGAAGAGTGTATTCGTGCGATTTTGAACAGCGAAAATTTAAGTACACAAATTAGTAGTATACTAGAATTTTGCAAGAACCCGTTCACTGAAATTTCAACAGAACACAAGTTTTTTAAAACATTAAAAAAAAAAAAAATTTTTGAACAGCCTATATGTTCCACTTTCACAAAACAAATTGCGGAACGTGTAAGGAATGGCAATCCTGTTCTTGATGTCAAAACATTCAGCTGCTATTATATGCCACTTAAATTCCAATTAAAAAAACTTTTCGAAATACCTGGCATTTTGGATATAACATTAAAAAATATGGATACATTGCAATCTCAAAATACAATTAAAAATTTCGTTAACGGAGATATTTTCAAATCTCAGAAAGCACTCTTTCCTAATAAGCTAATAATACCGCTGTTTATTTATTTTGATGATTTTGGAATAAATAACCCTTTAGGTTCGCACTCCAAGTCAGTTTCAGCAGGATACTATAGTTTACCTGCCTTGCCTCAATATTTATTATCAAAGTTAGATTTTATTTTTCATTTAGGATATATCAACAGTAGTGACATTAAGAATTTTGGAAACTCATTAGTATTCCATCAGTTACTACAGGATTTAAAATATTTAGAAAATGAAGGAATCGAAATAACCACATCTGAAAAGACGCAACGAATATATTTTACTGTGGCATCAATACTAGGTGACAACTTAGGCTTAAATTCGATATTGGGGTTCATTAAATCATTTAATTCAAAAAGATTTTGTAGAGTTTGTCGACGCGAGCGCTGTGAAATGCAAGTAGATAACGCTGAGATAAATATTTCATTAAGAAATAAAGAAAATTATGCTGTTGATATTTCGTTGGAAGATTTTAAAGAAACCGGTGTGAGAGAAAATTGCATTTTCAATGAACTCGTAGCTTTTCATGTCACTCAAAATATATCGTTAGACCTAATGCATGATCTTTTTGAAGGAGTCTGCATTTATGACATTTGCAATACGTTAATGTCTTTAATCAACCACGATATATTTTCTTTAGATATATTTAACAGTCGTAGAAGATTATTTCCGTATGGTCCAGATGAAGTAAGTAACATCGGCCCCGATATAACAAAAAATAGACTTCAGACATTTAATCTGAAAATGACTGCTCGGGAGCTTTGGACTTTAACAGATTTTATCCTTCTTATTATTGGTGACTTAGTTCCAAGATCGAATCGACACTGGAAATTATTCATTGTCCTTGTAAAAATATTAGACATACTCTTAAAAAGTATGTACAATGATAGAGATTTGGAAATATTAAAATTATTAGTCAGTGAACATAACGAAATATATGTTCAGCTTTATGGATCACTTAAACCCAAAGCCCATTTTTTATTGCATTATGCAAATTTCATAAAAAAGTGCGGGCCACCTAAATATCTATGGAGTTTACGATTTGAAGCAAAACATAAGGACACCAAAAAATATTGTAGTAATATTAACTCCCGAGTAAATGTGCCGTTAACGCTATGTACAAAAGCAGGACTAAGTTTTGCTAAATTTCTTATAGATTATAAAAATGGAATACCGGATGCTCTTGAAATAAGTAATAAAAATATTGTTAAACCAAACAATAATTTTAATAACATTTTTGCTCACCTGGAAATTAATTTTGATAATATTGTATTTTATGATGAAATCAATTTTTGTGGTAGACTATATAAAAAAAATTCTTATATTTCTATAGATAAAGAAAACTTAAAATTATTTAAAATTTCTTTTTTTTGTCAAGTTTGCTCTAAAATGTATATTTTATGTTCTGAAGTTGAACTTATTTATTTTGACGAACATTTTCAATCATTTGAAGTGGGTAAATTGAAAGAGCAAATCGAATTAAGGGAAATACAAGAACTTACAAGCCCACCTTTGCATCTTTTCCCGAATAACAACGGAAAAATATACTTAAGAAATAAATGTTTATAATTGATTTAGTCTTTTATTATTCATTGTGATCTTACATACATATCTGTATAATAAATAAAATAAAACTTTTTAAAAACAAACCAAAAGTTCGTACTAATATAAAATGAAGATTTTCCAAAATATCAACAGGAGAATCAATATGATTCAACAGGAATCGTCGTTTTGATTTAACTTGAGGACCAATATGATTCAAACGGAGTCGCCGTATTGTTTTAACATGAGGATCAATATGATTCAACATGATTCATCATGTTGTTTTGATATGAGGATCAATATGATTCAACAGGAATCGTCGTGTTGTTTTAATATGAGGATCAGTATGATTTAACAGGAATCATCATGTTGTTTTAACATGAGGATCAATATGTTTCAACAGGAATCGTCGTTTCATTTTAACATGAGGATATTTTCAATTCAAATAAATTTCTTGTTGTTTTGACATGATAATTGTTTGCGTTTGAGATGTAGCAAAAACATTTTAAAATAACAAGAAACATCTATGAAGCAAAACCGTATTTAAAAAATTTTGAATTATATTTATTTTTTTTGATTTTACATTGTTTTTTTTCTGTGTGAAAAATTACATTACGATTAGTTTAAGGGTTTGTCTTGACGTCATTTGGCCACCAAGATCTTGCGATTTGACCCCTTTTAGACTTTTTCTTGTGGGGTTTTTTTTTTAGAATAAACATTTAATAAAATGGCCAACAAAGTTTGAAAAATATTCTACATTTTCAAAAATAAAGCATAGTTTTTCATAATTAATTAAGAAAAAATTCATTTTATGAATATCTAAGTCGCTTTTATATTTTACTATTATGAAGTTATTTATCAGAATGATATTTAAATCAGCGGCGTAAAACGTTGCACAAGAATTTCGCAGAAAACAACTTCCTTAACACAGAACATTTTAAGTACGAGTATTTAGCAAGCGACTCCGATTGTATGCAGCTCAGAGAAGAGTTCGTCCAATTTTATTTTATGAAATGAAAAAATGTCAGGCAACCTTATTTAATAACTAGCTGACCCGTACTCGCCTTGCTTCACCCGCCTTTTTGTTTTATAAATATGTTCCCTCCCTTGGACCTTTCTAAAAGCAATATAAAGCAAAAACAGAGACAACAAAAACTTAATTCCTACTAAAAAGTTTACACAGAAAAGATTTACGCAAAGTTCTGTTATTTGTTCCCTCTTACCCACCTCAAATGACGGTGAAAAGAAGCAACACGAATGAAACAACTTGACATTGACACACGAACCCCAGCCCATTTCCAAACTTTTCCCAATGAACACCACCTGAAAACGTATGTATGCGCTGAAAAGAGACGACTGCCAATTGAATTGCAAAACATATGATCACGTTAGAGCGTTCACATAATAACCACACACACACTACTGCAACGATACTCACTGCTGCATGACTACTGACAGTGGTATCCACTGAAGGAAAATTGTGGGCTATTTTTTTAAATAATTGTTTTGAATATTGCTCAGCTTCAGAACAACGCAGGAGGATGTTTTATATCTTAAATGATTCAGGAGAAAATTTACTAAATTCACCTATTTTTTATTTTTTCAATCCGATAAGCCATTACTAAGCTAGGTCTGTATAAACAGAATTTTCCTTACATAAACCTATCCGTTTTTTTTTGACTATTTTGTAAAAACCATATATTCTGGGTTAAAAAGTATCCTAAAGCCCGAACTAGAACATAAGCAATCGCTATGCCAAGTTTCATCAAAATCCGTCTAGTAGTTTCTGCGTGATGCGCGGTCAGGCATTTTTTATTCTTCAGTTTTATTATAAATATGTAGAGAAGAAGAGAAGAGAAGAGAAGAGAAGAGAAGAGAAGAGAAGAAGAGATAACAACAGAGTGATAATATAAAATAATGTGTTGGGACAGTTTTTTTTTAAATGCATTGTAACAAATGCAAACATTTCATTAAATATAAAAGAAATAACGTAATATTTGTTTTTTTAAGTTTTATAACTATAACTTTAATAATTAAAAACAGAACAAATATTACTCAAAATTAAGAATTGGTACTTGCGTATTTGTAAAAGTCAGTTTAGTAAAATAATAAGCTCTTTTTTAGTCTGTGTCACGGATAATAGAGTGAATCGTGAATTCGAAATAAATAAATTTCCCAGTCAATAGGGTTGTCTATTGCTCGAGAGTTGACTAGAACACCAGGCGTGTTTTGTTTTCAAAACCCCTATAAAGTTGAAGCTGTCACAAATAAATATTTTTTTGTTTTTATTTGTTGTTTGTGTATTCATCATTTTATTACGAAACTATGGCAGCTCCTGCTCGAATGGAATTTGGCACTGAACCCACATCGATCGAATCCAACATACCAGAAGAAATGAATAGGTAAATATAAATCTAAATTAAACCCGATATTGTAGTCTAAAAACACAAGTTCAAAGAATTGTATAGGTAAATGGAAAAAAAACATTTACCCGCACTCTTGTTTGTCCGGTTATTATCGTTTTGCTTCTATCTTTAAGTGACTTGCAACTGCCCTGAGAAAAGTCCTCAATTCAGCCGTACGGACGTGCTATAATATTGTAGGTTTATTCCAAAAAAAGGCCACGGTCCTATAGGAACTTGTAGCCAACTTTTAGATGTATAAAAATGGTTATTTGAATGGTTAATGATCGCAAGTCTAATTATTCACAAATCACAATGAAACATTTAGTGCCTTAAGCGATGTTATATGTAAAGTGTCCACCCGCACACTATAGACGGATCTGCCTGCCAGAAGTACTTAGCAAAGAGTTTTTGCGGTACACAGATTCAGCGTGATGATAACAAAAACGTGTATCTTTTGGGTGAACTCAATAGCTTCTTTCCTCACGTAATTAAGAAGTGGATCTGCATTGCAAATCACTTCAAGCCATCAAAATCTAATTCAAGACCTATACTAGATACTTCTGTACACACGTGCTCTATTTTTGTTTACACTTTTCGGTTCCACTAAGCGCTGACTAATCCCTGTGATTTGCATGTCATTTTGAATAAAGTGCAAAAGCTCATTACCCAAACATTTGTATCTGTGAAACGTGCCTCAACTCAAAATATCGACATTGAAAATGTTGTCCCACTAGGAAGGACAAAGTCATAACAACCATGCTTTATTCAGCACAATTCAGCAATGCATAGCCGCTGTGCGAAAGCCCAATAAAATCTTGATTCCGCGATAGTTATAGCGACAAATCGGCAATAACACGTGTTATCATAAAACGTTAGTTAGATTTATTCCTGTTAACGATTGCTCGCCGACGATAAGAACGTTCTTTGAATGCTGAACATCGACTGAGGTGTTTGTTTTGACTGCTACTTGATTGGTTCCTTATAAAATCGGGGTCCGCCAACTGATGGGTATCACTAGTTCCGTGGAAACTTAGCAAACAAGTTGGGTTTAGCTCCGAAATTTATTAACAACTCACAAAGGATAACACTCGTGAAGATGAAGTTCTGTACTATTGCCGCAGTGCTGATCGTCAGCCTTGTTGCCACATCGATGGCCTCGCCTGCAAGTACGTTTTATAAACCGAAATTTGACTTTTCAGCATCTTACACCTAATTGCTTGTACTTTTCACTAGGACTGACCTACTACCAGCAGCCGTCGTTCTTCTACCCTTCCCTTGCTTCGCCACAACGTTTAATGTTGTTGCCATACGGCCAGCAACCATCGCCAGTTAAAACGCACTCTCGCTTGACAAACGATGTCAGTGGCGAACAACAGATTGCCGAGGAGTCCGCAGCATCCGCCGAGTATGAAGAGCCTCAATACTATAGCGGATTGGAAGCCGAAACAGTGGAAATAACACAGGACAGCGTTCAAGAAGTCGTCCCCGAAACATCAGAGGATAGTGAAGTGCCCCAAGTTGCAGAAGATCTACCAATCGCCGAAACCAACGTCGAAGCTGAGCCAGAATCTGTTGCTGTTCCTGAAATTGCTGCCGTTGAACAACCCCAAGAGGTTGCCAATGACGAAGAAGCCGAGGGTGACACTATTGACGTTTCTGTTGCAGTACCAAAGCCATCACCTAAAAGGTCTCCAAAAGCAACACCTCTAACGCCTTTGAGCGGCGGAACTTTCTTTCCAATCACACTTAATGGTCACTCTGGGTCAGCCATCGCTGTTGCCAACAGTTTCAGCACCGGCGAAGGTGGCTCTGCTACAAGTCATGCCATCGCCTACGGACAACCCGAGGCGCCGAAGCCGAAATCTCGTCCAGATCGTCGTCATTAGGGAATTAATCTAATTTATATTTAAATGCAATGGGAAAAGGATTTTTGTTGAGCTTGTAGAACAATTTATAACAAAAATAAAACTTTAAGACAGACTTATGCGTTTGATTGTGAGCACTTGTTTGATCGTTTCTATTTTATTCTTCAAAGAAACTCCTCAAAAAAGTCGTCGGATGTGAGTTGTGAGAATATAGTTATTTGACAGTTTTTCAACACAGATTATGCAATACTGGGTAGCACGAAACTTTCTCGTTCAATTTAAGTTAGGTCTTCGTGGACCCATTGTGATGGTTTGTTTTTTGGGGGTTAAACATGGGTTTGTATCGGCAGACTTCATCTCCTTCCTTCTTGTGGTTACCAGACGCTGTCAAGCCATCCCGATGTCCTCAAAAACCTGTAGATGTCATACAGTGAGACATAAGAAAGTTCTTGCAAGTCATGGAAGAAATAGCTTCCAAGTGTTCTGTTCCTCAAGTGAGAGAAACTCGGGCAATGACAAATGATGTGAGGTGTGTCCTCGTGGACCTCTTCCTCTCCACAGCCTCAACATTTATATATGTCGTCATCTTTGGAATTTATTTTCATTGTTTGGATTCTTAGGAAGCCATGCCCAGTTAGAGCCCCTATTGACTTGGAAAGCTATGACTTGTCGACCTGTAGAAGTTTGTTGGTTCCACTTTTGTTATATTCTGGCCAAGGCTTCCATGATATTTCACAGGTCTTAAGTCCTTCCACCTGTTGTTGGTTTTCACACGAATTCTGTTCTCCAAGATTGCAAGGTTGAGGCTTTATCACTATATCACTATGTCAGGGACCCAGGAGATAATCTTGATTTCTTCGCGGCAACTGTTGACTAGTTTGGATTATATTTCTTTGTCAGAAACTGCTTTTATAGCCGCCTGGCTGTTAATGAAGATGGTGATATCTCTACGAGGTATTGCCAATATTGACGCCTAATGTGACAGCGTTCCATATTATATTTGCCGTAGATCTATGCATGACCAAAATTTGGCTTTGTTTTCTGCTCCACCGCTATTCGCCAACTGTCTTAAATGCTAAAAATCAATTAACTGGATCACAGAAAGTACAAACATCAGTGAGTAGAAATTTGTATTCGACACACGCAAACGGATTAAGCTAGAGCGAATTAAAAATTCGCACGATCACAACGATATGCAATGCGGCGACCTCTCGAGGTGTTTGTCCATCACTATGACTATGAGTTTTTTTTTTTGAATTGGGAAATGAATGCAGATCGAGTTTCTGCATTTCAAACGACAAAAGTCGACCTTAAGTCGAAGGCTCTGAGTGGGCCGCTGCGTGATTCACTGCTATCAAAGGTAAAGAACTCTCATGTGATTAAGTTACTTGTGATATTTGTACGAGAATATTTCGAATTTTAGCCGCGTGACATTTTTTATTATTTAAGAACTCTATTTAGATTTTGTTTTTGCGTCCAATATATATCTGTCCATCACTCTAAGTTATTTTCACACTCTGTTTCCACTTCCAATCAAACTCGAAAGCCTCTCTCAGGAAACAAAACGAGCTGAAATTAAGAATTTAAGAATTTCAGCAATATTTCAAGCCTATTCGTTGACGAATTCTGATAAAATCGGTCAATCCCAAGTGAAAAATCTTATTTTCAGATTGTCTTAAATTGTCTTAAAATTCTTACTTTTATACTATTTCGCGATGTTTTTAAAGATGTGGTTCTTAAATTAAGCCAAAAACAAATAAAAACAAAAATGTATTTTAAGAATATCTACAAAAGTGGGCCATTTTAAGCATAAATTAAGCTCAAAAACGTAGGAAACTATTTTTACAAGAGCAAAAATCTAATTTTGAGATTGTTTTTAGTAAGTGAAGCTGCTTGTTTTAGTTTTGGGATTATTTTAAGAACGTGGTTATTAAATTATGCTTGAAACCTTATTACCATTTATTGCAAACTTAACTTATAAACTTATTTCTTCTTAGTTTAAGATTTTTTCTTCTTATTTTAAGAACAAAAAAACTGACTTAAGATTTTGGAACTGAATTAAGCAAAATAATATTAAAAAAAGTTTTTTAAACATTTATTTATACAGAATGTGTAATTAAATTAAGATTTTGTTCTAAATTTAAGAAACAAAATTTGTTCTTGGTATTACGCTATTATATAAGGAATTATGAGTGCCATATTAAGATTAAAATGTAAAATTAAGCCTGATCATTCTGAATTTAAGCTTGCGATTTTTCTGTAAGTGAGCTACTTAATGAGGTGGCTCTACAGTCCGTTCGTTTTATTCTTTGAGGGTGGCTTTTTCGGGGCGATTATGTACTATATTTTTGTAGTTTCATTGTATCTTAAAAGTTTAGATCGTAACACGGTTTTCATCCCTGTTCATTCTTGACACGATCCTTTTACCTTTTAGTAAATCTGTCGAACATTGCTCCTGGAGTAGTACCTTCTTTATCTAGCTTACGGTCTTCTTTTGTATCTTTCTCGAAGACTTAATGAGATATACTCTTGACCTTCAGTGCAGTACCCCTTTGTTGCGCTTGCCGTCAGTCTTCATCAAACTGAGAGTTGCGATGGACTGTTCAGTTAAAACATGGCATATTATGGATAGTTGCGGCGTTTTTGTTTTTGTCTCGATCTCGATACAGTCCCCAAAAAGCCTTACAACTGAACCCAAGCTTGTCTATAATTAAAAAGCGGTATCACTTTCACAAAAAAAAAAAAACAAATCCTTGCAAGACATTTCCCTCTTTGTTTACAACCATACTTTATGCATTTTCTTTGATAAATTCCTTTAAAAGCCACCCAAGTAGACGTCTATTCGCTATACCTTCAAAAGAGTTTTAATAACTTATACCTTATACGAATGGAAAACAAAAGAAAATTCCCATCGAAAATAATAATTCTCCGCAATGGAAAATGTTTAGAGAAAATCCTCGCTTCCTTCTCGGTGCCCACAAAATACCATCTCCTTAACATAATTATTTGGTCGCTGGCTTCCAAGAAGTAAGAACTCATTTTCCTTTCTCTCGTTCTCGGCCAAGAATCCTTGACAAAATACGCAATATATATACAGCCTGACGTGCAGATGAATCCCTAGAGCGAATAATTTTCACGTTTTTCTCCCGCCCGAAGGAGTCGAGCTCTTTGTACATATATACATATTTTTATACAACTAAAATTGTATGAAAAGCTGAAAACAAAAACAAGCGAAAATACCCGTGAAAAAACAACGAGAGCCGCCTATTGTTTGTGTGTGTTTTTGCATGAAAAAGGATTTTCAGTGAAATTACCATTTTCCTCGAGTTTTGGGCTCTCGCCGCACAATGTCGAGGCGAGTTCAGATGGTGGCGTTGCTAGTGCTCCCTAAATGCTGTGTCAATGACACGCCGTCTTATGGAGTCTATAATAAAGGCCCCTGAAAAAGTCCTTTAAGTGGTTATATGACAGGTTTACATTTTATTCAGCTGCAGAGAGATGGTGTAGTCGTTATGTCCTTGTTGTGTGCGAAGGAATTTGGCTAGAACATTTAATTAGAAGGAAGTACCTGCGGAAAATGTTTTTGTCAAGTTGGAATTGCAAAGGGAAATTAAGGCATTTTCTTGACGACAACGATGGCTTCTCTTATTCGAACTTATGGTTTGACAGGAGGATGGAGGAATGAGTCTCGGTCTCCGTGTTGAGAAGTAGTCCAGTAGGTTTCTATACACACAGTCAAGCAACTTAATCCGCTTTATGATAGTCGAAGTGCATCGGTACTTTAGAGCAAGGTATGGACCTCGGCCTCAACCAATAGGCCTGTCTCTAACTATTAGCGATCTTTGGCTAACTGCCTCCACTTGCGCGCGCCTTTTATTGCGAGGGGTTCCTCTACTGCTTTGTCCCTCCGGGTTGGAATCGAAGACTCTTCGGACCAGAGTTGATGTTCTTTCGATCTACATTTGCCAGCCGTCTTAGACGACTGATGCGTACTTTTTGGGCCAGGCCGATGCCGCTGTACGAAATATATGCTTTCAACAAGAAAGGACACACAACATCGACGAAGCTCGTAGAGTTCGCTGTTAAATCTCCTCCTCCGAAACCCGTCAACGCAAACGGTACCGGAAACCATTAAAATAATTATTCGTTCGAAGCGACCAAGATCTTCATCCGCCTTTGACAACGTCCATGCTTTTGCACCATATAGCAGGACTGGGATGATGAGGGTCTTTTATAGAGTGTCCTTAGGGTTTATTATTTTATTTACAGAGTTAATAGTGGAGCCGAGGTAGACAAAGTCCCTAACTACCAGCGATAGTCTATCGTGACGTTCTGTCCGATTAGTCGTTGTTTAGTGTCCCTTTTTGTTGACAGCATAAAAGTCACAATGACAGCGCGTCATTTTATGTAAATCCTTCTTTCGACCTTTATTGGGCAGCGAGCGTTTTCCATCTGTCAACAGTCTGCAGAAATGGTTCTCCCATGTCCTCAGTACCGACTGTGACTGCCCTACCAGATTCCCTTGTTCATCTCAACAGATTTATGTTCGCATCTTGTTGCCATGACATTTTTACCTTTTGGTAAAACTACCAAACATTGTTCCCACGCTTCTAATGGCCTTTCTTTTTCTTCCGGAGAAGCTGGTATTCTTCCCTCCTCTTTTGCTAGTTAAACATAGTGAAATAGTTATGAACAGCCAGCCAGTCATACCTGGGCCCTATTTCACTTTACATTTTGCAATTTTTCACTTTTTCTTTGAAATTTTCGTTTCACCAAACGCAAATTTGCAAAGAGGAAATTATTTTTTTGCAAAATTGAAAATGTTTCCTCTTTGCAAAATTCGTTTCACCAAACACAAATTTTCAAAGTGCAAAACATGTTTTTGCAAATTGAAAAGTTTTGTGAATTTGCAAAGAAATCGTCCATTTCGTTTCACCAAACAAATTAGATTTGCACTTTACGTTTTAAATCGTGAAAAGTTTGTCAATAATATGCAAAGGAAAAAAATCATTTGCAGTTGAACAGTTGGTGATATAATTAAAAAAATATATAATGAACCGTTTCAAAGCACTCTTTGAAGACGAAGATGATACAAATAATGTACAAACGGTTGTAATATTAAGGATAAATTTTGAAATTGAAGATAATTTTTCAACCCTGGAAGGCTTTCGTTTAACAAAGACGAGTATTGAACGTGTTTTGTCAACAATTAGACGTACCTAGGCTAAAGTTTGACAGCGAACGAAATAATCGAGGAATTGCTTGCAACCACCATTTGCTGGCCACAAAATACTTCAGAAATAGCTACCCAATTTTTTGCTCAATGTGGATTCCCCTTGTGTAGCTGGATGCGTTGACGGTACGATGATCAACATTGATGCACCCAGGGAAAATGAAGAGCAGTTCGTTAATAGACATGGGAAGCATGCATTGAATGAAATGATGGTATGTGGGCCGGACCGATCTTTCTTTGCGATTAACGTAACTGGCCAGGTAGTGTGCACGATGCAAGGGTATTAAGGAATTCCCGTTTGAATGCGAATTTCAATGCAGGATATCGACCATTTCCAAATGCAGTACTTTTAGGGGACAGCGCTTATTCTTTAAGTGAATGGTTAATAACACTACTAAGAACAAATCCGGAAGTTCCAGTGGTTCCAGCGTTTTAACCGAGAAAACATTTTTTTAAGCCCAACAAACAAGTTTCCGACAATAAAACTTCCTCTATATTACGTCTTGGGTGCAATTAAATATATATACATACGCGCATATGTTTTCCCCTTTGCAAATTTGCAAAACACGATTAAAAATGCAAAGTTCTCTTTCTAATTGGTGAAACACTAATAATTTTCATTTTGCAAAAAAGTCTGAAAAAATGCAAAATGAAAAGTCGTGAAAACTTTTCATTTTTGGTGAAACACATCGCACTTTTACTTTGCAGGAATTATTTTTTTGCAAAATTGCAAAAAGAAAAGTGAAAAGTGGTTGGTGAAATAGGGCCATGGTAACGGGTCTGCGGATGGAATAGCTAGAACTGGTTTAGAATCCTCTTTCTTGCGACCATTCATTGCTTCAAATGCAATCAGTTTTGTGCCGGTAAAGTTAATCATCGGCCAATTATATTCACACAATGGTGGATCTTCGATAACCGACCCAGATTTTATGGCTGCCTTAAGTTTTCAGGAAGGATTCTGTCAGTCGTTGAAAATTAATTTTTATTTTATTATTTATTTATTATTATTTAATATTTATTTATTATCATTATTCTGTCGGCGCAGTGGCTTAGTGGTCTGAAAAAAATCAGAGAGTAAAACTGGCTTCTCAATTAGTCGTTTGGACTCGGCGTAAAATTGTAGATCCCTTCCATTCGTCCCAAAAATTGAAAACCCACACAAAACGAATGGTTGTGAGGCATTGGGTCGCACAGACCTGTCGCACCAAAATATTTATTTATTTATTTATTCTTGTCACAATTGTAGCTTTAATTATTTTTACAAAATTATATCTATTATAATAAAAATAATAGTTAGAGACATTTTTGTTTAGTAGGTAATTAAAATAGTGTTAAACGTCACTTCATATAAATACAAATTCAGGTTTTATGTCTAAACAAATAGCGATTCGCTATTTAAGTCTAATTTGAATGAACATTTTGGCTTGGGAGTAATCCAGCTCTAGCCAATGTACGATTACATAAAAAGCGCATGCCGTGTCATGAATATAAAAGGAACGTTTTTTGAACCGCACATTGGCTTAAGCTGAAGTATTCACAGGGAGTCCTTTAATGTGGTTCTCTTCCGGCAGTTTCAAGACAATTGAGAAGCGATCCCTTTAAAAATAGGCCACATTTATAATGATCTAATGCTCTCTCTATAGCTGTCTCTCTGGCATTATTTCGCTTTAACGCCTCGCAATGAAAACTCCGGCTTATCCCTGTCCAATTATTATCAAACTTCGACATCAACTCCATACTTCACAGCGCCATTCGACTATGGCAGTTTTAAATTTTCCATACTAATTGGAAAAGTTCTTGCCAAACGGAAGCCATGTCGGCGCCCGACATATTTCATTTCCCGTCTCCTTGTTGGGAAAGACACAAAACAAAAAAAAAATAAAACAACTATCTCTCCAATAAAATAGTTTCACACTCGAATTCCGTTCCTCAAAAAACAAAAAAAAAATACCTGTAGCACACGCATCAGAGGAAGCCTGACTGACATACAATTTTGCGTCAAAAAGTTTCCTTGCAATTCAGTCGAAGGCAAGAAAGCCGGTTCGTCGCTACTGAAATTCCGAAGAAAAAAAAACAAAACTTTTCCGACGGATTCCCCTCAGAGAAAACCAAAACTTTAGCGAATATTCATCTACACATGCATGCGAATAGGATCCTTTTCGTTATCATCACGAGAAACTATGTAGTATAGACAAAAGTTTCCTCGCTGGATATTTGCATACAAGAATGGAATGAAGCACGGAATTATGTATCCCAGGTATGTATATTGTATATCCATAGCCTGGCATGGAAGGATTATTAATTTCAAACTTAATTAAGCATGCTATCCATATTGTCGTTCATAAGAAAACTCTGCTCCATCCGGTGAAAAGTTTCGGCACGATTCAAATATACCTGGTGGAGATGTGGCTGGTATTGTTGGTCCTATTAATGGTCCAACATTTTGGGAAGACCACATGGATGTCCCTGTGTGTTGCTGAGTGCTTTTATTTTTGCAGCTCATTTGTGTTTGGAATTGGACCACTTTTTTGGAACAAGTAATGGAAGACAAGAGAGAGAAAGAGAGATTATTACCGCAGGATATTAGGGTTATTTTCCCTAAGGACGTATTCAGTTTCAAACTCTCCATAAATACGTGAGGTTATTGCACATGCAACTTCAAAGTGTGTCTGTATAGTCATTGTCATTGTTGCAGTTTTAATGTCATCGTGGCTAGGGAGATTTTCCACAAGTTTATTCTTTCGAGGGATGGGTATAGATGAAAGGATTTGGTGCCTGCTCCATCCGCTATATATCTGGTTTAAGAAATGGGCGATGAAAACCTGATAAGCAGACAACTCCCTATTGTTGCATAGTTGTGTGGTGTCACTTTACGGCAAGGTGAGCATGTACCTATGAGTAGTACATGAATATTTAAAGCTTTTTGCATCACCGATTTGAAGATGGGACATGGCTGATATGAGAGCCCCAAGGTGTTTTTCTAATTATATAAATTTATTATATGTATCCTGGCTTGCCAATCTCAGCTCAGCTTTTCCACTCTGCAGAAAAAAGCTGCCTTTATTTAGTTACGCTTGTTTTGTTGAAAATGGTTAGCGCCATCTGCCGTTTGGGATTGTTTAGTTGATATCTTTTATAAATTTTTGGAAAAATTTACTACCCCATCCTGTCAATTTTTGTGATTTTTTTACCGAAACTCAATTTGACCTTTATTGGTTGCAATTGCGATTTTTGTCAAAATTGCATGTCAATTGGTTGTTACAAGTCGTTTGACAACACTTTATGTCGAAATAAAAAAATTAAAATTTTTAAAATTTTTAGAAAATTTACGACTCCGACCTGTAAATTTTTGTGATTTTTGACCGAAGCTCAACATGAATACAATTTGACCTTAAGCGATTGCATTTGCGATTTTTGTCAAAATTTAATGTCAAATGGTAGCTACAAATCGTTTGACAATTCTAATGCCAACAACAATAAAGGAACATTTAATTTAAATGAAAATGACACCTTAATAGCTGTCGCAAGAAAACGAATCGCAAAAAAGCGACAATCACCGTGACTATCAGCTTTCGTAGACTAACATTTTGATTGTGACTATTAACTATCGCAAATCGCCTTACAGAATTCCACCCAGGTCAAATCGATTAGATATGTTCAGCTGCGAAAGACAACGTCGACATTGTTAAGTCCTTATCTGCGTCAACTTTTTTACACAAAAGCAAGTTTACTGAAATTCATTATGGGCCAGGCCAACTGACACTTATTTAAGCGATTCTTTTATGAGTGACTAATTATAAAATGGCCCTAAGCGCTGAAGATGATTTTTCGATAAAAATTGGGGTCAGTTTCAACTGCTTTTAGTAAAATAATTTTATCATTTGCGTGTGTTGTCCGTGGCAAAATGGAATTAATAAATGACAGCGATTTTGACAGATGTCGGTTCAACAATATGGCCGCGATCAACTGCCAAAGTTCGGAAGTCCGTATTCGAATTTTCGACACTTATTTCCGTTTTTATTGACATTTTCTTCATTCCTGCAGGTCTTTAAGGATGCATTGAATTGTTGTTGAATGCACCTCCTCTTGTGCAAATTGGATTAGGATTGTCAAAAGAAGAATATGGACAGTACAATTCGCCTTTACGAGTATAGCTGATACTCCACAAGTTTCCAAACGAGTCAAAGTTCAATAGCCCAGAGGTCGCACAACTCACAGTCATGGCAGTGCGATCACGACACCATGACATGACGGCTTCGCAAAGTTATTGATTTGTGACGACATGCGCGGCGATGACTAGAACAAAACATTCAGTCTGTCAGCTCACGCGAGTGAGGCAATATATATATACAGAAGTTTTGTTGCAAAACTTAAATTGCCATCTAAATGTGTACGCAACAACTGCGAATGAGGTAAGAATATCAACCGCATACAGATTGACATCAACACTTTGCATTTGGAAAACCATATGATGGCCCAATCGCACCCTCCTTCAAGTGTGTTAAATACTTCTTTGACTTTGACCGCTCTGTGTGGCGGTAGTTCTGTTTAAAAATTCAACAAAAATACGAAATTCGTTTCGTGCCGCATCCATGGGTGGACAACGCATGATAAGTGTTTCCATTCATGCAGATCACGCACGCTTGGCTCTAAGACAATTTGCTATAAAAACCTGTCATCGAATATCAGCTTAACATAATCAATTCAAGTCTGTTACCAAAAACAGTCAAGAAATTCCCGAAAACGAAAAATGGCCAAGTTCGTAAGTTAGCTGCGCTTTTTTGTTACAATTACACAATTCTTATCGGACATCTTTCCTTTCACTTGTTGCAGATAATTTTCGTGTGTGCTCTTGTCGCTTGTGTGGTTGGACAGCCTGGTGTTGTTGCTCCACTGGGATACTCCGCTCCTTTGGCCTACTCATCACCGTTGGGATATCCTGCTCCACTGACCTATGCAACGCCGTACGGTTATAGTTTTGCTGCCGGTGGTAGCACCCGCATTGATATTCAGAACAATTTTGCCCGTCAACTTGCTGCAGTTGCTGTACCTGCGCCATTCGCTGGTTCTCCATTTAGCTATAGTGCTCCAGTTGGAATTGCTGGGCCTGTTGCTTCGGCATTCGTCGGTCCCCTTGCCGCTGCTCCGTTAAGATACAGCGCCCGAGCTCTTGCTCCGTTCGGTGGACTTCCTGCTCCAGTTGCTACTGCACCCGTCGCTGTGCCAGCTCCACTAGCCCCTGCTCCATTTAGATACAGCGGGCTAGCTCTAGCTCCGTTCGGTGGAATTGCCACCCCAATTGCTGCTGCGCCTCTGGCCAGGATTGCTGCTCCGGCTGCTGTAGCAGCTCCATTTGGTCGAATTGCCGCTCCAGTCGCTGCCGCACCTGTCGCTGTCCCAGCTCCACTAGCCGCTGGTCCTCTAAGGTACAACGCTCCAGTTGTTGCCGCACCTCTGGCCAAGATTGCTGCTCCATTTGGTCGAATTGCCGCTCCAGTAGCTGCTCCACCCATCGCCGTGCCAGCTCCACTAGCCGCTGCTCCATTAAGATACAACGCCCCAGCTCCTGCTCCGTTCGGTGGACTTGCCGCTCCAATTTCTGCCGCACCTCTGGCCAAGATTGCTGCTCCCGTCGCTGCCCCAGCACCATTGAGTTACAGTGCCCCACTTCTTGCCTCCAACGTCCTCAGCAGGTACAACTCAGCATTCTATGGCGCCCCACTCTCATATGCTGTACCCGCTGGACTACCACTTGCGGCCCGCTTCTCCGCCGATTCGTTGCCACAATTTGCTGCGCCATTAGCTGCTGCCCCTGAAACGTCTGCTCGTTTAACTGATGCTGCTGATGAAGTTCCTGCTCCGATTCCATCTGACTCAGAACAGGTGTCGGATAAGTTGTCAGAAATGCCAACAGCCGCCGACGACCAAGTGTCAGCAACTCCAGCCCCCGTTGATGCTGACTCACCAGTCGTCATTAGGAGTGCTTCGGGTGTGACCCAATCGCCTGTAGCTCCCGTGCGGAAAAACTAAATACCGCAAGACTGATTTAACGATTGATTGTCAAATAAACAAGATTTTCTACCAACCTTTTGACCTTTGCTTTATTTCCGGCCCAGAGTGGTCAACCCCCAAAACTATCCTTTGGCTCCTTTGATGCCATTGATGATGGTCCTGGTTTTCATTCATTTCCATATAATATACATTTGGAATTATTTGCAGCAACATTCACGTCTGCATTTTTCTGCCCTTCTGTCATCTGCAACTAACTACGTATAGCTGCCGCAAATGGATTCCCCTGAATGGAATCCCCTTTAATACCAGTCGCCTTATTGCACACACAGAACAAGAACAAGAAGGTGGTATACTACAGAATGGTACAATAGGGAGATGCCAACATTGCCACCGCACTCGTCCTTAATATCGATTTATTGCTTCACTTTGTTGGGTTATTTCGTTCAATATTATGATTGCATTCCAAGGTAAAAGGATGCTCTCGAAACCAATGCCTTGCTGTATAGGTGAATTACCATAAAGAGCACACAAACGACAAACATAGCACAAGGAGCCAGTCATGCTTTGAGAGAAAAATAAAAATAGTACAAAATTAATGCATGCGATGCTTGTTAGTGCGGTTTTGTTGGAAAAGTGCGGCAAAGTGCCGGAGCTTGCTAATGGGAAAATAAACCAATATTTCTTGAAACACAGAAGGTGTGTGGTGCACTCGATAGCAATTTTGCCGGAAATTATTGAAAACTTTTCAAAAGTTCGTCAGCAGCTGCGGAAAGTTTTGCTTTATATGGTTAAGCATTTGGAAAGGTGGATATAGCTGAGCGAGGAAGCTATATGTATCGAAGGTGGTCGGTAGAAGTTGTGGTGTGAAAAAAATGTTGAATTTCTTACTAATTGACATTTGATTAACTCGGAGGAGGAGCCTTTCAGATCGATATTTTTGCCAGCATTTATTTTGCTTTATAACATCAATTTGTCAACTCTTCGGCATCTGTACTTGCAAGACTATCAAAGGCTTGGGAGAAAAAATTTAACACCATCACGTACGTATCTCTTCAAAAAAACTACCTTATCGGACCTTCACGCCAAACCATTATTTAATGACTTTACGATTTCCCGAACGGGAATGCAGTCGCCAAAAATTTAGAACAGGGACTGCGAACGCGGACTGGGACTGGGAAGTCAATTTCAATGCGGGAGCCTTATCTGGTACTCAAGATTGGTACAAAATACACGTAGACAAGTCTCCCCGAATGTATTCATGGTTTTGGGGTCACTAAGCAAGTGTGACTCCTAAGAGACGAATGTAAACAGTTCATTGCTTCTATAATGTCTCCAATCGGAAGCTCTACTTCAGTTAATAAATACTATTAAAGCTCTATCGAAGCTTTTGCCTACAGAAATTACAAATCTGAATCTAACCGAAGTCAAACTATTACTTACGCTCTTCTCTTATATATTGAAGATTCGAACTGAGCTTAAGAGACAAACCCCTCAAATGAAGTGCGTTTTAAAATTCATGACCAGTCCCATGCTGGTTAACGTGTCCGGTCAAGCAGTAGCATTTCAACTTGACTATTGTGGGAGCCTATTTTAGCAACATATATCTACTACGTGTCTCTCTTCAAAAGATAGATGAATGTCTGCCAATCGTAAAACAAAGTTTGGTGTTATCTGTTTTCAGGAAGACTCTTGCAGTATAACCCTGGTTAGTTTAGCCGAAGCCAGTTTTTAGAATAAGAAAATTAGACATAGAGTTATCGACTTCGTTGCATTCGTTTAGTGATATCCATGAGACAAGGGTCGTAGCAAATTTCTCGCTCAATGTACACTAAGCTAAATTGGAAATAGTGTTCCTTATGTGATGAGTGGATCCTTAGCAAAGTTTTTCACAACCATTTGATTGTATGCGCTGTAAAAAATCTTTAAACTGTCTTTTTTGGGGATTGAAATTAGTCCTCTCACTCAGTAGCCCAGCACACTCAAATCAACTTAGCCACTGGTCACAATTTTAGGCATAGTGAGGGTTTCATTGGCGATTTCAGCACCGAGTATTAGCAAGTGGGATGTCCAGCCATTGAGGATGGTTTATCGAAGCAAAGGATAGAAAACAAAAATCACAGAGGGACAAGTGAGAGGACCGTGCAGGCTCGCTTAGGTCCCTTTTCATGGGAACATTCCATCATCTTTAAACCTAGCTTCACAGCTTCTACGATCGGCATATTCAAAACCCTGGATTATGGTCCACTAAAGTAATAAATTCACTAACACATTTTGACCATTTGAAGACCGATGGTCCCTTTTTTTAATATGGCAAACCATTCAGTGACTCTTACCAAGAGAAGAGCAATTTGATGAAGTTCCGAAAAGGAACAATGAGGACTTGCAAAAATTAAACCCAAATTCATCTGAACGAATGTGACTTAAAATCTTTTGAAAAAAATACGCCTTCTTTAACATTAATGTATCCCTGCAACGCCCTTGGTCTTTAGGTTAAAATAAAGAGAAATAGTAGACGCAAAAGATTCGTTAAGGACTCAAAGCCTAGTTTCCCACAACCGTTCGCATTGTGTGGGTTTTTAGCATATTAATGCCGAGTGCAAGAGTTTAATTCAGAGAAGCTCTTTCATAAAAGTTTTACTCTCGTCTGTTTGTCAGATGTTCGCGAGATGTGGCGCAGTGGAAAAATTCTTCACTTGTAATTTCTGTTTTTCCGGTGATCAAACCTGTGATCTCTCGTTTAAAAGTCCAATACACCTACCAAAGCAACTACGCTTTCCGGACTTAAGGTTGCCCTTTTCAAAAAGCAACAATTGCACTTACCGCTTGCCGTTTATCTTCTAGGACACTCTGCGGTGCGTTCCATCGCAGCAATACTTTTTAACGACCACGCGTTTCATTGACGTCTTGGGACTGCTCGATCCGCCTGTAAAGCTCTTTCCCCGAATTTCGTGATAATTCGCTGAATGGTTACAGTGAGCTCGGAAAGACGCTCATTACGACCGTTGCGTCGGTTGCAACGTAAGGAATTCGAAGCGTTGGTGTATGTTGTATCGTATAATAAAATGACTATGACAGGACAAACATTCAGAATAATGTCAGCGAAACAAATATGGCCACAATCGGCTGTCGAAATTATAATTGCTTATAAATGACTCTTACTTACTTACTTAAGGTGGCGCTACAGTCAAGGGTGGACCTGAGCCTCAACCAGTACGCCTCTCCAGTTAGCTCGGTCTTTGGCTAACTGGCTGCAGTTGTGCACTCCAGCCGGAGCATTGGTGTCCATTCGCTTTACATGTCCTAGCCATCTTACACGACTGATGCGTATTTTTCTGACCAGCTCGATGTCGTTGTACAGCTCGTATAGTTCGCTGTTAAATCTCTACGCCAACGCAAACGGGATCAAAAATCAATTTAGCGTTGGAAACGCCCAAGAAGATCTTCATCCGCTTTTGTTAGGGTCCATGATTCTGCGCCATAGAGCAGGACTGGGATGATGAGGGCCTTCTATAGAGTCGACTAAGTGTTTCTTGACAAGGCCTTACTAGTCAATTGTCGTCTTAGTCCAAAAAAACAGCGATTGAAAAGTTTAAATCTTCGTTGGATTTCTGCTGTGGTGTCGTTATCAGAGTTTATAGCGGAGCCGAGGTAGACAAAGTTTCTAACTACCTCAAAATTATAGCTATCTATTGTGACGTTCTGTCCGATACGTCGATGTTGAGTGTCCCTTCTTGCTGCCTCATTAGGTAAAAGGTTTTGTTGTCGGGCGACGGACATTTTTTTCTAAGAAGTAATATAAAATTACGAAAAAGGTTGCAAAAGTACCTCTTTTTCATTAGCTGAAAAGTAATTGTTTTAATAAGTCCTTGAGCCGGAAAAGACCTATATTAGACTATAATCTATCACCCATGCTTGTGAAAACAGAGCTTTGATCAAAAATAATTTTCGTTATGAAATTCTGACACAAGAAATGACACAAATTACTTCAACAAGCCGATACCGCCAACTGCTTTTAGTCAGTCGGAAAGGACTATTATTACATTAAGGCCAGGTGTTCACCTTCTACGTTGTCCTACTTATTCGAAATCATTGCCGAAAATGCAAGTCTGTTCTCTCAACAAGTCCTAGTGTTCTGAGAAGTATTTTTAAGTATTTTTCATTCGTTCTCTTCTAGTTTTTAATTTATGGTTTCTGGATTTTATGGAACCTAAGGCTGGTAAAAAATAATCAAAGTTAACCCTTATGGTTTGCTGTGATTATTTTTCCTAAAGTTGGCAGAAACTTAGGTGTGCTTTGAACCGTTCCACCATTAAAATAAGAATACCAATATTTGTTACAATGCAGACAAGAATTCAGCATCACAACCATCGCACCTTCCTTCTCAAGCTTATACTCTCCGTATGAATATCAACACTCAGGAAATAAATACCATTTACTAATGGAAGTTAATCCGATTACTTGTTACAAAAATCCAAACTCGATTTACTACCCACATCCAAACGAGACATTAATAACTGCGGGAACAAGCGCGCGCGCCGAGAGCACTCCATCAGCAAGATAAAGTCATTAAATGAAATTTATTGTCTCAGATTATCCTCTTAAGTCAGCTCCTTTCTCTGCGAGTATAAAAATTCACGTGGAGTGTGCATAATTTGAGAGAACAGTGTATGCATTTGAATTATAATACGAAGGATACGTAGCGCAACGTCTGGGTCATTAAGGAATTTCTACTTAAAAAGGACTAAACAGTGTTCTTTTCTGTTGAAAATATGCACAGAATAAAATATTACAAAATTGCATGCAAGCTGGGTTTTGTTGTTTATGCGAGTGCGTTTGAGATATAAGGTATGGGTAGTGGGTACCTTCGCAAATCACCACCGGGAGAACATGCTTTTGGCTGCGAAGTTTTTGTAGCTTGAATATTTAAGTTAATCCACTTAGTGTATGAATGGAAAAGGGTATTCTCAGCTGTTCCCTAAGACAGACAAAAAAAAGCATTCTGTTTCACTCAGAATAGTCTAGCTTTCTATAAGTGAAAGAATTATTAAAATCGGTTTAATTGCCTCTAATCAACAAATTCTACAAACGAAATAAAGCTCGAAGTTAGATTCTTGTGACGATCTGTAGTGCGTTAGCAATTATTTAAATAAATTTGCTTATATTGCTACAGCGAACTATGAGAAACTATACCTATATTCCAATCCCCCACTAATGATGTCAATGCCTATTTTGAATTCAAATATTTTGCTTGCACATCCCAAACCGAATTCCCTTTCTCAAACTGACCTAAATGCCATACAAAACTGTTCACAAAATAGTTTGCCATCGAAGAAATAGTTCGACCTTCTGTTATTGTTGTCTTCAGAAAATCACATTTATTCGAGTCACGCACTGAACCCATCAAGCTGTATGAGTAGGTTGTAGGTATATAAGATAGACACCGAAAGTAGTTCAGACATATTCAGTTCACAACTGCAAGCAATCACAACACAACCAACTAAAAATGGCCAAATTCGTAAGTCCAATCGATCAATTTAGCGAACTGCCAGTTCATAATATAACAAATAATTATTGGTACCGCTCCACTTGCGACCAGGTCAATACTAATTCACTATACGCTCTCTTTTTCATTCCAGATCATTGTACTTTTCGCCCTTGTCGCCTGTGCTGCTGCCAAGCCCGGCTTATTGGCTCCACTTGCTGCTGCTCCATTGGCCTACTCAGCTCCACTGGCGTACTCCGCTCCTTTGGCGTATGCCACACCTCTGTCCTATAACGCACCTCTTCTCGCATCGCAGGGAAGCAGCCGCATCGATATCCAAAACAACTATGGCTATGCTGCTCCACTGAGTTATGCTGCTCCATTGAGCTATGCTGCTCCATTAGCTGCCAGGATTGCTGCCCCATTGGCGTACTCTGCTCCAATTGCCAGAGTAGCTGCTCCAGTGGCTTGGTAAATTTTGGGATCAATTAATTACTGATGATCGAATGAATAAAGTGATATAAATCCTATCTTCCGTGTTGACCTTATTTTGAATTACCTGTACGCGCAAGGGCGCAAGTTTGGTAACATGTTCCTACGTTTAAGTATCTATAATTTTTTTTAAGTCGAATGCTATGAAACAGAGTCAGTGCAGTCATATATGTGAAAATGTGCGGTTAACTGGTGTATTTGGTTGAGAGTCTCGGATAGCAATATGTACCTACTTCCTAGTTTTCTCTTGGTGAAAGTGAATTAAATGAACACAAAGGGTGTTTTTCTTTATAAAAATTCTACTTTACTTCTGTGGCGCAATGGCTTATGTGTTGGGCTACTAAGCGAGGGGTACCCGGTTCGAATCCCAAAAGAACCAAATTACATCTTAAGGGTTTTGTCCACTGCGCCACCTCTCGCAAACGTCTGACAAACATCCGAGAGTAAAACTGTCATGAATGAGCTTCTCAATTAGCAGTTTGGACTCGGCGTAAAATTGTAGATCCCATCCATTCGTCCCAAAAATTGAAAACAAACACAAAACGAATGGTTGTGAGAAGCTGGCCCTTGGGTCGCACAGACCTGTCGCGCCAAAATATTTTTTTTTTAACTTGGCTTTGCTGAGATAGAAGCTCAAAAATAAGCCTAATATTTTAAAAAGGTTCCAAAATGGACTGTGTGTCGAAATGGCATCGGTATTTCTTGAGAAAGGGAAAATTGACCACCTATCCCCTGGGGGCAACTCGACGATGCAATGTCCAGTTATGTGTATGAAATAGCAAAGTCTATTAAAACACTCAGTTATATATTGCCTTATTATTACTTGTTAATTTTTGCTTTAGAAAATGATAGGCTGTTTTGAGTTTAGTTATAATTTGAAAACAAAAAAGGATAAGTTGAAAAAATAAAGAGAAATAGAAAAAAATAAATACAGGCTGTTTTTCAAGAACTTTACTGTCAAGTCGCTTCAAATTGGGATAATATCCAACTTGTCAAGTAGAGTTTGTTTGTTTGTAAAGATGTTTTGTAATTGCGTGCTTCGTCGTTATGCTTTCGGCATATTGTGGTTTTCTCTTGGTAAACCTAATATGTGCAAGGAAGCGTTATGCCGCATTTTCAATTATGTATAAAAATGACAGCAAAAGTCGGTAAGGCAACTAATATGTCAAAAATTCTTATGTACAAACCTTCTAAATTATTTGAGCGAGGATACCAAAAGTCTAACAGGTTAATAAAATGCCAACCAAAATCATGCCAAAGTTTACGACTGAAAAACCTCATGAACTTCTGAAAAACTGTATCTCTGTTGGCCATTGTCATACTTTCATGAGCAATCACGATAATAAATCGCACGTTGTAATTTCGCGTAAACATTGCGTAATGCTACGGACAGAGTGCACTCGAGTAGCTAACCAAAATCGAATAATATAAATAGATTCCCTGCAAAAAATTAAGGTTCTGGAACTTGAAAGAGAATCACAATGAAATGGAAATGGATTCTTCAACAAAAAAGCGTATTTTAATAAGTAGTCAATTCTTGAGCCATTCATCCTGACAATATTGCAGAAAACAAGCATTCGATCGATCCATAGGCACTTACTCGAAAAAATTACTCAAAATCAAAGACAAGCTTAAGCTTATCGCTGAGCAAGCGAGTTCAATAGCTTGAAGCGGCAAGTTAAGCTTATCATGTTTTAAGCTTCATACCTATTATGGATAGTAAATATGAATAGAATATGTATAGGAGTTTATATGAGATCCTTAGCATTGAATCTTTAGTTTTGCCTCAGCTTTTCCGTTTTTAACTAATAAAACTATATGTAAAACTTTTGCAGAGACACGAAATCAGAACTACGCTGGGAATAAAATTAAGTTGCTTGGATATTTTTATACTCCTAAGGAAATTCCAGACCTTGTTTTATTATCACAACTTACTGAAAGATTTTATCTTATAATCGGCCCTAGAGAGGTATCCGTCGGAACGGACAATTTTTCGCAACGTGTATACCTACTCCGTCGGAAGCTCAAATTACATTCGAGGTAGGTAGGTAAATAAATTCCGCAACCAGTTTCTGTCAAAAATTTAACAAAAAAAAACACTGCATCGCACTTCAATGTAATTCGCCGATATGCGTTACAAAATTTCTTAAAGATATTCAAAACTAAAGCAAATACTTAATACAAACATAAATTATATTAGAAACAAATTAAAATTTTATTGTAGAACAGACAATGAAAAATATCACATGCGATGTTTGCAACCGTGAAACAATTTAATTCAATTAATCTTTATTGATTCTGAACATTTTTTTTTTAAGTTGTAATAATAAAAAAATTTCAATATCCTATGTTCAACAAAGTAAAAAATGGCTGACTGTTATTAAATATGCTTTGCCGGAGGTTTTTTGATTTAAATAAAATAATAATAAAGTATTTTAAACAAAGGAAAAAATGGGACTCCAAATATAAACTTTAAATAAGTGGAAACTGCTTGCTCCCGGGAGAATCCAATTGTAAAACTTGTCTGCACAATCTGGAGAGTTTGGCTGTCAAAACTCAGATGATTTTTAAGTTAGTGACTTTTAATAATCGACAAGCAATAACAAAGAAATTTAATTTTTTTATTTCACTCAAAAACGAGTTATTCTAGAAGAATGTTTCGCAAAGAAAACTAGTCACATTTTACCTAATGAATGGAACTGCACTTGGTTTGGTGCTTAAGAAAAAAAATGTAAACTGCGAAATTAAAATAATAGGGTTAAAAAACAACAGGAATTGTGTTGGTTGACCAAGAATCTGGTCCAACTTTAAAAATCCCACCAGTAAAATATGAATTTGTCACAAACGTTGCACACATTTGTTTCACTTCCGCATGCGCGACTACCTTGTCTAGATATTCACATTTTATTTTTTCGCAATTGTTTGCTGATTCGCCAATGTATCGCCTAAGACTCTCAGATGAACTCGCCGATGCATAGAAAAGTAAGAAAATTATCAATTCGATAAATTTTTAGCTCCTGCTGATTATAGATCGGGAACATTTGTACCTGCCTTCGTTTGATTTTAAGACTAACCAGACTAACGATACAAAAACCTAATCCTTTGGTACTGACTACAACAACCCTTATGAAGGCATTGCATAAAAGGCAAACCCAGATAATTTCCAATTCCCAGCATTGCAATTCGGCCATTGGTATTAGACATCAGTGGTAAAAATAAAATTCAGTTATACTGTTTTATATCACATAATTTATTTGAGCATCACTCAGTTCTTCAATAATTGATCCCAAAATTTACCAAGCCAATGGAGCAGCTACTCTGGCAATTGAAGCAGAGTATGCCAATGGGGCAGCAATCCTGGCAGCTAATGGAGCAGCATAGCTCAATGGAGCTGCATAACTCAGTGGAGCAGCATAGCCATAGTTGTTTTGGATATCGATGCGGCTGCTTCCTTGCGATGCGAGAAGAGGTGCGTTATAGGACAGAGGTGCGGCATACGCCAAAGGAGCGGAGTACGCCAGTGGAGCTGAGTAGGCCAATGGAGCAGCAGCAAGTGGAGCCAATAAGCCGGGCTTGGCAGCAGCACAGGCGACAAGGGCGAAAAGTACAATGATCTGGAATGAAAAGAGAGTGTATAGTGAGTTAGTATTGACCTGGTCACATGTCGAGCGGTACCAATAACTATTTGTTATATTATAAACTGGCAGTTTACTGAATTGATCGATTTGACTTACGAATTTGGCCATTTTTAGTTGGTTGTGTTGTGATTGCTTGCAGTTGTGAACTGAATATGTCTGAGCTACTTTCGGTGTCTATCTTATATACCCACTCTCATAAAGTGAATACGTCTTGAGTTTCAGAGTGCGTGATATGAATTCATTTTCTTTTTTCGAATTTTTCAAAGACTGTAAGAGAAGGTCGGACTATTACTTCGGAGGCATTTGAATGCAATCGAAAATTGGGTCAGTTTAAGTCATGGAATAAATAATAGGGATAAAAAGAAGAAGCATATATTCGATGGAATTTTAAATGATTATTGTAGGTAACTTTTGAGCATCAGACACCCTTCTATAGGTATATGGCAGATTTTGTGTGCCAGAGATATAGTTTCGAAAGTCAGCATAGAACTATTAGCGGAGACAAAAGTATATTTCTTTCAACTTGACAAATAAAGAACTTTCCACAGATAAACTGAATTTTGATAATGCAAATAAATTAAAATCATTTGAAGAATAGCAACCGATTCAGTACTGGAAACGAAGATACATATTTGTCGATGGCATATCGCCCCTTACCCTTGCTCTTTTCGGAGTAGAGTTGAGCGGTGAAAAATTAAACTTACAAGAAGGCTATCGATATCCATCTACATGCATGAAAAGGTGGAATACATTACAAAACTGGCTACGAGAAATAGAGGAACTTGGTAGCTGCAGCTTTCATGACATGCTTCCTGATGTCTCGCGATATAGACCTCACAGAATTTTGCCGATATCTGGTCGGGTAACCACAAAGGCTCCGCCTCCACAAGGACAAATCAAGGCTAACAACAGCTGTTAATCATTTCATAATATGGGGATTACTCTGCACTGGACATAATAGACCGAACTGATGGTCTAAAAGTGAAGGGGTGACAACCGCCACAAGAGCTTCTATTTACCTATCTACCTGCACTACCTACAAAGAAACCTAACCTTACCTACATAACTTCGTTCTAGATTTAATTTATAACTTACTAGCTCGCAGAGTCAACGACACCTCGTTTTACCAAAATACTTACATGAATCAACCATTCCCTGGCGGTTTTACGAAACCATCAATTTATTATTAAAAAGTCCATTGGACTAAGACCGAACACCAAAAACGTTTACATACAACCCCACTGAGAGTGGCATCATTCTGTACCAATTTACAGGTTGCCCTTCCATCAATTTAACGTGGTTACACAAACTACCAAGGACATACCTTCAACAAAAATTTCACTGAATCCCCAGGCCACCGAAGCGACACCACATTGTTACCGTACACTCTACCGTCTTAACGCATTAGCACCGTTTGATTTAAATAAATTAACAGCTCAGCGTCGTCTGCAGGCGGTTGAAAAATTCAAATTCATGAATCACTGTGCCGAGGAAATTTCATCAAATTAATCAAATCTCAGGACAGTCACACCCTGGTACGCTCTCATTTCTTTCCCATTCAAAGGGTACACTTACAACCCGCAACACCATAGACCATACACTCGTGGGTGCACTCAATCTTATGTAGCCATCAAAGCATTCAGTTTTGGGTTCAATAAGTTCACCAGAGGAGGCGCAACGTGAGAAGCACATGTATACCATTGCAGCGCTTTAATTTTCAAGGGAAGTGCAAATTTATGTCGTCTCATGATTCCACGTCTTTGATTTTAGAACGCGCGCAGGATGAAGTGTCTGGCTTGAGATGGAAATTACCCTGGATTAGCAGCGGCTGTTGGTATAGGAAACGTCGCGCAAACATGTAGCGGTGTGGGTAGCTTTGTTGTACAGAAAAATTTTAAAAAGTCCACCAAATGTTGGTAACACTGAGCCGTGACATTTTGACCCAGTTGCAAATTTTGAAAAATTCTACATGCAATCATGAAATACGTATGAAAACATGAGAAACTTTTATCAGGTGTAAAAAGAAGACCCTTAAGAGTTAAGACCTTTAACTTTGGTCTCCAAAAAAAGTCAATTGACACCATTTCATTCAAATTTATAGATACAAAAGTCAAACAAGCAAAAAACTACAGAGGATCATCATTTGTGAGGAGAAGAAAGGTGAATACCTTTTACAAATTTTTTGAAAATTAGATAAACATGGTGCAAGATAGCAAGGAGTGGTGGAAGACTGCCAAGGCGATAAGAAAATAAGCAACACCGCAGTACCAAGGATTATCAGCATGGGAGTTTGAAACATACTTTCAGCAGCTGCTAAACCCTGAACAAACATCCAAAGATATTCAATACGTGGCTATGCTTCAAGGGAATGCAGTCTAAGAAGCAGCTGTAACAATTGAAGAGGTGAAAAAAGTTCTAGCAAGGGAAAGTTTAATGAAGCTGCTGGTGAAGATAGAATTCCTTATGCATGAGTTTCTTAAGAATGCCCCGGATTTATTTCTATTTGAAAAATTTATAAAACGTTTTCAAAGAGCGTTATATTCCCATTTTTTAAAAAAGGAGACGGCAGTCTACCAAATAACTATCGCGGTATATCATTTATGAACTACATTGCAAAGGTCTTGACTGGAACATTGAATGACAGGATATCTGCTTGGGTTGAAAAAAAAAACAATATTGTTACAGAATACCAAGCCGGTTTTAGAAAAAAATACTCTACTATTGACAATATATAACTGTAGAAAGTTCTGTAGAAAGCAAAAGGTTTACGCCTTTTTCGTAGATTTTAAAGCGGCATTCGATAAAGTCTCACGTAGTTAAGCTTTTAATATACAACTTACATGAAATAGGAGTGTCAACCAAACCTACTAGGGAACTATACAGTGGTGGCCAAAATAATAAGAGTGAAATTCTTTTACTACAAATTTATCAAAAAAGTCTTTATTTCTTAAAAGAAAGTCTTAAAATGCCCACAAATATTATAGGTAAGTAATATTATTTCCAAGTGGTTATGGGAGTATTTCTAACAAAAAAATAAAGTTTATAACGCAAAATAAAGTTATAACTATTTTCAGGCGCGTTTTTCCTGGCCAAACAAATAAGAGTGCATCAGATCTTTCCTAAGGATAAAGCGAAAAATCAGTTAAAATTCGACTTTTTTAGGAATATGATTAAATGGGTAACCTCATTACTTGGTGGCGTGGCCTTTGTTCTAAGAACCACTTCGCACCTTCTTGGAATAGAGTCAATTAGTTTTTGGCATGTTTTGACAGGTGTAGCGTACCATTGCTCTTGGATTTCTTTTCAAAGTGCCTCCACATTTGTTGTCTTCTTGCAAGAAACTCTATTTTTCAAATATTTCCAAAGATTTTCTGTAGGGTTTACGTCTGGCGATTGTGAAGACCATTTTTGACCAGCAAATGCAAAAATAATTCGTACATTTTTTTGTTTAGTTTGGAAGATTATTACGATAGAAATTAATTCAATAGGTAGTGAAGAAAATTTATTGATTCACTCTTATTATTTTGGCCACCACTGTATAAGAGCACTAAATCAGCAGTATGGAAAGGAGAGGATTTATCAAAATATTTCGATACGATGTCTGGAGTTAATCAAGGTTGTCTTTTATCGCCGCTACTATTCACACTTTACATAAATGATTTGCATGAATGTTTGGAAGGTGGCTTATTCATAGATGATATAAATATAAGGCTGCTTCTCTGATAGCATATCGGTTCTGCAAGGGATAATTAATAGATTAGAAGAATACTGCAATAAATGGAATCTAGAAGTGAACTAAATCGGAAATCACACTTTTCAAAAATGGGGCCAGAACAGCTTTACAGGAGAGGAAATTAAAGTTACAACAAATTGCAGTTATCTAGGTATGAAATTGACTCCAAAAATGACTTTCACAAAACTTATTGACAGTCGAAGGTATGCGGCAAAAAACAACATAAACGCGACATGAAACAACTTCGTCAATAAAAATACTATTTCCTTACGGTCTAAATGGCAAGCTCTGTGCAGAGCTGTTCAATCATATGGAGCGCAAGTTTGGGGTCACATGCATTTTGAAGAAGTAGATAAACTCCAAAGGTATTGCGTGAAAAGGATACTGCGGTTGCCCATTTTCACGCCCAAGTAGAACTACGCACTAATGTTGGAAACCGGAATGGAAGAAGGTCACCTGTTCACTTTGGACCTTCACCTTAGGTACACTTTTCAAGTACGGACGCAATCGGCTGCCGCATCACCTTACCGTAAAACTGATGCAAAAGGAATGGTTTTGGGTACAAAGTTTGAATAAATTGTGTGCAGACTTAAAAATTAGCTGGAGAAATGCCAATATATCGGAAATGGATGGGAACTATAAGAGAGCAGAATCGTTGCCCAAATTAAAGTCAAGTTACCATTTGAAAAGAATAGGTACAAATAGCCAAGGAAACTGAAAGGTTTTCTAGAAACTTTTGAAACGGGTTCTAGGTACTTTACTGATACCGAAGGTCAAACTAAAATAATGTGGATTTTTAAAGCTCGATGTCATTTAATTGAATTAAATGCAATTACATTTTAAGAAACAGCTCCTTATTTAATTTAAAAGATATCGAAAATATACAGCATTTCATAGGAAGATGTCATATTCTTAAAGATTTCAGAAACAAATATGTACTTTGTAAAAAGATACTTATTAGAAGATGGGGTAGTTAAATTATTAAACGATGTACTCAGAAATTGGGACAATTACATTATCAATGCTTTAGCCTATAAGGACTTTTTTTTAATTGAAAAATTTAATAACCAATCATTTAAAGCTACAAATAAAAATTAAATTCAAATTCCCAAAAGACAACATTTATGTCATTGTAAAATTGTTTTAAATTCGAAGAATAAAGAACTTATTACTTCTACTACAGAGGATGGACTATAATTTAAATTTTGAGTAATTTTAAAGCTGCTTCGATTAAATTCCTTACCATCTCCCCTACTTGATGTCACTTTAAAGATAGGTAGTAATCGCGATTACTGAAAACAGCTCGAACAAAATATCCTAAAGCGCCAGGTTTGGTCGCCACACCGCACACAGAGCCACTTAAGGACCATTTAGTCAATGATGAGCAGTGTACCACTACCAATGGTAGGCATAGTGGGTAGGTAAGGTAGGTGGTAGGAATGTACTTCAATCAACAACAGTCCTCTCCAAGTGAAGTGTTTTTTTTTTTCTTCAGAACATTGAATATCCCCCATGAATAAAATTTCACATCCACTCGAAGAACATCAAGGACAGACTTCCATTCGTTCATCTGTATTCCAGCTAGACGCACACATTTGTTCTGTAAATGTTTGGGCCGCACTTGGAGAATTTCTGTCCCAAACTTTGATCTGTATCTTTAATAAATTCCAAGTTGGGTTGACTAAATGCCACACTGTCTGTATATATCTTCGTCCTTTGTCAGCACTTACTTGACATTACATCCATAGGAGATAGGACCCAAACGAAACAAACAATTTTTGGAACAAAAACTGTGCATTTATACGAAAACGGCCGGCAAGTTATGATTAACTTGAACCCTTGACCATTTCTTTCCCTTTTTGCCAAAGGAAAGGCCTCTAGTCTGGTAGGTAGGTAAGCCATTTTCATTTAAGCTTCCCTTATCATGTTCGTGCCATCAACGATTCGAGTGTTTCGTGCGCTTGACTTAATTTTAAATTAGTGCGCGTCATTTTTGCCCGATCACGTATTTGCTGTTCGCTCTTTCACTAATTAAATTTTCCTTGCTAATTTATTGGCGCTATATCCTTGTCCGCCTATATACCTGACAAATGATATAGCTCTTGAAAAAGATACTGAGATGAGATACAAAATGGAATTGGTTACTTTTGAACGAAACTTATCTCTTAATTGTCGGCAGGAATTGGTATGCCAGTGCGTGAATTAATTTAATGAGGACGTACGTACAACGAGGCTCGCACAACATTAGCATTTTGTTGAGAATTCACAGATACTCTGGCGGAGTATTGATAGTTTTGGGGATAATTTCTGCGGCATCATTAGAAATTATGCTGCTGCCGAAATTGCTGCGACAGGGCTAAACGAAATATTTGATTGCTCTTATGAATTAATTTGACAAGAGAGCCAAGAAGTGCTCAGACTTGATTGTATCAGCGAAAACGTTTCATCTAGAGATGGGAATTTCGCTTTCATTTCATAGTAATGCGTATAATCAAGAACAACTACAAGAACGGATTCGTTGGATCAATTTAATGTTGTTTCTCCATTACCTCAGATAATTATAGAATTTTAGTGTCTACCATTTGGTTTTACGAACTTGAGATATTGCTGACATCAAATAAGTTATTGAGAACTATACAGAATATTAGGCGGAGATTAGAAATCATTACTAAGAGGGATGAAAGAGCATTAATAAGAACCTAGTTCTTAATTTGCTTTGAAGTAAGTCACAATAGTGAATTCGTTTAAATAAATAAAGGAATTTAAATAATTAAAAGCTAAAGGGTCTTTTATTAGCGACTATACGACTTCAAACTTTCAGTGTGTATCGAACTGTCAAATAAGCGCTGAAAAAGGCAGGCCGCACACTGGATGCGTTTTCGTACGAATTTGACTCGTACGAACACGTACTATGGGAGCGCGAACACTCAATGCGAGTTAGTAGTTCCAACGTCCGTAAACAATCGGAACATGATGGGATTTTTTTCATGTTCGTACTTTGAAATATTGAAAATCGAAGTAGAAAAATTGGGACACTGAGTCGCTGCCTATTTGACGGAGAAAATCGTATTCAATGAGCGCACTCAATTCGTACGACAATATTGGTACGTTTACGTACGAGTGAAATTCGTATCCACTGTGCGGCCGGCATTAATGCGGGATTTGATACGAAAAATAAGGCAAAGCCTACAGATAGTGGAGTATAAAAATTATTACTACTAAAGTGCCAGTGGACAATTCAAGTTGAGACAGGTTCTATCAGAGACAAACCATACTGAGACCCCCAACTTGGAATCCTCTAGCCGTTGACCCCCTCAGTTTTTTTTTCAAAATGTTGGCAGTTGGGCTTTCTATCGGTGTGATGTCATTCAGCATCTGTGTGACATGCAAAAACATACAGAAACATTTTAAGCAAATATACACTTATAATAACCACATGGCACACTGATTTGGATCCCCCAATTTATCTCAACAATTCGCCAATTGAAAAAGTAGATAGTGTAAAGAACCTCGGAGTCACTTTTAGTCACAGTCTTAGCTGGAATATACATGTGAAAAGTATTGTCTCCAAAATCTACGGTGCTTTTCGCGGTTCGACTAAGAGTCGAACATCCAGTAACCTTTCAAAAAAAGTGTCGAACTACTACAGCCTGTTCGGTCATTCATATTACCTATAGTCCTCTTTGGCTGTGAAATATTCGCCGACATGGACCATGAACCCAAAAGGAAGCTGGATGTTGCGTCGTTTTGCGAGCTGGCTGTTCCTTATCCTTATGTACTACATAAAATCATTGTGACAAGAGAACCAGATTATCTTTTTAAAAAAATTAAATTCGCGAGAACCCAACGAACTCAACAAATAATTATTACTCCAAGACATAGTTTGCCCCACAATATTAAGTGTACGAACAATGCAAATACGTTAAAAAAAAAAGAAGTTTTTCAACATCTTGCAAGTAAATTTTAATTTTAATGAAATTCCCTTCTCTCTCTCCTATACTTTGTCCCTAGTTACATTCGGTCTTACTAATAATCAAACACTAATGTGGACTATTAGTTGACTGCCAGTTCAAATTAAAATGAACAGCATTTTTGAAATGGGTACCAATAAACAATTTAACCTCCAGCTTTAATAGTCCGAAGACTTTCTGTTGAATCTATTACAAGTTTGCTTTCAATCGTTGTCAGTTATCAGATGGCAAATCATTTGTTTTTGTTTTCATGCAGTAAGTTTTGTTTTTCAAAAAAATTTAATAAATATTGAAAATAAATTCAAGTCGAGACGAATATTTTTATGGACCTTATATTTGTTGAAGGATCGGCAACCTCTCAAAGGATAACAAATATGACGATAGAGTGTTCTTTTGCCACTATATGTTTGTTTATTACTGGTGGTGTGTAGTGTCTGGTAAAAGGTTTATAAAAACTATTAATAGGTTTGATTACCCGATAGTGTGCTTTATTGTGGAAATCGTAAGGGAAGAACTTGCTCCATGGACGAATCGCGCAGGAGGAGCACTTTCGATGGAAACAATAGTTTTAGTTGCAATACGATACCTAGGGAAAGGATCCTATCAAATCAGTTCGTTGTGTCAGATCTAGGTTCTGTTTATGGGACTGGTGTTGCCAATTTGTTTTAAGTAACTACGTGTGTATATAGGATATTATGCTCCTATTGTTTAATACGGTATTTTAATTTATTTGGTCGTTTCATTTCATTTATTTTCATTTTCGGCTTTTCTAATAGAGAATAGTAAATATTAACTGAAACATCATTATTTTTTCACTTAAGTGGAATTTTCTTTTAAGCGAATTTCGGATATTTTGAAAAACTAAATCATTTAACAGAAGTTCGGACGAAAAATAAAACCCATTTCACTTATCCTGCTTAAATATAAAAAAAAAACATCAAACTTATTTCTAATAGGTATGTCAAGATTTTATAAAATAAAACTCGAAACAAAAGGAGACATCGAAAACGTGTAATTGGAGCAAAACAAACTAAAATGTAAACATACGAATTTAGGTCTTCAGTTATTATATTTTTGAATTAAATTAATGAAGTAATAATTTCTGTTGTACAGTTTATTTTTTCTTCAGTTGCTTCGTGACGAATAGCGCTTTGTTAAGATAACCGAGCTTAACTACCTCAGTATTAATAAACGTTTTGCAAAAGTTGTTAACCGGTTGTAGAAGAGTTTCATCAAAATTGTCGGGACATCTTCGTTTATATGTGCTTTTAAAATGTTTCATTTAGGGAGTTGTTGCATTCTCTATTTTTTTTTTTGCGGCAAATAAAATATTTTTTCATTCTTTGAAAATTTCTTACACAGTTTTATTTAATTATATCAAAAATTGTAGTTACTTAAAGTTTCCGATTGACACTTCTTGCTCCTAAGATATAATACGATATTTTTATTTAGTACTAAAATTTGAGTATGCTTGGCAACATTCCTTTGCAGAACGAATTGTGATAGATAGACATAAACAGGGCTTTCTGACCATTAATATTTAACCCTACAATTAAGGATAGCCTGACGACTAAATGTGTTTATTGATAAAGCGATTTTGGAAAGTCTGGACTCTAGAGTCTTTGCGTTAACTGCCAGACAAAATATGACTATTGGTAAGGCCGATTATGTTTTATCTTCATTTATTTATTTATTATTAATGTAATTTATGTTATTTAACATTATTAATTATTATTGTAATTTCATAATTTTGATTTTGCACCACAATTTATAAGCTTGTTCAGTTTTTAAAAGATTTACTTATCTTATATGTACTAAGAATACACGCACAATAAATATCAAATAAATAGCAAATGCCATCGTGGTCAAAATTGGCCTTATTTATGTGCCAGAATCATGGTAAACCCAGGGAAGCTGCGGAGAACATTTGAACGATGTTATATTCCATACTTAAGGGCGTCGAATAAAAAATTTCGATGATATCTCACACAAGCTTAATAAAAGACCCTTTAAAAGAAAATCTGAGAAATAGCATATTCATACTTCATGTTTCTAATGCAATCCATTGTAAAAAAAAACACTGCAACCGGCTTGCAAAACAATTCACGCACTCTTTGTGAAATTACCATAAGTGCAGCGCTTCACTTTCAACTGAAGGTCAAGCGAATTGCTCCAATCCGTCGCCATCGAGCGAAATGCCTTGCATGCTAATTGAGAAAAGTCTCAGACAGCCGCAGCTCACTCTGAATGACAATTCATATAAATACACGCACCTGGCCAATTGTGCAGCATATTCCATTCTACCACCTTCCGAGGAGTAAGCAACACCAAACACGCATTCAAAATGTTCAAATTCGTAAGTAGTCCTCAGGGAACGCACGACTCCTTAGAAAAGCTAATCAGAATTTTCACTTTCAGACAATTGTCCTTATCGCTGCCTTCGCTTGTGCCGCTGCCAAGCCCGGAGTGCTAGCTCCTCTCGCCTACTCGTCTCCTTTGGTTGCTGCCGCTCCTGGAGTTGTCACTGCCACTAGTAACCAAGTGATTGCCAGGAACTACAATGGACTTGCCGCCGCTCCAGTTTTTGCTGCTGCTCCAGTCGCCAAGTACGTAGCCGCCCCACTAGCCGTTGCTCCATCACTTGCATATGCCACCCAATTTGCTGCTGCTCCAGTTGCCAAGTACGTAGCCGCTGCACCAGTCGCTGCTGCCCCACTAGCCGTTGCTCCATCAGCTGCATATGCCACCCAATTCGCTGCCGCTCCATATGCTGTAGCTCCAGCTGCCTACGCTGCTCCATTGAGGTATGCTGCCGCTTACAACTACGCCCCTGCTGCACCACTGGCCGCTAGATACGTGTCATCTCCACTAGGATATGCATCCCCTCTGAGCTATGCTGCCCCAGCTCAATACCTCATCTAAACCAAAGACTGACAATAAAGTGTTTTGAACTGCAAACACTTGGTGTGTTCACTCATTAAAATTCCAGGGGCTGACAGTTTCAATGTCAACCCAACATGACCCATAAAACGGTGTAGGTACTCTATGTTTACATTGATGCGAGCGAGGGGCAATTGCACAAGTCGTATCAAAATGTTGCGTCAATTTCGGAGTCTAATTGAAATTCAGACGGCAAACGGTAACCGATAGGTAATAAATTTCTCAGGCGTAAAGTACGACCAACGAAGCCAATTGGAGCGCAATGTCCACAGCTATACAGCTACTGTGTGCGGTAGCGCTACGTACGCGCACAGGGGTGCGTAGGTTGTGCGAACTGAAGGCGAGTTGAATACGCAAGTAGTTGGCGATGATGGGTCATTGGGATTTGGTCAAATAATTCGCTTTCGGTGATGGGTTGATGACACTGTGTGTGCTCTTTGCTTTATATGTTTTTTTTTCATACGGAACGGAGTGTTGCGATGGAAATTTGATTTATTTTTGGGTGTTTTGATTCCTGCCATGCGTATACGTATACAGGTGCTACGTGAGGAGAGGCTTAACTCGTGAGATTAGCTAATGAATTTAATCTATGCGACGTGGTACGTGGAATTGAGTGAGGGGACTGTGGGATTAATTTGTGTGCGTGTTTCCTGGGAGTTGAACTTGGTCGGGATCTTGTGTCTGTAAGTCATAATCGGCACCAATGTGGTTTCCAAAAATATACCTCGAACTTTTTAAAAGAAGATTTTGTATTTCAATTTACCGGCAACTTCGAGCATCGTTTAGCATGGTAAACGCCTTCTCTGACTCCCATTGCAATTAAATTGAGCGACTACTCGGAGTTTAGCTTGGTACAAGTTTTTTGTTTATGAAAGATTTAAATTTTGAAATGTAAAATGAAACTAGGTAACCTTTGCAACAGCGAACATCAGCAAACATAGTGGGGCTGTTGGTAGCAGCGTTACCGATGGACGATATTAGTCGCCATTTGGACACTTTTTTCATCACAGGCGGCTGTGAATTTTCAAAAATTCTCCGTTTTCATCGCATTTTACAACATTGGCGACTTTTTGCTATTTTGTCCGTACAAAGTAGAATAAACTGTTCAACATATCCCATTAATCATACAAAGTGAACACACATTTACGGAAATATTTATGTCGTTTTTCCAATACCCTTCCATCTTCGTTTATGGACTTGGATTGGATATCTTTTTTTATGATCTGTGGCTTTCTTTATTATTTTTTTCCTTTTGGTGGGAGGAGAAATGCTTCACGCACCATAAGGACGCATGTTTGCGTTGACCATCCCCGTGTGTCCGGCTCTTTCCGAATGCTTTCGGGGTATACGGACTAAACTTCTCCCAACCCTATGGTCTCCGACACACCCCCCTGGGACCGCTATTCGCATTACTTCAAGGGGGCTGTAACTATACGCCCTTTCGGGCTCACGTGCTTTCCCGAAAATCAGAAATTTCTAATGTTCTTTTACTTAAAAATCTAATAATGCATAATAAAGAGTGATTTTGGCGCTAACATTTAAACCAGAACTTTTAAAAAAATGCTTTTTACTGAGGGCTGAAAAGAAAATCTTTAAGCCAAAAGTGTTTAATTCTATGTTTTGTGCACGTTTTATTTTATTTAGTATCGCTTCTGAGTTTTTTACATACATACCTATTACAATAAAGTGCGCGACTGGATCGCATGAAACTTTCTCGTTCATATTTCATCAGTTTGGTTGATTTATTTTTATTTTATTATTTTATTCATAAAAAACTCAGAAAATAAACCATACAGAAAACATAAAATAACTTAAATAAATTGCAGTTTGGGTTTACAGACATTCATTTCAGATGACATATCGAATAATAAAGTGAGGGTTAAGCTCTCAGTAAAAAACATTTGCAAAAGATCTGGGGTCGAATTACCGCACCCGTGAGCGAGCGATACGTCACTGAATTTTGTTGAATTTATATGCAAAACAATAACAAATTCAGTCACGTGTTGCTCGATCACGGATGCGGTAATTCAACCCCTGGTTAAAACGTTTTAAGCTCCAAATGCACTGTTTATAGGCTATTAAACCTTACAAAATTTTTTAGTACAAGGACAAGCGAAGCAGGAGTTTCTGATATGTTAGGGCATTATCGAAATTTTGTACGAATACAATTCCTTTCTCTTACTACGTACACGAGAAAGTTAATAAAAATCATCCCACTTAACTGTTAATATGAACGAGAAAGTTTCGTGCGACCCAGTCCTGCACTTTATTTTTACTATTATGGCGAATAATATGTAGGTAATTAAGGTTAAAACGTTCGTTACATACAAATGATCCAAATAATGCTGCATATTGTCGTATTTTCTTTTCTCTTGTCTCTTTAGCTTGTCTTTCTCTTGTTCGAAATATAATAACAAAAATTGTTATGGTGGCAATTTTTCATCTTACTTTAGTGAATTTAGTTAATTAATGTACATTTTCTATTCCTAATTCTAACTGATTTTGTCATTAAAAAAAAATTAGAAAAAAATGGGTACCTCTACCTACTTTAAAAATGAGTGAGCCAAAAGCTACGAAATTAAGTTATCTGTCGAATAAGCCAACTGGCAACATTGGCTGGTTTTTCTTAATGCAAGCATATGGTATGCGTATGGTTAATAGTAAAGAATGTGGAACCACTAAATGAAGCCATTTTGAAGCTTTTTGTCATATTCATTTAGTTTTTTAATGCACTTGTATTCGAAAATCCAGTGAAAACGGGATTGATGCGTATTAGCTATTTAAATATTACGTTACCGTAGGTAGATTGTAATCAAAATCGTTGGAAATAAATAAATCAAAGTTTGCACAAAATCCGTTCAATTATTTAGTGCACTGCAAACCTTCCATTCCTGGACAAATAGTGTTACAGAATTGTATGACCCGCACTCGCTGATGGTAAAACTGATTTTAGTACCGCCATCTAGGGGAGGCTCTTCGCACACAAGGTAATCTTGCCAAATGGCGCCTTCATGCAATTTCACCCTCTGTCTGCTGGTGTTACAGCCAGCTGTATGCTGTGAAAGGTAAGTTCAGTTTTGAGTATAATCGGCCCTAGCGAAGTATCCGTCGGAACGGATAATTCTCCGCAACGCATACTCTGTCGGAGGCTCAAATCCAAATCGTAAACAAATTCCAAATTCCAAAGAAAAAAATGCACTTCATCGCACTTCAACGTAATTCGCCGATATGCGTTACAAAATGTCGGAGAAATATTCGGAAAAGATGTTCCGAAGAATACCTCGAAGCAAAAATCCTCCGAATCGTATAAAATCGGAGAATTCTCCGTTCCGACGGATACCTAGGTAGGGCCGAATATACCCCCCCCCCCTCCCCCCAAAAAAAACAGAGCAGGAAGTCCATCTTGATTATTTGGCTGAAAGATACGGTAGAGGTGGATCCAAAATGACACACTAGCCAGTCATAAAAAAATAATCGACTCCTGCATCCTTAAACTTTGGTAGTTTCAAAGACCGCCTTGCCTTTCAGTTGGCCCTTCAGTCAACCACCATGCCAATGCGTTCAATAAATGGTTTCATCAAAATGCAAGTTAAAATTTAAGCGATCAATATCCGCAGCGCACTCTTGACGCATAAATAATAATTCATAACCTAAGTCATCAATGTGTGCTCGCATAATTTCTCCCCAACACCCGGTCATACCCCTTAATACAACGCTAATGAGGCACGCGGCACGCACCTACCGCACTCTTTCACTCAATAGCGACTGCAGGGTACCAACCTATTCAACGTCAATATAAAATCCACCACACCCAATCCCCTAATGGACGCAGCATTATTAAAATGCCCGCTCGCTTTAATCTTCTTAATTCTCAATCCCACCTACACACACACTTCCACCAAGGCCAAAGCGCTTTCTGCAGCAAACTCTTTGAAGGCGTTACTCCTCCACCTCCGCACGTCTTGGTTCATTTCTCCACGGCCGGCACGGTGTTTTATTTTCCACGCTACCGAAACTCGCATCAAAATGGATTAAATTTCACGTTTCATGAATCGTGGCGGCAACATTTCCTTAAAAGCTTTTTAAACGGCCTCCTGATGCTCACATCAAATGGTACCAAAAAGAGAGTCCCGGGTGGCGGCGAGGCAATGACGCCGTTCATTGTTGACATAGTCGGGTCTTGGTGAATGGTGGCTAAGTACCTGATGCCGAAAACTGTCAACCGGAACCTTGCAATGCGACACCGCAATAATGGCAAAGCACTTTTCGCCATTGTTCCGCTAATTGCATTTTAATGTTTTACCGCGTCTAACAGGGCACCTGTGGACGGCAAGGACGCCACATGCTTTTGAGTGAGAAAACATAAATGGATTGCTTAGCGTCACTTTATTTTCACAATCGCTCGCACAATAATGCATCTTTGAAGGTAGAAAACGACCTAACCTAACGACTTACGGCATACACTACACACCTCTATAGCTTCACCAATAGGTGGGGGCTGGGTATCGCACCACAGTCGGTCCGTACACACCCCAAGGATTCGTGTATCCATAGCCGTAGCCATAGCCATATCTGTAAATCGGCGAATAAGGATAGTATCCGCTTGGATATGTCGGTATATATGTGGGCGTGGCAACTGGATAGAAGCGCGGTGCTGGTGCAGCTACTGGTGGCAATAAGCCGACCGTTGGTGTTACGATTCCATTGTAGGTCCTTGCTATGAATTGATCGCTATGAGCAGTTACAATCCCCGGACCGAGGACGGGCACAATTCCAGACGGCTTGGCGGCGGCACAAGCGATGATTGCGAGAATTATTGAGAGAATCTGCGAAAAAGTACTCCGATTAGTAAAGTGGCAGCATAGTTTTGCAATCCTTTTGAGCGAATGGCCCGACTTACGTGAGGGAACATGTTGCTGCAGCTGAACCGTAATCGCAGTGGCGATTGAAAATGAAAATATTAACTGTTCCATTGGTGGTGGCTGATTTTACTTTTATACAAAGTCGATGCGGCCATTTATGGGATCGGAATCCGCTGAAGCTGTAGTAGGAGGCGGCCGCCTTATGCAGTCGCATAGAAATGAAGTCACGCACCAATCTCTAATGCAATTGTGCAGCGGTGGCATCACCGTTTCTGCATAAATATGGGATAACTAAATATTCAGTGAGGGCGCATATTCGCTACGCAATGCTAGCAAATTGCGAAAGCTATTAGGTCTAAATAATTGACAGTCATAAGGAAAACGATTTTGGGCGTGTTGGGGGGGACCGATGCGTCATTGATCAGAAAAAAGTTGTAAACGAGGGAGGTGCGGCTGGTGTATGAATGAATGTTTTGACGGACGATCTTTGTGATGAGGGTTGAGTTGATTATTTTGGATGTTTTAAAATTAGGTTTAAAAATCCTGTAAAGAATGAAAAGAAATCGCTTTGCTTCACACGTCTGTTACTTTTAAGACAAAAAGTATTTTTATCGAACAGTTTTTTATAAATATGTTCACTCCCAAGTCCCAAATCCCAATCCCATGGACGTTTCGGAAAGCAATATAAAGCAAAAACAATAAAAACATAATTTGAGTTCTTACTAAAAAGTCTACACAAAAAGTATTTACGCAAAATTCTGTTATTTCCCTCTTACCCACTTCAAATGACGACGAAAAGTAAGCAACACGATTACACGAATTAAACAACTTGATACACGGATCCCACCAGCCCATTTCCAAACTTTTCCTAATGAATAACACCTGAAAATGTTTTCAACCTGAATGTGTGCGCTGAAAAGAGACGATTGCCCAGTGCCCCTGCCCATTCAAGTGCAAAACATATGATCACGTTAGAGGGCGCACATATACTCACACACACACACACTCCTGCAACGATACTCACTGGCAGTGGTATTCACTGAAGGAAAATTGTGGACGATGTTTTGAATAATTGTTTTGAACATTGCTCAGCTTCAGGTCAACGCATGAAAGTGATTCCTTATATAGATATTTGTTTATATTTTAAATCTGGAGTATCCAAAAGCGTGCAGTTTGGTTTGGAATTTTGTTCAAAAAATATTTTTACAAAATTCATACGAACGACAAGGAGGAAAATAAGTTGCCTTATTTCAAAATTAAAAAATTCTACGGCCTAAGTAATAAAATACAAATTATGATTTGTAGATTGTAGGTATGTACATTTGATAGTTAATGAAAGAATTGTTTAACACTACTGAAAGTGGTATAAAATTTATTTATTAAAATACAAAAAGATTTAATGATTTTAAAATCATTATTATTTTATTATTTAAAAAAAAAACTTAAATTCTAATACAAAAGTTATAACAGAAACATAATAAAATACATTTAAAAATTTTCTTTTCTTAAGGCCGGTCCACCAACTTCAAAAATCCGAAAATCTTGAAATTCTGTGAAGATAATTCGTGTTAGGTACTTCATTATAACTGTTGAAATTTCAAACGACTTACCGATTAATTCACGACTTACGTTGAGGCACATCTGTAACATAAAATTTTGTTGGTGGTGCGAAAGAATATAAAAAAAGTTGGAAAAGTTTTTGGCATGCTGTGTGCAGTGTTAAAATGAACCGCGTTTTCTGTTTAAACTGTTTCGCGAACCGAAAAGAAATAATATAATTTCTAAAATATTAATTATTTGATCAAAAAAAAAGTTACCGGAATGTCCGGTCCGGTGGATTTTCCGTTTCAGCATGCCAAAGAACGTTTTCTTGGGCCGCCTAAAGTTGATACATTTGCTTGTGTCTGGCCTGTTTATATTTACCTATCCTCTTGCCTATTTTTCGTTCCGCCAACGAAGGATCCACATGCCGATCCTATTCCTGGAAGGAAATAGCTACCGATCAGTCTGCCCGCTATAGATCCGGAAAGTAAATATTTAGTGAGCTTACAAAAAAAAAAACAAGTATAGCAATGTTTATAGTTTTTATTAGAAAATTAATTTTTAATGTTTTTAAATGGACATTTTGTTTGATATTGCGTTTAAAAAAGAGTGCCAAATTTAAAATTTTTGAGTGCCAATGGGTGCCAAAGTGCCAAACTCATTTGAAAGCGCCAGTTTGAAAGCGCCAGTGCCTGTTCCTGCAGCGCTGCTTGGGAGTAAAATCGATTCTTCAAAGCGGAAATGACCAAGCGGAAGTGGCGCTGTTGTCGATCTTCTTAACCACTCAACCGATTTCAATGAAATTTTGTGGGGTTGCATATATTTTTTTAGTTTTTTCAACTTAATTGTCAATGTAAATACTTGTATGGGCACACTGAAGTGAACTGAATGAGCTAGGTTTTACACAGACACTAGACTACTGAATTAGTTGACGATATGAAAACAAAATGTAAACAAAAATTCTCGAAAAAGAAAATTTTGGATTGGATTTCGTTATGAAAACTTTTTAAATTAATGAACATAAATATCTACTGCGCTGTATTAAGATTATAATATTATAAAGATTTACGCTAATGCTTTTAGGAGTGTAATAATTTTGGGCATAGTGAAACTTGAAACTTGGCATGGTGATTGCTTATGTTCTGGGTCGGGCTTTAGGATACTTTTTAACCAGGAATATAACTTGGTTTTTACAAAATAGTCAAAAAAAACCGGATATATGCAAGGAAAATTCTGTTTATACAGACCTAGCTCAGTAATGGCTTATCGGATTGAAAAATAAAAAAATAGGTGAATTTAGTAAATGTTCTCCTGAATCATTTAAGATATAAAACATCCTCCTGCGTTGTCCTGAAGCAGAGCAATGTTCAAAACATCGTCCACAATTTTTATTTCAGTGGATGCCTAAATTAATTTCAATATTATAGAAAATAGGATTTTTCCCAAATTTCAGTATAACGGAAAGCAACATTTGCAGTCCGTTGTGTCTTCAGAGCCAGAACCTCCTATATCTGTCGAGCTAGACCGTGTAAAAAGCAAGCATGCTGATGCTGTATAGAAACACGGTCGCTTTTTTGTTTTGACTGCCCGGACTGGCGCATAAAGTCCTACAGATATGGGCCATAAGCGGAAGGTTACGGGGACAATATAAAAATCTCATCGGTTGTCAGGTTCTCCATATTTCATTACACGCCCTTATATCCATTTATCTCTTCATCATTCATATGCATCTCTATGGCGTGCGGTATATAGATATTTAACTCAATCTCCTTTAGTTGCTTACTTTGAAAATATCAAGCAGATAGCTGTTAAGTGTTTGTGTGCAAACTTGAGAAATGTAAATAGTATTACCATAAATACCATAAACAGACATTATACGAAAGAACCGCGTTTATCCATGTTACCACAAGCGTTTTACAAGATACCTGCGTATAAAGTGTGCTCACAGCATCATCACACAATTGCCGCGTGGTTAGAATTACTTAAGAATCCGAAGAGATAATCGTCCACCACCTGCGTCCTCATATAAAATGCCCATAAACCGCGCGCCAATAATAAAACCCAGAGACTGGAGCTGTGCTCGCAGAATTTATTGCGTTCCTTATTCAAAGCTTCAAGTGTGCGCGACCAAGTGGTGTTATTTTCAAAAGAGATACGCATACCGAACCGAAGGTGTTCCACCAAGTGTGCCCGTGTTGCCCTCATTTACAAGGTCGCTCCGATGGAGATTAAAAAGAAAAACCTACTTAGTTTCAAGTTAAAGCCATAAATCATCGTTTTGTCAGGATAAAAGGATCTTCCATGTGCAGACACTCATGAAAATTCCAACATTTCATGCGTCAATTTCTCAGGGTGACTTTCTGAAAAAAGGGGTTATTGCAAATAGCTGATAAATAATGTTACTCCCGCCATGACAGTCAAACGACGTGCTGTTGCGGTTCGACCTTGGAAATTGAAATCAATTTACTGTGTCCCAATTGGGGCAATTGATGCGACAGAGACCATCATCCCAAGGGTATGTCGTTTTGGGGATATTCACAGCAGTCCGCTTTGGCTTATGCCCATCAATTTAATTACCCGCTTCAAGCGGCTCAAAAGATACGCGCTGACAATCATTGCGAAATTGTGTCACCCCGAAGCGATAAATCTGCAAATCATATTCGCATCCTTGGGTTTCATCTTAACGCATAATTAAACACATTTTCTTCGTGTTGGGGAAAATCAGCTAAGAAAATGAACTGACGTGGTGAGGATTATGTTGTGCGAGTTGAACAAAATCACAACGTATCATTTTAAGCAGTTCAAATTGGGTGGGTATGGTGGTGAAAATGTTACTGACATTAGCTGAACTCAAAGAAAATATTACTGTGATTAATGGAAGGCATAGCATTTGCATTCAAAAATTTGTTGAGTGAAGTGGGGTTGATTTGAATTTTGAAGAGAGTCCTTAATCGCATGAATCTTTTCAATGAGATTACAGTTGTTATTTTGGTTAAACTTTTTTATTTTTTTGGTGTTTTGTCATTTTTGTCTGCTAAACGGAAGGACGGAAGCTCATTTTCAGTTGGTGGGCACTGGGAAAGATTTGAAACGATTTTTTTTTGCTAAATTAAAATTACTGCGTGGATTTGTGTACATGCTGGAAGTGTACAGTCGTTGTAAATAAATTAATTTAACTGTACTCAAAGGTGCAGAAAATTACTTGAAAATGGTTGCAATATTTACTATATGTACTCGCCCTCGCAATAGGTGGTGCTGAATTCTTTATTGAGTTGCTGTACCTACGCGTTTTTAATTTTAGTCAAGGCAACATCCATAACAGGGGCTAAAAATGAATTCTCTATTCCTACCAAGAGATGTCGCCAGTAGCAGATAGAAGAAAATGGGCCTGCTTATGGGACCTAAAACTCTTTACGTGGTGAAATGTGAGTGACAGAGCTCGGACATTATTTTTATAAGACACATTCAACATTTAAATAAATAATTGAAAGTAATATGCTACCGACGCATACTAAAGGGAACTAGAAGATGGATGTAAAGTAAATTGTGATTAACAGCCTTCAGTGCAAACCACATAAACAGTTTAGGGGAGACCGGGGACAAAAGTAACATTTTTTACTTTTGGGGTTCCTGCTCTTGCGATTTTTGGAATAACAAAAATCAAACTATGCCATCTAAGAGATGGGTTATTTATCTAGAAAAGGATGTAGTTAAGTTTTAATAAATTGATGAATTCACATAGCTGTGATAATTTTTCTAAGAGTCTGTCCTTGTTACTTTCGTCCTATATGTCCAGGACGAAAGTAACACGCTTTGGGGACAAAAGTAACACTAAGATTAAAAACATAATTAAGCGCAATACCTAATGACATTTTTGGTTCATTACATTTATTAAACTGTTAAATATGTATTTCAACTTAGGAACATCACAAATTCATATATTTTTGGGAAACTTCAAAGAAAAAAAAAAAACAAGATAAGAATAATAGAAAAACATCAAAAAATTCTTCAAAATAGGACGATACTCGTTTCCCGAGTAAAGCCTAGTACGCTGTTCGCGTGAAATCCAAATTTTCATGCAAATTTTTCACTGCGAAATGTCAAAATGAACTTTTCAAGTGAAAATTTCACCAGGCAGTACGCTGTCAAAGTGAAAAATAATTGTTCAAAAAGTGATTTGTATAGGGGGCGTTACTTAAGCTATTTCACTTGGCTTTAATTGTCCGTCTCATTAAATTTTTGACATTTCAGCGTGAAAATTTCACTTTCAATTTCACAGCACTTTTTGGACAGGAGTGAAAATTTCACTTCACTCGAACAGCGTACCAGCCTTAACATGTTACGTTCGCCCCCATGGTCAAGTGTTACTTTTGTCCACATGCCCTCATTTTTCGGAAAAACCTAAATAATTCACTCAGATTCTTAAATTTATTTAAAATGTTGAACAGGGATCAAGAAACAATATGTCAAATAACGCTTGAGAAAAAACTTACCTTAAAATATAGAGATTTTATGTTGTTTTTATTGAAAAAACCGGCAGTCAAAAAAATTTCAAATGATGGACTTTTTTCTTTTTTTTAATGTGACACGTGCTCATCATACTACCGCTCGAGAACAACTGATTAGTTAAGAGAAGAGTTGAGTTGTTTACAAAACTGCATACAAGGAATTTCACTAACACGTTCATTCACGTTGTAAATGGGCTTGTTACTTTCATGACGTGTTACTTTCGTCCCCGGTCTCCCCTATTCAGTTGACGTCTATAAATGGATTTTGACTTTCTGAGCTTACGGTTCAGAATCACCCAAAAAGCTACTTTTAAAAACTGCTAATGCCTTGAAAACGCCATTTTCATGATATCCTTTTCATGAAATTTTCTATAACAAAATCGCAAAGTGGCTGCCCTATGTCCTCGATAGACTCACGATTTCCATCTTTGAGGTCTTGAATCGACGCTGGGCGGTTGGCGTAGACCTTATCTTTCAAGTGGCCGCAAAGGAAGAAGTCGCAAGGTGGTCAATCACAAGATCTCGGTGGACAATTGTGATCAGCTCTTCGGGAGATAACACGGTCCGGAAACTTTTCCCGTAAAAGATCAATGGTTTCGTTGCTTGTGTGGCACGTAGCGCCGTCTTGTTGAAAGTAAACGTTGTCCAGATCAATACCGTGTAATGATGTTTGTGGAATGCCCAATTCCAAAAATACTACGAGGAATGGACAAACCTGGGTTTTCCTCAACACTTTGGGCTGCAGCAGCAATATTCTCAGTTGCTCTTGAGCGAGGTGCACGGGTTTTATTCTTCACATCACTAACTTGTCCCAACAGCTCCACCAATTTATGTATTTCGGTCCGACAAGGTGCTTCACGACAACCCAAAAATGCTTTAGTTTTGCGAACTGTGACTGCAAAATTTTCACCATTTTTGTAGTGAATTTTTATAATTTCAATACGTTGTTGAAGCGTGTATTTTTAGTAATGGCGTAGTTTCTACTTGTCAAATGTCAAAAAATAACAGCTTCAGAAATAGTGGGCTATTCAAAATAACACCTCTTATTGGAAACCCCTTTATTATGTGCTCAGCTGTTTAGTCTTCTTCAAGTAACAAACGGGACAGCGAAGATTCCCTTAGATTTATTTTATTTAAGCCATGATTCCTTACAGGGAACCCGGTTAGGTTTTTGATAGCATGCCTATTCAGATTTAAGATTCTATTGGCATCTTTTTTGAAAGTGCGCTTGGCCTGCCTTATTCATCTTTCTCGTTTCCCTGAAAAGAATACCGCACTGCCAATAAAAATGCAATTACAACAAAAGAAATTTCATTTGCGCGAAAACAAAAAACCGAAAGCTGTTTCATTGACGTTATCGTTTGCTTTGCTTTAAAAAACGAACTGCAAAAAACGAAAGACATTTTCGTTTCATGCGAAAGATATGCAGCGAATTCTATTTGTTTGACGTTTCTAATTAAATTTGGTTATTTAATTTGTGGTTGTGATGAATTTTTATTTAACAAAAAATATGCTGGGGAATTATTAAACCAGAGATGTGGAGGATTGTGTAAGAAAAAACTAAAAAAAAACTTTGAGATCGTTCGGATCCTCTTACGCTGCCCGATGAAAGATTTGTTTATTAAATTGATGTACATTGATAAAGTTTATACGATTTTTTTTTAGTTTTGTTCAATGCTTTCATTTAATAATTAAAATAACTGTTCCCATTTTTTGCGGCTTTATCTCTTTCCTGAGCATTGTCTTGTGTATTTTTCTGCTAGGAAGGGGTACTCTACTTCTCCATCTACTCGATCAGAATCTTCTGTTTGTGCGTTTGTGTTGTTGTTGACGTCCTCTAGGAATGTAATTGTTAAAAATGAAATAAAATAAACAGAGCTTCTCAAACATTAAATTTTTCGTCACACCGTTTCTTAAACCCTTGCGAACGAGAAAAAGAAAACGAAAGCAGTTACATGAAGCAAATTTTCGCTTTGGCGCGATTTCTTTCGTTTCTTAAATGCGAAAGGGCTTTCGTGTCGTTTTTTACAGAACCCCACCCCAGATTTGACGGCGTCAACTTTTGTGAGCTTAGGAATAAAATATTTGAAAGTTATAGCATTTTTTGTGGTGGAGAAGTAAGTTTCGGCGCCGATGATGCATTTAAAATTCAGATGGATTTACGTTCAGAAATTGTGTGTTTTTCCAATGCCCCTCCATATCTTTCAATCCTCATCTACGAGTTGGACAGTTTTCCTTGTAGAAAGACTCTTATTGCACAGTGTTTTTTTACACAATAATAAATAAAACTACGTTTTTAAATTTTAATTTCATTCATTCGTTTTTTTTTCAAATTGTTTCTTTAATATTCTTTTTATTTAGTTTTTCTTTTAATTCTTCACTTTTAAATATCAATCGGTTAGGCAAATGTCAAATGCTTTACAAATTCCTTTTCATAATAAATTGTTTTCCTCGTTTTCTCCATTCTTTTTTTTGTTATTTTAACGATTTCTTACATGGAAATCAACAAAGTTTAATCTATTTAATTTAGTTGTGGTATTTCTTTTTATTTAAATGTGCAAATCTTACACAGTACTTTCTCTTATTACTTTGGAATTAGTTTCACTTCACAGTTTTTTTTTTTAATTATTCTGAATGTTTATTGTTTCTTTCTTTTTAATTTCTTTGTTTGAATATAAAACAAAAGAAGTTGCATTTTAGATTTATACGAATTATTAAATATATATTTTATGTATATGTAAATAGAAGACATGTGTTTTTTTTATTATTCTTTTCAATTCAACTTCTACTAATGAATACTTTTAGTATTATAATCAATTTTTTTTTATTCTTTTTTGTTTTTCTTGTAAGCAATTCTATAAATTATTTTTTTGTTTGTAGTTTAATTGTATAGCGCGATTTACTGATTGCAAACAAAAGATGTTCACGTTTATTTGTTTTTATTTTAAGTGAGCTTTTTGCAATAAAACAGTTACAAATTTTTAAGTTTTTTTGTTCTTGTCTTCTTTATCAAATATACAATGCTAGAAAAAGTATCTCATTCATAGAGCACAGAATTTTATTTATATGTGTGATGTTTGTATTTGTGTTTAGTGTAAATGGTGTCCTTATGAGTCTGGTGTGTGGGTGTTTTTTTTTTTACTTGTTTTGTTGAGGAAGATACGCTGATTTATTGCTCGTTGCAAACTTTTCACTTTTAAGTGTTAACTACTTCGGTCCATGTGTCGGTTGATGGCTTGAGACCATTTCAATTTTGGTTCCAATGTCAAATGTTTTCTGCACTTTTTTGTTCTTTCTTTTTACAAAAATCAATTAAGTTGAGTGGTTTTTTACATGTGTTAGTTTCTTTTGCAACTGGTGAGGACTACTTTAAGGGTTAGTTAAGATTAAAGCAATTAGAAAATATAAATTTATTCTTTTCTTATAGGTTATATGCATTTATAATATTTGTCAAATTGTTTTTTTTTTTCTTTTTTATGGAGTTATCGATATGTACAAATGTTTATAACCATTGTTAAGGTATTGTGCTAAAAAATGTTCTCACTTGAAGGTAAGGGAGATCCTACGTGGTTTTTCAATCTTTATACCGACGGTATTTGTACAAATGCATCAGAATCAGAATATTTATTACTATTCACTAGTAAAACCAATTTTTCTTTACCCAATTGTTGAAAATGCTTGGTGGGGAAGAATAATATTTCTTTCGAGGAAAAATAATAAAAGAAAACGCATTATAACAAAACTTTCTTTTCACTTTGTCAATTCGTTGTACCCGTTTTGCAGCCTGTTTATTTATTGTAGCAATGTGTTCATGTTTACAAGCTATTCAGTAAGAAATACCTAGAACGACAGTTATAGGAAGTGTCCTAAACATTACAAAGCGCAGAGTCTCCACATATTCAGACTTCGAACTTGTGCACTTAAATGGCTAGGCTTACGGTGCTGTCACACTTAAAGATCTCCAATTTAAATGCAGACATAACAAAGTTGTGGTTATACCAATGATACATTTAATGAATGTAGCTTACAGCACTAATTTTCATGGAAATGCTTCTTCTATGTTAACCTGTCATTTATAATTTATAAGCAAAATTTTAGGACCAAGATTGAGTTCAGTCATTAAGTGTAAGTGGTTAAAAAAAAACAAAAAGGAAATTTCACGTTTGGCTACAACTAGGAAAGTCGCCGTTTTTTTAATGTAATAAGCCTATCAATTATTAGGATATGTTCTGCTTTGACAACCCGCATATGAAAGCATGAACGCCTTGCTCAACACAGTACAAATGACCAAAAACAAATAAAAGAAAATCAATAGCAATTCGAAACAGTATAAGCAAGGACAAGGGAACTCCAACCCATTAGTTAAGAAGTCTTATCCATACAATTCACCTACGAAACAATTGACTTAAGTCCATCAACAACAACACCACACCAATGCTCGCGTTACTTATAAAAACATTTAAGCTTTGTAGATATGCTATTAATAGACATATCCCGCTGTTTATATTAAAATGTCAAATTTAAGACATCATTCAATAGAAATCAAATCCAAATGGGGGTGATAACCAGTCACTAAATTTTCGGAAATTAACCTCCTGCATGGGAGCACTGTTTCTAGGAAACTAAGAAAGGCAATTAGATTGGCCGCGTTCCACTGCCCGCTAGATGAACAGCGGCATGTCAAACTTCATATAAAAAAAAATTGACATATCACCTCACCATAGGCGCCAGACATCTAGCACTTTTTGTGAAATATCCCTTTCAGGGAAATTTCTCAATCTAGCGCAAAAGTACGCGCTGCATTGAAAGAGAGGGAGAGAAAAACAATCAGTCAAAGGCAAACCGTTCAAACGTTTGCAAAATTTGCCGCTGCCTCTGCGCGAGCGTTCCTTCATCTGGGATATTTTGTGCCAGATGTCCATCGGGCGGAGGAACGCGCCCATTTACAAAGCTTAGAAATTCGCAAGTTGCAAGTTGTATTATTAAGTAGTTTCAATAGGTTTAAATATCTTCAGGGGAAGAATTGCACATTGTGCTTTATAACCTGGGGTCGAATCGCGTCGTCCGTGAACGAGCATTAAGTTCAAGGAATTAAGATGATTTCACATGTGAAACAAAAACAATGTTCGTTCACGGACGACGCAATTCGACCCCTGATCTATCCTATCTGGGTCTCTTACGGCAACATTTTTAAGTCGGCAGATTAACTTTGACTACGCTTTGTCACCACTGTCTAATGTTTATGTTGTTTTTAATAAGTGTGAAGTCATATATCTACATAATGTTGATCTTTAAAATGGTCCTTACACTTTTTAGTTAGAAATATTATATGCATGCATCTTCAAAGTTCTTTTTTACATGGGAACATTTTAAAATAAATGTAGCTCAAATCGAGTGCCCCTATTGTGATCTTGCATTGAATTGAAAAACGGTTTTTTCGACCGTCTTTTAACTTTGGTATATCAATATCGACTCTTGCTGAATGGCAATCGGTCGTTTACAAACATAGAAGTTAAGTGAAAAAGGTTTTTTTTTTTAAAAACAATAACGGTCAAAGCATATTCGCGACGAAAAAACTGAAAAATTGAGAAAAAAGTGTACATGGAAATCAAATCGCTGTTACTGTCAACTCGTCGAACAGTCATACCAAACCAAAAATCAATCGACACAATTGGCAATTATTTAACCGACTCCCCTAAGCCTAAGGACCAAGCCATTCTTCGTGCCGTGATCTTCGAAGGGATCATGTTTGCTATGCCTTTCATATTAACGCAATTCACTACTTCATCCCACGACTTCTTTTATGGTAATTTTTACTCCTAAACAATCAGGGGTCGAATCGCGTCGTCCGTGAACGAGCATTACGTTCACGGAATTAAGTTGATTTACATGTGAAACAAAAACAAAGTCCGTCACGTATTGCTCGTTCACGGACGACGCGATTTGACCCCAGATTTTTAAGTAAATTCAAAACTTTGGGTACCAAAAAGGGTAAAATTCAATTCAAACAACTGGAAAAACCTTTGTATGCGGCCGTGGATCAGTGATAGTGTTCGCACAAAGTAATTCATGTAAAGCTTTGTGTAATAAAATTTCCTTCAGAAATAACAATGCTAAAGTTGTAACCGAGCGTGAAAATCTGTAACAATTCTTGCCAAGTTATGAGGACGCCACTTATGGAGAAAAATACCACATACTCAATCTTTCATTATCTTTCTAGCTAGTTAGGGGTTCGCGAATAAATTCCAATGGAAAAAATCCAAGCCAAGCGTCAACCGCAGGGAGTAAGAACTCCTAATTGCGAAAAGAAATTATTCTAACTAAAGGGAGATGCTAAAAAATACTGCTTCCGCAGTGCACCGCATCTTAAATATCAAATATAAAAAATCATAAGCCCTTTCACCTGAACATATAGCCAACTCTAACAACAATTGACATACTATACATGGACTTCTAGCAGCCAATTTCGATAAAGCAATCATAAGCACTAGCTCTTTTGGTTCACGGTGGATAGACTCGGAAGTGCTGAGTATGCCATCTGTTGAAGAAAGTTGGAAATAATCGTTATTTTACGCAGTTGCAATGTTTCTACAATGGATGGCACTGTGTTCTATGTAAAAAAAATAGCAATGGCTCGCAGAGGTTACATACTTTCGCCTCACTGAATCAAAAGGACTAGTGCTTATTATGTTTGTCAAATTTTTCCTCGCAGCTTTGTATGAAACTGACATTTCACTAGCAGTCCACGTATAGTATGTCATCATGTTAAAAATACGTTTTAGATTTCGCGGGAAATAAATGGAGATTTACAAACAAATTTTCGAGGAAATTACCGATAGTCCTGAGTGTCTTCCGATGAGAGCAAGTGTGATATCATCCAAGGAGGCACCTGTCTTTTGTTATTGTGTAAATAAGACTCTTAAAAATGTGCAATAAAATAAAGAAAACGAATTGAAAAATAAATTGTTTAGAATTATTTTATTTTCTCATTACTAGTTTTTTTTATCAGTGTGTTTTCTGTTCTACCTTCTGTGTTAATATTTAAAATCATATAAACATTACAAATTTCATTTAAATGAGTCGAATAGAAAAACTAAATAAATGACATAATAAAAAAAATAAGTCAACCTCGCTTTCAAGGGAAATGAGATATAAAATATACAAACCAATAAAAATATTACTAAAAGCTGAATTAAAACAATTAATTTTAAACAAAATAGAATTTTTAAAAAATGTACACTTTTGTTTGGCATCGCTTTTGCAGCGATTCGCTTTCACTCACTGTTCCACTGCATATTTTGCAACAGGGAACTGGAACTGGAACTGCAACTGCAACAGAAACTGCAACTAATAATAATATGTTTGTTTAGTTATTTTTTACCTCTGTCTAAATTATGCACTATTTGAAATGTTTGATTGAAGTAGACGTTCTTTTTTACATTTTAATTTTAAAATAATGTTTTTTTTTATATTTACATAATAAACATACAATCGAAAGAAATACAAATATAAACAAAGTTAAAGAAAGAAAACGTAACTAGATGTATGTATTTTGTTTCTCATTTTACGAAAAATTTAAAATTAATAATAATATATTTGTTTACTTTATTTTATTTAACAAAGACGCACTAAAATTAAGAATTCTTATAAATTTAATGGAATTGTTTTTATTCTTTAATTAGTTTCTTCCCCATTGTAGCATGTTACAAGTTATTTTTTTGTTTTTTCCTTTTAGTTCTGTTCAAATTATTTTGTTTTTAATTAAGTTTTATTTAATTCTAGTTTAATGTATGTATACGTTTTTGTTTAAGTTTCGTTAAGATGCTTGTAATGTTTTTCGTTTGTTTACTCTTTTTATTTCAGTGCTTTTATGATGTAAAAGAACAGCAAGAAATAATGATTGTATGTGTTGAAGGAAGTGACTCTGAGTATAATTGTACCGAACTAATCAAAAACAAACAATTTGTGTATTAATATCAAAATTTATTGCTTTTCGGTTCAAAAGAAGATTTTGACAAGCAACGATATTGTTGTAAGAAAGTTTAAAATTAAATTTGGAGAGTTTGGATTGTTCATATCAGGAAGAGTTTACCCGCAAGGATGCGAGATGGCACCGCGAACAAAATTGAGATGAGTTAAATAGAGAGGGGGTGGAAATTCAGTTCAGTTGTGATGTAACATTTTGCCGGCTATCGTTTGTATGCAATGCTTGTTTTAGGATAAAATAAATTCATAGTGGGCTATTTGCATTCAACTACATGAAAGATGAGCCAGCACAATGCAAGGGGTGAGGCATATAGTATCATGCGGTAGATGAAATTTCCATAAAATCAGAAGGCAACCCAACGTTACATGATACCCGGGTGCACGGATATAGCCTTTCAACTTCTATAAGCGGATTGGTTTGCTGCTTTGATGTGATGTAAACTTGGCAGTTGGGTGGATATTTCCAAGAATTCAATAACGAGTGGAAATTTCTGATGAAATACTCACGTCTAACCTAAAATTCCCAAAAGGGAGAAGAACACGTACATCACCATTTCCAACAAGGGCCTTTTGTGTGAATTGACACAATTTAACAATTTCGAGAAAAGAAAGACCAGCAAAGTTAGGCTTTCATACTTGCCTTACATAGTTAATCAAGTTGTGGATAAACCAGGCATACCAAGAGAATATTTCTTAGGTTTCAATGAAAGGGTGATTGCATTGGGATTCAAATGGCCATCCGTGTGGTAGAAACTTATGGGTTACCATATTTAATATTTTATACAATTTGAAACAAATCGATTTGCTACCGATTGATTTTTAACTCGACGGGAAGTCATACGCAATTGAGGATTAGCGTAGGATAACCATTAACTTACGACTTCTCTACTCAAAGCCAATTTCAAATAAATGTCAATAGCACCCTTACCTATGGACATTTCTTTTCACTAAATTCTGGGGTTCATTTTTTTAAGAACAAGCCATGTGCAGGTCGCTCCAAATTGTCATAGTCAGGATAATTTACAATTTTAAAAACACACATGGGGAAAATTATTAAAGAGACGAGAATTCGTTCGCCTTTCCCAAGAAGTTTTATAGAAAAAAACTGATGACAAATATCCAACAATAAACCGAGACCGTTTGAACGTTGCTCGAAACCCCCCAGTTTTTTTTAAAGAATGAGAAAGGCCAATTTCCGTTCAGGTAAAAACTGCCTTCAAAACTAGACCGTCTGCAAAACTAGACGATCCACATCGTTCTTTAACGTATGCCAACGTTTTGAAAATAAACAACAACTTTTCGCGTCGTGCTGGTTGCAATTTCAAAGCCACTTTTGCTCTTATTTCACCCCCTTATCTTTTTCAATCCCATTAAAATAGTCATAAGTGGCTGCTGACATAAAGAAAACATTATGAAACGCACTATACAACCGCAGATACTCACTAGGGCTGTTCGGAGGAGACATTTCCCCATTTAAATAGTTGTGTTCGGAAACAAGTTGGAGTTTTTAAAACGTGTAACTAATCTCCTTATATAGCGCTTTTGCTCTCTTCGTAAAGGAAATGATGAAACACATTTTGCGACAGAGTCTGTATACAATAATAGAGGACGAACTAAATTCGTGGGGATTAAATCAGAGTTTCAGCTTAAAACTTATGCCGTGCGATTAACTTCAAATATGGCTGCTAAGATATTCGAGTAATAACCTAAGTTTTATCGGTAATCGCCCGGACTTGAACGAAATACTTTAACACATTTTCACTGCAAAAGTTGCACATTAAATGTTATTCCACAGTGGGAATGCTTTGTTGGAGTTTTAAATGGAGTATCCATCAAAATCATATGATTTGCTATTTCAATGATAGCTCAGTTTCCCTAAGACCGTTTCAATCATTTGCCTAGACGCCCCCAATCTACTATAGCAACCTCTCCTGTTGGCACACCACTCTCAAGGCTCACCACAAATTTGTTTTTTCCAATGGACAGACAGTTTCTTGATCTTTTCAATCCAACTCTCTCCGCTTAAAATGTTGTTAAATACACATCAAAATGGGTTTTCTATCACAGCATCATTGCTTCATGAATACTAAGTGTTTTCTATTTTCTATTTCAAAAAACTGTTTCAGTATTTCAACGGTTTGGCGACTTTAGTTATGTTTTTTTTTTTAAAGAGTTAACATTTTCAAATAAACAATTCTCTGAAATGCTCCCTGCTACCCTGCTCCTGCTGTATTGTTTGTAATACTGTCAAAATTGCTTTTACAAAAAACTGATTTAAAATGTTTAGAAAAATACCCAAGAAAAGAAAATCTTTACGAATAGCTTCTTCTAATTGAATTGCTGTCAGTAGTTGATTTTTGAAAAACAATTTTTGTATATTAGTTGTGTTTTGGTTTTGAAACGATTCACTCTTTTGATAATTAATCAAGACTTGATCTGATTGATACGGTTTAAGGTGTGATACAGCTCTAAGTATTTGGGATTGAAAATGTTGTTGCTGATGACCGATAGTTGGTAGTTGAAACCCATTTTGTTGCTGATCTTGTTTTCTTATTAATGGAATCGATAGAGATGAGAATTTGTCGATGATGATGATGATGGTTTTTACAATTATTGATGCTACTACTGCTGCTGTTGTTGATGATGTTGGTTTTGTTGTAATAGTTGTTGTTGTTGGATTGGGAGCGGCGGCGGCGGTAATATTATTATTATTATTATTGGCGATGACTTCTGTGCTGTTGCATTTGTAGGCTTTAATTACTATATGTGAGTTGTTAATTTGAACATTAACAAAATTGTAACTATCTTCTTCCCATTGCAACTGTCATGGCCTATGGAACCTGCAAAGTAGAAAAAATTCAAAACAAGTTAGTAAGGAAGGGACAAATGAAATGCATATAAGAAAATATATTCTAGGCAGGTGAACTGACACCAGTTAACTATCAATTGACTCTTTAGTAAGACTTTAAGAAAGAAGCAGTTCTGTACTGCTAGGTGATATTCTTATAACTTATAACTTAACCTGCGTCCGTCAGAAGGAAGCTTGCTTGGTCAGTGTATAATAATAAAAAAGTGTATAAGAAAACGTGACAGGGTACTTTTTTATTTGATGCTGACGGGCTACTGAATTTGATTAGAGAAACTTTACAGGTTTACAGCCTTGGTATAGCTGGCAATGCTTCCTTCCGATGGGGCCTCCAACCAAACATAATGCACTGGTTTTATACCGCCGTAATTAGGCATAGTGGCGTGGTGGCCGCTCTAGAGAAGAGCTGAAATCTGAAGGTCCTCGAGAAGAATCAACGTTTGGCTTGTATAAGCATCACTGGCGCATTGAGGACTTCTCCCACCGCTGCTCTACAAACACTGCTTAACCTTCTTCCTCTAAACATCGTCAGTAAGGAATACGCCACAAATGCGGCAATCAGACTAAGGGAAGGGAGGCACTGAAAAGAACAATCATCTAACGTCATTACTGGGCATTGTATTCTGGATAGACACGCGCGTAGACTCGGACTGCCATACAATGACTTTTGCAGAAGCTGCATGGATGAGGAGGAAGATGAGTCTGTCACCCACCTCCTCTGCAGCTTCCCCGACCTATCCAGTTTAAGGATGGCTTACTTAAGTAAATACTTCCTCAATGATCTAGTTCACTTAGATCAGCAGCTTCATCAGCGCTGCTAATATTCTTAGCTTTATCAATGGTAGCAAATGGTTTACATGTGTTACCTGTTAAGGAATCCCCAAAACCAGTGGTATGCACAATGGGCCGACTTACGGCCTAAGTTTTTCTCTCAATGAGAGCCCCTTTAACATAACATAACATAACATTCCTTCCGATGACAACTTCTACTTTTAATACAAGTATAGGTAAATACTCTATCAAGATTAATACAGTTGCAAATCGCCGATAGTCCTCCTTTGTACACTCAAACTTTAATCAGGGAGAAATGCCACAAGAGAGGCGAACGTTTGATGGACTGCACAAGAAACTTGCCGTACCACAAAAACGCTATGGCCGACCTTAAATGAAGCCGAGAGTCTCATACGGAAGGATAGGAAATCCCTTTCCACCCTCGTAGGTATCATAACGGAGAACAATACTCTACTCTACGGTACCATGTGAAGAAAATGCGCCTGACGAAAATAGAACTTTGTAGGGGCTGCGGTGATGAGGAAGCACACCAGGCACAGATTCCTATTGAGACACTTCTTTGAAGACCTAGACGAGCTTTCCAACGCACCAATAGACAAGTTGATGGGATTCATCAAATCCACAGGATGGTTTTAATGTAACAGCACAGTAAGTAATAAATTACAACACTTATAGACAGGTTTATAATTGGTAAGGGACAACCTCTTTCTCCGACAGGCATCACAATGGGTCAGTATTGACCTGAGTGTGGCACGGAGTATTTCTAGCCAGCCCACAAACCTAACCTAACCTAAACCGGTGCAATACAGCAATTCCGTCCAACTAAAGATTGATTTTGGGTATAGCAATAGCACATGAGAATTCGAAATAGCTACGGCAAAGCAGAATAGCAATGACAAACTTATTACAGCACGTGCTTCAATACATCCAACGACCATATCCATACCAGCATTTATCCAGATAAACAACCAAGAGTTATCGCCTTCCCTCGACAATACGTTGAATACAATTTCAAAACATAATCTCAGCAATTTCGCTAAAGAGGACCAACAAAGTACCTACTTACGGCTTAATTGCGAATTGCGAAAATGAGCCGGTACTCGGCACCAGTTCATCTTCTCTCAAAATATTCCTTCTACCGGGCCTACAAAACAATTTCCCAATATAAATTCCTCAACAATGACCATTTTAAAACTATGCGACCGCTTCAAGCGAATAGCGAATATATCCCGAACGAGGACAACAGACAAAAAAGAAAAAAACCTCCTTCAGCATGATGTCCTCAAGTCATTTTGTTCTTTTTCAAGTAAAACTTTCACTACCACTCGTAGTTTTAGTAGTTTGCTCTTCCTTTCCATTAGCCATTGTTCCCATTGTATGACGGTCGTCGTCTGTGGGGTGTTTGCTTTCAAAATTGAATTACCCGATCCTCCTGAGAGGATATATTCGGTTTCTTTTTTTTATGATTTAATCGTATGCTCTAACGTGGTGTGCATTTTCTGTTCCATCGGAATTTCGATGGAAATCCCTCTCCATCCACAATCGAGGAGAATCTCCCCTTTCATGTTGACATCAATTTATTGCTGCTACCTCTGTGTAGAGACAGGTTGAACCTGACCAGCGGTGTTCTCGTATTCCTTGTTGTGTTACCTTGCGATTTTAAGTTACTTTTGCAATTTAACTATTTGAGGAGGGGGGCACATATTTTGGAGAGGATTTTAGGAAAATTAGTCCTGCACTTAGCAAAATTAAGGGAATAATGCTAAATTGTGTGGACATTTCATTGCCCGCAGCGCTGAAAAGGATGGAACCAGATGGAGGTATTCGGCTCTTAAAGAATATTCTCCGTCAGAGCAAACAAAAACGGGAACGGCTCAAAAAAAAAGAAAGAATGAAAAAGCACCAACTCACAGAAACATGCAAAAAGTGGACATGCAAATATTTGCGCTGAATTTTAGAGGATAGCAATTAAAATGGGATCGACGATGAGAGTACTTTTTCGTATCCTCTGTGTGCTAGTGTTTTTCCCCCCTTTTGTCAATCCAACCATCCTTTGCGCTGTTTTTGTATAATTTAAAATGCAACAATCGGACGGGCAGGGTTTACGGGCTGCGGTTGGTAAATGAAATTGAATGACCGAAAAGAGTTTGAGGGCTAAATGGAAACAGATGACTCTGGCAATTGGCGCAGAAAAACTATAGGACCAGAGTCGGTTAGGAGCAAATGTTTTTTGGGGCACTTGGAGTTAGATCGATAGGAATCGAATGAAGGGTGTTGTGCCCTAAAGGCAAACTTCTGGCGACGTTAAGTGCTTTTTGAATTAAGTAACTTTTTTGATCGTTTGCGGAATGTTTGGGTTTTCTTTTGCCATGACTTTCAATTGTGTGGTGATTGATGTTATTTAGTTGAAGTTGAAGTAACTCCCATATGCCGGAAGGGGGGGGGGGGGGGCTTTTGGTGAAGCAAATATTCATATATACAACCAGCCAAGCAGGCTTGGACTAAATGCAAACGTCTTTAGACAAGACAAGCTGTGATGTCCACTCATGTCAAAACGAAGTACATATACAAATATAACTACCACGCCGTGTTTGAAAAGTACATCAAGCAAGTCCGCAGGTATTTACTGAACTTGGTAGGGGGAAAGGGCGCTTAGAAGTAAAAAAAAGGGCCAAGCCAAAATGGCGTAAAGCCAGAGAAGCATCAATACCACCACCTTTTCATCGATTTTAAGGCCGCCTATGACAGCATTTATAGGGACGAACTATACGGAGCAATGTCTAGTTTTGGCATCCCTGTCAAACTCGTCCGTTTGTGCAGGATGACGATGGCAAATGCACGCTGCTCCATCAAGGTCGGTAAAGAACAACTCACCGAAACCTTCGATGTCAAAAAAGGATTTAGACAAGACGATGCGCTGTGATGTGACTTCTTCAACATCGTTCTTGAAAGAATAGTGCAAAACTCAAACGCCAGCAATAGAAGCACGATCTTTTAAATGTCCGTTCAATTACTCGCATACGCGTGAAGTAAATGGCGCGTTTGTGAGTATTGAGACAGAAGCGGCGAAGATGGGTTTGGCGGTGGCTAAGGACTTTGTCAACCTAGGCTCCGCTTGACACCAGCGCTGAGGTTAAACGTAGAATAACTCTTGCCAATCGCTGTTGCTTTGGGCTAAGAAGGCAAAGGCCTCTTTCAAACAACTAAAGTCATGCTTTATAAGACCCTAATCGTCCCAGTGCTGCTATATGGTGCAGAGGCATGGACTCTTTCAAAAGCGGTTGAGGAGGAACATTTTTTGAGTAATTTTTGGTCCCGTCTGCATTGACGGTGAATGGAGAAGGAGATACAACGATGCGACATCGACCTAGTCAGAAGTGTGATGGTCCAACGACTGAGGTGGCTGGGTCATGTAGATTGTAGAGCCAATGGACACGAATAATCCGGCCTGGAAGATCTTCGAATACACACCCAAGAGACGCAGTAGAGGGAGACCTAAGGTTGGGCACGCATGTGGAAGGGGACCCTAACCAACTTATCGTGCGAAACTGGAGACGCTTGTTGATTAAGGCCCAGGTCCACCCGGGACAGTAGCGCCACCTTAAGTTAGTAAGTAAGTAACCTATATGGGTAGAAGGGTATTGTTTTGAACTGCGGACATCTTTCCTATCCATTCGAAGTGCGTCAAGGAGTGGGCAAGGAGATGTACTGTCACCGATCTTGGTCTTACTTGCGACGTTTCCATCTATGACTTGCTTTACCTGTTGCGTTCGCGTGAATAAGTTGTTAAGCGTAGGACAGCGGAGCATGCACGTTGTGCAGACTGACACTATCAACGCCGAAAGAGCCTTTTCTCGCCAATTTGTCAGCTGAACAGTTCCCCGGGATATCACTGTGTTCCTGGCAATCAACATAGGTTCCCCTTAGCCGAATGTGTCATTCATTGCAACAGAATGGGCAGAAATAGCTGGCCTAAGGATAAACACCTAAAAGACAAAAATTATGCACACTAGCCAAGACCAACAACAGCAGATTATCCTGAGACAGGAGACCATAGAGTTGGTCCGGCATTTCAACTATTTGGGTAGTTATGTGTCACTTGATGGTGGAACAGACCAAGACGTCAGAAATACGCTTAATAAGGCCCGTAGTGGATTTGGTATCCTTTCTCCAGTGTGGAACTTCAGCAAAATATCCGAGTCCGATGTTAAATCTGTTTTGCTATACGCATGTGTAACATGAAAATGCTCCGCCTGGAGCAGGTTACAAGCTTTTGTAAATCGTTGTCTGCGTTACATCCTAAAGATCCGGTGGGCACAAACGATTTCCAACAACGAATTATGGCTAAAGACTGGACAAGCAAAAGTGGATGTTGACATCAAACAGAGAAAATGGCGCATACACTGAGGAAACCAGATGACAACATAGCAAAGCAGTGCTTCCAATGGAATCCTCAAGGTGTAAGACGTGTTGGTAGGCTCAGAACAACATAGAGGTCAACTGTTATGAAAGAATCTCAGTCCCAAGATTTGCTCGTGGACACAGCTGAGGTTTCGAGCTGCAAACACAGAGAGAGGTGGAAGGACCTGGTTCTTGCCCTATGCTCCAGGAGGAGTTACAGTGAAGAAGAAGAAGAGGGGTATGGATACGGCAATTTCCTAAGACTGGCAGTGATTTTTAAAAGCGGTTTACTAGTCCACTACATTGGGAAGTCATATTTAATCGTACTAGATCATTAGTAAATGGGCCGCCTCTATTGCAATAAAAAACAAAATGACCTCCTTACCTTGTTAAATGTCGACTACCCTCGTGCACTGCCATCTCCGATGATTTAAACTCATTCAATTCCTTTCGTATGGCAGCCTTGTCTTTAGGCGTCAGTCTTGTCCATGGCTTATCGGCCCTCCGATCATAATCGTGCGCCTGTGTCACCTCAATGTAATCGTTAAACCGAATGATTTTCTTCTCCTTGAGCTCTTCGACTGTGGGTCGAAAACTTAATTTTCGCAGCAAATAGCTTTTCTTCTCTTCCTTTTGTTTCTTCTCTTCGGCGGGTGATTGTGCTAGATTTGGTTGTATGGTTCAAACAAAAACAAAACAAAAAATAAAAGGGAAGAAAAGAAAAGAAAGGGTGTGCCTTTCGGTTAGCAAGCAAATTCAACCGAGTAGTTGCAGTTACATTTACTCTTTAGAATATTCCTTTCCACCAGTTCCTCGGCAGTCGGACGCATCGATAGCCGACGTATAAGTCGGGCACCGATTGCCTCCTTTGATTCTTTTATCTCGTTGTCCGTCACCTGGTGCAGGATATTCCGATTGATTAAATCCTGTTTATCTGGCCGCAATTGAAGTTTCAGCGATAGGCTCTCTTTGCGGGCGATTTTCGCCTGCCGATCAATATCATCTTCACGGTAGAGGATTCGTCCATCACTCTCGTCACTATCGCTATTCTCGCGTATCACAAATGGTCGAGTGTTCTCCTTGTTTTCAACGGTGCACGGCAGATTGATGTTGAACATTTGTTGCCTACTGTGGATAAAAGGGATAGAGAGAGAGATTGTACGTGAAATTAGCACGGTTGTAGAATTATTCAAAAAAAATATAAAAATGTAAGCTTAAAATCATGCAAGGGGTAGTGAAAGACTCGTTCCAGTCATGCCAAATGTTTGTGTGAGTGTGTGATGAAGGATCGATCATGCTGAAGACCGCTGATGGATGTAGAGCTGAGATAAAATGTAGGAAAAGCAATGGATAAAGGTCGCAATGGATAACTAATCAACTCAAAAGGGGTTTGGGAACATGAGAAAATTTTTGAATCCTTCCTAACAAAGGTACATCTCAAACAAATGTCTTCTCAGACAAATAAGGAACTAGAAACGTATCTCGTTGAGCCCTTAAATCCTCCTACACATGTCAAACTACTGACGACCTCATTGGAGCTCGTTTCAATTTCAATTCAATGTCTTCTCACATGGGATCCAAATCGAAAATTGCATTCCAGAGAAAACCCCTTACATTTCGCACTTGCCATTGAGAGGTCTTCATCTATCTGTCACTAAATGCGCTTCAAGGATACTCACTCCGCTGACTGCTCAAGTGTAACATGAAAATCCTTTTCAACATCTCTTGTCTACTGCTTGCATTCAAATGTCCTTACACATATATGGCTCTTTTATTTCACTGAAACGCGAGTGTCCTTTCAGACAGACAAGTTCCTTGCAATGCTGAATAATGCAACGTGTATGATACGAGTACCGTTGTGCGGAAGCAGCGATTCCTTCCACTATCCACGAACAATGGCAGATTAAGGCAGCAAAAGGATTCCCTGCGGCAATATGCAAAGTAAGAGCCAACAGTGCGTTAAAAATGAAGACAAGTCGAATACGTAAACAGGAGCAGTAGGAATACCATGAAAATCTAATAATCGACTTTGTGAACTCGAATAACCGGAAATGACAGTGAACCTTGAAAAATTCATCTTATTCTCTGAATATAATATTTTGAATGAAAAAAATCGTTAGACGACGCATCCTTTCATATTTTCCATTTCGAATGTGTCTCTCCCTTTCGACGCGACAAGTGTTGCCGTGTTTGGGTATGCAGATGTCCTTGCAATCACCTTGCAAGTCACGTTAAGCCGATAAAATAGGGGAAATTACGTTTGCATGTCGTCGCGTTTCGTAAACAGCCCGACAAACCGATGGATGACGGTATATCCGGGTGAGTTTTTTTTTTCTGGAAGCAATCAATTTGCTGCTCAATTAGGGAATTCGTGCCAGAGTAGGAGAAGCGTAATAGTTTTTTTTAATGAATTCACAGTTTCCGTTTGGCAGGATTTCAAGGAAAGCCATCAAATACGTTCGATCAATTTGGATTCAATTGGATTGCAAAATTTCAACGGCCAAACGGAAGTACATTAATTTGATGCTGACTCTGGAGGGCTGAAGAAACGTATTCTGCTGGTTAGGTGTCACTTCAATAAATGAAAGTAGGAAGTACTGAGCATAGTCCTTGAAGTCGAAATTGCAAAGAAGGTAGAAAAAGTGGACTTTGATTGATAAGCCAATGTATGGATGGTATGAATGTGGTGACAGTAATTGGAGATGTGATCAATTTCCAGCGTTTTTTAGGTGAACTGAATTGAATTTTTTTTGAGAGTGACTTTGATAAACCATTGCTGGTCTAAGAATCTTAAACATGGACTGTTTTAAAAGTTGACATTTGCTGTTCGGAGAACCATTTCTCTATCATATTTGTGCTGACGAAATAGGTTATAAAACGACAGCACTCACGAGTCACGAGCTGTGTGGCGATAGCTATCTGTTCAACAAAAAAAGGTGTAGATCGAATGAACATTAATGCAGAGTTCCCGATTCGAATCTAAAGAGTCAAGGCATAATGCAAGTCCTCGCATAAAAGTATGTATCAATCAAGTCATTTTTAGTGTGAAGTAGAAATAAAGCTGGTGAAAGTACTTAACCCTGTGGCACCCCACTCAGTCAGACAAAAAAAGTACTCCGCTCGTAAATAAAACATTCCATTCATTTGCAAAACTGTTGAAGCTGTGGATAAAAGATTCTAGCTTGTTGTTTAGAAAGCGTTAGAGATGACCAGCGCCAGTACAATTATTAAACATGTTTTTTCCAGAGGGCTACATCTACTTGGAAGCATCTCGGGGCGAGTAACTTGAAGGTTCAGTTTTCGTAATCGAGACACATGTTCTCCACGTCCATAGCAACCAATGCGCACATTGATAGGTATTTTCTGTGGCCTGTTTCCTGTGGCCGCTGTGGGTTTGGTGTTGAATGAAGTCGTGGCTGGTGAAGTCTTTGTGATAATGTGCTTATCGTGTCTGTTTCAGTTTAATTCAGTCTGATTCTCATGGCGTATAGATGGATATGTATGTAGGTATCATTTGTCGACCCAATGCAACATTTATCTGAAGATTTTAAGCGGCCGATTGAACGACAGGTCAAAAATGGTATTAAATATCTTTTAGAGTACAATAAATGCTTATACAGTAATCCCAGGATTGTTGCGTCGGCGAAAATGTACAATTCTCAACGCATTTATTCGAGGAACGCAATCACGGGAATCCCGCTTAAGTGCATTGTGGCCGCAATAAGGAATACCACGCTTTATTACATTGCAAACGCAAAACCATTGATGTGATTGATGTGGTGTTTATTTAACCGGGAAATTTTTTACGACGTTTATTGAGAAGATTTATTTTTGTAACGCAATTAACCGGGTAACACATTTAAGCGGGACACATTTAAACGGAAAAGCTATGCACATTTCTTAGGGAATGTTTTGTTTGCTCAGTTTTCGGACGAATTAAACGACCAACGCAATTAAGCGACGGTCACATATCGGGGGATCATTGTATCTTATATGTTATCGAAGAAGCTGCCTTAGAATTATGTGGACGTACCATTGAGGAATATGGCTTTCAACAGGCAAGTAGACCCTGAAGTAGACTAACTACGATGTTTAGGCTTTGGACAAGTCTGCCACTAAAAGTGATAATCCTATTGAATGGTTTTGCGAACGAGCAGTTTTACCCCAAAGAATGATCAATCCGCCTTCATTAATGACATCTTACTTAAGTCTTTGGCGGGGAAGAAATGGTCTACAAATCGAAAGACACTGCTTGCAATGTAGATAAAGCCGTTAACTATCCGGTCGAGTTTTTAAATTCCCTTAAACAATCGGTTATTCCATACCATAAACTAACTCTTCGGAAGACCACTCCTGTAATACTCCTTCAAAACTTAAAACCACCAAAACTATGTACCTAGTGCCATTAGACTGCAAACCATAGCTTTGCATACAAATTTAATTGAAGCTATTGGATTTACCGGGGTTGTAATAATATTGCCGCCCAATGAAAAAACAAAAACATTGTCTATAAAGAAATCCTTAAAAAAAACAAATTAAGTAACAATTTTTCTAAAAAAGTACATTTTAAAAGAGTGCCGCGCGGACGAGGTTGCGGGTAACTGCTAGTCTTAATATATATTTATAAAATTCAAAAATAGTAGATCGCAGATTGTATAAACTGCTGGTGGCAAAAATCAAAACTGGCTTCTAAGACCGAGCTTGGACTTCCCGCTAATATTTTTCAGAATTTTATACTTTGCATTGTTTAAATTAATAGCTTTAGATTTTTTAAATGGAGTAAAAATCCCTGGCTCGCTTTTTAGAGGTGTATAGTTTTGAAGGTATCAAGTTAAGTGTCGACTGCGGTAGCCTTCCTCTCTTCCGGTACTGCAAGTTATGCTTCCATGGTGATACTTCACCATTCAACAAATTAGTGATGACTTTGATAACAACTGAATGCACGTTTATAATATACACATCCACTTTATTTAACTACTGTTTGAAAGGAAACGGTTGAGGTAGCCAGAAGCACGTCCTTTACCTATGAAGTTCATTTGTGGCGTTGTTCAAATTTCAGACAAAATTTCAAGTTCAACAAACACGAAACCACATCAGATTGTTGTCGGCTTTCGGTTTCCTGTGGGTACGCAAAAGGATGCAATAAATCAGAAGAAAACTTAGTTTCATAAGGCTAACTTATATATTACCAACGGAATAACAAATTAGCACACACAGTTTTGGAAAAGTGTTTCGAGAGAAAGTTTTGCAGCTTCAACTTGATCCCAGACGGGAGTTGTTTATTCATTATGCAGACAGAAGATATATTCATTGTTATATCGTATCTAACATAAAACTTAATTCTTGTGAAGGGCAGGGCACTCTTTTATCCATTTACATAAAATTAAGCCGCAAAATGCGTATGTTTCCCCCTACCGTCCGTAATTTTCAAGCAATTTGTTTTTTTTTTTTTTACATGTTTGTAGATAGGAACGGGAAAAAAGTTATAGGCAAACAAAAATACAAAAACCATTAAAACCATTGAATTTGAAACACAAAACCTTCGGTATTGACTGGGGAATTTTCGCGGAAAGTTTGTTAAAATTTTGACATCATGGATGTGACATTTTAAAATGTAAAACTTGGATAAACCAAGCACTTTGAAAAAAATAAGCGGGATAAAAAACGGGGAGTGTCACTTCCCATAACACAAAATTATTCTAAAGCTTTAAAAATTATTATTAACAGCTTAGGCCTTGAAATTTGGCACGTATATCACCTACCATACGTTTGATCTTGTGCCAATAGTTACAGGTAAGTCATAATGTATATTTATTATGCTTTTGCAATAACATACTATCAATAAATAAAGTGTAGGACAGTTTATGTGTGTTTTTATCTAGGCTTGACAGCCAGCATTGGACAGATTAGCCATATGATCGATAACGATGGTCACAGTCACAAAAAACGTCTTTATACATTGAGGAACTATTACGCTACAATGGCTACGAAATGATCCATGAGGGAAGATTGACCAAAAGGTTCATAACACGTTTTCGTATGGTTCGAAAGTTCGAAAGAAATACCCAATAGGACTTGGTGTAGTCAGTAGTACTGAATTAATTTCGTATGCTTTCAAATTCGATTGAACTTTTCTTCTGGCTTTTTGAAAGCTATGGGGCTCTGGCTGCAAAAGTGGATTTTGAAGTGTTGAGTTGAAAACGTGCAGCTCCTTCTGTCATAATTTGAATGAGAGGTGGCCAAACCCATTTTTCTCTGTTAAATCAAAGCCCGGCCCTTGAAACCTTCAAACTTCAAAGTTGCAATCGAAAAAATTTTGTTTATTAGGCTTAAGAATTTCCTTTTGCCTTTTCGGTGCAGTCGAACGGCTACAAGTCTTTTAGCTATTTTATTTATTTAGCTATATGTGTTCAATGACTTTCTCCAGAACCGACGGTAACCTCTTATTCCAGCGTGGGATATATTTATTGCCAGAATTCATTTGTAAGTCGGTTTGTCCATGGTTAGGCTATAGTATGTCAATTTGTCGTATCACATTTTCAAACAAAATTTATAAACAATCTGTAACGAATTTCTGTTTATTTTCTGGCGTAGCTGGCGCCCCCAAATTTGTCATTAAATATTGAAGAACATTTTTCCCGGCTAAGACCCTCCTATACTTTATAGAATTCTGAAAAAAATGTCTTACCTATTTTCTTATTTTTCTTTTAATGTGCGTAGCTTTTATTATTATTCTTAACGTACGGGATAAGAAAAACCGCAGAAAATCACAAGCAGAAAAAATCTTGTTGCCCCTTTAAACACTTCCTGCTCTTTTTGCCACTCATGCCTTTTCGACAGAACTGTCACTTGAACTGGATTTGAATTACCATCAAAGTCCACAAGTAGCTGCAAGTTTAGCATATTTGAAGTTAAGACTGGTATGTCATTTCGCCCAATTAAATGTTAAATCATTTTTGGAATGTTTCTGGATATCCTTCTCAACATTTCTCAACGCTCCAAAGAGACTTTATTAAAATTCACTACCCAACTTAGGAGCACATTAAACAATTGATTGCTCCCATCAATATATAACACCCACATTGCCATCATTTATGGTATATCCGCATGACTTATCCTGCAGTCATTTTACACGAATCGAAATTAGCCAAACAATGTAACCAATCAATAACAAATGTCTTAATTAATCAGTAATGGAATTAATTATTATTCCTCATCATACACCCTCACTAATGTAGAGCTACTCGATACAATCTACGGCAGTGCCTTTTCTTGAAGGACGATTGCAAATTCCCTCTGGGAAAACCATTCACGAGATTTCACGTTTTTGTTAGATTGCTTTTGCGATGTGTTTGCTTTGGTACAGCCTTTGCATGAATAATAATTATGGCGGCTGGGTTTTTTTCTCTATGCAGCAAGGACTCGCAACTTCCTCTTGGTTAGAAGGTATCTCTCGCTAAACAATAACCGTTTAAGGTAGAGAAGAAAATGTATATCTGTTTACTTAGCACGAAACAAAGGAGTTGCACAGCGAGTTATATTTTCTATCTCTCGGGATGTGTTTGTTCTTCGAGGCGAAAAGGCTTTTTCAAAATTGCCGCTTATCTCTTAAAGGAACACAATGCTGGAAAGTACACTAATGAAGTGAATAATATGCATGGCAGTGCTTTAGAACTGAAATGAAAACGACCACTTTTTGAGTGTCGAGTGAAATTAAAATTGAAACTGAATCACTTTTCCTGTTTAAATTAGAATGGAAATTGTGGTCTTTGGCGAGGGCAAGAGGAGTGGGTTTTTGTAACTATTTCGGAAAATGGGGGCTTATTTTACAGTGCACACCAAGTCGGTACGGAAATTACTTACATTGAAAACTTTTTAGGGAACGACTGGGTCGCAAGAAACTTTCTCGTTCATTGTTGTAAAATAACGTATAGTTAGTATTTATTAGTTAACTATAATTATCAAAAATCAATATCCACCAGAAGATATTTTTTGCAAAAATACGTGTTGGTCGCTTTTGCACAATTTATAAATAACGTGCAAGACTGCGTCACTCCAAACACTTCTGGTTCACTCTCAGTTCTTCAGAGCAAACTATACTTGGCATTCGGACGAAACTAAACTGTCTCGATACCAACCCAAGCGTTGCAGAGCTCTATGTGCAAACCTCTTGCACTGCTTCAATACTATGGTGGGTTCCCGGCCACTAGAAAATCGAAGGTAACGGAAAGTACAGGTTCAGAAACCATTTTCACAGGTCCTGAACTCTACTGCGCAATCATAAAATCAGCGGCAAAGCTTGCTATAAAAAGCAGGGAGCAGAAAAATTGTATATTACATTGGGAGAGCACTCCAGGACTAAGACAAGACAGGCCAAAAGAGTTATTAAACCCTTGAACAGTAATTTCAACAACATTTTAAATCCACGCAAGCCAATATTAAAAACTTAGTTGGGCACCGCAGCTATAACAGCTAAATAAGATACAAGTAGTCGACTCTTCGGAGTGCCGCCTTTGCCGGCTTTCTGTCCCAATCCTTATAATGATTGGACATGCCACTGATGCAAGTTCCAATAAATTGCTAATGTGGCAGAAAGCCATACATCAAGGCTGCGGACACTTAGTGAGCGACGAGCATAGCGATTAGCTATGAAATGCCATTATCAAAATGTAAAGTTCTTCATCATTAGGATTTTTATTTTTACACTCCTGCAATCGCGCTTATTTTTTCGTCCTTCAGCCGCACGTCGCTCAATGCGTGGCCGCAGCCTAAGAAGGATACAGTGCAAAGCCTGTCCTTCAACTCAAAATCAGAAATACAACTCAATTTGAATATAATGGTAGGCCTAAGCCATTTCATTTATTCCCAAGTGGCCCTACTGTTCCACCCACCGGGCGCCATTACAACACACTCAAAGGCATCCCCCCAATCGCTTCCGTTTTTCAAGTTCTCATCTTTTATACATAGAAAGAGCATTCCCCGCCCCAACCACAAAATCTTTATTTAAAGTCAACGCACTTGTTATTGCTCGCACTTGTTCTAAGCACATCAGGAAATTGTATCAATATTCTCATTCCCCTTAAACTAAGAACAGAAAACTTTTTAATTGCAACAAATTGCTTACTTAAAACTTACTTCGCACAAAGACGGCGACTAAAGGCGAACTTTCACTTAACATTGTTGTACTTTCATTCGTTTGCTTACTTCTCCATAAAAGGATACAATTACCCTTCGGGGATTTTCGCCCATCTTCGAGTGAAAAACTCAAAATCCTTTCGGATTATGTTCGAGTTATAGTTCTAGTTATCCGCAACAAAAAAGTTTTCATCTTCAATCGAATTTTGAGAATTTAAAATAATAATATTTCCTCAGAGCTGACTTTTCAAAACTTTTCAAGAGCTCTTCCCCCAAAATGCCAGGTGACTTTTAATGCAGATTTATGAATAAATCTCAGTTCGAAATCCTTACGAGTGGTTGCCAGAAAAATGTCGCTCAGGCCAAGTACCAACTGATGCATGCGACACAAATTGTCAAAATCAAACGCTCATTGAGCTAATTCGCTTTTCTGTTTCCAATCTTGTAAGGCAGTTGAATTCTTAATGAAACTTGACAACAAATTCGTATATCTCATGCTTATACGAGTGTAAATGAAAATAAAAACAATCCAAAGCAGGAAAAAAAAATCGTTAACAAAAAATAAAAATGGATGGTAGATTGGCAGAAACAAAAACTCATTATTACCATATCCTAATCCGAGGCCGAAGAATTGGTCTACGCATTATTAAAGAAAACAAATAGAAGAAACATCATTTCAAGTTAGAAAAAGTATAAAGTATCTATATAAGTATGTACTCACTTTAATGAATAATTATTAGCCTCCTGCCTCACAACCAATGGCCGCTGGTTCGCTGAAGATGAGCCGCCACCACCACCACCACCAGATCCCGATGAACTGTGCCCACTGTTATTGGATTGCTCTTGTGTGGGTGTACCAGGCGATGAATTTGACTGGCCGGGCTTCTTTTTCAATGCGGACTTGAGAGGAACTGCATTTGGTTTTGGCTCTTTGGCTGGAATTTCCTCAATACGACATGTGTCAATATTTTGATTTGTTTGTGACAGCTGGAACATGTATTCTTCATCCGAATCAAGTTCGTCCTGATCACCGTCTTGATCTGTTATAATTTTTAAATGTGGGTAAAAAATAGTCTCGATGTTAGAAATTGCACAGAATATTTGAAAAAAGGATATTTTGAAAATTTCATAAAAGAAAATTAAAGCAGGGAAATTATAAGTTGAAGGGAGTAGGAAGTTTTACATTACCCTTAAGTATAAACTACAAATATACAAACAAATAAATAGATTAGTCAATTTAGTTGAAATTGAAATTGAATCAACTTGATTAGTAGTTATATGATTATTTTCAAGTGTCTATATATAGGCTGATTTTAGCGGGCATGATGAGGTAAGAATGGTTAACCTTTTTTTGTTTTTTTAACTAAATTATTATACCTACACAAGAGTCCTAATTTTTGTTTGCACGCGATACAAAATGGATCAAATGTAGCATCTTGCTATCTTTAAACCTGGAAAACATTTAAAAATTCCAGCATAAAGCTTAAAAGGTTTTTTCTTACATAAACAGGTTCAATTATGTACCTTAGGCACCTTCTCTAAAAGAGCGACTTAAAACCTCAAAGAAACCGAAATTAGTGGCATTTTTTACAAGTACCAAAACGAAAAATATTTCTCTCTTTCTCAAAGGAGAAAGGATAAAAATAATAGGATTTTGTATTTTTAAAAAGTCTGTCAACATCTAACAAAGGACGGGCCAAACTTTTCGTATAAGTTGGCTTTCTTCGAAGCACTAGTCTACTTCTATTTCTTTCATTTCTTAAGATTGTGACTGTCGCTCTTCCATAACAATAGCTATCTGAATAAAACAAATGTGTTTTTATTCACTTGTATATCCCTGCGTAAAAGTTAATAACGCCTACACCCTACACATTTTATGACCAACAAACAAATCCGCCCTTTTTTTGAAAATTCAAGACTCGTATATATTCTGAACCAGTTATTCGATTGCAATAAAATTAAATTATTATGGTGCAAAATTGAAGCCTGCATCAGAAATCCATACATATTAAAGTCTTTTAAAAAAAAATAATATTTTAAATTTCGAGGTTTAAACTTCAGTTAAAAACTTTCAAAATTTCGAATATTATACGCAATAAATCGCAACGATTTTTAAGGTTTAAATTTGTAGCTTTTAGAAAAGCTGTTCTCAATTTAGTTGTTTGGCCAACCAAGTGAGGTAAATCCATTTAGCGCACCATTTTATGGTGCAAATTTTTATTAAAATCATTTTTTTTCAAGGAATGAAAAACTTCGTTGAGACTCCACTAAAAAAGTCCTTTTCAAATTTAAAATGTCACGCTTCAAACTGCTTAACTTTAGTTTGGATAAAATAGGTAAAAAGTTGTAAACTAATTACTACACTCAGAAAAAAACGTAATCAGAAGAATTTGTGAGTGAAAAATTGTTGGCTCAAAAAAAAGTTTTTCCATCAAAAACTCATTATTGATTTTTTGAGAATCAAATTAATAGTTTAAAAACAAAATTCTTGTTAAACTAGTTTTAAAATTCTTAAACAAGAATAAAAAAACTTTCCATAGCAAGGAAAAATGTTAACTTGTATCATTGTTGTAATTTTAATGTTATACTTGTATCCTTGTTTGATAAAAGTTGCAATGCAACTGGTTCTTTAAAAATGTAAAATGATTTAAATAAAAATTGTTTTCTATGATTTCTACAATTAGTTCTTGACACAACAATTTATTCTTAAATTCAGATGTTGTTCGATTTTAGTTATTTTTTTGTAAAAAAATATATATGTCTTTTTAAAAGTTTACCATTTATTGTTCTTGAATCAAGATTTTCTCTCTTAAAATTTTAAATATTTTCGTATTTCGCCAGAAGATGGAAATTGTTTTTTTTTAACAACTCGTTCTTCAGACAATCGTTCATTCTTACAATTTTTACATTTTTTATCTTTAAGTCAAGAATAAAAGTTCTTGCATAAGTATAACACTTACATTATTAGGTATTTTAAGTACTTGGGTTCATTTTATAGTACCTACGAAAATTGTTGGGCCAACGTATAAAATTCTTCATATTACAATTTTTTTCTGAGTGTAGTGAAAAGCAGACTGAGCTAAGAACGGAAGTCGCTTGGCAAATCTACTACTACCCTTGGTTACTACTTTACAACCGTAACGATAATAAGTATTTTTTTTAAATTAAGCCATGTCGCGGTTTCTTACATTTTTTACAGAAGTCCAAGGAATATCACAAGTATCTGTAGAAAAGTGAGTTTCTACAAGTGTAACAAATTTATGTATCAGAAGTTTGTCATTTGTTCTACTTGTTAACTTGTAGGTAGTTTAAGAGCCTACTACGCATAACACATAACACTACTGATGATATATAAGTTTTCCAAACAGGAAGCAACAACTTTCGAAACAAACTGAACTGCTAATTTTGATTCCAAATTAATTATGGTAGCAAACTTGGCAATTGCTGTTGAATGGTTGTTACAACAAGGACCGATCGAGAAGTCTTACAAGTGCCTGCTGGATTTTTCTACAGGTGTCGAAACTACTTTACTGCTTTCGGCCCTTTTAAATTTGCTAGATTTGAAATAATATCTGGGGCATTCTTTGGAAGTGAAGAACTTGTTGAACTGTTGTAACAAGTGTGAGCAGAATCTTCAGTATATTTTACAGAATCATGAGTGTTATTTGACGCATCTGCAAATACACGCGTTTATGGGCTTTGCTATGAAAAACTGTACCCACGAATGATTAAAGACTCACTGTCAACAGTCGATTTGCTGATTTGCAATTATTTTCTAAAAATTTGAAATTTCCTGGGTATTCCTTCTGTATAAGACTCGTCAGATTCCTGATCTTAATTCATAACTAATACTCTTGCATACTTTTCATTCCGTTTTCTTGTACAGCTTATGGTTTTTAAAGCGCTCAATATAAGACCTCTGCTTGAAAAATAAAAGACGATTCACAAAACTTATGCTAGTACATCCCATGAACAATTGAACACCGAACTCCTTTGTCTGCATGTATGTTAGTAACCAGATTATATTCATTTTTAATAAGATACTTAGGAACAAATAAAAATAATAAAATACAAACCACAAACAAAAGCGTGTAACAAAGAAAATACAAATAATCAAATAGCCAACTCCTTGGAAAATATTACAAAATGATGATGAATGAAAATAGTCAACATTTCAATCAAAGAAAACAGAAGGAAGGAAAAAAAATATACATAATCCCTTGACCAACATAAAAGAAGATTAAACAGTGAAACAGTTACAAGAGATAATAATTGGAAAAAAGGGTTAAACAAGGGAAATCTAATTCCATATAGATAATAATCACTGACTATGCCCTACCATCATAGTCATAGTCCTGATAATCCTGATCGTTTACAGCTCCCGGTCCATGTGGCCGTCCAGCTATCAACGTTGGACTTGGCGTTGAAAACATCGGTGGCGGTGGGATGGGTCCAATCTCCGACAATGGTATTGGAGGCTCTGGAAGGTCAGACAATAAAATATGCCCTGGAAGTTTATGATGACCGTCACCTGTGTACGGAGGTGGTGTACTTCCTGGTGGGCCACCGCCTTCAGGATCTGTAAAGTTATTTATTTTAGGGTTTGGTTTTGCGTTGCTTCATTCATTGGGAAAGTGGTAAAAATTTGCGATTTAATGAGAATACCAGATGGATGGATATGCGAGATTACAATAGAAGGGGAAAAACAAAAACTCAAACAGGACAAAAAAAAAACAATAAAACGCACAAGTTGTTAGCAGGTTTTGACAAATAATTTTTTTTGTAATTAAAAGGCTTCATTTAAATTTTTTCTTTTGCACAATTTAGGGATGCATAAATAGAAGGAGTAATCGCAAGTTTCTAAAACAAAGTTTAATGGGAGGCAATCACTTACAATGATCATTGTGGTAGCAAATGTTGACTCGTCGAGCCAATTTGTTTGACCCCAATGTGTTTGGACGTTCCATTTTGGAATTCTGATGTGAATCCATTTGACCGCCACAACCGCTGTTCATATTTGAGTTCATTCCACCCCCGCCACCACTGCTGCCGCCACCGCCTCCTGGCGGAGGCAGCATTGAGCCTTGACATGATGGCTGCTCAGTGCTGGGTGATAGTGTGCCATTACCACCGATTGGTGCATCAGTCTTGTCTTTTCTGGGTTCTGAAAGAGAGCAAAAAAAAAGAAAATTCGTTACAAAAAATAGTGGTGGGCGCGAATTCAAACAAATTGTACACGGCTCTAATTAGTGGACGTTTATTCGAGCCGCAAAAGCAATTAGCTCACTTTACCGGCTTACATCCTTGCCAGAAAAGAGCGAATAAACAAAAAATAGAAAAAAAACATCTTAATGCGATTTCATATGAGTGCGGTCTCTCTCTCTCTCTCTCTCTATGCTCGACTTAAAATAATGCTCATGTGGGGTGGGGACCCGGAAGGCTTTGGAATAGTTGAAAGCCTGTGAAAGGGACTTTTTTTTGCCTCTGTTAAATGGGTCCTTCATTTCGTTGTTGTTTAATAGAAATGTGAGTGCGATGAAATTACGTGGGTAATTATTTATGCGACGTTGCGGAGATTTGTTTTGATTTTTGCAAACGCCTTGACGACAAGTGTGCAAAGGAGGAATTCTGTGAACAACAATATATTAATTGAGGCGTATTCAAAGAATATATGTGCGAAAAAGGGGAGCAATAGGAAAATTCAACTGTGGGTGTGTTGTGAACCTTTCCAGCGATGAATTTTTATGACCACCTACATGGGACATAGATTTGTTTATAGCCTGTGATATTTTAGTATGGATGCATGAACGATTTCTTTGCGAGAAAGTACCAGTACATGCAGATAATTACTGCTCAAGGAGAATCAGAGGTCTTCGATGTTATTTCCACTGTGCTACCTTTCGCAAACGTCTGACAATCATTCGAACGTATGCCTGTCCTGATTAAGTTCCTCAATATATTCGGATCCGGCATAAAGTAGAAAGTCGCTTTAAAACAACAAAAAAATAAACTCAATTAATTGATTGGCTGTGCGAAATCAGTGTGGGATTCTGTAAAAAAACGAAAATAAAACCACTTTCGCATTTCAAAAAACGAAAGAAATCGAACGAAAGCGAAAATTTGGTTCATGTGAACTGCTTTCGTTTTCTTCTTCTCGTTCGCAAGGGTTTAAGAAACAAAAACAGCTTTCGCTTTTCTGCTTTCGCGCAAATAAAATTTTCTTTCGTTTCCGAAGTTACATGAAGCAAAATATTCGTTTAAACGAAAACGATTGAACGTTTTCATTAAAGTGTATGTTTGTGTAAACAAAAGCGGATATCGAACAACATATTATACTTATACACTGTGCCAAAAAGTGTATACATGCTCTCTTATTAAAGGGGCCAACGTTTCTATTGAATTGGGGAGCTGCCATGTTGGAAATTCGGTATATTATTTCTTTCAACCCGCTACAAGTTTAGATATAGTGCGATAAGTTTCCATCTTCCTACTTCTATCAGTTCGAATTCTTATCAAGCTTCATAGAATTAGAGGTGCAATCGTATCCTTTCAGTAGGTTTAAAGTATTTCCGTCAGATTCGAGTAAAGATGTTTTTTTTTCTTGAGTGGTAGTCTAGAACCCGAAAAATAGTTCAAGCCCACATATTTTATATCCCTGCCTAGTTGACAAATATTAAGTCACTCGAAACAGTTGAAAAGAACTGTTTGTGTAGTATTCTATTTTTCCGAAGGTCTTAAAACCTCTAACTTAGTAGCACTGCTGATCCACACTATTCACAGGTACGTATTCTTCAAGTTTGTATTTCACATCCTTGTACGAAATTCAAAATTTGCTAAAGATCTATGATTTAGTGGATGTTTCCATAACAGGAATCATTTAAAAAAAGGTACACAGAATTATTTTAAACAATCGACAATGCTCAAGCCAAAAGAAAAGTTATACTTTCAAAATTCCCAATCAGAACATCTGAAACTAATATTAACCTCACATCCGCACTAACAACCTTCATGAAATCACTTCTGCCATAGATAATTCATCATCATTAAGAAACTCACTTGGAAATTCTTGCGTCATATGTCGTCGTTGTCTTTGTCCTTTTCCTGACAAAGCCACATTCAGTGCGACGAAATCCCACTGCCGGTTACCTATACATACGAGTATGGTTCAAAGAATTAAGACTTCGCCACATCATCTTCCCGTTTAAGTGCTTCCGACTATGTATGTATAACAAAGGAGACGATAAGGATATTTTTAGAATTCCAACCTAGCAAAGTGTCCCCAAACGAAGTAATTATTCAGAAGCCCTTACGACCTGTTTGCATATTTTATGGCTCGAGTAATGGTGACCTTCCCAACATAACTTTGTACACAACAGGTTGTGATGGTTTAAAGATGCGAAGGATCATTCCAACCGTGTCTCAACCATAACCTTTGACTGGTTGAACTGAAATCCCAAAAGTTCTCAAGAACTTCTAACGAACTTGTGTGACACGAAGGAAGGAAAGAATGAATTCCATCCCTACAGTGGAATGTGGGATGAAAGGCATTCCTGCGGGCAAGGGATTTTTTTTTAAAGCAAATAACTTTCTGCAAAAAAAAATCACTTATTTTTCCTTTAATAACGGCGAATCATCATGATGAGAATGATGATGAGAAACTGAAGAAAATGTTAACCTTATGCCTTGTGACGTTTTTCCGTCCAGTGTTTGTTTTCGCTGACATTCTGTGTGATGTCTTTTTAACGCGATTGTCATATCCAAACGCCCACGACAATCGCAAAACATATGAAACCACAAGATGAATGCATAATAAAAAAATGGCGAGATGGATATAAATTGTTTATATGTGAGTTCGCCTTTTGGCTTCTCTGTGTTTGATATGGGATGACGCCAAGGAAAATATTTTTACCTCCTTTTATTTTTGATTTCTTCCAAAGACAGGTAAATGTGAATTTTAAAACAAAAGAAAAAAACTGAACGCTTTCTCTTAATGAAAGACAGCTTGGGTCTTTCGGTTTTATCAATTAATTTATTTTGCGAGGGAGGAGACTCTTGCAGGGTGGCTTCAAGAAAGGACGAGTGATTTATCTGGGGAATTACAAGCGTTTGGTGGAACTTCGTTTTAATGTGCGCCTTATTTAAGTGATGGGAGGTCATTACTGAGAACTAATTTCAGCAAAGAATCAAGTTCATGGTTGGCAATCGGATGGCGAGGCTAATGGGAATGACTAATGTCGTTATTTTGTTATACGCAGACATTTGCCAATTAACCGGGGAGTATCCTATTCCAATAGCCAAAAATGGCGCGCAACAAACTGAAGTTATGGAGAGCAATTTGAATTTTCGTAGTTTGAATTGTCACTTGACAAAATTTAGAAAGTGCTTATGAAATCTGTATACTATACTTTTAAAAAGGCAACACTACATCTGGTGGCGATTTTCGGAAACTTTGTTTATAGACATTTGGGAAGAACACTCGGTTGTCACAATCTTTTACCAAATTTTTATGGATAAGAATAGTGTAAAAGTAAAAAAATCAGTGCAATCTCATATGAAAAACATAGTTTGAAGAAGAAAACTTAAAAAAAGGGGCGTGTTTCTGTTGCCAAATTTTGTAATAAATCTAATGACTATTTGCCTTAAGATCAACACAATTGGTTGAGCGTACAACATGGGCATTAGCGCCATCTAAAAATAGAGACACTAAAAATTTGGAAATTCGAATAAAGAGGAACCAAAAGTCTTGAAATTCGATTCATTTGCCAAAGCGTTTTCCAGTGGCTGTGGCCTTAGCTGTAGAAGTGATTTGTTTTAAACGTTGTGGTGTTGAATTTTTCAAAAACAGATCAGACGATTTCGCAAACAATCAGTCTTTGGATTATGAGTAGGGTTTTTTGGTCTATTTATTTTCAGGAGATACAACAGACGAAGATTGAAATATTGCCTGTCAGGAAAAAAAACAGTTATTTGAAGATAAGTAAGGCTTCATCAGGGAAAATACTCGGTCGAGTGGCAAAGAAATTGGAAGGTAAATAGCGAAATTTGCAAAATTTCGGTTGAACCCCTAAAAAAACTGTAGAATCTTCTCTCTGTCGAAGTACAAACAGGACTGGTGTATACAGCCGTAAATACTGTGGAAGAAACAGCATATCAGTTCTTCCGGCAGGGAAAATTTTCACTCAGTTGAACCCCCAAAAATTAAAAAAAAAAATTCTTCTCTGCCGATGGTGAACCAACAATAAGCAGTACAGCTGATTTTAATACTACAAACAAATAAGGAGCGTATTTGAAGTAGAAAGAGACATGTTCAGAGAAGATATTTAGCGGAACATTGAAAAAAATAACTTATTTTTGCATTACCTAAGTGGGGTACCATTCCGGTTGAACCCCTAAAAATACCAGATCGAAAGGATAACAGTATATAGCTGAAATTATTGTCGAAACAAAATACTGAAGATAAGTGGATCTAATTAGAGGAGAAAAAGCGCCATTTAGTACAGCAAGAAAGAGATTCATCTCGGTTGAGACCCCAAGATTATTTAAGAATTTTTTCTTGTTCAAAAGCAGCAGAGTTGAGTTTACTATTATAATTAGAAAGTAGGCATAAAAAAAGCACAATTTGTCTTTAACTTCCTGTGAGAAAAATTTCACAGCGAACATTGTGATCCTAAAAATCGCTTCCCACAGATCCAGGCAAACACAGTTTTGTATTGACACAAAGCCATTGCAGGTGGTTCTATTCAATTTTGCAACAACGATCAAAAGCCCTGCAATGGTTAAGCTGATGTCGATATCCTTATAAACAACCACAAACCCTGCGAATTACCATAATCCAAGTAATCAGAAGACCGAGTTTTTATCGATGTCAATACTTCTTGGGATGGATGAAAAGAGTTAATGATTCCTCGTTTTATAACGATTAATTTTTGTGATAATTTATTCCACTTCATAATTTATTTCTCAGTTAACAGAATTGGTGTATAGCAATATACTGAAGACACCACTGGAGACAGCCTAAAATTGGTTTAACTAACATCCAAAACCTAGCACAACGACTTCTTGCGTTTGAGTTTATTCACCAACCCACTGTCTCAATAATCAAAGGGTCAATTGTAAGAGACGATTTCCTGCATCGGACCGAAATCATTTTTCCTTCCTGTCTGTCAAATCCAAGATTTCACAAACTACAATAATTTTCCTGAAACAGAATTAGACGATTGGCTTTTATTGTTTTCCCCATCTGCCAACCCTAACCGCAATTGTTTATTATTTCTTGTCCAATTTACATTGCCTATTTCGATTTGACGCTATTCAAACAGCATGAGATCTTAAAATCTCTTCCGGAATTTCGTTTAACACTATCAAGTGGCATAGAGAATGCGATGGTGTCTGTCTTGTTTCTTCTATCAATTCAATATAAATAATTTGGCCGACCTCCAAACGACGTTTGTTGTTATGCTCTTGCTAAATTATTTGTTCCAATTTGCCATCGGTGTTGCTATTTTCGAGAGACTTACTACTGCTCCATATAGATACTTAGTCACTTGATATTTATTTATAGCAACTTCTCACGCAATTCTGTGCCATTTCACAAAAACTCCCCCAGGTTATAGAATGAAAATTCTTTATAAAATATTCAATACCTTGTAACGTGAAAAAAAAGAAGAAAGAAAGAATTTAAATAAAATAAAATTATTTAAATTCTTTCAAAAAAAAAATATATATATAATTATTTTTTTTTTTTTTTTTTTTTTTCAAAGCTAAACCTAAAAATCCCGGGGGTGCAAAACTGTGCCCCGCGCGGCTCGTCCGACGAATAAAGTACACGTCGGGTCCTCCACGGGGCGTCATCCTGTAACCCAGGATCCATATGTATAGCTTCTCCTACTACTCCCAAGCTCATCCTTATCCTAGGAAGAAAACACCTTTTTCCTCGGGCTCGATTCACCACCATGTGTCCATGACAAACCTCCAACTGGACAACCATATATAATGCCCCAGCCAGAACATAACACTAGAGTGGTGGAACCCTCACAAAAAGGAAGACACAGGAAAAAGGATAACCACTTCTTATACGGCCTGTTACAGCCGTGTTAACCGAGTAGGTAGGGCCGTGTATGTAACTAACCATTTTTATTTACACGGATTATAAGTTCTAAATACCTTCACTACTAAGGCAACCCCTAGGACGATAACACTACAGGCAATCTCAAAGATCCAATAGGGCTACCGGGTGAAGGGTGTTCGGGCATTCAGCAGCGGCAGGCATGCTAGCGGGGCTCCGTCCTATGCTCGTCGGAATGGGGGGGGATCTTGCTACCTACTAGCCGAACTGTGTTACATTCTAATACATGCCTGTCTCGAAGGTGTAACTTGAGAAGAAACGTTTAAAAAGAGAGGAGCCCGAAATTGTCCGATGATTTGTCACGTTGTTGCCCAATGACAACCGCGATGAAATACGCCATTTGTAGTTGGAAATACACCCTGTATGCGCGGGAGAAAGAGAGCAAGGTGATCTAGCTCTCGGAAGTGTAAACCCACCCCTATGGTGACCTGGAATTAGGATCCATAGCCAACCACCGTTGGTAACTAAGCCACTTCCAAATAATTCCCATAGTTACCCCTCAAAAAAGAAGAGGCCTTAGCCTCCTTTAGACCAAACCTACTTCGTCGTGTCCTAGACGATCAACACATCCAATCTGAGATATTATTACTCACTATTCATTTTGGGGAATACCCAACTTCCATGCTATAAGAACCAGAAAAGAAACTTCATGCTCCGAAATAATACCAAGGTGATGTAATATTATACAAAATCCATTAAATTTTATTTACTCCAGAAAATCAACTGTCTAAATTAATTATGTCTAAAATTCAAGACCTCAAACTTCAGAAGGAAGTTATAAGCCATTCTATACGAATTAATTCCTCAACAGGAAGTCTTAATAACTACTTAATGAATATCGAAGAGGGGGGATCAATAAATAAACATTCCAGCGACTCCGCTAATATTTTAGTGAAATTGTTAATATGTAGGGAATACCCAAAATTACTTCAAAATGATTCAATTACTACTTAGATTCGAAATAATTACGATAGTAATTTACGTTAATTATTTAAATGCCGGAGGGGCCAGTGAATGAATACAATAAGGCTCACAATCTGTGCCACAAAATACAAAAAAAAATCACAAGAATAATCAATAGGACAAGGGTCAAAATATATATACTTTTCAAAAGACTTACCCCTAGAAACTATAATTTTCCCTTACTTTGTAGGGACACGACATGTAGACTGCAGGGGGGGATGGTGTGCACAGCATCTCCTGAGTGTAGTACCGAAAACGCTAAGGGGAAGAAAAGAAATCTACAAAATATGCCGTCAAGTGCGGCAAAATACAATTGATTATCCTTGTTAATCTTACAAGAACTAGAGATATACAGATAAAGTAATTAATTTGTAGAATTATCTACTTCATTCTTTTATTGACTCAATTAATACCTAACGGCAAATTAATTTCCTTATATTTTTTTTTCTTCTTTATTTTTATTTAATTTTTATTAAGATTTTTACTTAATTTTTATTTTATTTTTACTTTTGGGGTAACCGAGAGAATGTTTTAAAGATAAAAATTTAAATTTAATGTCCTACCACGGAGGCTGTAAATTAAATTACGTTAGGGGATGGGAAAGGGGGAGGGTGAAAATTCGGAATAGTTTGACGACTCTGCTAGGCTGCATGCTGAGGATCCTGGTGATGATGGGCTGCTGAGTTTGACCACTCTTTCCTTGACTACTTCCTGGTGATGGTTTTCGAATCTATCGCATGGATTTATTACGGTATATAACCGGGAAACCGTGCCACTTTAGTATATTTTTTTTTTCTTTTATGTTAACCGCACTATATGACCGAGATATGGATGGTCGGCGGGGTCTGAAGATACCAATTTCACAAGGGGGGAATTCGGCGGTTCACTTAAGGCACCAGATTCAAAAACCGGACTCAGGGTAGGGAGAGTCTTAAGTACACGTCCCTTTTTCCAAATCACGAGGGTATGACACTGGTGAGTTGATGGGGAAAAAAACAAAATCACTGGGGGTGGCTGAGTAAGTCAGGGGGGAATTAATGTGACGCGGCACCACTACGAAATTATTATCACGTGGATGAATTTGGGGATTCGACTGAGTTTTGAGTTTAAGTTTTTATTTATATTTTAATCACGATTGCACATGGTGTGTCCGTAGGGATTTGATTTATTTAGCTCCCACGACAAGGAATTTATTGGTGTTGAACCATTTTATTAATCGCGACAAGTAATTTACTTTGTACAACGTATGAAATAAAACTCGCCCAACCGCACGCGCACAACCCCGAACAAAAGCACACCAACCAAAGGTCACGTCCGACCAGCTCCACTGCCAACTATCCAACCTCTACTTGCTTTCCAAAAAGCTACCTCGTCAGCAAACGAATGCCTCACAACCAATCGGACGACGCGCAAAAACAACTCAAACTTTCCATGGAAAAGTACTGAGTGCGTACCCACGCCACTTTTCCATAGACATCGTATGACTCCAGACAAAGGGAATACAGAAAAAAAACTACCGCTCAACCCATGTATGTCGCCAATGCAGCTGCGCATACATCATGTACGATACCTCTTTCTTTGGTATTTTTGCTAATGCGGTTTGACTGCTTTGCTACCTACTGTACGAGTACATTCCTTGTGCCACACCAAAAAAAACTACCACGCCATCAATTATCAATGACCTGGTGTGTATGTGTTATCGCAAATTCCTTTTCTTGTTTTTACTCTCTCTCTCGTTTCTCTTACTTATCCTATGCCACTACTACTTTAGCCAAAATACCATCAACGCCCTCTATGGGCGGATAGAGTAACACATATCCCGTACACACAGAGGATAGAAATGGATCGTATCCTGTACACAAACCTTTATTGTAGTTTGTATGGGATATTATATTATTGAATAATTTTGGATATCCGAATATGGTTTGGGTTCGGGGATCGATTATTTCACTTACAAAAGGGTGGAAATAATTTCCTATGGAAACGATTCCTACAAAACTTATCACTTTTGCGAGTGCAAAGGAGCACAAGGGATAAGAGAAGAAACGCTTGAGTGAAAGTATTATTTTACGAGCTCTCATGCACAGACTGAGCCAGCCGGGCAAAAGCGAGATTATTTCTTCAGGAACGAATGTCTTTTATATGGAAAACTCCTATGGGTCTTCCATTCATGTCCTGTAGGTCATACAAATTTGAACCTACAATTTTTCGGACTTGCATTTTCAAAAACTTGGGACAAAGTTTCGCATTAAGTTTCTTTGATGCGTCGCTGAGGATGAAATTGCGTTTATAAACGATGTCTCCTACTTTAAACGATCTGTTCGTACTCCGAAGGTTATATACTTTCTCATATTTGTTATGGGCATCAGCCAATGACTTTTTGAGGTGCACATGCAAAATATTCATCTTATCTGGTTTGGCAAGAACTTTTAGATCGGAACTGTTCAGAACGTCGAGAGTGCGTAGCAGTTCATAGGAGGTGCCATGTTCAATCATGGTATACCCGAACAGGGCTTCATAAGGAGAAACTCCAATGGCTGTATGAACTGCTGAACGCAAAGCACAACCTATGGAGGGAAGTTGTTCATCCCATCTAGTCTGATCCGTCGCGAGATAAGAGCGTATAGCTGCTAAGAGTGAGCGGTTTACGCGTTCACTCGCGTTGGATTGCGGGGCGTAAGCTGCTGTCTTAACATGACGTATACCAAAACTGGTCAAAAATTTGTTAAATTCACGACTGGTGAACTGTTTGCCATTGTCGGACATGAGGGTTTCAGGGACTCCAAAGAGTAAAAAGATTTGATCGCGCAAAAATCGAGTGGTGTTGTCTGTGGTTGCTTTCTTCAATGGCTGCAAGAGCACAAATTTGGTTAATTGGTCCAACACTATAAGAATGTGGGTATTACCACTTTTTGAGCGGGGATATGGACCTAAGAAGTCGATGAACAGATGTTGAAATGGCCGGTCAACTTCGAAAGCCTTTCCCATGGGTGATCGTAAAATCGAATTTGGGGCTTTGGAGGCCTTACATTCTTCGCACTTACCAATAAATGTCTTGACCTGGGAGGCCATGTTGGGCCAATAAAATTGTTCGCGCAACCGGTGTAGGGTTTTTGCTATGCCGCCATGCGCAGCGCGAGGGGGGCAATGAGCTAATGATATAAGACTTTCTGTCAACTGCGATGGTATCCAAAGCTTCCAGACCAATTCATCTTGTAACGGGTGTCCTGAACAGTGTTTGACTCGTTTGTAGACAAACTGATTGGAGACTATTAGGTCTGGTAAACTAGATTGGTTACGCTGGATGTTATCCATTAAACTCATATACTCCTCCGATTTAAAATTTGGGTCGGAAAGATTGACTCTCAGCACATCTGAAAAATTATAATTTGAAGAGTCCGGATTTATAGAGTCCAGACTGTAAACACGGGATAAGGCATCTGGCACAACATTAAGAGAGCCTTTTCGATGCTCAATATCGAAAACAAAACTTTGTAGCTTCAGGCTCCACCTGGCCAATCTTCCATCCAAATCCTTTTTATTCATAAGCCATTTCAGGCTTGCGTGGTCGGTTATGATTTTAAACTTATGGCCTTCCACATAAGCTCTGAATTTTTGCACACCCATCACCGCTGCAAGGCATTCACGTTCAGTGACGCTGTAGTTGCGTTGGGCCGTGTTAAGTTTATGGGAATAATAGAAGATTGGACGCTCCGAGCCGTTCTCATCACATTGGCACAAAACACAACCGATACCAGTAGCGGATGCATCACAGACGATTACGAATTCTCTATCGTAATTCGGATTAACTAGGATTGGGGCTGTCGTCAACATGTTCTTAAGTTGAGTGAAGGCGGCGAGCGCTTCGCTGCCAAAGCAAAACTTTACACCCTTCTTGAGAGTATTCGTAATGGGCGTAGCTATAGAAGCAAAGTCTTTTACGAAACGCCGGTACCATCCCGCCATACCGAGGAATCGGCGAACCTGACGTGGTGATGTGGGTACCGGGAAATCATGGATCGCTGCTACCTTCTCGGGATCAGTTTTGAGACAACCTTCTCCTACAATAAACCCTAGGTATTTCAATTGGCGGAAACAAAAATTGGACTTTTGCAGATTGATGGTTAATCCTGCCTCTCTAAGTCTACTTGCTACGCGTGACAACATTTTCAAATGCTCCTCGAACGTTCTTGAAACTATTAACAAGTCATCCAAGTAGACAAACACGTTTTCTCTCAATTCGTGAGGTACCACTTTGTCCATTAATCTGCACATGCGCTGTGGCGCATTGCAGAGGCCAAAGGGCATGACTCGGAATTGGTAAAGTGGTCTACCGGGGACGGTGAAAGCAGTCTTCTCCCTGGACCTTTGCTCCAACGGTATCTGCCAGAAGGCATCCTTCAAATCCACACTCGAAATAAAGTGTGTATCCGAAAGACGCCCCAGCAGCCCCTCAATATGAGGAAGTGGATACGCATCCTTTCTTGTGACTTGGTTCACTTTTCGAAAGTCCAAGCACAGGCGATTCTTACCAGGTTTTCGTACCAATACGACTGGTGAACTCCATGCGCTTGAACTCTCCTCAATGATCCCCATGTCCAGCATGCGATCCAACTCCTCATACAGCAGAGTTTGTACCGCTGGAGAAACGGGATAATGCCGCTGTTTGACGGGTTCAGCGTCACCGGTATCTATCAGATGTTCCTCTAAAGTTGTTTTTTCCTAGGCCAACAGTGGCAAAGGAGGGGAACAACTTCATGGTTTGGTTTAATCTACTGGACTCCTCGGGTGATAGCTTACAAAAATGTTCATTACTGGGACTAACTGGTCGATCGAACGATAGTTCGGATATAAGGTGTGGCGCTATCTGAAACGACTTCCAGAAGTCAACCCCCAAGTATAAGGGTTGCTTCAGGGAGGGAACTAGAAAGAGGGTGATCGGCTTGACCGAGCCTTTGTACGAAATGTCGATGGTAACTTGTCCTATAACGGACTGGGTCTGTCCGTCAGCAGTTTTCACTAGCGAGCGAAAACTTTTGAAGGGGATATTATTTAATTCGAGCAGCTTGCATCCCTCGTGTCCGAGGCAACTTATAGCGGCTCCGCTATCTAAAAGTCCTAATATACTGTGTCCGGAGATGCTCACTAAGGCATAAGGACGTGGATCATGCTCGGGACTACAGAGAGATGTGGCTGCTAGAGAACGATAAGTTTGTCTTTTCTGTTTAAACTTGTTTCGAAGTCGGAGTATTTTATTCGACACACCGAAGGGAGTGTTATTGAATATCCTAAGTCGGGTTGCATAGTAATTCTGCAATCGATCATGCAAGGATTTACCTGACGTGTTCCGGTTTTGAACAGGCTGAGGAAGAGATGTTACTTCACGTCTGAGGATCTTAATTGAATTCGAACAGTCTGGGGAAGGTGAAGTTGTGAAAGTGGTACTGTTACGTGAAGTTAATTGCGAGCCGGGTTTCTGTCCTGTGAACAACTCACCCCGGTGGATGACCTGTTCTGCCGCGAGTTTTCCGAACATCGCGTGCATCTGGGTGTAGTTGTATTTTCCCTACCACACTTATAACAGAATACATTTCTTTGGGGGCTATCGCACTCATAAAAAGTGTGCCCAATAACCTTGCAGTTCCAGCACGCCAATGCGTTTTGGTTTCTGCGACTTTCGATTGCGTCGACATGAGGGTCAACGCCACTAAAAGAGGGTTCTTCTTCACTAACTCCTAACTCATTAACATGCCGTCGAAAGGCGGGAGCTGGCATAGCTCGAGCTCTAGGGGGCTCATGATCACTGAGATACTTTTCAATGGTGCGACATACATACACCAGTTCGGGTAGGCTGCTGGTATTGAAGGTGATTAAGAGCTCACCCATACGCTTGCCTACGTTTTGTTTAATAATTTCGATTATTTCTCTGTCTGGTTTTGGGTTTCTCAAACGGCTATTCAATTGCAAAATATCGTTATATAGATCATCGAAAGGTTCCGCAGGACCTTGACGACGATCGGTCATTCTTCGAGACAACTCGGAATCTGTTTCCAGGCTTCTAAATTGTTCTATCAGGGAATTCTTAAGACCGGGCCAAGTGACATTTGGATTGGACTTTAAGTAAACCCAAAACCAATTTTCAACTGGGCCGGTGACAAACTGGTGAAAGTTCAACACTACCTCATGCCATGAAGCTCCATAACCTTCTTTGACTCGCTCCAATCGGAAAAGGAAGTCATCGACTGACATCTTTTGGTTATCAAATTTAATGCCCCACTTATGAAAATGGTGGGCCTTAGAAATGGTCGACGCGGGAGTTTGCACTCTACCGCCAGTAGTGGGAGTCAAGGGCTGGTTAAGGTTCAAATTGTTGAGTTGGTTAAGAAAATTATCCACGTTCTCACTTCGAACGTTGGGAGGGGGAACCGTCATATCCGGTAATCTCATAGGAAATGCTGGTGGTTGCTCAGGCTGGGGTGGTACGGCTGCACTAGTATTACGTGGAATTCGTGTCGGAGTCCGAGAGTTTAATAGGTCTTGAAAAAGCAGAGTTATATCGTTTTTGGTAGTGACTCGGTTCCTTTCTAACTCTTCTCTGATCACACGTAAATCTTCGGTGCGGCTCAGGCCAACCGTGGCCGCTACGATCTCCTGTACATACTGTGCCAAACTATTATCTCTTATGGTATTGTCCGCATCAACTTCCACATCCGATTCCGCGCGTATATTTACGTGCTCAACAATCGGTTGCGAGTCACCGGACCGGGTGTCATTGAGAGAAGCAAGTGCTTCCCGTGAAGTGGACGGAACGGGTTCGTCGTTAAGAGTACGGGGTTTCGACCGAGAGATTTTTGGGCCTAAAGACAAACGAGTGTCCTTGGCCTTTTTGTCTTTCTTGGGACGTAAAAGCCTCTCAGGGGCTACGTTTGGAAGCGACATATTTTGACTAGGGTCGTTGATAAAAATACCAAAGGTAGCAACTTTCAATATGGAAACTAATAAAAAATTATGTTTGGTCAATCATTGACAAAACTAACTTACAAATAATCAGACTAATACTACTAAGAAATTCACCAATTTCAAATTGGGGTAATTAATTACGTTTATAAATACTTCATAAAAGATTTGGATGTGTTGACGTCATATCGGACAAAGACTAGCAGAACGGTTTAAAAAAAAAATTCTCTGTACATATATATACATAAAAATATAAATATATATATACGCACATGCAAAATGAATATAGTATGACGACAAATCGTTCCTCAACGGATTTGCGAAGACGGGTTAGAAATGGATCAGTCATAGACCGGGTCATGAGGACCTAGCGACACAGCAACAGACGTAAGTCTAGACATCGTGTCTTAACCTACCGGACAGTGCGCTTTCCACTTCTCGTAACCGAGATGATGAAATAACGAATCAGCTATCTCAACCGATAGCGATTGACTAAAGTTATGCAAATATTACTAAAAATCTTGTTTTCTTTCTTTGAGCAGCTTGATCATCACATTAGAGCACCCTACAATCAGGGATGATTAGCGTGGTTAGCAACTGACATAGATCGGGCATATAGTCACCAATCTACCGGACAAAGCTACAAAATCATCTATGAGATAAAGCACTACGAAGCGATGACATATATGGATCGGTGTACAAGACAAGGCCAATTGCCAATTGCAATTGTACACACGAACTACAGGTGAATAAATTCGAATACCTTAAAGGCAGCAAAACGTTAGTCTGGGCAAAACGCCACGAACTAAACGGACAACCAAAAGGTGACTCACAAGATTCTGAGATGAATCTCAAGAACAGAAGTGAGTGATAGCTGAACTTCTTGAGAGCAAGCTCAATCAAGAGTACCAAAAAAAAAAAAAAACAGATATTTGTGTGAAGAGTAGAAGAAAATTCGTCTGCAACCTATAATAAGATTACACAACTAACAAATGGGTATAAAAGAACTAGATTTCGGAATCAATTTCGGGCCCCACGTTGGGCGCCATCCTGTAACGTGAAAAAAAAGAAGAAAGAAAGAATTTAAATAAAATAAAATTATTTAAATTCTTTCAAAAAAAAAATATATATATAATTATTTTTTTTTTTTTTTTTTTTTTTTCAAAGCTAAACCTAAAAATCCCGGGGGTGCAAAACTGTGCCCCGCGCGGCTCGTCCGACGAATAAAGTACACGTCGGGTCCTCCACGGGGCGTCATCCTGTAACCCAGGATCCATATGTATAGCTTCTCCTACTACTCCCAAGCTCATCCTTATCCTAGGAAGAAAACACCTTTTTCCTCGGGCTCGATTCACCACCATGTGTCCATGACAAACCTCCAACTGGACAACCATATATAATGCCCCAGCCAGAACATAACACTAGAGTGGTGGAACCCTCACAAAAAGGAAGACACAGGAAAAAGGATAACCACTTCTTATACGGCCTGTTACAGCCGTGTTAACCGAGTAGGTAGGGCCGTGTATGTAACTAACCATTTTTATTTACACGGATTATAAGTTCTAAATACCTTCACTACTAAGGCAACCCCTAGGACGATAACACTACAGGCAATCTCAAAGATCCAATAGGGCTACCGGGTGAAGGGTGTTCGGGCATTCAGCAGCGGCAGGCATGCTAGCGGGGCTCCGTCCTATGCTCGTCGGAATGGGGGGGGATCTTGCTACCTACTAGCCGAACTGTGTTACATTCTAATACATGCCTGTCTCGAAGGTGTAACTTGAGAAGAAACGTTTAAAAAGAGAGGAGCCCGAAATTGTCCGATGATTTGTCACGTTGTTGCCCAATGACAACCGCGATGAAATACGCCATTTGTAGTTGGAAATACACCCTGTATGCGCGGGAGAAAGAGAGCAAGGTGATCTAGCTCTCGGAAGTGTAAACCCACCCCTATGGTGACCTGGAATTAGGATCCATAGCCAACCACCGTTGGTAACTAAGCCACTTCCAAATAATTCCCATAGTTACCCCTCAAAAAAGAAGAGGCCTTAGCCTCCTTTAGACCAAACCTACTTCGTCGTGTCCTAGACGATCAACACATCCAATCTGAGATATTATTACTCACTATTCATTTTGGGGAATACCCAACTTCCATGCTATAAGAACCAGAAAAGAAACTTCATGCTCCGAAATAATACCAAGGTGATGTAATATTATACAAAATCCATTAAATTTTATTTACTCCAGAAAATCAACTGTCTAAATTAATTATGTCTAAAATTCAAGACCTCAAACTTCAGAAGGAAGTTATAAGCCATTCTATACGAATTAATTCCTCAACAGGAAGTCTTAATAACTACTTAATGAATATCGAAGAGGGGGGATCAATAAATAAACATTCCAGCGACTCCGCTAATATTTTAGTGAAATTGTTAATATGTAGGGAATACCCAAAATTACTTCAAAATGATTCAATTACTACTTAGATTCGAAATAATTACGATAGTAATTTACGTTAATTATTTAAATGCCGGAGGGGCCAGTGAATGAATACAATAAGGCTCACAATCTGTGCCACAAAATACAAAAAAAAATCACAAGAATAATCAATAGGACAAGGGTCAAAATATATATACTTTTCAAAAGACTTACCCCTAGAAACTATAATTTTCCCTTACTTTGTAGGGACACGACATGTAGACTGCAGGGGGGGATGGTGTGCACAGCATCTCCTGAGTGTAGTACCGAAAACGCTAAGGGGAAGAAAAGAAATCTACAAAATATGCCGTCAAGTGCGGCAAAATACAATTGATTATCCTTGTTAATCTTACAAGAACTAGAGATATACAGATAAAGTAATTAATTTGTAGAATTATCTACTTCATTCTTTTATTGACTCAATTAATACCTAACGGCAAATTAATTTCCTTATATTTTTTTTTCTTCTTTATTTTTATTTAATTTTTATTAAGATTTTTACTTAATTTTTATTTTATTTTTACTTTTGGGGTAACCGAGAGAATGTTTTAAAGATAAAAATTTAAATTTAATGTCCTACCACGGAGGCTGTAAATTAAATTACGTTAGGGGATGGGAAAGGGGGAGGGTGAAAATTCGGAATAGTTTGACGACTCTGCTAGGCTGCATGCTGAGGATCCTGGTGATGATGGGCTGCTGAGTTTGACCACTCTTTCCTTGACTACTTCCTGGTGATGGTTTTCGAATCTATCGCATGGATTTATTACGGTATATAACCGGGAAACCGTGCCACTTTAGTATATTTTTTTTTTCTTTTATGTTAACCGCACTATATGACCGAGATATGGATGGTCGGCGGGGTCTGAAGATACCAATTTCACAAGGGGGGAATTCGGCGGTTCACTTAAGGCACCAGATTCAAAAACCGGACTCAGGGTAGGGAGAGTCTTAAGTACACGTCCCTTTTTCCAAATCACGAGGGTATGACACTGGTGAGTTGATGGGGAAAAAAACAAAATCACTGGGGGTGGCTGAGTAAGTCAGGGGGGAATTAATGTGACGCGGCACCACTACGAAATTATTATCACGTGGATGAATTTGGGGATTCGACTGAGTTTTGAGTTTAAGTTTTTATTTATATTTTAATCACGATTGCACATGGTGTGTCCGTAGGGATTTGATTTATTTAGCTCCCACGACAAGGAATTTATTGGTGTTGAACCATTTTATTAATCGCGACAAGTAATTTACTTTGTACAACGTATGAAATAAAACTCGCCCAACCGCACGCGCACAACCCCGAACAAAAGCACACCAACCAAAGGTCACGTCCGACCAGCTCCACTGCCAACTATCCAACCTCTACTTGCTTTCCAAAAAGCTACCTCGTCAGCAAACGAATGCCTCACAACCAATCGGACGACGCGCAAAAACAACTCAAACTTTCCATGGAAAAGTACTGAGTGCGTACCCACGCCACTTTTCCATAGACATCGTATGACTCCAGACAAAGGGAATACAGAAAAAAAACTACCGCTCAACCCATGTATGTCGCCAATGCAGCTGCGCATACATCATGTACGATACCTCTTTCTTTGGTATTTTTGCTAATGCGGTTTGACTGCTTTGCTACCTACTGTACGAGTACATTCCTTGTGCCACACCAAAAAAAACTACCACGCCATCAATTATCAATGACCTGGTGTGTATGTGTTATCGCAAATTCCTTTTCTTGTTTTTACTCTCTCTCTCGTTTCTCTTACTTATCCTATGCCACTACTACTTTAGCCAAAATACCATCAACGCCCTCTATGGGCGGATAGAGTAACACATATCCCGTACACACAGAGGATAGAAATGGATCGTATCCTGTACACAAACCTTTATTGTAGTTTGTATGGGATATTATATTATTGAATAATTTTGGATATCCGAATATGGTTTGGGTTCGGGGATCGATTATTTCACTTACAAAAGGGTGGAAATAATTTCCTATGGAAACGATTCCTACAACCTCAGATTTGACGCACCCACGTTCGACGATGAGCGGCATCTAATAAATCGTTTATCTAAAATTCTGATTGAATATAGGTACCAACTGCAAACAAGGGCCGTCATAAAAAGATGATAAGTTCAACTGGAAAAAGCATTCGAATTCGGAGTGAACGTATGTACCCTGGGGCGTGTACGCAACTTTTTTTCTTTTCTCTTCTTACGCCCACATTCGACACGACAGATGATGATGGTCCCGGTGAAATTGTGACGCAGTAAATGAAAATGTGAACTTGAAATAACATCCATTTGCACGTACTCCTCCTCATTGTCCATTAATGAGCAATGAGCGCGCCGAGCGTAACAAACAATCCCCTGGATAATGGAGTTTTGTGACGTCATGAAGCTCCACAATCGTGCATGTGCGAGTACACGGTGTATAACCGGGAACATCCGAAATGCCGAAGGTCACCATTAGGGGAATAAACAAATTGGTTTCCAGGTTTTACTTTGTTTTGCTCTCCGAGTTACCCTAAAGGTGTATATCTGAATGGTCGCAAAACAAAACACAACACGCAGTTGGGCTGAAGGATGCTTTGCTTTTGATCTTGATGGGCTCATTAAAGTTGCATGTTCAAGTTCTGGCCGGGTAATTTTGTAAATGTTTTCACGTGTGACGTCAGATGACACTTAGACTGTAGCACAAAAATAATAATAATAATGAATGGAATTCTGAATGAATTTGTTTATGAGAGTGATGCACACACACATGTCCCGCTGTTACACAGAGATGCCATAAAGTCATTCATTCATATCTTTTATTTTTTGCAGTCATCCATGTGGAGAATCTGTTTTGGTTTAGTGATGGCGGCAGTAGATGTAGGTGCTTGTTCATTTATCAATGGCCATTGCATATCCGCGTATTGATCTTTGGAATGAAAATATACAGAGGATGTGGAGGTGACGTATGCGGCACGGACATTTTTACTGACTGACGTCGTCGCTCAATAGATACGAGATACGAGTGTGGGAATATTTGTGATGCGGTTCCGCTTCTGCTCTCGACATTGAAATCTTCGATTTTAAAAAAACTTTTGCAAATTATACAATAATTGATCTTGATGTACGAGTAAGTCGATGCGGTAAGTTGGTGCCAGGAAAATTTGTTGAAAAAAAAATCGACAAACAATTCCTCCCACGAAAGTGACGAGGTAAATGAAAATGGTGACAAAGATTTTAACATCTGATTTATGTTGACGCATTCACAAGTTTGTTTTATGACTAAAAGATGGCGAATATCATTTGGGAATGTGTCACAAAATGACGTCTTCTACGAAGGGGAAGTCTTCGGTTGCGAAAGTTTCGATCAAATGATGAGTTTCGCGCGCACCGGTGATGTAATAACAGTTTTATTTTATTTGAACAATTGCATTTATTCCCTTAAAAAAATCCCAAATTAATTTTGTTTATCAATAAATTTTGTACAAAAGAGGGTTTTATTTTTATTTAATTTTTTTTCTTCATTGGACTTGTGTCTGCCAAATGTCATTTTTACACTGACTGTTTCTGCAAATTTCCACGATTCCATTGTCAAAATTTATAAATCTTAAAAAATGCCATAAAAGCCAAAAACTAATTATGCATTCTGTTAAATCTGTTTGACACAAATATCTTCTTGTTTTTTTTTTGCAAATTTGTGCTTCAAAGCGTACCCGTATATTTTATCCACCGGTGAGTGACATTTCGTCAATTTTTGTTTAAAAACAGTATGGGAATACGTTAATAGGAGAAGGTGGGTACTTTTTTAGAAATAAATATTGATTCTTGCAAGGAATATTTGCTTATTAGTGAAATTCCTGCACAATGCGCTATGAGATTATTAATATCTCTTTTTCCCACAGAACGTTGTGAGCACTGAAAGCCTATGCAAAGGAAAAATTGCTGGCGAATATTTTTTGTGATGACCGATGACATTATAGCCCAAAAAATATATGATAAAATAGCTAATTAGATGGGGTGTTAAAGCAAAGGTTTTTTCGAAAATTTTTAATTACAACGTAAGTTTCTTTTCTGCAGTTTCACTTACTGCAAAACGTCGGACTAAAATCCGAAGGACAATAGTACATCAATTTCACTGTGAACATATGGAGCAACTTGTCCATATTTGATTTTATGCGTAGCTTTATGCAACCATTGTGATTTACCATTTGATGCCCTATTGGAACGGCATCATTGAGAAGCTCCTTCTGGGCAGTTTTACTGTGGGGTGATGGGATATATAAAATTTAAAACACAAAAAGTTGTCATCGACTAGGAGCGGTTTCCTGCATGAACTCTTGACTCTAACACATTCCTGGGTATGCCAAACTTCGACTAAAAGTCAGTCAGTTTTTACTACCTCTTTCAAAAGTTTATCCACATCCATTATTTTTTTTTCTTAATATAAATATATTTCCAGGAAGCAAATCATCAGTGCAATTTTAAATGCTGTATGTCTACCGAAAACCCAGAAGTTGCCAAATAATAAACTGTTTGACAAATTGTCAAAGCGAAGGCGATATTTTCTCGAATTCTTTGTCAAAAATGCATTTGATGTTGAGAAACTTTGGAATATTATTCAAATGTTTAAAAGCAAAGAACAAAAAATTTGATATCAACAATAAATTTCCTTTAAATTGTCAGAATAGATAAAATTAGACAAAGACAAAAACCACACCACCACCCACAATAATATACAAATACTTCTTAAAATACGTAGAAAGCGATATTTTGATGGGACATATACAGAGGTGAAAACGTTAAGTAAACAGATAAAAATTTAGTCAACATTTTCGGATATTATGGGGTCTTAGAAGCCATTTGTTGTTTCATTTAATTGTCTGTGTCAAAGAATTTTACGACCTTCGGTACATATTTTTGTGTGCATTTTTTTTGGCGTTCACTTAGAATTTATTTATTTTTGGTAATTACTCGTAGCTTTGTTGTAGGCCATCAGATGAACATATTTAATGAGAATGGGAATGTCTTGTTCGCAGTAGGTACGGGAATATTTATTTGGAAAAACGGAATTTTTCAGAACCTTTTAAAATAATTTATAAACAACGTTCAGTGTAAGCCTGTAAAAATTAAAAATGGGTGGCAATAGTGGTGATCAACATTCACATTGGTGCGATTTAATTGACAGTTTTTGTAGAGAAAATAAGAAACGGGAGGGATGGAGCATGAAATATGGTCTAGCTGCAGGCTTATGTGTTGTTATCTAAATGGTCGATGTTGGCAGCCATGTTCTTTTTGGTGATGTCTGCCTTATCTGGTGTTTATTACTCAGTTAATGATACCAAATCACCAAAAAAGAAACACGATTGATTAGCAATGCCAAATGATTAAACTTTATTATCAAAATGAGTCGTGCAAATGTTATGCATGTGCAATATGGTGTCCCGCGTCAACTCTCCAACGTTTGGTGACCAAATTCCAGACAACCGGTTCGCGGTAAACATGCACATCAAAGGAGCGCCAGATCGGCCGTGAAAGGTTACAGGACAATCCAAGGCAGTCAATTACCAGCCGTGCACACGAAAGTCGGCCTTTCACAGACTTCAACTTAGCGAAATTAGGCTACATAATCTTCAACCAGTGGCGTCTCGTCAGGGTGTGTAAGTTGTGCATTACACACCCTGATTTAACGAAAAAAAAAATCCCTAATCGAACACTGGTGGTAATAATAACACATACAAATATGCACATCACAATTACACAACCCCTAAAACCTGCATCACACAGCCTACAACCTACACCATATTCATATTTATCCTTCCTAAATGTGATATTGTCGCAATTGCAATTAATTGATATTTTTTAAACACATCTAATTTTGAAGAATTGCACACCCATCTAAATAATTCACGCGACGCCACTGTCTTCAACATATTCCAAGTGGAATGAACAGGAGAAAACTAATTGTATGGCAATAAAAACCAAAAATGTTGAATGCTTGTGTAGCTTGTCTCGGACTTCCAAGAAAAGCCTTCAGAGTCAGTTTAACCTTTAACATATCAAACTCACTGATGTCTTGCAAATATGTATAGAAAAATTAAATTTTGTTGAACATTTTGCCTGAAAAACTGTGAAATAGTCAACATTGCAAATGACCATACAAGTCATTCAAATAAATCTTAAATAAGCATCGCATACTCAAACAGATTTTATACCAGAGACAACTGAACTACAAGCCACCAGGCATTGAAATGTTATTTTTTTAGTTAACTTTGAGCTCACTTATAGAAGCGCAAGCTGATCATGGATCGGAGTTCTTTGTGAGAGAAGTGATTGGCAGTCTGATATATCCCCATATCCCTTTTATTGCGTCTATTCAGGACAGGGCTTTCTTAATTAAAGTTCCTTTCGTCGACAAAATGCTACAATGTTTAGGGAGACGGAGGGAGATGCTCAGATTAAGTATTTTACAGAAATTACCAGCACGTCCATCCACAGCCATACATCATTTAACATTTAAGCCTTCCCTTCCTCGAACGAATTTAAACAAGAATGCAATCCTAACACAAACAATGTACACCTGTCTTCTAGCTCTATTTCGTTCAAGTCTTGCCGTCCATCAAGCACATCTGAAGGCTCAAGCACTTTATAGAAACAATTATGCCTACCTATCAGTTGATAAATTGAAATCCTCAACACATAGCTATCGCTACTGCTTATATGAAACACTAATCAAACACAACCATCAGTCAAATGCCAACTAAATCAAGGTCGACGAGAATTCCTCGACACATTTCGATTGATTTCCCTCGGCAAATTTTCCATACAATTGTAAATTCCATCCTCTCCATCCGACTATGTACTTTATGGGCGGGTGTAAACATAATAAAAATTCTTCACATATTTCGCGAGATACTTATTTCGTTTCGTCTTTGTTTTTCTTTGTTTGTAAATATTCTCCATCGTGGGTGGTAGGAGGCAAACAATAAATTCCACCTTATCACCTGATTTGGGGGTAAACAATATCCAATGAATTGTATTTTCGAAAATAGCAACAAATCTAAAAATACTACGCCGCCACTTTTACGCAGAAAAGAAGAAACGCAAAGTTACCTCGCCGACAAATATGTAACAGCATCATCAGTACATCTTCATTTGCATTAACCCAATTAAAATCGCACTCTCATTTGACTATTTAAAAAAAAAATCGTTGACGACAACTCGCCCACAACATAGGAAATATACAGTCGGCGCCGACCAATTGGGTTAAAACAACATCGAGGTATTTCGATTTTTATATACCCCCAAGGCGAGCGCGCTCCCTCTCGCCAATAAGGGGTGCCAGTGTGAGACACTGAGATAAACGAATTAACGCAAAATTTCTGTGTTCAATTTGTCTGCGCACAATTAACTTTTGGGTTTTTATTTTCTTTTAAATATCTCGCCCAATTAAGTCTTTATTACCCTCGAGTCGGTGTGTGAAATTTAAATAATGCAGAGCTAAGTGGTCCTATATCTGGGGAACTTTTTTTGTAAATGACAAAACAGATGTAAAGCGCTGCGTTCGCAAAACTTCTTGTCCAACAAAATGAAAGTCGTAGAGCAGGGCACAGGATCAGGGGGAGGATCCCCTACTGTGCACTTATAATTCAATTTGAATATTCTATAGGTAGGCGCGAGAATTAATTTTTGAATATTAAAGCACACCCGCAGGATATCGTCGTCTTCATTGTAGTCGCCTGGCTGATGGAGTGATGGTTTCTGAGCAGAACCTGATATTACACAGAGTCGCGAATACGTTCTTCCTTTACACAATGGTTGAATTGAGATGGAAAATTTTAATTTCGGTGCAGGCATGGTAAATTGCATACTCGGATTGAATTAATTTTTTTTTTCATATTTTCAATACACATGAATACGAGTGAATAATTGAGTTGTGAACCATTATTGTATAAGCGGAAAGAGCATACAACGGACGGGAAGGACGCTTCATTATTCTGATGTTTGCATTGGGATTTATTTATTTTTTTTCAGTTAATAGTTGGAAGCTATAACGAGGTATTTGGATGGGTGTTCGTTTTGATCAATTTTGGAATATGTCTCTTCTTCTATATGTTGAACTGCTCCGTTACTGAGGGACAATGCAAAGTCCAGATGTGATGTCGAATCGCGTCGTCGTTTCACATAATGCTCGTTCACGGACGTAGCGATTCGACCGCAGATTTTTCTATTTGACCCCACCTGCCGCGGTTTTTAAGGGGACATACATCTAAGGGTTTTATAATAATGTGTAGGCGAACAACTTTTCATTAAATGAGGTATTTTTATTTAATTTGGACCTTTACATTAAATTTGGACTAGTTTTTGAATAAAACATTAACCAAGTGGCCGTGTCAATTGACCAAAACAAAATGTGCCCTTTTTTGACCATCTCGGGCGGCACGAATGTTTGCCTTGAGCTTGTCAATAGTCTAAGGCTTGCTTTGCTATTTCAACTAACACCACAAAACAAAGTCCGGAGAAGTAAAATCTGAAGATATGGCTGGACAGTCAATGTTGCCATTTTTTGACGGAAATATTCTTTCATTCAATTGCACTTTATACGGAGACAAAATGCTGAGTGCGGTGACGATACGATACACATGTAGGTTTTCGTCAACACTCTCGCTAACCGCTTCCAACGATCTCCCACTGTCCCGAGCTCAACAAAATTCGACATCAAACGACTAATAGTGTAAATATTTTCGACGATACGCAATAATAGACTCTGCTTCCTAAGATAGTGCGTACCATCTCCTAAAATCCGTTTTTTTTTATTTTACAATAACGCCTATATGAGACAACCGAGATCACTATCATAGAACTTGTAATTGTATAAAAGGCCCTGTACACTGCGACCAGAAGGGATCTATTGTATCGTAGGACTTGAAATTAAAGCAGATTTAATTATGATGAGCTGCTTAGTTCTTTGGTATGGCTGCCATGAGATCTAGCAAGCCATCAGACTAATTAAAGAAACTGCAAATGACGGGCTATCGCAACTCTTCCACAGTTCATAACAAACCCATACAACTCATCTATGAGACTGAGCTTAAGATCAACTCATCCAAGGACATAGCATTCAACTTTAATCATTATTAGATTGATGTCCGAACATGTAATACTATTGTGTAAAGACTTTTCCAAGCGAGCTACCCACATCGGAAATAAGGTGGATACGATTCCCGATAAGTTAAAGTTCGATTGATGAGTTCTAAGGGTCATGGATGAGTTGTATAATGGTAATCTATATCCGACCTAATGATTTGTTTATTCGCCTTCAAAAATGTAACGTGTCGTTGTTGTTTTTTTTTCAACACTAAGGAAGGGCTTGTAAGTTGCAACAAAGTATGTCAGAAGTTTTGGAAAAATAAAGGTGGTTTCTGAACTAGTGCTATTCTTCAAAATATATGCTGTTCCAACCAAAGGCGCTAGAATATCACAAATATATTTATTTTCAAGCTCTTTAAATTCGTAATTTAAATCCTGTTTCCACAGTTTCATCACAAAAAGCTAACAGTTTGTTGAGAGCAACTAAAATGTAATAATGGACGAATTTACGTTCTCAACAGCTCGCTGTCAATTTTAAAAAGATTAACAAAAAAAAAGGGGCCCCACAAAAACCACATCACTCATGCACATCCAATTTGGACCAGCTATAGAAGAACAAAAATATAGCACGTGCAATAGAGTTATCAAAGACGAAAAGGACACATCACAAACCGCTAGCCAAATTTTTCACACGAAGAGTTCTGCTTGCAAAATATATTAAATTTCGTCCAGCTTGTCATGGAAACGGTCAAAGTTAATTAACAACATCCTCACACAAGATTTCGAATACAAAAAAAAATCTGTTTTTCACAACTGACCACATAATAAATTAAATGCAAAAATTAAAATCATAAGTTTTTCAAGAGCTTTTGAAGTTATTCCTCCAACACTTCAATTATATTGCGAGCCCTCTACACGCACACAAAAATGTTGTATATTTCGAAAACATTTAATTTGTGGCACTTAGTGGATGGTCATCGTGAGTCAAATAACAGGAGGGAAAAAAAATCTCAACCAAGGGGACAAGGAAAAAGGACATTTTTCAGCATCGATGCTTCCGTTGCTTGGTTGTGTTGTAAGCAAAGTTGTTTGTTTGTTGTGTTTTTTTTTTCAACAACATTCACTCGACCATGGAAGAGTAACTCTGGTTCCCTGCTGATTTATCTGATGCTCCTACTCCTACTGCTGTTTGGTTTATTCAGTGGAAAAATGTACATTTTTCATAAAAAGAACAATGCCAACGAGTTGGGTGGGGGGTTGGTTTTTCGGTGGCTGTAGGTAACATTCAGTTGTATTTTATTTGTTCATATATTGGAAACTAGCTGTACCCGCCCGGCTTTGCCCGTGCAAAATGTGGTTTCAGAACAGTTAAAAAAAAATAATAACATTTTGATCCAATTTTCACCAGTTATTTAGGAAAAATGTACACATTCAATCGGTGTTAATGATATCGAAAATTGGTTTATAAGTAACCATGTTTAAATGAATATGCTTCAAATTTGTAAAACCTCTCTTATAGCCAGCCAGTTTTATTAATCAGACAGATTACGTGAGTGTACCATTTTCTTAATATTAAATTCATTTGGTTGCTTTCATGTATATTAATTTGGTTTTTGGTAGATAGTGTTGACTGGTGAAAACTTAAAAAGGGAATTCGGTAGGACTCGGGTTAGGGTTTTATGGACGCCACGCCACAGCCAGGTTGAATGAAATAGAAGTTGAGCAAGAGAGCAGATACACCACACCTTTCCTACAAATTTGGCATTTCTTTTATAGGTTTCCCTTTTTCTTAGCAAACCAAACAGCATACTGCCTTTGTGTCACAGGGAGATGCCAATATATTGCGCGGTTGGTTTGTTTGATTTGAGAATGAAAAGCATATCCAGTATACACTTACCCAGGTGAAAATCGTAGAAATGTTTCAAATTTTGCCTATTTATTTAAAAACCTTAAAAGATACCTAGGTATCTAGTTAATAGTTATCCTAAGTGGTACCTGAAGATGTCCTCTTAAGCTGGTATTTACTCTTTTTTTCGGACGCAAAGCGTGAAAAAGAAAAAAGCGAAACGAAACAAAAAAATAAATTAATCTTGTCCAATTTTTTTTTCGGAATTTATAGAGATATGGAGTTGAAATAAAGTTGGGATTGTAGGCCTAGGTATCCTCTATAGTCTATAGGCCTGTGAAAAATGTACCAAAATATATTCAGCAATTTCTAAGGTTTTTGCATTTAAAGATGTGCAGTCAAATTCAATTTTAGTCGAACAGAATTACACCATTTTTATTTATAGATATGATTTAGCATTTTCATTTTTAAAAGTCTGGCAACGTTGCTCACAATCCTTAACACTTTACACTTCACATGTCACATCCACATTTGGCCCTAGCGAGGTATCCGTCGGAGCGGAAAATTCCCCGCAACGCATACCTACTCTGTCGGAGGCTCAAATCCAAATCGTTAACAAATTCCGCAAGCAATTTCTGTCGGATTATATCGGAACCTAGCTGTTAAAAATTGAAGAAAAAAATGCACTTCATCGCACTTCAACGTAATTCGCCGATAGGTATGCCTTACAAATTGTCGGAGAAATATCCCGAATAGATGTTCCGAAGAACACCTCGAAGCAAAATTCCTGCGAATCGTATAAAATCGGAGAATTTTCCGTTGCGACGGATACCTCGCTTGAGCCGATTATCTTATCTGTTATCACACTCAATCTCGATTCTCGGTCCCATCCTCCGTCCCACTCAAATGGACAGCACACTCGCCACATTCATATACATACTCTATATCTACCCAACTAAAAAATAACTCACTCAGCGCAACCTTAAACGCATGAGCTGAGCAGATGCAACATGCAAAGCACTTGAGCATGAGCAGAACAAATCCATTCGACTACAGTTCCGATTCTGAGTATTAATATGCAAAAAAAACCCTCCCGCTCTCTCAAAAAATACGAATATACCTTGAAAGAAAACTAAAAAAGAAACCACCACTGAGATCGATTTGAAAATCTTGGTCAATTAACAAATTGATAAAAAAGGAATTTCGCAAAGGATATGTTAATATTGCTCAGCTGATATAACAAATAGAAACTTAGTTTTGGACTTAAAAGATGGGCGTTTTAGGTATCTAAAAAATGGAATTAATTTCATTCAAATAGACGAAGGAGAAGTTCACTTTTTCTGTGTTCAAAGTCTAATTATTGAATTTCTTAGACTTCCACAATCAAAATGAAATATTTTTAAATGCACGAACTTGCTCCTCATAAAAACCTAATAAATAAAAAAAAAATTGTCAAAATACGTTCACCCGATTGTTCTGTAGCTTCACACAAAAAAATATTCACTTTGTTTTATATTATTAGGGATATTTGCATTCCACTCTAATTGTTCGGTGTGTACTGTTAGTTCAATTTTCGTGCAAATATCAGTCATTGTTTGCCGTCAAATAGCGACTTATTAGCGGGAAGTTTTTGAAAATATGATTTACATTGGGCGAATAATTTGTGTTGTGTTTGTTTATTATAAATGTTCGGGTTTTTGACATAGCTTATATAAAACCGATTGTTCCGCGGGTTCCAAAAGGAGTCTAATCGCAATACAGCATGAATTCTAGAATTTTACAGGCATTTGGTGTTGGACTGGGGTACGAAATACATATGCACATGTGCAAACATAAAAATATTCAAATACACAGTGGTCGCAGTTATTTTGCCCTATTTCGTCAAATTTTCATGCACAAAATGTCCTTGGATTGAATGTCCATAGATGAAGTTGACGGTTTAACCACTGCAGTTATTGTATGTAGAGTAAAAGAAGACCAAATGGAGAACGCTGCGAAGATGAGCAGCCAAGACAGGCTCTCAAAGTAATGTGTCAATTTGGTGAGCTGAACTTCGATGAGCGCAGAGTTGTCGTGAAGCAAAGAAAAGGATACAAAACCTAGTAAAATATGTAGAAAAAAAAATGCCAAAAAGGGGCTAAACTTAATTTCGATATTTAAAAATAGAAGATCCACCTGGCAGAAGACCACGAAGGGAAAATTGAGGAAAACGACGTTGGTTGCTCTCGATTCTAGAAACATGAACTTGTTGAAAGGGACACCACGCATGGCTATCGTACTCGAAGAGGGTGCAAACAAAAGTCATGTATAAAAATCTAGTCACATACGGGTTGCAGAATTTCTTCAGACCATATTTTAACGAAGCCAAGTGATGACTTTGTTTTGGTAACTATGGTAAAAACTATTTTGATCTTTTTGATGGAGACTGGAATCACGCTGTGAGCAAATGGGTTTGAAAAATTTCGTATCGTCAGCAAAGAGAGAGAGAGAGAAAGAGTGCTCAGTGTTGAATGACCTCTTCAAAATCGTTAATTGTTCGCATGAAGAGAAGGGGACCTACGTGACTACTACGTGAGGAACACCCGAGCTGGCCAAGAATGCTTAAAGAACGGTTTTCTATCAAAATGGGTTCGAAGCCGAGGCAGGCAATTTGAAAAGTATTTATTTATGGGAAAAAAGAAATGCGTAGAGATCGGGGCAACAGATTTAAGGAAGTCTTTACAATATCCGACTCGTGTTCGTTAAAGGAGAAAAACAAGAAAAAAAGACAATCTTTCCAAATCGAATACCAAAATTGTATCACTCTCGAGCGGACAAGGTCACGATGAAGACATCACTTAAAAGACATTAATAGGAAATCACTTCTATCAATCAACAATAAAATATTAATTTTCAAGGTTATTTTCCAATCAATTTTACTTTATGGATGCCAAGTATGAGGTGATTCTGCTGCATGCCATATCAAAAGGCTGCAGATATCACAAAATAATTTTTTAAAAATGATGCTGAATCTGCCTTGGCATCATTCCACTTCGAACTTGCATAGTAGAACCAAAGTTGAATTGATACCCGATAGAAGACAAAAGCTTACGAATACATTTATGATCAGATGTGACTTCTCAGATAATCCTCTAATAAACATAAATATTTTTTTCTGTTATTTGATATTCATTATTTGTTAATTAGGCAACCTGTTAATATTCCTATTAACTATTTATTTTACATAAGGAATTTAAAAAAAAATAAAAAAATATTTTTCTTCTTCTGTGCTTACACGTTAATTCATTTTTGTTATCTATTTTTTTTTCTCCATTTCATTAATAATTTATTTACTTGTTAGTTCACTTTTTTTGTTTATTTATTTATTTATTTCTTAATTTATTTTCTATTTGTAAATTTATTTGTTAAATCATTGATTTGTTAAATATATATTTCCAATTTTTTAATAACGTTTGCTAACTTTTCTTATTTTATTTATTTATTTTTCTAATTTTTTTAATTGTGGGTTTTCTCGTTGATTATCTCAGAAAATAAAAAAAAATTGTACTAATAACATAGAAATAATTAAGCCTTAAAAAAATGTTTTAGTAGGAAGATATCTTAAGTTATCATATCTCTGTATTGTAAAAGGCATCAAGCTGTGCGTTGTGTTGACCGTTTCTCAAAGTCTGAATATAAAACTTCAAATACCACCAAGCCAAATACTGCCAAATTTTAAAGGAATTCTACAAAAGCCCTGGACATTTGATTTCCATCCAAAGTCCTGCGTGTAGGTACCTGTTGCGCCAAATATTTATGAGGTACTCTAACCCAAACATTTGTTCATCAAATCGGAATAATCCGTTCTAATGACCGACACAGCCCAAACTGATTACGAAAATCCCTTTCAATTTGCATGCTAAAGTCGGTAAACATTGGCAGAAATTAAAGCTTCTCCCGCTCTCCCTCTCTCTATCTCTGGGGCGCAGACAACCCTTGACTGGGGAAAGGAAAAACTTCCTAATGCCACTTAACACTCTCCTATAATACTACACGCCATATAATTTACATAAATTCAATTCTCACAGCACCTAGATTGAAAAGTTTATTCAAAAACTTGATTACAACTACCAGTCTATGGCGGCTGTGCGAAGTTAAAACTTTCTATATGATTGGTTCGTCCTTTAGTCTAACTAACATGATTGTGTGTGTGTTGGCCGATAGTGCTGATGACATTACATTCCAAATGTGTCATAAAAAAATAAAAAAATATACAAACTCTCGCTCCTCAAGGAGCAACAGCAAAAACAATCACCCAACTGATGAGAGTAACGACAATAATGGTGATGATAACGATGAATAGTACAATAACAACAACGGCGAAGATGACGACGATGCCGCTTGATTATGATGATGATGAGCAAACGGTTTGTTATCACAAGCCTCTGGCCTTGTCCCAATCATAAATTCACAACTTTTCTGGTATATGGCTAGGTAGCGATGGATTGCAGCTCAGATGGAAGATATTTTCATCATGCCCTCTAGCGAGTGTGTGCTTTCATTTCACGTCTCTCGTGCTCTTCTTCCTTTTACTATCACCACACCACCATCATCGTAAAAAGGGTAGATTGCTCTGGAATCTGTGCGGTATAGGGGGGTGGTTCGTGTTTGATGGAGGGCTTAATGTCACAGCGACATTTTTCGGGGCCTTCGCATGAATACTGCGACACCTTTTTGCCTTCCTTCGGGTAGGTTGACATTGGCAGGAACCGTCATTTGTTATGACAGCCAAACGATTTGCTCATAGTAAATAGCCAAAGTGTGTATCTGTATATAGGTGCTTTAGGGTAACGCTCGCCGGGAAGAATATTATTAGAGGTTTAGTGTCACAATTGTGGCACGTTTATGTCATTGGAGTTTCAGATTTCATTGCTCCGAACAGCCGAATTGGAAATGTTTCAGCTTTCCAGGGCTTACTATGCGGCGTTGTCCTACATTGGATCGATTTTGTGGTAATGCCATATTTAATGGGGTGTTGTAAAAGTTTGTGTGACTCAAGTGATGGGTTGGTTTAGGCCTTTGGGGTAAGCTGCTGATCAATGTTGAGCTTGAAAAACATTGATGGCGCAGCAGGTCCGTAAAGACGATTCGCCTGTGTGTTTTTTTTTATTTTTGGGAGGAATAGAAGGCACCATCTGGTCGATGTAAAGATGCGAGTTTTTAAGGAATCGGAGACGCCCAACATTCTGTTTTTATAAAATTTACACTGTCCATCTACGCAATTGTACAACTCATCTACGAACATTTGGTTCATGGACATATCATTCACAGTGCATATTTCTTGGATTTATAAGAAACACCTAGCTCAAAAATGAAATACTCGACTCGACCCTTAAAAAAATGCTATCGACAGTACTACCGATGAACTAAATATAAATGGATCGGCGGGTAAGCTTATTCACATTTTTTGAGGAATAACCTATAGTTCTGTTTATATGTCTGGAAATAATTTTATAACGAGTGCGACAGGTGAAAGAGCTAGCCTTGAGAAAGAGAAATCACTTCTCTATGAATATTCAACAAACTTGAAAACGTATCTAAAAGGACATTTGCAGTAGTTTCGATTTTAGAAGAATATAGAGGTCTAGGGGCGGATTTTTGTCAAATAGATTTTGCCAGGTACGTGTTAGTTCTGCGCTAGAACTTAAAGTACCTAAGTTGTATGTTTCCAATCGAAAAACTAAATCACTCAGTGCCAATTTAGGCAGCAGACAAAAAACGAAATGAAATCTCCGGTGAGCTTGCTTGGACGTTGTTAACTTAGAAGGTTAACCCAGGTAGACCGAAGAAAGCATTTCGTGTAAATGCCGTGTTGCGATGACAAGCGCTGCAGGCAGATAAAGCTACTTAATTGTGATATCTACGGTATTCTTGTTGTCCTTTTATGCCCCAAACGCACATGAAGAAATTCCGGACGCTAGCAGCTTCGCAGAGAAAATGGATGTGTAGCTCTTTCATCGATTTGTATTAATTTGAAAAAATAAAATGCACGACTGGGTCGCACAAAACTTTCTCGTTTATATCAACAGTTTGTTGATAAATCGTATACAAAACATACGATTAAACACATTTGGCTTAAACATTTTCATATCAGATGGCAGTGCATATCAAATTACAAAGTGAGGCTTAAGCTCTTAGTAAAAAGTATATTTCGAAAGTTCTGGTTAAAACGTTCTAAGCGTTAGGTACACTGTTTGTAGGCTACAAGGTTTTCAGGTACAGGGACAAGCGTAGCAAGAGTTTCTGATCTATTGTGTCATGACTGGAATAGATGAAGGCAATGACGCTGGTTTTAGGTGGTCTGATTGGAATTTGTAAGCTCCAAGTGATTGCAATTATTTAAAGGTTCAATATGGTTGCAAAAAGAAGAAGTGGGTACTATTTTCTAGAAACAACTTTTTTGTTGTTGTAGATAATTGCATTTTTATTGGCAGTGCATTTCTATCAAAATTTCTTAGAGTTGTTTTTATGTATATGCCTTTTTCCAAACCATTGAACGTTATTTACAGAAAAACTAAGTTTGATTTCAAGTTAGAAATGAGAATTTTTGAGACCGTTTTCGAGATATGTACGAATACAATACATTTCTCCTACTACGTATACGGCAAGGTACAAAAACACATAACAATTGACTGCGGTACAAAAATATAAAATCTTGTCTACGTTTTCCGGTCTTGCGAATGTCATTTCCTCCCGATTAAATAATTCAGTTCAGTGACCACTTCGCATATCTCATAAAAAACAAACACACATTTTTTTAACAACCAGCTGTTACAGTCACTCGATTCCACCCACCATTTTTGTTTGCAGTTTTCACTGTCACATCTAAAAATACCACCACAAGTATACAAATTACACTCTACCATTAGCATTAACTCACGCAAGACGCACAGATGTACTCTCTGTGCTCTACTAACCTTGAAGCTGTCCAATTGTTCATATCTTAGTGCTGCAAAAAAAAACTGCCTAACATGTCTGTTTATAAACAAAAAAAAACAACAAATGGAATGAGCAAAATGCGAAACAATCAAAAACTCTGGCCATGAATTTCACATTTGGAAAAACTTTAATCGCCACCTTTTCATTTTTTTACTTTCCTTCGTCGTTTCCTTCTTTTGCCATCATAGTTTTTTTTTCCACTCTTCTGTGTTCATTTGTACGGCGCCATTGAAATAGCATTCCACATGATACACAAATGGCATCCTTGCAGAAAAAAATACAGAAAAGAATTTTTTTTGCTTTTTTTTTTTTCAAAATAATGGGAAAGCAAAAACAAATAAAATAAAAAGAAAATGCTTCATGTACAACAACGAGAGCAATCACACCATACACCACACCAATTCGTTAGTCGTCGTTTTCTAAATTGAACGAGTTAAGTGCCATGCTCTATGATGTGATGGTTGTCTGGCTGGTGCATGGTAAGAGGCGGGCGAGATAGTCTCTTATGACTAATTAAGATGTTTTTCCCATGTGCTATTGCAACCGAGATCAGTGACTATGTGAGAGACATACAGATCCACAAATTATTTTGCGAATCAACAAGTGCAGATGCAGAAAATGTATTCATCTCATCCGTTTTATCTACGAGTATATAGTTGTAGATTTTTTTGGCAGCGCTTTTGAGATTTTTTTTTTAATATAGATACCTGCTTAATTTGCCGATGTTAATAAAAGTTTGAATAAATTATCATTGTTTATAGATGAAGTGAATTTATGTCTTATAGAACAGATATTTAACCAAGCGAGTGGAAAGTAAATTTTATTTGTTTCGTTGAAAGGTTTGTTGAACTAGAGGTTAGCAATTTTTTCGAAAGCCTTTATGATGTATGATTGAGATCGATTGTTGGGTAATGCGATGGCACTTAAACACGGTTATTTGTAGGCTTCCTTCAAAAAAAAAACAATTTAAGTCTTTTAGATTACTCGTGGCTGGTAATGCGATAAAGGGTTCGAATGTTTCCCAATGAAGTGTCCCAAAAAAGCAAATGCTTTCATTTTGTTTTAACTATAGCTCACTAACTGCTGTAGACATTCAAAGACGCTTGACCGTTTTTATTAGGCGCAACAAGTGTAAACAGAAAGCGCCCCACAACGACTGGAAACATATTGTAAAAAATCCCAATGCACTTGTGATGCTTCTATGCGTCGATGGCAAGTTTCAATTACGGATCCCATTGCAGTTTTTATCCTTTAAAGCGATGTGCGTATAATTAGTAGTCTTGTCTATTATCACCAATAGTCAAGGTACACATATTAACAATTAAAATTGAGTAACATACATTTTTGCGGCAGATGTGATATTTCAAACGAAAATTTGTTCAACCCGATTTGGTTACTAGAGCCATTTCGAAGAGGTTGATTTTTCAATGTAAACTTACCTGAAAGAAAAGAGAAATAAATAAAATTAGCTTGGTACCAAAATATGTTGTATGATATTATGGTATATACATTATACAGTCATATCTTTCATAGAAAACCGTTCCCTTCAGTGGACAGATCCCTACAGAGGGGCAAATTTTTTTAATAAACCTTTAGCATTTCTTATTTCATACATTATCCTTAGTCGTTCAGGATCCAGAAATTATTTTATTTAATTTCCTCTTTAACGGACAAAAAAACATCCTTTGCTCGACAGTCCTAAAAAAGGCGAGTTTTCTTCTACCGCCAATTACCGACCTATAGCAATAAAATCTTTTTGGACACTTTAAACAGCTTCTTGTTGATTTGCAAACACTATCTAATAAGGTTTCAAACCCAAACTAATTCTTTTTAATTCAAATAATAAATCCCCACTGGCCAAACTTTCATAACAGGGAAATATATTTTTCCACCAAATTTGACACAGGCACAAACGCAAACTTTGTGATTATAAACACTGATTTCTCTAACATGCAACGGATTTTATCTTTTTGTAGGTGTATAAAATTAAAAAAACACTCTCTTTTGTTCATTTTTATTTTTTTTGTAATAAAATTTATGCAAAAATTTACATTCTTCTTTTCTACGAAACTTCACCTTTCAGTTGGTCCACACTTCAAAAAAAAAACGTTCAGCTTATTAAAATAACGAAAAACAGAATCTTTTCATAGTCAGGATAATTTTAATTCTGGGAATATTTTTGTGTCAAAAGTATGTGTTTTTTTATGAATAAAAAGATTATTTGTTTACGAAAACATGTTTTTCCAAATTTGCGCGGGGAATTCCATTAAGTTGACATTGTGTTACGGTCACCGTCAACCTTAAGGCGGCTTCACTGTGTGTACATATGGTAAACGTTATATGCGTCTTAGTACATATTGGGGTAAGTCATTTTGAAAGCCATGTGAACTCAAAACTCTGTCAAAATTAAAATAATTATGCAAATGAAACTGTATGTTTTATGGACAATTTATTTCATAATAATTGCAATTGCAGAGTTTTAGGACTATTCTCACAGTTAAGTGTATTTTACCAGCTCCCAAAAATAAGTAATAAATCAAGTTGGGTTACCTACGTTCACGGGCAATTTGTAAAAGCCAACCCTATACTTTTGTTAATGGTACCCCTTAGGCTTTAAAATTTTATTTGTTGCAACTTTTTTCTTATGACTATAGTCAGTGAAAAAAAATTATTTTTCAAATATCTTCAAGTGCTATTTACGGTCCTTTTTCGAATGATTGCTTACTTAATGAAAATTCAATAAAATATGCCAAAAGTTTATCATTTTTTTAGTTCCTGGACAAAAATGTCACATTTCACCTATTTTTATGAGCAGGAGCATCTTTTTTATGCCTCGCCACATCATGCGGTCAGCTCTCCTTCAAGTCATACCTTCAAGCTGCCCTAATTTCTAAAACTAAATTTATGGTAGGCAACCTTGAAAGTAACCATCTCTATAGAGCGGTTCTTTGACCAAAATTAAAAATCCATTTAACTGACGCCTCAACTGCAACTCAACCCACAATTGGAATCTATCCAAATTATCGGCGTTTCTTCTCCTTAAAAAGGATTTGCCTTGAATAAGTTCATGGACGAAATATAGTCCAGCCGAATATAATTTAACCACTCTGTATAAAAGCTGAACGTCAACAACAGATACGATGCTTGATTTGGAGATGCAATTTAAGCTTTAACCCTCATCTTCAATAGCCTTGCATTATATCAATTGCATTCACAAACATTCAAGTGAAACTTATATCCATGCAATAAATGCGCACATTGTTGCTCGGAAGTTTCTCATTAACCCTCTAGCAGGATTGACCGCTTTTTGGCGGGCAACAACCTAACCCAATCATTTCTCAATGAAATTTTTTGTTTGCTTTGGCGTACAACCTTGCGTACTATTTGGTTTTTCTCTGTGCACTAATATACGTTTAATGGTTATTGTACAATACGTTTGGCTGGTATTGTCATTTAGATTCAAATTTTCAGTCCATGTCAACAAAAAATTATTTGTCTATAAAGTGAAAGTTTAAACATTTTTTAAAAATATTTGCTGTTGTTTCTTACAGTTAAAAAAATTACTTGCAAATAGGAAAAAGAGTATTATTTTGATTATAAATGTAGTTTATGATTCTTCGCTAAATATTTCATCAATATCCGATAATTAAATGCATCCTGCCTTAAGGCGGGTAATCCACGTGACGTGAAGTTTTGTGTACCTGTATACTGCGCATTTCCTGGTAGAAAATATACAGTTTATTCGAATTTTACACGAATTTCGTTCTTGTCATGCATGGATAGCTCTGTATATTCGTATTATCTGTCAAATGGAAGTGTGTTTGCGGTTTTCGGCACAAAATGTCTGATAAAATGGAAAACGTGAAGAACATCGTGGTTTATTTTCAGAATGAACGACTACGGATATTTTTCATCTATTTAAAATGAATGAGGAACAGATCGAGAGAATGGTGAACTCAGTTCCTACTGTTATCCTGTAAAGCAGGTACAGCTTCAGTGAGCAGGCAAATTCTTGCTGCCCAAAGGTATGATAGTATTAATATAGGACTGTATAATGCTACTCGTCAAGTAAGTCAGACTATTGAGCTAAGATCGCAGTTCGTACCTGACTCCAAGGGCGCTTGACGAGTTAGCACACTGCGAAAGTAAAATCGTATATATAACGCCCTCTGTCTTAAAATGATAGTGACTCCATTGGCGGTTTCAATGATGAAAACAATTTTAACTATCCAGATTGTCCCGTTTCGCCACAATATGATGATCATGATATAGCAACATAAAAATATGATAGGAGTTGGATGTCGCAGCATTATAATGGACTATAACTTCCATATGGGGGCGTAGATCTTATGGACAGTCTAATTAAGGATACCACATCCGCATTTAGACAAATTACCCTTCATATAAATATTATTGACATGGCAATAGTCAATAGAGGTGCATAAAGACACCCTACCACTCTGCCACATAAGAAACAAAACCCTTGGAAGATACTTTTTTGAGGACCCAGAAGAACTTACCGATAGGTCTATAAATAATCTGCTTCAAATTGTAAATGCCTCAAGATGGCTTGCCAGTCCGTAAGTTTCTCATAGCTTCCCATAGTGTGGAGGTCATATACCCCAAGGGCTTCAAAAAGGATCTACATTGATATAGATTTACCCCGTTTTGCCAACACTCTTGTTTAAAACTATCAGCAAAAGCCAGACAAGTGATCAGTAAACCAAACGTAAAACCATCTGGCCTTTAAAAAATCGTATGAATTGGAATTGAATTCCCGTTGCGATGATATCGGCTATATGCCGGACCAATAAGATTGTTTTAGAAAACGGGCCTTAATATTAGGAAGATGCAAACAAGAAATCTTACCGAATTTACTATACCAATGCATCAAATTATTTTAACCTTTTTTATATTAAAAACTAATCATCCTTTGTTTAAATATTTGTTACTTTGTATCTTTTCTATATTGCTAATGAAAAAAAAACTCTCGGCTTTTTGTACTGGTATACTGGACTACCCGCCTTTTGGCGGTCTACCTATTTTCTCACCTGCAACTCATAACATTGGTCAAATCTTATTTTCGACTTTATTTTAATGGTCGCTATGCACTAAAATTTACCAACCATAATTTATTCATCAAAAACAAAAATTGTCCTGCTAGAGGGCTGCCTGTTATTTACACCCTTCAAGAAAGTATTTAACAAGTTTAAAATTTTCATATAAGTATTTACTACGAAGGAGCTACGTAAAATTGGTTGGAAATTGGCAAAGGGACGTGTTGAGAAAGCGGAACAACTTTGGCTGGCATATAAATTTAATTGCACTCGTGCTGCACGTCCACTGAAGTAAAAGAATGGAAACTATGTAAATTGTGAGAAAAAAATGTTAAAGCCAACACTTAAGAACGTTAATGGACACAACTGTGCCCAACAAGTTAGTTGTTGTTACTTCTGGCAACAGTTTTGAAAACAAATTTATGTACAAACTTTAGTGAAATCGATAATTACAAGAATGGAATCGGTCGAATACCCTTTGCGTGTTGAGAATATGTACTTCAATAAGGTCTTTTTCGTAAGAGCTATAGAGTTGAAATTTGTTTTTTCGAGCGTGGTTTAAAAATCGTTTTTAATTAAAAAAATACGTGACATGGTATCAAGCTGGGGTCAAATCGCGTCGTCCGTGAACGAGCAATACGTGACGGAATTTGTTTTCGTTTCACATCTAAATCAACTTAATTCCGTGAACGTAATGCTCGTTGACGGACGACGCGATTCGACCCCTGAACGAATACTGTCGGTTCGATTTTTGGCTAGTCCGACGAGGATTTAAGATTCTATCCCACCAAGAGTGCGCTTAATATAAGCTTTTAAGGTCTAAACAGTTTGTCGTACAACATCGCATGAAATAAAGATCATTAACAAGGTGCAAAGCTTCAGTAGAGGTTGGTAACATAAAACTACCTTCAAAATAATTAAATCAGTTTCGACTACAAATAGTTGCAACATTTTCCATCACTTACATCCAATTTTGCACCATCAATTTGCAGATAAACTAATTTTCCGTTCGCTTGAGAAAATATTTTTGGCAATAGAAGCAGCATTTCCGTCATCAACGTTTCGATGTGCCAATGCAATTTGTTCTACCTTTTAAATATATCTACCCACTATGTCCCAAAACAGCGCACAAGTGCAAGAATGTGGGTAAACCAAATTTTGATGTATACATCACAATATTCACCTACGTGAAAATGTATTAATAATTTATTTCATCCTTTCCCTACGTGATGATGATGATGATACAAGGCTTTTCAGAATTTCGAATTATGTAGTTTGATCAAGCCTAATATGACAAGTTTCAAGATGTAGTAAATATTTTAGCTCGTAGGCTTTTGACTGCGAGACATGGGTCTCCAGCATCTTGAGAATTGATTTGATTGATGGTTTTTTTTTGGAATTAGTTTCGCAAATTAAAGGGAAGAAGACATCGTTTGATACTATCAATGATTTGTTACCCTCAAAGGAGACGATGATGGATTAGGTTTTAGTATAATGTAATATTTGTTTTGGGTTATAATTTTACTTATACTTTTCAATCAAAGGCAAAAGCAAACAAATTGTTATTGAAAGTGTTCCGCAAAAATAATAATCAACCACTTGAAAAGGGATACGCCTAAAGATGGTTACAACTTTTCGTCTGAGGGATTCGATGACCATTAATTGGGAAAGGTCGAAAATAGGTAAACCGTATTGGTGCAGAAGAGTCCTTGGGTACATAATGGATTTCGTTTTATTGGGTTAATTTGTTTTGAAATTTATTTCAGGAGTATTTTTTATCTTGAATTCGAAAGCTTATTTTGTGTTTCCTTAGTTCGATTTTGTATGAGTTGTTCGATAATTTACATGAGCTTAGGGTGAATGGTGGTTTAAGTTTGAGAGCCGCTAAGATCTTGTGTTTTCTTTAAACATGTTTTAAATGTGCATTTAATGAATGTATTGCATAACAAAAGAATTTGAAACCGAATTTAATTATTGAGGCCATATTTCACTAAAAGATGGCTCTATTTAATAATTATTTTAATTTTTATATAATGCTGCGAACCAGGATTATAACTCCCAATGGACAATATAGAAATGCCGAACATTACCGATTTTAAGATTTAATTTTCAATTTAACATGTTTTGCGGATATGTACTACAATATTTTGCACTGATTTCTTTTTTGTTTTCAGATTTCACTAACAGATGGCGCTCTTTAAGATTTATTTCTTTAACCTTTTTGAAAGAAAAACAGAATATTAACAATGCCTTTGTATAGTGGAAGGGTTGCACTGATCTAAGTTCAGACTGTTTCCATAGAGCTTCAGCTGGCCCTTAGGGCAAGAGCATTAAACATTATAGGTTATATTCATAAATAACATAAACCAGATACCTTTAAACGACATCTTCCTTTTGCAATTTTGCAGCTACTATAATACTAAATTAATATTCCACATAGGAGTGTCGATGGCTTGCCTTCTCGACTTTCAAACGCTTTAAATTTTTTTTTTGCTGTTAAACGTACCTATTTATTTTTAAAATAATAGCACTAACCTGACCATTCCATCGATATTATTTTTGTCATGAAACCCCAAAATTTAATTAAATAAAACATTGCGACCGAGTTCAAAAACCCCCTTAATTTCTACCACCGGGGTCGTATATTTCCCCTTGGTTTATCTTTATGACTATTTCTTTTACAGAACATAAAAAAACGCTAACAAAAACAGATAATTAAAGAAGACAGCACATTGTTAAAATGCAAATGAAACGAGAGTAAAATCTCTTCTCTTACTCGTATATCTTAATCAATTTGTATTTCTTATACTTTTGGCATTTCTGTCTTCATTAAGAAGAAAAAGAAACGAGACATGAAGGCTAGCCAGCGAAATCGAATAAAAAAAGAAAGCAACATCCGCATACGAAAGAGATACAAATAAACCCTCAAGAGAATCTGCGAAAACAAACAATTGATGTAAAATTTTTATTCGACTTTCGTCCTTGAAAATTTGTTTTATTGAAGGTATTTTATTTACATCTGAATATCACGCTGCGAAGCCACAGATGCTGGCCTCCCAACTGATAGAGATACTATTTTTATTGGGCTATGAATTGGGATAGGGATATTTGTTTATCAAATATTGTAAGCAAACACAGCTCCTTTTGGCCCATTCACAAATGAAACGCAAAACAAATGTATTCTCTAGCGCTTTCTAGCTTGTCGCTAATTAAAAACGGATTGGCCTGGGTAGTGTTTTCGTTAATTGCTTACACGAAAGCCGTACAAGACATTCCGTCCATTAATTGAATTATAAACACAATGTACTTAGTGAGTAATAAATTATACCGAAGCAGAATAAAGTGCAACATAAATCAAATTTTGCAAAAGCTTAGCATTTCAATTTTTTGAAGGAGTCATAAATTTAAAAATAAAATCTTGTAAATTAATTTTTATGTAGAACAGAAACAGAAGAGGGAATTGGCCTTGTCACAAATTAAATAGATCAGTGTGTCGTAGACTGAATTGTAGGGGTTCGGATTGATCATCGATTTGTATCTGTGAATTCGTACCACATTCAGTTTACCTAGGAAGAAAGTTTATAGACTTGGTATTAAGCGAAGTGCGCTATCCACCCCATAAAATGACTGTGGATGAGTTGTCTAATGGATGAGTTGGAATGAAGATCGGTTGTTGTCCAATCAAAGACCAGTGGCTCAGTGGTTGGTGTGATGATGATAAAATATAACAAATGAGTGATTACAAAAAACGAGATCAGGGGAGTGATGCCGGATAGTGGGTAATTGCCCATTTTGTGGGTATTTTGCATCTTAAATAACCTAAAAAGTCGAAAGTGTGTTTTCATAACACCAAGAACAAAATTAATTAATCTAATTAAAGAATTTTTAGTTAGTATTTCAATGCAATCAGCAATAAAATATGACAATACTCTTAAGCTACCTACGCGAACTCGTCTACCGATCACGCTTATTGAGAAATGCGAAGCTTATTGCGCATAAAAACAAACATTGACTGGACAAAGAGCTCGCTAAATTATCCTGTAACCTTTCTGTACTCGAAGCTATTTAGTTTCGTTTCAGCTTGATTTGACCTTACTTCGCCAATTTGAATTCTAGGACCACTTTTTTTAATTTAAAGCCGAGTATTTTTGTTATCTGGTAATTTGTTTATATTGTATAAAAATATGATATTGTTGATCTTCCTGCCAATCTATTTTAGAACGATGTCGACGGAAAAACTTAATAAAAAACTTAATGAAAACGAAAATTTTCAGCGGCAAAGATGCATTTGGCTAATTTAAAACCACGGGTAATCTAGTGGGCATTTTACACCAACGAAAAAGGTATTTTTCACTGACCTGGGGTCGTACATGAACCTGTTGCGCCAACTATTTTACAATTATTTTTGAAGTATAAGTCGCTCATTCTACGGAACTGATAGACTTGTCTTCTGCTTGAAATCATGTTATCAACAAATAGCTCTTTGAGAACATCGATGTTTACGGTCACCGTATGATAGGTTCTTCTTCTGGGAACCAAGTGGCTTTCAACTAATGTCATGAAAGTGCGTTTTTTAATGATATTTTGTTAGATAAATACTCTTCTTTTGATAAACGCGAATAATCCGTTAAAAAAGCCTACCCCCGTTATGTCAAATGCAATTTTTCCACGTGTACGTTTTGTACAAACGGCAACCTAGATTTGCCTGTTCTGTTGCCGTTTTCATTATGCCAAAAGCCCCCCATAGCAAGAATTCTAGACTTGAAAAACTGAATCCCCTCGTCCAAGCCAATTAATTTATAGCCCACAGTATCACCCTCCGTTGAACATTAAACAACAATCTCCAGTTCAGTTTTTTTTTTCATCTCTCTTCGCACTAAACCAGAAAATGACTTTTTAACAATAAAGCCCGCCGTAGAATAAAACGCAGATAAAGCCTCCAGTTCCAGTCCGTAAGTAAGTAGGTGCGTGTGTGTATGAAAATGTAAAAGAAATTACCATTTCCGTCTGTAAATGCCTCGTCTTTGCTGAGAAAAAAAAACATCTAAATCATTCCATTATTTCTCTCTTTGTTGTCGTCCTACCCTATTAATTCTGTACGTCCTTGAACAGAGAGTGGCGTTGAGAAAGCGTACAAGAAAAAAAAAACCGCCTGTCGCAGTTATATTAACAGTCATTTCAATGCCAGCGAACAGTTAAAAAGGATAATTTCTGCCTCGGTAAGGGGATTTTTTTTTTTATTTTTTTAATTTAAATTCATTATCATTTGTATATGTATATGATTTGCTGGGTGCGGATGTAATATTGTCCTTCCGACTTTGATCAATGATGCCTTGCCTCTGGCCAAATAAACAATGTCGTCCTTGTGCATATTTCAATGATAACAGGATACAGGCGGTTTTATCTATGAACCACACTTTGCGGTGAAGGTTTACCAATACCAATACCAATACTATTGGCAAACGTTAGCGCAGCAACATTCTCTGTTATGTATAGAAACAGAGATATAAGAAGGAAAAAAATCAAGGGCATACAATATAGAATAGGTCCTGTAACAAGTGCAAAGATAGCTAGCTAACCACAGTCAACACCAGCACCGCACAGAACTACCCACACACATGGAACAAACTGTAGCCCTAAATGGCAGAGGATATCTGTTTAATTTTCGCACCGAGAATGCGCTGTAGCACTCTGCCCTGAAGCATCATAGAGATACACACACACACACAAACGAACGAAAGGATACAGCAGAAATATTATGAAACACTCTGCGCCATGGAGGGTGTGGAAAGCTCTCATAAATGCGAAACGGACTCATAGAGAGGGTCCTCCATGCGGATGGAAATATTTTGCATTCAACAGCTTGTCCCATCAAGGGTAGGCTGGTGCGGTAGTTTTGAAAGGACATTGATAGCTGCTGGTGACTTTCATGAACTGCTTATTATAGTTTTGATGGAAGAGGAAATATCAATCACTACGAAGGACAATACTAATTTTTTTTGCAGGATTAACCAGCACGTGCGGGAATGCCCAACGCTGTGTGTATAGCCCTGAAGCTACATTCGAAAATGGAGAATCGGATTCCCATCAGGTTTCATTGACCCCTTCTCATGTGTATGCCTATGCATGTTATTGGAATACATATCCTTCCGTCGCCTTGTCCTTGTAGTCGGCATTGTATACATCCACATATAAACCGAGGCAATGTGAGTTTCTTTCTGCCAAAGAAATACGCGAAGCGAAAGCAAGACGAATGTTCGAAATTATCTACATGGTGAGGGTTAACCAACCAGCAAAGGAATCTCGGAGGTCAAATGGAGGAGAAGTTGCGTTTTTATGTCTGGAGAAGTGCTGGTCTTCCTGCTGTTGTTGTTTTTGCTTTGCTTTTCTTTATTACGTTTTGATTTCTTTGGACACTTGATTAGTGTTTTTATTTGCGACTCCTGTCGACATCTTTCGACAGGATCTTGCTATTTGAGGGTAGAGGCCAGATGGTGGATTTTGGAATTTATTGCCAAAGGAAATGTTGGTTCGAAGAACTTTTTGTTGTGTTCATGACAAGGGCACGTTTTATGCCAGAGTGGGACAGACGAAAGTATGGTATTTACATGCGTGGAATATTTTTTTGTTTTGTCTTGGGGTGATATCCCATTTGGTGTAGGCACGTGCTGCATTGTTTTAGATCCAATCTAAAGTGGCTTGGCGATGAGCATTATTTTTTATGCTGATATCTTTCATAAGAGAAATGTAGTTTTAATCAGGATTGATACTTGCAGAATGCCTATCGAGTTTAATGCCTCAATGAAACGGAAAAGTATTATCTTGTAAACTGTACAGGAAGCTGAATATTGGTGGCGTTGTTATCTTAAGAGGAAATATGATGAAAAAATGCTCTCGTACACTCGTACATTTTTAGCGGGTAGCGGATAATTTTTGATAAATGGTCCCAAATTACACGACTATTTAACGAACGGATATAGCAAGATAAAACTCATCGGATAAAGGCATACGACTCTTGAAAGCGTATTCTAAATAAATAAATGTCGAAAATGGAAGTTGTCAAGCTCTAATTGTTGGTTGCGCGTACAAAGCCAAATGACCGAACTACCTTGTTTATTTATTTCTAGCAAAACTTGGACTAGAATGCGTTTATAATGGGATACAGCACGCCTAATTATATTGGATAAAGTTATAAAACTTACAACAGCGTATTTTGGTTCTGGATATTGTGGTATGAGTGTGAATATCACGAGAGATAAGAGCGGATAAATTGAGTTCTAGGAAGCTTCTGTATTCAAAGAGCATGAAGGAAGTTAAACTATCTTTGTTAATTCAGTTTTGGTGTCCTATCAGGAAGGACTATTATTGTTATCGGATGAATGATAAATTGAATTAACTAAATGGAATATTGCCATTATATAGAAACGCATTTTGGATAGTGGAAGATAGAAGCAGATAGTTAGAAAAGTGTTGAGATAAACCCATACGACGGGTTAACAATCGAATACATCGCATTTACTCGCAATCTTATGTAATTCGAATTTGAACAGTACTATATGGATAGTGCAAGGTCGGATCAATCAGTTTATTCGACCGATTGTTTTACTTATCGCCAAGGATAACAAAAAGGCGTTCGGATAAACTCAAATTTATTGTACAAGGTCGGATAAATCAGTTTTTTAAATCTAATGTTATACTGACCAATTCGGATAACAAGAAAAGACTTCGGATAAACTCAAATGGACAGTACAATGTCGGTTAAATAAGATTTTTTGTTCGACTGTTTCCTATCACTTCGGATAAAAAAAGAATTCGGATAAAATTAACTAGATAGTAAGTAGAAGGTCGGATAAATCAGTTTTTTTCACCGTTTTAACAGACAGTGCACCTTATCGTTGCGTCTCTTTGGGACTTTGGTGTTGAGGTTTAGGTTGCAATGATTGAATGGTGATCCGGATAAGCCAGCACTTTGACCGGAATATTCTAGGTTAGGATAAACTGAACTAAAAAATCGTATTATTTGTTGTTTTTTTAAACCTAGAGCGGACATGAAGTCTTACCTGAATGCTGAGGGATAATCGGTTGAAAAAGTTATATGAGTTTGGTGGCACTAAGTTTTCCAAGCAACATTTCGACCGAATAATGATAGCGAAAAAAATATTAGACGAAATGCGTAAAGGGACTAAAGCCTTCGAGGGAAGTCAACTCAATTCACCTAGATATTCCCGTTAACAGATGGAATCTTTTACAGGCACACTCGATTTTAATATTAATAAAAATACCAGGTGTCTCGAAAGATTCATATTAAGTGGATCGATTTAAAAAGTAGCAAGGCATCTATTGAAAAATTGTTTATTAAACACTTAAGTACGCCCTCGACTGGATTCCCTAGACCCACGCTACTGATTGGCATACCCCTGCTCCGCGCCCTTAAAATGCGTTGCGCTCCCACGCAATAAGCAAAACAAATACCAATTTTCTTTTGAGACGCTTTGTTTAACTACGATTTTGTTGGCATAGCTAAGAATTTGCTTAACCTAATCGTCTGCGTCATAATTATTCCACTCATCAAATTAAACCCTTCAACAAAATACCATTAAAAAAAACTTTAAGCCCGCAGCATTTGTAAAAAAGTAATTAAGTCTAACTCGCGCTATAAAACTTCAACAGGATTTTCTTACACAGTTTGTCCATTCGTCTTTCTTCGTTTACTTTGTTTATTTATTCTCCCGCAATTTTATTTAGTGGTATGGTAAACGACTGCAAGACCGGCTAGTGAACTACTTTTTCCGACACTTCATGAAATAACCCTTCGTAGCCAAGCGAAAGCGGAAGAATGTAAGAACCCTTTTGCATATTATACTTAAAAAGTACTCCCTTACATCTTGAAGCTGGTTGAATATACTTTGCCTCTGACAGCAGCGTTAACAAAATTTACTACCGCCTTTAAAACAATCCATAATTTAAATGTGTATGGGGGTTTGTTTCTTTACAGGATATTCTCTCTAGTTGCTATTAACTACATCGCAGAGGAAGAAATTTTTCTGGTTTATTTTATTTTTCTGAAATTTACTCCAAAGAAATCCCCAATTAAAGGCATCGTGAAATTATCCGATTAAAGCAGGCCATCCTGTGTGTGCGTCCATGTCGTTATTTTATCATTTAACTTTAACGACACGATGATGTGCTGTTTATATCGATTTTACTCAGTGCAGTCGCATATTGTGAAAAAGTTTACCCAGCCCGTGCGAAGGCGTATGAGCAATATCAAGGATTTTAATTATGTTAGAGAAAGGAGGTCTCAGCCGGAGAGACAAAGTTTAGAATTTTATTGTTTACGATTGTCTGCGGATTATTTGTATTTCATTTTGTGTGGCTCGCATATTGTATTTGACTGAGGGGTATATTATGTTGGTTGTGTGCGGCGGCAACTATTTAAGAGGTCAACTTGATTCAAAAAAGATATAAAGGAAAAAAAATGGTTGCAATGGTTGTTTCTTGCCATATGAAGAGAGAAAAAACTCGCCTACGTGAATTTAATTGTATAGTGCTTGCAGTGAGTAGACTTAAATGTGGGAGTAAAATTGTTCAGTGCATTTTCGATGAACTCTGACTTTTAGCATGTGTCAGATTCAGTCGAAATATTGGTTGGAAAAAGCCTTAAGCTTTAATTTGTTTATTTTACGCTTATGTGTAGAGTGTAAAAGGATTGATACATCTTTTTTGCGGTTTTATTTTGTTTTGCATTTGATTTGGTGGTTTTGTGGAACTAGTTTTGGAAAAAAAAAACTACAACCAATTTTAGAAGCGGAATACAAAAACAGCCAGGTTGAACACACGATTGTATTAAGCCATTGATTTATTTAAGTGCTGCTGCAGAAGAGAGAATCCTGTAATCGACCATAGAGCTAGGGGATACGTATTTTACCTCGGTAAGCTGATTATATAGCTTTCCAGTTCTCACTGAAATATTATATGCAAGCAGGAATTAATTTAAAAGATGCATTAAGTCAGTCGGGATTATACGCCTCAGTTTTGGTTCATCAAAATATTATTTCTTGTTGTCTAATACGCCAGAAACAAATACATTTATCATAAAGTTTACCAAAAACAAATTTTATATATGCAAGTGTCAACATTATCCGGTTTTATCCGAATTGAATTTGATCCATCTATTTTGTTGATTATATAATTATTACTTGCTGGATATTTTCGGACACAAGTTTTTACTAACAGAATCTTAAATAGCTCCACAAAAAATGGAACCAAATCGATTATCCAAGATTATCCGAGAATACATTTGCCGAATGAGAAAACATTTTTGTTTCTAAACTTTTTATCCGAAGTTATTCTTGTATTTTGTTACGTTATCTGCACTATGGAAAATGAACGAAAATGGAAAATGAAATGATAACATAAAATGCTATCCGTAAAGTGTTAACTAGATCTATTATCCGGGTTTATCCGACAATACATTCGGTTGATGTCAAAAAAGTTATCCTCGATTATTGAATAATTTTATTTGGAAACAAGAAGTGTATTAATAATCTCTTTATCCGCGATTATCCGAACACTCAAAAGGTATTGATTATAACGCAATATAAACTTTGTGCGAAAGGGATCTATATGCTTAATTGAGACAGTTTTCGAAAATCAAAGGATACTCTCAATTTTAAAGACCGAGGATATCCAAAACTCACCGCTATAAGCATTATATCACCAAAAACATGCATACACACAATTTCCTGAGCGTGTAGGCACAGACAGAGACAAAAACAAAACACATAGAAACAGCTTACTCGCAAAAATTCAGTTGAACGTCAGAGAATGTTTTTAAGATAAATTATTTAAAAATGCGTAAGCACAAAGCACACTACGAAAATGTGCGTCTATGTGTGTGCTCGCGTACACTTCTTGCAAAAATATGCTAATAAATTACATCAATCATCAGGCGCACAAGGTCAAGAGTCAAATCTTTTGAACAACAAGATTTCGCATAAAAACCTAGGACAACTGTCATTTCCATTCGAATTAATTAACAAATCAATTTTCGGATAAAAGGATATTTTATTCAAAAACAACAATAATTATCTTGTTGTTCTTTTGCAGTTCATTTGGGATAATATTTTGATTTATGAATCTGTTTTGCTTTGGCTATAGATCATGTCGAAATGAAACAATCAAAACGAAATATATACATATAGAGAATTTATTTATAAAAATAGAGAAATACCGGCATTTAAAAATATAATTTGAATCATCGGTGAGTGGAAATATTTTCAAATAAACTTGTGTACATTAAGTGGGAGGCATTTAATGGGCAAAGAAGAGACGAATGTTGAACAAATAAATTTAATAGTCGCGTCGCATATAGGATACGTTGAAAGTGAGTGAGAAAAAATTAAGAGGTAAGATTTTCCCACAGACATATAAGGTGAAGGTTCACAGCAAGGTCCGCTGGTCATTGACAGGATGAGTGTTACGTATTTTTGGCCCCAGCAATGCCACCATAAAGATGTGAATTAGAAAGTTGTAATGATAGAAAATATGTAAGGAACGATGCGGACATGATTCATCGCATGTTGCCTTATTTATGGATCTGAAATAGATGAAGTCCAAGTGTAATCGCATAATGATAACTATGAGTAGTTGGTTTAGCCTATATAGGTAAAAATTAAATATTGCCTTCGTTAAAAAACAACAAAAATAGGGGTGCATTTTCGATACTTGGGAACCTTGCCGCAAACAAAAACATCATTAACACACTGTTTTCTATTTTACACGAGCTCGAGAGGTGCATAACGCGAGCAGTAATTTTATATTGCGCTCATTATTTCTGCTGACTTTCCTGCAATTAGGTATTGCATTGCAACAGGCTATAGTTGGTTGAAAAATAAGTTAAAAAGAGAAATACCTTTATATATTACAGAGGTTGTGTTCTGTGGGTATATTTTTTTCTCATTTTCAACATTTCAACTTTTCGTTGTTTAATTTGTACGGTTCAAGGTGATAGCCAAATTCTGTGTATAAACGTTACTAGCTACAGCAACAAGGATAACAAAATCACAACCTTTAAAACCAAACTAGCCCAAAGTTGGTCCCATATGTAAAAAACTAAAATAATTACTAAATGAAACTATCTGCGCGGACGCTAACTCGGGAAGACGGCCGGCCCTTCCTGGTCAGATACAAAAAGTGATATGAACCCAATTTGCCTGCCACATCCACCGAGCTGCGATTCGCAGCCTACTCTATGCTACCTACTAGAGCAGGAGGGATTTTCCTGCTCTCTCTCTCATGATCGATCTCGTCGTTTAACACATATAATAAAAATCCGTTTGTGCTCATTTAGTAGTGTAAATTACTTACGTGGATTCAACGAAACAAGGCGTGACTTACCTGGAAATAAAAAATAAATAAAAATTTATAAGTAAAAATTTTAAAATGTTTGAAAATATATTTTTATCGATACCATAAAAAGAAAACAACGCGTCGTACTTATATCTATTGTGACCTACAAAATATTTAAGGTGACGGTAAATGATTATAAGCATTTTTTGTTGAGAAGACTTTACGTTACAAGTTTAAGCACTTTTGGCATTCGCTGGCATTGATCGAAAAGCGCCATCTAGCAGTGAAGAATAGAGAGTAATTTTGAACATAGACACCAACCACTGAGCTAAGTTTTGGGATTTTTATTCAACCATAGGCAGACATTGACTTTACGGTACTTATACAGTAATGTATCCTTCAGAGCTGATGTATTTTGCAGATAAAATGTCTCTGAATTTTCTAGTTCGCCACACTCCGTGAGATCGTAGAAAATTTACCACGGTTGATAGTGTTTTATTTCTTTTACCTGTCTGTTAACTTTCAGAATACTTTTTTCTATCAGATTGAATGAAGATTTTACGAAGAATGAGTTCTAGTTTCGACTTTAAATTTACCAAAGCTCACAATTGCGGAGTTTATATCCAAAAAAAAACGCCTTTTGTCAGCTCTTTATTGACTATTTGCTAGGTTAATGGAAAATTCTATGAATTGATGATATTTAGAGTATGTATTGAGATATTAGAAGTAAGCAGTTTCGCCCATCAAATAATTCATTGCGCAAATTCTTCTTCGAAACACTTCCCAATAAATCTCAATTACTCATCAACACAAAATTTAACAAGTTTCTTGTTTATCTACTAACACAACACTGAAGGGTTCACTTATTCCATCAACGCTTCAAAGTGAACGCATTAACCCATAAATCCTCGCCGCAAGAGTGAACGAATTTACATGAAACGTGAGAGTCCTCCCCATATAGCCCATTGCTATTTGTTTGCCAGCTCAACATAACCGCATAAAGCAATATTATCTTAAGACACTTTCGCATTGCTATCACTTTATTCCACACAATGATGGCAGTGATAACCAACAACCTGGATATGATGCCACACAGATATAGAGCACCAAGGACGAGACCAACTGCGTTGTGCGTTTGCCTACATTTAGCTCTGCGTCCATGTTTGAACGAAGATCGTGACAGCATTACTATGATGAGGATTTGTGGGACATTGCGTTTGCGGGCTTGTTTGGTGCTGCGTAGCCTTACTTTTAATTTAATTGAAAATGTCCCACAATAAATGTGGATTTTGTTCTTCTGGTAATAATTTCGTTTCGCTTTCCTCTTTTTTTTATGCATAAATATAATTTCGCTGAGTTGTGCTTTGTGTGTAGGTATATGGATAAACAAACAACTTTATGCAAGAACGACAGTATAATGTTTGCTTTGCCAGGATGAGAAGAAATAGCGCCCAGTTCAGGCGGCAGAATATAAAATATTTTGAGAAAATGTGAAGAGCATTTCAGGGGAATTAGTAAATGTAATTAGGTACAGTTTTGAGTTGAGTGTATTTGAGTAAGAGATACGGAAGGTAAAGATGGGCTGGTGAATTGTTAATATATTTTAAATGTTGCAATGGATGGTTGGTGGAAACGTACAAACAACCGATAAGATAAGAGTCACCACGTTCACCATGGAAGTAGTGTCACAAACTCAACAAAGAACTATGAGAATAATTGGATGTGACAATCTGAATGAATGCATCGATTTCGAAGGGAAAATTTCCACCCAGATTTAAATCATGTCAAGAATAGGGAGAGAGTTTTGAACGCTTAGATTATCCTTAAGAGTTGGAATAAGAAAAAAAAGCTCTGCTTAAATATTAAGTAGAAAAGCTATGTTTGTTTTGGGCCACGGATGAAATGGAAGATCAATGAACATCCTGTAAGTCAGCACAACTGAATATTATTGCATATCTGTAGGAGTAGATGTTTTGTTTAAATCGCTTAAATTTCCCATTACAAACTTCTAACCTTTCAATTATATTCTATTATATCTCAATATCCCTTGTTACCTATATGAAATAATTTTTGTCCCATTTCGTATAGAATAAAGACATCTTCTGCCGATATATTTCTTTTAAAAACTGGCGCCCTGCTGTGTTTTTCCATTTCCAAGGGACGAAGAAAAATATTTATCTTCACAGTTATCGAAGAGGTGGCATGACCATGTCCTATGGCAGCGCCGCTGTCTAACTGCTACAAGTAATGCTTGCCATTTCACCCACTTGGTTCGCCATTCAAGGGCTATATCGCAAATAGATCATAATCCTGTTCAAATGTATTTTTGTACTTGTCTGCTATTTCTGTAATATGGTATTTCAAGATGATGGACGGACGAGAGATAAACTTGTCGGAAAATGTTGACCTTCTGCGTACCATCCGTCTAATAACTCTGTTTTTCCTTTCCCCGATGTGGATGTTGAGGGATAATAGTGCAAGGATGGCACCGCATGGAAATGACATTTACAAATTAATTTTTCCTTCTTACATCGTTATGAAGGATTGAAGTGAGTTTTATTATCCTTTTCACTCTGGTTTCCTACGCAGTAAAACACTAAGCCCCTTCGCCCAATCAATATCTGCACCCGATCGACAGTTCCAAGCAATCTCCCTTTTCATCCATTTCAACGGCGGGTAGTTTTCCTGTATGCTTCATAAAAAAAGACGCAGAACATTGGAATTTGGAATTCAATTAAATTGGATTCAACTCTCAATGCCATCTGCTATACAAAGAGGCAAAGATAACTTGACATGTTACTGTGGCACACACACGCGGCTGGCATTGAAATTCCTTACGGAAAAGGATTCACCAACCCATACATTGGGAAGTATGGAAATGAATGGAATATACGCAAATGCAAATAAAAAACTACTCCAAGCCAAGAATACCAAATAACTGAGCGAATGTCCTGTCAATGTCGTTCTATTCGATGTTCTCTAAAATTTAATCAAGAACTCATATCGACATCTACGTACTAAATTATAGTCCTCTTTTTTTATTTTTAAAGGAACATATACAGTCGGTAATACCAGTAGGAGATTGGCATTAATCTGTGTGTGATAGAGGTACGAGACCTGTCCCCTTTGAGTGGAGATAAGCTAAAGCTCTGGTGTCCTTACCTTAGGACTGGATTTTGAGGTTTGGACGACACGTGTAGATGGAAATTGATTGGCAGATGGGCGATGCTTAGTTAGTTGGATTACGGAAGACTGTAGGAAGGACTTTAATGGAAACTGAGTGACTTAAGGAAAAATATTAAACAGTCGATTTCAAATTATGTTGCATTCTGGTAGCAGCTCATTGCGATTGGAAATGTTCAGATTCCGTAGGTAGCTGTGGACCGTAAACAGTAAGCATCTTTTAAAACCTTTAAAGAGTTGGTATTCCGAGGAAATCGCTCAGCACACACTCAGCTGACGGTGATTAGATGTGTGGTCTCCTGTATTTGCATACCAGTAGTTCTGCTACTCGAATTTAATCAAATTGTGTTTATTTATCTAATCCGCGACTAATTTTCATATTTGCATTTGTGGTTGTATCGCTTTAGCTTCTAATTTGGAATCAGTAAAACAATACCGCATAGGGTCATTTAAATGATTGAATTTTCGAATTTGCCGCACACTAGAAACCAAAATCCACACAAAACTAATTCTATGGGGTTTCTAATTAAATCAGTCGCACATCCGTTAATATCCGTGTTACACCATGCTTGCCTACCTCCACATCATGACCCCAGTCAAATATTGATTGTCTACTCATGGATGGATCCTCATCGATGTACGCTTGAAAAAACAATGTGCCGAAAATACTTTCCCATTTTTATCCCCACGCATATAATCATCATCCGCACCCGGTAGCATTGTCCTTGCCCAACTATGTCATTACTACATTAGACCTAAAATTCGCATTTATATAGCCAAAGACATCAACTATGATTGCCATTCCGAGCACATATTATGATGTCCTCTCCCTCTGCCACAGTCATTCGTAAATTCATTGAAATCAATGTCAGCCTGCTTGAAACAATAATATCACTAAGGGACACGAATATTTCCAAACACAATCTTCAAATTGTTTATTCAATCCAAATTGTTTTGCCACACCACTGAACTCGCTGTGACAAAACCAATTTTACCACATATCCTCATGTAACCACAGTAAATCTACTCGTTTCCCATACCCACATCCCTAGAGGGATATATTTCGTCTGGATTCTCGTTCACCCATTTGGCCCAACTATATACAACCCAAAATAACTTTGCTCACACAAGCGAATACCACAGAACAAAGTGAAGTTTATAAGGCTACAAGGAGTACGGAATATTTTCCTTTGGCTTTGGTGTCCTCGGTTCGCTCGGTATTAAATTCCACAAGAAGAACTTGGACAATCCAAAACACAGTCAATGGAAAAATAAAAATAAAAATCGGATTAAAGCGGAATTCATGTGGAATTTTGTAGTTTAGGGTGGTTTTGACTGGTTGATCCAATAGAAAAAGGTTACTTTCTCTCCATCACCTACATTATAGTGAATAAACACTCCCGATATGAAGCTAGGATGAACTCTTCCACAAGGAGGGATTCGAATAGACGAACTGTGAGTACTAACTAAGCACATAGTAATAGAAACGTTGGATAAAGGATGTAAAGTCCTGATAATAATAAATCAACATCACCACGGGGAATCCAATCTCGTAATGTGTGTTTAAAATAATTTATTGGATTATTTTTCACATGAACGGGAAATGGGTAGTAACGAAAAAATATTCCACATACGCCACAGTACTCCTCCTATCGTGAAAGATTTTGTCGCAGGGATAATTTCGTGTTTGATGAAAACTTTTTTGCCAACCGCAACGAAAGACAAATGTGCCGTTTGAGATTCCCCAAATGTTTTCAAGAGCGGGGACTTACGTGGATTAGAATTTTTTTTTCCGGATTCGGCAATTTATAAGAATTTTATTGGAAATTTTGTAATTTATGTGACAGGGTAATTGAAATGAAACTTGGATGAAAAAATTGTTCTCATCATATAAAGAGCAGTCGAGAATATATAAGAATTTGTCAAAGTGAACCCAATTAGACAACTCGCATTTACATAGACGTAATCGGCGATACGTATGATGTCCGACACTTGATTTCACTGCTCCAATAGGCCCTACAACCATTTACGTTTCTGACGGCGACTCGACGTCGACATGTCAAAGGTTTCAATTAGTGCGATGTGGTTTCCAATTGCTTGGGTTTGACTGTTTCTGTGGAATTGGCTTTTCGAAACGGTCGACTGACGGGGTGACGACATCCTGCTCGCATTTTGATTGCTTTGACCTTTGAGTTACTAGTGCACTGCAATGAATTGTCAATAAACTACGCAAACTTAGCTGTCCGTGAAAGTGAGTCAATCGAATTTTCTATGCCACATAACCTTTGACAGTTTTGTACAGACGACAATAATGTCGTTTTGTGGGATACTCATAGTGAGACAAAATGTTGAGTATAATTTGACAGTACAATTTACGCTCTAATGATTCAGTTACGATCCAGAATGTCTGAGAATATCACTGTAATAATCAGTGCTGTGATGGGAAGTAAATTACAAGGATAACGAGGATAAAAAATAGTGAGCGACTACTACATACTATATACTGAATTTTTTGTTGTTTTGCTTGTAAAATCCGTAACATTATGTTTCCTTTTTGAACATCAAAAGCTTAATCTGCACTGCGAGGATCAGTTGTGCCTTGGAAATTAATGCAAGAACGATCAATGATTATTGATTACAGTGGAAGATCAGTGGCAGGATCACCAATATCGGATTCAGTCAGATTATGGTGCAACTGATTGCAATTGCTATTAGGTAAAGTGCTTATGTTAAAGGAAAAGAACAAGGGCTGTCAAAAAGATCAGCGACTACCGATCATTGACTTTAACTGATCTTGTTAAAATGAATGGTCAAATTCATTTACTTTTTAAACTATTTCGAGCATTATTGCTGCACTCCTGTCTTGAAGAAACTGTTTTTGTAGTCGGTAGTCAGTTGGGCGAAAAAGTCGGACTTTACATTACCAACAGATACAAAATCAAAAAAAAAAACTTCAAAAATTTATGTTTTTTATGGTTTATTGAACAAAAGGCGATCGAGCACTTGTTGTAATAGTAATTGCATTCTATCTTTCGGATATTGTATAAACTGGGCACGATCTGAATTTCAGTGATCATTTGAAAATACACAATCCACATAATCAAGTATGAGGTATACGTATAAGTACAGCAGTGTATGGGATCATGGAAATTTTACGAGACACTTGTTGCAAAGTGGAGGACAAATAAGATCAGTTCAGGACACAATTTTAAAGTAGGTGATGATCAGTGATTTTGTATAAAATCAGACAGAAAAGAATGATCGTGTATAGGCAAATTGATGTGGATAACAACAGCTATATTTTAAAAATTTTAAAGTTGCGAACGTGTTATCTAATATTTTATTGGCATCGAACAATTGTTGGCTCGAAAAAGTGTTGCGTGGTAAGCATTGACAAAAATGTCTTTGCTCTGTGATATCAATTACATAGCTTCTACCCGTTTGGACAGAACTGTCTCTTTTCATTTCAAAGTTCAATCAACCACTTCTGTCAATTACCAAATGCTTACAAAATTTTAAATTCTAATGCTTCTTTGGCATTCTTTTAGCTTCGCACGTCATAGGACGCGTTAGCAATGACAAGCAATAGCACGCAAATTCGTAACAACTTAGATATACGGCTTTTAAAAATATTTTTAAAGCCTCCACAAAGGCGCCAGTCGTTTACGTCATGTCAACATCAAAAAAATATGATTTACACCTTTGACTCCCACTTAATGCGCTAAAATATCGCATTCCACTTGAGATGTATAAATAAATTTGAAGTACCATAGCAGATAGTTGATGAAAACTTTGCAAAATTACTTAATTAATGGGAAGATTTAGTATCATACAAAAAAATAAACATTTATGACTGTTAGCCATAGAGGAAAAGTTTTGTAAAAAATAAAAAAACAATAAACATGAGTTATTTCCATAAGACTTAACAATTCTACGACAAAGTTTAGGTTGGTTAAAAGAAGAAATTAATTATGATCTTTATTACATTCGGCAAAATGAGTTTGCTAGTAAACTGAAATAAAATAATATGGTACAAGACAAGACTGCTTTTAAGTAGCGATCTTCTAGTATTTGAGATAAATAAAAACGATCGAGTCGCCGTCAATAAGTGATCGAGAAATATTTTTCACAATAAGTCGAGATCATATTTGGGTTAAAGGATCGACGTTTTTTGGAAAATTAAACCAGTTATTCAATTCTAAATATTCTGAAAAATCAAGTAACATCGGTTAGATCGGTTCGAACCGTTCTGAAAAAGATCGCGCTAGTAAGAGGACTGAAATATAAACGAGGATCGGTTGGATGTATGTTTAAAAAATGTGTTAGTAAATTATGAGGAATTTCCTTCTAAAAAAAATTGCACCAGTATGCAAAGAGGTCTGGTGATCGTTACAGATGGATTAAAACTACCCGACATAGTTCTTAAATGAAATGATATACATACATAATTTGAATTGACGCAAAAGATTGCTTTTAAGTTAAGGTTAAAATGTGAAAAATGTGTCCGATGGCGTCTGTCAACCTACGACGATCACTTTTCGTATTAGATATATTGGAAAATCCTTTCAAATGGGTGAAAAATATTAAACCAATCTCACCTTTTCTTGATGCAGAGGATCGTTTAAAGCCGACCGGCAAAAATGCCGGCGGTGGTGTAATGGGTGGTGCGGGAACAGCGTCCCATGTCACAGCATCCGGTTGTTCGCGATATAATTCCAAATGGTGTTTTTCACAGCGTCGACGGCGCCGTATATTTGGAGCTATAGTCTTCATTTTACCGGTGTTTGTCGACGACGTATGACCACAATCAAATTTAATCATTGAATATGAATTTATTTTTTACTTTACTTTAATTCTATTGCTTACACACAAATTTGCTTTGAAGCTCAACTATCAATTCAAGCTTCGCAGTCTCTAAACCGAGGTATCTCCTTTCCGTGTTACGTTTTTTAAGTTTACTTAATGTCTATGTGTTTATTTGGAAGAATTATTTGTTTGTTGTTTTTATTTGCACATGTGCAAAATATATCTTTATTTTATTTCTTTTTTTTTAATTTAAGTTTAAGGACATTGAAAGCTAATTTTATTTGTTAAATATAATATTGCACAAAGGTGTTTTGTTTTTGAAACTAGAAGCACTTGAATTTGTTTTATTTGTTTGCTTTGTACAAACTGTTATAATAGAAACTTGAACAATACTCAACAAGTAACAACATGTAGTATAATATATAATGTAGAATTTTGATTTTGTATATTATTAGTTGTATTTTATGTGTTCTATTAACAAGTAAGTAGTTTATGTAACTTTAAAAATATTTGCAGAGTCTTTTACACTTCTGAAAAGATAACAAAGTTTGGCGGATATTAGCTTCAGTTTAAAACAGAAGCTATGTGAATCTTGTTTCTTGCATTTAAGTCAACCTAAGTTTGAAAAGACGTTTTTTAATGAAGATCACTTTAGATCAGCAGTTTTCTAAAAAAAATTGTTGTTAATAACAATTACACTATATAAAATTTTATTTTGTGAATCAGTGGAATCAGTGGATCAAACAAGATCAGTCTACAATTGCCTAAGGAGCTTGTCATGAATATTGAATTGGAGATGTGGTAAAATATTTGTCTGTAGATCCATCTAAAGATTCGCCTTAAAATATTAAAAGAGGATTAGTTAGGTCACCAAATAACATTTATTTCTAAGAATCAGTTGCTCAAAGATCAGTCTACAAAAATTAGTTGAGCGTGGTTGCCAAACCCCCTTATTTTGTTGTTCGATGATCAGTCATCAGATATTGAAAGACGATCATTGGAATAATCCATAAAAGCTTTCTTCGAATATTGCTTGTAGGATAAAACTGTTATTATTATCGAACAACAGATAATTTTGAAGACGAGTGGTTCGATGATCAACTGATCAGTATAAAAAGATCTAGAGTCATTCACGAAAATGAATTGGAAAGTTCATGTCGTGACTGTTGAAGTGCTTTTAAGATAAGTTGTCCGAAGACCAGCCGTCAAATACTGAAAGAGGATCATTTATTAAAAAAGCCAGATTCATCATCCGATCAATCCGATGGAATATTCATTTTATTTTTCGAGATCACTGATCACTAGGCTTATAAAATGTTCACTATGAAACATTAACTTTTATTAGTTATTGAGGTGTGTAGGTTTTCGAATTTTAAAACAATCTTTTGGTTTCTCAGTATAGAAAAGCGACCAGTTTCAGTTAACGCTCATTTTGGTCAGAAGCGATAAACTAGTTGCAAGTGATCCTGCAGTTTCGTAAATTGCGATATTAACTGTAGTCTGCCTTCTACTAAAACAGAGTTAAGAGTTTTAAAATCTCTTCTTTTGCCACACTTTTCAAGTCAAAGCACTATTTATGTGAAAAGTTTTTGTGCCACCATCACTACAGTATCAACAACGAGACCGAAATGAAGTCTTAGGAAAGTCATTTTTAATTATGCAAACTCAGTTAATGCATTAAAAGCATCGAATAACAAAACCCCAATTGAAAACAGAGGCGTAAATAAGCACTCCCTTTAAATAAATAACCCAATCTTTTTTGAATTGTAAACTTACACTTCGTTAACTATAAATTGTTGCCCAGTTGTAGTATATTTTTTGGAGGAAAATTCCTTCCGCGAACTATATGAGAACTTATTACTCATAAATTTATTGCAAAGCGCCCAACTTCACCCGCAATGCAACTAAGAACGGTCGCTGAAGGAAGAAAATCAATGGGGGGTTTCTTTTCCGTTGGTAACTTAATTTGTATTCGTTCCTTTCAGAAACACTGCCTTTAATACTTTTCATTTTAAGTTAAAAACTTCTGCTTCCATTTCCGGCTACCTGGCTTTCAGCCAGTACACTGATGAACTCCGTTCAAGGCAAGAAGTCTACGATAGCGAAAAGAGAAAATATTTCCTTTTCTTTTCCTTTTTGAAAATTCGGTTGTAAAATCTGATTGTCCTGCAGGAAATAAATGCGAGGTCGCTGGTTAAAAGCACACAAGACGACGATTTTTTATTTGCACTTAAGGAGGCAGAAAATTGGAAATCGTAAAAGTAGTCAGCGGAACAGAGTTGAAAAATTTACAGAAATATCCGTTTATGACATTCAATTATTTCTAACGAAAAAAACCGATAACATTCTACCACATTTTGATGGCATTGCGATGTGAGACGTCAGTGGGTGATATAATTTTTTTCAACAACGAAGTAGCGTTCAATTGCTTAAAGCTTAAACTATTTAATTCAGTCAGTTAGAAACTTTTGAAAAACTCAAACCAAACATTTTCGAATGTGCTCCGAGAACTTTTACATTTGATTTCAGTTGAAATACGATTAAGCCATTGCAGACAATCGACGAAGCACACCCAGCCGAGGAGAGTAATTGAAGGTAAACAAACTGGGAATTTGCGTAAATGATTCAAGACCAAGAGCTGTTCAATGGTTAGACAGTTCGGAAGCACTTAAGTAGGTGCTTGTAAAGAAGTTGCCAATCATTCGTTTGCAGTATGCAAACTTTAAATGTATATTATATCGACGAGGGTGTTTTTCGCTTATTTTTTTCAGTTTGAAAGTAGTTGAGGGGATAGCTGCAGTCACTTTGCAATCATGATTGACGAACACTTTTTTAGAGTTCTTAATTAACGAGCACTTTTCAACACAGGGATGTGTCTCAAGAAAAAACTTACGTAGCCAATTCGCGGATAGTTTCAGTTTCTAGTTTAGACAACCATTTTTGTGGAGATCTGGGGTTGAATTACCGCACCTATGATCGAGTACTACGGGACTGAATTTGTTATTGTTTTGCATGTAAAATCATAAAAAATTCAGTGACGTATTGCTCGCTCTAATTGAGAGTTTAGAAGACGACTCAATGAAAGCTTTACTGAACAATTTAGTCGCACTGATTCGTTCACATATCAGGAAAATAAAGTAGGCCCAAGAACGAAGCCTTATGGTACTCCATTTTAAGGCCTAAGTGATGCAAAAATTGGTGTGTGCAGCTGAAAACAGTTATTAAGGACCAATCTTACTAGAGAGGCGTGTTGGTTCACCACAAACACAACGAAACTAGCCTGCTAATTTATTTCCAATTAACACAATAGATTCTCGTCTTTCATTAGGCAAGTTTATTTATATCTAATTCCTCCAAGGACAAGTGTGAATTACCCTTTAATAGCACCATTGTTCTCGCCCAAAAATCTCTCGCCGTTGCCGTCAAAAGGCGAATTTGTTAAGAAAAAACAATACCAATCAGCAGGCAAGAGTTAATTACAACTCAAGAAACAAAGGAAACCCATCCAACGTTACCTTCCTGAGATTTCGCCAGCCCTCTATTCTTCTGCCATTTCCGCTTCACGAATGTCGACAAATTGAATGGTTAATCTCAACCAATGTTCTTTTCAGATTTGAAAACACAAAAAGATAAATACACCTACATCAACTCACTGGCCCTATTTTCAAAACAAAATTAGCTGCTCGTTTGTATTAGATATCCAACCGACATAGATTAGATATCTCTTCATCCCACCTGATGACCACAATACACAACCTTTTCCCGAAACCTAATTTATTTTCATCCCTTTTGAAGCACAGCCATTTGTTTTTACCTTTCGAATCTCGTTTTACAAATTTCCAACCATAAACCCAAATGTGTATAGCTCTGTACGGCAAAATAAGACCATCGACCAACCCTCTATAGAAAACTAAATATCTAATTAATCAGAAATGTATGCTTATGTCAAGGATGCTTGAGCGAAGAAGGACGAAAAAAAAAATCGAAAAAGATGATAAATCGTTCGAGAGCACACTTCCAATATCCAAATACATCCTTGAGATGTATACAAAGTGGACCTAGAGTTGGTTGACAAATAAGAGAGAAGAAAAATAAAAAAAAAAAAACATTTCAAGTGGTCACTCGGTAATGCAAGGATATATACCTACGACTACTTGAATACCATGCATTCCCATCTCATTCAGATGTCATCAGTGGCCCAGTGAAATGAACTCTAAGGAATTTATTTTGAAACAGTTTTCAAAAGACACCACACACTCTGCCCGTTTTCAATTAGACCATCCAAACTTGAGGGATAACTTTTTTATCCCGACAACAAATCAATTTTCCTTCGAAAAAAAAATGGCACTCATCTCTACCGCCTAAGCTTTTGCACCTTCTTGTTCACAATGTAGGGACATCAAGTATCCTTGGACAGCACGAAAAGAAAAACCCACAGCAAATTGTGTTCGGTAGCTCCAACAATTATTTACGGTGTCCTCACCCAAAACACAAGATTATGTGCGAAGGAGATACAAAATCAATACTTGGGTCCACACCCAACTTAAAGGTGGAGGTTTGTTGAAAACCTCAAACAAGGAAAGACTTCCAATTCCCGTATAAATTGAAGACGAAAAGTATTCCGAAAATTATCCTTGTTTCTGTTTTAACATGTGCCGCCGACGTCGTCGTCGTTGTCGGTGAGTTACATATATTGAAAAGGTAGCAGTAGTTAATGGCATCATTAAGGTTCTTTCCAAAGGAGCGTAGGAAAGTTGTGTCTCACTTTTTTTTTTTTTCTCCCTACAAAGGGATATTCACACGCGTAAAGGGACACGTTGTTTTTGTTCGCCTTTCTTTGCGCTTTTCTATGAAAAAGAAGGAAAACAAATTCAATCTTGGAAGACAAGGAGCTGGATGAGTCGGTGTACCTTTGTCATTGGTTTACGTGCGCTGAGATTGTTGTCCTTCGAAATTTTTTTTTTGTTTTTTTGCTCGTGTATTTTAATTAATAAATATATGTACAATCATTTTCAGACAAAGTTAATAAGTTATTCGAGTTTTTTTCTGTGCTAAAAAAAAGTTTTCTGAACATATAATTTTAGAGAAAACAAATGAATAGGATTCAAGGAAAAAAAGTAATTTTCCTTTGTAATTTATTTGTTAATCAGGTGGGCATTGAATTGAAGGACCAATGAGGTGTGCTCTCTACGAAAATTTCGAATCCATACTGGGTGTGATTAGACATTAGTCGCTTCCTTCTTTTTATTTTTAGTATATTTTTGCTATTTTGTAATTTTGTATTACGACTATAAGACGAATTAAAGATGTATTAATTTTAAGGACAATATTGATGGCATCTTTCCTTCCGTTTCCACCTTTGTTGAAATGCGTTTTTGAGTGAGATCTTTATTTTTATTTAATTAAGTGTGGTGTTTGATTTGCAAAACTAATTCAATAGATGACGTTGGCGACAAAACTTATGTTTTCTGAATAAATACAGCACAATTTACAAGAAAAATAACTGGACTCCCTAAAGTCGAACCTACTTGATGGGCCGATGGGGCTCGCTCGCCCTTGTAAGTTCTTGTTTTCTATGGGTCAAAGACACACTTTGTTAATTGTGAAGAAATGATATAACTGCATAGTTTGAAGGTAAAGTTAGTTTTAAGCGAGTGCCCTTGAATATTTTGCCAAGTTCATTCCTTGCTATTGTTAGATGTGAAAGCGAATTTGATAGTTAGCCTTTTTTGGGTACCTAAATGGCTTACCAAACCGTTGTGGAACTAATCACAGGGCTAGTTTCAGACATGAAAACGGACCAGGACTACCTACATATATATTATCGCTGTCAAGCTAGAAATTTGCATGGAAAAAATCAAAATGTAAGTCTCTGTTTTGTATGCGTACGAATTCGACGGAGGGTAGCTTTTCTCTTGACTCGTATAGAAAAAAAAAGAAGACGTTAAAGAAGATCTAGCTCGAGACGCCCGAATGGCTTCGTATCCCACTTCGTTAAAAAGCCCATATTCTGCGGCTATCTTAAGGGATAAATTTCGTCGCAAGAAGTCATTTGCCGCGCAGAACATTTCAAAGAATTAACCTATTCCATGTGACCTACAAAAATGATCGTCCTTGCCTGCAGAAGTCTGACTTTTTTTCTTAAAAATTCGTCAACTCAACTGTTCTATTTAATGTCCAATTTTTAAAAAAAATGTTTAATTCTTTATATAAATAGTTAGAAACATTCAGGAAAATTAAGCCTTTCAGCTGAACTTGTATAATGAAGTTTCGTGCGACCCAGTCGTACACATATTTCATTCAGCAAATTCCGCTATATGTAGAAGAAGCTTTCAAATCCATTTTGCGGGAGATGCATGATATATTGGCTATATATATTTTCATAGTTATCTCGTTTACATTTTGGTGGATCTCAAATTTGATGGGATGTCGAGGAGAATTTTAAGTTGTCCATAAAGTTGCTTTCAGAGAGAAAAAATAAGGTTTTCAGTTGAAAGGTTGTTTGAAAATAAACAAGTTTCCGTTATATCTATGCAAGGACGATAGTAACAAACTGGGAAATGCCACAACATGTCGAAATAATAATCTTTTGTGCGTCTAAGCAGATTTATATATATTATTCCTTTTCTGCGTGGTTCGTAGAACTAACTACGCAAAAACAAAAGCGCAAAGCCAATAAACTAGAATTTAGTTGTTAAAATCCTCCAAATACGCAAAAAAAAACTGTACCTATCTAGATCGGCAAACACGTACGTACGCATTTGAATAATTTATTTACGCACATGTATATTTATTTATAGCAACATAAATTCTGTATAGACGCACTACTTGGTATAGGGCCAATTGCAGCGATAAAAAATTTCACGCTCACTTTTCAAATGTCATTACAAATGCGTTAACGGAACATTCAATTGATTTATTCAATGAGCGTCTTATCTGATTGCCATAGCTAAAACCAACCAAATTGAATGGGCTGCAATTAATCAATTGTGGATTTTTAAAAGCGACTTTTCAGAAGTTTATGAGGTCAAAGTATATGTTTCTTTCAGATGTCAGAGCTAACAACTGATGGTGATTTTTCTAAATTGAATAGAAAATCACATTTCATTGAAATCAAGCAGTACATTATGTTCATATAACGAATCTATATAAATAGGTCTTTGTTTGTAGAGCCTTTCCTTTTTTTAATTATCTAGCTTCGCACAATAAGAGCAAGGTTTACATTTTCCTGGAACATTTTTTAACAACATCTCTCCAATTGACAAGTTTTTAGAAAAAGACATAATTGTAAGTACTGGTAAGTACTGGTTAGAAAACAAAAAATTTTCGAAAAACAATAAAAATCTTATTTTGAATTATAGAAAAATATTTTCCAACGAAGGATCAGCCTTAAGTTCAAAAGAAACTTAAATGCTGATAAGGTTAAGTAAAAAATAAATAAAAAACAAAATCACCAAAAAATAGAGTGGGAGTACAGCCTTTGACATTGCGAAAAAATGTTGGGAATTATAATCCATCAGTAAAAATTAATCACCAGTACATTCTTTTTGATATAGAGACACCAACATATACAAATGTCTGTACTACAGTTCCTCCCTTTTCTGCAATTTATCCCTAAGCCAAAAAATGACGACTGCAAATTATAAAAAAATAAAAAAGGAGTTAACTTAAGGCGCATACGGTTCAATCAAGTTTAAGGGTATTTAGCAGACCTTGAGGGCTTGCAAAATACAAAAAATAAAATACAAATCCATGGGAGTATAAATTATACTTTAAGGCTAAGGGCACACAATAATTTTTCTGTCAATGTAGGTAACCCTTTTTAATGAAAAAACCCAATGTAGTGGATTTTATACTGGCAGCTGTCTATGTTGCCGCAAAACAAAATATTGTTCTGCAGGTTTAGATGGTCTGGTGGCACTTAAGCATCTCTTGTAGTTTCGGAAAATTTTAAGGGAGATTTTTGCAAAGCTCTAAAAATTCTAGAAACAAATCATCAAAATTAAACACAGGAGTCTGCAAAATGATACTCATTTGTTTTATTGATTTTTTAACTGAGTGCAAGTTGCACTTTTTGCAGCACACTTATTATCAGAAGTTTCAATTTGCACCAGTAGACTTGGGCACTCGAACTTATTGTGTTCTATTTTCTGCCGACTAAATAGTCTTGTTTATGAAAATGCATTTGCGCACCTATATCCTAACAAAATTCCTATCACCTAGTTTGTGGAAATTTATCGTTTTAAATGCCGATTTCTGCAATAACCTCCGCAACCCCTCGATAAAATTCAATATTAATTGATTGATCTAAAAATAAATCGAATTTGCAGTGACCTTCCTTAAAAATGCAAGAAACAAGATTCAGGAAATCCACCTAACACAATATAAACATCCCTCGACCACTTGAGTGAGAAGAAAATAATATTCTCGAAAACATTCAAAATCATATTAAGAGCAAAACCAAACAAGAAAAAATACCCGCACTTCACTTAAGATTAACTGAGTACACGAAGCAAAACAAAACGCTAATCTCGCACAAGTGTTTGGAATTTGAAAAATGTTCGCTCGCAAAATTGTTCCCTATTATGTGGCATAATTTTTTTGTTGGCATCCCCCAAGTGGTCGGAGGAATTCATTTCACGAGTTTCACTTACAAAAATGTTTGCAATTTTGTTTTCACAAAAATGAGAAAAAAATAATCTGCTCTTCAAAAAATAGTTCTCGAAATTTATAACACTTATGTTAAAAGTTTTTTTTTTAATTAAGTTTTCTAAACTATATATTTGCAAGTATGTATAAAGTTTAATTTATTTTGATTTAGAATAAACTTTGCTTTCTTCTTTTGATATTTTTACAAACTTAACGTTCAAATATATATATTTAATTTATTTAAATATGTTTTTGATTTAATTATGTTCCTGATATATGAGTATATGTATTTTATTTTATTTTAGTGATAGGTACATATGGTAGCCACTTGTTTAAATTCCACACCGAAATGATACTTTTTTCACTTTTCTCTTGCGTAGATACAGAGCAACAGATACTGCTAGTGTCAACGAAAATATTTTGAATTTTTCATCTCGCACAGATTGAACTTAGAAGAATATTTTTTCTTTGCGGTTTTTTTTTGAAAATTAATTTTAAATGGGAGAGCAACAAACAATTTCGGGAAAGGGGAAACAAAAAAGAACGAAATTCGGTGTTTTCTTTTTTTGTATTAAGATCGCATTGTTGTGTTTAATTTTTTTGTTCACTTTTCACTAACAAAAAAAAATAAATAAAAAAATAAAAAAAATGTCAACCAAACGAAAATTGAAAAATATATTTCATCTGAGGATAGTGTCTCAGAATGTGAAATCCAATGGATATTGTATCTTCTCTAGGGAGATGTATCTTGGAAGAGGTGGTTTTCCGCACCGGGACCGTCACCAGTGAAAAGTTAAACCAAACTGAATTTTCATTTTCCACGAGGAAATTCTTTTTACAAATTTTCAGGGTGAGCTCAGCATCAGTGTGTGTACTGCTCAACACACAGAGTTAGGAAAACGAAGAAAAATCTTAGAGCAAAATGTATCCGTGTGGGTTTCGGTTGAAATGTTTGTTGCGCTCATTTTCATTCAGAAAATTTCGCTGGCTCTATATTGTGGGCGCGTACCAATACAATGTTGTTGATGTGTGTTTTGATATCATACAAGGACGTTTGCAGTTTTCGCTTTTCACAGAGGTTTTCGGTCTTTTTTGTTGTGCCTGCTTTAGAGATATTGTTTGAGTGGGGAAATTGTGAATAGGGGAAAGAGCTTTTCTGTATTTTGTGTGGGGTATATCTGCACGTGCAAAGCATTTGTGGGCAAATCGAAACTTGAACTTGTCTGTAGTTGACTTGCCCGTGAATATTCTGCCCTTAGATTGAGGATTGTGATATTTATGTGGATAATAAAGCTGTCCGATGTACTAATGGCGGGCGTGTTTTCTGATTGCAGTGTTACAGCAGTACGACTTTAAATATTTTTCCTTGCCATATTTTGATGATAGTATGTCCTTGTTTATTTAAATAAATAGGTACTTGAATCTGATATGATATAATGTAGCTTAAGACGAAAGCTGCAGGGAAAAATACAAAAAATAGAAAAGTTATCGGCAAAAAATCTGAGGATACATCGGCACATCCCTATACGAGTTTTGCATTTGTCAAACTAGGTAGATAGGTTTTATACAGAACCAATAAAAATTATTTTTCGTCAAAATTCCGGCAGAGCCCCATGAATGAACCAATATCAATCAGCATTAAAAAAAGGACCGTAATGAAAAGTGAAACGCGATAGAAGGATCTTAACTGTAAAACTTACTGAAAATTAAAAAATCGGAAACTTGTCAGATATACAGATATAATTGAATAGCGTAACGAAAAGTGAAACACCAAAATGGAGCATGGTTGATACTGAGAGCATTGTAAATATTAAAACAAGCTTAATTTACTCCACTGTTGGATTGCTGCAAGTGGGGCGTTGAATTGCGTTTCACTATTCGTTACGTTTTTCAGTGGTCAGTTTATGGTAAACTGTTCCAAAATTAAAGAGTATTATAGGTTCTACCAACCTTTTTCATCCGTTCATGTAAATTTCCTCAACTGTTTTTCACCTTTAGCGGTTGCTTATAGTTCCCAGACTTTGTTTAACAGAATCAACTCAATTTATGGTCATACTTTTCACCCGAATTCCATCCCACGCATCAAGCCTACACATTACTCTTGAGCCACGACCACCAGCTTCATAAAAATGAATCCACGTCAATTAAAATCAATTTAATTATTTATATTTAATGAAAATCATGACGTAAATTGTTAAGAATACAATGTAATCCCCTGTGATTTACATTAAAATTAAAAATTATATTCGTAGTAATTCCAAACAGGTTCTTTTGTTGTTGCCAAAATAATTATTTTAATAACCCGCCACGTACATAAACAACACATATAAATTCAGTTTTCGTACCTACAAAGAACTGTGAAAAAGTAGAAAAAACATCCCAAAAATGACTTAATTATAAAGTCTACTGGGTTGGTATTCCAATTTGGCAGCGTTCCCAACATACACAAATAAATGAAAAAAATATACATACTCGTATTTGCAGCGTTGAGATCCTTTTATCCGCTCTTAGGCTGCATCCGCTTATTGCATCGGGCGAAGGTGAAAATCAACCTTGAACAAGTCGTCGTTGTCGACGAGTCAGTGTGCTTTTATGAAATGATGACTCCAAAGCCATCACTATATATATTTTCATTTTTTTAATAACCATTATTGCTCCATTGAAGCATAATTCACTGAAAATTCAGATGAAAGATAAACAAATACAAAATAGAGAAGAGATGCATTTATACAATGCGGATATGAAAATACGGCAGCAACCAGATGAGGGGACGAATCGACCAGTGCAAATACAAAGAAGAAATGAAAAAAAAACGTTCAGCACATGGATGGATGGATAATCCTGAGCTAACGAACGAAATGTCATTTTGTATCGTGGCCATCATTATTTCATGCAATCTCCCATGGTAAGTATTTTCGGATGGTTGGTAAATTTGCACTAATCAAGAGTAACTGCTGTGATGCGACACTGAGAGGGTATACTATAATGAGTTTTTTTAGCTATTGATGTGCAATTGAGGGCTTCTTTTGAAACACTATGCGGGGTCAGCTGCAGGGGAGATTGAGTTTTAGAATTAGTCAGAAAAAAACGATGAACTTTCAAAGCCATATACAATAAAAAAGGAGCTTGTTATGGGTTTAACAGAAACTGCCAAATTCATTGGGCAACAATCTCCAAACGTACTCACGGCAAGTACCGCAAACATTTCGCAAGCTGTTTTTTTAAGGGAGCCGTAACGGCGCCCTTTTTGAATACTGCCCTATTGTGTAGAACACCATTTACAAAATTTGACTGCTTCATAAATGTCCTGATATAGTATATATTTTAATAAATTTGTTACATGGCAAATAAATGCCATAACCCGTTTCCTTTGTTAAGGCAATGCATATCAAAATTCTAAACTTCACAATACGATTTGATCGAATGTGCTGCCTTTTCGATATAATCGAAAAAGAAAATAAATCCATACATTTAATATTACAAAAAATGCACTTCGAATTAACTTTTAACAATTTCAAAAGTAGCAAAAAAGAAAAACTCGCCGGTATAGGTTTGAGCTGCGGTTAGTAAAAAATGTCGTTTGAATACAATTTTATCGTCAAAAATTACACCTAAAGGGTCCAAAACTATCCTATCTTTCAAGTTGGAACCAACCATATACATTCATAAAGTTTCATTGAAACCTGTTCAACGTTAATTGAATTCAAATGAAAAGCTTAATTTGCGCCTACATCTCTATCTGTTGAGAATTTTCCTTCTTTTCTTTTTTCCTAAACCTTCGCGTTGCAATTGCGAACAAATCCATATAAGGAAGTAACCAATACTTTGAATGTTCAATTTTTCTAACGAATTATATTAGGTATTTATTTAAAAACTTACTGGAACTTTTCAATAATCAATGTTAATCTGAAACGTAAAGCAAGACTCCGCACTTTCCAAAGTATCTGTACCAATAACAGATTAATATTTTTGCAGCAGACTTACTATAACAACCAGTTTCTTATCTTTAATAGCTAACTGTAAAAAAGTTGATGCAAACAACGCCATCTACTGGCAATACCGGAATCAGCATTTGAAATCATGTTCGTTTTTAATGTGTGAAGAAAAATATTGCTACAATTGTTGCAAAAAATTGTCAAAAGAAATTGTCACAACGTAACATTAACAACGTCATCTATCACGAAGATGGCGTCGTAAAATCGCTCCATACAAAATGTATAGGAAAATTTATTTTCTTCATTTTTTTTTTATAAGTGTTTTAGGTATTCTTCTTGTTTGGCCGTGGACCAGTCCGAGTTTGTGTTCTGATTTTATATGGAGTGTCCATCCTTTTATTATTGTGGAGTTTCTTTTTTATTGTTTTATTAAAATTATATAAATATTTAAATTTTCCACTATTTGCTGAGACATAAATGCTAAGAACTATAAAAATTTTAAGTGACAGACTTATCTCAAATAAGACCAAGTTTTCAATTTAATTTATTCAACGAAAATCTTTTCCCACTACCACCCAAATAAGTTTCCTGTTCTAATTAAAAAAAAACTGATTTTGTAAAAAATAAACAAAACATCATATTTTGTTTTACTTTAAATATCTTTTACAATATATTTCAGCAAAAGCCATTTCAGGGGCTACATCAAAAAACTATAACGTATTGAATCCAATGAATAATCAGTGGACACAGCCTTATGAAAAAACACCTACACCGCATTGGAGTCTCTCCGGATCCAACATGCAGTCTATGTCTTAAGAGTGATGAATCGTCTTTTCACATGGAATGTCCGGCTCTACACAACCTTAGGAAAGAGAAGAGAAAATTATTTTCTTCCTGACTGCCTCCGGAATGAAAAGATGGCTCAAAGACCTTATCAGGGAAGGCACAATATGCTTCGTCAACAGACCGCAGTGCCAGAGCACCTCTGAGGGTTCTCCAGTTTTCATAATCTAATAGAATATACAATATATTTTTTTTTACTTTAAACAGAAAATTTAACTCGCATTTTTGTAAATTCGCCAGAAAAATGTGGAATAAAAACAATCGCTGCTTAGCGTTAGGAAAATACTGACGAATAAAAAATTAATTTCTTTGGGAAAAGTAATACAGATCAGCAAGAGCAATCTGTCATAAAATTATTGACACTTCACAGCTCACTTGCTCAAGCAGCCAACGGTCCTTCAAATTCTTGCTAGGACTGGTAAGGTCACCTATTGCCTTTCTGTGACATTGTTAACCGCCAAGATCAGATTTTTTCCACAATCGATTTACTATTCAACTAGTGAACTCAAGACAACGCACAATGGCGGCACAAGTACTCCCATACACGGACTAAGATTCCCATCAGAATGCAATACCTCGTCTATTTTCCAGTCTCGAGCATCCGTATTTAACGTATACAAGCCGCTCTTCAATCTGTCTTTGCAGAGCATCAATCGACAAGCGTTTTTATATCCTCTTATACCCTGTTCAACAATGGTTACGTTCAGTAGGACTGCGCCTCCAGTGTATTTATGCAATCAAACTATACCGATTTTGCCGCACGCACACATTACAACAGTCCCAGGCCTTTTCATATACATACAACGATGTAAACAACAACCTGTTTGCCTACACCACAATACCTACACGCAATTCCACCAACACACTCGAGAGCTTACTCCGCACACCTTGCTCGAGCTGGTTAGCAGAAAAGGCCATATCTACGTCATTCGAAAAGCTTTTAGTTTTGAATGGCGGGGGTGAGAAACATTTTCTCACTTACGATTTTCAAGTTCATGTTGCAAGTTCATTCTCAAGAACACGCACACACATGTTCAGTTTCCCCAGCAGCGTTCTGCTTTGCAGAAAACAGCAGATTTCTCCAACCACTTTGCACGAGGATTACGTAATCCTTGTCCTAGTACATTATCTGCCCTTCAATGCTGGGACTGAGAGAGCTCTCGTCAGGAGGAAACAGGAAAAAGCACCAAAAAAAAATCATTTCTCAGATACTTTGTGAAACGGTTTTATCTTGCGCTCTACCTTCCCCCGGAGGGCGGCGAAAAAAGTATGCATTTCCTTTCAGAACAGCAGCGGTCTTGGAAGGAAATTCGATTCGTCTTTTTCCGACCACAGAATGGTATTGAAAGTTTCGTGGTCCATGTGGTGGATGGGAGTCCGTGCGCGTTCAAGGTGCATCCCTGGCTGCGGGTGAAGGATTTTTGGTTTCCTGTCAATGATATGAACGCGAAATGTTGCCTAATAGCTTTATGCCCGCAATCATATCTATAATACATCGCGTCGTAATAATCCTTAATGGGAGTCTGACAGAGCAAAAATTAGACACACACTTGCGTGCAGTATAAATAATAATTAATTTGCCTATTCAATCCGAATAGCCATGAACAAAATAAGAGGAAAAGCGACTTATTATCCTCGAAACGTGTCGCATTAATGTCACTTTACTGCGGAGTGAGGACGGACGGCCCGGTCCGGCAGTGCCAGTGAAAAGGATAAAGCAAATGTAATGTTCTGCGATGAGAGATGTGACGAAATGTTTACTTTCGGGATTACTGGAATGATAGGAAATGAAAAAGTCTTCTTCATTTTTGTAGCCCTTTTTCTATGTGACAGCACACTCATTTAATGTTCTGTTCGAGGATGCTCTTTGTCGTTGTGGGTGCGGATAGATAAACTTTCACTCTCGAACAAATATTTACGTTGAAATAAATTTCCTGACTCCTCTTTTTTTTCATTTCCATATACCTCCAAGTACCTACTGAGATGCTATCTTTTGGCAGACATTTGAAAGGATAATGGTTGAGAAGAGGTGGCACACTTTCGTTATTTTGTGCAAAGAAAACAAACAAGGAAATGTGCCACGTTGATCAACATTTAAGATACCTCAGGGATTAGGCTTACAGAGACAATGGTGTTCTCTGTTTTGTTTTCACGCAAATTCGACGAATTTTATACCCAAAGCTTAGGTTGGTAAGGTCGAGTTGATAGGTAGTCATGGAAGAACAACAAATTTTTTTATAAAATGAAATTGCGTAAAGCTTATAAAAGCGCAACACAATGAACGTTTGACTTTTCTAATACGCCCTTCACCTTTCGGGCTGTTTGAGCATAAATATCAGGGTTTAGGGGTGAAGCACAAAGGATTCGCTTTCAGCTTATATTTTGTTCTCCCCCCAAATAAAGTGCGTGAAATAGTAATTTTCGGATTATGACTGCTTGTTTTTAGAGGGGGTTATAGCCATCAGAGAATGGAATAACAAGTGAAAAATGTTGTGTTTTTTTTTATGTGGGAACATTTTAGTTTCTGTATCTTTATACTGGAAATGCAAAGCTTAATATGCCAAAAAACTTGTGTGGCAATCACAAAATAGGTGGCATGGTATAGAAAATGTTTATTTTGTCAAGTGAATGATTTTTCTAACTCGCGATCTGTATTTGATTCAGTAACAAGTCTTCCCTGAGGCACTTAAAATATGAGTACGTTAATAAATATAAACAGCAGCTGAATGGGGAAGGAAGGACATTGTATTTATTTAACTGCGTGCTCTTTTTATGCAGATGTGGTATCTGTAATTGTCTATATAGGTGTAAAAGCAGGGAGCTGTGAGAAGATAGCCCCTTTATATAGCGCAATAGTCTTTTTTTTATTATCAGCTATGATCCATACAGATCATCGATTTACATACGATCCTGCTCCTTAACGAGATCACGAATCATGGTCTGAAAAAGTATGTATCCTCCATTTCCGGGTGCGTTGTTTTTTTTATTCTTAAATGTTGCGTTGCCTGACTAAAATATGGAACATCATAAATTAATGACCACTTTTTTCGGATTCGTATTTCAAGATGTTGCTTTTTCGTTCTAGAAAGGTACTGTCTAGACCAGACAAACATTTAATGGAAATTTGTTAACGAACACATTTTTTTATGAAATGTTTCTAAAATCTTTAAAAAATGTTTCGCAAGTCTGGACATCAAAAAAAATGTATGAAACTTCTCCCAGTTTCTCAATCGAAATGGAAAATAACTTTTGTTTCACAAGTTTCCCTACAGAAACGAAGCATTGTTTTTCAATACCTATATATTTTTTTTAATAGAATAGAAATGTCCAGAAAGTCTTGTAGTAAGAACCGCGGCTTGTTTAGTCCTACTCATTTGCAGTTCATCAACTTCTAATGCAAAAATGTAAAAAAAATGTGAAGTCAAACATTTTATAAATATGTCATTGGCATCCAAACCGGCAGAAACATTTCAGAAACGTTTCCGATTTGCTTAAGGACATTTATCAAACATTTCTGAATTGTTTCGCTGGTCTGGACGCATGTTAATACGCCAAGATAAACGCAAATGATAGCAGCAAAATACCGTTAATGTGTTACATATTTGAACAAAAAAAATTAAATTATTTCTAAACAAAAACGAACAGAAAAATCAGACAAATTTGATTCAAATGGTAACATCGGGAGTGCTACCAAGTGAAACTTAACCTACATTGTAAAATTTTTAGTTGTCTAAATGGGTTTGTAACTCTAATTGACAAAACGAATAAATAAAAAATAGAAACTCAGATCACATAATGAGGATAAGAAATTACGGCTAAACAGTGGTAAGTTTGATGAATTCTTGAGCGAAGGGTCATAGGTTCATCCCCCAGAAAACAAAAAATTACATGTGAACGTTCGACAAACATCTGAGTGTAAAACTGTCATAAAAGAGCTTCTCAATTAGTCGTTTGGACTCGGCGTAAAATTGTAGATCCCTTTTATACCGTCACAAAAATGAAAAACTTGCACAAAACAAATAGTTGTGAGAAGCTAGCTAATTTTGGAAATTAACATTGAGAGAGCAACAACTATTAGCAAACAAATAATGGTTGGAGTTCCACCTTTAAGTGAATTTTTGAACAATTTTATTTTGACAGTTATATTTTATTAATTTTTTAGGCGTTTGAAAATGTGTTTGCGCCGTTGTAAGTAATATCTATAACCCATTGCACCCACCAAGTGCTTTGTTTACAAATCGATTCTGTTGTTTTCTCGAATTGTATGTTTTTGACTCAACTTGCACAATTCGTAAACATGCTTGTACTCAGGTTTTTATATGAAACTTGACACCCAAATTTTTATTTTGTTAGCCACGATCGACTGGCCACTTATGTCTTATAGTTAATCGGGACTTACATAGTCAGGGACACACAATTGGGTGACAATCGCACGCTCTGAGAATTCACAGATGAAGCAAAGTTGCTGTACATTATTTTGGACCCAAGGCTTAGCTGGAAACCGAACAATCGAGAAAATATTTGCCATATGGCAGTTGCCCATTCCCTCGGGCAAAGAGCTGAACTTGTTGTGTGAACGACTTCGAGTAAAGTTGCACGTTGCACCCCGTAATTACCATAGGCATATAGCCGATATACGGTTAGAGTTTTACTCTGGTTCACAATGAAAGTATTGGTAGAAATAAGTTTCGGCTACTATTTTGCACTCATGAGTTGTAAGCCGTTAGGAAATATCTAAAGCGCACATGCACGTCTAATCATATACCCTCATCGCACACTGAAGTGCGGAACTATAGAAATTTTAGAAAAATTCATGCAAACATACAAATGGGCGAGTGCGATGGAAATTTCATGAACAGTGAAACCTTAGGTATGATAGGGACAGCATTTGGGGCATGATTTACGCACATGGTATGATAAGGAAAAATGGGCCCGAAATCGAGAAGGAGGCAACTGAAAAATGATTATCGTCATCTTGAGAACTTCCATTAGAGGCTCTCGCTCATAACCAGTTCAAACTGCAGTATACTTTACGCTTATATATACGAGCGATTCTAGAACGGTCTAGAGTTCTCGCACAGTTATGGTTCATGTGCCCTAAACGATTTGTATAAAAATCTTTGTCAGTTTTGTGGAGAATACACACTTATGTAGGTACTTTCGATAATTTATACCTTAAGCTGAACTAATTTATAACTACTCATAACAGACAGCGCATGACGTTCGAAAACTCTTGCCACCTTTGTCATAATAAATAAATTTATATCCAAACCCGAAAAGGAAATTGTTTGCATTTAATCAACGAACTTAAAGCGGAAGGCCATTTAACCAAAGCCCGGCGGATATAGACAAATACATAAAGAAAAATTCCACACCACCGATGACGTATAGGTACGATGGAAAATATCCTCGACCTAAGCATTGCCCTGCCAGCTATAACAAAACAGAGGGACAGACCGTGCTAAGGACATTTCCTTGCTAGCGTTACACAATACACAATGCCGGGGAAGATATGTCGTGCATCATTCTTTTTTTCCAGTTAAAGCCCTCCCTGTATCCTCGTTTTCTCAATCTGTTCTGTGTCGTCGTTTATCACACAGAGGGACGAAGAAGAGAAGACAGTGAAGGACTTTCCCCCAGAGGACGAATTTAAAAAATAAAAAATAAAAATACCAAATACGGATAGAACCAACTCGCAGGAAGACAAGAGAGGGCGGATGGGCGCGAAAAACGATTCGACTGACAGTGGTGACAGAAACCATACAAGAGGAAACAAAACCGCTCGTTAAATGTCCCAAAACAAGGACAACAACGACGTTGACGATGTCGTCCAAAAACGAAAATATCTAACCCAGCCAAAACACTATTGCGAAAACCACAAAAGCAAACAGGACATGAATATAATTCCTTAGAGTTTTCCGCCGACATTCAACATAAACCTATATACACCCGTATGTTGTGAATGATAGTAAAATCGAAACTTTCTCCGGACTCTATGAGCGTCCTTGTGATAAAGTACATAAGTGAGTTCTAATTCTGCACTGGCAATTGAAGGATTGATTTTGTAAACGAATTCTAAACAAAAAAAAAACACGAAATCACTTCTTAAAGGATTATGTCGGCTAATGTCGGACCATCACTCATATATTCTGCCATAGGAGTGAAGGAGAATAAATGAATTTATCACCCGGATTATGAGTGGCTCATGTGGGCTCATCTAAAATTCAGTTCGTTCATTCCGAGTTCTGTTTGTTTTGGCGCACACTGAAAGTGTAAGTGCTTCTCGGTCTACTCGTATCTACTCGTATGTCGGCGTACACTCGTGGTAGTATTTTTCTTCGTCTATTTTCACTGGCGAAGTTCATGTTTTTATTACCCTGACGAGCCGTCAGTTTATGTATTTATCTTACTTACAGTGTCGTGCTTTGACTTTCTTTTTTTATTTTTTTGTTGCAGATTGTATTAATGATCTATGATGGTCCTGCGGTGAAACGGAAACTTTCGAAATGTCTTTTTTAATGAAGAACTCAAAATAGAAATATGGATGGATTAAGTTGTGCGACTTTTGAACCAACAATGGCACCGTGACAGTCGTAAATATTGTTCTGAAAACTCGGTTGAAAAGTCATAAAGCAAACGGATAGGTAAATCTAATTCCAAATGAGTGGGGGTAAACTTTGTGGGTGTGTGCGGATTTTTGGAAACATTTCAAGATCCATCATTTTGCTTGATGGAATATAAATGATGGCCAATTATTGTGAGCATTGCGGCGTATTGCATACAAATTAGATGAAGGATGTTCATAGTAACATGGCTGTAGGGATGTTTGGAATCGGAAAAGAGATGTATCATACGATAGGAGATTAATGAAAGGAAAACCTCGCAGTCTCTGTTAAATAAGATTAATCAAAGGAAATAAGTTATGTCTTAGGGATCAGCGAGTTTTGATATTATAACCGGATAAATGTTCATCGGGTTGCAGACAAGTAACATAAATCTAAAAGCAACATACGTCTTTATATGACTACAAAGTTCCACCAATCTATCAGTTTTTTTTGCGCAAAGCTCTAAGGGCATTCACATATTTGCAAAAAATACTAATTAAGTACGGTGCAGATTTGGCACAACACTATTCAATCTTTTTCAAAAAAATTATAAGAACTAGAAAAATGCACCCAGACTTGACGTATATAGCTTTGAGGATTATGTAAGTTGATAGGCATTAAAGTAATTTTACGAAATTAGGACTCCACAGATGGAGTCGTAGGTTTTTTTTTTAAGCATTATTATGTTTTTACGTTTCAAGTTTAAAAAGTAAATAATTATGACATCAATCAAGTGACGTGAAATATGAAAATTGGATTTTTCTCAGCTATATGAGAGACAACTTGTTTCAGTTTGAGCTTGTATTATGCGTTTTTTAGTGAAAAACAAACATCTTGAATTTTTTCCGGAAGAGCTTAATTTTGCAAAATATCCTTAGTCAAGCATTTTCTTGAACAAAGGATGAGAAGAAAAAAAAGAAAGAAAATTTCTATGATTTCACTGTAGGTAAGTACATATGTTGCTGTTAAAAAGTCTGTAAATAAACTTAGAAAAAAATTGAAGAACATGTCAGGGCCAGAGCTCTTCTAGGGTACAGCATCTAGTTTTAGTCACAACCATCTGAAAATGAAACAATGCTTCACTATGCGCAATCTACGACGCGTTTCCGCAAATTTCAAAAAGAGTATTACGCGTGGTGGGATGTGCTCCTATCAGAAAGTGTCGAATTTAGACTATGAGCCTAGATACGTTTGCCTAATTTCTGAGGCTTCGTGTTCTAGATCTGTCTGAAGGACAAATTTTCCAGGAAATGACACAATTCGTTAGATCTGTCTATGCTTTTGATGTAAAGCGTACGAATAGTTCTTCCTTGAAATATTGTATGCGATCAGCGGAGCCACGTCTTTTCAGTTCGCAAACTATGTCATTTGCAGCGATGTTCTTTTGGGCGGGAGCACAGAGACGAGTGATCTTTAAACGTCAGCTATTCCAATGCAATGTTGTCTTTCGGTCTTCGACGAGCTTGGACATATTTTTGATTGAATTGAACTATTTATTCGCGGCCTGACCATCAGTAGATATTTCTCCCTTGTTGCTAATTTATTTAAGAGTATCTAACTTGATGTTGAAGCCGATTTTAGAACCATCTGTGGAAGAAAGGAACTTTGATCTAGTTCTCAACATATTTTGAAAAATATTTTTAGTCTAGAACTTCTACACGGGGTATCGGGTATCGCCAATACCCTGCGGATCAGCATCGAGATTCTGTATAAACGGTTAAACATTGAGGAGAGAATGTTGAAAACTTAAGCCATACGAGTATTCTGAATTAGAAAAGCGGAAGTCTATCAAGTCTACCCATGGTGAAAGTGTCAAACAAAAATGAACATTAATCAGCTAGTCAGCTGTAAAATTAATTGTCATTGAAAAAAAAACGTTTCCAATTAAAAAAACAAATCTCTAAAAATAAAACTTTATGGAATATAAACTTTGTTATTCCTAATAAATGTCCTTGTAAGCTGTCCATCGGTAATTGGAATTTTAAAATACTTTCACTGTTTAGGACTTGAGTGCAATAACCTATGTATGTTTGGTCTTTGGTAAAAAAAATATCTGGTTGCTAAAGCAAAATTTGCACTTCGTCCCTTTATAAGGAACCAATATTTGACATAAGCAGTCAGGCCTCGTGCTTGGAAATTTTATTGAAGGCTGGAAATTGCAAGCAACGTTACTCCTTTTCTTGGATATTAAAACGAGAACTCAAAATATATTCTTTCACCTTTTTAAGATGCTCTGTGTTTCAAGTTTCAACTTTGTAGCCCTTATAGACTCTGAATTATTTTTCATCTGACAGCGGAATGCATGCAGAGGACAGAACAGGTTTTCATTATGTACCGATAACTAAAGTGAATTGTTAAAAAAATCGGCCAAGAATTCTTGCAAGGAATTGCTGCCTACCTCGTGTTGAATTTGTGCTGGTAAGTACTCTTATCAAATCGAACCGAGTCGATACAAACGGTTAAAAACCGAAAGTCTGAATGGATAACAAAATTCAATTCAATCAAAACAAAAGCATAGTGTGACCACATTATTATTTCAAATTGAATAAGCCATGATGAACTTTCAGGAAGCTTTCAAATACCTCGCTAAATGCTAGCTAACATTGTTACTTAAAGCTTTTCCATGGCGCTGGGAAGTTTCGAATAAATTTTCGAAGAGAAACATCGCGTAAACTTTCATAGAACTAAATAACTGAATAAAGCTGAGAGCTTTTTCGAAATTAAAAAAAGAGATTCATCGTTCGCATGCACAGCTTTTAAGAGTAAAGATGATATGCTTTTTAAGAGGTCTTTTCAACAAGCTTTGCGAAAATTTCAAAAGAATTCATGCATTCCCCATTGTGTTTTTATTTTGTTTTGGTTGGCATTATTTGTAAATAAACATTTTTTTCTTGGATTATTACTAATGCCATAGGTGCTTACCATCACCTGGAAATTTTGTTCTATATTGAACTCAGGAAATAGTTTTTTATAAGATGATAATTTTAGGATATTTGCACGAGTTTTTCTTATTTTTTGCAACAAGTTTAGGGGCAATATGGTCACCAGTGCATATATACATGGAGAATGAAAACCCCTACTACATCTTCTGAGTTAATGAAAAAATTATTAAATAAGAAAATTTTGACTCAGCTTTAACAAAAAACGCGGACTAGCATTTGTCATTCAAGCACATGTCGTTATTTCTTTGAGTGCTCATTTTTTGCAGCATCGATTTGATCAGTTCTCGGATTTAGAAAATAGAATAAAAGTACCATTAGATTTGTTTCGCTTACCGTTATTATCATCATCGGTATTAGCAATAAGCTTACCTGCAAAATAAAAGAAAACAAAATATGTATAAAATTGTGATCGAGTTCATGCTAAGGATGTTACAATTAGAAGCCATTTGAGGAGGTTCCACAAGATGACTTCAAACTCAGCTACAAAAATAAGTTAACTGCAAACACATGTCAAAATTATGTTAGAACCTCAGTTCAGTCGCTCAGATAGATAGACTTGCAATTTATTTGTCGTCCTTTATTTGTTTTCCAAAAAAAAAAATAGTGAACTAAATTCCTAAGATGTTTCTGCGAACTAGTTGTTTGTACGTACTCCCACATTCCAAGAACTTCAAACGCATTCAAAATGTTTGATGTTCCAAACTTCGTTGGTGTAGATATCTGCCCGAAATGTAATTTCTTAGGGCCTAGTTACTCGTATCAGTCGACGAAATGGAATCACACTTTATCTGTAGGTACATGTCGTAATTTTGCTAGATCCACGGTAGCTTTCCGAGGCCAGTGTTCCACCCTTTGCTTAGTCTACTGACAGGTTCCGCAGTAGTTGCTAACGCCGTGCGATTGGGCAACTTTACTAAGACGTCCAAGGGATTATAAGTTCTAAGCGCTTATTGTCTTCAGTTTTTCAGAGTTTTGCCAAAGAAAATGAGGTAAATTTTGACTAATATTACAACTTTTAATTACACATAAAACATGTTACCAGTTGGCGTAAAAAGTACTGACTGTAACTCCGTGAAACTTTTTCTTGAATATTTTTAAGGACTTGTAGGAGGGAATAGGCTATATTCTTTATAACGCCGCCTACTTTTTGGGGGCGTTTTCTAACAAAGGGTATTTTTCTTAGATTCCACTTTAATTTGTTATCAGTCAGCATTTTCTTAAATGTTTATTACTCAGTTTACTGCTTTATCCGCAGAAAATCTGGCACGATCAACTCAAATTTATTTAATCAAATCAAAAAATATTAGCAACGATCGTTTCTGAATTGGGTTCTGCTTAGGTCGCACTTCGAAAGCAATTTCACTTGAAAAAACACTGTGTGTCGTTTTCTCTGTTGGAGCGAAACGAATTACCAGACTGCATGTGAATTTATTCAATAGCGACATTTGAGGAAAAGCGTTGATAGCTGATGGGACAGCTGTTTGTATATGTAATCTAAAACCCGTCACTTACTCAATGGGAATAAATCCTGAATTAGGTTCAGGCAGGATAAATCAATGACTTAAAGTATCGTTTTTGATGGGTTTATATCTGTCTGATGTCATTCACCTCATCTTTAGCTTAGCAATTGACACATTTTCTATTTGAATGCAAGACAATCAACATTCCTTCTAAGCAACTTACATAATATATGACCATGCATATTATAGGCAAATTATTTTCAACAGCAATCAGTTTTCAAACTGTTTATAGAACATTTCATCTCAAGAACCATCCAGTGTCAATCGAAAAACTCCACAGGAGATTTACTATTATCTACGAAGTTTGTAATTAAACCTGATGCTGTCTTTTGTATTTCTTTCAGATGTAGATACTTACACATGACAAAGGAGCAAAGGACAAAGTGTATCCAAACACAGAAAATTTCACTCACATCCACCGAAGCTGTATGAAGCAACCGTATGGCACACAGCACGTGCACACATACACACTCAAAGCAAAAAAAAAAAGCAAGCAAAAATGAGGATTGTCCAATATCAATTCCGCTTAAAGTGACTATAGCCCTGCTTGATAATAATACATGACGTAGCTCGTATCTATCGCATCTCAAGAGCGCACTTGTGTTAAGTATCTTCGGACATAAGGAGGGGAACCTTTTAGTTTGTAATTAGAAGCACACTCTAACATGTATTTGTTTAGTAATTTTCCTTAATAAACTTTGTGGTTGTATCGATCTTGTATACATAAAACAATATATTCCTTCTAATCGAGGGGATGTGTAATCTGCCACCACTATACTCCCGGTGACCTAGTAGAGATGGAGCAAAACAAAAGAAAAAAATACAAGCGAAATGACTCCCAATGGTAAACTAAGACAAACTACCTAAAACTGTGTTAAGCACCAAACCAGAGTCAACTCGCACAGAGTACGAAAGAGCCGCGCTAACATTCAAGCCTATCTATCTCAAAGCAAAGTTTACATAGGATGAAATTACGTTCATTTATTTAACTTACCCCCCATCTGCAGGCAGAGTGTGTTTGTATGTGTATAAATGCAGGCAAAGATATACGGATACCACAATTACCTCGATGGGTTCAAATCACATTGTCGATCTAACTAACGCAGCATATTTATAAACAAATTTACACAGCCGTGGACGAGGTGCCACACTTTAGAAAGAGATGGGGAATGTGCAATAGGTAGGGCGGAAGTTAAATTTATATCTGTACGATATGTAGGTGTCTACCTAACATGAGCTTAACGTAAAGGATTAACGCTTGAGTGAATTATTATCGTTTGACGAGGATAATTCTCTTGGATTATAAATAGAAAAGTAGTGGCGGGTAGTGGGGAATCTTAATTTGTCCAATTTGAAGATGGAGGAACATAGGCCGATTTGTAGGTATCTATATTTAATCAGAGATGAAGATATTTATTAACATGATATTTCTTAACACAGCTGTCACTTGCGTTGCGTTTAAAAAATGCTGTTAAAATGCAGCCGAACCCGACAAGATAACCAACTTCTACCACCTACCATCTACCCTTTTCTAAATCAATCTCTGCAATTATATTCATGTCTTAATGACAGACAGTCATTAACTCAAGTGAGCATAAAAGTTTACTACATTGCTCTTGGTAAAAAGCAAAACTACACGCGACTCTGACTGCTCTAGACTGAAAGGACGAATTCAAGGTAAGCCACCTCTTTAATGAAACATCATGTTAACGGGCGTGAACACGAATGTCACAAAATTTACTACCTTGTGCCTTCCTGGGAGGTAAATAAATCCCCTGAATGAGGGCCGCCAATTAAATTTATCATCACCATTTAAAAAGTCATCACAATGTTACGGTGTCATTAAGGGATTATGGCGTTTTTTTATTATTATTATTTTATCAGTACGCAATTTGAAAAAATAAACAGGTGGTGTTGAATGAAGTCTCATGAGTCTAGCTGTATCTTTCATTGAGTGGGAGATGAATAACTAATGCAAAATAAATAAATCGGGCAGGGTGAAGAAAATGGTACGTATACGCCCCAGTGTCGTAGCGCTTTTTCGCATTTCATCATTTATGCTAAACCAAACAGTGGATGATATACCATTCGGTGATAGAGGTAAAGGTGCTGAAACTCCTTTCTATCTCCTTGCATTGGCGGGCACATTTTTTTGAAACTGCATTCAACATAAAGTTTAATTTTTTTGTATGAATCCGAATAATGTGCCCACAGGTTTTATGCTAAGATTATTCGTTGTAAGAATGATTTTTTATTAAGAACGACATTCTGAATTTCGGGCAATGAAAAGTTCAAGCGGGGCAATAAATTTAAAACACATACGCCATGCGCAGACAATATAAAGGGCCTTCCAATAGAGACTTCTAAACTTTGACAGTTGAAAGCGGCTTTACTATTGAAATAGGTTGCCATTTATTGAGTCTGTTTTGCTAAATCACCATGGACGAATATAGCGTTTAACAACACGTGCATTTGGAAATCATTTGGAAACTGACCTTCATTTTCATGGAATAATCATTTTCAACGATTAGGCCTATTTCTGGATGACATACCTACTCAAAAAACAAGATTTGGACACCAACGATAAGTGGTTTCAACAGAACGGCGCTACGTGCCACATTGAAAATTCTAACCGAGCGATTCGAACGAACTTTTTCTGGTTGTCGCAGGTCCATGCGAATAAGCCTGTAAATCCTAATCTAGTCCGTTTTTATTTTTCACAAGCAGAGCTGAGATGGCAACCTATACCGCAGGTCAGGGTGCACCTATCCACCAAGTTTCTAAGCGCATTCACAGAAGGTGATCGATGTTGAATCGAAAAAGGACCGCTTTTCTGACAAAGGAATAAGACCATTGTTTGTGTTGATTGACTTCTGCCTAATTAGCTGCAATTGACAAGGACAAGCCCAACCAATTTATTATTATATTCTAAGAGCGAGTGTGTGCACCACAAGACCCAAGTTTTTCCACGCCAATTGATTGCACACTCAAAGCCCCAATTGTAATCCCTGAATCACTGCATATGGGGTACCCTCTTTCATTGCTGCATAATCAATCAAATTCGCGGCTGGCAATTCGAGTGCATTTTCACTTCACAAAAACGACAGGTGCTGAGAATTTCTTCGAATTTCTTCAAAGTTCAAATGCAAACGCCTTCCTTCCTCTTCAGTTTCTTAGCAGTACCTACTCAAGAAATCAAACATGGAAAACTATGATGTAACCTGCAGCCGCTCATTCAATACCACATTCTATTAAAAAAAAAAAGACTTAAGGAGCATTCAGATCGTTCATAAATCAACGAATTTCCACAGCAAGAAAATGCAGAGGGTTAAGATTTGGTTTCCAATACTAATAAAGCTGTTTGATTTTAGTTCGAGAAAAAAAAGAAAACTTTGGAGAAAAATCTCTAAAAGTCCTTCCTAGTGGTGGATTTTCTGCCTCAACCGTTGGTCGTGCAAAGTCACTTGAGTCATGATAAGCTCGTGGGAATTAACAAACCACAGAATATGATATTTGCAAGCCACAAGCAAAAACAAAATTGACCTACATTCACATGATCCACGGGTTGCCTAGGCGGAAGGTCGGTTTTTCCAATATAAATATTAAATAAGGATAATTACATTTCAGCGGAACATTCTATTTTTGTATCGCGCTGGATGGAAGGCAAATTGTGTGTCAGCCGACGCAATTGTCACTATTTTTCGCAGTGGCAGTTTTGTGCATACGACATTAGAAGTAGAACATTTGTATTTTTATATATCAAAAGGATATCAAGAGATTAATGCGATAATCTGAGCGAAAAACTCGCTTTAAAAGACGGGGCTCAAATAAGAATGCAACTCAGGCATCTGTTTAAAGTTCCTTTCAAAACAATAGCTGCGATTTCAAATTATCGAGAGCAGACTTATCTACGACTTTCACATTTCATATTTGGTGAAATGGCCATCGTTTTTTCACTGACAAGAACCTGGCTTGAAAGAAACAAAAACTTGACAAAAAATCTCATCAAATGATATGCGATTCGGGACATACATTTTGAAATTTTTTTACGGATATGGTTGGATCGTGTTACGGGTAGATTAAATCGATTTCAGGGCTGCTTGACTGTCAACAAAGATAGTTAAGCTCGGAAAAATTTCGCATATTTTACTCCGCACTGGGACACCCTGTATACCAGCAGAAGAAAATATTTCCGCTAATAATGAAACCATTTTCCAGCTATCAAAGTTTCCTGCCCTGACCCAAACCATTCGTATAATTTGAAGTCTCCTTCCTCTCGTATTTGAACAACTTTTCACAGTTTTTTTTTAATTTTTCACCTGAATTCACCACTCACCCATATTTTTAACATCACTCATTGCGCCGGCAGCAAATCATCTTCACAGCAGATCCACTCCACTGAATGAATTCAACGGCAGAAAAAAAAACGAAGCCCATAAACCATAAACACAAATTTCAACCCATAAAAAGGACATTCATCCCCATTCGTACCGAAATCATAATGGGAGCGATGCTTTTCACATCCATATAATTAAAGTTCGTCTATCCACTGGCATGTTGCTGGTGGTAGTTCTGAAGCTGGTGGTGGTGCTGGTGCGCTTTGCGATAAATGCTGCCTGCATAAATGCTGATAGCTCTTCATACTCCAATCACCATCACTAGTCGCTCGCTCTCTCCTGCTCGTTGCGACTCGGCTTACTGCGTTGACTTACTACAGAGGACGCACATGGTGCTCTGTGTATTAAACGCACAGCTAACTGTGTGTTTTCATGGAAACTATCGACTTTCTGCAGCAGTTGCAGTAGGTAGTACGACGACAACGACAACATGAGTTATCCGTAAACGACTCTGGCCATTGTCTGGGTAAAACAAAAGGGTTTGAATAAGGATATGGAAAAAAATTACACATTTTCCCCATCCATCTACAACATCGCCTAATTGAAAAGTCATCTTCAATTTGATACCCGACAATCAGAACCAATTGAAGTATTTGTTGACACAGGGTGAATGTTACACAAGCTCATTGACATTTCGGTTCAATTGACACACAGGGGAGTCCACCCTTCACTCGGTGAATTAATATTGTGACAGTGTAATCAGTCACAAACCGCTTTGTTGCGTCATTGTTCAATTTAAGTTGCACCAGCAGCGGAAACACTTGTTCACACTAATAGCGCACCATTGTCATATGATCAACGTAACGGGCGGGCGAATATCAGCAAAAAAAATGTCATCCAACAATGGGCGGAAAACAACAAACGGATTTTTCATCCCCCAACGAACAATGGTGCCGCGAAAAATCGAAGAAAAATCTACTACAATCCGCAAAGAGCGAATTGTCTGATTGAGAGAGAAAAGCTCTCGCCGCTGTGTTCTCTTCAGTCATAATGACATTTTTACCGTGTCATAAGTGCGCATGATGCGTTCTCTACCCGGCATGACACTTTACCATGACGTTGCCAAAAATAAAAGACAAAATTCCACGACACAAAAAGGACGGAGAACATAATTCAAATTGATGACGGACGCGCAATAAAATGTCTACCGAAAATTAATGACAACAACTGCCCCCTGGTGACTGATATTCTCTCTGACAGTTTACAACTTTCTCGAGTGTAAATCAATTTTTGGTTCAGACGACTATATCGAGGGAGTAATTAATTCTAGCGATTAAATTCTTACGACAATTAGATTTTTGATGGTATATATACGAAATACGAGCAATTTTGTATATGTCGTACAGGGATGAGAATGAGGTAGAACAAAACTGATATAAATTAATTCTACAAGGGGGAGCGCCACAATTTCACACTTGAACTGTCATTGGGTGGGGGGATATTTGTCCTGCTGCTCATTTTTCAAAGAAAGTCAATTTGGGGCACACATTGTGCGGCATTGTTGTCTGGATGAGGATGTTTATAGAACCAGGGATGGCATTGAATTGGGAAAACAATGGTTTAGTCACGTTCGGCCGTAAATATGTCATGGTTGTTGTTATACGTGTGTCAGATTCTGTAGTACCGTACGGAATTGGGATTAAATTATTCTGTGCATTGGAGGCATTACTTCAGATATTTTATGGAAAATTTGTGGATAAGCAAGTCGGGCGAAATGCGACGTGTACTAAACAATAAATAACAGCTGTGAGGCGATTTTTAACAAATGTCACTTTGGCGTTGCAGTCGTAAATGAATGCCTGCGGCGAGCAGGAAAACAATGAAAGGCATTATAGTCAGCGCTTCCACTTTGCTACGATCGTAGCAAAATTGCTACGCGATTTCCAATTTGCTACGCAAAAACGTCTGTTTTGCTACTTTTTTTAAATCACGAAATGTCGGCATAAATCTTGGAATTTTTCTTGAAAACAAAAATTCAACTTTCCCACACCAACATATATTTTTTTCTACCATACCCAACAAGTATACTTGTACTAGTGCTTTAAAACATTTTTACTTTGAATAAAGAATTAAGTGTTTTTTTGTTTGTTTTCGAAAAAAAAAATAATATATTTTGGACTTTTAAGTTTCGCTACGCAAATAAAGTTTTGCTACACAAATTTGCTACGCAAATTTTTTGTCTTGTGGCAGCACTGATTATAGTGTTATAAGAATAAGCCCAAGGGAAAATGTGAATGGGCGATTGTAATAGGTGCCGGCAGGATCTTAAAGCTGTCGCCACCTCGCAAACGAATGTGGAATACATTGTACGAAAACAAAAACAGTCTTGGAAAAGATTTATTCGACCCATGTTTATGAAATAAGGATAAAGACGCTCGAAAATGAACGTGGACCTCAAGAACCCTTGACTGGTCAAACGCCGACGAATAACTGACGGAGACATCGAAGGCCTACGAAGCTGATTTCACCGCCAATCAAATGTTGCGGCGGAATAAAAGAAGTATGAAAACGCGAGTAAAAACAGCATCTGTTTGGAGGGATCTCATTGGAAGTATGACAATGCGTATGCGAGGCAGTTAGCCATGGGTCGAGAGAGACCAGGTTTCAAAAGAAAAGTAATTGTTTGAAGATGCCAGCATCCCAAGACTTGCTACAAATACGACCCGGGAACCGAACATGAGTCAATGGGAGATAATGAAACCGACCATACAAGTGAAGACTTTGACTTACTTGAGTAGGTAGATCAATAAAATTTAAATATACAAAACCTATTTATACATCTCCCTTATGTGGTAAAACTGATCTACTTATAATTTATACCGTATGCTGAGCATCACCTGATTAACGTCGTTTTCGAAGCGTTGACGACCGTATTGGGCTTTATTTTCTACATGACCAAAAAGTTCTTTATCCTAAAACTGCATAGACACATTTAGGAGTGAATTGTTTCGACAGCACGGTTGTGAGACAATTGTGACATATATTTCTTAAAAAAAATTACAAATTATGCATCCAATAATGCAGCGATACTGTGTGTGATAAAAAATAGGTAATATCGAATTACAATTCTAGGAAAAACGTACTCCAGAAAGGTTAAACACAATGTAGCTGCACTCCATGGAGTGAAAACCCTCTAAATAATGTAATCCTTTAAATAGAGCAACTGGCCTCGGCATTTCATATTCCTTTATCTAGTTCTACCTTGCCTTCTCAGTGGCCTAAAAAGATTTTTCGATTTCTTTGCTAAAAATAGTCGACTCAGCATCCTTATCCCACTTTTATTTGTTTTGCTTAAATTATGATCTGCTTCAAATTGAAAGCAAATCCCTTCGTATTGCTCTTTTCGTACGGAACCCACTTTCTGGGTGGAATAAAAAGGTACTGAGCTACCCGAAGCCATATCACATCTGAGGTTTTTTTTCCCCCATTGCATTAATAGCAGATAACTCTATATCCGCATCGTAATCCACTCTACTGTATAACTATCCTAAGGCGTTTCTATTCCGACTATTTTTTTTTTTCTTTATCCACATTCACTTATCTCGGTGTATCCAAGAGAATGTACCGTAAAGCCACTTCAACTTATCCACCAGGGTTTATAAACCAACGCGTACAGATACGTACTCGTACACATTCCAACAATGGAAATAAAAAACATAACAGAAGCAGCATCACCACGGCACAAAAGGACATAATGTCCTTCCGTAAGATTTTGCTCGCTTCTCTTGAATGCTAGTTAGTGCAAAATAAAATACCTTTCCCCGCTTCTCACTGTAGATATATAGTCGAAGAGAGAAAAATAAAATTTGTATAACTCAAGGAAAGGTGGTTGCATACGTACAAGTATATTCCACCCACCAAAAGTGCCACTAAAAAAGGATCTTTTCGAGTTTTTAGTTTTTATTTTCGTTTTCTTATTTATTTACCAACATCCCTTAACTGTACTCCGGTGTGTACATGTTTACATTTAGCTAAACTTCAACGAGCAACAACGTTAGCAGCATATCTGCATAAACGTTACGAACACACAAGCAAACTCACAAGTCATTTGGTTAACGACACAAATGGCGTGACAGGAGAGTTGTTTTTTCTTCTAAGTAAATTAAAGGAGGAGAAGGTGAGCACTTGAGAAAGTTTTCTCCTTTGAGAGGATAATAAAATATCGATAGGGAAAAACCAGCGATAATCCTAACACCCAGCGAGAGTCGGTAACTCCTTGGGACTGTTGCGTGCTGTAGAACGTTAACAGTTTGTTAGGCGGACATTTTAAGAAAACAATTAAATAGCAGTCTGCTGTCAAATTGATAAAGTACACTTACCCACCACCTGCCCTATAGGGCAAGTTGATTAAGAAATACAAAGCGAAACTGTAAGGTCATAACTTTGACGCGTCTAAGGATATGTATGGTTGAAACTTACCTGAAACGAAAGAGAAATGTAAGGGGTCATTGAACAGGTTTAAATTTTGTGTATAAAATTAGTGAATTTCATAAAATAAAGAGAAATTTAAAAATAGAAAAATGTTACGTATACGCCCCCGATTTTTTTTTTAGCAAACGTTTGAATTTTGCTTATATTTGTAAACTCACCTTTAAAACAAGCACACCCCATGATGTATCCCATCATCAGAGTAACTTGAGACGAACTTTGGCGATAGGCAAATAACTATTTGTCTGACTTTTTGATGGATTTTTTTTTATAACTTATGTACTAGTGCTTAAACGTTAAACGCTGAGTTCGTGATTGCTTTCGTTTGAGGAAAAAGTAAAAGACGATCAATGCACTTGATGAAATTAATGGCGGAATATTTAACATTTATGTTGAATTGGTCGAAATAGTTTTAACGACGAGTATTGTTATTTTTGTTTTATTTTATATTTTTTTAGGCTAAAGCTACCACAATGATTATTATAACTATTATACATAGATACGATTTATCACTATTTACTGTACTATCACTTAATAAACTTTGGTTTGGTTAAATTGGTGTATGTTAAGTTTATATATATATCACTAGATAGAGAATCTAATAAAAAACAAATTAAATGGTCGTCATAAAAAATCACATTTTTTACGGCTTATATGAGAAAAAAATTAAAATCAATATTTTATATCATATTTATGTTTAAGAGTAATTTAAACAAACAAAACCTGAATCCTCTCATCCGTGAACGAGTGGTATGTACCGGAGTTTGATTTTGATTCCTATGTAAAATATAAAGCACAAGAGTGTGACAATTCGACATTTGCTTGTTCACGAAAGGGGCGATTCGACTGACAGGCACTTAGTGCCAATCAGTACGTCCATACACAAAAAATGTACTGAACAGGGTGGCGCGGGTTGATGAAGGAACTATGACAAATTCGCGGGGAGTACTTTCAAAAAATCGTTAAAACGCATATTACAGAAAAAATTATCACTTGGGCTTACCAAGCGAGTAATAAAACTCGCGAATTCAAAACACCTTAGTGAAATGACATATGGGTCGTAGAATAAAGCCAAAACCGAAGAATTTGCTCTGTCTTATATGAACCCCATGATCGAAAGGCAGTACCAACATTTTACTGAGAACGGAATCAAACTTGTCACTAAAAGCAATTGGTAGAAAATTAAAACAGTCTTTTGAATCAACCTCACACTTTAAACCAGAACGAGAAGACTTAAAGCTATGTATCGGATGCTAATTCTACGGCGCCCAAAAATAGTGAATGTTGGACGGCTCCACCATCTCTTTAAGAAATGAGAGACTATCTTAAACTGCTTATTAAAACTGATTTGAAAAATGTTTCCTTCCACTTGGCTATGCGAAAAGATTTGGATATACAGCTTTTTTTATAATAAAGATCAACCTTTTACTATCGAACTTACGTCGGCCTGGAAAAGACCACAGTCGTTGGAAAGACGGAAAGAGAAAATAAGATTAAGCTTATGTGAGAAGACTTCGTCAACAGTTTTTTGTTGAAATCAATGTTGGGCAGCTTTTGTCATTGTTGGCCTGTTCTTGTTAGAAGCTATTACAGAGACATATTCGACAATGTCGCCAGGTTTCAGCGTTTCTTATAAACATTTGCTGTACTACTAAATTGAAACGCTTTTTCTGGACAGTTGTTGTACCCGCGAATGTTGTTAGATGTTCTCAAGAGATGGCGCAGGTAAGCCTTACTGGGTGATTTGTATTTTTTTGGGGTTAAACGTGAGCCGGCCGACTGTAACGATTCTGTGCCAAATACAAACTAACAATTTGTAAGTAGTGTGGGGTTAAAAAACGGATCTTCTTCTCGATTATAGAATAAGGTCACCTTTAAGTTTATTTACCTTATAAGCTTAACGCCTATTCGACGAGATACTGTAACGATGCATTCGTTACAACAACACTTTTTCATATTTTCTTATATCTCTTTTCTTGCACTTGCTCCAACAACATCTATTTGCATAAAGCAATGCTAAAAACAGTGCATTCCAGAGTCGTTCGACTGCTCCGCCCACCACACTGATACACACGAGACACCCCCGCAATGGTCCATGACGTGTTCTCTATGGCCTGGCCATACACTTTCGTTGGTGATAAAATTCACACCTGCTTGCTGGTGTCAAACCTATGAGACCAGCAAGCAAATCTCAAATAATCGAGCAAATTCAGAGTTAAGACAGTACCAATCTTGTGTACTACTGAGATTGTTCCTCAAGGGGTCTGCAGACACTTGATAAAGTTTTGGATCACTAGTAGCCTACGGGTGAACCAGTGAGTTGCCGAGTCTATCGCAAGATAGACTTGTGGAACGCCGAGTCAGTCGCAAGATAGACTTGTGGAACGCCGAGCCAGTCGCAAGATAGGCTTGTGGAACGCCGAGCCAGTCGCAAGATAGGCTTGTGGAACGCCGAGCCAGTCGCAAGATAGGCTTGTGGAACGCCGAGTCAGTCGCAAGATAGACTTGTGGAACGCCGAGTCAGTCGCAAGATAGACTTGTGGAACGCCGAGCCAGTCGCAAGATAGGCTTGTGGAACGCCGAGTCAGTCGCAAGATAGATTTGTGGAACGCCGAGTCAGTCGCAAGATAGACTTGTGGAACGCCGAGCCAGTCGCAAGATAGGCTTGTGGAACGCCGAGCCAGTCGCAAGATAGGCTTGTGGAACGCCGAGTCAGTCGCAAGATAGACTTGTGGAACGCCGAGTCAGTCGCAAGATAGACTTGTGGAACGCCGAGCCAGTCGCAAGATAGGCTTGTGGAACGCCGAGCCAGTCGCAAGATAGGCTTGTGGAACGCCGAGTCAGTCGCAAGATAGACTTGTGGAACGCCGAGCCAGTCGCAAGATAGGCTTGTGGAACGCCGAGCCAGTCGCAAGATAGGCTTGTGGAACGCCGAGTCAGTCGTAAGATAGACTTGTGGAACGCCGAGCTAGTCGCAAGATAGGCTCCGAGCTAACGTGGCCATTAGACCACGAAACCGAACTGGAAGCCGAACGACCGCAGTAACCCCGATCTCCCTACCAGCCAAGGACCGAACCGCCGCCGTGGAATTGTAGCTGTAAATTTGAATCATTGAAATCAAAGAATTGTTAAAAGAATCGTAGAATTGTTTAGAAGTCAAGATCATTTAAATTTGTAACATATAAATTAAGAAATACGTAATAAAGGACTTTTTTTGTTACCTAGAGTTAGTGTTTCTCTAGGAAGAACCTTGGCAAACCGGCGAGCTAGCCTCAGCCACGACAAAAGACACATTACAATACATATGGCAAAACACCATCCTAAATGGCGAAGGACTTAGATTTACATTTTTCAATTTTCTAACGCTTGACAAAAGCCATGGGTCCATTAGTAGACTTGCTTGATAATTTTTTTTTTCTGACAAATGATTTACAAAGAATTTACTAAAATTGGGCAAAGCGCCTCCATTAAAAGGATTATTTGCCACTTGAATTGTAAAAAGTTAATCGCCTATAGATGCTAGAATAAGTTGCCCGTTCTCCGCAAGAAACACTTGCTTATTAACTGAAAAACTCAGACAATATAAGCTGCATACTGACCTTTGCCATCAACCAGGTGGCGCCCCTCCCTGACAAACATTCCAAAAACAACCCTACATAAAATTAATTTTAAGAAAGAGGTTGTATTATTTTGTATGCCTTATGGAACTATGACATGACAAACATCCGAGAGTAAAACTGTCATGAACTATGTCAGCAACTGCTAGTTTGCAAGAGACCACCAAATTCGGTTAATACACGCCCTCACTCCTCTTGAAAATTAAAACGGAAATTCATAAACATTTGCTAATTGAATCATTTAACAATAAATGGCTCGAATAACTCAGGAACAGCGGGTGCATCCATATCAGGTCACGCTCCGTGTATATCTTTTCGTGTATTTTGCTCGTCTTTATAGGAAAAGCAAAAAATGTATCACTATCTCGACTCTTGAATAACGAAAAATTAAGAATAATCTAATCTAATCTAAATATCGTACTTAAAATGACCCATCATAGGCCACAAATCGCTGTTGACCTCATCGCGTGGAAAACTTTCCAAAAACCAGCAAAGCACTCGTTCTAATAATTTCAATCAATATATATATCGTTCCCGGCATCCGCCACTCGCAGCAACCCAATTATCTCATTAGACTTGTTTAAAAATTGATCGCATCGGCAAATTAATAATTTTCATAATCCAAAAACTGAAATCACATCTGAAGCATCTGGCTCATGTTGATTTGCCCAACGCCGACGAATGTTTTTGTTTGGATCTCAGCACTGTGGGCTAACACAAATGGCAGCAAAACCAAACTGTTGTGAGTTCTTCAATGAATGCGTACACACAAGCGACGCCATTGAATTTCCTTTAGCGCACCTATACCCACCCACTTGCTGAATAGTCATTTCAAATAATGGACAACAACATTATTCGAAGTAGAAAAAAAAATAGTTGCTTAGGTTTCCGCGTCATGTCATGTTTTTTTTTTGCAGTCACCTGGTGACTAATGTCAGGAAAAATTAAATTTGCCGCACACATGGACACATGACATGACCTTGAGGAAAATGTTGGCCTCCCTTTAGCTGCCTACACACACGCATACGGCACATTTTGACTAAGTGAGATCGTTTGTTGGAATTTCTTTTATTTGCGAAAAAGAACACTTTAACGTGCCTCGTTTAAGTTGTACCACCCACACTAGTTGTGTGTGTGCAGAGAGCACACCCACCCACCCAACAACCTCCTCATCCTCGTTCTCCATAACAACTACTGTGTCTAATGACATCGTCTTAATTAAATTTGATTAAGTTCAATTAAACTTCAAGTGGACTGCGATGAATGGCGCAATGGCGACGACAATCGACGAGATGGTGCTGATTTTGGTGTGGATGCGTGCTGAGTTATATATGTACATCTTTTCCCTCAGTCACGATGCGACGAAAGGAGGACAACTTGAATGTAAATTTGTCCGCACTTGTATATGGATGCGCCCAAACAAGCCGACGCTTTCTGCTTCTTAATCTCAATTAATATCAAAGTTATTAGCGAATTTAATAATCAGATAGAGACTTGGTACGCGTCGCTCTGAATTGCGAAATGTTTCCAAATGATGATGATTTATGATGGGATCTGGTGACAGCATAACGATTTGAAGAGTAAACTTTGTATCTGAATACTTGTTGATGATGGTTTGTTAGGTGTGGTGGTGAACTGCTTTGTTTGAGATTTTACGAATCGATTTGTGCAGTGTGAATTTTACAAATCAGACTAATTAATGGCAGACCAGAATAAAAGCCAAATCAGCAGGAAAAACACACCTTAGTAAGACAATTGTCAATACTAGAGAGATACAAATTTTAGTTTACAAACAACCGAATTTAATGTCACGAGTGATTTCGTATTGGGTGTATCGCGGTATGTATATAATTCGAATCAACAAAAGCGTATGTGAGAGTAAGTTGCGATTCAAATAGTTTCCAAGAAAATTTTATCAAATGACTACCCAAACACGTGAACATTTTAAAGACCATGATTTTTCAATTAATGCAATCATTTGCATGGGGTCCCAATCATTTGAATTTTGATTTAGTCATTTGATTCTTTTGCAATCATTTTCATTCAGTTGGACAATTTTTAAATTCATGTTCCTTCATATGTATGTTTTGCGTTCTTAATTAACCATTTTCAACCACTTTCAATCATTTGGATTGTTTTAAATATATTCCAATCATTTGCATTCATTTACAACCATTTGCTTTCAAAAACAATCATGTGCATTCATTCATTCTGTCTTTTTGAGAACTCGTTTGGGCTGGATTTTTTTTTCCTTTTTTATTCGGCCGTAGAGCTGATGAGACGTAGCTTGTTTCAACCCAGCCTTGTGCCCATATAGTGACTGAGCAAGCGGGCATTTAAGCTCTACGAAGCATCTTATAAAATACCATTAAAACAGTGGCTTGTTGCCAGTTTAAGAACTCCTAAAGTTCTGTTCCAAAACATAAACCATATTTTCGTACATGCATAATGAAAAAAGAGACCGAATTAATGAGCAAAAATGCAAACAGTACTGAAAATATCGAGTACGGATCGGCTTTGGGACTTAGACGCCAAAAACGAAGGGAAGGACTTCTACAGTATGTACCGTCGAAAAAGTATTAAGAACAGAGCCTCATAGATGCAACTAGGGAGAGTTATTTATCAAAACGCCAAAAGACAAATTGACTGCAAACCAATGCAGCTTGTTGAATGTTCCAACGTCCCTATTTAGGTACGCGAAGTTGAGCATGCGAATATACAACAATGCTCAATGCTCTAAGGCAGCAATTGCAATCGGCTGCAAGATCAGTTAGAGCAAATGTCGTGGACCAGCGATTAGCAGTTTCTAGCACTTTGTACAATTAGAAGCAAAATCTTTTTCAATTTTTATTGTTCTGACTTTTATGGTACAATAGGTCTTATAGGTCGGCGTGCCTTTTCATTGCCTAGGCAAGTAGTGGTTTAAAGTTACAACTTCCTAGAATCGTTCAAGCTGAGTACACCCAAGCAAATCGTCAGCTCTCCTGACAAATATTTGAAATCATTTAAAATTGTTTAGAATGCGTATGAAAAATTTACACCATTGTAAACAATTAAAAACAGGTGTAGATAATAGCAAATGACTAAAAATGATGGCAATCGAATGTAAATCGTTGAAAAGGATTGCAAATGATTGCAAATAGTATAATTGGAATTATATGAAAATTCACGTCACTGTAAATTGGTAACCAATAATGCAGATAATTGCAAAAGGGCCCAAAATGAACGAAAGTAATGCAAAGGCTTCAGATTATTGGAAAGAAAGCAATTTATTGCAAACATTTACAATGAATGCAAATGCAGTTGAAGCAAAAGAAGGGAAATGGTTACAGCATTTAGAATGCAAATAAATAATTAAATTCAAAATATTTCAAAAGAAATCAAATATTTTGATTGCAAAATATGATTGCCAGTTACTGAAAATGATTTCGAATGATCGAAATCGCGCTTAGATGATTAAAATAACTTAAAATAGTAATTTTAATTATTTTATTTAAAGGTGACTATAAAATTGCAATCAATAAAATCAGTTTGAACGCATTCCACAATGTATTCTTTTAGAAATTCAGTGCCTGGAATAGTTTAAAGAATTGACGTTTCGCTTAAATCCTTAACTGGCGCCCAACGAGCTATAGTGGTCTTAATTTCGCTAATTACTACAAAAGTTACGCATGTCATTTGATATAATCCTGCATTATACACTTGGAAATATGTAAGATAGGCTTGAGTAATCCAAACAACCACTCGTACAGCGATTCTTATACTAAGCTTTCTCGGTCCATACAACCATCAAAATGCAGCATGCCTTTGAAAACGATCGCTCATGCCGATGGAGTAAGTTATAAAGATTGCAGGTTTTTCAAGATGGCAAATTGTCAAACTCCTAAAGAAATACTCAATCAAATGTAATTTACATGAGAATCCTTTTGGAAGGAGGCGATAAGACCTTAATGGATCTGAATTTATAAATGACAGCATTTCACCTCAAAGTGAACAGTGGAAAGTTTAGCTGGCATTCAAATCAACCTCGAAACACCGCAGTTAATGGCATTTTTTTTTGTTGTTGTCTTTTCAGCAGCACATTCCACCACATCCGTCCACCCAAGCGATTCATGGGAAACACCTAGGCACATGCATGTCCCACGCGCATTTTAAAAATATTAATAGTCCACATTAGATGATGGCTGCTTCTTTTATTGTAGATATTTTTAGCGCATATTTCCCTCAAGACTGAAAATAATCAATCAATCATTCTAATGCACCAGTACGCCTACTGCAAATTTGTTCCATTACGATAGCCTTTTTCGTGCGCCTCAATGCTTCGCCGCCATCAATCGATTGCATCGCATCGTATATGTCACAAATATGTTCGGCGAAACGCGCAAATTTAGCAAAATTATCATCGTCATGCCCATTTCTGCAAAAATCCACACACACACAGTATAGAATGAAAAATGATTTTCAAAATAATTTGTGTTCCCAAAAATACAAATAAGCGCCACGCCATGTATCCAAAAATATTCGCGCATCTCCTGCATCGCCTTTCATCTCGTTCAAAAGACGGCAGCGTCGCGCCGCGCCGCCGTTCAGAAACAAAAACCCATTTAGTCGCAAACACATTTTGTGAATGAAATTTATTTTTAGAATTTAATTTCTCTCGAGAAACATGAGTTGAGTGTGTGTGTCTGCTGTAAGGAGAATGGTGGAGGGGCGGGCAAGCACTAGAATAATTATATTTTTTATTACCACCAACGTGGCAGTGACATTCGCCAAATTTTGTTTCCTTAATTAACTTTCCACGCACATTCCAATGGCGGAATTTATACTCCATGCCATTTAAGGAGCGCACTGGAGAATGCCTCATCCACCCGATATGGCCGTGGCTATAACACTCTTGCTGAATGTTTACTTAAGAATTGTTTCACCAAGCAAACACAATGGTAAACAAAATATCACGAGGCTGATAGTACGCCATTGCGTGACCTAATTCAATGGGTTCCCCCTTCTTTGGAAATTATGTATAAGGGTTCAACAACCATTGTCGAACGTTAAGTGTGGCAAATGAGACATCTTGGCTTGTTGAAGTGTGAAGTGTGTTTGTTATTGGGTCTTCCTTTTCCGTTTCAACACTGGTTATGGTTGATGGTTTCCGATGAATTTCCGCTTTTCACTAGACAAGCCGTATTAACGTGTGGAATGCTTAAAAACGGAAATTTACGCGAGGCAGCTATAAAATGCCTGTGTACTGTTTACAGCTTTATTGCGAGCGATTCCAAATCGGAAATACAATGAAATGTGAGTGAAGCGGAGACAGAGTGCTTTCACTGCTGTCAAAAGTGAGTCCCATACTCATGCGATACCATAGCACGCCAAAGAATGGCAGATATTTTGCCATATGAATCATCTAAGATATATTTAAATGTAATCCTTTGCTATAAATACAATCTAACCCAACTCGAGACCGAAATCTGAAGAAGAAGTCATTTCCCGAGACGCTGCAGCAGCACTGTGCATCAGCATGAGCAGCAGCGTAGAAAATGATAAATGTAATGCCAATGCGCCATTAATCTTGAAATGTTACACATACGCCCCAGTTATACCCCGAAAAAAGAAGGAGAGAAGAGTAACACATACCGATCGAAATGTGATATGAAACTTTCTCGTAACTCAGACGATACCACGCTTTGATAAACCAGGAAGGAGTGTAGGCGCAGTTCTGAAAACTTTGCCATCAGTCTGAGAGTTACAGAGGCGGAAGATGAGGTGAACACCGAAACAAAACATCACTTTGCCGGCGCTGTGGATAAAGTTAGCCGGTATGTCTCCTGAATGGGGGGGAACAAAAAACTTGCAAACTTGGGGTGAGAATTATTTGGATTTCCGGTTAGTGTAGCACTTCCGTGTTGACCAACATATACCAGCCAACAAACGACGTTAATGGAAAATGCAGTGCGATTTATCGCAGAAACACACCACGTTTAGGACGTGAAAGGATTTTTAATGTCGAATGATGGGTATTTTCGTTTAGTAATGTGGAAGGAGGATTTTGGCGGATAGCTACGAGTTAATGACAGGGTTTAGTGACAGCTGCAAGCATGTGGGAGCACACGTTTCATAGGGACAGCACTTCGAGCTAAGGTTAGCTGGTAGGTCGATATTACCGAATTTATGGCCAAGGGAAGTGGTTTGAGTAGAAAAGGTTGGATTTATTTTAGAGGGCAACTGTATGTAACAGCAAAGAGTCATGGTCAAGGGAGGGAAATTCGTTTCGATTTACACAATAACTCTGTGAAATAATGAGATTTTAAGCAGGATATGAGAACGCACACTCGTGTGCGCTCTCAAATTGACGAAAAGATCGTTCTGGTGAAAAATCGTAAACTGGGTAAGCAAAACCTAATTACAATGGGCAAACGCACATGTGATGTTAACGCACACTAGATGTGCGATTAACTAATAAATATTTTTATCCGGTTTCTGTGAAAAAGTAGCACATTGAAAAATAGAGCAATAAATTTGCGAAAACGCTTTTAGCGCAGATTATAGACAACTACTTTTGTAGTGTTTTTGGTGTAAAGTCAGACACTTGAAACCTGTGGGACAATATCCACCAGGCCACGAAGGACGTGTTTTAGAGAGGCTGGGTTAAAATTGATTTAATACGGTTGGGCACAGCTAGTTCTATACTTGAACACACTAATGTGCGCAATAGAAAAAAGTGTGCGTTTACCTTTAAATACGGTTCTGTTAAAAGTAACATCAAAATGTGGTGAATCTGTGTTACAAGTAACCCCTTTAGAGTTCATAGATAGAAATTACGTTGTTTACTTAGATTTCAGGTACATAAGTGTCCCGGCAAGTCCTTTCTAAATTAAGGAGCAATAGTGTGCGTGTTCTAATTGCATTTAAAACTTTATCGCTAACAACTCTTATGTCATTTTCACATGCAGAGTGATTTTTTATGATAAGTCAGCAGGGACACGTTAAGAACGATTTTCAACGCGAAACCCTAGCCCCCTATTCCAATCATCAAAAAGTCATGCAACTCGCTACTTTTTGTGCTCTTGAAAACAACCACGCTTCCTTATCTATATACGCATGCTGTGCGATAAAGTGCCCACCAGAATCATAAATTAAATCCGCGCCCAACCCCAGTTACAACAACAAAACAAACCGTCTTACCGCGATAAGCCGCAAATCAATCGGTCAGATAGAAACAAAAAACAACAAACAATTAACTGGTAACGATAAAAAACCTAGACTTTACTTTGTATCTGGGTTGCCGTTTGCAACTTTTAGATTAAAGCTCTGTTCGTGTTTCATTTAAAAATGTGTCTCTCCTCTGACACCGAGCTCGACACCACCTTATACTACTCGTTGCTCGTTATTTCAGCCAATTATCGTGTTATATGTTTTGTTATAGTACTCTGTTATCAATTCGCCAGAATTAACATTTGCCGCCATTCGTAACCTCAGGCGTTGTCGTCGCTGGTAGATTTATTATTGTGTATACAATTACACACGCGACTAATTTACAGTCTATCTATATGTGACGTAATTACTTCTGGGTTAATAGAGACAGACAGAAAGCCATAGATACTGTGTGTAGATACTTTTCCAGCAATTAAGTACACAAATAATTATGCATAGGATGTATTCGGGGAGAACGGATATAATTCAAAATTCGGTTACGTGATTACCGGTTTGATTGATGTGTCGATTTTTTTTTCCTGCAATTGAATTTAGGCCATAAGCGATGACACAGCTGTTGAAATGTGTTTGCCAGTGGGCTAGGTTAGTTCACTGACTATTTAAGACATCGCAAAGTGTAATAAGACAACCAGAAGTAGTGTAATGTGTGCATTACTAAGTGGATTCTGTGTAAAGGGACATTACACCTGTTAATCGGATTGGAAATGCAGGTGGCTGTCACTTTTGTTTTCAACAAAAACACGCCTAATGGTTGTGTACAAATGTGTCTGACGTGTGATCAGCAGTGCAACTGGTTGAATGTATATTTTTGTAATGTCTAGACCCAAAAACATTTTAATCTGGGTTGATGAATGCAATTGAGAAGGCCAGCATGTGATTTTTTTTTTTTTTTTTGTAATTCTCAATGACCAACGAGGTGGAAAATTTGCTCTTAATTTGTAACACGATTAGGTAGGCCAAATGTGTTTACCCACATTAACCTTAACGTAGAGGTTTCGATGCGAAAATTAATGTTGCAGTGACGATTGCTTATAATTAAGGCCAAATCACAGAAGCAGGCTCAGTTTTAAAGACGTCTACAAAAATAGGTAGGCAAACGGCATGTGTTAAAGTTGACTGATTTTTTGAGTCTCACATCATTGCTATCGCACACTATATGTGCGCAACAGTTTTGAAATGTGCGATTCGAACCGTAAATGAAAAATTGCACTCGAAAATTAACTGGGAAGAGACAACGCTCAAAATTTTTTAGAAAAATGAGGGCATAATATGCGGAACTGAGTATATTAGTACCTTTTACATGAGAACTGAATTCGTAGTAGGAGGCAGTGCTTGGGTAAGTGCAGAGCAGTTATAAATTTCTGGGAATCCAGACAAACAGAGATTTCAATTTCATCGAACCTTAGTGGAAAACTCTGCACTGTGCGTTCGTCTAAAATAGGCGCCAACAACCAGTTGTCCCAGTAAAGCGATATCAACATAGAGCGGCGTTTATTTTCCGCGAGCGAGTGATAGGGGAACGTTTAATCATATCAAAAGTCGAGACATACACACAAATACCCAGTTTACAGCACTTATCACAAAACTATTGCATACATATAGGCTGATTCGGGCCAAGGGGCTCTGAAGACTCAATATTTATAGATTTTTCGTTAAAGCGAGCGACTCGAATAAAATAGGTTTAAAGCACTTTAAGCTCAGACTATTCCTTTTAAAAACTGTTTGGCAAAATGGTTAAGTAATAGGTTGTATGAAAGTCATCTTTTTTAAAATAGCGGGCGGTAACATTGCTCACTCAAGTAATTTTTCCTTACAAAATACGTATCAACAAAAAGTCATACGCTAAACATTTCCGTTTCTCGTCGGTTGGTTGTGATTTTTCCAACACCCATTTATTTACCAACTAGCAATGTGTTTTAAAATAAATTTATATTGCCAATCTTGGTTCGGTTTATTACAACTCAAAGGCCGTCAGTAGTAAAGGCAAATAATAAAATTATTTGTTTTTCAAATTTTTGATATTGACTGTAGTATTGTATTTTTAAATGCAAAATATAATTAAAAATAGCAAATTCACATAAAATTATAGGATCCATAAATTAAATTGGGCGTGAACTGTTTGGGGAGGTCATAAAAATCTTAAATACCATCATAAATTATTTATGACTTTTCAGTTCTCACACACAATGCGATTGAAGTGCGGACGATGCGACGCGACGGTCAAAAAGGATTTATTTTAAGAGCATTTTAATTAGTCTGTATACATTTTTGTCAAGTGTCTAGACACCCTTTACAGCAGTTTGTGGATTTTTTAAATTTATGACAGAGTGAGTTCTCAAGTGCAAGTCATTACATACAGACAATGTTGATTTGAGAAGGTCCTGTTTGTTTTCGAGCCAGAAGGTACCTACTTTACAAACCTCCTCCGAACATATAAAAATGACACAAATTTTGATAAGTAACATTCAAAACGTATATTCACAACTTTTTCATGTTATTTTCGACTTCTGACACTTCAAACTGTAACACGATCTCTAATTAGGCCACAAGTTCCCATTAAGTATATAAGTTCAGGGTCAAACCTAAGTTGTGTGACCCTAGATCTTAAAATAAAATTTAAAAAAAGGATTCCCATCGGTTGCGTCGCTTGGCGTTTACAACTTGCCTGTTAGATTTATCGATAAGTTCAGCATTGGTCATGTAACTATGTTACAGAAATGTGTAAATACCACTAGTAGAAAAACTTTCCAGCACATCATAAGAACAAGTGCCAAACAACTACCACATAAACAAAGGCAAAGAAGAGTTAGAGTGTTGTATAAATTAGCGAGGGGTCCCAGGTTCGATTCCCGGAAAACTCAAATTACACCTTAAGGTTTTTTTCCACTGCGCCAACTCTCGCGAACGATGGACAATCATCCGGGAGTATAACTCTCAGGAAAGGGCTTTTCAATTACCCGTTTGGATTCTGCATACAAAATTGTAGATCCTTTACATTCGTTTAAAAAATGGTTGTGAGAAGCTAGGACTTGGCTCCCTATTTAATATTTACTACTCTTATTTACAGATCCTACATAAAAAATACGGAAATGATTACGGAGCTACGAGAAGTGGCTGTGCTACCTAAAAACCGGAACAATTTTAGAGCCTCACGAAACCATGCTTGTCATTAACTGGAAAAGATCTCCCATAAACAGATACTAGCGTTAACACTAGAAATCGAATCCAGAGAAGAACTCTAGAGGACTTTAAAGGGTCTTTCTGGGTAAGAGATATATGTGTATCCGTTTTCTGCCAACCAGAAGCCAAGATTGGGTTTTAAGAAACCAACATCAAACTCAGAAAGGATATTATTCATTGCCAGAAACTTTATGTGGCGATCGATGGCTTGACTCTGTGTACAGACCCAACTGTTGTACGCAATGCAATTAAAAATTTGGAAGCTGTTCCTCTAAATTATTTTAAATGTGTCCAGAATCTTGTTAAGAAGAAGCGCTGCCATGTGTCTTCCTTAGTCTCTTTCTGAAGGATATAGCGCGCAGGGCAGCTGTCAAAGGCACCATCTTCAACGCATTCGTTCAGCAATTAGGGTATGCACACAATATCAATATCATCAGCTCAGCTACATCGGTTTTTGCAAAAAAGATCAGTTCAAAACTCCAGACTCGAAATTCAAAATTAATGCCGCAAAAGATAATAGGGAATTGTGATCGAATCCCAGCCCCCAAGTGGTATCTAGAAAAACCGAACCAAACCGAGTAACCAACCAAACATTGTACTTCATTGTAAGGCTACAAGTCTCGATTGCTTCAGGGAAAGACTATTACAGGCTTAAAGCAAATATCGGCTATCCAGTAATGCTCTTTAACAAAAAGGGATGGCTAAAAAGTTTACCCTCGAAAATGAGGATTGCAGGTTGAAGGTCTCAAACTGGATAAATACTTGGGAAAACGTCATTTACTAGATAATGATATATTCATCCTTCGATATCAGTCTCCTCACAGTATCGACCCTCATATATTCCAAGAAGAATTCTAGTCCGAGGGTCTCAAACCTTTTCAAACTTTAAGCAGGGGGACAAAATAGATCATAGGTTTATCGTTATTTTTAAACTACTACTCTTCAATACAAAATCGGCCTGCGAAATGCTTTAGATTCTTTAAAGTTTCAAAACTAAAATAAGACCAGAGTCGAAGTCGACTCATATTCAAATTCCTTCACATGATAGTTATCCATATAATCCATACAAAATGTGATTTCAATGCACTTCCGTGTATCCTTCGCACTTAAAGCGTCCATTACTCTTTTTTTTTATTATTTACACACAACAATCGCACTATAAGATATCCTTTTATCTTTCCATCAACACTTCTGGACTAGTGCCAGATAACATTTTTGTTGTTACACTTTTTACTTTTTTTCTCTGTGTGTGCAAAGGACCTATTCTTGTTTTATGATTGAATGCAATACACTAACAAACAAACAAAAAATGCACAAAAACAAACAACAACGAATACAGTCAATTTCAAGGGTTCACGACCTCAGACACACATAGCATCACACCAGACGATATGGGTGAACGAAAGGGGCGGTTGTAGTAGCCGAGGACTGTATAGACGACACGGGCACGGCAGCGCATCGGGACCGGGAATAGTGCATTGATATTCAGCCAACAAATACAAATGCAAATCAGGAACAAAACGAAAGAAAAAAAACTTCACTGGGCACCACTGAATCTTCACTGGGGAGGAATATGAAAATGAACCGCCCGCTCTTTTTTTCCCACTCGATGTGTATCCCTTTTCGCGAACAACAAATTATTAATCAATTTTCGCAACTTTATCCCTGCCAAATGGAAGGACTTTTGGCTACACTTTTGACAGATATTTCATACAGAAGAGAATTTTTGTACTAGATTTTGCACAGGCTTTTTCTCCCCCCGAAGGATACTTTTCTTCACTTTTGCATGACTTTTACATACGCGGTGGAACTACTTCGCATTTCGAGGAAATTCATTTTCCACTTTTGCGCACATTTTTGATGGAATTTTAGGGCAAGAAAAACCGTCGTACACGCCAAAGGTTTGTGGAACAAAGGACTCGCCTGCGCAAGGATGAACTATAATTTATTGCAAAATTTAATGAGGATAATACAAGCACACACTGTACAACGAAAAAAACGACGACGGACTAAAAACAAAATCAAACTACAAACATCAACAGACTGTCTATTACTAATAAAAAACACTCTCTTGTTGTACTCCCGAATAGTCGTACATTTACGCTCGACGCTCGTGCCTTCTTTAGCACAAATCGCCAGAAGCCGATTCTATTCTAAGAGATTTCCTAGTGAGAACGAGAGAGCGAGCGAACGAACGTCTGACTTTTACTAAAACGTATACAAACCAAAAATTAAACGACGACACAAGGAAAGCCAAATGTGCACGAGCGGAGTACGCTAATGGCATTCCGTTGTACTACTACGACCGAGATGAAAATGGAAAATGGAAAATCCATAAATTAATGTGCAAAGGAGGAACCTCCATATGTCCGTTTAAAGGATATAGTATTCAAATGTCCACCAGACCGCTTTTGTGTGTTGTTGTCCTCTCATCCAACGGTGGACACTTGACATTAGTTTCTGAAGAACCACCCTCGAAAAGGTAGCCCACAAAACTTGTTTTCTTGTGATTCCAAGAAAATGTCAACAGGGAAAATGAAGCGGAAAAGACAGGAAGAAAAAACTGCCGAAAATGGAAAAGCATGTAAATGCTCCTCTCTGCGAGAGCGACGATTAACAAGACAACCATCGCCATCGCCTGTAAGTGGGAGAGAGTGAATGAGCTTTCGCATTAGTTGGTGAAGCTTTTTTTATGAGTTTTGTACGTGCAGAATGTATTAGAAGAACAAGTGCAAAATCGCGCTCTTCTAATACATTGTTTGTTTATGGGCTGCGATTAGTGTTGCCATTGGTATCGAAGGGATCGGACGGCTCAATTAATGTTAAATTTCAGTCTGTGACAACAAACATTGTTGGGTGTCTTTCATTTAGCGTACAGATATATGGCTCTTTGGTAAAAGTCCCTGATTTGCATCAGCTTCACAGGTCAGAATTGATAGACTGTGGAACTACCTACTGATCAAGTTGTTACATGAAATGATACGAATGACAATGGCAGCCCTTTCATTTAATTTTTAGCGTTCTACAAGATTTTCTGCCTAACAATGGATTGTCAGCGGAGGTTAAAGTTAAGCTTCCTTTTAAGAATGACATCAAGATAATTAAAGTGATCTAAACCTTCAACGACTTTATTTGCATGCCCACAAAAAAAATCTTTGCAAATGCTATTTGACGATATTTGTAGGACCATAAGTTGTACAATTTTGGACATTGATGGGCACTGTTTGAAAAAAGTTCTTTGTCAAATGTTGGCGGGATAGAAAAAAGGGGCGTGGCACTTTTCACACATCAAAGTTATTTAAAACACTATCTTAACATTTATGACAGATTTAGCCTTGAAGTTCGGAAATGCGGAATGTATATTGCCCAAAAGCATTTATCACGTGGGCGGGCTTAAAGATAAGGGGCATGGCTCCTCCCATGCCTACGAAAAAAAAATCAATTGCAAACCATATTTGACGACACTCATAGTAGCTAAAGTTTTAAAATTTGGGACATTAACGTGCATTGTCCGAATAAAGATCTTTGTGAAATGCTGGTTGAATAAAAAAGGGGGCGTGGCACTTTTCGTACATTAAAGTTATTTTAAACTATTTATTTTAACACTTTTGCAACGTTTCGACATTGGTATGCATTGTCCGAATAAGACACGTTGCTAAATGTAAGTTAAGTCCTTTTTTAGATAATGATAGACAGGAATATATATTTAAGCAACAGTTACCATTCAAAAAAATTAGCATTTGAATTTTAAGGTGTAGTAAAGGACATGCATTTACATTTCTTGAGATTAAGCTGTATAAGTTCTCCTTATGCCATTCCTGCATGCCGTCAATGGTATAAAAATATTTCACCTCACAGTCATCAGTTAACATCTTCGAGTACGTAGCTAAAAATACATTAACATTTGATAAATAAAAGAAACAGGAGTGGACCTAAGCGGCTGCCTTGAGGGACACCAGAAAATATTTTTTTTTTATAACCTTGATCTTGGAATGAATATGCAATCATCTGGCAAAAGCAGACAAAGTATTTTCAAAAATACAGCTGATCAAAAAAAACAAGAACAGAAATCTGACCGTTTGGAAAGGCTGCAGCGACGACACCGTTCGAATATATAAACAGAAAAAACCATAACAAGGCTATCGATCGAGAATCGTCGAACTACCAAATAAATAACAAACATTGAAAATTGTTTTGTGTTTTAGATCCGAAGCACCTAAAAACCTTACAATTTATGGAGGACTCTTAATTCGTACAGCCAATGAATAAAAAGCAATTTATTGTCACATTACCAAAAGAATATTGGGTACGTTCGGTCGTCTAGTTTAGTAAGTCTGACAGCTGACTGACGTGATGTATTTCAGTGTTTATTGGCCCAGATTCGTATACCTAGTGCAGACAAATCAATTTGACGTTTTACATGAACTAGGTATGCGAACGTACCCACTGACTGCAGAGCGAAGATTCGATTTATAAACAATATCAAGGTGGTAAGCTTCTATATTTGAAACAACTAATTGTTCAGTTAAGTGAAGTACCAAGTGATAAACACGTTACAGGGTTTGTAACCCTTTTTGTAACATATTTGTAAATTAACGCCGGAGAAGTTTCGCGCTCTGAAAAGTCAGCTTTATATACAAATCGAAGGAAAGGGGATGTGACATCGATTGGTTCGTAAGATAAACTAAGTGCATTCTGAAGGACATCTGTTTACTCGACAAATTTTTCAACTTCAATGGTTTAATGGTAAAATAGAAAAGTTTTGGTAAGCACTTTAAAAACATTTATTGGGTTAGTGCAAAATAAATACCCTCTAAGGAATATAGCTAACGAAACTGATAAGCAAGACTGATTCAGTTGCATTGAGGTTTCGTGTGCACAAATCTAAAAGAATAACTTTTATATAAAACTAGTCGCTTTGTTTGATTTTTTTGGAAGCATTTTGGAGAGTTATCGACTCAAGAGAGACAAGAACATTTTTTCCATTTAATATGTTTCAGCAGCTGTCAAAGTTAAAAATGACACCCAGCTGTTAAAATATTCAATAAGATTTGCCAATTTAATAAAAACTATTATCGAAATTACGGCTCAGTTGCAAATACGCAATGTTAATTATGTCAGTCGTCATCATGGAACAGTTTGAACGTAAGTACACTATTTCGGACATTAAGGCCCCTATTATCGTTTGCGAAGCGAAAATTCGTCTCGAGGCGAACGCTTTAGCGAATGTTCTGTGTTTTTGTATTACCGTTGGCGAATAAACTTATTCGCTTTAAATTCAATGCCACCACAATAATAAAAAAAAAAAAAAACTGAATTTGTTTGCAATTAGTGTCAAAGTGAAAACAATTTATTAAAATTTGTATTTTCATGGAGCTACATTCACATTTTTTAACAAAATGATAAGCTCCATCGACCTGTTTTATGGTGATAATGACGAGAACGAGAATGTGGTAGCCACAACCAACATGTTGCGCCTGCGAAGAAATATAAGGGACACATCTAATCCTCTGGAGCTCCCTGATACGACGTGAGTTATTACAAAGATAGAAATTCAACTTCTATCAAGCATGTATTTAAATTTTCAGATTCGTTTCTTATTTCAGGCTGAGCAAAGAAGCCTTTATATACTTACTGGACGAGATCAAGGACAAATTTGTTTCTACGCGTTCTAGTGCCATCCCACCAATAATAAAAATTGCGTGTGCTTTGCGATTTTTTGCTGATGGAAGCTACCAAAAAAGCGTAGGAAATGATTTCAATTTAGGGTTATCCCAGCCCACAGTTTCAGTGATTTTGTCTGATGTTCTAAGGATTTTAGAGAACGGGATTTGTGCTAAGTGGATAAAAACTGATATGACTACATCTGAAAAGCAGGAGGCAAGAAACTTTTTCTACACAAAAGCCAAAATGCCTGGAGTTATCGGATGTGTCGATGGAACCCACATAAGTATAGTTGCTCCTGTTCAGTTAAAGCATCAATACTTAAACAGAAAAGGTTACTTCAGTCTAAACGCTATGATAGTAAGCTACTCTTAGAAATCAATTTGAATTTGTATATAATTTCGGTTTTACAGGCTTGCGATCACAATATGATGATTAGATACATCGATACTAGATACCCAGGATCTACTCATGACGCTTTTGTCTGGAACTGCACACAATTAAATACTGTGTTGGAATCGTGGTACCAAAACGGTGAACGATGTGCAATGTTAGGAAATTTATTATCTACTAATGTGTTTCGTTACATTTCCAAAGTAAAAAATAAATAAACACATTTAAGGTGACTCCGGATATCCTTTGTTACCCTTCTTACTAACACCGTATAGAAATGCGGATCCTGGCAGCCGAGAAGATTTGTTTAACCGTATGCAGAGCAAAGGAAGAAATATTATTGAAAGGACAATAGGTACCTTAAAAGCTGTTTTTCGATGCCTTTTAAATGAAAGAAAACTGTATTATTCTCCAAAAAAAGCTGCGAAAATCGTTAACGTGTGTTGCGCCTTGCACAACATTCGAAAACACTTTAAGATTCCAGATCCAGAGAGATTGCAAATCGAAGAAAGAAATATGACCGAAAGAGTTTTGGAAAACGAAGCACTCAGCAATAGCACTTTAAGAACGGAAGGGCAAAGGCTGAGAAATGAAATAAGAGATTCTCTTTAAATAGTTGTGAAACTTGTTGTTATTAGATATTGTTAATTAATAATAATACATTAATTAAAATAAAATGTTAAAGGAACAGAAACACAAGAACCATATTTAATTTGTGTCATAACAAATATCGTATTTGGCTGCTTTTAAATTAATTTTCTTAATTTTTATCTCCATATTCTCCTGGTGGCGTCTATTTTTGTCAGCGTTTTCTTGTAGCTTCCGTTTTTCTCTTGCTTTCATTATTCCCAGCTGCTCCTTCTTAACTTCATAAGTTTTTCTTGAAAATCTTGCAATTTCATTCAAGCATTTTTCCATTTCCTGCTTTGCTTCGAGTAATTTTTCTTGGGTTGCCGTTTGGGTTTTGAGGAATTCAAGACGTTCAATCTCAGCTTTCGGTTCTTTATTTAGCTGTTTAATGATTGACGTGTCTTCTTGAGGTGGCGCGCTTTCTTCATTTTCTTCATGATTTTCATCACCAGATATATGATCTTCATTGGCTGGTGGCCCAAAAACTGTACCAGTGGGATCAACTGCACTTTGAAGGCCAAGAAGAGCGTCCACTGACTGTTCTAATGGCGAAAGGGTCAGTGGGATGTGTGGCCCACCTCCCGTGCCTTTCATTTCCTTTTTATTGGTAGCAATTTTGGTCTTCAATTTTGCTTTGTAGTCCAACCAAACCTACAATACAATATGTTTAAAATCTTTAAAAAACGGTTTTCATTTGCATTAAAATAGATACCTTGTTCCACTCCTTGCCTTTTCGATAAGGCGGTCCCAAAGAATTTAGCTCCACTGCAAAGGTTTCCCAAATACCCATACTCTCTCTTTTCGAAGAGCCGAATTTTGCAAGGCCCTTCGCAAGGTCCTGGTTGCATTCCATCAATTCAACCAGCTTTTGGAATTGATTGGAATTTGTCTTTTTCATACTAAAAACAAATTTCTAATGTTATATATTTAAAATTTATGCATAAATTGTCAATTACTTACGTTTTTTTAACTTTTTGCGCACTCATATTGCTTTTTACAAAATAAATTGTGCTAAATGAACGAATATTCGCGCGATAGTCACCAAGTTTTATCAGTCGCCTTTTTTTGACTTTTAAAGCGAAGGAATTTGTTTTATTCGCGAACGGTAATTCGTTTGGTTTACATTCGCTAGTACTTTGACATTTAAGGCGAAGCATTTTTCAAATTTCGCGAATTGTAATACTGATTTAAAACATTCGCATACTATTGTGTTCGCTTCGCAAACGATAATAGGGGCCTAATTCACCAACCAGAGAGAGATCGAAGTAGAACCAACAATGTCAATTCGGTGCCGACCAGCTGAATTGGGCATCAACTTGCAGACAATCCGGTTTATTTTGCGGTTGGATTTGGGCCTTAGATTGTGATGTGAGCTCCCTGATTGGGCACTGGAAATGTTGGCCCGGTATTCGGATTTTGGTCAAAAAATCATCTTTTCGGCAAAAGCTCATTTTTGGCTCTGCGGGTACGTTGAACACAATCCGCAAGTGTTCGACCAAGCATCAAGGCATTTGTGACTTAAATTCATATCTAAGAAGAGAGTGGGGGAAATTCACTGGTCCATATGCAAGCCTCGTTATAACAATCAAGTTGAAAATATGGGTTAAAAAATCTTGACAGCTACCACCATAAAGATCCACAAGCTACGAACTCTTGAAGAACTTATCAAAGTATGTATTAAAAAAATCTCCCAAATGCAATTCCTACCACCCATGACCGCACTTTCACCCCGATCCTAGATTTGTCACATTAAGAAAGAATTAATAAGTACAAAGAAAATTCTTCGCATGGCCAGTAATGTAATAATCCTTTGTTCGTGCTTGTACTGACTCATTCTTTAGTCCTGAACACAAAAATGTCCCAACCCTTTACAAATTTCTTCATTCCCCTGCAGAGAAACAATAAACACTAAATTGTACTAGATCAAGAGAACTTTAGACTACAACTGTACTCGAGCCTAAAAAAGCTTAAGAATTCACTTTACTTACACTTTCAAAGGAAAAGGAAACTAACAAAAAATTAACACACATGTATATATATCTTACTACCACAGCAGCAAATGACATTTAAAGGGAATTTGTCAGATTTGCTAGACGAATTTATTTCCATGAATATATATAACATCCCTACCTATTCCCATAACAATTGTTCGCCCTCTGACTCGGACGCGCTTTGTTTGTTTTGACTGCCATCAGAGACAGTATAGTAGAATAATAAAAGAAGAAAGTTGTTTATCCTTATTTTTAGGTGACATGACCTAGCAAAAAATTAAAAATGGGAAAGATAAACAAAGTGTTCATATATCCCTTTTGGTTTACCTTCGTCATTGAATCTGCTTGGGTTTGAGGCTTGAGGAAATACATGGTCCCCAATCAAGCTATTAACTTAACAAGTGTTCTCAGTTTGCAATTGTCCTTTCAGCCTACTCACTGAGTCCTTCACTCACGCGGTAACGAAATTTAATTGGCGCTCCAATTACGTCATTCAGGCGCAGGCGAATCGATTAAAATGCAGTTTTGTATACATGCCTATACCAAGAACAGCACGAGTCGACAAGGATGCAACGAGGGGGTTAAGTGAATTCTCTGGATCTACTCAGAGCTGGTGGTTCACATTAAACAAACTGTGTGTGCCACTCATATATACACGCGAAGGAATGCATAATAAAGAGACTGCACGCGAAATAGGGTTAATGCTGCTCCTTCATACCTCCCACTCCTATACATGGCTCGTTCAGCGCATAGTTTATATGGAGGGGAATTAATTAAAATTTTAAACTTTGAGTGCTCAAAGACGATGTGCATTGGTGTGGATATACCTATAAAATATGTTTGCGTTCGTAATACCTGGACTGCGTTGCGACTAATTAAAAGTTGAGCGCAAAACGAGTTCGTTTTTAGTTTGGTGTTAACAAAAAAGAAACAAAAATTTGCTGAAAAGTGTTACCGACGCGAGACGACGGGCGTAATTAGTATAGGGTGATTCAGGAGAAAATTCAAAGGACTGTGGCAGCAGAAGACCAAACCGAAAGTAGCCAGCAGCAGTGACACCTCATACCTCATACTTTCAGTCATTAGACATTTCTTATCGCTGTGGTTCGACGACGTGGCAAATGAATGACTCGGGCCATAAAAAGAAGAGTCTGCACGCACAGACACAACTAATGTAAGAGGGTCCTTGGACCTTAGTTGTTGATGCATATACGTGAGCTGTGACTGGAAACCTGTATTCAAAACGGAGATGCACAATTCATATTTGAAATCCTAAAAAGAGGATAAGAATAGTAAGGTAGCTTATATTGATTTTGAGTGCGTATATACGAAACATGCATCATGGGATGTTTTACGATAACTCATAGTAGCTGAAATAAATGAGTGATAAATGAAGCAACGAAATTTGTGAGAGTCTTTCAAAACTACTCGTAGATGACATTTCAAATATGGGATACTAAAAGAACTGTAGGGTGTAGCTCATAACTAAGGAAGTTATGTTTAGTGGGTGTGCAGGTAGGTTTACCGCCCTCAAAATAAGTCCAAAATTACCCATCATAACGTTTATGTCAGATCTATGCAGTCGATGAAGACTGCAGTTACAGTCCGATTTTTGCAACGAAGCAAAAGATCACATCATCAATGCAATGGGATAGGATAGAATAGGATAGGACCTCCTTTATCACCATTAGTTCCGCCTGAAACATAGAAGTAGAGACTATGACACGACCTGCCACCCCCTCGTCAGTTTTCCGTCTATATAAATGTGAACCAACTTGGCCTCCGGAAAAACTGCACTTTCACAGAATAACCTGGATGGAATGGAAACCTGGAAGCTACGAAGCTTATTTCACTTCGAAGGTCATGGAAGTTTTCAGGAATTGCTTTTGTCACAGAGCGACGGTGGACAAATGAAAAACAGTATAACTGGTTTGGATATTAGAACAGCGATTTAGAGCGTAATGTACAATCCCACCCTAGAAAGCTAGCAACCAGAAGACGTGTTAGAGTGAATTTAAAATAGAACCGTCAACAGAAGAAGCGTTGACGGGTTTTGGACGAGGAGATTTAACAGGGAACACTACGAGTTGTATAGCGAGATCGACCTGATACCAAAAGTACGCATCAGTCGTCTTGAGGGCTGGAACAAGAATCTTCGATTTCAATAACGGAAAGAAAAGGCAGTAGAGGATGACCTCGCCTAAGGTGGCGAGCGCTTAAGGTATGGGTCCTTAACCAACTTGGAGTGCTTAACTGGAGGCATTTAGCAAAAGATCGCGCTTATTGATGAGGCTGGTATTGTTTTTGCCTTTTGTTTGTCATAGATTGGCAACATTTTCCTGGAATCGAGTTTATTTGATCTTTCATCTGTCGCTGCCAGTATTTTTTTTTTTCTCAATTGCCTGTTCGAGATTAGAGCGATTTTATCTAAGGATTTATAAGTCCGTACTGAGGACATTTAAAGCCTTTTGGTGAGCGGCCAGCGTGCATACTAGTGACATTTCTCCCCGCTCTCATGTTAACATTAAAAAAACGCAAAATGTATAAAAACTGCTGTTGCAGAAGGTCACTGACCAGGGCAGTCACTGAAGAAAAGAGCGACCCGAGTGGCCTTGCACTGACTGCGCGCCTTTTAAAGAAAAGTGGTAAAAGTAATCCAATTGTTAAGGTATATCACTCAATCTCCTAGGTCCCTAGAAGATTCTCTGATAAAGTGTTGGAAACTCGTTTCAAAGCTGTTAACCACTTAAGTTATAAAATGAGGAGGAGTCTTGGCAGAAGCACAAATGGACAACTATTTGCTTAAGGAGTCTTAAGAGTATGCTGCACCTGGGTATACATGTTTTGTAAATTTGTAGACTACATACGACCGAGTCTGACCAATGGTAAACCTACAAATGCTTTTCACGAACTGCACTGCATTCCTCTTTCCTGTTTCCTTTAGATATCAGCTCATATATGTCTCTCATTGGGAAATGTCTGCAAGTGGTCAAGTGGGAATAAAAAACACGTCATCAGTCTTTATTTAAGAGGTTTGTGCGTACAAAGTTTCGGCCCACTTACTCCCAATTCCTCATTGGGGGACAGTCTTCTATTTGTAAAATAAATCAGATTAAGCTCGTCTGAACTTCAGAACTCATCCACCAAACATTTGATTCACCATCTTTTTCGGTTTAGGGAGCTCATTGCTTCTTCCACCTTGCATATTTCTCTTCGACAAGACAAAAGGACAATTTCTACAGGAGTACTTCCTTGTAAAAGTCAAATATATTGCTATTTCGCTTTCTCTAAATATAGCGACAAAACCTGCATTCATTTCCTCAGTAAATTAATGTAAAATTGCCTATGCAAATAAAAGTGGAGTCAATAAAACTGAAAGACGTGCAGGGTCATAGATTTTATATTTGGCCACATGCTGAGAAACACATTGTGGCCGACAAGTTACTGTTGCAGTCAAGTTTATTGAGAGAAATTTGACGTTCAACAACTTCGATCGTTAAAAACCCTTACCGATCGCGTTTCTACCTAACCTACCTTAACCTAAAAGGCAGAAAAGTACGGTGTTTCAAACAGAAGTCTACATCGGTTTGACTTGCACATCTTTTTTCACCCAATTGAGAAACTTTACACATGTTTCCCCTTTCACTGGCATAGTGTCGTCAAATTTAAGAAATTCCCAGTTCAAATAATCCCCAACCCTAAGCACACAAAACTACAAACAATCCAAGCCGAATGGAAAAGCAAAAAACCTATCCCAAACATTATCAACCAATTTGTTCCAATTAAGATTAGATACGAGACGAAGGCGAAGGTATTTTTAATTTCAGATTAAAAATTTCCAACAAAAAACAATTTCATATCTTCGGTTCGTTTTCTCATTGCGGCGGCCATTAATCCGTGCAAAAAAATTGAAAACAAAGAAAGGTAATTAATAGAAAACAAATTATGCAATCAAATTTGTTTGTAGTTTGCCTCTTTCTCATGATGAATTCAATTGAAATCGCGAATATACTATTACGGTTGTGTATGAAAAGATGGCGCTAACGACTTTAGAGTTTATTTCTGTTCCATGATGACACTCCTATCAAGCGATGTTATCTTCAAAGTATAGGTACACCCAACATCAGCCATATAAATACGAATAATGCTTATGCAAAGAGACAAGGCAACTGAAGTGTACACCTTAATTTATATATTTACAAGGGGATGTAGATAAGAACGTGAACAAACCATTAAACAGCTCTTCAATTAGCCATTTATCGTTTGTTTATTAATTTTATTTTAATATTTTGTTTAAACTTATTTACACTTTTATCGTGTGTAGTTATAGCTTACCGGTGATAACGGGTTTTCGTAATACAAGTTGGAACTTACCTACAAAGAGAACAAACAAAACAGACGATAAGCATGTTAATAAAAATAGTACACAATATTACTATGAATACTAAATACGCATATAGATAGTTAGGACTTTCCAGATGCCTTCATCATTTAGCATCAACTAGCTAAATGCAAGAGGCTTTAAAGTCAAACTAATAGCATGTGGAATTTAAAGAATTATGACAGTCTTATGAAAACAACGTCGCGTCGCTTTAATCAAATAGTGTTTGACTCTGGGCCGTCAAAAGAGTAGCATAGCCTTGGAGGGTTGTATACTTAACAATCTCCAAATCTCTACAGAAACAGCTGCTTTGTTTTTCTACAGACTCGGCGAAAGATATTTTTTAGTTTCCTACTTTTTCTCTCCAAGAACTGAACATGTTTTCAAGACCAAACAAAAAGTAGCGAAATTCTGTCAGAGTCTAAAATTGCCTTTGAGCTGCCAATAGCTACTCAAGCCAGTGATGTCATTTCGAGGGATTTATTCCTTTTTGAGGGATTTTATGGGAATTTTAACATTTCCGAGGGATAAAGGGACATTTTAGTTATTAAAGGGATTTTCTTTCATAGTAACTAATTTCAAATAAAATCCCTAATAATGTCGAAGGGCTTTTTAGGAAGTTCCAAGAAATGCGCTCGGCTTCAACAAATGCAAGATTCATTTAACCTTAATCGCGGGTGTATTAACAGAGTATTAGAGAACTGGACTGTCTTACTCCATTACTTTGAAATAGCAGTCTTTGAGGATAATCTTAAATCGGTCGAACTTCTAATTCAAGAACTCAAATTAGATAAAAATGATATTTATTTAGGCCCGTCTTCTGAATCCACTCCACTCTTAATAAAGGCGAACGATTAATTGTTATTAAAAATGCATTACAATTTTACATATCTGCAGTTCATGATATAAAAAAAGAATGCCATTTCAGAGTGATATATATGATAAGAAGGAATTTTTATTTACGTGTTTTTTTTTTCAGTGAGGGGGGGGGGGTATTTTAACTAAAAGGGAGAAAGTCCATCGAACATGTATTTTTTTACGGTCAATCCGAGATATTTCATCAAAGCATTCTGGCAACACTGACTCAAGCTACTCAAGGACAATTTTTTAGTATTCTATTCTGTTATAAAATGTTTACTTAATTTTTTTTGACACACACTTTATATCTGTCAACTTTTGCATACCACAAATTAGACTACGAGATGTTAAGATGCCGGTAGAAATTCTGCGAGCTCTTAACAAAGAGGACTTACTTCTTTCTCGTTTTAAAGGGTGTTCCAAAATGCACGCAAATACGTATCGTTGATATATAATTAGAAGATCATCCCCAGAAGGAATTTGAGCGCTCAGAAAAGGCAGCGACAAACAGTTTCAAAATATCAGCTGGTGTGGGAGGCAACGTAAAAAAAAACTGCATTTAAAAAAAACTGAAATGTTAATGGAAAATGGTCCTCGTACTACGCTTTGAATGGCGTAAACATGTGTTGGTGTTAGATGCACCCGCTTGTCGACGAAAAAGCAAAGCGTTACAGTCGTAACAACCAGAAAAATCCGCAATTGGTCATTGACCAGCTACAAATTGTCGTTCGAAATCAGCTGGACCTTTTTTTGGGAGGTGTCCTTATGGGTTAAGCCAACTACTATTTCTCTGGCGTTTGTATGTGGTTAGGTCTTTTTGAAACCACATCATGGTCACATAAATATCACGTCAACATTTACTCGGTTTTCTGAACCCCAAATTATCTTCACAGTTGATGAAAATCACTATGGCGGTCGTATTTTGTACGAAAATTGCGTACTGTACCTGACAAACCTTCATTATTTCAAAGAACATCAATGAAAATGCGTTTTTCTATCGTGTAGCGCTCCATTTTTACTAACCGCCCGAACTGTCAGGTGCCACATTGTTATCTTTTTCCGTTGGCATCACTGTACTAAATGTTAAATGACACAAAATTCAAATATTGCGGGACACCCTTTTTTTGTCCTTTTTTGCCATTTGTGATTCAAACGCGCATAGACCAAAAACATTTAAATGTAAAAACAAAAAAAAAACAAAAGTGTGTAACTAGTCAGCAAAGAAAAGTGTACTAAAAAAAAAGAGTATTATACCACGCCCCCTGAATGGAAAATCTGAGGTTGTAGATAACTTCGTTCAGTGTACCTTTATCAACGAATTGAGCATAATACAAAATATATAAAACAAAAATCGACAGCAAGGGAAATTTTTAAAACTGTTTTATGCATCGCCATTTGTTTCTTATTTTTCAGAAAGTAGGTACACTTTAAAAGGAAAAACTTAACAAGAAATTGTCTCTTTAGCAAAGACACTCTTCTATTTGTTGAATACAAAACCACGTTTCTTGCTGGGGTAGTACAGTGGACCGAAATTCAAGTCTATGTTCTCGAGGGAAGTGCGGCTTAAATGGGTACTTTAAGGGCAATACAAATACGCACAAAACTCGTTCAATTCAGCTCGTTGATTCTATTCCAAACATCCACTCAGGGAAGGTTGTTAGTGGCAGCATGACAAATCCCCTATAAAGAGTTCCGTTTACGTATCCGGTCAGGTCAAAGGTGTAGGGTTATTATTAAAAAGATCAAGGAGACGGATGGATCACCGGCAAAGCTTACGTTCCCCCTGTAAGTTAATAGCATGGGTATACGCCCTTCTTTAATATATGCGGCTAAAAAAGGCACGGGCTACCAGTTTGGGGGTACACATTGTATCAACTTTCCTACAGCAAACACATTTTCAACGTGAAAGCAAACTCTCGTATACCAAAAAATCCACAATTTAAATCCAAAATGTGCACAATTGACCTTTAACAATTTTTTCAGAATGTTTATTAACATCTTTAAAAGCTTCAAAAAATCTGACATCCAGCCGCTATTTAAAATTTTACGAATCGAAATCACAAAAAACTAAATTTCATATCCTTAATGTTAAACCCTCGTCGCAATGATATACGATATCGAGTCTGACGTCTGGCGGAGATCAGTCATCCACCTAACAACTGACTGACTCATTCACTTGGACAAAAACCATTTGAAAGGGCTTATCCATCGGCTGTACATACCTTTTCATTTCCCTAAGTACTACATGCCGACACTTCAAAATCCATTGATTTCCATATACCAACAACTGGATAACCTGAATGCATCCAATTTCAATCTGTTTCCTATCGGCAAAAAAAATCTCTTTCATTCAAAGTGATGAAAGAGTGTACAAGTACTCGTAGATGATGAAAACAGACAGAGAGAGAGAGAGGAAAAACCCAATAAAATCCTATATTCGAAAAACGAATAAAAAGAAAACAAAAAAAAATCGTTAAAAATACAATTCCGTTTCAGATTGCAGTCCTTTGTTCGCATTTAGAATGCACATCCTTTTACATTCAACCACTTTTGGTCATTTCGACCCGCCGCCACCCACAATTTATCGATTTCATTTGCGGCCACCGAGTATTGTACCATGTCCTTCTTTATACACATTTTTTCTTTGTCATACTCAGCCTCCTGCTCATCCTTTTCGCGGTTAGTTTTCTATTTTCCCTACAACAATGGCGCCATCGTCAGTCAAAAGGACGTTATCCATGATGAAAATGTTGATAATAGGAAAGGAATAAAGTGAAAGACACACACCAACACAATCCAACAAAGCAACAGGGTAAAAGATATGAAAAAGAATCTAGATATTTATGGTAAATACAAATGCACACATGCACGCTCTCGAATGGCATGCGAGTGTAATTACATTTGTGATGATATTCAGGAATACAAAAAAAATCAAAAAGGTCTGCATTCGGCGTTTTATTGATTTGAAGACTTCAGAGCCAGACATGCAAATAAAATTGTGTATACATCCTCGAGGGTAATGGACGTTGCGTTATCCTCATCATCATAACTATCTGAGAATGCAAACATCCGCTGGAAAGGAAAACTTTATTAGCACGTAGCGTCATCAGCCTGCAGCTTGTTGATTGAGAATACAAGCTTTTCGTTCCACATGCAAACACACTCCTAAACCGAATCGTTGCGAAAATAATGAAAAGAAAATTATTTCCTAAAAGATCACAGTTTGTAGAGAGATGCTTTCTTCTGTTTGCGGTTTTATGATTTGAATACCAAATCAATATTCGATGTGCTTGCGACTTTTTTATGTGGCAAAACGAAACAAGGACGAAACTCAAAGGCAGGATACCATCTTGAGTATGTAAAATGTCGCGCATTGTTGGCGGTTCAGTAGGAGCATCGGCAGCCACGTAGGTGATAGGGGGGATTACAGGAAATCGCCTCCTGCTTCTTCTGATGATAATCATAAATCAAAGGCGCACCTACGGAACTTGGAATGTAAAACACTGTGTTATCCCGAACTCATGACTCGGAAGATGTTAGACGATGCAATATAAGAACGAAGAGGAAAGCAATCGGATTATCGAAGAGGATGCTTCGCAGATTCCGGTGCAGTAATAAATCATAGAATAATGAATTCAGGAGATTTTTATGCATAGTTTGGAGAGACGTTGTTAAGGCAAACCATGGCCCTATACGTGAAGCAATCAGATGTCTTACGTGTCTGAGGTGTTGGATGGGGTTTGTGATTTGTTCTTAATGATTTGCGGGTGGAAGGGAAGTAATGCTCCCAAGTGTTGGACCTTTAAGAGCTTAAACGTGAAAAGGAGTTTATATATTGGGTTTTGTTATTCGGAAGTACGGACTGCATTTTATTTACGATTGGCGGTCTGTTCTGGTATAGTACAATTTATGACAATTTATATTTTGTCCAAAGGCATGACTTTGAAATAAATTGAAAGTTTTATAAAACACAGGAAGTAGCAAACAAAAAATTACATTTTTGTCAGATAAGCCCAAACAACAAGAATGAACAAAGCCACGACACACTAAAGTTTTAAACTACTTTATGCACCTTATATTTTGGGAATTTCCTAACCTTGCGCACGCAGGGATGAAAAATATTTAAATGTAGGTATTTATGTGCGCAAACTCAAACTCAGATCCCATGTGCGCAATACATACCTAGGATTAACAAATGTTGCTCCAATAGGACCCTGATTGTTTGAAATTTCTTCCGCACATGACTAAATTTACACATCGCACATTAGGAGATTGACAGGCACGTGCGATCCTAACGCACATGAGAATCACAGCCACGGAGCTTCATAATATCATAGATAACTATTGATAAAAATATCAGGCAACTTTTGAAAAAAATGTATATGTGCGGAAGGAGTACAGTCGTTTGTGGTCATGTGCGTTTGGCAAGTATTAAACTAGGCAACGACCTTGTATGTTGACAATTTCCTAACTTTACGCACACTGGAATGAAAAAAGTTTGATGTACCTATGCGCGCAAGCTCAAACTCAGATCCCATGTGCGGGAAACATGTAAATGATCAACAATCTTGCTCCAATGTGACCCTGATTGTTTGCCATTCTTTCCGCACATGACTAGATTTACACATCGGACATAAGAAGATTGACAGGCACGTGCGATCCTAACGCACATGAGAATTACAGTCACCAACTTTCATAAAATCACAGATTGTTGTTGATAAAAATTTCAGGCAAGTTTCAAAAAAATGTATATGTGCGGAGTCAATTCAGTCGTTTGTGGTGATGTGCGTTTAGCAGGCCGTGGAACAATTTAAGAGTGCGCAATGATGAACACTTGAAATTTTTAACAAAAAAATAAGTAGAAGGAGATTCTCTTCGTTTTTTTTTATATTCCAAATATAGACTTTTCCATTTTAACTCCCATTCGTCTTCGTCTATTGTAAGGAAACAGCGGCAACACTTTCAATTCGTATAATATGATAAACTGTAACTTATTGTATATGACAATTTTTGTATATATATGTAAACTCGAGATTTATAGATAGCTACGGTTAGACGGTAAGCCGTTTGACTTTGACAGAGTCAGTTCGTTTGAGGCAGCATTTAAGCGAGGTCAATTTTAAAGGAATAAACGTTGTGAAAAATTGTAATTGCTTTTTTTATTTCTGACCATCCTTACACTATCTTTTTCGCATGGCAGCATCCCATACCAAAATTTATTACAAGAGATTAGCAAAACTTTTCAGCAATCAACGAGAACCCACCAAAGTAATTACTTAAAATAAAGAAAAAATAAGGTTTTGGCCCCATCAAACCTTGTTCAGGGTTTAACATCCATACAAAATCTATCAGGCATTGCCTCTTCACGCACCAGTTGTCCCGTGTCGTAAATCGAGCGACTATAATTAATCAGTTTCAATCTGCCAACACCACATATTGCGGCTTACAATGTGCGGTCCCATTAGCAATGCCACCCAAAAGAGCTGGTGTCGTCCTGATTACAACCAAAGAATGTCCAACATATACACACATACTGGTATAGCATTTGATTAAAGCAAAACTGGTAACTACCCCTTTCATATTGAACATGCACTTTGCCGCCGCAGCTACATTGTGATCACACACATTTTGTACCACAATGACATATGGCCAGGTAATAATGAAAGTCAGGGGGAATAATTAATCCACCTCTGCTCGAGGATAGCGGATTTTACTTCCGCTCGACATGGAAATTGGATGTTACGAAGAAAAACAAGTATCCTCAACCACCGGGGGTATGTTTAGGTATGTTCATCAGCCCTAATTTCAAATTAATATGGTTTGGCTTCGAGTCAAAGGATCATTATGTATGCAATTACTTGGACGCGGTTTTGTGGTAAACCCATCAGAAGAAATAAATGAAACTTGAAATTCCTTTTCAATGTTATTTGGTTTCAGGTTATTAAACATATGCTTCTCGGGGGTAATGCGCTGTTGACAGGGGAAGGTTCATTTTCGGTTGGTAGTTCCAAATGACCCGAAGGAGGAATGTTTTTAATATGGATACTTGTTTGAAAAGTCGCTTTTCGAGGGTTTCTATAGAGCATGTGAAGTCATCACTCTAATTGGAAGCCAAACAGTGTCAGTGACTAGTAGGCGCCCAACAAGAGAGTGATATATTTAAACATGATATACATGCGCATATCAATGAGAAGGACGCGATTAGCAGCATACACAAATAGGATATAAAAGTAGAAAGTAAGCACATAACACATTTTTCTCTATTTTGTATTGGACATGTTCGCAAACGCACGAATTGATGTGCGCAAAAGTAAGACGTATTAGCCCCAGAACGTTTTTGTCCCGTAAATAATTCTATCGATCTTATCCTAGCTATAGGTTTTTTTATATGGGTAACACAAGCGACGTTATACCACTCAACCATATTTCCTGGTTGATTTTGGTTACCTTACCGCTCCAATTTGAGTAGTTTTCAAAGCATAGTAAGCCAGGTATGTGTGAAACGTTAAGCGCACATGATCACGCGGAATAAAATCACTTTGTTTGTGTATGTGCGAAAGAAAAACTGCATGCGCACATGCATTGTTTCGCTTGAAGAAATTTACAACACAAAATTAATGGTAAACACAACCAGTTGGCGAGACGACAGCCCACTTTATAAGTCAAAAACATGCATGTGTATCTTTTATTTCATCATCCCACCTGTAAACTCTTATTGCACACGGTTAAAGGTAGAGCGCACGTAGCTGTGCGTAACACCAAATTTCAGGCGTACGTAAAATGTGAGCACCGGATATAAGTTAATTTCACCAAACTAGGTCAGACCTCCTTAAGAACCCCATGTTTAAATAATTTTTATCTATTTCACGTGTATGTATATAAGAAATGTCAACTCACCGATATTGCTGTTGGCGAAATGTTTCTGCAACTGTGCTGCCAATGCCTGGTGATGTTGTGCCAATGGTGTCAATGGTGGTGGCTGACCCAATTGATGCGGCGCCGACTGGGAATGTGGAACTGATGAATTAACATTTAAATTGTTATTAACACCACCGCCGCCGCCTCCTCCACCTCCTCCACCACCTCCGCCGCCGCCGCCACCGCCCCCGATACCACCGATTCCAGAATTATTATTCTGATGACTGTTGTGGTTGTTGTTGTGATTTGCAATGGAATTTGAACTGAATTGTTGTACCGAATGTGACGAAGGCACATTTGTTTGTTGCTGTTGTTGTTGCTGTTGCTGGTGCTGTTGCTGCTGTTGATGCTGTTGTTGCAACTGAGATATTATTGTACCCGCAGTTCCAGTTGTTGTGGTTGTTGTGGAATTATTTGTTGTCGTCGAATTATTATGGACGGCAGATAATATAGAACCGTTGACATTGGATGATGTGTTGTAGTAGGATTCTTCACCTAAAAATACAAAATAAAAACCGTATGAATCTGTTACAAGTCACTGTAGACTAAAAAGCTTTTTGTTGCGGTTGCATATGGCTAGGTTCGGAGCTGAACTAATGTGCTGGCAGTGCCACCTGCATCAAAGTAGTGGTACTCAGTGTGGGGGAGCTTTTCAATCGAAGAGCTTTGCGCAGCTGTCATATTTATAGCTTTTTTACTCATTTGTAAAGTTTCTTTTTAGCACAGATTGGGTGAAAGAGGTACCTACTAAATAGTAAACCGAAAAGTGTTAATATACCATTAGGATTTAGGAATTTATGTCCCCATATTTATGGGGAATTTATGTCCCCATATTTATGGGGAATTTATGGGGAAATCTTACATTGTAAATTGTGTGTGTTTAGTCTTTTATACATAAATCGTAGAATATGTTCTTGGGATGCATTCAGTCTGATTTATGTAAAGGGAGGTTATGTGTTTGTTGTATCTTTAAGAAAATGGCTGAAGAGGGTTGTATTTATTTTGAAAACCCAACCTCAAAAAATCTTGAAAAGCACTTTAAGTGAGGAATTTATACGTAGAGATCGCTAAGGTTATAGCAATTACAAAGTTTCTTCCATCACGAGTGGGCGCAAATAATTGGCCGTCCTTAAAAGGCATACTCTCAACTTTATGGCAAAAATATCTTTATTTAAGCTTCATAAATATTCTTTACAAGTAGTTATTGTCGGATGTGTGAACCCTAAATTTACAAAACGAAAGCGGATATAAACGCGCACTTGCATGTGCGCCAAAGTTAGTTTAATAGCGCACATGAGTGTGCTATATCCATACCGCACATCGCAAGGCTTTATAGAATGTAAGAAAATGCTTTACATAGGGCTTAAATTGAGAAAATTGAAGCAGAACTTCGGAGCTAAGGCTAGCAAATATTTTTTACTAAAGGACCTTGCACACATTTTACCCTCGATGTATGTAATGACCATTGACAGTTATTGCAGGATTAGGTTAGGTTAGGTTGATGGGGGTTGTGAGATCGTCATTCGATTTCTGATTTCGATTTCCCTACAGAATTTAAGGATGGTTTCAATATTATTTAAGGAATCAACCTCTTCCAAGTTGTTAAAGAAGTTCATGCTGAGGTGATCTCTTCTACTCCGAGCAATTACTTGACATTCACATAAAAGGTGTGAGATGTCTTCCGCGACCTGTAGGCCCTCACAGTGCCTGCATGTATCCGTATTAGCTAAGCCTAGTCTCAAGACATGCTTCCCAAGAAGGCAGAGCCCAGAGAGTATTCCTATCGTTTTTCTCAACTTTGTTCTGCTGAAATTGATTCTTCCGAATTAACACAGGCCAGAGTGCCTTTGAAACCTTGTACTCTTCTAACTGTAACCATGTTGTGGTTGATTTATTGAAGACATTTTCAAAAATGATCCTTCTGGTGACGGTCATACCCTCAATCGTTGTATGAAGTGGGAGCTCAGGTCCTTCCTTGGCCAAAACGTCTGCCGTTTCTTACCGAAGCGCCAGACGGGCAGATCTCTGTGTAGGTAAACTATGCGTATGCGGAAAGTTTGTATTTTATGTTAGTTGCGATTTCTTATCTACTGTTATTTGTTTTAAAAGCAACAAAATTCTAAAGACGCAGAGTCATTACACAACTTGTTGAAAGTCACTCTACAAACACTCACTCCGGAAATGGAGCCCGCGCCTTATGACGGCCAATCGGCAGCAGGTAAAATTGTTGTCACTGCGGTGAATGCCTTCCATGAAGCAAATGCACCCATCTAGGTACGTCTACTTAAATAAATCAACTTACACTGTGCAGTCACTGCCTTAGTCACTCGACAGCGAACAAAATATTTCCAATATTGCACATCTACCCGACTTGGCTCTCTCACAAATACAACTACAACCCCATTCCAGATAATGCTTGTCAGTATGTATACTACCTGTCCCAATGTCACGGTCACTCAAAACCACAAATTTGCAGCAAAACGAAGAAAATAAAAATAAGAAACGAAAAGTTTCACTTTCATTAAGAACGATAAGAAAGAACAGCGTTCAATGTTCCCCATCGTGATTCACGTCGGTCGGTAAAAAAATAATTCTGTCTGCGACATGCTGTCACAACAGCGACAGTGTTTTCCTTTTTTTTTCTAAGAAATATATTTACAAATTGAGCAGAGGTTTGCCAGCAGCACAAAAAAGAAAAAGAACAAAACAAAACCTAAAACGCCCTCATCCAGTATAATAAATTTAAAACTGTTCTCCCTCTGACTCATTCAAATTCTTGACACTGACAGTCTAAGTCAAGACGCGAAGCATTCCTCATTCATTGCAATTGAAAGAGAAATAAAATTTATTATTCATGTGTCGAAGGCGCGAACAGAGCTCCCAAAGAGTTCTGCTCTTGTGTGCGACGTGCGTGCGTGCATTGTCAACGGAACCCACAGCAAGGCAGGTTAGTTACCCTCTTTAGATATTCTAATTGCGTTACAACCGCAGCCTATATGACGGTCGCTGGAAGAAGGCATGCAAATAAAAGAGAAAGAAATCCAATTCTGCAAACGTGAATTTTTTACACAAGCAGGACCAAGTTCACTCTGTATTAATTACAAATTAGCCAGATCTTAAGATCGTGTGTATCTGCACCACAGGAAGTCAATCCAAACGGGCCTGTCACTCACTACACTATACCATCCACTCAGGTTCATTAATGAAGAGAGGCGCATTCGAGGAAGGATACCAGGAGCGTGATAATAGGCGCAACAACAAAACGCATTTTCCTGATTGCATATCCGGCTCCTGACATTGACTGGCAAATCGCTACTTATTAACGGTAGTCCATCCAGGCGTAGCCAAAGTGATTGCAAAACATATATAGTGAAATACAGACGAGACGACAGGACAGAACACAATTTCGATTATGAGTTATCGATTTTCATATGATACACACAGATGATGCTGTCGTTGCATTGGATGTGGATCAAGATAGGCATGTCATTAAGGCCATCAAAATGTGCATCAATTTGTTGTGGCCTGTCTGCCTGTCTGTACAAAAGGAACTGCTCTGGGACCTGTCATCGGAGTGACGATGCTAGGATGGCACATAATACAAAATCGCAGGTGCTTCGTGTCAATTGGTTCGTCAATCTTTCAGGACAATATTTCAGTGAAAATTTAGATTGCTTTAGTGCTCTCAGGGGACCGGCGATTCGACACACGCTATCTACACACATGGAGTGAATGTTTCGTTGAACGAAGGAGTCAAAGCGTTCAGAAGCACTCGCTTTTCACGGATTAAATTCAAAGCTTTGCAAAGCTTCGCTGGCGTTTTTTTGAAAATGGGCTGTAGATAACTCTCCCTGCTGGATCGGGCAAAAGGGTGGTTTAATTTTTCTTCTTTTTCTTGCGTTTTTAACATTTTATGGAATAATTTGTATTTTTCTATTTTGCTGGAATTTTGGTCATAAGTGTACATTAAGGTGTAATGCGGTATAACGCAGTTTCAGATGTTTCCCAACACTTTCACACGCATCAGATTTGGAATGTAAATATTTTTTAGACACACGTAAATTCTGGACTTACCAGCACTGAAACATGTCTTCATTTCTTAATTTTCTGCAAAATTCAAGTGTACCACAACACAAAAGAAAATAAAAGCATTTGGCATCATCGGCTTTTGACATTTCCTGATCGTTTTTGTTTTCGGTTTGTAAGGATAGAAGAGTAATTCTCTTGAAGCAAACACATTTTAAAAAAAAAATCATCTGCGGTGCAGTTATAGCTACACGAAAAACGAAACCGTAAAAATTTCGTTTTCTTTTTTTTTTTAAGTTTTTAAACTTAATGGTTAAACTCAATCTTGGTCTTAAAATGTTTTGAGCATAATACTGATATGGAAAAGGTGCATGGAAGGATTTGTATCGTATCTGAAACAGTTCCTGTCAAGTTCCAGTAAATAAGAATTTTTGATTTTATCTTGAGAGTGTAACAAATTTTTGAACAAAAGTGAATTAAATTAAAAAAAAAACTGCAATATACCTGGAAACGTATGATTTATAATTGCAAACAGCTTATTGATGTTTCTTTGCTTCTTTAGGGACAGTTGGATCGTTTTAGGTAAAAAATGTGCCTACAAAATATTTAGCAAAAAAGCAGATTTTCGTAGCAATTGCTACTGTGTGTAAAAGCTAAGTGGAGCCGCTTTTCTAACATATCTAAAGTTAAAGGTAACTGAAATCAGTTTTTATTCTTTTAAAACGGTAGCGAATGCTTCGATTTTGACATTTCTCTTGAGTGAAAGCTATTACTTTGTTTGAGTGAAAGCAATTGCTACATATTATTCATATCTTTACTTGAATTGATTTAATTTGAATACCTTTATATTTTCTTGCAAGGAAAAGTATTGATTTTAAAAATAGACAAACTATATCAAATGCAATCTGATTCCCTTGAAGACCGTGCTTTCCTTTTTGGAGAAAAAGAACAACTTTGTGAAGAGTAAAATTAAGGACCTTTCATTTCAGACCGAGGCTGCACCCGATAGTAGTGTTTATTTATTTCAAGGTTTATTAACATCAAGTCAGTTTTATGTCCACTGTCCAAGCTTGGCTGCAACCTTCTACTGTGGTTAATCACTCGAGTCTAATCTCTTCCTTTCAATACCATTCTCTTTAATACTAATGCTTTTGGTGACCCTTCTCCTTCTTTCTTGTTTCTTGGTCAAAAGATACTTTGTAACACTTTCGTTTTTGAAGTTCTGGCAACACTGGCCTCTTCAGTTAAGGCCGCGGTTGTAAGCTTAACATATTAAGGTGTCTTTTCGGGTGTTTGTTCTGTGTAATTTAAGTCATGAACATGATCCAAGTTACATCATAGTGTAAAACGCTATATAAAATACACCAACAAAACTGTATGCGCTAACTTGGGAAGACGCCCTTCCTGGTCAGATACAAAAAGTGATATGAACCCAATTTGCCTGCCACATTCACCGAGCTGCATTTCGCAGCCTACTATATGCTCTATCTCTCATGATCGATCTCGTCGTTAAACAATAGAAATTGCAGATGAAATTAGCACTTTTGAAAACTAATGAAATTCCCTCTGCCAAAATTTCAAACTAAACCACATGATGTGTCGCAACCCTTCGTTGTTGTCTATTTTATCGAAACCACACCAGCACTCTCCAGCACATTTACCGCACACTCGGAACGACTGTCTGCATATTCAACTCACCTGGTTCGGGTATATTCCCCAATGGACTCTCCGGTAGCAGGATACCCTTTTGGACAAGTTCCTCCCGATTGGCACGTACTGATATTTTTCTCTCGAGCGCTGTAATTAGACCGCAAAAAAATACATTACGTCATCATAATAAGAGCAGACAACTTTAATCCTTTCTGACTCTGTCCGTGCACTTACATTTTGAGGCAGCTTCGAATTTTTCGCTTTTCTTTTTTCGTCGCCACTTCCATGGCTTAAAGAAGCGGCCCAACGCGCTCAACTTGCTCTTCCTCTCCAGAGGCGGTGTACGTGTACCCGAACCCAAGCTGTTTGTTCGTAGTGCAGCACCATTTTGTTTTTTCGCTAAAAATAGAAAACATAAAATTCGAGATAAGTAATTTTTTTTTGTAATTGATCGACTTTAGTTATTTCCGGATGCATAAATCTGTCTTCATCCAACGGGGACTTCGCTCCCCCATGGATGTGAAAATAGTTTCGAAAGTTTCATTCCGCAAATGAAAGACGGGAAATTTCCTTTCAATTTAACTCGAGCAGAATCCTTACAACATCGAGAGAAGTTTATTTCCAGCCAGAGATACGCATCTCTACACATCGATGGATGGTTTGACAATTAAAAAAAAAAGTGAATTATTGTTTGGCTTCAATGGGAAGTGGAACATTTTATAGACTTCATCACTTCCCCAGATGTATGTGTATGGTTGGTGGTGGGCAGGAGCTTATAAAGTTTAGTCCCAAGTTGCTTAAGAGAGTGCGATATGCAGTTTCATAAGAAGCCACTTTAACTCAGGATTTATGACGGACACTTTTTGGAAATAAACTTTAAGCACCACTTCGTAGGAGTTAGTTGCAAACAAAAGGATTCAGGATTCATTGTTGGTGGAGCAAAGTCTGCTTTTCTTAATAGGACTTGGGCAAGATGTGGTGGATAACTGAAGAAACAATGCACAGACTGTGTGGTGAAACAGAATTTTGGGAAATGAAACCCGATTTTCATTTAGGCACAGATAAGGTGGTTGGGTAGGAACAAGGAACGAAAAAGACTATTTAGGGCGACGGCTAATGAAGAGGAAGTGCACACGAGATGAAATATATTCTTAAATAAATCATATTTTCGTTCATACCAATGGAGTGGAAATTGTTAAAGATAATTATTTCTGCCCCGCTGAATAACCACCATCTGTTTCGTAAAGCTGTTAAAGGAAGGTTTAAATGAAAGGAGCTGATGATTTACATTCATTTAGATTAAAGGACGTTTATAAAGAAATGTAACACAATAGACAACACTGTCTTATTATTATTATTTATTATTATATAATTATAAATATTATTATTATTTATTAGGCAGTAATTTAAATGTACAGGTTAATCTTTGGAGTCTGGAGTCAACACTTTCTTATTGTTGTTAAGTACTCCGGAACTTGATTATGTATTATGTATTTTTAAATTGCCTAGTTTTGAAACTCTTGCTTAGTACAATAATCACGAAATCAATTTTTTGGAAATATGCTTTGCATTGACTTTGAGCGTTTTCTGTTTTTTTTTTTTTTGAGGATTTTTGGTGCGATTTTTCGATTTGTTGGCTGATAAATTGTACATGTCAAAATTGTTTATCCCCATGTATAATTGCATCACCCAATTGTGATGAAAACGTGTGATCAGCGCTGTTTATCTGAGGTTTGGTGTAGCCTAGCTTTTATTCATCAAAACCTGAACTTGAAATATGTTGGACTACTGAGGTAACTCGCTGAAAACCAGTAAGGAGCACCATGATGCGACAAGTTAAACACTCGTTCCCAACTCGAATTCTAAGAAATGCATTCTTCAGAATGAGATCGAGTCAGCCATCAGCTTGTATTTCAAACTGGCAACAGTTTTGTTGGTGACAACTAATTCGAAAATTGAGCGTGGAACATAAAAAATAAATTTATTGAAGGAGCTGCTTAAATGTTGGTCAAAGAAAGACTTAAAAGTCAAAAGTTAGCCCTGGCTGCGTTATTTTCTATACACGGCCACAGAGATCCTTAAAAAATAGGTCTGAAATTTTATTTTCAGACGAAATTCTCTCGTATTGATTTTTAAGTGTTTACTTTCATTACATAAATAATACAGAGCTCCCGTTCCACATACAGAAATAACAAAGTTTTCTATTTTTTCCAGTTTTTGTTTGCATTTTGTTTTCGTTATAATTTAGATTTTGTGTGTGTTACAGTTTCAAGTCGAACCTAACGTCTTTTTTTAATTTTAAAAATTAAAAATCACTGCCGTTGCCTCGCATGGTCATAATTTTCGTAACACATTAGCCAGTTCAATCACTTCAAAAATAAAAATGAAATCCCTATCATACTTTGGTTTATTTTTAGCCAACTTCTATTTCAATTTTAAGTTATATTTCTAGTTAGGAATAATTCTAAATAAATAATATTTATTACTTATTAATCTTTTCTTGTCCTTGACAGAATTTTTTTACGGGGCCTGTTTGAATACCAAAATTTTTTTGTAAAATTTGAGGTAGGTACATCTGTAACGTATGTCCGACTGAAATTCTATATTTAAGACGTACAAAATGTACTTCAAGTTAGAACTGAGACCGAATGGTGGGTGTTAGAGGCATAGATGGGGGAAAGCAGAAAGGACAGTCTTGAGAGATGGTTTTTTAACTTGAAAGGTAAATGATTGAGCATCGTTAATTTTACGCAGAATTTTGAGACATTGATGAGATAAAGCTATGTAGTTCAGTGTTTAGAGAGATAAACTGCAGTAAAGCAAAGGACCTACACATAAAATGGATCACGGCAATTATGCGACAAATAAAAAGAGGCTAAAAGTCTATTAGTTTCGGTCAAGAAAAGTCCTTAAAGCGAAATACGTAAATCTTCCCACGTAGATTTACGTATTTCCCTTGTGGCGGTGTGCTGTAATAAGTTGAAAAAACTATGGTGGTGTATTTAAGAAAGAAAAAAAATTGTCTCGCGTTGCAACTCTGGCCATTTAAAAAAAAAATAAGGGACCACAATGGGTACCTTCAGGTACTGCAAAACCGGCCTACATCTTGCGAAAGCCATGGACCTGAAGAAAAGATTGGAATGTCGGCCATTTAAGTAGTAGAGTCTCGTCTACATTGCGCATACTGTGGGTGCAGTGGATCAGTGGATTAGCGGGTGCACGAGGTGTCTCAGGTTCGAACCCCGGAAATACACAAATTACTTTTTTTGAGTGTGCCATCTCTGTGCCACTTCTCGCAAAGAATCTTAATTAAGCTGCTCGAACTTGTCATAAAATTATATTTAGGTTCATGTGAATTGTAGGCTGTACGAAGCTAGTCTAGGTAGTTCAAAAAATATATTTGTGCGAGAAATACTGTCGTGGCCATACCATCAATTTCGTTCTCTCATTCAGCTCTTGATATCATTTCTGTAAGGACTTTGATTGAAGATCCAGCTGCAGGGATTCGACTAATATTGATTTGTTTGGAATCAAATTGACAAACGATTGACAAATATTAAATGACAAGTAACCTTAAAGTAAATCATCCGCTCTAAGGTGAAAAACAAGCTAAGTGATATGCACATCTTTTTTAAAAAGTAAGGCAGAGGCATCCTCAGAGCCAGCCGAGTTTTAGTCTTATCTGGGAATTTCTCATTTACTAATCCCTACGTTATGAACACCGAATCTAACAACGTTGCCAGACAGATAAATATTTAAACAAACTTTAGATAATCAAATTCCTTGAAATGAACATGCTCTAGGACAACTGATAGTTTATGAATTTCCTTTACTTATCTTGCGTCAACCCCACATTGAAATATTTGAAGCCTTAAAAATGGTAATCAACAAGCTGACACTTCCAAGACCTAAAAAAAAAAATATTTGTAAGGGGCACCATAAAGGAAGCGATATATTTTCTTCGAAAAATGCCTCATCGACTTCATAATCGGAAATATGTGGCGCCACTTACAAGTCCACTTCCCCATCATGTCCAGCTATACATCCGCTTTCATTTTCAAAAGACGACAAGTTCCGCGTTCTGTCTCAATGGCTTCACTCTTATCGCAACTAATTGCAATTATGTCGCTAATAACTACCTGCCAAGCCGTCATCTATGCATATCGACAGCAGCCATCCTCTATCAAGCCTGCACTATGCAATTACTGCACTTTCGTTGGATCTTTCCGCTCAATTTGCTGTACGAAGACCATCCTACTCGCATAGAGTCGAAGACAAAACGTTCATCATATAGCCAAAGCCAACAATAAGACAAATTGTGCAACAAAGTGCTGATGGCACAGGTGTATCTTGTTTCGTGTATACAGATGACTGTATATATTTAAGTGCAAGTCTAGAGTTTCCACATACTTTTCGCTGGAAACCTGCACATCTAGATACTCGTAAAGTGTGCACTACGCACACATACCAGTCATCTAGTCAGTCAGTCACTCATCCGCACCATGAACAACCGCAAATTATTACCTCATAACTTTCCGCTGTTACAACTGTAATTCGCGCGGCGCATGATATAAACCGCTGACTGACTGGGCTCTAGGTGCATGGACAGAGGAGCATAAGGAAACCCATTAAACGGGCGGCAAACGCAGTTTTTCCTGTTTCCAAGAAAAACCCAGTCGTTCTGTACATGACGAGTTTATCTCTTTCGCTAGAGTGAACTCGTGTGATGGCACAAACCGGAAGTGTTCGCTAGAAATGAAAGTAAAAATCATTACGACTACAGCTAACGTTGATAATTGTGTCAGTTGATGTTTTTAACCCGTCCACATCGCGACAAACTTGTTTGTTTTAGTTGGGGGATTTAATGCGTGCGACCAGCAAAAGGAAGAAAGGTCTTAACAGTGAAAAGCATATTTTTTTTCTTGTCTTTATTGACGATGCTCTCTTTTGTCGGAAGAATACAGTTCAGCGTGTCAACGAGATATAATTGATGTCAATAATTAGATGGCTTGATTGAGCTGTGACTTGACAGCAGTAGGTCATCGATGCACTGCACATAGTTTGCTTTGTTGCGAGTTACGTGTGAAAGCGATTTTCAACTGAAAATGTTTACCGTTGATTAATATCGACGACAAACAGATGGGAAAGGAAGTGGGCTTTGAATTTTCTGACCAAACCAATTAACCTGAAAGTCGCTGAACAGTTGAGTTAATTGAGGCGTGTCATGTGATCAAATGACGGTTTTTGGGTTAGGCTTAGTGGTTAAGCTGCAGACCGACTAGATGTCAAATGCAATAAACGGGCTACCGAAATTTCTGTAGACAACTTGCACGGTGGAAAACGATGGTATTGGGCGGACAGTGGGGTCAAAAAGCGAACAAGTCTGATAATTATGGCTCTTATTCTTCTCGATGAGGATGAATGGATATTTCCTTCGAAAGTAGAATATGCCTTCGATTTGGCCAGTTAAAATGAGTAACGTACTAAAGGGTCTTCCAATGGGGACTTCTGAATTTTGACAGTTGATAGCGAACATATTGTTGAATCTACATCTGTCAAATTTGCTGTCTGTTTTAAAAAATCACCATAGATGGCAATAGCGTTAAACAACACTGACAAATGATGAAATTGTTTTTACAAAAGCAGTTGGAAACTGATTCTAATTCTCATCGGAAAATCATCTTCAATTTGGAAGTTACCAATCCACATGAGATCCTAGATCGTCCAATGCATCCCTTTTCGGTGTGGGTTTTGGGCTGGCAGCGGTCCACCGTCTATAGGTCGATGATCGACTTGAAAGAGCCTTTATAAGGAGAGATTAAAAAAAAACATCTTTTTAACAAATGGGAAGTTTGTTAACATTCCAACTTCAGCCAATTTCCGTTCATTTCCTTTCAACTTTGCGCATTCTTTCAATATCTATAAGCGATGTATCAAGTGACAGGTATGACAACATAAAAGCGCATCACCATACCCACATGCTCATATGCTCATCGATCCTTGAAAACGTCTGTCTATCCCAGTGGTCTGCATTGCACAACACTCCCAAGCGTAATGGTAATGCGCACCTCTAACGTGTGAACAAACACAACACACCTACACCGACTTCTCGGTTTCAAGGAATAGCACAGCAGAAAACCCAAGACCCCAGGCATGGTTTCACATACCGGACACTAAAAGTAAAGTGCAACACATCATCGTGAACGTTGGTGTCTGCGCTCTTGGCGAAGGCAATCAACACATATACATCTGCATCGTGTGGTGGAGCTTTACCGGAACGCACAGTAAACTGAATGAAATGGCTGTTGCCTTTTACATGTCCAATAACAACTTTCTAACAGCGCACTTCTCAGGTAAGATATCAAAGCCGAGGGAAATTACATTCACAGTACGAAAATAGGAAGCCCCCAACAGAGCAGGACCACTTCCTTTCGATGTGAGAAACTAATTTCCGTAATGTCCTCCCGCTGCTGCTGCTGCTGTTTCCGAATTGTTGCAACATTACAAAGGTTCGGGATATTTTTTCACTTGTCACCAGCTACTTACTACATTTGCGGATGCCATGCAAATTGTTTCAACAAAAAACTCCTCAGGGAGTTGGTGGATGCTACTGCAAAATATTCCACCAACAGTTTTCGTTGTTTTTTTTGGGTGACAAAGATGGCTACTAATGTGAATTAGATTTTTGTGTTCCGTGGCGTTTGCGATGTCAAAGCGGTTTGGAGGGTACGCACAAAGCAAATAACTTCATGCACGGGAGGATGCACATTTCCGAGAGAACAAATGCCAGTGGCGCTAGCGGCTGACTACAGCAGATGGCTTTCACAATAACACTACACTTTTCCAATTAATAATAACGACGCTTTCGGAATGTTGTCATGCATTGTTAAATTTTTATTTATTTTATTTTTTAACACGTAAAAAGAATATTTTTATGAGTTTTCTGTTCTGCTTGGGTGGAATTTTGTTCAATGTTAAATGTAAATCGAAATTAATGGGCAAGTGTTGAATGTGTTTACTTTCGCTATAGATAAATGTGTCAAATTAGGATAAAATAAAAAAAAATATTTAATGGAATGAATAGTAATCGCGAATTAATGCCAAATGCAACTTTTTGGGGTACAATTTTGAAAAGCAAAATAATTTCGAAAATTTGCATAAGCTTATATAATAAATGTGTAGCACTAGCACAGAGAATGGTAAAAAAAATTAGACAATTCAGATTTTTGACGTGGCACAGGGTGGCCTAAAAATATCAAGCATTAACTTATAAAATTAATTATCTATAAGATTTCGAGCTGACTTAAACTGTAGCTCGGTTTTTGTGACTCTATATATAGGGGTCGAATTGCCGCACCCGTGAGCGAGCAATACGTCACTGAATTTGGTGGATTTCAGTCTTTTAGTACTCGATCACGAATGCGGTTATTAAAACCCCGGTATATTTTCTTGTCTATATCAACATATTAAGAAGGACGTGCCTTATTTACCAATGAGGTTCCTTTCTTCGATGTTTTAAATTGATTTTATATGGCTAATGCTTAAACAACACGAATAGTGGAGTACCTTACCACTGACGAAGAAGTTTCAGTATAATCAGTAACAAAACGTTGGTTGCAAGTCTTGGCAACAAGTCTTGCCTTATAGCGAAACGGATTTCCATCTTTATCGTGTTTTATTGTAAACTCCCACTTAGATTTAATAGCATGACGAACAATGTCAATTCCCATATTCTGATCTTTATTAGCCCCCTAATTGGGGATTTGGGAATGTAAGGGATCAAGGCAGTGTGACATGTAAAAGTGCAACGCCGGATGCGAGACGGACCAAACGTTCTTGTAATTTCTCCTTTTCGTACTCAGATGTTTGTTTCTCAATTTGATCTCTAATTTGAGTCACACGGCTGTGAATGTCCTCCTTTTTGGCCTTGCCCTTAAACAGAAAAGTGTCATCCCCACTTCTCCTACTTTGTCCAGAATCACGTTTTCTCGCTTATCTATTGCTCCTCAGTATGCCGTTTGTCAAATGTCTAAGGATGTCCGATTCGGTGCTGAAGTTCGCGCACTTATGATTCAAGGTGTTGATATCTTAGCCGATGCTGTCGCGGTGAAAATGGGCCCGAAAGGACGCAATTGAACAATCATGGGGTTCGCCAAAGATCACGCAAGATGGTTTCACTGTTGCCAGATCAATTGAATTGAAAGACAATTTCAAAACATTTAACCCAAACTGGTGCAAGACGTTGCCAATAACAGTAAGGTCGCGATTTAAGCATCTGCAGACCATTGCCACATGTCATTGATTCCAACAAAAAGTACATTCCCTTACAGCGGTCTATTCCATATCCCTTTCAATCGATTCATTTTATTTCAATCTCGCTGATAGCATCAGCAAAGAATTATCGCTTCAAATTTACTGAAGCACAACAATATATTCATATTACGTGCCTTTGTATCGTATAAACCAATTTATAACGCAAAGGGCCTAGATAGCCCACACCGATTATTTACCATAAGCACACCAATTACATAGCCATGGACCTTTTCATGGACATCGAACTCGATTCTGAGTCTCCACCTCATCATTTAAATTCCTCCATCCACTGATGTTTGTCCCTTTAATCCAGGACACACACACATAATTTATTTCTGACCCATCAGGAAGGGGAGGATCTTTTTTTTTTCTTTATGCTAATAAAGTCCGACTTTTTACTAGGAAAACCACCGGTATAATGAAAAATAGTTGCAAAGTAAGTGAAATAAATGAATGCATCAGTAGCTGTCTCTGTCTGCGTGCCATTTCTGTTTCGTTTTTGTTTACATTTAGCAAACCAGAGCGACGAGACGACACAGGAAGAAAACCCAGGTATATCTGAATGAGTTAAATGACTTCCTCGATGGAATAGATTAAACTGCAAATTACCCCCAAGGAGAATATCTGAATAAATGACAGAGAGTTGGAGTCCGTATGTATTCCTGTATACCTACAACAATTTACGGGAGACGTATAGGCAGAGCTGTATCTACATCTACATGTTCACGTTTTACAATACAACACATTATGTCATCATGATGTTTCTCGTTGAAACATCCTTTGGAGATTGTGTCTCCATGCTCTCCTACTCCTGCGCAAGATAAGGAATATTTTATGGATGGGTTTCCATTGTCTCTTGCTTGCGGAAGGAAAAGACATGATTTTCGAATTTTCGCCAATTATTTCAATTTTATGGAACAAATAATTCAAACAAACATTTTCCAAAATCAATTGTTGTTTAGGGGGATGGATATATGAGTGCATGTGGTCATCTATGTAGCCAAGGGTCAGCTAAGGCTAACCGGAGACTCATTTTAACATTTTGGGAAAGTCAACACTGTTTATTCGGGGGATTTGATGGTGAAAAGTTAACTTGTGATGTGGTGATTTTCCTTTTAAAGGTTAATTGATATCACACGCATTGGAAACTCTGAAAGCAGGTTTACTTAAGGTCAAGATAAACAAAACATTCCACCCACCGACCGCGGCATTTGAAGTAGCAGGAGATACCCTGATGGAGATTGTACCGTAGGTTAGGTATGACTTGGCTAAAATTATAGTAAAAGCGACTATTTCTATTTAAGAGGATACACACCCCCTTTTCCAAGATTTAGTCAGTTTGTTCGAAGTGAACCTCAACAAGAGTCCGGATCATCACTTTACCATGACGACCTATAGAGGAATTGGTTTCCTTTTTTATACAACATCCTATCAGCTGCACTTTGTGAACCTCTGAAACTATTTGTCAACAAACTGATTACAGGTGAGTTCAGAGCCCAAGTTGTTTTATTGCTCAACTACAAATCGAGCTCAACCCCCGGAAAAGCATAAACCTGAAGCCAACATTTGACAAATATCCGAGAGTAGAAATATCCTTAAAAAATAATGTGAGACGCTATAGGTACTATAATTTTTGTTTCGAGAAGTAATTTGTAGAGACGACTTATATAGAGCAGTATGTTCATTTTTGGCATCCTTGTAAAAGTCATCAAGTTGGGCAAAATGGCTTGATTGGAACCAATGTCAACGCAACCTTCGATGTCAAAGAAAGATTAGGCGTTGTCTTTTGACTTCTTCAACATTCTGCAGAGAAGTTGTGCTAAGTTCGTAAGCCAACAGACGGGGCATAATTTTACAGAGATCTCTGAATTCACTTGCATGCCATTGACACCATTGGCATAACTTAGCCGGCTGTCATCACCGTGTTTGCAACATTGAGACAGATGCGTTTTGGCCAAAACCCTGTATACGTATTGTATTTAGGAAGGAGTTCACAGCATCGCCAAATCAGACAAAATGTCAGACAGCTACAGCCTTGAGGTAGCTAGGGACTTTCAAATGAAGAGCTACATTTGCCAAAGACTGTTTATTTACCTTAAAAAGGCAGTTGAGTGGGTAGGCCCGGAGCTCTTTAAATACGGAGGTGCTGTTTTGGTAGGGTGCATGCACGGAATCATCAACCAAGTATGGGTGGAAGAAAACATGTCCGATGACTGGACTATCAGCTCCATATGTCCCATATACAAAAAAGGCGATCCTATGTCTTGCAAGAACTATATCAAGGCTCTGCTGCTTAATGTCGCATACAAGATCCTATCCAACGTACTACGTCTAAAACCGTTCTGCGACACACTAATCGGCACGTACCAGTGTGGCTTCCGGGCCGGCAGATCGACTATAGACCAAATCTTCACACTGAGGCAAAACCTGGAAAAGACCAACGAATTTCAAGTCGAAACTCATCACCTATTCATCGACTTTAAAGCCGCGTATGATAGAATACATCGTCAGGACCTCTATATGGCGATGGCCGAATTCGGAATCCCGGCAAACTGATTCAGCTGTGTCGCGCGACGATGGAAAACACGCGCTGCAGCGTGCAGTTTGAAAGTAGCTCCTCCGAACTTTTTCAAACATGCACCGGATTTCGGCAAGGAGATGCGCTATCATGCGTCTTTTTCAATCTCGTACTGGAGCAGATAGTGCGCAGGGCAGCTGTCAACACGGAAGGCACTATCTTCAACAGGTCCGTCCAGCTATTGGGATATGCGGACGATATTGATTGAAGAACAGGAGAATTCCGTTGGCCAAACAAACAAACATCTGTCCACCGCCTAGGACAGAACGACACATAGCAACAATTTCGAGGTGGTCAAGGAGTTCACCTACCTCGGAGTAAACATAAACTCCACAAATGCCACCATAGTGGAGATCCGGCGAAGAATTACCCTAGGAAACCGTTGCTACTTCGGTTTGGCAAAACAACTGGGTTCAAAACTCCTAGCTCGAAGGACAAAATGTGTCCTGCTTTATGGTGCCGTGTGCTGGACGATAGGCAAGAAGGGAGAGCTCATACTGGGCTCCTTCGAAAAAAAATGTTTGGTGTGAGCGAGGAGGGCGAAGAAGAATCCCAGCCCCAAGGTTCGAGAAGACAAAGAAGACCGAATCTCCATTTCAAAGACCAAGCCACCGCGGATGCCAGAGCGCTTGGTCTGGACAACTGGAAGTAACGTGCCCAGGGTCGTAGAGGATGTAAGGCTGCAGTGTCTCAGGCAGAGACTTTTCACGGGTCGGGAGTCCAATAAAAGAAGAAGAGAGAGATACCTCATTGAAATATACTAAAAAGGTCAAATATCAGACCCTCATCCTTGTCCCGTGGACCTTGAAGAACTTCGTACACCTGGTAAGGTGGCTAGACCGCGAAATCTCTAAATTTAAGCAAATATGGTGGGGTATTCTACAAATCACCATCCCTAAAATGCAATTTGTCTAGTTTGCATAAAAAAGATAAAAGTGTAAACTTTATGAGTTTATTTTTCCGTTTCAAGTTCAATAGAACCCAAACAAAAAAAAATATTAAATATCCAAAATCCCATTAACACCCTCCTAATAGGCTTAGATTATGCCTGAACCATGACCTAATCATAATACACATACACACACGCATATTTGCACGTCCATCCTAAATCCAATTAAAGTCCTGACACTGGCACGTGCTGCAAACCAATTTAATTTATTACAACCGCCGTGAATTTATGAATGCGTACCTGTTTCCTGTGAACCCTTTGTTTAACCATTAGCCTTCCGGTCAGACAATGGACTGAAAAATCTGTTAAAAAGGCAAATTCATTTATTTCCAGAGGTTAGAAAGGGTTCAACTCCGCGATGGGAATAATATTTAATTCAAAATTTCGCCAGTCTCCTTTGTGTATTGACGAATTGGCTTCCAGAGCTACGTGCGTTTACAAAGAACAAAAGGGAGAAAAAGTGGAAAACAGGAATTTTTTTAACGGTCTTCGCTAGGAAACAAGACTGATTGTTTGTGTGTAAGTAAATCATTTCCAACGACAGATGTGATTAGGATATTTCTCTTCTGGCAAAACATATAGATCATTGTATTGGCTTATAATTGATGGGGGGTTTTAAATGGGGGCCCCCTTCCCCAAATTGTGGGATGGATTCTAATTTGCAACTCTTGCCTTGTATTCAATGGCACATGAAATAATTATTAAGCTGTCGAGGGATTTTTCATTAGCTGGCTCGGTGATTGATGTCGAATTTGGTAACAGGTTGTCTTTTGTAAGTAGAACAGTAGGTCGATGGTTGGATGGTTGAAGGGAGGGTTTGTAAATCTGACTTGGAGTGAATCGGTAACGGTTTAGCGAATGTGAATGATAGTGGGCAGCTTAAGTTTGGGGGAGGGCGTAATTAATGTCCTTACAGTAAGAGCACTTAAATGATATTATTTATTAAAGTAATCAAAGTTGAAGAAGCTGAAATGTAGATTGATATCCGGCTGGAAGGACCTTTTAAATAAAGACGGAAAATACTCTTTGGAAAGCACCGATCTTCAGAAATATTTTTTGGGTCATCCTCCCCGTACTATATTTGGCTGAAAACCACCCAAAACAACCGTCTTTGCAATGAACAAAATATTATATGTTCGATCGTTTTTCAGGATCATTGAGAATGATCGTTTTAGACGATCTGTTCTGTGATTTTCTTTAAATGTTAGCTATACCGGAAGTAAACAAAAATCTTCTACTAAATATTAGTTAAACCGATCTTTTGCAAGATCAGTCATAGGTGATCCCTTTCGAATATTTGTACATAAAATAAAGTACATGAATTTAACAGACCCTTGGGTAAAGCGATTTAAGAGATGATTTGAACATCTCAAAGTCCCACGGTCTATACTCCGTATACAGCTTGAATATAAGAGGGGGGATGACCGCCACAATTCGATTTCTACAGCTTTATTAAGCTTGTGTCCATCTATTGAGTCTGCTGATATTTTTACATCGTATAATATGTAGTTTGAATGGTTAGCGTGCAGTTATAGCAACACGAAAAACCAAACCGTAAAAATGTTTTTTTGCTTTTTTTAACCACTTAAACTTAATTGTTGAACTCAATCATGGTCTTAAAATGTTGCTTAGGAATTGCAAAGTTAGTTTATCAAAAAAAAAGTAAGTAAATTATCTTCAATTTTTCTAGAAAGAGAATTGATATATTTTTCTGAACGAAAAAAATTTTACGTACAGAAAAATTAATAATTGCTTTTTTTTCGAAAATTTCAAGATGTGTAATTTGTTAATTTTTTTTGATAAACTAACTTTATAATTCTTAAGCAACATTTTAATACCAAGATTGAGTTCAAGCATTAACGTTAAGGGGTCCAAAACATTTTTTTTCGGTTGCTTTTTACGTATCGCTATAACTGGCCCCTTATCTGGGACTTGACTAAAAATCATGATACTGTTTTGTGTGAACATAGCTGGTTGCCTAAGTCTCGGAACGCATTGACAATCGCACTGCATAAATGCCCAAATAAGCTACAAAAGTAATCACCATACATGTCCGCTGAACCTTATAAAGTCGACTCTCTCCACCTATAATCTACACCGACAACATTTAACTCATTTCCTTGCACTTTTCAACAACACGCGCACACTCCTTACATGCATGCAATGTTAACCTACATTGGCGATATACAAAATGTGCAAACATTCCATTAGATTGCGCTATTATGCAATCGTCTCAAGCTGGCATTCCTTCCTCTCTCGCACCATATTTCTCGAACGAATCGATCCAATAAGGAAATAAATTGTGATCGGGTAATATCGATGTGGTTGCGCGCCGCCAACAGAAGTTACCCCACTGGGTCATTCCATCCGTCTATCCATCCATCCGTCCGTGCGTCCGTTGTATCGGTCGAACGCTCAGAATAATTGCACACTTGCATGGAGTGCTCGCAAATTTCCTTTTAAGGTTTACTACCCTACACACTCATGCCAGTTATACCATTTAAATCCATTAAAACAGTTTTTTTTTTCTCCCTACTATTTCAGCTGGCATTCGATTTGCATGCAAATTATTAGCCAGCGGTCTGCATATGCCTGGTCACACATACTGGCGAGAGAGAGAGACGAATTCCAGCAACTCTTTGCCATCGAATGCAGCTATGGACCATTAGTGCTGGTCGTCGTCTTATAGTTACAAAAGGCACAGACACGAATGGGAAACAACTGTTGTTTAGTATCTTATTGTTATTTGTTTCCCCAGTGACTAGTCGAATGAGATACTTGTCTCAAAGCTGTTGCTTACCGTAAATAGCATTTTCTTTATCAGCACAAGATGGGCTTACCGTTTGCGCCGTAACGATGGGAGATTAGTTCGTAAGTCTGACATTGTTGTGGATTTATAATTTATTCGGCAAGTAGCTGGGTAGATGCAGTTGCAGTAATTAAATGGAGTTATGTTAAGTAGCGTTAAATTGGGAGGGGCTCTCTGGCCGAAGTTTTCCCCGTTAAAAACTGTTGAAACTTTTCCAATTCAATTGAAGGACCACAATAAATGTTTTTTGCAACATAGGGTGGTACTTGCACAAAGTTTATTTGCTGCCTGGATGGAAAATAATTTACTATTTAACAAAATCGGTGGTCGTGTGTATGTGCAGGCGTTCAACAAGTATTGACGGGAATCCCCTTGATAGGTACGATTTTTTTTTGCTGTGTAAATTTTTACGAATTCTATTGAAAGCCTAAAGTTGTCATCGATCTTTTCCCAAGCCCAGAACATTAAAGTTATTTCCAAATGCGTAGTGGAGTAGTTTGTAGAAACTACTGCAGCCAAACCACCTAACCAACCATGAAGCCCAATCAGCGATGCCCTCTTACAAGGGATATTGGCAGACCCAAACTTATTATGAGAACCTCAACACCAAAGTGACAGACAAAACTAAGTTTATCTATCCTTAAGAGTGTATTTAGAGAGTTATAGGCTCTGGTTTAGGTATTACGGCTTTAAGCGCAGCTTGGCTGTAAATACTGTCAGAAATAATTTGCCGCCTTCACCTCTGCCTCAAACGTCGCCCTGTGGATAACCACTGTTTATTGGACTGTCTTCATATATTGAGAGCAACTTCCTACGAACGTTCTGTTTACTAGCACCGCTCTGATTCGAAACCAAAATTTCGTCTCCGTCTGAAGCGCCAGGCTTGAATTCTGGTCTCCTACAGAAACCCCGTCTTGGTGTAGTGGTAGAGAGGCTATTACTCGTTTCATAGCAATACATGCCTTCCAACGGGGAAACCCCGCTACCGCCAAGCTTCTACCGGAGTTATGCAAGCCATAAAGTGTCGAACGATCAGAAACAACCTCGACCTTGATATCATTGAGTGAATGATTACCACGTCACTACAACGCGCATAATTTTCCCAGCCGTTTTAAAAAATATTTCTTTTAAAGAAGATAACAATTTGACAAAGCAACTTTGCGAAGGTGCAATTCCATCAGCCTTTTCAAGCTTTTACGAAGGTAAGATCTTCAGGCTCATAACTTATAAGCCTAAAGTTCTTGGTGAGGGGTTGTCAACATAAACCAATTTTTGTATAGGTAAAGACCGCTTTAACAGGCAAAGCAGTTAATACCACGTTTCAAAAAAGGCTTTCTTTACTAAAATGAGCTTTAAAACGGAGTGTTCAACAGTGTTTCTGATCCAAAAATAGCCCGATCAGAGCAGTTCGGACCCTGTTCTGTTCTGGAAATACGATCAAAAAGTAAGTCAGAAGTCTTAAAGGGTCCGCTTGTACTATTCTTACTCGAATTATTTCGAGATCCGAACCTCCACTAACCTCATAGTAGAACTGAAGGCTTCACGCAAACATGAAATAATTGTCTATAAGCAACCGTAAGTCTTATTTTCTTCGAGATCAGTCGGCTTTCAAGTTTCTTTTCTTTTTGCATGAACAATTTAGTTGCTGACAACCTATCGTTAGGTCTACCTAGGGTCGGCGTTTAATCAATGACACTCAAAAAGGCGCGGAAAACAGGCTAAGTAGGTTCAAAACATCTCGTAATCAACTACTGAAAAGCCTTCTCTTCCTTTTGCATCGTTCTGAGATTAGAGGTGCTTTGACAGATCTGCCTTGCTCATTACTAAGAGGGATCCATGTTGTTTTTCTTTATAATATATTAAAGCAATGCATTGAATTAGAATTTTGATAGACCTGAGGTCTGACGTCAAAAAATTCGGCTCGACTTTTCTACTGTCGTTAAAATTTGTTTTTTTTTTTTTGTTCTAATGTCGATGTTAGAATTTGCCATTGACACATTGAAATAGAATCGTTAACAGATCGAAAAAAATCGGAATGTCATAAAGTACCATGGCGGCACACACGACTCTACCGAGGCTAGCGATGTGCCTTATTTACGTCCATGATTCATTTTTAGATGTAGAAAGTCCTGATATTTTTAGAATTTTTAAACAAGATCAAGGGCCAGGATGCAAGTGCATATTTTAGGTTTTTAATGCATATAATGCATATTTTTAACTTTTTGCTTACATATTTGAACTCTCTCAAGTTTTTTTTATAATAAAAAAATAGATTTTAATGTGAAGTTCACTGAATGCGCCCATAAACTTGTCACATTGACAGATGAGCTAAAATTCCGATTTATTGACATAATTAGATCCAACGTGCATGAAAATAGAAATTATCTCCCAATGCAAACACTGTAGTCGAAGAGTACACAGTTGGGGAAATCCTGTCAGTTATTTTTGTTACTTTTTGGAAACTGAATATGTTTCTCACTTTTTTTTTTTTTTTTTTATGTTCTTTGTTATTCAATAAATCAATTAAAACAAATCCAAATTTCTCTTAATGGCTTTGTTCATAAAACCCCTTTTTAATGCACGAAAATCCGGGGCCTAATTAGATCATCTTAGGATGTCAAAGGAACATCGCAATCATGCGGCTTACTTTTTTAATACGTCCTCCTTTTTTAAAAATGTTCACGTTTTTTTGTCGTTATTTCAAAACCGATTTTTCTGAAAGACGGACCAATTTTTTGTGACAAAAGATTATAATTCACGAAATACAGAGTTGTCCAGTAACCCACTCTGAGCCAGATACCTCAACAACTATTCCCTTGAAAGAGGTTCGATTTCGTCCGCAGGGTTTTATCAAATCAACGAAAACTTGTCATCGTCAAAGACGTTTTCAACTTTTTCTTTAATTCCCGCGACTTTTGTTTCTGTTTTCTTATGTTCATTTAAAACATAAGACAGTAGACGGGAACTGTCATGAAAGAGTTTCTCAATTAGCCGCTTGGACTCGGCGTAAAATTGTAGATCCCTTCCATTCGTCCCAAAAAATTAAAACCCACACAAAACGAATGGTTGTGAGAAGCTAGGCCTGACCTGTAGACGGGATAATCACAACCCGCCAAAAGTTTTATGAAAGAAGCAGCATATATTCGCCTCCAATTATCAACTGGGTTTATTTTCTTTTTCATTTTTATTGCAAAATTAATCTACAAAATTACAAACTGTCAATTCAACATTGCATTCAATAATTGTTACTGACATTTACAATTGAATGCTTCCACTCACAACCAGTACACACAGACACAAACAATAGCACACTGCCATAAAAAAAGAAAATAGAAAAACGATGATCAAAGCGAATTGAAAAAGCTTCCTGTCGCCACGCACAGCACAAATGTCCTCAATGTCAATTCCATTGGAATAACTTCTATTTGAAATCATCTATCTAGTTAGTTTTCGCTGGCGTTGTTTTGTCCTTATGTCATTCGTTTCGTCTGTCACTAGCAAGTGAATGGCAATCGTCTGCCCTCTTTTCTATGCGAAGGCGAAAAAATCGATTATGGCTCGCTGGAAAAATAAGGGATGCTCAGTCAGGGATTATTTTCAAATATCTAGACTCGTAAATCAAATTTAGATGACGAACATCGGCATATCGCGAAAGGGATGTACCCATTAAGCTCAACGACTAAGCCGAGACCAAGACACATTTCAGTGATTGTCCTGGTTCACTATGTCATCCGGAATTAGTATCTTCACACGTTTATCCCATTTTTGCCCGTTGTCATCCTTTCCGTTCATAGGTCCTCTGCAGTGGGACGGTGCGATGGCATTTCTATAGCACAGCCTAGTTCCATAGGAATGGTATCCTACCTGCCATGTCCTTGTGTAATGCGTGCTAGCGTTTTTATTTTCCCCCACTCTGTTGCCACCCTCGGTAAATTAAAAAAAATATCCGTGTTTTAGATAGGCCTGGGATTGCACTCACCTTTGTGATGGTAATGTGCGCTACACCACCCGAGTGATGGCGGCGCTTGAATAAACTAGATCTGTGGCAGACTTTATTTGCTCATGTGATACTGTTTTCTCGGCTTCCTGTGCACATTTCTAAAAAGTGCAATGAACCAGTTTGCTAGTTGGATGACTGCGAGCAGATAAAATGGAACGAATGGAGGCGAATGGGTGATTATCCTTCTAGACGAGAGATGTCCCGTGAAATAAGTGTAGGGAATGTTGGCATATATGCTAATCTCTGAATGGGGATCGGGGGAAAATGTTGTTTATTTATGTTAAATGTGTCGATGGGTTATGTTTGAATGGCAGATGGATATAGAGTGTATGTAAATATTTGTGTGACAGAATAATATAGGGCGTGATATTTCAATCGGACTAGATTTTGTTTGTAGAAGCAACACGGATGGGATTAAATCAAATATGGCGGATAATCAGTTCAGTGATTCTGTCTGTCTTTTGAAAAGTACATTTTTGGTACAGCTTTTGATATGAAGGCACACTTACAAATGATCAAAGAATAGCCAATGAAGGAGAATTTAAAGTTGCATTCCACTAAGAAATTTGATTTGATCCGCTTTGGCGAAACTTGTTGCCTTGTTGCCAAAGCAACTTTATTTACAGGGGTTTTGGGTGATTAACTTGAAAATATCTACGTTCGTAGAAACCATAGAGATCCCTGAAACCCATTAAAAGAGCAACCTCAATCCTGACTTTAGCAACCCAGAAATTTATCAACTGACATTATTTCTTGTGTTAGAAAGCGTTTTACAAGTATTGGCCGCCATATTCGATCCGTAATCTTGATTCTTTTAACTATGCCAGTTGACCCTCGCAACTAAAAACTTTAAAATATCATTGAAATAAATTTTTATCAACATTTTACATATATTATCCGCCATCTTGTTTTGCGAAACTCAGAGAACGTATTTTAAGAATGGGCTATCTTTAGTTTAATGTTCACAAAAATTAATACACGGATAGATGTAAACTGATATAAACATTTGAGTGCTATCAAAATCTAGTCCCGCCCCAAAAAATGGGCGTGGCACAAACAGTTCACTTCGGAAAAAATTAAGGGAAGTCATTTTACTTAAAAGTGATTATAAATTGTAATAACCTGCTGGTAAACCTTGACTTTGGGTAGCTTTCCAGCTTAACTTTTAACTAAAAAGCCGGCATACAAATAGAAACGGCTTGACTAACAGCCCTTCGGCTGCTTTCTGTAATGTGCATCAACTTTGTGCCGAAATCGTACCTTTTAGTACAGCAATCGAAAACTCAGCTTAGACCAGAAAAGCAGCCAGGAAGACAATATGAATGGATGAAGTTTCATCGCAATCCGCCCCAAAATAGTGGGCGTGGCCAGACCAAATTTCTTGAAAAAGCTAAAAACAGGGTGTTCTAAATTCATTTGATTATAAATTGTTGGTAATATGATGCGCAATCAAAGTTCAACTCTCTTAGCCTAAGGACATCACCAGAAAAGCCGGTAAGCGTGATGAATGGCTCTTCAATTTAAATGAGAACCATGGGTATCATTTAAGACATCACTTATTTTAAAACTGCCAAAATTGTAACTGGTCTATTACAATTTTGGCAGTTTTAAAATAAGTGATGTCTTAAATGATACCCGTGGTTCTCATCCAAGGTGAGTTACCTGCTGTGACAAAATTGAAGCATCGACGAAGGCAACGACTAATACCTCTATCATTGACAGCCGTAGATATTGAGCAAGAAGAATAAGACGTTGGGAAATAAAATAGTCAAAGAAACAACCACAAAAAATTTTAGATGAGTGAAATTCTAAAGAATTGAATGAGGGTGACAGCCTAATGGTCTACTCAGTGGTAAATGGTATTTTGGAACGACGACGACTGTGTATATACAGAAGTCGAACGAAATCTTGGTAATACTTAAACTACAAACCTTTTCCTCCACCTTGAAGACCTTGTAAGCGAGTATAATGACAAAAGAGTCATAGACAAGAAAGTTTTTGAGCACTTAATACAAAGAACAAATGCTCTGCCCGCATTAAAAACTTGAGCGCGCGAATTGATATCTAGCAGAAACAAAAAAAGTCAGTTAGAGACAGGTTCAAAGTTGGGATCAGACTATCAATTGCTGAAAAAATTCAGACTGCAAACAAATTCTGGAATGGACACAATCTGTCTGACTGAAAAATGGTTTAATCTTCCGGTGATTTGGAATTAACGTACGTAAGGGCAGAACTCTTAAAACTACCAGCGAAACACTCGAAAATATGCCGTGATTCAACAAAACATGGGTAGATAGCTTATATGAGAGTCAGTGGTTTTAAAAGGACCTAAAAGCTGTACATTTCTCTCACATCTTCATAAACTTTACTAACAATTAAAACCAACTAGAATAGCTGATAAGAGAAGATGGTAGTAAAAAAATACAGCTTGTCTTAGACCACAAAAAACATGAATATTTAAAAAAAATTTCATCAATTTTCAATTTTTAAAGTTTCCCGGTTGAGCCCCCAAAACTTTTAATTTTTATGTCATACACACTTTGCCACACACTTAACCGACCATTTCCCGAATAGTCCTTCGATGTGAAATGAGATGGGTAATGTCGAGGGCGATTGGCAGTCTTTCTTCTTGAACAAGGCCTTCTATAAAACGTTAGCCTAAGAATGAACGTCTTTTTTTGCCGTAAAAAAGAAATAGATTTAGATCAATGACATACAACAGCACTCTCGCCTAAATAGTGCACTTAAATCCTTCAATTAGACCGATGCACTCCAGCATTTAAAAGCAGTTTCTTCAAAGTCCTCCATCCGTAAAATCTCTCACTTTACAGATGAGATGCGGAATTCGCTATTATGCCCAAGCGCATATGGAATTTTCATCTATCCCTTCTTCCGGTGAACGAACTTTGAGTTCTGCAAATTCCCCTCCGCTGCCAATACAATGTGAAGTCAAATGCAAGTACATGGAAAAGGATTCCATCTCACACTTTAGAGCCTATTTCACGGGCTCCTTCTATGTACGTGTATCTCTCCAATTCTCTGTCTGAATGTGCACATCTAATCCTTAAAAATGATTTCTCACAATTTGCTTCCTTCATTTTGTTAAAAGGATTTTCTTGTTCGTCTGTCAGCCCATCATATCCGCCGATGTCGCTATCATTCTAAGCGCAACAACAACCAGAACACGAGTATCCTGGCAGTCATTTTCGTTTTGTGTCGGCTCGGTTTTGGAAATTATTTTTGTCTGGTTACGTGTGGGTGTGGTTATAATCCAGTTTGTTGAACTAATATGAATCCGAAGAAGAAGAAGAAAAAAACAAAATACTGAATGAGGCCGCATTGAAAACAAAAAGGAAATCCTGTGTAAATATTTCGAGAGGATAAGTCCACTTCGCAGTTTTTGATTGAGGGAAAAAAGGTTTTTGTTTTTTTTTTTTGTTGTTGTTTGCAGTCTAGTTTTGATTAATGATCACGAATGGCAGGCGGCGTAATGATGAAGTGGATACTGAAGAACAAGGACAGGTTGGCGAACCAATTTAGGACCATGACGTGTCGGTGATTATGATGATTTTCGGCAGAACATACTTAGCGTTCAAAGTGGGTTAGGGTTTCTTGTTTTTGAATAGCAGATCTATTTCCTTTTTTGTAGAAATGATTGATGGGAAACTGATGTTAGGTATACTATGTCCGGGAAGAAGACGAAAAAAAGTTTTGCTACTAAATGGAGTTTATCTAATGAGCCCAATCGATGTACAAGACGTGCTGTATTAAACAAGTTGGCTTATAGCCCGTATTGAGGAAGGCTAAAAAAAAAGATTGCAGCCTCCAAAAAAATATTGCGGTTGTCAAGTCTTAACTACGATCAAAAAATCTATTTTATATGCGTTTTTTTACGAGTCTAGTGTGATAAAAAATAATGTTACTTATGTTCCGGTTGAACCCCCAAGAATGCTAGCAAGACTTTAACGACATTTTGGGCTGAACTTTTAGTAGCAGTGTTTAGAACTGAAGGCATAGCTTCAAAGGAATTAAGTTTAGTTCACTGATAGTGTACCAGTTGAGCCGCAAAAAAATCCTCGAAAATTTTACCACATCGAAAACATATTAATAACTTTATTTATAAATAAAAATATAGCCAGGTGACATTCAATGGACGATCTCACCACAGATTTCATAAAATTTTGAAAAACGTAGAAAAATATGCGACTCGGTTGAGCCCCAAAAAATTGCTAACAAGATTTTTACAATCATTAAACTAGAGTCTGAATAGGAATAACTTTCCGAATGGTTCTCGGTGAAAAATCAATTATCCCATCGATCAAAAATGCGGAATCATTTGAACCTACAAACGACAAAGCAAACACTTAAAAGTGCACAGTGACGGTCACTAAAAAAGATCACTGGTTCATAAGCATTAGCATCTTGATTGGATAGAACTGGCAGAGAAAATTCTGTCCACTTGTTAAGCCTTATCCGAATACTCTCGAAAGTCCAACATGAAACGATATTTTGTGTCTGTTCCGGTTGAACCCCCAAAAAATTGTCACAAAATATTTTCTTCATAACAAGATTGCTAAATTTATTTTACACTTTTTTTGGACTGCGAGTGGTCCTAAGTTCAACCCCCGGCATCTGTAGATTTTTTTGACAAACTCGGATACGTCATCAAATTGTAGGTCCCTTCCAAAAATTTTTCAACAAGAGCAAGAACCGCGATCTTTTGTGACAACTACCGATTTCGTTTATCAGTTTAAATTCGGCATTCTTTCCGGATTGTTGAACTATTTCAAAACTGTGTACGAAAACAAAAGACCCTGGTGCAATGGGCGTCTTTTCGAAAGATGTCTTTCAGTTTTGAACTGATAATTTTTTGAAGACGTCATACGTGTACCATTCAAATGACAGAAACAACGCAGCCGCAGCACGAAACACGCCAGTAAATGGGCATAATAATTTTCGAAACGGGGTGATCAAAAACCAGAGACCAGAGTACTGGTGAAAGCGGCTGGAACCTGACACAAGCGGATAATATTTGTGTTTAAAATTTCGATTTCATTTCTTAATTTGTTTAGACAAAGCCCCAAACCTTTCATCAGTCACATCCATCAACGAAACTGTTCTTAGTTAAACCCAATTACAAGCGTCATCATTTATGCAGATTAATTTTCCAGGTGCCTTCTCTAAGCTCCAAGCAAACATAGAAATCAATTTGCGTAAATTAAATTGGCCGATTGAATGATGCGCTGCCACAAATCTATTGCAATCCCCAATTTCAATTCCAAAATCGCCAAACAAACACCATCAGCCACGCGGCTACTTGAACAATTGTGCGCTCGATCATACCACCCAAATTCATTTGCCAATGGGTCCACCTTGACTTTCGGCTGTCATCACAATAGTAAACCGACCACAAAATCTCCCACCGCAGAGCTTACTCCTGCGTGTTTCATCTCTACATACAGATATCAAGTATCCCACCGCAAAATCTTCCATCGATGAGGAGATTATTTCTGCGTGTCCCACAAAGGCAACATAAAAGTGAAAAAAAAGTATCTATGACCCGATACTATCACGTATAGCTACGAGGTGAAACGAAAACCTATCGATTTAAGCCGGTATGATGTCAACCGAACTGTCTGTGCTTCGTGTGTCGACGAGGGCGTCTCATCAACGTCAACCGGTAAGTGGGTCAATCGCTTCTTTCGAGCAAATCCGCTTCTGGTTGCTGCTACTCGTCATAATCTTAATCATGTTCATTCAGACAAAGGTAATCTATACACATCCCGTCCCGCATTTGAATTTTATTTGTACACCAAGTTCGTGTTTAGATCACGTTCAAGGCTGCAACTAGCACAATGCACAGAGCCGTCGGCAAACAAACGTCTTCATTACAAGAGTGACGTCGAACAACAATGGAATTAGATACGACGAGAATGCTTATCACCGCGCGAAATTTGTTATGATGCGCATCGGATGTTGCACGTTAATGTTTCCCATCGCATTAAGGTCACACATACACACGCACAGATCTTAAATGAGCGGAGACCGGGTAAGGCGAAGGAGAACATGACAAATTTCATTTTGTTCCCATCCCAGCGCGAAGTCGCTGCCTCGCGCAGTTAGTGCAACAATTTTTCTCAGTTCAATTCTATGACAATGCCAAGATAATTTAACCGTGTGTGTGTGTGCGCTGTCTTGAAGTATCTATTGTTGAGCTATTGTCGTCAGTCGGATGCAGTTTTTCATTCGCTGTGTATGGCATGGGGTGTTTTCGTAATGCGGATAACAGTGGATAGAAAGTCGTGACAACCTGATGCTTATAACAACGTAACGTTGGATTTTACTTTGCTAGCGGCGTTGGCATCTTTTCAATAGAACTCTGTGCAGCTATTGTGCTAACAATTGCGCTAAATGTCAACTTTAAGGCTTAACTTGATGCAATGGTTACAGCGATACAAAACGACTTCTAACGTTTAGAAAATGTACGAGTGTATCCGCGTGTTTGGGAATGACATTTGCCTATTTTATAGAGACTGATAAATTGATATGTTGCTAAACGAGCGCACAAATTCATTCACTAGTTCATTTTCAAAAGTCTCGGCTATGCGTTAAAATTCTTCTTGATTTGAGTGGTGGTTAATCGTAGGTTTCCTGAAACTACGTCAAAGAAAATACTAAAATAATTGCGACGTAAGTCTTTTCCCAAAAACGCAAAAATAAAATAAAATAGGAAACCCGCCAGAAAGCCAGGAAAAAAGCAAAATTTTTGGAAAGGAAAACGAAAATTACTACGCCAGAAAAGGTTCTTTTCGGATATTTTTTCTGGCTTTATATATCAAACTGTTTTAAAAAAATATTTCTTTTACATATATTCCGATTTTGCTTGTCAAATAGTTTTTGCAGCGTTTCGTACAATTTCCTTTTATTTCTTTTTTTTCCACTTATTGTTTAAATAAAAAATTTGTTGGTGTGTTTTTTTAGAAAATGTATTTTTTGGGTTATCTCAGTTTTCTTGAATGCAAAAAATTCTAAAAGAAAGCATGCTAAAAATCGCGGCCTTTTGTGTCAAAATAGTTGGTTGTTTTTTTCTAGGAAAAATTTACACAACTTTGTTTGGAGATTTTGGCGTAATTTCAGGGAGCCTTGTAAATCATCTTCAAAATGAAAAAAATAAATAGTTGGCCCAACAGGTCTGTGGGACCGTAGGCCTATCTTGCGTGAGTTTTTCATTTTTGGGACGATTGCTTGAGAAGCTCATTGATGACATTGTCCACAAGGTGTTGTCTGACAAACTACTTTCTTCTTTCGTTCGCTTAAATAAGCTTACCTGCTCAATTTGGTCAAGTTATCCACTTGCAAGATTCATTTTCTATGCATCACCAAAAACGTACCACCAGTTCTTCCAAAAATATTAGCTCGAGAGCTAAAGAATTTTTGAAAAATTCTAAACTTACATCAAAGAAATTATTGTTCAAGACTACAGGTGAAATTTAGCCAGCTTACAGAACAACTTACCTGAAAAAAAAGAAAAAAGAAAATATTAGAACACATTTAACACTTGAACAGTTTTCAGCTAAATAAAGGCTCGTCTTAATTGTTTGGCTTCGCAAATAAAACGAGGGACTCACTTTCCCCCATTCAAATGATGAATATAAAAAATGAGCATCACAGCCTAAATAGTAAACACTGTTCTTCGTATGAAACTTTATCCAAATGTCACATAACCTTCAACGATAAAGAGATAAAGGGAGAAGAAAACTCAAGAGACCTACTAAACTTCGTTAACAATTACAAAGGCATTAAAGTTGTCCACCTCACTTGTGTAAGTATTCAAAAATTGGTGACCTAAGTGCCCGTTGCTCAATTGTCGCAAGTGGTGGGCACTTCCCGTGACGAATCATGTCAATAAAAAGAGACATTGATGGATTGGTTTTTGAGTTCTTCATATTAGGTTTTCAGAATGAGTAAAGTCCTCCCGTGACAGACATTAAAATACACGCTAGGTGCCATGTTTTGACACCGCAGACTTTGAAAAAAGAACTCTTCATTTTACAGAAAAACTGTGGAAACACAGTTCACAGGTGTCTCCTCCTCTGCCATCTGTCGCTGATGAACACATTCACTATTCTACTTCCCATAATCTCTTTCGTTCCTCTCTAATAGAGAAAACGACACAAAGTGTTGCTGATGCAGAATTATTTGAATAATGCCAAATTAAAGGCAGTGAAGCCAGATGGAAAAAATACATTTCGATCAAAAATTCTTCCAAAAAGTAGGCGTGGCAACGAAGGACACATCTTAACCCTTCTGAGTATTTGGAATAAATGTCATCAAAAGTTGTCCAGCAGTTTGACAGACATAACAACCCCCATCATTTTATTTTACGTGATTGGCTGGCATTCCTGAATGAAAGTATTATGGGGAGAATCTTCTCACCTTCGAAGTACAAATAATAATAATGAATATTAAAACTTATCTTAGCATGAGATTAAATGATCGCTTCAGAGGTTATTTTAAAAACTACATAAATGTCTTCGTTGAACAATTCACTTCCATTCGGCGTCTGTTACTTTAAGCGTCGAATACCCGTGATTCTCACAAAAATTGTTGTACCCTTTATATATTTCAAAATAAATTCATTTCTAAAAATAATAACAATAATGAAGAAAATGTCAAAAATTCTGTGAAATGTCACTCCCCTGGTAAAGGTTCACATAAGAAAATATGAAAAAAAAATTAATTTTCCATTGCGATTTCAATCTCTAAGGATGTGATTGATAGAATAATTTATAGCTCAAAATTTAAATACAAATAACTCGTTGTCACACCCTACTAATGTCATTGTAATTATTCACTCGTATATCTCTGACAGAAATCTATAAACATCAAAATCTGTAAACAAATCTATTAATTTCTACGCCGTAAAAGAATTTATACCTCATCAGGAATTCCCGAGTAAAATAAAAAAAAAAAAAAAAAAAAAAGCAGTATCAATCTTCCACAGATGACCAATTTAAATTCACTCAGCGTAGGCAAATACGTACGAATTCAAAGAATCTATTTTAAGACGCGCGCCGTATGAAAATATCTGCAGCGGAACTAAAGCGACACACACCCAATCGTCGCATCCGAATCTTCTCAACAGGTTTCCTTCTGCGCACGAAGCGCGTGCGGTTTTTATTTTTATGTTTCTTCAATAAAATTTTTGTTTCTGCCATTTCGTTTTAGTTTTATGTTTATTTACATCCTTCATTCGTGCGTTACAAAGCTATTTGCCACACAAATGGCAGCTCTTTATGTGCAACGCGCGAGGCATAATATTAGGGTAACTTACTTAAAGCTAGAACTTAAAATTAAACTGAGATCTAAACGTTTTATTGATGAGGGGAGTGGGAATTGAGAATTAGCATTACATATTCGAAACGAAAATGGAAAAACAAAAATAAATGATTAAATGAGAGGCGAGCAGACGGGGCAATTCAAATTCAATTGAAAGATACGTTCCACAAACCACAAGCCAATCCAAATGCTTCGGCAAAACTCGGCGAAATACAGTTTTGAGAGAATCCACATGCAATGCACCGCACTCAACTCTCAGAAACTCTTTCTCTCGCTCATAAAAGATAAAAGACCGAAGACGACACACTTACACAAAACACAATATCCAGATGTACACAGTACGGCGTTGCCAGGTCAAGGTAGATGAACCTTACATTGGTAAATTCAAGAACAGAAATATTTATTTAAGGAATAAAGCCTACTACGCTGCGCAGTTCACGTGAGATCCGATTTTGCATTCACCGCGAAATGTCATAATGAAATGTCAAAATGCGTACTGCCCATTGAAAAATAGCAGCTTCAAAAACTGATTTGTAGGTGGCGATATTAAAATATATCCACAGCCATTTCACTCGACTTTCATTGTTGTTGATATTTCGACGTGAAAATTGATTCGTAGGAAGGCGGATTGGAAATTTATTAGAATTTCAGATGTCTCTTTAAAAGACTACTACATGTTTTGCACTGTTAATAAAATAAGTACGATACAGTTCGACGTACAAAAAGTTGGTGGCATATGACCTTTTTGATAAGAAGGGTGCCTTAAGCTTAAGTAAATTGTTATACACAAAAGCCAACAGATGGATTATTTCTTTGTTTTTAATATTTTTAGTCGTTTGAAGCTTACAGGTTTTTCTTTAAAAATAATTCCATACATCGACAGTACCTAAAGGACTATTCATTTGAAGGAATCACAAAACTCGTATTGAGAATGGATTACTTCCAGAAAAAAGGAGTGGTGAAATAGTAATTTTCACAGATGGATCCATGATGGATGGCGGAGCGGGTGCCGGTATCTATTCAGAAGAGCTGGAACTAGCCCGTCACGTCAGCCTCGGGAAACACACTTCTGTATACCAGGCTGAGATGATTGCATTGCTGCATGCGTTGGATTACTTGCTTGAAGGTCAGGTGGAGGGAAGAAATATCCTTATAGCAATGTACTCAAGCTCAATAAGTGTTCATCTAAAAATGATGTAACACTGACCTGGGTACGAGGACACAGGAATCGAAGGCAACGAAAAGGCGGACTCCCTTGCAAAACAGGGGTCAACCGAAAAGTTGCTGGGACCAGAACCATTTTCTTCAATTGGCAAAGGAATGGTAGAACAGCTGATTCACAAATGGATCACGGCAGAACACCTGAGAAGGTGATCAACCGTGGAACAATGTAGACAAGCTAAAATGGCAATTAATTGGCCGACCTGCTCCACTCAAAGAAGGGTTCTAAGCATGAGTCGACGAACTCTGAAATGGGTGGTGGATTTATCTACAGGACATGGTAGTTTCGGGTATCACTTAAGGAAGATGGGCCTTAGAGAAGATGATAACTGTAAACTATGCCTGGAAGAATCTGAGACAGCGGCGCATATACTGTGCCAATGTCCGGCGTTGGCTGGCAGAAGAATGAGGATCTTGGGACATCAGTGGGTCGAGACCCAGTCGATGAAAGAGATCTCCCATAAACAGATGCTAGCGTTAACACTAGGAATCGAGCCCAGGGAAGAACTCTGGAGAAATCCAGAGAGTCTCTCTGGGTAAGTTTTATAGTGGTAGAGAGACGAAAAGAGACCCAACATTGGTGGTCTGGTTCGAATATCTCTCGAAATTTATATATATTCATTTGAAGTGAACCGCGAACTGGTGCCGAGCAAATATTCGTACATTTTGACGTTACATTTCTATGAATTGTAAGCTAAAGATCTTAAAGAGCTTTAGAAAAGTAATTATACATGATAGCAAACGTAATTTAGACCCACTTTTTGAACGTCAGTAATATTAAATATAGGGCTTTGTAAATCTAGATAGGTATATCAAAATGGTGTGAAAAATGTATAGTAACTCATCAATTGAGTACGGCTGGTCCGTCCGGAAAAGTCGGGATTTGAAAAAAGAATTTGTTCTGTGGAATCTTATGTTCCGAAACGGCTACTTTAATAATGCCTAGCAGGGCTGGCGGATGTCCACTAGTAAAAATGGCGATTTGCTGTTCAAAGTTCCATCTCATAATGAATAGTCCTTTGAGTTCTCAAATAGTTAAGAAACTTCAGAAGAAAATTTCTGCAAATATGGATGTTGTGGATTTTTGATAAACAAATATTTTTACCACAATGATCAACGAGTCTTTTAAATTATTTTTAATTTTAATTCACTGTTGATTTTTTAAATGTGACGGCTGGCCTAATAATATTACAAATCAGACTTTATTTGCCAAATACTATTAGAATTGCCATGAAGATGAAACAAGCGTAAAGCTCGCAATTTGTTTCCAGCATATGTTTTCTTTTTAAGTAAAATTATTAAAAATCTGATTAAATTCGCACAAAACAAAACACTTTTGAGCTCAGTCACCCTGCCTAAATTTCTCCTCGAAAATTTCAAAAAATATATTGCACTTTCTATTTCCCAGCACTTTTTGGAAAGGAGTGAAAATTTCAGTTCGCCTTTATGACAGAAAATGACTTCCGAAAATAATGCAGGCCAACCAGGTTCAGTTCATGGTTTCTCATACAGCACCAGGCACCATCCAAAAAATGATACACTCGAATGTGAAGCCTTAGAAGCATTTATGAACAGTCTTTTGGATGTCAGTTAAAAAGACGATGAATTCCTTAAACCTATTATAAGTTTTAACCAGCCAAGTATTCAATTACAACAATCCGTTAATAGGCTTGGGACGTTCCCTGGCTTCTGAAGATGTTCTATCAGCTCTGCATGGTATGTTAAAACAGTGCTTTTAAGACGCTACAAAAGCTTACGTGTGTAGTGTACTCCTATTCTATATTGAAATGATTTTAATGGCAAGCGAGGAGTCACAAATGTCGATTTCTGCTGGGAAATGCTGGCGACAATTCATATCTGACTGGACGATGGTTATAACGTTATAAATTATTTTCTGGCCGATTTTTGTTTGCACATCGTCAGTTATCATTAGATATATTTGTGAAGAATAAACTGGATGAGGCTCTCAATCTCGTCATTGTTGCACTTAGTTGGTAGTTTTGTGTTGGGTGGGTAATACGAAACATTAACTGAACAAATCCATTTCCACAATCCACATTGACACACCTACAGCCCACAACAAGATGGCTGCCGTTTTATATTATTCTTTCTTTCTTTTTCCTGTTGGGACTTTTTCTCTTTTTACGATCTTTAAATAAAGTGTAATTCTTTTTGAAACTGAACGTAATAGTTTTATTTTTTCAATTCATTATTTTGGAGGTCTATCGTTGACTATACAATTTTCTGAAGAGTTAGTTGATCATGGCCCTAATATCAAGGTCTGTACATCTTTAAACAAGACAAATCGTCCTTGTGTTACCACAATAAAGGACGCTGCAATGTCAGCGAGACCAGCAAAACAAAAAACACCAAACAAAGACACGTTTTGTAACTCTTTATGTTAACCAACTTCCAACCAACTAAATTATAATGTTACAGTCACCTGGCAACACTGCATCTTCGTATCTCCAATTTGGTAAATCTCTTTTACGGACATTGCCTGTGAAAATGTATATCTGTGTATGGGCTTGTGGGAAAACATTACCCATATCAAGATGAGATCAGTTTTTTTTTCCTAATTTTTTTTTTATTGTTTAAACATTCGTCTGGGATTTTTACTTTGTTTTCTTTGCTCCCTTTGGGTTTTGTTTTATTACTTCTCTTGGATTTGTAGGTGTGTGCCGTCGCGGAAAACTGGTTTTTCAAAAGAAAAACACAGCTCGTGTATCTTGTATCGGTAAAATGCAAACGACAAAAAAAAAGTCTTGCTTTGGCAAAAACCCGTTTTTGCCCGCAAATACCTACTTTTTGTACATTTATGCCATTAAAACGAAAAAGATGTTTGAACTTTTGGAATCTTTTCAAGCAATTTGTTTGGCTGCCTACCTATATGCTTTTGGTGATGTATAGTCAATTCGGAAGCGGCACGCTACCACCAACGGAATGTCGTCGTAGTAGAATGGTTTGGCTTTTGTTTTGTTTGTGTGGAACTTGTTACGCGAATTCGGAATTTGAACCTGATGGCGATGGGGAAAATAAATATCGTCGATTGAAATTTGTTTATTTTGATGCAAATCAGACGAAGGGGTACTCGGACTGGCTTCGATTGTTTTGTTTATGTTTAATGGACGAAGTAGTGCTTGGTAAGTTGTTTGCAAGAATGCAAGACAACTAATAAATTCGCTGAGTAGTTTCACAAAATCCCATTGAACTTTGAGCGGTTTTAGTGATTTGTTTGTTTTCGTTTTTTTTTCGCGTGAGTATATTGATGGCCCGGAAATTTTTGGTTATCTTATCAGAGGTTCCACGAGTTTGCGCGGGTTTGTTTTCAAGCGTAATCGTGGTGCTGCTAATTATCATAGAAACATAAGTGCTAGTCATAGGTTTAGCGATAACAAATTTATAACGTTAATCCTTTCCGTCCCAACTGCTGGGCTAAGGTGATAACTGCTGGAATTGTAGGGTCATGTCGTTGTATCTAATTCAATCCATTCGAGTGGGGATTTTATCTCATGGACAGACCAAATCTCGAGATAAACAACAAAAATATCCGTTTTTTCGTAAATGCCTGCATACTTTGTGGCTGACTTGCTTCTGGTTGGGAACAAATGACTGGCAAAACCATTCGAATTTTGTTATTTATTTATTAAAATGTTGGTCGATTGTAAAGGGTCTTCTAATAGGTATTTCCGAACTTTTACAGCTGATAGCGGCCATATTGTTGAAGCCACATGCGTCAAATTGGCAACTGATCACAGTGATCGTGTGATTTGCCCCCCTCATGCTTTTTCTTATAGGGTTTTCTGAAGTCGCAGATCTATACGATGAACCACAACAACACAACCCATTCCATCGGTCCAATTCAGCTTTATTTATGCGCCGGATTCATGGAAAATTGGACATTTCGGATGGGCGCCACCCAGGAAAACCACGACGGACATTTGAACGATGTTTTATCTGATAATTAATGGCATCTCTGTCGATGATATCTCACACACACTTTGATTTATTTAATTTTAATGACAGGAAGCGCTTAATGAAAGACCTTTTAGAAAAGAAATCAATAAAAAATCGAAAAATTTAAAATTCGTATAGCATCTGATTGGATTGGTGGATTACGATGAAATAAAAACGAAATAAACGAAATGTTGCTCCAAGTTAAGTCGTTTATTATACCTACTTGAGATAACCATATGGATTTGGTAATTAGTTTTAAAGTGACGCCTTTTCAAATCCACACACAAAGAAACTAATTTTACATTTTATTACAGAATTGTCAACTTTTATTTTCTTTGTTAGATATGCATATGTGTGTCCTAAGTGCTTAAGTCATATAAAGCTATTATATGTACAAGGTCCCTTGTGATACCATAATATGAATCTTCTTCCCATTCGTTGAACCAGTTGCAGCTTCTGATGAAGCGTTGGAGATTTCGAATGTCGGGGTAGTAGAAAGTAGTAGCAGAAAGTTCCCAAATGGAGTTTTCGTTTATGTTAGGGAGCCGGACCAAGTACAGAGAACCCTGAACTGAAATGATAGGAAGTGTGGTTCCGTATAACGTATAAGCCTTGCAGTTGTCTGGGATGTCTCTATTCACCCAACAGAGGTGAATTCAATATTGAACTGCTCGGCAATCTCTCTGAGAGACAAGCGACAGTCTCGGACTATTATAGAGTTTGTAGGGACTTCTGGCAACTTTAGAGAAGGTACCAAAAAACGATTTGTTGGGTCAAGAAGATGACCAAATATAAAACTAATAAGAAGACACTTTAATTTATTATTTATTTAAATTAATTGTAGGTTTTCAAGTTTTTTTTTAAGAATTTATCTTAAATTTTATGTTAACAAAAATGTTTTTCTTAGAAAACTTAATTTTTAAAAGTAACGAAGATAAAAATGGCTCTAATAAAGGCATCATAAAATCCGGTAAGCACTTGTTTTTTAGTCATAAGTCTTATGGTATTATACAGATGAATATTTTGATGATTGTTTTGTATCATTAATTTATTGAAAAAAGGTTTCACAAAAAAATATTTAATTTTTAATCTCATTTTACGGAAAATTACTATTTCTTACTTTTACTATAATATAATACCGTTTTGCTTAGGATATTCGCTCCAGAGGGTGGAAGCTGAAATTCAGTGGTCTCAGGTTCGATCACGGGAAAGACATAAAATAGGTCTTACATTTTTTTTTACAAAAAGTCTGAGAGACTTTTAAGAGTATTCCCATCCATTGGGAGTCGGAAAAAAATATCAGAAGTCCCTTCCGTTCGTCCCGGAAATAAAACCTCCCACAAAAGAACGGCCAACTATTTATTTCACTCATTCAATTGTAATTTTCGGACGATAAATAGGACGATGATCGTAGAAGTAGACATATCTTCCAATAATAATCCCATTCATCAGTTAAGACGACGACAATATGATCGCATTCATCTCACTTATTTCATTCGATTCAAACAACAGAGAACTTAAAGCACTTGCTCGTAATCATCCCCCTACCATACTATCTACACTGTTGCCACATTTACCCACAAGCTTTGTTGTCTCGTACATAATTCAATCCCGTGATTAATATTGAACCAACTCGCCTTCACCTCGCTGTCAGACTCAATAACCATCATACACAGATATGCCAGTGTAGTACACATCTAAAAGCAACGATCATCGCTGGAATGGAATGTAATTTCGCATTCGTCGCAGTCATTGCCATGCCATTGTTACTGCTAGCACTTGCTCATGTTCATGCACATATTTGCATGCACTTGGGACAGTAAAATGAAAAACTGTAACCCATTCATTCACAGATCATCATCAACAAGAGCAGCAACAGCAGCATCATCATCATCATCATCAGCACCAACGCCTGATGTTGCCCATCATCACATGCTACAATGGCGCAGTTGGAATGCTTTGCCGCTATACAATCTGTCTCCGCCAGTCAGTGTCATGCCAGCGGCACGACTGCGAATTGGTTCAACTCTGAGATTGTGTGTGTGTGCTGCAGTTTTGTTTTGCTATAAAAATTAATTGCGCCAATTATTAAGTGGAAACTTGTTTCCCCTGCTCTCACTCTCTGTTGCATTAATTTGATGTTGCAGTCCATGTCCAAGACACTCACAAAACATAGTGCCACATCAGCAGCGATTCCAGAGAGGTTTAGGTCAATTGGTAGGGTCACAAAGACGACACAGTGTGGTATATTTTTTATGTAATTTTTGAGTGAATTTCAGCTCAGAACTTTTAACATCAGTCAATCTACCCCTGGAGGGAATTGTATAGTTGTACCCGTAGGTTGTCGTGCGGTCCCCACCGTCCCTAACATGCCAACATTTGAATGGGGATAGATACATAATGCATCCATTTAGTGTGTTGCAATTAATTGCGATAATTACAATTTAGTGTAAACATTAACGAGCCGAACGCGGCGTTGCGGGCCTGGAATTAATTCTGGTTTGAGGGTTTTATTTGACTGTGGCTGTGGGTCATCAACCACAATGGAAACCAGTGTAATTTGCTTCCTAATCAATATGGGACTCTTTGGTTACGCTTACGATTTCGGTTACTTACTGCTCTGTTGAAGTGCCTGCATTGTATACCGAAATGTGGAGTATTGTGAAGTGGAATTTAATTTTTATGTTGGCAACACTTTAAATTTGACAGCTATCATATAATATAATATACATATAATAAATCTAAAGATTTGTAGAGTAAATTTTGTCATTGATTTATCAGGTCCGACTTTTCGTCAGCTGCTGAAAACAATATCTATTTACATCTATGACCACCGGCTTTTGACCTAGTGCGGTAGAGGTTGAGAGTTCCAAAATTGTATACAATTGCCTTCGCACAAAGTATTTATGATGTTTGCTCAAAAATTTGTTGAAAGCAGGAAATGATGCTTGAGTCTGCGTAAATTATATGTCTACATTTTTGACGTCTCAAACGTCTTTGCGAAAAGCCCTGTTCCTTGTGAGTTTTTATAATACTTCAGCGGTCAGCCTGTTTGACGCAACGGTTGCGCTGTTTAACTTTAAACTCTTTCAGTTTGTGCTGTACTCAATTTGATTTGAAGTAGGAAGAGCATTATTGACCAAAATCCATTTTCCGTATGTTAAAAAGGGTTTTTAAGATTTTCAAAAAAATTATATATGCCTATCTCCTCAGCTTTAAAGAAGAACATTTTAAAATAAGTACACTGTCGTGTTTAAAAGTTGCAAGATTTTGAAGGCAGATTATATTTGAGATAAGAAAAAATACGTTAAAAAATATCGGATACCTAGTTTTTGACTGAAATGGCGGTACCTGATTTATATAGAATTTTCAAAAACTGGCTTTTTTTGCAAATCTCTTTGACTTTGGAGTTTTATACATATACAACACATATTTGCGAGAGTTTTGTGAACACTGATTTTTAAAAATAAATCCAGAGGAGGTTTTTTGTAGTCAGTGACTTTTTTCATTAATTTTGTTAGTTTTTGATTTTTTTTTGTTTTGTTAAATATCCCATAGATATTTTTGGATGGTTTTGATATCGTTCATTCCTCTTTGCGTGCATACTAGACATCCAGGGGTATTACGAATAAATTTTGAGGGAAATGTTTCCCTTGTCAGCACTGTAATTCGATTGCTGAATGGGAAACATTCAGGGGGCAATATTGTGCCTGATAAGGGTGATAGAGAAACATTAGTTTGACATGATTCCGCCATTAGTTCTTTGCATTTTCACTCAGTTTGTGCAGCTGTATAGGTAGGTACGTCACAATGTAGGTTCTAATACATCTTGCACTCGGCAAGCTTTTACATTTTACAACGACAACAAGGAATCTAATGTTTTTCAAAAGATTTTTTTTTACTTTTGTCTTGACCATAAAAAGACACACCCAACCTATAACAAGTACGCCAACGGAAACGGAGGTAGTCCAGCTGCCTCTTACACATACCTATGTATGATGGCCATGCATGAGCTGTTTGCGGTTAAACTCCGATCTCCTACCCGACATCATTCAAAACCAATTTTCATGCCAAAAAAAACACATATAAACAAAATGGAAATGAAAGGAAGACTTTCCCCTTCAAGTTCATGCAACACAATGTCCTTATTAAGGCATTGAACCCGTTTTCTAATCAGCTTAAGTGCCCACTTCGCAACGACATCAAGTAGTGTTCACCTCTTAAAACATGCACAAGTTCTTGGAATCATCAACCCCTGCACCTTATATATGCACCAGTGGTTTTGCGTTTCCCCCCCAACTATCAATCATTCATGGTACACACAGATCCTTCATCTGTGTACAATTTCGACTGCCTAGTCCTGGCAAAGTTGGCTTCCTTTTGTGCGCACCGGAATAGTGAAATAAAAAGTGTTGACCAGGGAAAAGTTATTTCAACCCATTTGCAGTCATTTCAACCTTTCCGCTATAGCTGAGATCAAAGCCTCAAAGGTATCCTTTGCCTTTAATTAAAATTTGCGCACACACAGGGTTGCGTATATATAAACGATGTCTACTGCGGTGGCAAGAACATGTAAAGAGGTGTTGAAGAAGGTAGTTCTTCGTTCAGACCGAGCGATGGCGCACCACAGCCGTTAGTGGTTTGAGTCATTCATTTGCCAACGTTAGGCACAAGTCACACAAACTACTAGTTCACCTGGATAATGTACGCTTATTTATTCTAATTATTTGCGAAATAGCTCGTCTCTCCTGGTGACGTAGTGAGTGTCGCATTCGTTTGTTCGCCGCATGCAATGGGGCTCCAGAGAGTCATACACGTACACATACATTTAAATATTTAATGGAGGAAAAAAAATGCCGGAAGACTTCATTGGTGGTGCACTTTTCATTCATTTGCATAAAAGGATATGAGCTCGGTTATGTGCGCTGGCACTTGGCTCTGTTCTCAACCAGCACCCAAGAATGCACTTGACAGTGTCAATAGCAGAGGTTGGGGTCAAGTATACGCTTGTCGTCCATAAATCAAAGGTTTTCAGCACTTTCCTGTGTGCTATTATGAAACAAAGAAAAGCTGTGTCCTTTTAAGTTTGCCATAGTTAAAGGTCGAGGCAAAGATATTTGGCACGTGCGGCCTTTTTTTCATACAATCAGAAATCGATGCTCATGTGTCTGTGTGTATGGCTTGACTCATCCAAATGTCGCCACGAAAATTCTCAGCCAATCACGTTCACCTTGACACACTGTTCAAATTGCGTTTCGCACATTCGTGAAAAGTTATCGCACGAGCCTACTAACCGAATTAACGTGATCGAATTATTCAATTTGAACTTGCATCACCATACGCCACTCATTAGTAGGTATAGCCTCGCGCACACAAGAAAAGTGTATCTGTGCCGAAGAAAATGCTGTTGCGTTTCAAAGAAATTCATGAGTCATTGAATAACTTGATCGCGCGGAGTAAGGTTAAAGCAAATGGGTGCGAAAGCACACACGAACAAGCTGTAATTGCCATTTGAACAAGGGGAGTTCCATAAACCAATATTTTCAGTCTGATCTAGCCTTTTACAAACACGCCAGTCTTTCTTCTCCATATGCCTTACATTGTACACGCAAGCGAAAGCCTTCCACTCGGGCAGCTTCAATTAAATTCGTCATTCGTCAGAGAAAGAAGGGGATCGGTTGTGTAATGTTTGTTACACTATTGACCTAATGCTGTTTGACACAAGTGAACGCATTAATTGCTAATGAGGGGGTAATTGCTTTAAAAAGCTGTTTGAGGCATTTTAGTTTTGGTAAGATTTTTACTCGTAATCGAGGAGTTTAAGGATTTATCGTAATTTTCGTAATCGCATGATCGTGTTTTTTTTAATTTACGTTTCGTTTGGTTATAGACAGACTTTGAATCATTTATTTTATTGAAAGATCTACTAGGGGGCGAATTAGGTGGGATTCCACTGGGTACTCTGCTTGGTCCTGCACTTTTACTTCCTGGTGCAATAACACCATTAATCTGATAGTAACACAAGTGCAAACTGAAATCGCTTATACACATAATTTTAGCTTAATTTGTTTGAAATGCGCGCCATAAAGGCCTGGATCTCATTCCACAGACGATGTTTTTAAGTTTTGTTTCCTTCCAGGTACGTTGCCATCATGCGTTGGAACAGTCTCTTAAATATTGTATCCCCGTCGGGCGCTGTCCCGGGCCGGAAATCAATTAACATTGGCCACTACGTTCAGACAAACTGCAATTGTGACAAGACGAGCAAATAGAGTCGTTCGGTCCATCAGATCATCAGAGGATATTAAGGAAGAGAGAGAGCTTTAATCTGCCCTTGATCAATTGGACTTAGGGGACATTTCCTTCCAAAAAGGACCGAGCAACGGCAGACACTTGAACGACATCGATGGCTGTTTTAAGGGTACACAGTACCCTATTTTTTAATAAATTCATTCATATATACAACAAACCCAACTGAGAAGAAAAACATAAAGCCGAGCAACTCCACCATGATTTTGATGGATGGATGGGGTGGCCAAGTGCACATCTCTTTGCACCCAATTTTCATCAAGTATCTAAAAGAAGAATCACTAAATACTCATGAATTCGGCTTCATAGTCAAGTTTAGATCGGCATATCTAATGAACGAGCCTTCGAGTAAATTACTCGCCAATAAGGAATGCCACGGTAAAGACTGAACGCTTTCTAGAACATTTCATTTGTTTTCGTTAATTTTTTTTTGCAAATTCCTGACATTCACCGCCAATTTCAATTTAAATTAATTGATAGAGGGGTAATGTACTCGGCTGTGTCTGGTTTTCATTCATTTAGAGACCCACAGACTCCGTTCTTGAATAAATGAGCGAAATGTGTCTAAGCATTTCAGGAAGAATCCAATGAATGTATCCTGTTGTAAAATTATATGAGAGAGAAAGGGTGACCAGATAAAACCGAGAGGGAAAAAGAATTTAAATAATACAACAACGATGTGAAATAAAATTGGGTGAAGCCTTTTATTTAAAGCTACATGCATGACCGCCTTGGCTTCGTTTGCAGAGCTTCAAGTGATCGGTATAATATTTGACGACTCGGTCCTATATGTACGGCGTTATTCCGGCAAATGTTGGCTTCGAGCTCCTCCAAAGTGGTAGCGTAAACTAAGGACTTGACGTTGGCGAAGAGAAAAAATTGAGTGATGCCAAGTTGCTTGTTTGCGGCAGTAAATTGATGAACGCTTGCCGTGCCAAATTTCTTTTATACAACTCGGAGCGTTGCGTAACTTGTTTGGTTTGTAGCGCCGTCTTGTTGGAACCACAGCTCGGACATATCGATGTTGACGAGCTCTGAACACAGAAAGTCGGTTAACATAGATCTATACCTGATACCATTGACGGTAAAGGTGGTTCCGTCTTCATTCCGAAAGAAATAAGGCCCGATTATGCCGCCATGCTACAACAAACAGTTAATCTTTGCAAATGCATTAATGCTTGGTCGAACACTTGGCATAGTCACTGTGCCAAAAATGGGCATCATCCAAGAAGATAATTTGTTGGCCAAAATCCGGTTCTGCGGCCAACATATGGTCGTCCGGGTTCAGTTCTTGCGTCAGCACAATCTTATATAGGCCCAATTCTATCGCAATATAAACCGTGTTGACAATTCAGCTGATGTGCGCCGATCAGGGTCTTCTTCGACTTCTACACACGCTCAAACTCTTCCACGCTACAACAAATTGCCTGCACGCTGAAGCCATGATGACGACCGAACTCACGTTGCGTTTTTTAACTGAGCAGGAATTTCGATATTATTTTTTAATAATTTCCGCACGTTTAGCAATCGTGAAACAGTGCATGATGAAGTTTCAAACCTTACTGAATATTTTGACAGTCATTGGTAACTTTGACAACTGCTGTAATGCAACAAATGTAAAAGGTAGGATGCCCTTATCATAATGGATACGGTTTTTTTTGCAGTTTAGACTTCGCGTCGTACAGTAAATCCTATTAAACTTTTCGGTGCAGCAAATCATAAATGTAAAAGTTGTAGATATTCGTAGATACAATTTCATCAAAAGAATATTAGATTTCTAACTGTAATATGGTGAGTAAAATATTTTGTTGAGCGACGACGACTGTAATAGATTCTGCTTATAGTAAAAAGAAGATTGTGCAAGTTAAAATAAAACAAACAACACAGTGAATCCTCATAATAGTCAATTTAAAATAAGTGGTTTCAAACTCGGGAATAGTTAATTTCACACCTCACTGGTAGATGGCGTTTGTCATTTACCTGTTAAATGGTCTGGGAAAACACTACAAAGTCGGTGCATATCAGAAAGATAACATATGACGTTACATTCCTTCAACCACTCGGTGCCGCGGCAATTTTGTTTCTGTAAAGCCAAATTGATTTCAGTCTTTTGCCTAGGACAACTCTAAGACCTCTTGTTACATGAAAGCAGTAATAGTACCAATAGGAGTAACACAGTTGGAGAATTTTACCACGTTTAGTGTATACTAGTGTGATCTACTTTTGGAAAGCCTTAGGGATATCCTAATAAACAGCCAACTGCAGTGCTAGACAGACGAATGGAGTGTATTACGAGACACACATTTTTCGAGTTCATCCACGTGTTTAACATTTTCACGAGCAAAGCATACTTGCGCAGCTAAAAATCCACATTCAGCTCGGTCTAACGTGTACAGAAGCGGTTCAGTTCTTGACATGAGTACCACTACTGCAAACCGTAGTTGCAAGGGACTTTTAACTATTCAGACATCCCAATTTGAACCTGAACCCCAAACTCAAATGCGTCCAATCAATGTTACAATTGCACAGAATATTCTCAACTATTCCAAAGAGTATCCCTCATTATACAGACGTACCCTAGGAAGCTCACAAATTTCCATACAACTGTCGCGTCTTTCAGTTTGTTTGTTTTTCTGCATTTACCATATCCTTCGAAAAGGAAAAAAACTCCCTAGATGCCAATTTTCCTGTTCAACTATTTCTTAAGTACCCACGGTTCACAGATGCGAATGCAAATCACAAGAATCACCCATCCGAGCGACATCAAAAAGTATCTCATTCCCTCCGGCCGCAAACCATTTCAATGATCACGAACGATGATTCAATTAAATATAATTTGGTGCAACGTGCATTTAACGTGAAGTGGTTACCAAGTACATCAAGTAGGTACACAGACCGAATAACAACAGAGTTGCAGGGAACAAGTCTTCCTCCTCTCCTGCGATCACATAAAAAGGTCAACACATGTGCCATACGTACGAGTATTATGTGCACATGAAGGGGACGCCACGCCACACGTATTTATAGCCAGATTCGCATATATGTATATACAATTCGCATTGATTTTTCATTCAATCCACTCAGATGCACTGAAGAATGGGAAGGAAAAGACAATGGCTTTCCAAAAAAAAATTAAAAATGAGTATGGGGTTAGCCATCGGTTTACCGCTCGTATAAACGCGGTCTTTGGGTAGAGGTCGCCCCAATTTCTCCGTCGATTATCCAAACAGAAAAAACAAATGTTTGAGGAGCATTTCATCCACCAGGAGACGGAAAATGATCAAAGTGAAAGCAAAAATCTCTGGAAACTGTTATTACCAGAGTGGGTGGACAATTGCTTCATATGTCGGTGAGGAAAATTCGAAAATTCAGTGACTTTTGTACCGACCTTTAGAGACGGTCCAGTGCGCATTGTATTTGTCGTCTGTTCACCATGGATGCGTCCAGCTAAAAATAGAGGGTGGAAATCGAGGAAATCGACTGTGCCTGGTAGAAAATCAGCAAATTTTTGTAAAAAAAAAAAAAATAACAACAAACACAACCCGCGACGAGGATGACTTGGGCAAAATGTCATTTAAAATTGTTGCTTGCACGTAACGATAACTGATGGCAGGGCAGAAAAACATTGAACACGGGTAAATGAGCGGAATGATGATGGTGACAGAAGGATGTTCGCCGAATTAATGAAAAATAGTTTTTCTTCTTTATTTTGGAGGCACCAACATTTATTTGTATCGATTAGTTGTGATTGTGATTGTGCCCAATTAAAACAAAACCGAGAGACTGGCAATAAAAATCATACTCTTTTTAAGTTTGGCTAATGTGTAGGCTGACCAGACGTCCTGTTTTGAGAGGACATATTTTTTTCTAAACAAAACATGTCTGGTATCTTTTTGGAAAAAAATATGCAAGTTGTCCTCTTTTTGGGATTTCTCAGTTTACAAAATTTTTCGACACCACAAAACTACAAAAAAAAACTTTTTTTAACATTAATTCAGAAATGTTTCGCATCTTTCTGGACCTGAGATATATTTGTAACCAAACTCATTCACTTCGGAACACATGGTGTTGTGTTTTGTCAAAAAATCAGTGCCATTATTTTATTTTTATTTTAAATTTATTTTTATAACTTATTTATTTTTATTTACTTTAAATTTATTTTTATAACTTATTTATTTTTATTTATTTTATTGAATTTGTTAACATTGATGTTTTTCGTTCGTTTTTGTTTTTTGTTCTTTAATTTGGGATTTTTGAAGGTGTCCACTTTTTGCTGGGTATGGATCTGGTCATCCTAGTAATGTTTGGATTGGAAAATTTAGACTGAGTCTGTAGGTACACGGTAAAACCATGGTGGGTAGCTATTTTAAAACGAAATGACAACCCACGTACTCAACTAACAGAATTTCTTCTACCGAACGTTTACATCCACAAATTTGTAAAGTTACAGAAAAAACAAAACAAAACCTCCCCATTCAACATTGGAAGTTTTCCACCTACTGATAGCTTCAGATATTACAGTTACATGTTTGCAAAAACATCTTATTGTGGGCGTACGCAGCAGGTGGTCTCCGGTTCAACCCCCACCTACTACAAATACATGAATTTGAATGAATGAGTTGAAAAACTTTTTTAGGATAGTTATGCTCTTTAAGTCTGCCAGGTGTAGCTTGTTTTTTGACGAGGTCCCCTTCTCAGTTGTCGACCGTACTTTCCGCTTTTGCGCAGCTATGGTCCTCTCATGGCATGGGTATTTTCAAATTATTGAATTTTTTTTAACAAAAATTAGGTTCTTCAATCATTCATATAAAAATTAAAAGCACAAAACTGATTTACCATACGTATGACTATAACCGCAAAGACTTTGCCTTGACTTACCTAGAAAGAGACGAAAAAATACAAGCAATTAGAAACATTTAAACTACATACAAACTGTGTTAATATATATAAATTAGGAAACTTGACGGAACTCGCAAGTGAGTCTGTACCCATAAAGAAGACATTTATGATGAACGACACATCAACATTGAGTGAGTGGACATGAGATGGCCAGATTGCACCAAAAATATACCGAATATTTAAGTACTATCAAAAACATGACACCAGTGAAAGAGAGAAGACGAAAAAAGACGATTGTTTGTGCCGAAATAGCCCTCAAAGCGTTGATTACGCCTTGATTTTCCCTTCAGCAAGGACGCGATTTTAATGCGAATGAGAGTCATGCCCATGATCGTGTAGCCAGGGTCATTGGTTCCAGTCATCTACAAATGCAGTCATAATTGACAATATCGTATTACCCGTATAATGGGTGTGAGTTTCCTTTTCCATGTACAATAAAGCCATTTTTTTTTTGTGTGAGACGTAATAAAATTGATGGCATTTGGTCTTACCTTAGGTCGTTTAACTTATCACGTAAAATAACAGAAATCAGAAACATAAACAGAATAATAAACGCATTATACGTATGCAATGAATGTAAGATTGCATACAGATTTGATTGGTCGCTTGCTAGCCATTGGTTAAGTCATCATCAGGGCTGCCACTTTGTTGCAGTCAAAATTGTTAACGTAATTTCTCGATATTTGCTACTTTTTACATTTTTTCTAACCATTTAAGTAGAACCCTTCAGTTTTTTAAGATACCTTTACTACCTCGTCAAATTGTAAGATCTAACTCTTTACTGCCGTCAATTTATTTAGGGAAACCAGTTCGAATTTTCAATTAAAAAAATAGTAAAATGTTACTTTTTTGATAGGACTAACAACCATTTGTCTACCAACGACCGGAAATCAACAATATTCTGAACATTTCAAAGGCAGTAAGTCAGATTTACAGATTATTGTAAAACCCTGTTTTTACACGACTGGAAAAAGAAGGATGGTTATGTGTTTGACGTCTGTTTCGACGTGACCCCCTGTAGCCTAAACCGCTGGACCGATTTTGAAGACTGAGGTGTCATTAGATTCGCATTCTGCCTCGGAGTGGTATAAAATAAAAAATGTTGACTTAAGAAACCCGACTGAATGTAAAAAATAAATAAAAAGATGTAAACAAAGACACATTCAGGCAGTCGGATGCTACTCAAAATTTTTGTTAGACTGTGTAGGTAGCCATCGATTTTCAATTAAATATGATGCTTGAATGTGTCTTGTTTACACATTTTTAGTTTTTCGGTTTTTTAAATTAACTTTTTTATTGATACTTATCCTTTATCCACCTTAACTGACGTAACGTTAGACGAAATAATTTGAAAGCTTGTACTTTGGTGGAGAAGTAAAAAATAATTCGCGTTTTTTATTGCTTATAACTTTCTGGATGTGCAATAAATGATGGCGAGAGAGAATAGATAAAAATTGGGCACGACGTATTACGGGAGATTTCGAAAATTGGTTAATATTTGTTTTCTTGTTTTTTTTATTTTAAAGACAAGCAGCGCGATCATTCTTTTGCTAAAATAAAATTGATAAACCTTATATAAACTCCAAGAAAAAAAATTTTAGGACGGTCATTTCGGTATACATACTCTGTTAGAAAATATATAAGATAAGTGTGAATTTAAAATTAAAAGTGGCTGCACTTAACCAAAAAGTGCTCTCTGAACAAAAAAAAACCTTGACTGTCGACAAACATCATAACAACTCACTAATTATTCGCAGTTTGAATTTCAATTCCGTGTAAAAATTCTTACAACAAAATCAATGTGATATTTCAGTCGCGTATAATTAAAATGAAAACCCCCCGCCAAACAATAACATTCCAGACACACTTAGTAGCACACTTCAAGCAGAACACACATGTGTAATCGTTATGCCGTCCATTGCATTCTAAACAATTCGATTACTAATACTACGCGCATTGTTGTTGTTTACAGCTCCGACCAATCACAAGCGTTTTGGGTGAATCTTTTGGAAAAATAAATAAAATTGTCGATAATCACCATCATTACCATCATCATTTGAATGGATGACTCATAACTGAGATTACTAATCCCATTCTACGCTTAGGATAGGCTGAAGAGGGATCAGTTAATTTGCAATTTAAATTACCGGAAAGTACTATGTCATTGTTTTTGTTTAAAATTATACTTTTCTTGTGTTGGTGACAATTTAATTTTTTATTGCTGACACACGGCAACATATACTATGCTGGGCAAGTTGCTTTTAAAGTTTGTTTGTCTCAGATTTTAGTGTAAACCGCAAGTCCATTTGAATTTATTTTCGTGTTGTTAGTCTGAGAAAATGTGCACGAGTTATGTATACTAAAAATTCAAACCAAATCGATGTTTGATATGCAATTTTATTTTCAAAAGGAATGGCTAATACATCGTGTTTGATGGTCAAATACAAACTGATCTCTTTCAAATTATATTTTACATGATTATGTCGAAAAATAAAGCGTCTGTTGTTACACATAAATCATAGAACAGTATTTCTCGTTGCTAAGCGAAATCAACGCTTTACATATTGTTATCACGAGAGAATTTTAGAGAACAAGACTAAATTATTGGTCTACTGTGCATGATGCTTCAAGTTAAAGATAAATGTGTACAATGCATGTTGTGTTGTTTTGGTTTATGTTGAGACACATGATTGTGATACAAAATGTGTTGTCCAACATGTATTTGGTTTAATATTATTGTTCTTTAGTTTACGTTAAGTTGATACAATTGTATATGTTGTTCGTTTTAACTTATATCTGTATTGCTATAATTTTGTGTATTTAATGTTAACTTAAGTGGTGGTACGTTAATATTATAAATACGTAACTCACGCATTGTTTTGTAACGAGTTCTCATGAGTATTTTTTTAGAATAAACACTCATAGGCTGTGAGAGCAGAAAATAGCGAAAGTAGTTAACTGTCATTTTAGAGAATTTATAACTTTATAATGTCATCTCCTGGATAGTTTATAAAAGCTACGCATCACCAAGGCACTATTCCTCTTCCGCATAGAATGACTTTTAGACAAAGCTTCATTGAAGGGAGAGGTACCTTCGAGTTACCATCAAGAGAGGCCATACTCAAATTCTGTAGGGAAATCGAATGCTTGGGTGAGTTGGTTTAGGTCTTTTAGTCGTAATGGTTCCCAGGGGATGGCGATGGGCCCGATATGGTGCCTGGTCTATTGTGACGATCTCACAACCCCCATCAACCTAACCTAACCTACCATCAAGAGATGGTTACAATGCGCATTAGCAATTTGCTACTATTTGAGCATTACTGTCGTAAAAGATGAACAAGGCATATCCTGTGCACATTAAATCTTTTCCACGAGTTTCGACAACACGTTTGGTGGATCAACTGTCTTAAGTTCCAGGGTCATAAGCAAATAAAGTAAGTGGTATCTTGGACGACCTAGTTCTAGGTTAGTGTGCAAAATGTTAAAAAATACACACTATTCGATATAATTATTTATCTTCATCTTAACATATAATAAAACTGTAGTTTAAATAGTGCTGGACCACGCATCAGGCGGGAACTACTGGACAAATTTTGATGAAACTTAACAAAATGATTGCTTATGTTCTGAGTAGGGACTTAGTACACTTTTTATCTGGGAATATAACGTGGTTCTTACAAAATAATCAAAAAACTGTCTATCTGTAAGGAAAATTCTATTTATACAGACCTAGCTCAGTAATGGCTTATCGTATTAAAAATTAAAAAATAAGTTAATTTAGTATAAATCTTCCCCTGATTCATTTAAGATATTAAACATCCCCCTGCGTTTCCCTGAAGCTGAGCAATGTTCAAAACAATTATAGAAAAATAAATTGATTTTATGTATGGAATTTTGTGTGCAATTGGCCTTCCAAAAAAAGGTTTATTTAAATAAATAACGCCTAACAAAGCTGGCGGAGGTCCACTAGTATTTTATATGAACAGCCGAAATTTTTTGTCGTACCGAATACTGCGTTATTTCAAAACCGATTTTTATTAAATATGGATCAACTGAAAGGTGAATCTCCGTAGATGATTTCCCACTACACTATTTTCTCACAGAACATAAATATTTCTGATTTTCATACCTACACGATAGAATAAAACAAGACCTCTTCGCAAACTAGAGAGGACTCTGGTAAATAATCAAAAAATATACCCAAACGTCGGTTGCTTTATTGCGGGAACAATAATTATTCCCTTCCTGAGCAACCGAAACAACCACAATATTTCGAGCGGTCGAATTTACATCAGCCCCCAGAGAACCTGACCATAATTAAAGTCAAACAATGCACCACAGTTCCCGCATTCACTACAGCACATCACTGTTGTTTTCAGTCAGATCCTCAAATGCTGTTGTCATTTTGTAAGGCTTCGAGTAGATATTTTCTCAGTGCAAAACCAAAAAAAAAACAACCACCGGAGGCCATATTTCTATGCCAACTTCTGAGCTGGTGACCCACATCGAACGTCAATTGACTCGCACTCGTAAAAACTTCCATCAACAATTCATTCATATATCGCTGCAAATCGCTGGCCGACATACTCGTTACATAGAACAACATTCCAGTTCATTGGCATTCTCTACAAATAATTTTAACAATGGATACGACTTCTATGACATCTGTTCCCAAAGAATGCGCACCTGACGTCTGTCTAGATGTATAAATACGTAGGCAGTCAAATATGTTTGGAATTTCATTCGTCTTTCAATATTCATCGCACAAATGTTGGATAATCGTTTTTTTTATCGCATTTGTGAGACATTTTCTATATAGTTAGATATATAATAAGAACAAATTTAATGGTACTCTCAAGGCCGCTCTATACACATGAATGAGAAACTCTCCACCAGATTATTATAAAAATATTGCGTAATTTTCTATCTACTGTTCGTCTGCAGGCCCCCTCTACACTCCGAATACAAGACATTTATCTTTGCAAAATATTTAGATGAACTCGTATATAGTACGCATAAACTTTTGTCGTCTATTTGTTAAGGGGGATGTGTCATCATGTATGGTATAAAGTATTAATTATGAATGAGAAATGTGTACATCTTTAATTAATATTTAACGTGTACTTCGTATATTTTTTGTTAATGTTCTTTTTGCTGCGTCAGTATTGCTCCTTATTTTTCTAAAAAATCAGAGAGTGAGTGTCAGCTCTCGTGGTAGCTTTGGTCCGTCGGAAAAGGAGACTCATTAATTGTACCAGCGCGCACCCAGTGTTGTATGTCAGTGGAATGTTTTTTGCCTCGAATAATTGTTGAATTTCCCTAATTTACGTACTTAGTTATTTTTGTAAAGACAATAATTCAATGGAAGTCAGTGCAGAAGTCATTTAAAAAAGAATAGACAATTTGTAAAGTGTGAAAGTAGTGAAATATTTTATTTCAAATTCCCTTTTTGCAATGAATCGATTTGTTATCATTAAAAACCCAATGGGAAATGAAAATTTTCCCCGACCTACAACACTGTCATCTCACCTTTCGTTTTAGATATTAACGATTTTTTTATCATTCCGCGAAATGCAATATGAGTTCCATTTACAGAGGACGAACAAAAAAATCCTCATTTACATTGGATTTCTCATCGAGCAGCATATATTTTTCCAGTGGTACCAACAACCGATTGATCGATCGATTTGATGTTGATAGACACAAAGGCAAACCAACAACCCTGTGCGTGTGTGTTTGGAAATTTAAAAAAAAGCAATTTAAATTGATTTTTATGTTTTATTCCCGTAGGTGGATACGAAAAAGAGGCATATTCCCTAACGAGACTGTATGTGTATAAAAATAGAATCGCATGGGAAATAAAAACAAACTTTGAATAAAAAATTAAGAAAAAAATACTGCCAATTGGAAAAGGCCTATGAAACAATAATTTCAATTAATTAATATTGATACTCGATGCGCAGTTTTTTTATGATGGTTTTTTGTTTTATTTTAGGAAAAAAATCAGGACTACTCAGTTGAGGTTTACATTTAATTGATTGCTCGTTGGGATATTGACTTTTTAATTTCCCTTTCATTATTTAATTAAGGTATGCGATTATTTTTAACAAATATGTTGACATTAACATATTTGCCAGCTACATTAATTACGGGTAATTTGAGGTTATGAAAATTGTTGCATAAAAAAGCGAGAATTAAAACATCAAAGTTGGCAATCGCAATTGAACATCAGTTCGCATCATTTCCCCGGTCATTACACAGCTTTGTGACCGTATGAATAAAAATAGGGTTTACCAGCATGAATGAATAAAAAATATTCAAGTGGTTAGTGTGTTGGACTGAACCGCAAAAAAAGGCCCCACTTTCGTAGAAGATTTATTTTTAAAAAAATAAATTTATAAATATGCAAAATGCAATTGAATCCATACTTCTTTTGAGCACATTCAATATCCTCAATGATAAAAGCTTTCAAATGGTGTCCGTGGCATTCGACCTCACCCTGTGGTATTAAGGAAAAACCAAAGAGTGAGAAATAAATTCTGTACAACAACTGGTGATTGTGATGACACACGTTTGATTATAATTTTTCGTTAGCGCAAGAAAGTATAGTTTTTATTGGTATCTCAAACCCTTCAAGTATTTAAGGTAGACCGCTGGTGATCGGCACTCCGCCAGTCAACATATAGACAACACTTGGCAGATCTTGAAGCTATTTTTTTTAAATTGTTTTCAATGTTAATTTCCTTTAAAATTGTTTTGATATATATGTACATATAATGCAAATGATTAAAGCTTTCAAGATTTTTATATTGATGAATTAAGTATTTAAAAATAAGAAACAAATCAGTATTTGTCACTACATTTCCCTAAAGGACCCAATGCAAGCTTCTCAGAACCAATTATGCATTTCTGCTGCATTTCTTTCTTAGGAATATTATAATCTGACATTTTCCAGACGTTCGCGCATTGGAAAAAATAAAGTGCACGACTGGGTCACACGAAACTTTCTCGTTCATACCAACAATTTGGTTGGCTGCTTTTTATTTCAATATTTTATTATGTAAAAATTCAGAAGCTAGATAAGCCATACAGAAAACATAAGAATATCTACTTAAATAAGTTGTACTTATTGTTAAAACAAAGCAACAGTTACAAATTTTGCATCACTTTGCTCGAAAAATACTCTTGCTCAACTATTAAGCTAAGAATTGGGGTCGAATCGCGTCGTCCGTGAACGAACAATGCGTTACGGAATTTGTTTTTGTTTCACATTTATAAATAAATAAAAAGGCCTAGCTTCTCACAACCATTCGTTTTGTGTGGGTTTTCAATTTTTGGGACGAATGGAAGGGATCTACAATTTTACGCCGAGTCCAAACGGCTAATTGAGAAGCTTATTCATGACAGTTTTACTCTCGGATTTTTGTCAGACGTTCGCGAGAGGTGGCGCAGTGGAAAAAAACCTTAAGATGTAATTTGGCAATCTCGGCCAAACTTTGGCGCAGTGGCTTAGTGGTAGTGTGTTAGGCCACTAAGCGAGGGGTCTCAGGTTGTTTCACATTTGAATCAACTTAATTTCGTAAATGCAATGCACATTATAAGTTATTCGTCAGCATGTTAGCATTACCTTATTTGTCTTTGAAGTCCTAATCGAAAAAAGCGTTTTCGAGATATGAGCAAATTTAAAAAGCAGTTTTCGGTGATTCGATTGGAAAATGTAGGACGTAATTATTTTGAAGACATCAATTTTACTCCAAGTATCTATGCATTATGCTCAATACAACTATTTTAAGCCGTTATTATGAAGGCAAACTATAGAAAAACAAATTCGCAAAATATGCTTTTTTTTCAAAAGTACCCATTGTACGATAATTTTGAAAAAAATTGATCAAGTTATAAATTACCATATTAAGTAAAGTATGAATTTCTGTTACAATCGTATGGACCGTTTTTGAGATAAGTCCAAATTTCAAAAGTACCATTATTCCATTTTTTAGCGAAAAACTTGGTATGCAGCGACGTTAACCCTGTCTACTTAAATTCAAAAATCAAAAATTTTTGTTAAAGTAGTTACAGCTTGTTTATGGGAAGTAACCTGTTAATAATAGGGATAACTTGCAAAAAAAAGTGTCCCGAACTGTAAGCGCACAAACTCCAAATCCGAAGTTTGAAACAAATCCGTCCAGGTCCAGCCATTTAAGCTGTAGACGGGCAGATATGAACATAATTGCGAAACCCACTTTTTTATATAATCAGAATTAATTGAAATCTCGAGCTCGAAATTTTGTATTCGAACACTAAAAAAAAAAAAAACTTATACGTAGTTTGTGTTTTTCGGGGACCGAACACGAGACCCCGCGTTCAGCGCACTAAACACTGTGCACAACTAATATAATGTAATCTAAATACAGTCCCGCACTTAAAGTTAATTGTATCTAATTCTGAACTTTAATTTTAAAAAGTTAACACTACCAATTATGTTATTATTTATTTGCAATTTTTATTTGCACTCCTAACTGCCTTCAAGTTAAAAGTTGACTATATGCCCTAAAATGGTCATCATTTTTACATTACAAGGGTCACGGGCGTAAGACGATTAAATAATGATGTTGATGTTGACAATTTCGGAACAACTTCCGGCAACATTCCCTGCTGTATATGCATCAACATACGTCCATCTGACCCAGCAATTGGCCCCCCCATTTTTATTGTTCAACTTAGCTTGATACTGAAATGTGTTTACAAACTTTTTCAAGTTCATGATCTTTGCACGACTGACAACAACGATGACGACAATAGCAACGGAAAGAAGAAATATTATTAATTATTCAGTTGATGATTCAGCTTGTTCGACATCGGCATCATCATCACCGCCGTCGTCAGCAGCCTCTTTGGCTGAGTTGTTTTCCCCAAAACTGTACCACACACAAGTGGTTTCGTTAATTTGTTTCGCCTTAAATTTATCTGTCGAATAAATTTTCTCGTCTCACGTGAAATTCATTCATTAAGATGCGTTGTGCTTACATTTCAAGTTAGATAAATTTTATTTATTTTTAGACACGATTCCATGAATTGTGATTGTGTTATTGACGTTAAAAAAAAAAAGTGTATCCACTCAATGTGATCTTGTCGTCAGCTTTTGATATCCAAAGGTTGTTTGTAAGGTGAGAATTTGTAAAAATTTGTTGTCAATAAAGCGTGCTACCAATTGGTAGTCTCTTTCCTTATAAGGTCAATTTTCACGGCTCGATTTGTCAGACATTATTTGTCTATGTTTGGATAGGGCTACTACAAACTTGTCAACAAATTGGAAAGCTATTTTCAAGCGACAAAGAAAGCGCACAGCCGTCGACAGAAATTTGTGATGAGCCATGAACATGATACATTTTTTTAGTGGGCCATTTCCTATGCATGAAATGTATCTGCCTATCTATTGAATTACTTTTACTCGAAGAAACAACATTAATGTCGTCTACGTGATCCGACATATTTTTAACTCGATCTGGCGGATTTTATGGCTACCGCTAAATCGCGTGTTAACAATTGTCGAAAATAAAAACGAATTCATCCAATCTTGCTTAATTCCGCATGAGTAGGTAGTTCTTCTCAATTAACAGTTCCCCCAAACCCCCTGCCTGTATATATATAGAGAATACCTCCAGTCATGTGTACACAATTCACTCGCGGATAACAACTAATGAATTTATTTTCGTCAGCGCTTGTGTTTTCTAATATTCATCATTTCCATGAGGGCAGGCATTTGCGAAGAGCGAGTGTTGGGGGATTCCAACAAAAGGGGTTAATTTGAATAGAGATTTTGCGCTAACCCCGAGCGCAATGAATTATGGATGCGAGCTGGGGGAGGTTATGCAATGGGTTGCAATGTAGTTATTTGTATACGTGTTTTTTCTTTGTTCCTGTCTATCGGGTATCACTGTATCAGCAATCAGCCAGCCCACTTTGTTCTGAGTTATTGTTACTTATTTGTTTTATGAATAATTGGATTTTATTTTGATTTGTTTACTTATGCAAGTGACAGGCGATCTGGGAACAGTTTACAGTTTACAGATTGCGTTGCGCAATGAGTGAATATGTTGACTTATTTATTTGCCTAATGAATGTGAAATTTGAACTTAGCACTCGCACCAAGGTCGACAGATTTAAGTGCTAAGTGCCACACTGATTAGTTGATATTGGGATATATCCAATTTTGAAACGTTGAAGCTATGAATTTAAGTAGGTATTTCAAACAAAAGTGTTTGGGGTGGCAGATATTGTTAATTCCTTTTTCAATTGCTATCTATTGAGAGAAAAGATCAAGCTGCAGTGAAAGTTGTCGATTTAATGTCGTCCGGTACACAGCTTTGTGTAAAGTGAGACTTCTTCCACAGTACACCCTTGAGGAGTTTAACTCGAGGAACTCCCTCGTATGCTTCCATAAAATTTGCCAAAACATGTAAAGAGGTGAAGCCTTCTCAGATCGCATTCTTAGAGTGAATATACATAACTGGTCGATTCGGTTGTGTTTCTGCCCGAACGAAAGCCGCCCTGTCCATCCCCCAATCGTGACTGAAGTACAGCTTCTCTTTCGTGAAAAAGAGCGCAATTATGCAGTTTTACAGGTGGTTAGCGCATTCCCAGGTCACTTTATAACGGCTGGAGAAGATGGATCACCCAGTTTCTTCAGCATTTTTATCGATTTTTAACGATTTTATTCACACTGGCAGATTTTTCAACTCTTAACCCTTTTAAAGCAAAAGTTACTTCGTCTGCCATGGAAATAGCTTCAGCACTGTCGAAATCTCTGAAGCTGTCATCGCGAGTGCATTTTTCTGGTTCCAGTTTCACTTCCACTTTCTTCATCTTAGACAGTGGATAGTCTGATAGAACGCCCAGCTTGCAGGTCTGTAATGCCTGTTATTTTCGCTGCTTAAACGGTTCTCTCAGTGTACGGGTTACGAGACGCTGAGTCTCTTATGTAAATCCAACACCTCATATAGAAAGACTGCTTTCTCAGTCATTAAAAATGGTATAGGTCTAAAAAAATCAGTCATCTATACAGAAAATCATTGTTTAGAATTGCTCCGAACTGTTCCGAAATGTTTAGAAAACACCAAAATCTATTTTATTTGTTGTTTTCCTGCATAATTATCCAATCAAATCTTAAGTACATCGATGCTCTACCGCCTTAAACTCAAATATCAGCGATTCGAAGCAGATCAAAGAAGATTATCTAACTTTACCAATCCATTAGAAAGTATTCCACTTGCCACCGGTCCATTTAAGAAATGTAACAAAAAAAAACAAGATTGTCCACAGTCAAGCTTATCAATCAGCTGTATAAATATTTACCTTCTACAAAATTGTGTTGTATAGCGTATTTCTTTTGTGCACTCAAAAAACTTTCGCCATTCACAGTGAAAACCGCAAGTAAACGTATTTTATTTAATACAACTTGATCCGGAAAAATATGAATAAATCCTCATCGATTCGTGTTATGTTTACATCGAAAAGATTACCTAATGCCGTTCATTAGCATATACTCCCCGATCGTGAGGCAGATGGCACTCCCATTTCCCATATGAGTTTAACTACACGTCCGCATTGCATGCTTATCTATTGCACGTAAGTGGTATACGTTTATATTATACAATAAGTCTTGAAAAACACTAGTCTTCGTTGGGCTATTGTTTGCAACGGACTATGTCACTAAAAGGCCGCTAGTGTGCCTTCCCCATAGAAAAAACCTTCCAATTGAGTTCAATGTAGCGGATCTAAGCCGTTTTTTTTTAAAGAATCGTTGCTGTTCTCTTTTTCTTTCCAACTTGGCGCATTTATTGTTAACACTTCCCATCATTCATCATCGCCTTATTAGATACGCAGTGTTAAGTTATACTTATGAGAAGAAAAATCGCAAATACAGACAGCTATCATGATGAAGTTTAAGATCATAGTAGTGACGACGGCGCGTAAAAGATCCATCGAAAGTTAAATCGCACGAATGGATAAGAAAAATGGGTTTTTGTGACATACATTCGTCTTTCCCCTTCTCTCTTTCTTTCACCTCATTAATCTCCGCGGCATACGGTGTAAATTACTTTTGTTTTGCTTCTCTATGTTATCACGCCGCGATCGTTTGCCTGCGGGAATTCGCCAGAGGAGAAAAAAAATCAAAAAAGTAAAAGTCAGGTGGCGAGGAAAATCAGAAAGGAAAACCATCAAAGAGAATGCTTCAAACCGCGGTTATACCTCTTCGCATTGTCGTTGTTGTCGATCTTGAGAGAGAGAGAGATCAAAAGGTTGAAGTTGGTGTCCGTTGACAAGATGAGAGAAAATCAATTAGAAACGAATGACCTAGATTTTCTGCTGCTCGGGAAATGGGACATTGTCAAGAGATGCGGAAAAATGGCAAAAAAAACCGTGATGTGTGTATCTGCGTCTGAAAATGAAATTGAATTTCCAACGCCTAGGGGTGGCGGGGGGGGGGTAGGTTATTTCTATTTTCTTTTTCTGCACGCGGAAAAGTGAATTATTGTGCTATGGGTAATGAAATTTTAAGTGCGGTGACCCATTTGCGGTTGGAGTGTGTTTACGTTATTGGCCATTTTGTGGCGGTTATTTTCTTCCATGTTTGCGGGTATGGTTGACTGTGCAAATGTTGCATAGATAGAGTCAAACTTAATGAGATAAGTGACATGTTGTACAAGTCTTTTGTAGTGGTAGGAGTTCAAATCAAACCGATTGTGATTGTGCTTTATTGATTTTCAAAAGGTTCAATTTAATAACTTGTTATTTTATTTTCAGAACACCCTGAACGAAAATTTGGTCACATTTCAGCTTGACATATTACCTGGTACAATTTAGATTTTTTTTTGGGGCCAATCTTGCTGCTTATGAAAAAAAAATTAAATAATTGCAATGCAAGTTCGAGGGCCCACTTAATTTTGACCCCCATTTTAAGGGGCACATGTAAAAAACGCTAGTGCACATAGCAAACTCTCTTTTATGCTTATAGCGTAAAAATGTTGAAGTTTTTAGTCGATTAAACCATGTGATATCGTAAATTTTATAGGAATTTTAAATGACCCCCATTAAAAGGGGTCCTAGTGAAGGGAAACATTCTGAGAGTCATGTTAGTAAATATTTTTATGGTTAAGGTTTTAAAACACTTGGCTGGTGGTTTACAGTTGGCTTGCAGTAAAAAATTGAGCCGCGTCGTGAGACTCTGAGCGCATTATTGTAATAGAAAAATCGTTACGTATACGTTTTCATGAAAAAATGTGTTTCAGTTTGTCAATTGAATCATTTTATCTGGTTTCTAAACAATTCGGAGCAGTTCTGAACAATAAGTTTTTTTTAAGAAATATGGCTCACTGATCGAAAACTGCCTATTTATTTATATATATTTTTATTTAACTAATGAAAAACGTGATGAGGATCAACCTCGTCGATTGGCAAATTAGGTCTAAAACCATGACCCTCTGTTCTTTGCATTTTGGTGAAATAATTCTGGAAAAATGGATCATCCCACTCGAAACAACATCAGTCTCTGAATGATTGCTTAGGAATCCTAACACTAATAGAAGCACATCGTTACAGATTGAAGGACATTTATGCAAATAACAACATGCAACCGAGCAAGCCCTAAACAATTTAACTGTAAGTGTTCACTTTCCACGTTGACGTTGTTTTTCCAACCGACAATGGTATGTACTTCATCGCAAATCGATTGAATTAATATTTCCCTCTTAGAGCGGTATATATGCCGTCTCAAGTGTTCATCTGACTTGTATACAGCGTACACCCCTTTAACGTAGTAGGGCATTGCCCTGCAGCACAGTATTGTTCGCACATCATCAACCAACTCCCCGACAATACACAATCCAGGCTCTGGCGCACATTCTACAGCCAAATGATTAGCTTATGCAAGTCAAGTTCACATTGACAAGGGGCGTCGATGACGGATAAAAACAAAAAAAAAGGAACACCAGCCCTTGTAAGCAAGTTCAAAAAATCCGTAAAAATATAGCATTCTCTGCCTTAAAGAAGATTATTATCCCACCCATCAGCACGATCGATGAGTATTGTACCGCACTGATTCAGAGATAAAAATAAAATGCCTTCCAGGCGGACGAATGGATTTTCCTTTGCTCCTTTGCTCCTTTTGTGGGTTGACTGGCAGTTGGCTTTTACTATGACGTGCTAAACCCTAGCCCACCCGCTGAACTAAACGTCGTCGCCTTCATTAGACCCTCCATTTTCGACATCCCTTGTTCCAACCCAACGGTTGGGTTGAGTCTCTTTGTCCTTTTATAAATCGGGAGGATGTTGGATATTTATAGCTATCGATGAAATGGTTCTCTCACCGAATGATGGTGTTCAGAATACGCTATAATATCGAGTGGAATTCTTCATTGTCATTCGCACACGGAAAACATACGTACACACATACAGACAAATGCACATTGATAAGTTTTCACAAAGCCAATATGAACACAGAGAATCTTGAGAGTGACGTTTTTTTTTTTCAACTTTTCTGCCGCAGGCTCATGAAGTTATACAGAGACCCAACTGTGTGTCGTGTAAGACAATCGAATATCCAAAGTTGTCGCTTTGCGACGAGGCCGTTGACAAAGTCTTTGGGTAGAGTGGCATCTCGTTGTGATTGGGGGGTGGTGGATAAGAGCAGATAAGAGAGCTCATAGCGGATAAGAGACTATAACCCTGTCCTTCAGATGTCTTTATGAAAAGATTCAATGAGATTCGAAATATAAAGCGTTCACCCAAGTGAGGTTGCCCTCTTTGGTATTTGGGGATTTTCTTTGAGAAGAAAAAATCGGATATGTATTGGCAGAGGCAAATTTGATATGGGATTAGTGATGAATCGAATTTGCACGCTTTCTGAACAATTCTAAACAGTTCTAAACAATTCTGAACAAATTTTTTTTAGTAAGACAATTGAAAATTAAACTTTTCATGCGGCTATCATAAACTTTATAATTTTTTTTTTTGCAGAGTGTCAGCTAATATGAGTCAGATTTCAGTTCGAATTCAGCAACACGAATGGACATTAACAGCTTCATACAAATCAAACCACTGCTGGCATTAATCGAATAGATTATCACATCCATTATGGATTGCGCCATCTGTTACATTGCATGAGCCCTCGAGAACATGAAAACATCCATAAAATTTACACTTTTCCATAACGCATGCCTGGGCGTCGTTACACCATTCCACCGCCACACACAAATACAGTTCCACTTGTGTAGTGTACATTCGAAAGTACAGCAGCATAAGAAACGAGTCCAATCGATCGACTGAGAGAGGTTGGAATTAATGCCGCGCCCAGATTACAATACGGGCTCTGACAATAGCCAACAGCCAACAGCAAACAGACAGACAGACAAGTTTCATAATTTTGAATTTTTAATTACATACAACGGCTTCTCGCGCTCATCCATGGATAATGAGAACAACCCTCAGAAATGTAAATCTTTCCAACAACGTTCAGTCAGTCAATCCTTTTCAGGGTTTATCGGTTTCAACTCTGACATCCTAATAATGAATCACAATACTTCCGATTCTCCGACCACGCACACCCAGTGCAATAATAATTTATCCGCCAACATTCAGAAAAATTGATAAATTCAGTCTACCCTTCTCGGGGAAACCGCTTGAACCACACACATCAGTGCAGCAGCGAGCACCTGACAATGCCCCGCCAATTTAACGTATACACATTTTGACAGACGAATTGCGAAATTTCAAAGTGCTATACGAGTTGCGGTGCGCACGGATTATCGAATATTGCTTTTGATGTAGGAATTCATGTATTGCGATTAAATTGGTTAGGTTCGCGATAGAATTAGTTGAAAATCAATTGGAAAAATGTCTCTGAAATATGGGGGTGCGGCATCATGGAATTCAATTAAAGAATTCATTGAAATGGGACAACGTTCTTTTTGCAAATGATTTCCTACTTTATGACAGCGTCGGACCACGGAATTTGCTGCTAGGGCCTCCCCTTGGAATTGCAGTCAAATTTAGTGAAATATGATCGAGATTTGTAATTCCATTATCAAAGTCGCAATCGGTTTAGCAGGTACACAAACCGCTTTAGGAATTTTTCTAGTTGCGGTTCATCATGCACCATTTGGACGTGGGTAAAGCTAGATCTGCCGCATTGACCTTTGAAGGATACCTGTAACCGATATAATCGCTCTTGGGCAATGCAAATTTTTCAATCTGATAGGCCGTTCGCCCACAATCGCGATTTTAGTGTTTTTTGTAACTGACAGTTCGCAGTAAAGCCCTTTTGTTTTTTAAGTAAAAGGCTGAAAAAATTAATAAAAAATTAACCCGTTCGGATTTTACTGTGCCAAATATCTGAAAAGAAGCGTATTTTTACAGGCTACTACTCAATCAAATCAAATATTTTGTCACTCTTTTATAAAAGATCTAAAAAAGGTAAAATAGACCTACCAAAAACAAACATTTTGAAAAATAAAAAAAATAGATTCTGCTAAGCCACATAGATCAAAAGAAGCGCCTATTCTTTAGCTGTCAATTAAAAAAATAAAAAACAATTGTCGCGCTTCTCTAAATATGTAAAAGTAAAAAGTTAATTTTCGACCCTAAAAGTAAGCTAAACCTACCAAAAAAAACATTTTGAAAAATGTAAAAGTCATATATACCGTTCGAATCATACTATGCCACATTGCTCAAGAGATGAGTGTTTTCATAAGCTATCAGTCCATAAAATAAAATAGTTTGTAGCTCTTCTCTAAATGTGTGAAAAGTAGGATCCCTACAAACTTAACGAAAAACTGTGGTGTGCTCTCAACAGTTTGAAGGAGTTGTTGCGTGTCGTCAGAAACTGCACCTTGACCCATCTCACAAAAGACATATAGCAGCAAGCCTCTTGGGGGCCAAGCAGACAATTGCGAAAGACAAAAGGTTTTGTGAAGGCCAGGTTTCGAATGAGCGACGTGTTAAACTATTTAAAATTAAGGAGCAACTTGCTTTGCCTTTTTTCTAACTCAAACATATGTTTTGTTATATCACTTCCGCTGAAAAGCTATACAAAAAAAATAATATTGACGCTTCATATCTAAACCACCCGATTGATGTTTACGTCAAAGTTGAACAAATACCAATAAAAATTAAAGAAAAAAAACTCACCAGCAATAACAGTGTTGGCGGCAACTTCCTTAGCGGCAGCGGCCGCTGCCGCCGCTGGTCCACAATTCAATATATCCGACAACGACAAAGACGACGCGATTAGCTGACGTTTCTCCTCGAAATTAAGATAATCCAGCGAATTGCTGCGCTGTGGCGTAACTGTAATGGTAACAGATTTCTGCATTTTGGCAACAACACACAATTGTTGCGTCTGATCTTCGGGGTCTGTGGTTGGTGAACTCAATTCGACGGAATTGGGAGCGTATTGGCTGCCAGTTCCAATGAACTGGAATTGTTGCTGTTGTTGTTGTTGCTGCTGTTTGTGTGAATCGGCAAAACTGGGCGATACTGGTGACAATTGATAACAATTCTCATTGTTTATGGCGGCGACTAAATTCGCTAAATTGTTACGGCTATTGTTGATTACATGTTGTTGTTGTTGTTGCTGTTGGAGCTGCTGTTGTTGTTGCTGCTGCTGCTGTTGAAGGTGCTGCTGGTGTTGCAATTGTTGTTGCTGCTGATGTTGAAGGTATTGTTGTAGGGGAATTTGGGGACCGAAGCTATTGTTGCTGCTGTTGTTATTGTTGTTGCCGTGGGTGATTTTATTGCTTCGCATAGACATAACTCGAATTGAAGTGGTGGGTGCGCACCCTTGACGCTAATATATAACAATTAAACCGACGACAAAAATAGCAATAACGACGACAAACAACACTTGCCGTGAAGAGCTAAATATTTATATCTCCAATTTGGTGTTGACAAGTGGTGACGGTAATTAAAATGCGATTATTGCACGCACGTGAAACGCACGCGATTCAATATACGAACATGCAATACGATGGCGTCGTAAATTTGCCGTAATTCTGATACCACACGGACGCTTCTGACTTTTGTCAGTATATAAAATTGTACGACACCCTGTTCTTCATTGCAAGGTCAGACAATATTTGTTTCCATCTAGATGTTGGTTTGGGGGAAAAGAAAAAACATATTTAATACCAAACAAAATTGATTTGGACAGCATTCATAATGCTTTCATACCTTTCTCTCTGATGTTACCCCCCTAGTGGGTGGTTGGTTTTTCTTTTGATTTTTCGCTTTGTTCAAGTCTAGGCGAAATATTTTTATGATTTATTACCCCGAAAAACCAAAAAAAATCTAAATTAAAACGAAGAACTGCTACGAACACAACTCACAAGTTTTATCGTCGTTCGGTGGCATTACTATAAATACAACATATATCTGTTTGAATCAATAGCTACGAAGATTTGTTTTTTTTTTAACGATTTTTCTAATAAAAGGTAGTGCAAAATTCATCACCCAACGGAAGATGCTATAATTTTTTGCAAATGTCAGTTTTACTTTGGCATTTGCAAAGTAAACAGATACAAAATACATATACGTCAACAAGACATCAATCGTTATACACCTAAAAAACGCGGAATAATTTGTCGATGGTTGCGGCGCCGCGTGAATTTCGGCGCAGATTTCCCAGTCGTCCGACACCAATCGATGGGCAGACACTACGACATTTAGCCACTTGTCGAGATGTATATGGGAAAACATGTGATGCTGTTAGGTCTGGCTGGTGCCGGAGCAACCGTTCTGCTAAGAATATCACAGCCGTAGCTAAAGATGTCGGAGAAGTCCCCAGAGTATCAACCAGACAACGAGCCACGCATTGGGGCATCAATCGGGTTTTGGTGAAAGACTTGAAGATGTTCCCTTATCATTATAGATATCAGTTGTTAGCTGTTGAATGCCAAGCGCATGTAACCTACGCTCAAGTCGTCCTGAATCTCGACCACGAGGGGGACAATCTTTCATCGAAAATCATCATGAGCGACGAGGGTTATTTCCATTTCTTTGGATATGTGAAGAAGCAAAATTATAGCTTTTTGGGCACCGGAAATGATGTTTGCGCTAGTGGCATCATCGCCAAACGACGGTCGTGACAAGCGCTACAGATCCATGCTCAACGACATTTTCCTTCCTCAATTGGATGAATTGGAACTGCAGAAAATGTGGCTCCAAGAGGATGCAGCGACGCAGGCCGACAGGATCGACTGATTTAACCGCTCCAGACTTCTTTTTAAGGGGTTTTGTAAAGGCATGAGTCTGTGTGAACAACAAGCCTGAGACTCTTGAAGCCCTCAAAAAGAACATCAAAAATGCAAGGACCTATCGCCGGAAGTTCTGGCAAGAGTGATTGAAAATGCCATAAATCGGGGGCGAAGGATCATCATCCTTGACTTAAAGAAAAAAAATCAACATAATCCAAAAGCAGAATTAAAGCTTTTTATTCTGAAACAAAATTACAGAAGAATACCATCGGGTGGCAAGTTTTTCGCAACCTTGTACATTCGAAAAAATAACTTCATTCCGAACTCCGATGGCTATCGTATATAGTCTCGGAGGTGACATGAGACAAGAAGACAAGAATTCAGACAGGATAACATTATTGTTAAAAGACATTTGTAAGACAACTCGAGTCTAAAACAAACAATGGAGGTTGCATCAAATGACAGATGTCTCTTGATCAATCCCCAGAGTTTGATAACAGGAAAAACGCTTCGTCGTCAAAAAAAATCAAACTGTCAGTAGGTGCAAAAGTAAGATAAGCGTACGCTAGCCAAGATCGTTTCAGTTCGCTATCACAAAATGCAGAGTTAAAAACCTAAGTAAAACATACTTATATTTAGCTTCCAGACATCACTACCACACACCCAGGAGCTGGCCTATGCTGTTATAAGGTATAAAAACTTTATTAGTCTTTACGCCGTTGGGTCGGCCGGAGGTGTTTTCTCATTAAAGTGAGCATAACCTGCTCAAAAACTGCACTGTAGTGTTTCAAATGTGATAAAGGTAGACCTGTCAAGGTGTTGCAATGCAACAAATCCTTTCTTTCGAGCTAATCGGATAGCCACTGACGAAAACAATACTGATCTTCTGTTCTAAGCCGTCGGCAAAACGCATAGCAGGCCGGAAGATCCGTAACCCCAAGTCAATGACCTAAGAATGAGTCAAAGCTGGATGTTAGGTTTATTTTGAACTAAGATGAAAAACATTTCCCATTCCCAATTGTAACATTGAGAAATAAATATAGAAGAGTCAAACTATAGAAAGCTGTTGATATTTTTTTTCTCGACTTTCGGTGGTTATGTTTCTTTGCTAGTTTGTGCTAGGTCCGACGGCAGTTAAGCAAATTTAAACTCTCACCGTGCCCATTTCCGTTTTTTTTCGCTAGTTTCCTTGCGACAACACATGGATTAGGGTTTATCCGGCATCCAGGCTACTATTCAATTTATGGATTAAACAAAAAATACCTTCACTCTTTCACAAAGATGGCGGAGTTTAATTTGTTCCTGATCGTATATCACAGAGAATTGCTAGACTGATGAACACCTTAAACTTGACATGTCAAAGAGTACAATCCTGTTATCTTATATGTCTATTGCTCTTCGACAAACTTAATTCTAAACACAACACCTTACAAAACCTATACAAGTCTAGTTTTGTGTTATCCCAAACAGGTTCTGGTAAGAATTGTCAAACAATTGTAAAAGGCACCCGCCAATAGGGCTAAGCTTATGTCAAAAGGTCTAATTGTTTACTCTTAAAATGGATCACTAATCGTGTTTTGTTACGATTTAAAAATATTGATGTAAACGCCCATTGGGTAGAACCAGATTCCACCGGTGCTTTTTATCATATTGTGGCTTTGCCTTAGCAACCTAACTCCTTCAAAAGCGTCGAAACGCCATTCAAATCAAACAAGTGCAGGTGCGCACATTTTTGGGGGACAAATAACATTTATAGCCCCAAGTTTAGAGCTCAACTGTCTCACAAGAAGCTACGAACCGCTCAGAAGAAATCAATTTTAAAGTTGGACGCCTTTTGCCATTCACCCTTTTGATGGCTATAGCATTATTCACATCTTCTGAAAAAAAAGTTTACACAAGATAACGGCCTCCACCAGTGTCCCCTAGGTTAGGGCTAGGTTCGGGGGTAAAAACTTCCTCCAAGCCAGCCACATAACCTAAGAAAACCGTGCATAACACCACTGGAGACGCGAAAGACTCCTGGCAACTCAGGGCGAAATTTACTAATAATCCTACCATCAACTTTTTCAACATGTGTCGCCAGATCGGTTTAACAAAAAGAGTGATAATCCAAAATACTCAAACACACCCAATACCCTCGCTATAACCTTTAAAGTGTGACATATATGATTGCGCCCTCGTCAGAGCCCACTCTCATCGTCACAAAGTAATGAAACTTGAATCAACATAATTAAAACATTGTGTTCTCCAAACAAACTTCACATTGCTCTCAAAGTAAGCAAAAAAAAAAACGGCTGAACCCAAATAGAACTCCGCGTCGTCCTTCTTTGTTGTGCTTAACTTTCGTAACAAAGTTCAGCTATTATTATCAACAAAGAACAACACAAGCCTCCTCCTGCGCTATGTACAGCAAGTAAATCGCACCACTCTCTGTTCTTGTTTTTTGCAACTTTAACCTTTGCATCCTCAATTCCAATTCCAGTAAGACTGCTGGTGTTTACTTTGTTTTCTTATCAGCGCGCTTTCGGAAAAGTTTCGTCTCCTCAGCGCTGCTGCACGACACCAGACAGAGCACAAGGGTAAGCTAATTTTAGAATGCGCGCCTTCTTACTTTGCTGTCAGAGCAACACGCACAAACACACCAAGCTATCATAAGATGTGGCCCAACTCGCCATGTGTTCAAATTCGTTGGATTTGCGCTCCCTTCGGATGTATCCAGTTGGGCTCGGGATCGGGATGTGTGTATCGGAAAACGTTTCTGAATGCTAATTGAGTATTGCAACAGCCACCAGCTACACACAAACTTCATGGCGCCACGTTAATTGTGGTCGTCTTTGCTGTCATCATCAGCTGTCACTACTTTGGCGACGCTCAAAATTGCACGAAAAATACTCAAAACATTAGCAAGAGCGTACACATCCACTTAATGACGGGACGGTATAATCACCCGCGTTATAAATATATATTCCAATTCAACTGACACAGAGTACCGAGTATAGCGACTATGATTGTGTTGGTGTGTCTGCTGTTTGAATACAGGCCTCCTCCACTTTTCCTGGAACCTCGTGCCAATGGCAAACTCTGTGTTGTAGATACGCGTTTCGTCTCGCAATCGTACAAAGGTTCGGTGAACTCTTTCTTTCTTTTTTACGTGTTCGTCTCTGCTGCTGGCTGACGCCACAGTTGTTTTTGTTGTTGTTGATGGTTTTTGTTGCGACGGAGTGCGGGGTATGTTGTTTTGAATTGCGTTTCCTATGCTAGTGGCTGTGTGCAATTGGATTTTATTTGCTTTGGGTATAGGCGCGCTCGCTCTGTTCAAAGGAGCGAATCATGTTTGAGCATATGGGTATAAGTTTCATTATTTGTTGGTACTTAACCATAGAAGTGATTTGATTGCGTGTAACTCGTTTAACGCACTGTTTGGCGCGAATGGCAGGAGATTTTCGATAGACTTGATAGCTTTTGTAATTTTGTCTGAAAGCTCTGACAATAATGAATGTCGGAGGGAATGAAACGGCCGACAAACAAGTGGAGAAAACCCGTTCAATTTGAGAGAAGTGACTTGGCGCGTTTTGCCATCAGGTTGCGTTTTGAAACAGACTAGGTACGTACTTAAAAAGTCTCATGAAAGAGTAATGAGCGCTACTAGACGGCGCAGGGACATAAGTTACAATTTTTACTTTTGGGACTTATGTCCCATTTAAGTGAGACATAATTGTACCAAATTCGATTTGGGACTTATAACTCATTTAAGTGAGGACACACAAGTAAGACACCCGAGTGTAGCTACGTCCCGAATGAGATTACTTGCAAGGGGTCAGAGCAAAGAGCTAATCGGCTAAAAACCACAATCTAGCACTTGCTTATGTCCTAATCTTTAGATACCTTACGAGTGCGTTGCTTTGTGATGTCTTAATTTTATTATTTTTTAAGATATCGAGGTGGCTTCCAATTTAGCAGATATTTATCAGTGGCGTGGCGTCCATATGACCCAATTCCTACCGACTTCCCTTTTTCCAAATTATTTACCAAAAACCAAATATGTACATTTATACAAGAAAGATGAAATAGATATTCACATAATGGTACACACACGTAAGCCATCAAAAAAAAAATTGCGCACAGCAATGGAAACTCTCATGAAACAAATCCTAAATAGGATTGGTTCCATGGAAAAATGCAATAAGTCGATATTAGATAGAATATCACTGCTAGAAAGACAGAATGGCAATAAAGCAGCCGTACCAAAGAGACAAACATGATGAATAAAATCAAAATTCTGGAATGGAATGCAAATGGTTTCGAGAATCGAAAGGACGAGATACAAGAGACTCTCGATATAAACCAGATAGACATATGTCTTATTTCAGAGACGCACTTTAAATTGACTAGTGACCTTAAACTGAAAGGATATGAATTATATCACGCTCCACATCCACATAACTGCGCAAAAGGTGAGGCTGCAGTGGTAATAAAAAATACGATTGAACACTACTTAGAAGCAAAATTCCAATCATATGCTATTCAAGGAATATCCAGAAGTATAAAAACTAGCAGTGGGCAGATATCGGTTGCAACAGTGTATTGCTCTCCTAGCTTTTCCGCACATTTCACAAGAGATTAATCGCGGGGGGGGATTTTAATGCCAAGAACAAATATTGGGGATCTAGATTAACAAATACTAGAGGCAGAGAACTTTTTAAATGTATTAAAGAAGATGGCGCAAAATACCACTCGACGGGAAAACCTACCTATTGGCCAACAGATAGGAATAAAACCCCAGATCTTGTCGACTTCTTTATATCCAAAAATATATCCTCAAATAAAATAAATGTGGAAGAAGGGCAAGATCTTCAATCAGATCACTCCCGAGTACTTCTTACACTTGGCGATAAAATAATGATAAAAAACAAAGCCCAAAACTAGTTAATAGACTGACTGGAATTACTTTAGACAGAAGTTAGAAGAAAGTATCCAACTATCTTCAGCTATTCAAACAGAAGACCAACTAGAAGAAGCAGTGCAAAAACATCGGCAAAAACTAATTGATGAAAAATCGTTGGTGTCAGCGCACCAGTTTGGATTTAGAGATAAACACTCAACAATTGACCGGGTGCATATGATCACAGATAAGATCGAAAAAGCATTTGAAGAGAAAAAAGTGTGCTCTACAATATTTCTTGATATAGTACAAGCTTTCGATAAAGTCTGGCACAAAGGACTGATCCACAAACTACAAAAGCAACTGACGAAGCAGTATTCGACAATTCTGGAGTCATACATATCTGATAGATTCTTCAGAATTAAACAAGACACAGATTACTCAACCTTAAGAGAAATTAAAGCTGATGTACCACAAGGCAGTGTTCTAGGTCCAGTGCTATACCTCTTATTCACTAGCGACCTGCCTGTAAGTGTAGAAACCACTGTAGCAACATTTGCAGATTACACCGCTGTACTTGCTGTGGGAGCACTCTCGAAATAGCCACAACAAATGGCAGATTAAATTAAATGACCTAAAGTCAGTTCATATTAACATTACGTAAAAAACGTATCACACATTCCAGTATATGTAAATGACAATGTAGTGGAATACTCAAATACAGCAAAATATCTAGGCATGACTAAACTACGTTGGAAAGCTCATGTAAAAACAAAACAGACGAGTTAAACATGCGATACAGTAAAATGTATTGGCTTATTGGGAGATATTCACCCCTATCCAACTGCAACAAGTTGTTGCTATGGGCTCCAGTTGTGGGCATGCACATGCCAAACAAATATACAAAAAATTCAGGTCTTCCAAAATAAAGTACTAAGGAACCTTGGTACATACGTAACGCTGATCTACATAGAGATCTAAATATTGAAATGGTTGACGATGAAGTCAGAAAAGTTGCTCAAATGCACAGAAGTACGATTTTCAACCACGTTAACTTAGAAATAACCAAATTATTAAATTCAGACAATGCAATTAGGAGATTGATCTTGATCTATAAAAGTTGACAAATATATTTTCCAAAAAGATTCAGAAATCCGACAACCGGCGGATTTTTCTTTAAATTTTTCAAACAATTCCAAAAATAAATTGCCGATAAGTCGAACGACTAGGTGCAATCCCATTTGGGATGACGAAAGGCATTAGGGAGGGTTTTTAGATGGGTTAAAGTGCCTCACTATTGCAGAAGCATCCATCGAGTATTAGCTCTGCAATGTCTTTCAATGATTTTTCCTTCCAGCGAAACCCTAACAAAAAAAACATGAATAATAAAAAAGGTGCCTTGAATTGATTTTGCTTAATTGATGTGGAAAGCAAATGTACAATGTATAATTTTGTTTCAAGGTATACAGATGTAAGGTTTTTTTTACATTTGTATGCGATTAATTTTGCTTCGATTTCCCATTTTAAAATGTTCACGCCACGCCACTGATATTTACTCATTTTAAATGCATTTAATGCAAACGCGGGTGCCACGATTGAAGGTTTTTTGGGACTAGGTTTCCTTAAATCAACTAATATTTTTGATGGGGACTCCCGACTGTCCCTTTTCCAAAAGTAAGGAAATTTAATTTCCTAAGACAAGTTACAACATTTTTATCGTTTTTTAGGACGCTTTCAATGCTACATGCATCCTAAATACATTCATCACCAAATAGAAGATCCTGCATACCTACAAAGCTATCCGACCAACTTTATCCACTAAAAAATTATCAAAAGATCAAAATTTCCACAGCTGGGCACAAGTTTTCCATCTTTGCATTTTGCTAATTTTTAATTCGACAGTCAAAGTTGTCCCTGCCCCGAGCCCCAGGATATAAGAAGGGAAAATTTACATTTTAATTAGCAAATATCTACACCATAGGGTACGGTATTTGCTTAAGCTGCCTTAGTCCAATCCAACTTTTCAAAAGTTAAAAAGCATTCCGACACTTCCATTTGCGCTCATCCATTTCGATTAGCGATAGCTCACCAAAGTAGGTGATGAAACAGGAGACATTTAAAGGGGGCCGCCAATCGGGGTTGAATTTCATTTCACTTGGTGTTTGTGTGTGTGTGTTTGATACATTCTCATTCATGATATGAATAAAATTAAATTAATTCGCAGCATAATGGCATGGGAATAAGTTTGAAAAATAAGAAAGAAATGAGAAACGACTACGAAGACGATCAAGACCAAGTCTCGCATGCGACTTCAAATGAAAACGATAGTCCCCCGTGGCGGTGTACCTACTGTTGGCGGTATTCTCAGTTTTTACTTAGAGCATCTCGGTGCAAGTATATACGTACCCCGATGTCGAGAAATAAATGCGTTATTCTCTTTCGCTGTCCCTCCCTTGTTCCAGTGGGAAAACTGTAATCTTGTGAAATGGGATTTATACACACCAGCAGCAGCATTCACTTGGATTAAAAGACGGCGAGTGTTTTCCAGTGATGTCCTTGATAAGAACACTGACACAAGCTGTTAGCTAATTAATGAGCTTGAGGATATTGCAGATTGGGCTTATAAGAAAGCTTTTTGAGGAACGCGTGAAAGCTAAGTAAGTTGGCAGTGTTAAAGAATGCAATACCGACCTTGGAAAGTGTGAAACGAAGGTAAAAACCCTCACAAGGGCCAGAATGTTGTTCTACACAAAGCTGTCTGGGTCAGTAAATAAGTTACGCTTGAAAGGTGCCTTAAGTGCCTTGTTATGACCTGATAAGTGCAGAAATTGATAAATTAAGAAGAAGTCCATGTGCAAGAAGCTTCTTTGGGAGTTAAAAAAGATGGAAAGTAAACAGCCTTCGGTGTAACTAGGGTTTATCGAGATAGAGATAGGAACAGGAACCATCATGGCACTCTTCGTTCGAAGAATTTTTCAAGCCAGAACCTTTAATATGGTGATAAATAATGCTGCACCACGTATTGCAGATGAACCAACATCATCAACATCTACAATCTCCTCTAGTTAGCGGTTCGCCAATAAGAATACAGCTCTTAAGCGGACCCCAGGAACGGTGTGGACAGGCTTACAAATAAAAGGGCTGGATAGAAAGGTCTGGCCTCCTACACGTTCTTCCTGTTACACAATTGATCATAAAAGACTCTGCCTGCGCTGTTAAACTTGCCTCCAATGTTCCACCTAATTTAAAAGCCTCAATTGAGTCTTCACCCGGTAAATTAACACTTTCCTGTTGGAAAAATCGTTAATCTTAATTTTTCAACTTTCCAAACTTCTCGGAAGCTGTTAATGACAACTACTCTCTCCGACAACTGACACTTACTCGATTGCTGATGCAAAAACCGCTCCAAAGAGCAATTTCCGACAAAATTTTCAGTTACGTTTCAAAATCTACCAACCCATTCGGCCCCAATCCTATGCCATCCAACAAAGTCCTCTTTTCATGTGGAACGCATTTAGCTCCTTGCGGCACAATGAAAACTTCCAACTCGTCGTGCCGCATTCAGCCCATGCATTACATCAGCCTAATTCAATTTGCTGTCCGTCTGGCGAAAAACTTAATTTCGTCCTGATTGACGAACAATTTTCATTGCAAACTCAATCAGAACTTTCATTATCCTCTGCCAATGAAAACAGAAAAAAAAGTAAAACTTTCAATTTGCTGCGATTGAAAATGAAACAACCAACCTGGTCCCGTAGGGTCCACAACCAAAAGCCATCAGACGCTATAGACGCAGGGGCGCACGTCTTCTCCTTGGAGGCAGCAACAAAATTTAATTTCCTTGCTGGTTGTTTGTTTTTTTCGGCGGTGGACAGCAACCACTTCAGACAAGGCATCCTTGGTTTGATGGCCGCATCTTAAGGTTTTGTTTTTTCCTTGGTCCTTTGTGTTGTTATTGATTGCATTGCCTCCTTTCCGTGTTGCAGATGTGCACGGTCCCTAAATAATTTCAACGTCTGCCGATGGATATATAGGTATGCTGTATACATACATAGATAGACGCCCTACCTGTTTCTATCGTCCTTTCGGGCAAATGAACTTGAAAATTCCCCCAGGGAAGGGTAACTCAACTCAACAGACAGAGAGAGAGGGAAGTAACGACCCATAATCGAAGCATTGTCTGGACGCTATACTTTTTGGCTATATTTATCCAGGATAACCGCCGGACAGACGGTATAAAACAGGTGTGCGTGAATTTCGTACGAAACGTATATGTGTGTTGCTACTTTAGAAAGGCCACCCCTAAGTAGATATATTAAACGTGAGTGGAATACGCATTCCGTTCTTTATTCATGGACTGGAGGCTTCCTATTTTTTTTTTGGAAACCTAATTACAATTTATTTGAAATCCTTAAGGACGCAAGGGAAGTGGAAACTCCCGCGTGTTTTTTGGAGTTTATTAAAATGTTCGTTTGGCTCCATCGCTGTCCGACTCTCTGTTGCTTTTCAAAGAGAGGGTGCGTTTAATCCAGAGGCCTTGGATAAGTGCCCATTACGAGGAATTATGTGCCGGTAATGTGGAAAGGTATGCGTTTTTCTTCGGTCCAATCTGATTAGGCGTAAGGTTTAGGCAGTGTCTGGTGTAAAAAGGCAAAAAAATGTGACAGGAATTTTCGGTTGCCCCTTTTGTGGCAATTTGAGAGCTGCAAGGGAGATTAACCCTAAATGTGTGTTGCTGGTAAATGGTCTCTCACTGAAAGGATGTTTTTTTTTCCAGATTTTAATGGCGCCTCCGCTGGTTGGGTGTGAAACATTTTCTTTAAAATCTGACAGCATCTACATCACTTTTTTTTTTATTGCAGTTAGGTATCCCCTCGTTATAACGAATCGGTATATTTTTTTTGTGTCGTAAGCAACAACTGAATGGAAACTGTACTTAGGTAGGGAACAATTTGATTACGGTTAATGGCCGAGTGTAACTTACAACTTACGAGCTTGAGATGGGAAAAGTTGCCTGATTTGTTGTATATTCACTGTGTAATTTATGGAGGCTTACAATTTTCGCACACAATCACCGAAAGCACCTTAATTTGATAAGGAATTGATAAACTTTTGCAGACCCTTTCATAGAACATCATCTCTGGATTTAGAACTTAAATAGGCTTAACCGTAACAGATGTTTAAACAAAAATCCCGTCGCTCTATAAATAAATGTGTAACTAGGTATATCATGAAGCAGACTTGGGATAAGGTGGCCTTCTTGGCCTATTTATGGCTGACACTCTCTTCCATTAAAAAAAAAAAGGATAAAGGCAGTTACGTAGGACAAGCGGGGATTTTATGCGCATCAGTTTTTCGGATATAAATTTGAAGTTAAAACACTTTTATTGAAGAAAGATTTTGAAGATAAAGCTGGGCCTTATGACCCTTCCTTTGTTTAAGGTCCGTCATATTATATGCCATTTGTTTTACCTGTTTATACCGAGCAAGATCGTGAGCTGAGAAAGCCACTTGTCGTTGGAACTATGAACACCTTACTCCCTCGAAGCTTGTCGGGAAATTTTTTTCGAAAGAGCATTGTTGGCTAAACCGCACGCCAGTTTTTAGGCACTTTATCATACTTTGGAAGGGGCTAAGCGTGGCTGTCAATGCAGACCAATTTGCTACTTTTCTTCTACCTATTTATGTAGTAACTCCGAAGGCAAAACTTCGTAAAAAAAAAAGTAACCAGTGAGCGAAAAATTGATAAAAATTACGAATTGATGCCCACGCATGACAGTGACCTTTCAGCGCACTGACAAAACAAAAAAAAAACAGTCTAAACATGTACAACTTTTCAGCCTGAGGAATATTTATCGTAAAACCTTCACCGTAAAGATTTCGTTAGCTGAATGCTTTTTGTGTCGACACTCATCGCGAATTCTCATTCTGCTATGGCAAATTTGAGGCAGCTGTATATCCATATTTAATGAATCTCAATTAGAACTTAAAGCACAGTGAATTCTTTTACACAATTGTCATTACCACACACATAATCCCAGATGTAAGTTTTAGCACTAGCTGTTATTTGAATTATTGACAGTTCAGTGGGAAATGAAAATTGAAATTTTATTTTGAAAATCTAGTCTGCTCTCCTACAAGAAACTGTAATAAAATGAATTCCACCATGCTTGTTACTGAAGGCGTTCATTCTAACAAGACGCCATTGTGTTAGAGACTGAACTCGTTATTCGCTGTTGCTGCTTTTTATAAAATATTTTTGTTTCTTCATAAAGTATTACTTTAATTAATACACAAACCAAAAAGTAGCCTTATGTGAAACGATGGGATTCGAGAAATACCTAACTACTTTGAGTGTTTTTTTCTGCGAACTGTCAAAAATCTGTCAAAAAAGACAAACGCACTCATAGAACTTATATAAGGTTCATTCGCGTACTCGGTTAAAATCGAACGCAATCGATATAAATCGATCGCAATCGATATAAATCGATCGCAATCGCATAAAGTCTATACGCGTACTCATCGAAAATGACAGGAAAAGAAAAAGTTACCAATATAACTAGTAACGAGTAGTTCCTCTCTTGGCTGGAAACAGCTCAGAGAATTTCAACCGGCAAGTTCTTTAAATATGTCAAATTCACAAAGTTGACAAGACACAATTCCAAAATCTGTCAAACGTGAGCAAACAAAAAAAAATTTTTCGAAAATAAAGAAAAATTCGAATAGGTATCTACGTATTTGCTTTTACTTTTTCCTGTAGGCAAACCTGAATTACATATTTTGTTTTATTTTTGACGTAATGGATGTCAAAGATGTAAGGCTAAGTGGCTCGAAGTAGCTCGAAATGTATACACGCACTTTGGTAGTATATTTTTCGCTCTCTGAGAGAGTTTCGCTCATTTTTTTTAGTTTGACGTATTTTTAGTGATTACCTAGCTCGAGAAAGTACGCGAATAGACATTTTCCTATTATGTATTCCTTTTGTTTATTTAACAATTTGTTTGCTTATACTTTTTTGACCTAGTGGATGTCAAAGATGTAAGTGTTCAAGTCAACGAGTTCATATACCTAGTCCAGACAAATCTAGTTGACGTTTTAAATCAACTAGGTATTTGAGTATCCCCGTTTTAACGGTGACAGTTATTCAATTTACCATATCGGTTGACGTATAAGCTGCGGTGGCAACATATTTTGACTAAGTCAGTTGAAACTTGTGAAATTTTGGAGATGATTGTCACTTTTAATACGAAATATGTTGGTTGCTAATTTTAATTCCAATTACGCATTTAAACTCAGTTTTTTAATAAAGAAATGTCACACTTGATTTGTCATGACCATGACATTCGTGCTCGTTTATGTACAAAACAAAATCGCGAATGATTTAAAAGTGACAACTGCATGACAACTGTCACGTTTGTTTTTCGACAATCCAGTTTGATTGGGAAAGATTCCTGAATGTGCCCAGTTTTACGGTTAATACCTAAGCTGATGCTATTCGCACATAGTTAGGGACACGGCTACGTAATGAAACGTCAGTTAAACCGCGTCAAATACGAGTATGTAGCTCGCTTTGCTCGCAAAATGGACTCTAAACTCCAGTATTTCATTTTCGTGCATGATCCTGTACGTTTTAAGGAACAACTTTTTTCTTAACAGACTATTTTCAATTAAAATACCATTACGTTACGTCAAATATGGAGCCGTGTTCCGAAGACCGACAAACGTCAGTCTGTAAAAAATTTAAGTGCGAATAGACACTTCGCAACACCTATCTACGTACCAACCTATTTTGTGTTAAAAAAATACCTCGGTCCGACTCATACCTATTGTTTAAAACAAGAAAATGCATAAACAATTGTTTTATTTGAACGACTTTATTAACCCAATTGGAAAGCCAGTATCTAATACAAGTTGAAGTTTATAACCGCGCATTTAGCCTAAAATAAGCTGGCCATGCAACCCAAGTGCACCCTGTACTTTCATCGCTTACCACGTCGACAACATCCTCCACCAGATGGAAAAGCGAATTTTCCTCCACCCACTACGTCTACCCATCTCTATCCATGCGAGTTGGTCGGGTCCATGAAAATGCAAAGTTGTTTTGTGGCACCCACCACCAAATAAAAAAAAAATCGAATTTCGTCTAGACTTGAATTACACCCTTTACACATCGTTGTGTGCGAGAAAGAGAGGTATGATGTATGAAGAGGCAAAACTATCAAAAAATAAGAATGGAACTGAGGATCTCACATTTGCTTGAGATTTAAAGCTGCTGCTGACAAAAGTTTTCCCAGTTGTTCTCCTACTTAATCCACGAGAGATTTAACTGGAAGCTGGATCACCATTGACTGCTGGCGCTGGCTGTCACGAACAAAAACAAAATCGTCAACTTTAATCCAATGCACAAAATTTGGAGGGATTTTCTTTCTTTTTTTCACTTTGTGCAGAGAATAAAATTATACGCGCGCACTTTTATTTTCCAATTCTCAAACACACTATCACTTGCACTTTTTTTATTCGCTTTCAACTTTCAACGCACCTGTGATCGAGCGGATGGAGGAACAGAGATAAGAAAGGAAAAAAAAAACACAAATAAGAGACTGACAGACACTTTGGGCGTGTTTTTTTCACTTTTGCTCAAGACTTTTGGTTGTTTTTCACATTTTTAAGGAGATTTCAGCATCTAAAAGTGGACGCAACCACTGAACGCCACTACCACTATACAAACGTAGGATATTCAACCCGCGATTACATTAGAGATGCTTTTGTTGGAATTTTTTTCACGCGTGACAGTTGGATGCAAGTTGGATATATAGTAGGCGAGGGGAATCGAATAACACAGCGATGGGATGAAAGGGACACAAGATTTGCCGAAATGAAATTAATTATAATTCCAGCAATTTAAACGTCACAATCACAACCGCGTGGAATGATGAAATTTGTTTGTTATTTCGTTGAATTCACAACATTTTGAAAAGCAAATCGTTTGGTACGATAACCGACGCTGCAACCATCTACACGACACGAAAAACACAATCGAACTGACACTCCGATTGGAAAGGAAAGCATGATTCAGTTGATGTTTGTATTGTGTTAGACAGGGAAAGACAGTGTAATGTTGTGGATGGAATGTGTTACGCACACACAGGAATATTTTGGGAAACAGCGGAGAGGTATGAGAGAGATAATGATGTGGGGAGAAGAAATATAACTCGCATGCGAGTTAGCGAAAAAGTGATACCAAACCGATGTTATTTGTAAACATTTTACTCAAATGAATTTAGTTTGGGAAGTAATAAAACAAAATGTGGTACTTATTAAGCTATGAAGAACGAATAAAAGGCTATTTTATTTTTTAATTTTGTAACGCACAGTTGGGGCAAATTTGGATCACACTGTTTAATAGGATTCGTCACTGCATTGCTAAGACTTTCAAAGGTTGGGTTGTTCGAAAGTGTTTTACTAGTTTTTATTTATATGATCGTTGAGATCATTTTCATTGCCGATTCTATTAGCGACCAAACAACATTTCTTCTGTTCATTAACCCAGCAAGTAAGCGACTTGCTATAGGGAAAGAGATTATAAATATAACATTTGTAAAGAATTTAAGACTCTAGCCTGCAATATTCTAGGTCTTAGAGACAAAAGACAAAGATAAAAGAGCTCTTTCTACAAATGCAAAAGCAACAAATTTTGCAAATTGCGTATCCCTAACACTGCCGAGTTATATGCAGCCAGCATCAAGTGCTTAACCAGATACAAAGGTTCAAATAAGCCAGCAGAAACAAAACACACCCACAAAAGCTTTGGCTTAATTAGAGGTGCCAACAAACATGTATTGGAAAACAGCTTGCCCTTAGAGCCACCCTGAATAGAAAGACGGGAGCGACTATCTAAAAACAAAAGACGAGGGAATAACATAGGAAATAGAGGTGTTAAAGGTAACAAGACGCGAACAGAGACTTATAAAGAAGACCTTGAAATAGTTTTGGTCGCTGTTAGGTATGGGTTAAAAGCTACTTATGCAGTCGTTAACAGCCTTTTTCCGATGCATTTTGAAGAATTAAGGCAGGAGTATGACAGGGGTTATGTTTCGTTGCTATGTTTGTTAGACTTTTCCAAGGCTTTTGATAAAGTTAATCATAAAGTTCTGTGTTGGAAGCTCATGAATTACTTTGGTTTCAGCGAAAGAGCAGTCAAATTGATTAGTAGTTTTCACTGAAAGAAATAAAGCAGGGAGTTCCTCAAGGCTCAATATTAGGCCCAATACTCTTTTGCATGTTTATTAACGACCTTCCAACAGTCTGTAAGCATACTACAGTACACCTTTATGCTAACAATGTCTAACTTTATTTAGCGAAGCCTACTGGTAACCTCAATGAACATGTCCTTTTCATTAATGAAGACTTAAAGCATAAAATAAAATCCATCAAAATCTCAAAAAATACCCATCTCAAAAAATAATTTCGACCTTTCACTCCTTCCTGATGTTTACCTTAATAATAACAAAATTAAAGCTGTGGATTCAGTCACTAGTCTTGGCTATGTTATTAACCGAAATTTGTCTGGTTACAATCACACAAATATGATCCACAATTTGCGCATAAAGCTATTGATGTCTGCGCAAATTGTGGATTAGTGCATACTTTACCCCGCAGGAAACAAGACGAAAGCTGGTACTGTCTCTAGTCCTACCCCTCATTACATATGCTGAGGTGGCCTATTGCAGTCTTGACTCTTCATCCCAGCGAAAACTGCAAGTTGTTATGGCATACGTAGATATGACCATATTTCCGTGTTTACTTGGTTAAACATTGGAACAATACATCAACGCTAGAAATTGTATGTTTTTGAACAAAATTATTAAAACTCAAAGTCCGTCTTACTTGTATAACAGACTCAATTTTACTCGCTCCTCAAGAACCATCAACCTAGTTTCCTATCGTTACAACAATCTTAACTCATCACGTTTATTTTTCATCCATACTATAAGACTTTGGAAATCTTTGCCCTCTTAATTGAAGAATATTACGAATCCAACCAATTTTAAGAGTGCAATCTGCCAACATTTCTCCAACTTATCCATTTCAATTCTTTCCCTCATAATCCACTCCCTTTCTCTATTTTTGTCCTCCCTTCAGCTCGCTTCTATCTCTCACTTTGTTTTAGATAAATATTGTATTTAGATTTAGATTTAAGTATTTTCAAAATCTACAAAAGGGAAAAAGCTTAGTAATGTAAAACGTACAGAAAACACTGTTAAAAGTTTTTAAAAATCAATATGGGCCACCAACCCAAAGTATCCATGCACAATGCACATTCAAAACATGGCAATACCAACATGAGCTCTACTGCCGCTGGCGCTGGTGCGCAGAAGATTAATCGCTGGCCCATAGCAAGGATCATGGCAGGTCCTCGAAATGCGACATTTAACTGCCCTAGAAGTTGGACCATGATGCCAATCAACCTCATGCCCGCATCACCTCACTTTATACACTTGACATCCGCGAATTATATCAAAGTTCTAAAATTATTGAACAACCAATTGCAACAGTTCTTAAGTTCTAAACTAAAACGTATCGACAAGAATCTCGGTGTGCTCTTGAATGACATCGGAAAAAATAAATAAAATATACCTAAAAACCGAGCAAAAAAAGAACTTCCATCAATTCATTTCCAAGATTTGGTTATAGAAAAGTATATGCCCAACGAAAGGAGTAGGTTCAGCACCATTTGCTGATAGGGTCAGACTTATACTGTTTTTTAAGACAGCAGCGAGAAGAGCTTTATAGTTTTGGATGTGTAGGACCTTTACCGCGCTATAATTTACTTCTTTTTCGCCACCTTTCGGACGACAAGATGACGGTGCGTGGAAAATGTAGTAAAAAGACGTAAATTGCTGATTTGCGCTGATAATCCTCTACTCCTTGTAGGATTATACTATTGGAACACTCACCGCGGTAAACAGTATAGTCCAAAATCATTTTTTAAATGTCGATCAATCTCTCGAGCCTACCTACAACAAAATATTTTTTTTCTAAAATCCTTAAGTTTAGTACAATTTATAGATCTATTTAGGTACTACTTATCTTTAAAATAAATTTGAAACAATTTCGGCAGTCAGTTCTGTATGAGATTAGCCCGCTCCATAAAAGTTATGTTTCAAAATACGACATACAAAACCTCGTAGCCATTTTGCGATTTTTTGTACATAGAGGAAGTAATCTACAGACATAAAGTTATACTCCATACACACTAGCTACATACGTTGGGTACCTAAATCAAATCGAAGTCCTCATATTTAATTTGTTATTTTCTGGATCAATAATCTGTTGAAAGACAAAAATCATCAACATCGACGACAACAAGCCACTAAAGTAAAAATCAATAAACTATACCAAAACAAACAGAAAAGAGAAGAAGAAAAGGCAGCATTAACAGCATCATCCCTTTCCAGAAATTTGGTCCATTTAAAGCTAATCTAACAGAATCCATCGCCATTGCACCCCACCAACCCCATGCTGATGGCATGGCAAGCCGTATTTTCACAAAAACCAACCCAAACCCAACCCTACTAGCATTTGGTTAAACCAAAATAAAAATCAATTGAATTTCATTCACCATTGTGTTCCACTCAACACTCATTCGGCTCGATTGAAAATACTCTCCCAGTTTCCAGAATCCCGAGGAGATTGAGATGATGAAGATGACCGCTGAGCAAGTTTGTAAATTTCGATGATAAACATAACCAAAACCAGTGTTGGCCGTGCGATAGAGAGAGACAAATTGAAAATAGTAAATAAATACCGGCATTTTTCCAACTCTATGCGATGGTATTTGTGTGGATTGCATTAGTTATTCGGACGTGGTGTGGATTTTATTTGTTTGTTTTTGCCGGAGACGGAGAATTTAAGGGGAAATAAACATGAAACAACTGAGCGAAAGGCAGCTTCTCGCATGGGAGAATATTTGCCTGTAATTTATATCACAATACCAACGTTGGCTTTCAAACTGTCCCGGTTCCCATCAAACGGGGCTTCTCAAACTACCCTTAGGGCCTGTTTCCGATGAATTTTTTTATTAATTTTTTTCCCACTTGGGGTGGTTTTGCGGCCGTCCTAGATTTTTTCGTTCCACAATTTTTGCTTCTTTTTTGGTTTTGTACACCCCATGCAAAGTGCCGATGTCGATGGGAAATCCATTAGAGGACTTCAAACAGACCGCTATTGTGCGGTTGTTGTTTATTTTAACACCACGACCACGAGTCCACAGCGTTTTATCAAATTAGCCACTGCCGACCGGCTGGTCTTTGCATTTCACTTAATGCAGTTCACGCATCGATGGTTTGGAGAAGGCGATCCTTGGGGTCGAGGAAGAGGACATCGCTCCTGTAATTTTCATTCGCGCCTATTACAGGTAGGGGTTTTTTCCTTTTTTTTTGCATACACAAAACCACGGCACCATGATGTGTAGCATTTGCATCTTTTAGTCAATCATTCGAGTAAAGAGGATTTGCATATGGCCGCATCCTGTTTTGTTAGATAGGCGTAGACGAGCCGTTGGTTACACACTGATGCTTTTTTGCACAGCTTTTGAGTTTGGCCAACGAAGCAAAAGTGCGGAAAAGCCTCGTGATGTGAACACTTGAGCAGAGTTTCGTGGCAGGTTGTTTTTTTTTTGTCCGTCATGGATGGACAATAACTCAGCGGAGTTTATCTATGCACTGCAGGAAATATGAACGCAATAAAGGGTGGCTATTTTCTGTTTGATTTTTAATTTTTGGTTTTATGTTGTAAGGGTTTTTGGACACGTTGCTTACTTTCGGTATTTTAATACCAGACTTATGTTAATTTTATACCCAGTAGGATATATATACGAATTTAAAAGGTAACCGGTATGATGTCGAATACTTACGATAGTGGACCCGAAATATGGAACAAGAACTCACCTGAAAGAGAAAAACAGAGAAAAGCATTAGCTTTACTTGAAGGAGTCAAATCTTTATATCTAAAAGTTGTATGTAAAGGGTTTTTCAACAGGGACGCTACAAAAGTAGAGCGACAGGGACAGCAAACGACGCCGAATTTCTTGCCGCTCTTTTGACATTTCTCTTCAGTAAGGTTTGCCATTTCATGATGGAAAGATATACGAGCCAATAACGAGTCGAAATTATTAAACTTTACTACCGAAATTTGGAGTCAGTGGCCTCAACGTTAAGAGCGCTACGTTCAATTTATGGTCCTCATAATCGTCCTAGCAGATCAACAATTGAGCGTCTAGTGGAAAAATTTGAATCCACAGGCACAGTACAAAATGTTCCCGTGCCAGTTAGACAAAGAAGTGCCCGTATTGTCGAGAATATTGCTGCCGCTGAGGCGTCAGTTGAAAAAAATCCCAAATGTGTTACTGTGAATGGGAATCGCTACCGTTCAATATTAACCGAATATTGTTGGCCCCAATTGGATGATATGGACTTGGAGGACACGTGGTTCCAAAAGAACGGCGCCACAAGCCACACAGCGAATGTCACAATCAATTTATTGGAAACCAAGTTTGGAGAACGTGTTATCTCACGAAATGGTCCAGTCGCTTGGCCGCCTCGGTCGTGCGATTTGACGCCGTTAGACTATTTTCTGTGGGGCTACGTCGAGTCTATGGTCTATGCCAACAAGCCAGCGACGATTGATGAACTTCGTACGAATATCGAACGTGAAATTGCAGCAGTATCGGCCGATTTATGCTTGAAAACCGTCGAAAATTGGGTTCAGCGTCTGGACTTCTGCAAGCGTGCCAATGGTAGCCATGCAAAAGAAATCGAGTTCCATACATAATGGCATCGAACGTACTTTCACAGTAATTTCATTGATATCCAAAACCGTTTTTGTTTTATTAAAAAAAAAACTTTTGTAGCGCTCTTATTGAAAAACCTTTTACAATTATATAAGACTGAATGAATATGTTTCAGGTCCCTTTGCGGTGACAAACACTATTTAATCGGTTGTCACAAGATTTAAAGAGCGTACCGACATTGAAGGTGTTTAAATGAGGTTGTACAGATTTGAAAGAACCGCGCCTTGACAAGTTTTTTTTTAACGGAAAAAAGATCTATGCCTTTGCAAAATATTTAGAAGATTTCCTTTAACGTAATTTTCACTTACTCACGCCTACTTTTTAGGGGTGTTTTTTACAAGTTCAATTCAATTCAATTTAATTATATTTATTTATAAGACACAGTTTTTTATAGTACATATTTTTGGAAGAATAAACAAAAAACTTAAATAAACACTTAAATAAAATTTATAAAAAAAAAGAAATATACGAGTAGAAGAATAAAAAATATAAAGAGAAGGAGAGGTAGAAGAAGAAAAAGTTGTACCAGAGGATAAAACAAAAGAATATTAAGAAAAAATGGTTGTTAGGTTAGGTTAGGTTAGGTTAGTGGGATGGCAGGACAGGAGAAAGCTGTACGTGCCACAATTAGGTCAATGTAGATCCGTTGTCATGCCCTAAAAGTTAATGACCCCCATACACTGGAAACCTATGAAAAACCTACAGATTGGTAAACAAACCCGTTTTATATACACATTTAAGCAGGTCATTAATGGACCTGTCTGAAAGTTCTTCTAAAACTTCGAAGAAGTCACTACCAATTTTAGTTTTCAAAGGCGTAGATCTTTGGACTATCCAAAGCAATCCAAAGCGGTATACTATACCCAAAATGAGCGTTTATTTAAAATAAAATACATATCTGAGAATTGATAGTAGTCAAACTCAATTTGAAACTTATCTAACGTCTAAAGTTGGTTAAAGTTGCTGTGACAATTTTTCAAAACCATCATTGGCCTTGTCAATTTATTCCAAACTCATCTAAATTGAATTTACCGACCTGAAACCGTCAAAGCAAATAAATAAAGACAAAAAAATATTTCGTTACTGTTTCAGATTTATATTTTGTTATTATTTTCCAAGTCCGTCAACAAGTCCCAACCATTCCGCGATCATTTTCAAATCGGAGTTCTTTAACGAACCAAAACTGGAGCAGCGGCATATGGGTAGGCGGAGTACGCAGAGTAGGCGGCATACGGTGAGGCAACATATGGCGATGCAACATAAGGTGAAGCTACATAGGGTGACGAGTAGGCGGCAGTATAGGCAGCGGTATAGGGTGACGCCACATACGGAGAAGAGTAGGCAACAATACCGGGCTTAGCAGCGGCAGCAGCGAAGACAGCCAAGAAGCACAGAGCGAACTATAAAGAGAGAGAAATTTTGTTTAAACATTATGCCGAATCCTTGGTTTCCACTCAAACTTACGAATTTGAACATTTTGATTGGGTTTTTTTGGTAGTTTTCGGTTTACTTCAGGAGAACTTTGAATTGAAACTGATAATCTGTCAGAGCACTCGTTCACTTTTTATAGTCCAACACAAATTGGATATCAAACCCAGCTGGCTGGCGAACTTGTTTGGGTCACGTCGCGGCATTGAACGCCACTTCCATGCTAATTACTCAGAGCACCGCTTCTGTATGCACGCATACAAAGTCAACAGCTAGTTGGGAATTTTCATTCAAACGATGGTCCTCTAGATTTATGGTTCATAAATAATTTATCGTTTTTTTATTAGGTCTTTGGGAAGGCATTTTCCTCCGAAGCTTGTCGACAGAAATCTCTTCATTTTCGATGTTAATGGAGGCAATTTGCAGCACCCCCGCGGATTCGTAGTTTGAAGGTCGTGCTCAGCGAAGAAGAACCAACTGACATGTGGTGGGTGACCTTGACAATTCCTTGAGAAAATTCTGTAAACCGAATTGAGTCCTTCGTGCCTCTTTCAGAAGCAAAAGATGAGAGTTTAGCGCATCCCTGCTGACGTCAAAGAACAATCAAGGAGAGCTTACACCCTCCGGGAATCGAAATAAATCGTTTTTATTTGCTCTCCTTCGCGCAAATGTTGCACAAGGAGCCTACCCTCTGCTCCATGGAGTATGTTTTTGTTATTTTCTTTTGAACCGCGCGCCGTAGGTGTACTGCATGCTTGGAATACGTAATTCCACTCCACCCCCATCAGATATATACGTGAACTTCATTACCACGCGCTCACTGGCAATGCTTTCGTCAGAAGCCGCAAGAAGGCTTTAAGTGAAAACTCAATTTGGTTCAATTAAATGTGTTCCACCACACATGCGAGGGCATAAAAGAGCAAATATCCTTGAAACGAATCTCTAATGATGGTTTCATTGTTTTCCTCGCTCAAGAACGTACTTGGGGATTTGCTGTAAGCATCCACTTACACTGACATGGAGGAGAAAGGATTCTGCGAAGCAATTTCAAAATAATTCGCCATCGACATTAGGAAGTTGGAATTGATGGTCATAGTCATACAGCCGGCGACGCCGGAATGTGCGAACACTCGTATGTGACTGCAATGAAGAAATCGTTAAAATGCTAATCCGTGTTACACACTTGGTGTGCCATAATAGTGGACTGACCAACGCAGTGCCGACGTGCCAAGGGAATGCCATTCCAATTGTGAACTTCAGTTGGCTATATAAAATAGACGACTGTCGGTAGACGATTATCAGTTTCAATTCAGAGTTCTCTTGAAAACTACCAAAAAACTCAATCAAAATGTTCAAATTCGTAAGTTTGAGTGGACATCAAGGATTACGCACAAGGATTTAACAAAATTGTTCTCTTCTTATAGTTCGCTCTGTGCTTCTTGGCTGTCTTCGCTGCTGCCGCTGCTAAGCCCGGTATTGTTGCCTACTCTTCTCCGTATGTGGCATCACCCTATACCGCTGCCTATACTGCCGCCTACTCGTCACCCTATGTAGCTTCACCTTATGTTGCATCGCCATATGTTGCCTCACCGTATGCCGCCTACTCTGCGTACTCCGCCTACCCATATGCCGCTGCTCCAGTTTTGGTTCGTTAAAGAACTGTGATTTGAAAATGATCGCGGAATGGTTGGGACTTGTTGACGGACTTGGAAAATAAAAAAAAAAAAGATTCAAAACCGCAATCATTTTGTGTTGTTATTTTTGTGTAGAATATTGTTTTTAACAGACAGGCAAAAGAGTTGGCTCGCATCTTTAAGTGGAGACAGAAACGGGAAGGTATCCTGGAACCGAAGTTCACGATAGAAAGAGCAGTGGAACAACATTTGTTTTTCCCACGTTTGAACCTGGAACCCCCTCTCTTAGAAATCCAGCAACCAACACACTAACCACTGGTCTAAAAAATACAAACAGTGGTAATATTTTTAGAGCTCAAAGTAATTGTTCGGTGTAATAAGTTAGGTAACATATGACACTTTGACAATACATATATAAATTTATATTGCCCGATGACTTTGAACGTCAATGTTTTTTCCAATTTGGATTCCAGTGTAAACTTTTGTCTAGAATTAATTTATCAATTGCTCTAAAGGTCACTTTATTTTTGAACAGAATGGAGGTGAAGCTATGCCCTGTGAATATGGACTCAGGGTGGAATTCTGTTAAAAACGAAACAAAAAACAGTTTGGCATTTGAAAAAACGAAATGAATCATGCGAAAGCGAAGATTCGCAAACATTTAAGAAGCAGTGTTTAAATTTTATTTATCATATGTAAAGGGTCTTTCATTAGCGATTTGTCAACTTCAAACTTTCAGTGTGATCGCACCCTTAAACCGCTTACCAAACAGTATTTCTTGACTTTATTTCCACAAAAAAAGGACAGCATCCGCGCAACTGTAATAGAGTGCATAAGTTTTTTCTTTTGACACCGCATTTGTTAGAAATTTAGTCGTATGTCGTTTTCTTTTGGCCCAAAACGAAAAAGATGTCCATTTCGTTTTGTCAATTGACCAAGCGTCAGAATTCAAAACTCCCTGAATATCATTTACTTATAAGGTGATGATTAATGGTGTAATTAGAAATAGATTTCCAATCCATTATAACGTCTTTCGTTTTAAATAAAACGAAAACGTTTTTGTTATTTGAGTCGCGCAAAAGGAAATTTCTTCTTTTTTTCGAAGTTACATGAAGCAAAGCGTTCGTGTAAACGTTTCCCACATTCAGAACCGCACCTCAAAACATTTATTTACAAGCACGATTCTCTAAAATGTGTTTAAAAATTACCAATAGGTGTATGTCACCAAAAAACAATAAGTATGGAAGAACCTTAGCCTTTGATAAGTATAAACGGCACAGTTGGACGCTATTGGATCTTATGTGGATTGGTATCATCCAAAATTCGACAATTTAATGACGTACCATCTAGAAATGTGCCTTATCGCTGAAGATGATTTTTCGATAAACACTAGGGTCACTTTTCAACTGCTTTTGAACGCTATGTCCGTCCATGGGGATTTGGCAAAACAGACTGAATAAATGACAGGCAATTCAACAATATGAGCACCATCAACTGTCAAAGTTCAGAGGTCCCTTTTGAAAGACTATACAATATTAGAAAGAAAAACTCTAAACAATTGTCTTCAAGGCATTTTTTATTGTTGTCAGTATTCTTTATTTAATCAGACCTCCTTTCGATTACTTTCCATGGGACAGTGCTCCCTAACGAACCAAAACTGGAGCTGCGGCATATGGGTAGGCGGAATAAGCAGCGTATGGAGATGCAACGTATGAGGAGGCTACATAGGGCGAAGCAGCTACATATGGCGTAGCGTAGGAAGCGGTGTACGCCGCAGCGTATGGTGAAGCAACTAATGGAGCTGAATAGGCAACAACACCAGGCTTCGCAGCGACAGCGGCAACGATGGCCGAAAAACACAAGGCGAACTGTAAGATATTAAAAAAAATAATTTAAAAAATCCTTGCAACCTTTAGAATCCTTCTTCAGTTGACACTTACGAATTTGAACATTTTGATTGAGTTTAGTGACGGTTTTGACTTCAGGAGAACTCGGAACAGAAACTGATAATTAGTTGACCAATATCGTGAACTTTATATACCCCATTGAAGTTCACAATTTGAATGTCATTACCTTGGTACGTGCCGCTAACTAATTATGCTGCCGGCATAATGTTTTCCCTACCTGTTGACGCGACGCATTTTTATTCGGACTATCTTGTCCAACGCTGCGATCACATGCAAAGTCTGCCTTTGGACACCGCAAGTGCTTACTTTATTGTGCATTCGTAGAGAGCAACTTTGATATGATACGTTATGGTTGATAGCCATAGAATGTGCGTCTCAAATTAAAAAAAGGCCAATTCGACTATATAAAGCGGCGGATTTGCCGGTTACCGATATCAGTTTCTATTCAGAGTTCTCCTGAAGTCAACAAACAATCAATCCAAAATGTTCAAGTTTGTAAGTGGATATTAAGGATACAAAGCAGGACTATCAGTGCTGAAAACTTGTATTTTTTGTGTCTATTTTTAGTTCGCCCTTTGCTTCTTGGCCATCTTTGCTGTTGCCGCTGCTAAGCCAGGTGTTGTTGCCTATTCGGCGCCATTAGTTGCATCACCATATGCTGCGGCGTACACCGCTTCCTACGCTTCACCATATGTAGCTGCTTCACCCTATCTGGCATCGCCATATGCTGCTTACAGCGCGTCTCCATACGCTGCCTATTCTGCTTACCCGTATGCTGGCGCTTCCGTTTTGGTGCGTTAAGAAAGCGAGCACCTGAAAATGACTTGTGAACGATCTGGATTTGAGAAATAAAAATTAAAGTGTTTTTTAATGAAACGAAACAAATTTTGGTATTATTTTGTATTGAAAGGAGCTGAGGACAATGGACTAGCACTAGAGAATTGCTAAGGTAAAGTTACTCCGCACCTGGTGCGCACACTATTTAAAAAGAAGGCTAAAAAAAGGTCAAGAGAATTCATATCAGAGGACAACTTTGAAGACTTTTCAGAGACTTGAAGAAAAATCCTCAATGTGAATTGATGTTTTCACGAGCTGTAAAAAAATCTCGGTACCACTTAGGGTTGCCAATTCTCCCGATATTCCTGTAGTTCTTTTTACTAATCTTCCAGTCTACCAAAAATTCTATGAAAACTCCCCAAATTTCAATATTTAATTTTAATTTTCTTAAAAACCAAATTACAAACAGTTAAGAAGAAGAAGAAATGTAATCAGCGCCTAATTAAACTATACAATGGATTTGGCATCACTCTTTTTGTTTATATACTTCCAAATTGAAAAACTATAAAATATAAAAATAAATAAAAAAGCAATAGCAAAAATTCATTCATTTAAATATTTTTTAAATAATGATAGGAACATTAACATTTCTTGTTTTTATACATAAGTATTATATATGTATATTTTTTTTAAATAAGCCAATTTATAATTTTTCAAAAGAGGTTTGTAGGATTCCAACTACTCAAACTTTTGCTTTTTAATATTTTGTTTTGTTATTGACAAAGCATTAACTGTTGTGATTTTTAAGCAATTGCGATTTTTCGTTTTTATATTACTTAGATCGGAAAATATTCTTTCCGCCGCTGCACTGCTGTGCGGAACATTTAAAAAGCGCGCCGATAAAAATGTTTAGGTTTGAATACGTTAATTCTCCCAAACCATTTTTCATCTTAAAAATGCTTCCCCAAAAGTCTACTGCATTTTCATTTTTAGTGGATGGAATTTAATATAAATAACAAGTAAGTGACAGTGGCCTACAAAAAAGTTTCCTTTGGTATTTTAAGCATCCAACACAATGTTTATTGCAGTAGATTTTTGTGGTGATTAACAAAAAAGAGTAACAAGTTTAGAAATGTTTTTAATTTTTAATAACAAAATTTAATTTTTAATGTTTTTTAATGGAATTTTTGTTTAATATTTTATTTAAAGTAAAAGAGTAAAAAAATTTTAAATTTTTGAGTGACAATGGGTGCCAAAGTGTCAAAGTCATTTGAAAGTGTCAGTTTATAACTAAAATGTCTGTTTCTGCAGCTGATGACTTAACTGCGAAAACATTCAAAACTGAGCTAAACGCCAACTTCTTTAACAGTAATTATTGCATAGGAAATTTAACTCAATATTGACACACGATCTTACAAGACGTTTGAAATAACTACTTCAACAACGAGAAAAATATTTCCCTGAGCATAGTTAATTAAAGATAAAGCCAAGTGCGTGTTGAAAGGTATAGGAAACGGTATTCGTTTTATAAACATGTGGCTACTGCTCTGGACATTGAAAAACATATTGTAGAATAATGTAAAATGATCGTTACGGTCCTGGTTTATGACGCCTACTGTATCCGAAAGCAAATAAAGATATCCTCGGTCGTTTGGAGAGAAAAGTATTTAGTGAAATCACTAGGTTCCGTTTGTGTTGACGGGCTTTTGAAGACAGGATTCAATGACGAACTATATGAGCTGCATATCAGTCGTCTAAGGCGGCTAGCATATGGACACAAACACTCCGGTCTGCAGAACGTTCGAGCCTTACTCAGAGGCGCATAAGGTTTCAAAGGCACTGTGGATAGGAATACTCTCAGGAAGCATGCCATGAGGCTAGGCGTAGCTTATACGAATACGTGCAGGTACTGTGAGGACCTACAGGTCACGGAAGACATCTCACACCTTCTTTGTGAATGTCAGGCAATTGCTCGGAGTAGAAGAAAGCATCTCGGCATGTACTTCTATAATAACTTGGAAAAGGTTGGTTCCTCAAATAGTATTGAGGCCATACTCAAATTCTGCAGGGAAATCTAATGCTTTGGTGATTTGTTTTAGGTCTTTTAGCCGTAATGGTTCCCAGGGGATGGCGATGGGCCCGATATGGTGCCTGGTCTATTGTGACGATCTCACAACCCCCATCAACCTAACCTAACCTAACCTACTCAGAGGCGCAACGCATATTAGAGGAATACCTCACCTTAGATGGTGAGCACAAGTACAGCCGACTTGAAATGCGCAACTACTTAATACTACTTACTGCCAGAAAGAATGGTAACACCAGGGAAAATCAAACGTATGCAAAGTTGTTTACCGAAACCAACCCCTTAACGAGGAGCAAAATGGCTGCCGCTTTCAATCCTGCTATCTGAAGTTTCACTGAGAAAACAAATTAAATGACGCGACTACCCTACGGCCCAACTCCCCGTCGCATGGATAGATATGTCTTCCAACGCAACGACACCGAGAATGCTATCGCTGAACGAAAATCAAATTTTCATGCTTTGACGACTGATTATGGCCACGATCGTACAGTTCCAAAACTAGTCTTAAGACCGATGGGTTTGGTGCGAAATTATTCGTGAAAGCAAACTTCCCTGCTAGCTAGGTAGGACCCTACCTGTCTTTGGATTTACTGCCATTTGTTAGGATTTACTGGAGCGACAATTTCAGGCGCCGCAGGTTAACCTTTCAGCTTAAAACCTGATATAAGTCCCAAGAAACACTGTTATGCAAAGAAACGCATTCACTGATAAACTGACAAGACAAACTTTAAAGAAGGCTCTGGAAAGCCACTCAATTGCCTGAATGTCCTCCCTTCGAAAGGATCGCTCTCAGTCTGAAAAACTACCCATCAGAGTTGTGAATATAAAAATCAATTAATCGTTTTTAGTTCGTCTTTTATTTACACGTCCTTAGACGAACTCTAACTACTTTTTTCATGTCCAAATTCTTTACCAATCATCTGCGACATCTGTGTCTTCCTCAACGAACCAAAACTGGAGCAGCGGCATATGGGTAGGCGGAGTACGCAGAGTAGGCGGCATACGGTGAGGCAACATATGGCGATGCAACATAAGGTGAAGCTACATAGGGTGACGAGTAGGCGGCAGTATAGGCAGCGGTATAGGGTGATGCCACATACGGAGAAGAGTAGGCAACAATACCGGGCTTAGCAGCGGCAGCAGCGAAGACAGCCAAGAAGCACAAAGCGAACTAAGATAAAAAAAAAAAACTTGTTAAGTCCTGGGATGAAAGTCCTTTGAATTCACTTACGAATTTGAACATTTTGTTGGGAGTTTTGGTAGTTTTTGCTTCTGAACTGAAACTGATAATAGTCACTGGCGGCACTTCAACTTTATATAGCTGATTGAGGCTCATAATTTGAATTGTGTTCACTTGCCATTGACACGTCGCCGATTAGCATAGTCCACGAGACGTGTCGCAGTTTTCATGCACACCCAGCTCGTTAGGTTGACTGTTAGTTTGAAGACAATGCGACTCTGTCTATGGTGTATTGATAGGAAGACAATTCGTTACATTCTTGCCGTCAAACGAAAAACTAATTTATGACAAGTGCAACTTCCAGGTATACCAATTCAAGCCATTGAATAATCTCGTGGTATACGTTGCAAGCGGAACGTGTCAAGGTTATGCCATTCGGAGAATTTAACTAGCTGTATATAAAGTCAACGTTGGCGGTCCGTCAATTATCAGTTTCTATTTGAAAGTTAACCGAAAACCACAAAAACTCAATTAAAATGTTCAAATTCGTAAGTTTGAGTGGACACCAAGGATTCCGCAAGAGGATTTAACAAAATTTCTGTCTCCTTATAGTTCGCTCTGTGCTTCTTGGCAATCTTTGCCGCTGTTGCTGCTAAGCCGGGCCTTGTTGCTCCATTGGCCTACTCTTCACCGTTGCTTGCCTCACCCTATACCGCCGCTTATACTGCTGGATACGCTTCGCCCTATGTAGCCTCATCATACGTTGCTTCGCCATATGCCGCATACTCTGCTTACTCGGCCTACCCATATGCTGCTGCTCCAGTTTTGGTGCGTTAAATGTAAAGAAAAGAAATTAATTGTCAAGGATTTGGAAAATAAATGAAATGATTATCGAATAAAAAACAAAACAAAAATGAACTTGCTGTTTCTACTGTTTTTCTAAAAAAAAAAACATGACTATTATTTAAGATTTAATTGAACTTGCAAAACCCAGATTTGATTAGTTGATGAGTTTTTTTGTAGGTGCATTATTTAGTTTAGACTCAGTTTATGGAGGCACAATTTACGTTGCCCCTTGTCAAGGATCAGCCTGCAGTTGCAGTTTCCAGCGTAGGCAAGACAAATACATGTGTTAGGAATTCTGACGAGTGGTTAAAATTAATAAAAAATTCCAAGCTAATCACAAGTCGTTGTTGGATAGTTATGTCCAGCCTTGTTAGTCTCACCCCTCTGCGTGAGATGCCGGAACGTAAGGAAAGCTATCGTGATCCTTCGATTAGAGGTGCCGATTTTCTCCAGCGATATCAAGCGAGGGTGACCTTATTTTGAGAAGGTATTTAAGTCAACAACAATCGAGTTCAGTGAAAAGGAAAATGTTGCTCGTCTGCGTAAAGCTTTGAAAGGGGGAGCGTATCAACTCGTGAGCGATCGTTTAGTCTTCGTCGGATTGTGTCGTTTCGGATAGTTTTTGGCCGTTGTGACTTCCTTGTTCACGACTTGATAACAGATTTGTTAAATCTTCCTAAGCTTATATCGATTACGTAAGTAAAGGGAATTGGGGAGAGGTTACAATAAAAAGACATTTAGAGACATTGAGATGAAGGTCGTTATTATGACACCTTTTGGAAAGTCGTTCAAGATCCTCTTCTAACAGAATACAATCGTGCACTGACTGTATAGGTTGGAACACCTTTATAACGTCTGGTAACATAAGACACTGGTAACTCAAAAACAAGTCAGGAATGTCATTAATCGGCCCTATCCGAAATTCTCCGGTTTTATACGATTCGGAGGATTTTTGATTTGAGGTATTCTTCTTCGGAACATCTATTCGGAATTTTTCTCCGACATTTTGTAACGCATATCGGCGAATTACGTTGAAGTGCGATGAAGTGCATTTCCGATATCCTCCGACAGAAATTGGTTGCGGAATTTGTTTACGATTTGGATTTGAGCCTCCGACAGAGTATGCGTTGCGGAGAATTTTCCGTTCCGAATATATAAAAGCAAGTAGAAATATTACAAATTGGACGGTAGTTATTAATACAATGCCCCGTTATCCAATCATTCAAAAAAGTCCAGACCGGAGAGAAAAATTAAAAACTAAACCCAGAGGTACAGAAAACGTAAAGGAGCACTTTTGAAGTAAAATTGGGGGGATGCCAACCATAAAAGGATTACATCCTGGTTTTAATAAAGAAAGAACAATTTTAACCTCAAGGAGTGAACACTCTAAGTTGCCGGCATTTAAGTATTTTCGAGGCAAATTCTTTGGACACGTTTTAATTATACCGATCTGGCTGAAAGGTCGGTCGGCTTTTCGAACATGTTTCAACTTGGAGTAAACTGAAATCTGTGTTTACTCATGCGAAGCTAAGCAAATCCTTGAATTTTGACACTTCTTCTAATGGGAAACAATTTCTGTATTTTATTTACAACCGAATGAGCCATAACCTTATTTAAGCCGTTGAAGCAGATTTTGTTGTGCAAATTATAGGTTATAGATCTCAGCTTGTCATTAAGCTTAGAACGAATACTTTACCCTGAATGTACACTTTTATTAATACTCTAAATAAATATTTTGGCGCGACAGGTCTATGGGACCCAAGGCCTTGCTTCTCGCAACCATTCGCTTTGTGTGGGTTTTCAATTTTTTGGGACGAATGGAAGGGATCTACAATTTTACGCCGAGTCCAAACGGCTAATTGAGAAGCTCATTCATGACAGTTTTACTCTCGGATGTTTGTCAGACGTTCGCGAAAGGTGGCGCAGTGGAAAAAAACCTTAAGATGTAATTTGGCCCTCTCGGGATTCGAACCTGAGCCCCTCGCTTAGTAGCCCAACACACTACCACTAAGCCACTGCGCCGACTTTTATTTTATTAATACTCGTAATACAAAATAAAGCTCCAAATTGTTTTAAAGAAATAAAACCTTTAAGGGTACCTACTGTTTTTAGCGTGGACTCTTTTAAAAGCGCATGAAGATATCCTTGGTCGTTTTGAGAAAAAAAATAGTCGTAAGAAATTCGGCCACGTTAGCGTTGACGGGTTCTGGAGGAGACGATTTAACAACGAATTATACGAACTGTAAGGCGACATCGACGTAGTCAAAATACTGCGCATTGGACGTTTGAGAAGACTTGTGGAGCGTATGGACATCAATGCTCCGCCCTCCGGTCTTTGATTTCAACCCGGAGAGTCAACGCAGTAGAGGAAGTGGCGCGAACAAGTGGAAAGGACCTCAACCAACTTGGAGATTGGAGTGCGCAACTGGAAGCAATTTGCGAAGGCCCTGGTTCACACAGAACTGTTACGCCACCTAAGTAAGTAGGTAAGTTATTGCACCATGAATTAACCTGATGGTATTTTGGGTTCAGATATATCAGTTAATATTTATTTTCACTATCGATTTTCTGATTCGATGCTCGTCCTTACCCGAAGGCGTGATTTGTCCTAGAAGGGCTAATGTAAATTCATCATGACCCTTTTGATGATGCTGTTGACCAAGAGTGGAAATAGGTACAGCATTCCAACTTTGTCACTTTGGTGTGAAATTCTTCTGCATTTTTGTGATCAACGATCAATAAGCAATGTTGGTTTCTTGTAATTTTGCAATTTTGACTTTGAGTGGACAAATTTTGTAGGATACTTTTGTTTCAAGCTGTATGAGTGCTGTTATCTGCATTTGCGGCGAATTATGCACACACACTCTGCAAAACCTGATATTTTGGAAACATATTAATGGTTTTGGGCTGTAGCTCACGGATTGTTGGCATAACATCGGTCCTTCACGGTGCTCCCCAAAAAAAAGGTTCAAAGGGGTCAAATCGAAGCTCCAAGGCGGCCAATTGACATCGCCAAGGCGGCTAATAACACGATTCCAGAATTTGGTGCGCAAAAGATCAATTGTGGCATGGCACACCATCCTGCATGAACCAGAGGTCGTCCAAATGCATGGCTTTAATTTCAGTAAGAAAAAGTCGGTTAACATGGTTCTGTAACGCCCGCTGTTGACCGAAACGTTGTTCCCAGCCTCATATTCGATGAAAAATGGTCCACTGATGCCACTACACCACAATCCGCACCAAACTGTCACTCTCTATGGATGCATTGGCTTTTCGACAATAACGTACGGGTTTTACAATCCCCAGATGTGGCAATTTTGTTAGTAAATGTTGCCGTCGAGATCAAAATGCGCAAAGATGATTTTTCGCCAAAAATCGCACAGCACTTACCTTGGAAATAAGTTTTCAATATTTTCCAAAGTTGTTTAAGCGCAAAGCGACTCATTCCGACAAGATTTTAAGCGGGAAACAGCTCTCAGTGTCAAAATAACCTATAAATAAAAAAGAAATCACTAGATGGCCCACCGCCACCAGTTATATGCTCCTATAGGAGCAATCTCAAAACCTTACCCCTTTTTTGGTATAACATATTCTTGCAAAAGGTTTTTTTGTTTCATTTAAGTCAGCGGGATTACAAGCCAATATTTCCCGTCTAAAATTGGTGGGCTGTATTTAAATAATCATTTGGTGGATATCAGTGTATCTCTCTAATATTGTTATGTAAAATTAGTAGAACAAAAGAAATAGACAGCACACTTAAGTGGAGCTATATGTTTACTTCAATTTGTGTGTTTTTTTTAAGGAAATCCTTGTTTGGAAAAATTGACTGAGGAAAATGCAAGAGACCCAATTCCCTAATCTATGGTAAAAGACTTGAATAAGCAGTTTTCTTAGCGAGCAGCTTTAAAATTGCTTAGACAACGGTCACCTTTTTTAAAATTACGTCCCACATGTCAGAACTTTTCATACTAGTCATGTAAAATATCTCGCTGGTTTTATTAGGCCATTTGCCATTTTTTGTAAAGAGCTGTTCTCCGCTTGATCTCTGTCAGGTGGACTTAAGTCGTTAACTTCACGCTCAGTGTTAAATTGATCCATCATGCCGTTTTGTCCGTTTCTAAAACTCAGTTTTTGATTTGTATAAGGTAATGAAACATCCTTTCAACTGCAACTATAAAATCAAACCCACCCCTCACTATTTAAGAACAGCTCATGGAAACAAATTGAACTTGAAAAATAATGGTAAACCCTCATAATTCGCCCTTGACCTTACCCCTTTTGATTAAGTTATTCCTTTCTCACCCCGTAAACGCCTAATCAATTCACGTACCAGACGAACTCAATTGAACCTCATTACCGAGCAATATTCTCGACTATTTTGTTACTCAATTTGGGGTCTTCCCCCTCCCCCCACATTCTCAACTATTTAAGAAACAATTCAACAATCAATCAAATCGTGTATTAATTAATCCAAGCAGCCATGGTCGGGGTATGTTTTTACCCAGCCATAATTGAGACGACTGACTTAATCACATTTCGTATTCATAGAACGACAGCACGCACTTGGCACAGTCAGTGGCATAGTTGGGAAGGAGAACCATATCGCCTATAATTGGGCGCAAAACACCATTTGAAACCGAAAGTAAGTCAATCCAGTTTGCACATAGTGTTGCTTTGAATTTGGATTGAAATCAATAATTTCCACAGGCTTCCTGTAGATTTATACGCTCGCATGTGTCAACGAACTTCTGGTGGACATAACATCTCAAGGAGACAATGCGCAGCGGTCTTACCTTCGATGGTCGAACGTGCCATGGGCAGCGCACGCATTTTCACAACAGACACACATTTGAAGTGTCATCACAATTGGTATATAAGCAGCCAGCCCGGCTGGAGAAGGTATCAGTTTCACTTTGAATCGACCAAAGACAAAAACCTCCCCAAAAATCAAAATGTTCAAATTCGTAAGTTGAAAAGATTCAAGTCCTCGATGGAGTTTGAAATAATAACAACTGTTTTCCCATCTGCAGGTCGCTGTTTGCTTGATGGCTGTGGTTGCCTTGGCTGCTGCTAAGCCTGGTATTGTGGCTCCAGTTGCCTACTCGGCGTACTCATCCCCATTGATTGCTGCCTCGCCGTATACCGCTGCCTACACCGCTGCAGCTTATAGCTCTCCATTGGTTGCATCACCCTATTATGCATCTCCATATGTTGCCTCGCCATACGCCGCTGCCTACAGTGCATACAGTGCATATCCCTACGCCTCGGCACCATTGTTCCTTCGTCGTTGATCGGTGAACGGATTGGGCTAACGACTTCCTGTTTTCCTTTTGTTTGTTGATTTTACTTTTTTGTTGAAAAGCTTTTATTTTTATTTTATTTGAAAACAAATGAACCTTAAAAAGACAAATATGAAGTTTTTACTTGAGCCACAGCCAAAGGAAGGCGGAAGTAAATCTGGAGCAAAAACAAGACAAACATTGTCCTGTGTCCAGAGTCCTTTGTTGGCGGGTATAGACTTGTACCTTTGAGAATGACCAACGGGGTAGTTGATTTTGTTGCTTAACTTTCTGTACAACGGAAGAGCTGGGCCACACAGTGGATATGTCTATTTGCTTTGCCAGCACATATAGATGCGTTCAAAAGGTTGGCATGGTTGGAGTTGTGGGATCTAATTTGAGCACTGATACATATATATTTCAAGAATTAGTGCTTCTATATTGACATGATGAAAATAGCTTCAAGCATCAGATAGTGAACCCTTTAGAGATGTAAATAGAAAACAATGAGAGGATGTAAACACAGTGGCTTGGTTTGATATGGGAACTTGAATGTGGTAGTGAGTGTTGATTGAGGAAGTGATCATACTAGTGCTATTGCATAATAAACAAAAACTCGTTCCCACCCATCGGCATCTAAATATTTTTAATGTTCATAAAGTTCCAAATTCACGGTTGCGAGTTTGATGTTTTTTATTTTTTTATTTATATATTTTTTGTTTAATTGTTTTAAAACTGACAAAGTTTTTACTAGCACAACGTACCTAATTGAATTTAAAATTGGCTCAAGAAGATATTTTTTCTTTCGTGTTTTGTCAACTTTTCAGAATTTTAAAAACTTTAAGCTTGGTTTTGAACCGTTTTTTTTTTTTCAATTTTGATCGCTTTTTTGCAAGCGGCAGCCATGGAAAAATTATTCGTAAGAAGAAGCCGACTGTACCATCCCTGCTGATGTCCTAGAGCCATCTTTTTAGTCAGAGGTAGTCTAGAAGACAAGGATCTTCTCTGGAGGTATGTCAGCAAGATTTGTTGGAGTTACTCTTTCCTCGCCAAGGGTATTTTTACTGAGACGAAAGAGAGCCGCACATTCCATATAAGTAAAGGGTTTTTCAATAAGAGCGCTACAGCGCTTTGTTTTTTAAATAAAACAAAAACGGTTTTGGATATCAATGAAATTCGTTACTCCTGTGAAAGTACGTTCGATGCCATTATGTATGGAACTCGATTTCTTTTCCATGGCCACCACGGGCACGCTTGCAGAAGTCCAGACTATAAATAAATAAATATTTTGGCGCGACAGGTCTATGGGACCCAAGGCCTAGCTTCTCGCAACCATTCGCTTTGTGTGGGTTTTCAATTTCTGGGACGAATGGAAGGGATCTACAATTTTACGCCGAGTCCAAACGGCTAATTGAGAAGCTCATTCATGACAGTTTTACTCTCGGATGTTTGTCAGACGTTCGCGAGAGGTGGCGCAGTGGAAAAAAACCTTAAGATGTAATTTGGCCCTCTCGGGATTCGAACCTGAGCCCCTCGCTTAGTAGCCCAACACACTACCACTAAGCCACTGCGCCGACAAGTCCAGACGCTGAACCCAATTTTCGACGGTTTTCAAGCATAATTCGGCCGATACTGCTGCAATTTCACGTTCGATATTCGTACGAAGTTCATCAATCGTCGCTGGCTTGTTGGCATAGACCATAGACTTGACGTAGCCCCACAGTTAATAGTCTAACGGCGTCAAATCGCACGGCCGAGGCGGCCAAGCGACTGGACCATTTCGTGAGATAACACGTTCTCAAAACTTGGTTTCCAATAAATTGATTGTGACATTCGCTGTGTGGCTTGTGGCGCCGTCCTTATGGAACCACATGTCCTCCAAGTACATATCATCCAATTGGGGCCAAAAATATTCGGTTATCATTGAACGTTAGCGATTCCCATTCACTGTAACGTGCCGGTCTTGATCATCACGGAAGAAGTACTGCCCAATGACGCCGCCGGCCCATAAACCACACCAAACCGTAATTTTTTCGGGATGCAATGATGACTCATGGAGTACGTCTGGATTGCTGCCTGACCGCATATCTTGTTAATTGACGAAGCCATTCAGCCAGAAATGAGTTTCATCGCTGAAGATGATTTCTCGATGAAAATCCGAATCATTTTCAAGTTGTTGCTCAGCCTAATTCACTAACATACGACGCTTCTGGTGGTCAAGCGGCTTCAGTTCTTGCGTCAGTTTAATCTTGTAATGATGTAGGCCAAGATCTTTTCGCAAAATTCGCCACAACGACGTCACAGAGATGCCCAACGCTTGAGAACGACGTGTGAGAGACACATTTGGGCTTTCTTCAACTGAAGCCTCAGCGGCAGCAATATTCTCGACACTACGGGCACTTCTTTGTCTCACTGGCACGGGAACATTTTGTACTGTGCCTGTGGATTCAAATTTTCCACTAGACGCTCAATTGTTGATCTGCTAGGACGATTATGAGGACCATAAATTGGACGTAGCGCTCTTAACGTTGAGGCCACTGACTCCGAATTTCGGTAGTAAATTGTAATAATTTCGACTTTTTGTTGGATCGTATATCTTTCCATCATGAAATGGCAAACCTTACTGAAGAGAAATGTCAAAAGAGTGGCAAGAAATTCGGCGTCGTTTGCTGTCCCTGTCGCTCTTCTTTTGTAGCGTCCCTGTTCAAAAACCCTTTATGTGAAGAGAGAATTCGTCACTCCAAGATCTTTTCGCAAAATTCGCCTGGGAATGAGTTGCTCCAGCAATTGAAGTAGGAAATGCTAAATATGTTATGCAGGAAAATTTATCATCCGGTTTAACTTTGAATAGCTCTACAGTCCGAGGCGAAACTGGGCCTTAACCAACATGCCTCTGCAGCCAACTGCCTCTGTTCAAATACCCTCTTAGTGGTTGCCCTCTAAAATTGGCTAATGGACAAAAATCAAATCCTTCGAAAACGCGTGTCAAATTATTAACAACAGGTAAAATAGCGCATCGCTATGGTAAGCGGAAAGGAATCTATAGCCTTTAAGAAAAGGAGGTAAATGCTTTTCAATATTTTGCCCCTCGAAAAGGGGGTTGAGAGGTTATTTTAAAAAAAGACAAATAACTTGTTATAATTTTTGTTTTTTTATAAACCCTACCTAGTTTCAAGTTCAATTGACCAACGTTTCGTAAGATATCGCGGTTTTAAAAATATATTAAAAAAAGCCCCTTAAAACTACATGAAGGACAATGCCCATGCCATATCTAAAAATCTGTTTTTAGAGCGTCTAAACAGCTAGTGGAATACATCTCCGATTAGCAGTTTAAGTTGTGTGTCGATGTCAGGGCTAACATTTTTATAGGTGCATGGATTAGTCCTATGAAATCAGGAGGTATGTAATTCGATTCGAATCCAGTTTTATAAGCGAAACGGTATTAAAACCATTGTCGGATCGAACAAAACTCAAATAACCACAGTCGAGGCTAAACCTTTTTCCGGTGGAAAACTGTTTTAGTCTTGTCATTGAACTGTTTTAGTCTTCATTGAAAGAACAAGATTTATAAATCTAGATCTACCACAAAATATAGCTTTAAGAAGTTTGAAAGCAACACTCCAACTGAGTACAAAAGCTTTAGCTTTATACAGAGTGTAGTTACAGAACTAAATAAGCAATACGTGACGTTATTTCCTTGTTTCGAATTTTCTTGTTCAGTGATTTGAAAAATTGACTCTAGATCAAATTCCCTTTAAACAAAATCCCTCCTGCTCTTTTTAAAAATAAATAAGTTTAAATTTACTTAATAGTTGGAAAGGCTGTGATTCCAAACAAAGTGTACGTTTAAAATGTTCTCATTCTCACAAAACCTGACAGAAAAAAAATCGTTTAAACCTAGGTACAGAATACTGTTTGTTTTTAAAATGAATAAAGAACAGGGAGCTAATATCACTCGAATTAGCTCGATCCTAAGATATCTTGTTCTCTTGTTTCGAGGACGATATCTCAGCTTGTCGGTCTATTTTTGCACATCAACTTTTCTGAATCACGTTGTTCACTTCGTACTTGTGCAAAACGTATTTAACATAAAAGCTCTAATGAAATAATGGCTTTATCTCGTCGAACTATCCCGACTTCATTGTCCTTTATAATCTATATCTACGCATTTCCATTATTTACATTCTTTTCAACTTCCCCAAACACTCTCAAGGATATTGGGCAAAATCTCTGCACCGTAATAAATTCGAAAACAATTTCATTTCCCAATGGAATTGGCCTAGGCCAACACTCACATCACACCCCATCACATGTTTGTGATGAAAAGCTATTGATACGATAAAAACAAAACAAAAATTCCCATAAAATTCCTTTCCACAAACATAAACAGAAAAATTGCTCCACAATTTGTTGTTGGCGGCATCGTGAAATGTTCACTTGTCATTATCTCTGAAGAGCACATGTACGACAAAGTGGTTTCGATTAGGGGCGCCATCGCCATGCCCTTGCGCGAACACACCCCTCCCATCCCCAAGAAGAGCAATTCCAATTTAATATCACAACAAACTTGAGAAAGAGAACAGCACACAAAAAAACACTTCAAGGATGTGTAGGAAGAAAAACAGGAAAAAAGAAATCATCACTCTTGTGTGGTGCCACAGATGCTACTGCTGCGATGACAGAACTTCAGAGGGTCATCAAGTTCAAAATCAAGTGCTATACACATAAGGATCCACTTACTCATTCATCCATCTTTTCCTCTAAATGAGCCACCACATGCTGGGTATGTGTGTTTGGGTATTCAGCAAATGTCGCCATCAACGGTGTACTTAGAAGCATTGATTTCGTTTCTAAAGCTGTTAGCTTCTGTGTAGTACATACTGACACTTTACACGAAGGATATACGTACGTACACTGTACGTTAATTTGGGCCAAAGAAGATCAAAATGCGATAGAGTGGCAAAAGGATAATGAGAAAAACGTTCAATACCAAATAGCACTGGTGTAGCATGTGGTGCTGCCCCCTCCTTGGTAACGGGGGAGGGGGTCAAAAAAAAATCTTGCGAAATTGGAAAATTAGCTTAGCTAGTCTGAAGAGTTAAATGTCAATTCAAGAATTGTGGTGTGTAAGGGTTCGTTAAACGCTTTAAGGGAATTCAAGCATAAAATGGCTAAGGGCGTGTTACAAGTACCAACTGTGCTCACAGCTCACAGAGTTATTGCCCACCTGACAGCATAATTGAGTGTGCGATAGAAGGACCCGAAAAAAGAGGGAAAACTATTGAGCTATAGAGAAGTAGGGTCGAAAAAATCGAAATAAAAATGTTGGACGAATTTGAAAGCCATTAGGAATGTTCTTCGATTTGTTAGTTGATGTTCAAGGTTCAACGAGCAGTGGAAGCAGTTGGCTCGATGGTTTCGTCCATTTTATAAGATGATGTTCGCGATAAAGGGATACAATATGACAGAGAAAACTTTAGCATTATGTAAGTGAATTAGTAACAGATTTTAGGCTCGAGAGTTTTTTTCCAAAACGTAAGAAAAGACTTGCACTAAATTTTTATTAACAGCACCACGTCTGCCATATCTAAAAATAATACTGTCGCTATTGATCACATTAACTTAAACGTTGCACGTTACGTACCACTCTTTCGTTCCGCTCCAACAGAGAAGACGACACACAGTGTATGTTAAAAGGACGTGCTATCGATGTAAGCCCACCATCCCACAGCAGAAAAACGATCAAAATCAACAACCTTGGCTAACATTTTTCGATTTGATACAATAGATTTAATTTGTAGCTCAGCTTTTGATGGTCTAAAATGTTCCAATAAGCGGTGACTCCTTTAAAATACTTGTATTTTCTATTGATCAAGAAATAATTATTTGAGTGATCACAAGTCGGCGCAGTGGCCTAGTGGTAGTGTGTTGGGCTACTGATCTCAGGGGCTTACTACCCTAACTTAATGTACCACGAGAGTACGCTACGGTCTGGCTTTGTCCCGCCTGAGGCATTTCTCCATGCAGATATGAAAGGCTTAGTGCAGACAAGAGATGGTGTGCCGGTAATTTACCACAGCCACCGCGGCGCGAGGGATAAGCGGCTCATCTACGACGGGAACGCCGCCAATGCTCAGGAGCTCCTCCGATTTAGCACCGCAATAGCGGATCGGGATATTATAGATACGGTCAAGCAATTCACCGAATTTTGGTGGCTTGAGGAAGGGGTGAGGGTAGATACGCTCTCCCGGGCCGGTGCGTTACTTATGTAGCATTCTCCTTAGTTTTAAGCTAGTTTTAAGTTAGTTAGGCTTAGATTAGGGGGTCTGTGGGAGGGGCCGGGCTCGTCAATGTGATGAGTGCCTCCGGGACTTGACCGACGCCTATGTCCTCGCTCGTGTCCCGGCGGTGCAGATGAACCCAGTTGGCGACTGCCAGGCACCCATGGACGCGATCAGGATGGTGACCAATCCTTAAGATTGCTCACCATCCTGATTATAGTTAATGTAGGTTAAGTAGATTAGGTAGTTTTAAGTAGTTTTAACTAGTTTTAAGTAGTTTTAAGGAAAACCAAATAATAAAGATTTCAAGTTTTTAATTAAAAGTTTCTTGAAAAACAAAAAACAAACAATATTAAATACACAGATAGATTTAAGGCCGAAAGGCAATAGTTTTAAGCATAATGTTAAGTTTAAAGTGCTCGCTTGGAGCCAGTAAGCTAGAATTAAGATCCATGTTAGTTTTAAATTAGATTTAATCGTTTTTGTCTAGTATTAAGTTAATGAATGAATTAAATAAAAATGAATTGAAAACTGAAACTGTTGGGCTACTAAGCGAGGGGTTCCAGGTTCGAGTCCCGAAAGGGCCAAATTACATCTTAAGGTTTTTTTGTCCACTGCGCCACCTCTCGCGAACGTCTGACAAACATCCGAGAGTAAAACTGTCATGAATGAGCTTCTCAATTAGCCGTTTGGACTCGGCGTAAAATTGTAGATCCCTTCCATTCGTCCCAAAAATTGAAAACCCACACAAAACGAATGGTTGTGAGATTTGTTGATTTGTTTTTATTTTATTTTATTAATAAGGTAAAAAACTCAGAAACTAGATAAACCATACAGAAAACATAAGGATATACTTAAATAAATTGCGCTTTTATAATAAAGTGAGGCTTAAGATCTCAGAAAAAAACATTTTCAAAACTTCTGGTTAAAACGTTTAAAGCCCCAAATCACTGTTTATTTTTGAGTACAAAGACCAGCGAAGCCGAAGTTTCTGATAGGTATGTAACTTACATAATGTAAGGGTATGTCCTTGATTTTGACTGGGATAGATTGGTGATGATGGCAGATGGCTATGACCGATACCGATATTTGACATAGATTTACTATGCGATCGCAGTTATAAATTGTATAATTATGCCGATGGACGTGTTTAGGGGTTGCAAATGAAGTAGGGGTTTCTGATATTGTAAACTAAAATTGGTTGCAATTATTTTAAGGTTCATGATTAATATGGTTAAAAAAAATAGTGGGTAACATTTGCTGAAAAGAAGTTTTCCGTAGTTGTAATTGCATTTATACTGGTAGTGCGGTAATGCTTATAACACAACTTTATTTGCATTTCTCTTACAAAAACTAGGTACGGAGTCTTATTAAGCATTTTGGTCAAAACATTAAGAGCACTTCTTTGAAAAAAAAACGCATAGAAAGTAGAGGCATGGACTCTATCAAAAGCGGATGAGGTAACTCTCGGTTGTTTCGAGAGAAAAATTCTTCGTGTTATTTTTGGTCCCGTCTGCATTGACGGTGAATGGAGAAGGAGATTCAACGACGAACTGTACGGGCTGTACAGCGACATCGACCTAGTCAGAAGAGTCAAGGTCCAACGACTGGGTCATGTAGAGCGAATGGACACGAATGCTCCGGCCCGGAAGATCTTCGAATCCACACCCGAGGGAAGGCGCAGTAGAGGAAGACCGCGACTCAGGTGGCGCACGCAAGTGGAAGGGGACCGTAACCAACTTAGCGTGCGAAACTGGAGACAGCTAGCTAAAGATCGCGCTGGCTAGAGACGCTTGTTGGTTGAGGCCCAGGTCCACCCCGGACTGTAGCGCCACCTTAAGTAAATAAGCATAGAAAATAGTTACAAATATTGAAATGTTTAGTTCGAAAACTAATCTTGCTCTCCCATTTAGCTGAAAAATGAGTATAGGGTATTGTTCAAGATGTTAGCATTACTTGGTTTTTAAAGTTTTATCCAAATCGAAAATGGCGTTTTCGAATTATGAACAGTTTTCAAAATAAGCGTTAACGGTGATTCGAATGGAAAATTAAGTACGCAATAATGTTGAAAACGTCAATTTTACTCCAAGTATGCATTTTGGTAAAAATCGTTGTAGTTTTCATGTAGGTAAACCAATGGAAATGAAATTCTCAAAATATACCTTTTGTCAAAAATCCATTATAGACAATTTAGAGAAAAACCGAGTTTGCTATCATGTTAGGAATGACCATATTATGTTCCTTTAAAATGAGTTTTTGTAACATCCGTATTGATCGGTTTTGAGATAAGGCGAATTTTCAAATGTACCGTTATTCGACCTTTTAGCGAAAAACTGGGTATGCAGCCTCGTGACCCCACGTACCTTAGTGCAAGTATTTTGGTTAAAATCGTTAGAGCCGTTTTCAAGTAAACCATAATAAACTAAATTCTTTTAAAACTTAATTTTTTCCAAAATAGTCCGTTGAACGATAATTAAGGGATAAACTGGGTTTGGTATCATGTTAGGGATGACAATATCACCTTAAAAATTATTTTTTAAATCTTGTAGAACTTAACTACATAAGCTCAAATATAAGTCGTGAAATCGTTAGAGCCGTTTTCGCAAAAGTATAACTTGTTTAAAACCGTTATATGGGAAGTGCATCTATAAAAGAGGGATAACATGCGAATAAAAAGTAGCCCCGAACTGTTAGCTCACAAACTCCAAATCCGAAGTTTGAAAGAAATCCTTTCAGACGTTTACGCTGTGGACCTCAGGAAAGACGGACAAAATTGCGAGACCCACTTTTTCGAGTTCCCCATCACTTAAAAGCTACTTCTCCTAAGTTATTTAAAAACAGTATTATTTCCAACTTAAAAAATTAATTTCGTCTTGGCTAAATAGCCTTATTCGTGATCGTCGAAGTTCTGCAGGTATGCACCTTAGTTAAGTTGCGTAACAAATGTTAATGCTAACGTCACATTATTTGTAAGCCTCAGCTCCTATATGTGTCAACCCCTCTGAGATATCCCAATACTTCGTCCTTCATTAAGTCAAAGTACAACCACTTAACAGAATGTCTGCGACAACCCTCATCTGGTTGTGCCCCCCTTTGACAATACTGCACATCTCTACAAAATGTCAATAAGTCTCTCGTAGTTTTACCCAGTTAACATCTCGACAGGCAATTATACAATGACACAGTCAGTTGGCCACCCCAACTAGCCTTTATCCCCTTATGTACAGTACACAGCCGTAGGGACATCTCCAGCAACCGATATAGACATCTAACCTCGATGTCTTCGCCTGGAAACGAACAAAAAAAGCCAACCCCAAACACACCCCTGACTAAGCTACTTGTGTGTATATTTCTTAAACAAAACATCTACAACCCATTATCCTGGCGGACTTGACATGGGAACTACACCAGCTGACTGTAAACTTTTCTCAGTACACACAAACACACGCCCACAATCTGTCCGATTGAAGAGAATTTCGAATCCAAATCCGAGTCCCTGGTGAGTTTTCTTTTCTTTTGGTCTTTTCTTCTTTCTTGCGATGGCCTCTAACCTACACACTGTGTAAAATGTTCTATCTTCAGTTTCAGCTCCACCAACTGTTTGTTATCTCTTCTCTTATCCTTGGAAGCAATTCAACCGAAACAAAAAAAAATCAAACACCAGAAAAAAATGCCCCGAAAACCATCAGCACAGGATAATGTAATAGGGGGGACGTATAAAAAAAAAAAAGAGAAAAAAAACTCGTTACAATAATAAAATAAATATATATCTGGTCGCCGACGAGAAAACGGGGGCCGACGAAACGAAACGGAAACAAGTGATTACTCCTGGGGTATAGCGGAGGCCAAAGCAGAGCGAAGGACATGCATGAATGTAACTGACACAAATATCCTCGGATATATACCCGCAATGAATGTGATTTCCATTAAATGTGCGAGTGCGGGCTTTCCTTTCATTCAAAATGTGGCTTTTTACACAAATCTGCGGTATAATAAAAATGCCATGGTAGCGTGAAGAAGGCGTACACGATGTACTCGTATGAATTATGTGCGTGTGGGGGTGTAAGGTGTTCCAATTGTCAAAGCATTTATGGGAATAAACGAAATTTAACAAACGGAACAATAGTCCTGTTGACAGGCGGGGTTGTTGTTGATTTTTTTTGCTTAAGTGAGTGAAACGAGAATACGGGCTTCTTTATTAGATGTGAGGAACGACTCTCATCGCACACACAAAAGCCTAAGGAAGGTAGTTAATTTTTCAAAGAATGATGGCTTTTTGAGCATATCTCCTACGTAAATGAAAAGATTGTAGAGTTTGACTGTTTGCATGTGGATTTGTAGACGCATAAAGCTACACCCCAAATCTGAATGGATTTTACTCAATCTTATAGAGCTTAACACGGAGCAACTTTTAGTTATTATTTTATCGCAATTGACAATCGCAGTCCAAAGATATGCGAATTGAGCGGCACACAAAATTTGTCGATGCATACTTCATTTTCAGTCTCTTGCAAACTTTACAGTTTCAAATGTCACATGGATCTCTAATTGGCAAATAGGCATGGACAGGTGGTAGTCGTGTGTCCGTTTTTTTTTTTTTGTTTATTTGCTGCTACCTTCGGCCGACGCGACGTTTGAAGTGGTTAAAAAGCGGGATTAACGCATATTTCAGTGGACAAAGGGCCAATTTGCATGTCGCACGAAGACATCACGAAGACATCACTAGTATGTATATCTTCTTCACCAAAGCATGTCAACGCAAACGGGAACGATTATTATCCAAACTAAGCAAAGCAACAAATGACGAAGAACAATTGCCTTATTAGCCCAAAGAAACAGCGATTGGCTGAGGTATTCTTCGTTTGACTTCTGAAGTAATGTAGTCATCAGACTATCTAGCGGCAGTGTTGCCATTCTGAACGAATTCCCTTTACTCTGACCGGAGACAAATTTAAAACCGGTCTTACCGATTTTTGACCGAAACTTGAAAATTGTTTAACAGGAAAAATCTTTTTTGAGCGAAAAAATGTTAGTGTTCTAAAGATATATTTACATAATTTAAATGAAACTTAGTGAACTCGATAACAATATCAATTATTATTCCATAGAAAACTACAGCGGCAGTCTGTTCTGACTGCTCACACTCAGTGACAATTTCAGTGAAGTAAGAAGCAATATTTTGAAAGACTGAATTTGATTGAAAGTTTTTATTTGTTTCATTAGATTTAGGATTAGTTTTGTAAAATAAAGTACATTAGTACTAGTTGTACCTATAATGAAAAAATATTACCATATTATATTTTTCACCGGAATTCTGAATTTTTTGGCCAAATAAAAAAAAAAATATAAATATATTGATTGGATTCACTTTTTTGCAGTGGCAACACTGTGCAGGTTAGCATAGGTAGATGGCTCTGCGAAATAAGACCCCAATGAAATAATACCCCAAAAAAAATATGAAATAAGGCCCCAAAAGTTTATACACGAAACAACAACACGATTTTTAACAAAATTTGGGGTGTTATTTCCTTTTTTGGGGCATTATTTCTTAATGAAAATTGGGGTCTTATTTCATTATGAAATAAGACCCCAAAAGAAGAAATGAAATAAGACCCCAAAACTAGAATTTGGGGTCTTATTTCATTTTTCTTCTTTACGCCAAAATATGAAATATAATCCAGGAACTCCATTAACAGTTAATTTTCTTATCTGCAGGTGTTCTTAGACTAAGTATTTGATTCGCGGATTTTTTGTATAGATGTACAAAAGTACCGTTTTAAAATTAGTTCAGTGATAAGTTTGTATATTTGAAGATAAAAATATGTTTTTTGTATATTTTCGTCCTTAAAAATAATAAGCGAAATACCTAAATGAAAATAGACCATCGCCGAATAGAAGATATTTAATGGACGGAACTTTTAAAATAGTTTGTTTAACCAGCTTCTAGTCATCTATATATAATATTAAATATTGACGAGGTAATGACGTTATTTTAATTAAATAAATTGTTTTAACCTTAGCGCCGCAGGCGAAAATTTGGTACAAAAAATCGCGCGATTTTTTGTACCAAATTTTCATTATTTCTTAATGTTGTGGATAGTTTATTTTATTAAAAAATCAACATTTTAAACTATTAACAAATTGGCTTTAAGTTATTTCCGTTATTTTTTTTTTCAAATGAATGAAAATGTTACGAAGAAATGTTGCAATTATTAAAAAAAGGCATGTCTTTATTTAATTAAAAATACATATATAAAGATTGTAAATTTATTTCTAAGAAGACAATATATTGAACAAGAAGAGAAAAAAAAATTAAAATAACAACAAATTGGGGTGTTATTTCATTTTTGAAATTGGGGTGTTATTTCATTATGAAGTAACACCCCAAATTTGGGGCATTATTTCATTTCTTTTTGGGGCATTATTTCATCGCAGTGGGGACTTATTTCATATTTGCTATTGGGGTGTTATTTCGTTATGAAATAACACCCCAAATTTGGGGCCTTATTTCGTTTTCTCTTTTGGGGCCTTATTTCATTGGGGTGTTATTTCCTGCAGCCTAGGTAGATAGTGTACTGGGGGTAGATCACATAAGACCATTATCGTCTGGACGATATCGTTTTTTGAAATTTTGATGACCACAATAAGTTTTTTTCAAGCTGATTTTTTTTTTTTTGGTTTTCTGTGCAATTGTGGAGAGTGAACTAGATGAAGCACTAAAACCTGTAATTTTTCCTTTTAGATACTAGCTTTTGAAGTCTATTTTTGAACGACAGTCGTCTCAAAAGTAACGTGATTAGGGCCCTGGACGTTCTTAACGATTCATTAATGCTTGTTGTCCCTTCTTATTGTCAGAAAAATACTGTTCTCATATTCAGAACTATAAACCGTAAAAATGGCTATATTCTAGATGTCAAAAAAGGAATAAGTTACAAATCCTCTTTTTTAAATATCCCCCTTATGTATGCTAAAGCAACTTTCTCAAGTTTCGCGCAACTTTCTCAAGTGTGTACTAAAAAAAGTATTCACACTAATGTTACAAAATACTGTGGCTCTATGAAAACTTCATTGGCTCAACGAGAAAACGTCATAAACAATTTTATTGGATTCATTTCTTTCTACCCTTAAATTTACTTTAACGAAAGCTTTTGTAGTTTAATGAAGAGTTTAGTAAAATGATTAAAACCTTCGTAGGTTAATGGGAAATTCATTAGTTCAAAGTACAATTTCATTCAGTAACAAGTACTGGCGTTCAATATTAACGAACGATTAGTGTAATGAAAGTTTTTCGTAGCTTAATCCTTAAATTTTATCTGCAATACAAAATTGTATACCAAGATCAAATTTAGCGAGGCAGTTTAGCAAAGTAACATTCCGTTCGAACGCTAAATTTTTAAATTCATATGGATGGGCCGATGAAAAGTATCCATTTAGTTTCCTCGCGGAATAAATAAATTGAAATAAATGTCCGATACATCAAATCGAAGATAAATTTGGATATTAAAAGATGACTAAGAAGTTTGTGTTGAGTTTGCTACGGATTTTTTAAAGGTAATTACGTTATGAATAAAATAAAGCGCAAAGCAGAAAAACTTCTGGGGCATGTGAACGACCGAGAGTTTTCCATCTTCATTCTAAACTAACTGAGGAGGTTGGATCTTAACAGATCTTCTCTGTAAAGCTAGGGTATCGGTCTTCATTTGATCATAACATTTGAGTACAAACCAAAATAGTTAGGCCTTGAACAGAAACTTGGAGAGTTCGTGAATGTTTTTCGAATGAAACCACCCACGCTGCAATGATTTGGTCACATTAAACGCTCTCCAAATACATTAGAAAAGCTTACGTAAAGTATCAACCGTTCTATCGTCATTTTGACGTCAACCATCAGAGCTTTCCCTATTCTTACAACCAAATCTAACAATTAGTTACCGCATCCGAGAGCGCGCCATACGTCACTGAATTTTGTCGATTTTACATGCAAAACAATAACAAATTTAGTCACGTAGTACTCGATCACAGATGCGGTAATTCAACCCCTGCTCACTGTTTCTCAGAAAGAGACGACAACCTTCTTTCTAATACTCAGAAATTCATTAATTTAGTTACATCACTTTCTTATCTTAATAATACATTAAAGAAAAAATATATCTGCTAGTTATCTATAAAATATACGCTGCTCAAAGACAGATACCTATTGCAGTCCTTAAACGCTGTGTGTCGTTTTCTCTGTTGGAACGAAATGATCAATGGAACATGTAAAATGAAAATCAAATAAGGGAGCTACAGCGGCGTTCCTCTTGCCTGTGGAACGGATAAAGTCTCTTGTGTACATACACCTCTAGTAATGCCCAAAAATACAATTCTTTTCATGACCTTTCCTAAGAAACGTGCTCTCGACGTTAGCTCCACAAATCGCAGTAAAATGACTAACTATGAGGTTGGGATCCACCCCTTTAACCTAAACCTCCATTTATGGGTAAAAACAGATATGTGATTTGTCAAAGCGCTTCCGATGCTTACAATTTCCTACCATTCGCCGGCTTTAAAGTATATATGTAGAAAAAGTATGATTGTAAATATTTCTTGAGAAGACGTCCCTTAATATGAATATCAAATTTTCTGGGAAGCTTCCCATCTGCTTCCGTCTAGTCATCTTGTCGTTGTCGTCGCAATGCTACCTTAATCAAATGTTTTCCCGCATTCAAATCCTAAATGAATTCAAAAATAGAAAGGATATCTGTATCCCCAAGTCACAACTTCAATCGCTTTCCAATATCTACTTCGGTATTCTTTGGTATACGTTTCTGTTTTTTCCCTCTTTAAATTAAAATTCTAATTCCTCCCACAATGACTTTTGTTATAAATTTATGCAATACCCCACGGCCATCAGAAGATGGTAAAGTTTCATTCAAAATAATATTTAACGACAAAAACGAGTGATATCTTCGAAATATCCTTGTGGAACTTTTACGTCGTCTTTTTCTTTCTGCTCTCCCAGATCGCCCGACAAACGTCATGCTCCCATTTTGTTTGTTGGTATACATTATGCAAACTGCTTGGCATAAATAAAATCAAAACAGATAGGTACCTCTCCGACAACACACGACGTCGTATGTGTGTATGGGTAAATGCTGCATCACCAGAGTGAGTTTCAAGAAATATTAGTTGTGTTAGACCGCCAGCCAACTTGGAAAATACCAAAAATATTCTTACATCTCGGAGCACAAATAACATAACATCATGTGGGACGCATGAGAGGACGCCGCTTCATAGAGGGCGGCACATCATCCATCAAGCGGAAGGAAGGAAGCACATCTTCCTTCCAATCCTGTGGCTGGTTTCTTTCAAATTAAATAAGACCAATTTATAAATTTAAAGCGATGCAAAACTTTTTTCGTTCTGAAGTTTCGCTTTTGCGAAAAGGAGCCACCACAAACCTAAAAAAAAAAGAAAAAGTTAGCGGAAAATGCTTTACATCGTTTGAGAAATTCAAATTACGAAACTTACTTCGCAGATGTAAGAGATTGTCGTTAAACTTTGCCCACAGGGAGTGTAGCTTCAAAGAGGAATTTTGACGCGAAAACTGAATGCGTGCATAAATTGGTAGACGCCGAAAGGAATGTTGAGTAATTATAAAATACTAACGCGTTTTTAGTGTACACAACTTGAGGCATAGTTCCCCTAAAAACAGACGACACGACACAAGCCATTATCCATGTTGTCCTAGAACTCTGTCTCTGCGACACTTGCCACAGACGTTGCACAATCAGTGTAAACTATGTCAGATCTGGATTTGCACTTTGATGTAACAACATTCGGTGCGGTGCGGGATGACCTGATTTTCCCATCATTTCGAGTGTGCCCAAAACTTCTCCTCGAGATAAATAATCTTATTCGGCTTGTCGGCAAATAGAAACAAATCGACTGGCATTCGAATTACACAATCACTTTGTCATTTCCATCGAACATGGTTGTGGGAGCGTGAAAAGGATATGTTTGACAGATATTGGCTTTTCAGATTCACAATACTAAAGTGTGTGTCAGAAATTGAATACGTACATATGGTATATGTTGTTGAATGACAGTTTGATGGTAGGGTTTGTGCAGTGAGTTAACTGAATTTGAATACAATCCAAGTTAATCATTGTCATGCGGGCGTTTGACACTTGATGTTGTATATGTATCGACCGCTCGTTGACAAGTTTGACGAAAATTCATTAGGGTTACAGCGAAAGTGAAAGTGAAATCTGCGTGGTTGATTAAAAAAATTTTAAAATTTATGCACCGATGTCAAACGGCGACGAAAAGGAAGACAACGCGACACACGATTCCCACCACGCCATGTGCAAAATTCCCCAATAAGAGACATCTATCAGCTGAAGACGTATGAAACTGAAAAGTTTGGGTGAAAACGAAGTACGCTTATATCGAAATCGCTTACAGAATTGAAAATTGTAAGCGCCGTTCAATAAGTGTAACTCCTGAACGGCGCAGTGGCTTAGTGGTAGTGTGTTGGGCTACTAAGCGAGGGGTTCCAGGTTCGAATCCCGAGAGGGCCAAATTACATCTTAAGGTTTTTTTTCCACTGCGACACCTTTCGCGAACGTCTGACAAACATCCGAGAGTAAAACTGTCATGAAAAAGCTTCTCAATTAGCCGTTTGGACTCGGCGTAAAAGTGTAGATCCCTTCCATTCGTCCCAAAAATTGAAAACACACACAAAACGAATGGTTGTGAGAAGCTAGGCCTTGGGTCCCATAGACCTGTCGCGCCAAAATATTTATTTATTTATTTTTTTTAACTCCTGAATGCGATTTCCGATTGAGATGAAATAAAAACTAAATGTTTCTCCATGATTGGCTTTATAAGCTACAGAGAAATCCATTCCAATTGTGTAAGTAGTCTTAACATGATGCGTGGTCAAATCCACATACAAAAGGATAAACTAATTTTATCAGATTATTTTTTAATAATCATTATGTTAGAAATGAAAGGACTTCCGTTTGAAGAATTACATTCCTGAAAGGTGAACTGAAATTTTAAATTAAGGCGGCGCAATCAACGGCTCCTTAAAAGGGGCAACCTTTATGGGGTTATATATTTCGAAGAAGAAGACTCACATCCCTGTAAAACGCTGGGCCTGATGAAGGTACATACTATTGCTGCGACAGCGACTTCATTTTACTGGTCTCAATGAACCGGTCTTGACAAGTTGTAATAGAATACTGTGTTTAAAATTACTGCCTGACAAACATGTAACATGTGACATTTAACATGTGACATGTGACATGTAACATGTGACCGGATTCATTGTTGAAGATTCTTCAAATCGGGCAATGAAGACTTTCGAGCATTTACATAAAGGCGAGGGGTTTGAACATACGACAATGTCATAGTTGGCACAATAGGTCAAGGTCCCTATGGGATGCTTCTTTGATGATGGGTCCTTGGCAGTCTAGAGTTATGGACGAATTGAAGGCACCTAAAATTTTTTGCCGTTGAACGTCTATATTGAGAGAATTTTCTCATTCTTTATAATCTCGAATGTTTGTCAGCCGTTCGCGAGAGGTGACACATTGAGAAAAAACCGTAGGACAACATTTTATGCTTTTCCAGGGCTTGCATACTCTTGCTTCGAAGTTTAGCACACTAAAAGATGAGCCACTGTATTGAGCGAGCTGTACAGGAACTTTGGCACCATTAGGTAAGATCGAATCAGTCGTTTGAGACAGCAAGGACTCCAACGCAAGTGGTTCGTTGAAATAGCGATGTTCGATTCAAATCAACGAAAAGATCGCATATTCAAGTTTATCGGACGCGTCAGTGCAAAATTCGAGTAGACGAACGACAAGCTTCCCAAATTTCAAATGAATGAGGCTTTTAGAAACAGTTCCCAACTGAGCTAAGGGGCTTCTGCATAAGACGTCCAGTAAAACTGGTCAACTGGTCAAATCCAAAGACGAAAGGACCACCAAGTCGACAGCCCACCATAAAGCAAGTCCATACCTATCTAACCGCCGACGACACCCAGTTCCTTGTGACATATTTTTGTATAAACCCCATCTCATCGACGGTCTTTGTACTATCGCACGAAGAAGGATAAAATGCCAAAGGGTAACCTTTATTCAACGTCAAACTTAAAATCACCCACACAAAGCGAACTAATACCCACTCGAGCAACTTTTAAGTGGGTGCTTTCCCATATACATAGAATTACCTTGCGTAATGCGATTTCTCTACATCATTAGTTCGGCAAATGGGTAATCTTCCTCAAAAGGATATACTATAGAAGCCAGCGCCCGCACATCCGCCTTACCAAATTAATTCCACCAGAAAGAGATTTAATTACATCAAACTAAAACAAATTCCAAATTCATTATACAGCCGCTTTTGTGGTTAAGAAAAATCAAAACCAAAAAAAAAGGCACTCCTTTCGCACTGGATAGAGAAAAACTTTCATGAATAATAAAGGAACGCGGGAGATGTGCTCAAGTGTCGGCGGCACTGCTGTGCATACTGTATGCATATACGGACATCATTGGAATAGTTTCTGCACTTAGAATTGCATTTTTTCTTTAGCTGACTGCGACTGAATATCCTTTTTCTCTTACTTGACAGCGGCGACGACTTGCTTCGAATAATCTCCCATCCATACACTGCTGCCTTGTTCGTCTCGCTGAGATCGTGATTAGCATTACGGATGAAATCGAATCGTATCCTGGCACTCGGTTACCATTACAGTAATACGAGATTGGGATATCTTGAAATCGATTTCAAGAAGTGCGGGAAGGACTTTGTTTGAGAGAATTACCAATTTCGTTCAGAAAATAGTGTCAGCTGCCAACACTCATGCGAGTCCTTGAAACATTCCACAATGGCTTATGATTTGTTCGTGGCATAGCTCAAACAGGAACATGTAACCGCAATCTGATTAACTGTGTGTGTGTGTTGGCAAGGAATTTAAAAAATAAAAAACTCCTTTATTCCACCCACTGACCACCGCTCGGTTTGCAATTAAGCAGTACGATATATAATCTAGTTATCCTTTGGTAATTCTGACAATCGTTAGGGAGAATGGGCTTCTATTCTCTCCGCGTGATCCTTCCAATTTGCCCCCGATTCCATTGTCTCCCTAAACACTTAACAGTCCGCCCTGTCTATAGAGTTTATGTAGCCATCCCTGTGACGGAAAATACCAATTTATTTCGATGGCACAATTGGGACGGGTTCGTTTGTTCGAAACGCGTAAAGAGAAATCGAAAAAGGACGGGCGGAAAGTAATTGGTTATCTCCTTCTGTCATCGTCGCAGATAAACCTTGACCAGATGGAAGATTTCTCCAAAGAAGACGCTCGGTGCGGGAGGGTTGCCATTATGGAATAGACAAGGTAAAGTATCTTCTGTGCCAAGTATTTGTAATCATGATAGGGCGAAATGGAATTGATGTCGGTGGGAAATTTAATTTCTTATTCCAGCTGAAATTAGCCGTTTGGAACACTTTCGGGCGGTGAATGGGCGACGGCATCTATTGGCATACTAATGTTGTAAAATTAGACAGAATCGCCATTAAATCCAAGGAGAAAGGATGTACCTCACGTAGGACGTGGGCGGGCGTACTCACTTCGTAATGCGAGCAGGGAAGAGGAAATATATTTAATGATTTAATCGACGGTGGTGCCACCTATTGAGTGAATGTAGAAAAACGTTTGAGAATTAGAAGGACAAAGAGGGCAAGATTTTCTACAACGACGGGTACTTTGGGGTAGGACCTACTACTATATGGCGTCGCTATTAGCCTACGTCAATGAATATGCTATGGCGACTGTCACGTTCCCCTTCCACTGCCAGACGTAAGGTTTTTCTCGCTATTTAAGAAGTACCTATACAAATTTGAATTCGCAATGAATGTCATTGTTTGTTCAGGCACTCTTAGCTGTAACCATTTCTACATAGAACACAGCGTCATCTATTGCGAAAAAACCGGTAGCAAATTTTGTTGGTTACGTGTTTCCGGCAATAGATGTCGAAACGGTTATGAGTGTAAAATGAACAAAGAAATACGAAATTCATTGTAAAGGGTGTCCCATAATTCACGCCGCCATTTAATAGAACAGTGATGCCAAAGCGAAAAAAGATAACAATGTGACAGCTGACAGTTTGGGGTTAGTAAAAATGGAGCGCTATACGAAAGAACAACGCATTTTCAATGTTGAGCAATATTTTAAAAATAATGAAGGTTTTGACAGCTGCAGTACAGAATTTTCGTACATAGTGACTTAAAGCTATCAACTGTGAAGAGAACTTGGGGTTCAGAGTACCGAGTAATTGTTGAGAAACAGCAGATTTTGGGCTGAAGGCATTACCGGACCTTTCTTCTTCGAAAATTTGTTATCGTGACATGATAACCCACTTTTTAGTGCCTAAATTACAAAATATAGATGTGACCAGCATGTGGTTCCAATAAGACGATGTCACATGTCATACAGCCGGAGAATTGGGCATTCCGATCTTGCGGTTTAATGCCATTGAACTTTTTTCTTTGGGCTTTTTTGAAGGCAAATGTCTATGCGAACAAGCCCACGACTTCAAACGCCTTGAAAGAGGAAATTGGGAGGTGTTTAAGTGAAATTCAGCCACATTTATGCGAAACGGTCGAAGATTTCAATAAAACAGTACGTACCTTGCCAGCAAAGTCATAGTCTGCATGTTAGATCCGGGGAGACTTCAATGCGGTGTAGGTGTTTTTTTCATGAGGCCGTGGCCACTGACTATTCCTGTTAATATTTTCAGGTTATTTTTGTCTAGGTTGATCAGGAAGTAGGATTTCCTGGAAGAGAATTTGAGGAAAAATTGCCTGGTGCAGTTCTGCCCAGGAGTTTTAAGCCAGACTTCATTGTATTCATTGCGTGATAGCTGTTTGATGTAGCCACTAAAATGATTTTTGCTGACATTTGAGTGTTTCTTGTTTTAGCCACCGTGAACTAAGAGAACTAATGCCTGTGTTTGAACCCGCACGAAGTTGTTTTCTCGCTAAATGGGGGTCGGGGAATAGCAAGGTTTTTTTACTGATAAATATAGTGTTCAAAGACCCTCAGTGTCTTGCAGTCAAAATCTTCGCCCTCATTAAAAGAAAAATAATTCTCTCCTTCATGTCTTTCTTGTTAATACAGTAGTTTTTCTTTCTTAGTTATTCATCAACAAATAGAGTGAGAATGATAAAAACTCAGATGTGTTATCGATCAATCAAAATCAAGATTGATGCCGATGATAATCTTGTGCACACAGTGGTTATCTTATTTATGTTAAGTGGATTTTCTTTTTGCCGCATGTGAATGTCAGCAGGCATTTTTATTTTGATGGATTATATTCAGAAATCAAGCGAATGTGCTGTGTGTATGTAACAAGGATATCTTTGGAAAAATATCAACATCTGCCGAAAAGGGAGATGACATATTTGACAGAAATATCTGTCGAAGAGAAATAAATATATATATATGGAAAATTGACTGCCGAAATATGAAATATTTCACTTGATTAAGTCAGATGATGAATATGCGTTGCTGTTAAAAATAGACCAAACCCTTTGTTAATAATAAAAATTATTACAATTCCCCCAGACGTAATTTGAGTTGACGAATACCGTTCGCATAAATAGATTAAAAAAACACATATATAATTTCCTGGAGCAATTACTTAAAGAATGCTCAAAATAGCTTAAATTCCAACCAAACTGTGTGTTCCGAAGAAATAATCGTTACTTATTCTATAAGAAAAACAAAATAAGGATAGGGATAGGGATAGGGATAGGGAAGGGAATAGGGATAGGGATAGGGTTAGGGATAGAGATAGAGATAGAGATAGAGATAGAGATAGAGATAGAGATAGAGATAGAGATAGAGATAGAGATAGAGATGGAGATGGAGATGGAGATGGAGATGGAGATGGAGATGGAGATGGAGATGGAGATGGAGATAGAGATAGAGATAGAGATAGAGATAGAGATAGAGATAGAGATAGAGATAGAGATAGAGATAGAGATGGAGATAGAGATAGAGATAGAGATAGAGATAGAGATAGAGATAGAGATAGAGATAGAGATAGAGATAGAGATAGAGATAGAGATAGAGATAGAGATAGAGATAGAGATAGAGATAGAGATAGAGATAGAGATAGAGATAGAGATAGAGATAGAGATAGAGATAGAGATAGAGATAGAGATAGAGATAGAGATAGAGATACAGATACAGATACAGATACAGATACAGGTAGAGATAGAGATAGAGATAGAGATAGAGATAGAGATAGAGATAGAGATAGAGATAGAGATAGAGATAGAGATAGAGATAGGAAAATGGATAGGGATGCTTTACATTATTTGTACCTAAGAACATTTTATATTCGTCACAAACATACAAATAATGTTTCAATTGGTTTGGTAAAAGTCATAAGTAACTAAATTGCATCAGAGAATTTTAAACAGCTTCTGCAGCAAATAAACCCTTGTCATAACACTCACCCAATATGACACACAAAAAACTCTTTTCAAAATCTATGTACTATATAAAAAATTCTCCCCACAAAAAAAAACACTTTAAAACCGTATCTCTTCGTTAAGTCCTTTAAACGTCTCTTAGATTTCAGTGCAAATTTACCTCTCGATAAACAAATAAAAATCTCATCGCATTAAAAATGCACTGTATCCTTTAAGCACACATGCGAAAGGACCTCCACTCCCAGCAGAGAACTTTCACTCGAACATCCTTCTCTCCATACTTATACTACATATCCCGCACACTTTCGTGTGGCATGAAACTTTTTTACATTTTATTCAAATTTCATTGGAGAAACTTTATCACACAACGTATGTTTGTGTAAGGATTTAGGATGTTCTACACTTCCTATTTTCATGTTTTTTGTTGTTGTTATTGCTCTATTTTGTAGAGAATGAAACTCTTTGAAAATGCTTCTCGTAACCGCTTTTGCCAACACCATCCTGCTAATGTTGCTGCAGAGCAAAAAAAAAATCCACCGAAAAAGAGAATCTCTCCTGATTATACCGACACAGGATGTATCTTAATTACACACATCCTTTGAACAAGAAGCTCGCCCCACCGCACCAACAGAGTTCTGGGAATTATAACACGATTGCAAAAATCAACAAGAAGGAATCACGTCGAATAAATAGAACAAAAGAACCAACGAAATACATAGCCACATACTACATATATATACAGAGTACCGAATAAATAGAATTAACTAAATACATGTAAAGAGTGTGGCGGAATTGGGTGTGAATACCTTCTTTTTGGTGGTGATGTTTGTGGTGATGCTGCTTGTGCTGATGATGGCGTAAATTTAACATTCTCGTCTTTCACTACGTCTCCTCGCCCAGGGATGTTTTGCGGTTATTTATTCAACTACTGTTGTGCGTTTGATAATTTATTATTGTACCAGGGAGTGTACACACTTGAAATCCTTGAACCACTTGAAACACTTTGTGCTGATTGGAATGGAGATTCCTTCGAATTACACATTTCATCACAATCACAACGAGAGTACACCTCAAACAACATGGACAGGACTCTGTTATTTTTTTATTAGCTTTTCAAATGTCGGCCCATGAAATTACATTATTTTTTCAAATTTTTAAATTATACCGCACGAAAATAGCAAACAAAAACCATTGCTCCTCCTTGCAAAAAGGTAGAAACTAATAGAGAGAGCACACAAATAAAAACAAATCCAATAAAAGCTACTTTTTAAGTCGACATGTAAGACTGTCCGGGTATATAATGTTGTGAAGGAAGTATAGTAATAATAACACAATAAACGAACAGACAAGGCAGAAAATAAAATTATAATTCTATTATGTTGGGGGTAAGAAAAATCGAGAGAACAAAGCACCAACAAGCAGAAGGTAAATAGCAAAAGGGCAAACATCGAGTACCTAGTTTTTGCATTTCATGTTTTCATTATGTGTATCTAGGTGCTGTGTCTAATAGGGGTTCGGATGTTTGCAAAAGGGAATACGAGGAATGTTTTCTTAAAGCGAATCGCCAACGACCGAGTACGGTCGGTGGTCTATATGTGAGCTGGTAAGTTATACGCCTAGATTAGATAAGGTTAGGTTAGGTTAGGTTAGTGTGGCAGGCGAAAGCGAGTGCTGAGACACCGAGGTCATAGTAGGTCAATTGGGATGCTATGGGATCTATTAGAAGGTACCCGTTAAACCAAAGGTGCCTATCAAACTTTGCCCTCTATGGGCTATCAAATTGACGGCGTTTAAATAAATGTTTTGATATGTTTGGGTTAGTAAAACTGCAATGGAGTCTCAGTGGAATTTTTCAAAGATAAGCTGTCACCTAGGCGAGTGACAGTGGAGTAGTGGAAAGTGTGTTTGCCTGTATTCCGATTCCCAAGTGGTGTAAGTTGATTCCTGACTGTTGTGGTACTGCAAATTGTCCGTAAAATCTTACCTGAGGGATCAATTGTTTGAATTGCCCTCCACATTGTGCTGATCTTGGAGTTTGTAGTTAGAGTCTTACAAAATTGTCCTCCAATTGTTAGAATTCGATTGAAAAAGGACTTTACTTGTCGCTATTTAAAGGGTCTTTCATTAGGCGCAGAAATCAGGCTGAATTTGACCGATTGCATGGGTTAGATTGGTTTTGAGGGCCGCTGTAGTTCGTAGCTTATTCACATATAGACCTGGGACTTCAGAAAACCACACAAGAAAAAATCTAACGCGATCAAATCGCACGATCTCGGTGGCCAGTTTACCTCACCTCAACGTGAGATGACCATTACACATGTCGTTGGTGTCCATATCATCAAATTCAGGACAAAAGAAGTTGGTAATTATCGACCTGTAGACGATGATGTCCTGCCCAAAGTCGTTCTCAAAGAAATATGGACCAATGACGACCTACGTGAAGTTGGCCCGCACTTTTTCTAGAATGAAAAACGTTGAATTCAGTTCGATAGACATTCGTTTGTAGTTGTTTGTAGTGAATTTTTTTTCGTTTGTAGTTTTACCGTTAAAAAGTTAGGACCATTAGAAAAAATTTTCCGCCCGCACTTCTGAGCTTTTGAAATAAAATCTAGCCAGTTGCAATCGAAATCGTTTGTAGTTGTTTGTAGTGAAATTCTTTTTTCCCCAAAATGTCTCATTTCGGAGATATTATGACATTTGTGTTTGCACCTATAACTATGAAAATCCAACAGTGAGAAATTATTTAAGACCATTAATGCATAAAGCATATCCCAACTTAAATAACTGCATTCAAAATATCAAAATCCATCCAACCGTAACTTAATAAAACGCAATCAAAGTCAAAAAGTGCATATTTTTAAAGTTGCACCCATATATCAATTTCCCAACAACTACAAACAACGGTAAACACATTTTCGCAAACCAGTCAACCGTGTCCATCCATATGAGTCACTATTCGTCAATTAGCGACAACAACCAATGAATAAAGCCCGATTTTATCCAACAAATTTTTCTATTCCTTTAAAGAACATTAAAAAACAACCCCTTTCGAACAAATTATAGCAACAAAAACATAATGTTTGCTAAGTCTGTACATCTGGCTATCTAATACAATTCAAATTTTAAGATTTTATCACAAAGAAAAGGATTTAGATGCAACTTAAGCAAACAGTAGCTCGTCATATAAACTCACATGAATATTTCGATTACTAAGCAACTTAAAATAGTGAAATCTATTTTTTTCTAATGCTTTCTATTAGATCTTTCTAATGGAATAGAAAAAAGTGAGATTTTATCAATAGATAATGATTTATTCGAAATTTAAGAAAACGGTTGAAATCGTCCGCGCAACCCGATTTAAGGGGACGGATATTTCAAATGCTAGACAACTACAAACGATAAAAAACAGTTATTTGTTAGAAGGCATGTATGCTCTATCTAATGAAACCAAAAATATTAAATTTGTATCAATAGAAAAGAATTTATATGCAATTTAAGCAGACGAAATTAAACTGCGTTATCTCCGAAACCGGTCCAAGTCAAGGGATGAAATCTTCTATTTTTGATAGTAATCCACTCCATCAATCTAATAAATCACAAATTGTATCCATCGGCCTAACGGTTTATGATTTATATGAAATTTAAGCAAACTTGAAACTTAATTTTTTTTGTGAAGTTGGCCCGCACTTTTTCTAGAATGAAAAACGTGGAATGCAGTTCGATAGACATTCGTTCGTAGAGGTTTGTAGTGAAATTTTTTTCGTTTGTAGTTAAACCGTTATAAAGTTAGAACCATTTAAAAAAAATGTCCACAATTCCTTAAAACCGCGTTATCTCTGAAACCGTACCAAGTAAAGCGATAAACTGTTTTATTTTCAAAAGTGTTCCACTTCACTGATCTAATAACACACAAACTGTATCTATTGACCTAACGGTTTATGATTTATAAGAGATTTAAGCGAAAATTTACCTTCCAACTTTCAGGGTCCATAACTCAAAAACCGTTTAACTACAAACGATGAAATTTTGAATTTATATTTTATGCACCTTTTCTTATCTGCTGCATAAAATAGAAGACTGTGCGCACTACAGGTCATATTTTATTTCAAATTTAAGGGAAGCCTAAAATGACCTTGACTGCTCATTTTTTAAGCGGTTCTATATTTCCATTGCTAACAAACTCTGGAAGTTGAAATATGTTTTTTTCCAATGAAACAACCCATCCCTTTCTAATAAAGTTAACAAAAATCATTTTCAACTAACGGTTTAAGTTTTTTACACGATTTAATTTTCGATAAATTCGGTTTTTAAGCCTATTTAAGCACCCCGATAACTCAAAAACTGTTTAACTACAAACGATGAAATTACACATTTCTAATCTATGCTTTATCTCTAATCGATACTATCAATTAAAAGAAAATCGGCTCTACTGGACACTTTTTATTTGCAATTTAAGGGAAGCTGTTCGACTGACCATACTATTGGGACTTAAAGTTCGAAAGCACTTTTCTAATACAAAGCGAAAAATCCTTAATCGTTAGTGGAAAATGATTTTTGTTGCTTTTGTTCGAAAAGGGTGGCTAGTTTCATTGCAAAAAAATTTACTTTAACCTTCAGAACTTCCTAACAATGGAAATATCGGACCGCTTAAATATGGGCAATTCAGAACATTTCGGGCTTCCCTTAAATTGCAAATAAAAAGTGTCCAGTAGAGCCGATTTTCTTTTAATTGATAGTATCGATTAGAGATAAAGCATAGATTAGAAATGTGTAATTTCATCGTTTGTAGTTAAACAGTTTTTGAGTTATCGGGGTGCTTAAATAGGCTTAAAAACCGAATTTATCGAAAATTAAATCGTGTAAAAAACTTAAACCGTTAGTTGAAAATGATTTTTGTTAACTTTATTAGAAAGGGATGGGTTGTTTCATTGGAAAAAAACATATTTCAACTTCCAGAGTTTGTTAGCAATGGAAATATAGAACCGCTTAAAAAATGAGCAGTCAAGGTCATTTTAGGCTTCCCTTAAATTTGAAATAAAATATGACCTGTAGTGCGCACAGTCTTCTATTTTATGCAGCAGATAAGAAAAGGTGCATAAAATATAAATTCAAAATTTCATCGTTTGTAGTTAAACGGTTTTTGAGTTATGGACCCTGAAAGTTGGAAGGTAAATTTTCGCTTAAATCTCTTATAAATCATAAACCGTTAGGTCAATAGATACAGTTTGTGTGTTATTAGATCAGTGAAGTGGAACACTTTTGAAAATAAAACAGTTTATCGCTTTACTTGGTACGGTTTCAGAGATAACGCGGTTTTAAGGAATTGTGGACATTTTTTTTAAATGGTTCTAACTTTATAACGGTTTAACTACAAACGAAAAAAATTTCACTACAAACCTCTACGAACGAATGTCTATCGAACTGCATTCCACGTTTTTCATTCTAGAAAAAGTGCGGGCCAACTTCACAAAAAAAATTAAGTTTCAAGTTTGCTTAAATTTCATATAAATCATAAACCGTTAGGCCGATGGATACAATTTGTGATTTATTAGATTGATGGAGTGGATTACTATCAAAAATAGAAGATTTCATCCCTTGACTTGGACCGGTTTCGGAGATAACGCAGTTTAATTTCGTCTGCTTAAATTGCATATAAATTCTTTTCTATTGATACAAATTTAATATTTTTGGTTTCATTAGATAGAGCATACATGCCTTCTAACAAATAACTGTTTTTTATCGTTTGTAGTTGTCTAGCATTTGAAATATCCGTCCCCTTAAATCGGGTTGCGCGGACGATTTCAACCGTTTTCTTAAATTCATTGGTTGTTGTCGCTAATTGACGAATAGTGACTCATATGGATGGACACGGTTGACTGGTTTGCGAAAATGTGTTTACCGTTGTTTGTAGTTGTTGGGAAATTGATATATGGGTGCAACTTTAAAAATATGCACTTTTTGACTTTGATTGCGTTTTATTAAGTTACGGTTGGATGGATTTTGATATTTTGAATGCAGTTATTTAAGTTGGGATATGCTTTATGCATTAATGGTCTTAAATAATTTCTCACTGTTGGATTTTCATAGTTATAGGTGCAAACACAAATGTCATAATATCTCCGAAATGAGACATTTTGGGGAAAAAAGAATTTCACTACAAACAACTACAAACGATTTCGATTGCAACTGGCTAGATTTTATTTCAAAAGCTCAGAAGTGCGGGCGGAAAATTTTTTCTAATGGTCCTAACTTTTTAACGGTAAAACTACAAACGAAAAAAAATTCACTACAAACAACTACAAACGAATGTCTATCGAACTGCATTTCACGTTTTTCATTCTAGAAAAAGTGCGGGCCAACTTCACGTAGGTCCAATGACGCCGCCAGAGCAAAATTCACACCAAGCATTGACTTTTTCGGGATGCATTTGACGCTCTTGGATCGTGACAACTTTGTTTGTGGACCTACCCATTGATCCAGAAATGGGCCTCAAAGCTGAAGATGATTTCTCGATTAAAATTCGGGTCAGTATCCAACTGATTTTGCATGTTTTGTTGAACGCTATGCCTGTCCATGGCGATTTGGCAAAACAGACTGAATAAATGACAGCCAATTTGACAGATGTAGCTTCAACAATATGGCCGCCATCAACTGTCAAAAGTTCCGAAGTCCCCATTGGAAGACCTCTTAACAAGCTTTCAGGTAGATAGAAGCTCAGAGACTGTTTTAGGGGCTTAAAATTCATCACTTTCACCATTTCCTGTGGTTTACTGTACCCCCTCCTAGCTGAAAATAAAGCCCCCTTCTAAATTTTCGAAAGATAAACACTCATAATTAATGCAAAACCTCTCCCAAAGCCGTTCCCGTTGGCAACCACCAATCCTCAGGTGACAGCATAACTTTCGTCTCAACGACAAACTTCTTCACACCTTGTTTGACAAAGCTTCACTTTTTAATTGGATTGAAGGGAAAAATAAAACACTTTATGAACCACCTGCCCTCAGGGCAATTTACCGTGAATTACAACAACAGGAACTAATCTTTTTTATGTTCTAGGTAATGATTCCCACAACACATACACAATGTCCATCAATCACCGCAATCGTTAATTATACCGGAGACGTCACTTTACGACAAGGCTCTTCTACCACAACCCTCCACATACATATAGCGTCCACAATTCACAGTGTGTCTGTCATTAGACCCACCCTCCTTACCTTTGACTAGAAAAAAAAAAAAAAAACATTGAGCACAAAGCCAAATCAGAAGAAGAATTATAAACCACATGACACATGGAGGAACAAAAGAAACTGGATAAAAATAAAGTATACTGACACACATCGACAGGCTGTCTGTGTACGCGCTACGAAGTCCTACAACTACCAACACTGATTGCATCGAGGAGCTTACAAGTTTATTGGAAAGGTATCAGGCACAGTAGGAGCACTTAGCAGTAGGTATTTTATATTCAATATGGTCTGGCTAGAGGCGGTGGTATATATCTCTATGTTATCGCCCCTCAACGATGACAATAAAAACAGCGCCACAGGCGACCTGAATTTTTTTCCTTTCTTGCGATTATTACTTTTGCCACCTTTTTTGCTCCACTACTTTGTAGAACAGGGTGGTACACTTCAGTTTGGAAGAAATCACAGGGGTGATTTGTTATAAATTTAAAATGTGCAAACACACTTTGAAAATTCACCAAAAGTTGTGCGGGGCCATTTTACTCGCAGGGAGTTTTTTTTTCCCAAAAAGTGGCATCACTGAGGTACTTTTTAAACAATTTATCAACCAATTTGAGTACCATTAATTAATGCACCTTTAAAATGACAATAACTGAGGAAATCTAATATTTTTAGCCACAAATTCCATTTGAAACTGAACTGAAGCACCCTGTATTTATGGAAGATAATTACCAGTAACAATTGAAAAGAGTTTTCTTTTATTGGCCTGAATTATTTCACATTCTTTCGATCGATAAAGCGGGTACATGCAGACAATCCTTTGACTTTATTATTTAAAAAGTACACACGGCCAATTAAGGTCGGCCTGACGGCGTATACGCCCTTTTTTTGGATTGTCGTAGATAAACCTTTCAACACTTAATAGATAAAGTACACAAGTAAATGTGTGGTATTTATTAAAGGCTGGCGGCATCATAACAACTTTGGAAATATAATAGCCCTAGAGCCCAGACGAAGAGGACACGTTTCGGACGTTCCAAACGAAAACGGTGTAGAAGGTATATGGAAATCAGAAAGAAAAACGTATCAGCTTCCGTTGTAGCAAAAAAAAAGTGATTGTAAAAGGGGTATGAGTTAAGCCCAGACACGTGACATTTAGGAAAAGAAGATGAGTGCGAAGAATTGTTTCAAAGTGCCAAACTAAGTGGACTCATAATTTTGTGCAAACAAGAGGTTGAACTTTGTCATACGCATTTGAAGATAATGGACAGAGGGACTTTGATGAGCAATGGGATTACAGCAGCAGGACTGGTGATGGACTTTAGCAAAACGAATAGCGGGCGCACAACGAGAGACTTCTTGTGCAGACATGGATTCAAAGTTCAAGGGCTTCACCTCGAGAAAATGTTTGTTTCAGCTTGAAAAGCAAAAGAAGTTCCGTCTAAAGCGTTTCTAGGGAGGTAAACGTTTTTTTAAGGACCCAAGTGACATTTACAAAAGTACTGCATATTAATTTTTTTTAGATGTTCACAACCACCCCCATCGAATTATATATAATGCACTCCCACCCAACCATACTATCCCAAAATGATCAACAGGACGTGCGATTCTCAATTGCTATGTTTGCTGAAAAATTAACCTCTTGCTCCTTTTTCCACCATTTAGCCAACACTACTCACTGACTATCACTTTTACCCACAGCTATAATTTTAACGACTAGCAATCGGGGGCGTCATCCAGCTCTTACGAATTTCCTAAGTAAACCGTCAGTGAACATTTCATCCAAATTCAAGTGTTGCACAGCGGCAAGCTTCTATACGAAATTCGAGCCTGGAAGATGTCCGAAAATATTGCACTCTCAAAAATGATTGCATAAATTACGTCTCAACTGGGTATGGGATGACCCTGGATGAGTTGTATTATGGTATGGTTCCAGCCGAATGAAACAGATCTATGGCGAATCCGAGCATGAGAAATGAAAAGCTATCTTGATTTAAACGTTCGTCTCAATTCTGGCTACGATTTTTCTTATGTTTTGACAAGTGGGACAAATTTAAACATTTAATTTTTCGTTTAAATTTTTTTGATAGTCCCTTTGGAGGATATGTTCTCTGCCCAAAATATGGAATTTGGTCTTAAGCTTGCTCTCACTCACGAATCAAAGCTGCTTTAGAACTTTTGTGGATTTTTCAACTGAATGGCACCGCCATTTTATGTTATGCAAATTATTTACGCAGTGGCTTAGTGGTTAGTGTGTTGGACTACTAAGCGAGGGGTCCCCGGTTCGATTCCCGAAAGAACCAAATTACATCTTTAGGTTTTTTTCTACTGCGTCAACTCTCGCGAAAGTCCGACAAACATCCGAGAGTAAAACTGTCATGAAAGAGCTTCTCCCCTTCCATTCGTCCCAAAAAATGTAAAACCCACACAAAACGAATGGTTTTGAGAAGCTAGGGTCCCACAGACCTTTTGCGCCAACTATTTATTAATTTAAATTGTTGGTGCTACTTGAACTCAACATGTAAAGAAGCAAGGATTCAAATTTCGGGCAGCCTATAGCCATTAAAAGCTCGAATTGCAGCTACGTAATATTGTAAACTCTTGATCTGTTGTCTGTGATTTGTAATCCGACAGTTTATCCATCATGTGGTACCAAAATGACAAATGCATACGGTCAGGAGTAGCAGCGCATTCATAAACAAGAAGAAGATTCTACATTCGTGCACACGAGGTGCTAAACATTCTCCCTTTCATAAATATTTCGTGTTTTTTGTTAGTTTTTAATTCCTCCTGGACTTCTCTGACACAAACAAAAAATAAACTCACAACAATATTGACAATTCCTTGATAAATGAACGCTTGACAATCAAATACAATTTACTCGATTTACAGCAAAAAAATATTACGTATACGCCCCCAGCACCAAAAAATGGATCTGTTTCTATTGGCAGCATTAAGAGCAGAAATAAAGAACTCATTGACGACATAAGTGACCATGGATATAAATGAAAAAAAAACGATTAACAAAACAAGTCAAAAATGATGATCGTTATAACATCCATTTAGCCTTCCAGAAAAGCCCTTCAAATTTCATATGGAAATGGAAAATAGAATTTTTGTCCCAGACACATCTGTCTGGAAGAAGCCGTAATTGATCTTTTTTTTTCATTGGGAAATCTGTCAAAATTATGATTGAATAGTCTACGTTTGGCTGGTCTATTGAGTTCAATTGTATTTTTCCAAGTACGAGCAATATATCAAAATAAGGATGCCACACGATTGCGGTCTATGTTTTTGTCATTCATACTAGTAACTAGTCTGGCTGTTAATGAGGACAAAACAAAGTATATGCTGTCAACGAGAAACGACTCTCAAAATCAAAAATCAAATGACATCAGCGCAGAGATAAAGCGAAGAATCACTCTTGCCAATCGCTGTTTCTTCGGGCTAAGAAGGCATCTAAGAAGTAAAGCCCTCTCTCATAGAACCAAGGAGGTACTATATAAGACCTTAATCATCCCGGTCCTGCTGTATGGTGCAGAAGCATGGACCTTGTCAAAAGCGGATGAGAACCTTCTGGGATGCTTCGAGAGAAAGATTCTTCAAGTGATATTCGGTCCAGTTTGTGTCAATGGAGTGTGGAGAAGAAGATTCAACGACGAACTCTACGGCCTAGTCAAAAAGCTGAAAATACAGCGGCTGAGATGGCTGGGACACGTGGAGCGTATGGACAACAACGCACCAGCCCGACGAGTCTTCGAATCCACCCCTGAGGGACAGCGCAGCAGAGAAACACCCCACCTAAGGTGGCGCGCACAAATGGAGAGCGACCTAATCCAACTTGCTGTGCGTAACTGGAGGCAGCTGGCGAGGGACCGAGCTGGCTGGAGAGGCTTGTTAGTTGAGGCCTTGGTCCACCCCGGACTGTAAGCGCCACCAAAAGTAAGTACTAGTAACTGGAATTACGTTGTCTCTATTAACAAAAAATGTGGAAGCTGGTTTGAACCCAAACGATCCAATGAAAAAAGGATTGTTTTAGTTTAGTCCAGAAAAAACTTCTAAGTCGAGTGAAATCCGGCTCAAGACACAAATTTTAAATGGAGACCCATCAGTTTTGTATCGAGTTCAAAACCGCTTATGATTGCACTTTTTATCAAAAGCTTCAGTTGGTCGAATTCAGGAACCCGGCGAACTGATCCAATTGTCGATTGCATTTTCTCGGTTACATGGAGCCAATAGATAATAGAGGTCCTTGGAATCCCAGCCATCTAGATTGAAAAGACAATAAAGGCCGAGCCTAGCCAACACGAACGCCAATGTCATTATGAACTGAAAAGAATCGCGAAGTATTGACTGCTTTAGAGCCCCCGGCATAGACTCATGCCAGGTCGGACGCCCGTTAAGTAAGTAATATTAGTCTTGTATACAAGTGACTTGCAAATATCACTGCGGAAACTCAATAAAGCAAACGTTTTGGCGCAACAGGTCTGTCTATGGCTTTTTGTGTAATTTTTTTGTTGTCCTTTTGGGACGATTTGGGTTATTGCTCTGAAAGGTCGACTGTTACTGACCTCTCTGATCTTGGATAGTGCAAACGAAAAAGTAAGGTGGTATTTTAATTTTTTTGGGGGTCGAACCGGGGGTCAAATCGAGATAAGATTAGATAATTTGCTTATTTTTTTTTATAAACTAGCTTTACAATTCCTAAGCAACATTTTAAGACCAAGATTCAGTTCAACAATTAAATTTAAGTGGTTCAAAAAAGCAAAAGAATTTTTTTTCGGTTACATTTTACGTAACGCTATAACTGGCCCCTAAAATAAGAGCTGAGTTATCATTGTGGACACGTTTTAGGTGCTAAATCCACCCCTTACAATAACGAAGCCCGGTCTTAAAGAAACAATTCCATATATATATAAAAATGAGCTTGATATCGAGTTTGGCAAGACCGAGATTTATGTTTTTTGTTTTGTTTTATTCGTCTTGAGTCAGGGATTGCTAAGAAATAAAGAAAAGTCTGCCAATTTTCAACAGGTGGCGCTGTAGGCGCACATGTATTTGCATTGAGCAAAACTTACTTACTGAACGAAGTTTGATTTCCGCCCATCATGGGGTAACTCAATTACTCATACATTTGCATTGAAATAATATTAGTAAAAGTCTAGAAAAGTCTTGAAGCAAACATATCCTATCCGGTATGGGTAATGAAATTTATGTCCATCCTTTCAAATTCAAAAAAATATTACAGACTACTGCAAGCAGTCTTAAATTGAACGACACACAGCACGACATACATAATTTTCCAATTCAATGCAAAAGATACGAATTTAATTGAGAGATTTATTCGTATTTCGAAATACATATATATTTCATCGGTAACGTCAGCAGATACATATTGTCGTTCTTTTTAATCTTCTTATATCCATCGTTGGAAAACGATTTAATTATGTAGAAGGAAAAGCAAATCCCCCCAAAGTCATCGAAATTACTTTTTGCGAAATTGCAAAGAGAATAACGAACAATGATAATATTGACAAATGGGAATACAACAGCAAACTCATTCGCAAAATTGAATTCTCCAGGAAACAGATTCGTATACTCAAATATCCTGTTTGTATATTGAGGTTCGAGGTTTTTTTTATATTAACCTTTGTATTTTTACAACAGAAATTGAAGCAGTAATTCAATTGGTTTGTGCCTTCACTAAAGCAAAATTTAACTAGTAAATAACGAAATGACAGATTTTTTTTTGGAGATTTTTGGCAAGAAAATGAAATGGAAATTCTTGGCAGGTCATAGCGCAAAAGTCAAGGTTGGCTACAATACATTTTCTGCACATGCAAATGATAAGAAGAGAAACAGTACACGTGCAGTAAAAATTGGAGCCTAACCAAAATGTTGTCAAGAAGCGAAACACTGCAAATCGATTGTAAGCTCTAGCCAAACAATAACAAGGATATGCGAAAATAAGCTCAAGAAAACGAGCAACGAACGTAAAAGAGTTCACAACTAACTGCAAGATTCGAGAATATGATTAAGGTTCAACTAAGTGACCTATTGGAGGTGTAAAAAGGGTTCGCCATAGGGATTGAAAAAGGCAAAACATCGAGTGGTGTCTGTAAAGAGACGTCTACTCGGTCGCCCTTTTGTTTGTTTTCGAAACTGAAGTGAGTCACAGAAGTAAAAGTGAGAGGCAGATAGATTCGTGTATGCGAAAACGAGGGGATTTCTGTTTCTAGGTCAGACAACTTGGTGCCAAGTATTTTTTCCGTATCTGGGAATGAGATAATTGGACGCGGCGGGTGACACAGGGACTTGTGTTATGGAAATTATTGAATAATTCTTTTGATTGGCTTCTTTAGTGTGGTGGCGTCCGTAGAAGAGGTGGACTGAATGTTATTGCATTGATTTCGATAATATTATTGGGATGAATCATTAGCAAAAAGATTTTGTATAAGCACAAGTAGTGGTTTAAAATAGATTTTAAAATAAATGAAATGTTGTCTACTTAATTAAGCCAGACACATTTTTATTTATATATTTAAAATTTTGTTTATAGGACTTGAAAACAAATTGCGTACCGCCCACAAGTATGCAATGATTTATAACTTCATTTGATTCTTAATAACTCGCACATAGGTTCACCTTAATATTAAATATGTAGATAGAAATGTTTGTAGGTTTTCAAGACTTCCAAAATGCATGATGAATTCTGTTGCAAAATTTAAATATAATTTACTACACCCTTTGTCGATCGAAAATGTTTGCGTGAACGCCTGGCAAACTTTGAAATATCTAGTTACTTTTCAACGTAAAAAGTTGTTCATCGTAACATGATTGCTGACAAGCAACTTTGGACAAAAAATGATTGGCTACACTTTTCCTTTCCATGCACAGACAAGTGCGATGAATATTAAGGGCAATAATTTTTTTTTCTAGCAAAAAAAAAAAGAGAACAGGAAAATCTTTTCTCGACTTTTTAAAATTTGTAGGAGCCCACAACTACGAAATTTGTACGGAGAATAAAGCTATTCGGCCTAACTAATAATAAACACTTATATGGACGATATTTTGGCTGCTACCCTTAATAAAAATATACATCATTATTGAAACGGTACCAATAAACAATTTGACCTCAAAAACAACAAGGTTAATGGTAATTTTTATAATGAATAATTCGTTCTAAAAAGGAATACATAAATTGCAATTAAATTCGTCCAACAGATATTTTCCAAAAGCTTTAAGATGTTTATTACAATAAAAAAAACAAAAATTCGGAAATGCACAAAATATCAGCTAATCTGTCAAATCTCATATGCAAATCAGTAATGCCCTATCATTTGTTTAGAAACAAATTTCGGTACTATTTATGGTACGCCTTATTTTTCTTTTCTAATACGCCACTATTGATTAAGATGGACAATTTATTATAATGTCTTGAATCATTTGTAGGCTGATGATGCAAATCAAAATTTGTTGGTGGTCTTAAGATCACAATTGAATCGTTAACAAGTGAGTATTTTTGGCGCATATTTTTCTGCATGAAAGATGGCATATTTTCCCCCGAACAAATAAGTTCAATAATTTGTTTAAATCGCGTGTATTTAGCTGAATCCTGGTAACCCTTCCACCTAATTTTCCGCGACGTCAACCATTTTATACTAACCATTGTTTCATAAAATTCTATCTACCAGAGTCCTTGACCATTGGACCTTTCCCTTAAATTTTCGCCTAAGGTATTGAGAGTTCTTGGAAAGAGTAGTAGATCCAAACTTTGGGACAACTCTCAAGAAAGTTTTGGGAACATCCCAAACTTATATTAGATAAAAAATTAGCAAAAAAGGAGGCACTAGCGATTAACAAGTACAAAAAAGCATAAATAAACACTTTCATTTAATCAAAAATGCGTTGAAAGAAGCATAGTTAACTTCCTTTGGACAGCCTTTACCTCTGTCGGCTAACGAAAAGAACACAAGCTTGCACCTTGAACAGAAATACATTTTTTCCTGTGTTTAAAAATAAAACAAATGTGCAATATTTTTCGATTTTGTGCATCCATTGTCAAATTTGTGTTTGACAGACTTAAAAACAATTTTCATTGTTGTATTCCAACAAATAAAATCAAAAAACGTTTACAATTTACTAAAATTATTTATAATTGTTTACGCTCAATTATAAATTACGGTTGTGTTTAGTGTGTTGTGACCTAACCTAACGCTCACTCACACTTCACTCCTATTGCGAAATTCAATACCATCATTCAGCCACCATTTAAGTGCAATTTTGGCCGTAGGCAGCCGTAATGCTAGCTTGGTAAATCAGAAACTTCACTTAATTCTGCGCAAAAATAAATGCAGAGCCAACGAAAAAAATATGCAGAAGGGCTTTTAAGCGATTGCTATTAAGAAAAGTCCCTGCAGCCTCCCAAACTAATAGGGCCCAATTATAAAAACACATATTTTGGGGGAGGAAATCAGCTAGAAGTCAATTTTAAAACCGGCACAGGTAATGTCTTCAGGCCGTATGTAGAAGTGAACAAAGTTCCAGAAACGTCTAGCTACCTTAAGGCTGGCGAGGCACGATCTCCAAACGAAAAAATATTGTACACGTGCGTAGTAATATGAAATCTGGATCTGGGTATCCGCTGCCTGTATATCTATGAAGATTAAATATCCTTTAGCTCATTCATTAGTTTGAGCTTCTCGGCGTAAAATTCAAGGTCCCTTCCCTAGGTTCCATGATATAAAAACTCTCCCTTTTCAATGGTTTTAAAAAGCTAGGACAGACCTATATATATGAACTTGATGCACCATCTATTAATTTTGTATATGGAACTCTTTTATTCGTTTCATAATTCACACTGGCTTTCTGGTAGTACCGGAAACTACCAGAATGGAATAGAAGGAGACATTGAATTCAAATTGGAGTGTAGCATTTTCCATTATAAGTTAGAACATTATGATAAAGAACCCTTTTTGGCCCGTTTTGCATCGTCCTCTTCACGCTTACTGTATGTTATTCGTGTGGAATTGGAAACACTTTTGTGGGTGAGCCAAACTCAGATTTCACAGTCAGTCGTATTCCTCCCAGGGCCTTTCAAAACCATACTCGGCGCTCTTATTTACCCCGTTTCACTCACTCTTCTACTTGGGTAAGTTTCATAACGTAGATGAAAGTCGTTAATGACTTTCGCGTTGGCGTTAGTTTAAATTGTTAATTATTCAACAAACATCGAAGGCCTACTCAGAGATTCTATGTCTTTTGCAAATTCCTGGATCCCGCAAGTTATACAACAACTTTTAATAAAGGGGTTCCCAATACGCTTATAAAGTGGCAAATAGCCTGAGCAAAATGTTAAGATTGCCCCTGAAAGTAGACTCATTTATCTTTATCTTTTAAGTGTGTGCAATGGCGGGAGTTAAATTTTTGATTTAGACACGAGCTTAGGGAAGTTAAAGAGATAGAACAGAGAAGCTGATAGGTACGTGGGTATTTTCGTCTCCATATACAGTATTTTTAAAAGTTAACAAGACAATAATTACGATTTTTTAGCAAAGCCTCATAACTATCCTTATTTCCAAGGTTCCGCTGGACATTTTACTGTTTTTTATTCAAAGGAATCACTTCGTTGTATTGGGTTGGATTTGAACGCACAACTTTCATCCCAACAGATGGAAAAGTTACCACTGCAAAAGGAAGCATTTATGATCTCAATATTTATGTTTGCATTGTTCAGCGCAGTGCGAAATTTGGACTCGTCCAGTAGTTGCTAGGCCAATTTTGGTTGTTGACAACTCGTTAAGCAGAATAGCGACCCTCACCCTAACGTGTGTTGCATCGATGCGTTAATGCTGGAACGTAAAGCTAATAAGCCTCAAAGTCTGTAATCATTTTTAGAATGAAAGTCACCTCACGATAAAGGTCAACAGAAAATAGTATCCCAAATGAAACCCATTCCTCTCGTTGTATCCATTTCCGAATTATACAAATCCACAGAACTCAAGTTTGTACTTAAAAGGAAACCCCAATCGCTGGCGCGTCGGCCCACCTATGATTTAAGACTTACCTTTGTACATTGGAAACTCGCCATCGCTATGACTATGGCAGAGCATCATGGGGCTGCGACATCTTGACCGTGGTGCGACGACGGTTAGGGTCCGTCGCATAGTGGTCGTAGAACCACCTGCCATCGATGACGAACTGCCGCCAGCAATCGATGTTGCAGCCACAAGTTGCTGTTGAAACTGCACATGTTGCAGCTGCAACCGGTGATGATGGTGGCTATGATGGATGGTTGCAGTCGCTTGCGACGATGACGATGATGAAGCTGCTGCTGCTGCTGCAGATGTTGACGATGATGATGACTGGGGCAGAGCATTACGCATTGATGATGCCGTCCTCCGAGGTCCACATTTGTAATCCAGGATGATAGCGATAAGAAGCGCCGAATTATATATAGAAAATTAAATTTACAAAAAAACACCCACAACACAACTTTTTAGGAACCTTTCTTTAGGCAGACAACTGCGTTATACGACTGCCCTCGTTATATAACAAGAGCGACGACCCTAAAGGACATCAAAATATTTGGTATAACGGATATCACCCATTTCCGTTAGGAGTGGCACCAACTGCACTAAACACTTTCTTTCACACGCATACCACCACGCGACAAGAAACAAAAGAACGCACGTCCCCTTTGCAGGATAACACAAATTGTGGCCGTCGTTGTTATCGTGATAAAACACTTTTTCAGCGCGGTATGCAGCCACAACTAAGGGCGCAGCACCGATAGTAGGGTATCCACGGCTGAATTCTTCTACAGATAGCACTTAACCGTCGACACCGAGAAGGAACAACATTTGCAGCGCGTCCGAATCGGAGCAATCTCGAAGTGAAACTGAAATTTCACTCTGTAAACTGTAAGGAGATGTCTTGGAATTTCGTGCTCCCTCCCGATCCTGATGCGGTGTGTATCCGAAAGCGCCCTTGTACTTGCTGTGCCGGAAGATTCCCACCCCTGTCCAAACCACCTCGAAGCGGAACAAAATAGTGTCCCTTCATGGCGGAGCTTCCGAGAGCTCGGAGTCGGAGTCGGAGTCCTGTGAGAGCCATATTAGAGAGTGATGAATGGGAATCGAAATCGAGTATTAACCCAAACAGCACGAAAGAAAGGGGGCTCATTTCCCATTCCCAACTTGATTCCAATCTCTGATGCTCTCGCTCTCAGTTTCTCTTTGGGGAAAAAAACGAAAACATCACAGCACCAAGAGCAAAAAGGACAACAAAGTTCATATAGTATGGCAGCAGATAAGAAACCTGTGTGTACATGAAATATTCAGAGAGAGAGAGCGCACCAACAACCGAGCCACGTTGTTGGGTTAGGGTGTCATCCTTGCTGTCGTCAATAGAATGTTAGGTAACGAAAATCGACATGGCACAGTGAATGAACTTTAACCACACACACCAGCAGTGGGTGGCGGTGGGTGAAAACTGAAATAAAAAACAGGGTTCGACATTGTCGAACAAGAGCGAGAGCGAAAGAGTATATCCCAACTGATAACTCGATATCGAAACTCAAACAACCAGATGAGGGCGGCAGAAAATTGCACAAGGATGGCCTTGACGATGTGTGTGGCAAACTCCAGATCCAGAGCTACGTCGTTCTTCGATTCGACTGCTTCTGTGTTCGTATACGTGTCCATTCTGGGCTCCTTTGTGGAATGTTTGCGCGCGTGGAATTAAGTAAAACATAAAAAAAAGACTGAAGAGGAAGCTTTATTCGTTTTACACTCAAATACACATTTGACGCGTAGCGTAATAAATTGGTATAGAGGCGAAATCGCACTTTGTTCCGTTCTGTCATAGTTGAGGGTTTTTTTTTTTGTAATATTGGGGGCGTCTCACCCAGGTAAGGACTCAAGTGTATATTCTCAGAAGGTCAAGCGTTATTTTTGGGCAGACTTTTGGTTAAGAGTTTGAGGCGTTTTTCAATGTTTTTAACGTTTATTCGAAAGCGTGGGATGACAAAAGGCATCTAAAGAAGACCTTTAATGTTTTAAAGAGTCGACTTATCCCTCGAGTTTGGGTGTTTGGTTTGGATGTTCTCAATAGCCATAAGTAAAGCCTCGAAATGGAGGATTTTCCTTGATGTGGTCTTGAATTTCGTTGAGAGGAATTACTGACACTGGACCCAAACCGTCTTAAAAAAGATTGTAGGTTGTGTCTGGAGAACTTCGAATCTTTGAATTGGTAAAGAAAGCTCGTCTGTAATAGAGACACTCACTCCACAGCAAATCTAATGAACTCTAAGGGCTTATTAGCCTTCATTACGATTTCAGCACTCAGACACAACTACTGGTCCATTGTGCTGATAAACAGACACCTTACTTTGCTGTACTTAGTTTTCCCGTCTTTCGAAGAAAAGTGAGAAGGGGCTTCAGTGATGAAGAGCTTAGATGTACGGCACTCACAGCGTCAGCCCCAAAGATCCGCCACCTGATGCGAGCAAAGGCAGGACATCGTCGTCCTCTCCACAAACAGGACAGATGTGTTTGGCAAAAGCTTGGTGGCCCGAAAGGACACCCACAAACAATCTACTTACAGTCGATTCTCCTGAGAGACAGAAGGAAAGGCGTGGACCTTTTGCAGATGTCCGGACACAGTCGTTTGGTCTGCCTTTACCCAGCACAGTCACGCCATCTATACTCGTATCAATTGATGACCTAACCACAGATGCCGGCAGACCCAACGCAGGTTCAGATCCTGAGAGAGCTTCTTCTGAACCCAGCCTGGCAAGGTCATCAGCGATCTCATTTCCCTGGATACCAGTGTGACCTAATCCCAAACAAGTTATACTGCGTTTAGCCTTCCGACCAAGCTTAGAGAAAGCTTGAGTTCAAGCACTGCAATCACTGAGAACGCAAATGCTTCTAGCCCTCCACCTGTTTGACACAATGAAGTGCATAGCCATAAGGATAGCAAAAATCTCCGCGTGAATGACGGACGCATGGTTACCTAAGGGGTAGTGTAGTCTAATGTTCTCGCTTTCCACGAAGATTCCAGAACTAGACCCCTGTCCGGTTCTGGAGCCATAAGACAGGGGGCAGCGTACACCCCATGTAAAAAATATCAAGGGGGGAGGTTCATCAAAGCATATAGAACAGGGCCCGGAGTGCTAGGGAAGGCCCCTGTGCAGCCATGACAAACCGTTCTTTGAAGTTTGGCAAAAGAGGCAATAAAAAGTTTCCTGTTCCACAAAAGGTGGATTAACCTCCCCCTATTAAAACAATAGATCTTTAAGGGCGCAGTGTCAGCCAACAGGGCATGGGAAAAAAAGGAATTAACTATAAAATATGTCATCTTGTCGCGTATTACTTAAAGTCATATCTCTGCTGTACCTTTACTCTCATTGCGGTGAGTGGCAGTCTGCTTAAACTTTCACAGGAGACCTTTTTCCTAGTACTTTGCACAGATTCTTTCAAAATCTCTTGATAACTTTTTCCGTCCGATTTCCGTTGATAGGTCTTGGATTAAGTTGGCAAATCTACCCGAGTGGATGAAATCCAACCTTAAATGCTCGAGACGAAGTGGGAGTGCAAATAATTCTTCGTGTCATCAAAGTCGCCTTGAGGCGGAACACCTCGCAGCCAGTGGCAAGTGAGTTGATGTAAATAAGTCTATTTTAAGATGACTAAGTCCATATCAATGTAAATCATAAAAAGTCTTCGTTAACATAGCCACAACTGTAGAAGAAAATGGGCCTACAATTGTACTGAATTCTGTACTATTTGACAGTACGGAAGTACATATCACTTCTTAATTTTGAGGACTCTTTGTACTACTTTTAATTTGTGATTTAACGTGAAATGCCCCTTTTTTGCTTTACGATTTTTTTTATTTTTAATGTTTGCGTTTGGTTTCACGTATTAAAAAAATTAAGTACAGTGGAAGTCACTTATAACGGCCTCGCTTATAACGACCAGTTGCTTATAACGTATACTTTCAATTCATTTGGTTGGTTGGTTCATTATATTTTAAGCTAATTTACCGTCGGATATAACGTCGGCGACTCGTCGTATATAACGAAATGTTGGATATAACGACCAATTTTTCAGAAAAAAATTGATCCTAGTCGTCGGTTACAATAACGGGATGAGGGAAAATTTAAAAAAATTGTCTGTTAAATATTATGGCAGTTTATTTGAGATGTCGCCGCGAAAGCTGCTTTTGAATTTGTTGTGGCTTACGCGTCTTTAACAAAAAAGTTAGCATTTTAAGTGATTTTGTTTATTGCTGAATATTTGTGGAAGCCAGATATGGCAGGCGGATATAGCGACCGCCGTTTATAACGACCTCATTTCATCGGTCCCTCCAGTGTCGTTATAAGCGACTTCTACTGTACTATTTTTATATTTCAGTACTATTTTCTTTTAGTTTTCAGTACAATTGATAAAAGTCGGTTTTCATCACTGGCCACAAGTGACTTGTAAGAAATTTGTAAGGAGAATATTCATTTAGGTAGTAAGTAGCTAAACTCTAAAATTAGACTTCCAAATTCGCTAATAAATCGTCACGATGACAGTGCTAGTCTTATCTTTGAAGCCGTTATCAGGTGTTTGTATTTTTAGACGGAACGCATTTATGTTGGGCATTATAACATCGATATCGTGTTCAATTCAATGAGTGTACAATCGATTTGCTTAAATTATTCGTTGGCATGACATCAGTGATTAGTGTTTATTAGATCAGCACTATTTAAATCGATTTGCAAAACGTCATTTGACATGTGACGTATGTGGCTATATACATTGCGCTCGAAGCTGAATTAAGTCATACACGCGTGATCGATTTGTACACATACTTGGAGCATTTTTTATGCACAGAGCGCAGCCCTACATGGTGACGTTCTATATTGTTCAGTAAAGTTCTGGTCGGCGTTGCCACTTTGCGGCAATTGCAGTAGATCTATATTTTTTTTCGAAAGTAAACGAAATTAAAATCTACTGCCAAAAAATTAAATGTACTGCAATTTTCAAGAGAATCTACTGCAAAAGTAGCAACGCTGCTTCGGATGTCTAGTTTACTAAGGGCCGTTTGCTCATACGACTCTTTACGATTTAAGTTCTACTTAAATACTTATGGGCTACTTTTTCTAGGGCATAATCTGTCACATAACAGCATTCTGTGTTATTCGATAAGTATGAGGCATGTTTTTAGCTTATACTACTTGATTGTGCTTTGCTGAGGTAGAAGCTAAAAAAAAACAGACTTTCGTAAAACTAGATCGACAAGATGACAGAGATGTCCGTGGCAATACTTTGATTTTCATCAGTCAATTATAGCAGTAATTTTTGTATCTAAATCCCTTGGACTTGTTACGTGTATATTTATTGTTATTTAAAGAATGTTTGATGTATTTCCACTTTATTTTTAATAATGACACTTGGTATGTTTCAAACCAACATACAAACAATATTTCGCAATATTTCGATCGGTAGTCGACAGAACTTTTCTCATTTTTTGGTTGGCCTAAATTGATCATTAAATGACCGATTTTTCAATTTGCGTTGATGTAGCTGACAAATCTAGTAAGGGAATTTCGTCTTGACTCTTATTTTTTTTATTTTAAAGAACAAGAGCTCAGATCTGTGACAAATGGCAAAAATTTAGTTGGTCGGTAAATTCTGACAAATGTAATACGGCTTGCCAAATTAGAGATTCGAGCTTGCTCAATGTAAGCACGACACTGGCCGATGGTGACTTCACAACAGTATAAAAAAACAGCGACATCTGTCAAGCTTTTGAACGTTCCCTGATTTATATAAACAAAATATTTTATTAATGGATTTGAGCTAACAGGTAGAAAAATCTCAATAAAACTTGTTCTGACAGCTGCGGAAGCGAATATCATACAACGTTGGCAATATTTTAAAATTCAACGTTCCAAACTGCACTATGCATACAAAATCTGCGATAAAATGTTTACACTAGCAAAAGCTTTCCACTAGGTTACCTAACGCATATCATTTAAATACAGCAGAAGCAGGCCTTAACGCGATAGTTATAGGGTTGTATGCCTATAGCTTTAGCTGATAAACAGCACTATTGTTTGTATGGAAATTTCGGAACAGTTCTTATACCTTTCATAAGCTTAAAATCAGATTAAAAACAAGATTACAAATAAAGACGTATAAAAAAGTGAATAGAAAGGTTCTCTTAATGATTTTTTATACCCTGGTGGCTTGAGTCCTTGATTTGGAAAAATGGGGTTATCTGTTTACACAAAAAAATTGGGTAGGTACCAAGCATACAAATTTTCTTTAAATTGACAGCAGAAACGTCAGTTTTATTTGCCCAAAGGAATTCAATATTAGACAACCAAAACTATTCTGTCCTGGTTCTTAAAACTACAATTTGTATATGTCAAGTGATAGCAAACCTCTATCTTGTTCTGCAAGTTTAAACATGAATAATTGTTGTTGACAGATGTGGTGTACGCATTGTGTTCTATATTTTTTTTCTTTTAAAATTATATGATACCGAACTGACCGATGCCGTTTTATTCCTTGCTCAATGTTAGTTTTCGTAACATAAAATTTCACGCGTTGCCACTTTGCGAAAGTTAACGTTAATTATGTATAGATATACCGCCTATAATTTTTATCCAATTTAGTTTTTTTAGACAATTGCGGTACAAAGGTTATAAGCAAAACAAAAATAACAAGAACATTGGAAAAAAAAACCTTTTTAAGCTAGCTTTCTATAAATTTAAATAGTTCGACTTCAGTTTTCAAATCTCAATGTTAAGCAGCGTCAAAATAAATATAGCTTACTCGGATGACAAAAACAAAACATTAATGCATTTGGGGTGACAGCTAGATGACGCGTTATGTGTCAGATTTTCTTCAGAACAGTTTTTCCAGTTAGAGAGGACACATTTCAAAGCTTAGTTGACTTAAGTCGACTAGATTGGTCTGGGGTAGATGTATCCTTAACGCAAAAACTAGATTGGTCGGGAACGTAACTTTTTCTACGTCAGCTACATATACGAACTGTTAAATTAGTGCTCAGTCACGAATTTCTTCGATAGATTCGTCGGCTATCCGTTTATAAAGCGTCAACTGACACAGCTGCCCATGTGACCGATCTAGGCCAATCAAAACTAAGATACATCAAGTCAGTCAGCTGTCAGACTTACAAAACTAGATACTTGAACGTCCCCAGAGTCGACAAATTACATATTATGACATTTCGATTGCAAGCCTGAGGTTTTGACATTCGTGACGAATATAGTTTTTGCTTTTAAAAATCTAGCCCAGACAAATCTTATTGACTTAAAGCAATTAATGTTTATTTTTTCTAATATGTAACTAGGTACTTTTACTGACATGATAGTTCGGATACCTATTTCATGTAAAACGTCAACTAGATTTGTCTGGACTAGGTATATACGAACGCGATGACTATTCAAATTGAAATGTTTTTCTTGTATTCTCGCGGTTTATTTTAAATTTTGACAATTCGTATGAACAGTGAATTTTCTTGACAACATTTTTCGTCCTCTCCATAAACGTCAACTAAATAACCTTTTCACGTGACCAATCTGGGGTAATAAAAACTCAAAAACATCAAGTTAGTCAGCTGTCAGATTTACTAAACTAGAAATCCGAATGTCTTCATTGTGTTTATGGTTCGATTTGTTGTCATTTTGGCTTGACTGAAATTTTTCAGCCCCAGAAATAAAAACTCATATTAAACAAACGGTTTTAAGAAGTTAGGCCTAGAGTTTTAAAAAAAACTTTTGCGCTACTATTTTTATTATTATTTTGATCTATTGTTAATACGTGAAAAGTTGATGTATCAATTGCAGATTTTTTTTATCGGCGTTCAGAGCCCCTAACTGGCGACACTGTATTAATTTAAAAAAAAGGTTTGAATAAGTAAAACACGGTATTGGCGCTTTCGACGGTTCAAAATAAATTATGAGATAGATATTTATCGACATGACTGTCATATAACAATCGCAACTTCTAACATTAGCTGAGCACACATTCCTGCACCTGCATACGTTTTAATTCACTCCCACTCTCTTGATCTACAGTTCTGTTTAAATAGACTTACAACTTACAAGTTGATAAAATAAAATACCAATAAAGACCCGCCATTGTGTGTACATATTTGCAATGTATTAGATAAGCCTAGTTTAACCCAGAACCATTCACCACTTAACTCATAAAACTCTCAGTACCTACCAATTGAATCGTCGATTGCAGGGATCTCTTCCTGGTCCTTGGCATCTGAAACATATTTCAACCAAAATAAGTAAACAAACAAAACCATAAACTCATATATAGAAATAATAAATAAACGCAAAATAAAGAAAAAAATAGGTCTTAGGTCGAGCGCACACCGCAGCAACAAGAAATGCTGCTTGCTTGTGGCCTCAATGTGCGACCGTATGACAATCTGTCCCTACAATTAAAACACAAAACGTCCATAGAAAAACATCTTCTTTATTTAGTTTTAATTTAAAACTAAGAGGCATTCATTATTTTGAATGCTGCGCGGTATAAAAAGTTCATTCTCAATCATCCCAATACTAAAAGTGGTATTTTTTATAATATCTGACAGTGTCCCGAAAACGTTTTGAAACGTTCGACACATTTTTCAAGTTATTCCCAGACAAATGCTTGTACAAATATGGATACAATTCATCTGGCAGGCCATCCAAACCGGGATAGATGTACATTCCACCGACCTTCTTTATCATTTGATTACGAATCGGAATCATCACTTGTTCACGCAACTTGTATGACAGTTCGTGCAGTTTTCGAAATCGACTGGCGAACGGTGTCCCTTTTGAATTTAAGACGTAGCGCCCAATCGACAAGCAGACACTCTTGCCACCTGCATCGCCACAATCTGGCGTTAACGTCAGAAAAAGCAAGTCTCCGTTGACAATTCCCGTCAGCAGACACACTGTGGCAGATTCGTCGTAAATGAATTGCAATCGCACTGTGTATGCCATTTTATTGTCATTGTATATGTTTTGTGGCATTTTCGAAAGCAGTCTGACATTCTGAACATTAAATGTTGATAGGTACGATCTGAGGTGCAGTCGGTAGGCATTTTTCGCAACTTCTTCAATGCACGCCAAGGAACATTCTAAAGCTATGCCGTAAATTAGGGTGAACAGCAAATCGGTCGGTTGAGATGCGCTGATATCAGACGATTTAAGCAGGTTCTCCAGATGAGGCGGTACTTGTTCTAGGGTAGAGTCTTCGATGGTTAGCAATTGCAGGTTGGTAACGTAGATTTCGTCTTCTTCTTCGTGTTTGGCGTTTGCCGCTTCTGAAAGAAATCAAAGAATGAAGCGAGTTTTCATTTCAAGCGCTATACGGAAGGATATAGAATGGTGAGAGATAAAATAAAAAAAAGTGAAACAAACCTTGCAAAGAAATAATATTTTTGTTCTTGTTTTTTTTTTCCTTTTTTTGTGAAAGTGTTAATCACACGATGCTTGTTATTTTACACAGAAATTAAAACTGACAAACATGCATAAAAATGTTATTTAAAAAAAGATAACTGTTGGTAACCGTGTGTACAATAGGTCTGTTCCCTAGCGATAATGCATTCGAACACATTAGCCAAATTTAGTCAAACTTCGTTCCTTTACGCAAAAGTTGGGCAGAAGAGAGCCACAAAGAGAAAACAAAACATTTCCCCTTCATAAAAAACCTGCAAATAGTAGCCCAACAAATTTCTTTGGGCTAGTTTGTTATAACTGACTTTAGCTGTCAAATCTCTCAAAAGTCAATTTCAATTGGCAGTTTATTTCGGTTTACTTTGTTAAGTGCTGAAATTTGTTATTAAAAATGGATAAATCCGCAAAAATAAATAAATATTAAACTTTATCCTGATGAATCCGAATGTTTTTCAACGTCTGCAAACTGGTAATTTTTTTAAACCCCTGACGTTTTCAACAAACGCCATGCCAAACTTTCGTTCCTGTACGTTTTGGTTATATTCTCTTTTTCTGAGAGAATATACCCCCACTCCTTGATATTTGACATTTTGCCGAAAATAGCCCAAAAAGTAAGGGAACAGACCTAATATGAACGATTTCGTACGACTTATTATTAAGTAGAGGCGTCTCTGTGTATGTGTAGTGCAGAGAGAAGTATGTAGGATTGACAATTTTATAAATGAAAATAAGAGTTGTTAACAATTTACATCATTTTTTAATAAAGGCAGTTAAAGTTTTGACAGTTTTTATTGATCTGAAGATATAAAGGATTCTTTTTTTCGAAATTTACTCTCCAACCTTTTAGGAAGTAAACTAAAAGAAAGAGCCCAACGGCGTTTTGTACGACATAAGCACTTCAAAGAAGAACGGTCAGGTGATGCATACTGGCACCATACAAAGACACGTTGTGAATGTATTTTTACCTTTTAAGTCCCAAGTTCGAGAATTTTAAACAGAGCAATAAAGCCGAATATGAGCCTCACCGCTGAAATCCGTCAAAGTGAGCCTTAATTATTGAATATTGCTAAATATTTCTTTAGCGCTTTATGTTTGATGCTTTTAACTGTCAGTTGTCACGAATGTATTTTTTTATTGGAGTTGGCAGCACTTTACTGCAAAAATGACGCATGAATCTTGGAAAGCTAGCATAAACCAAGATGCGAAATGGACAATTCTTTAATTTACCAAATCAAGAAGAGAAAAAGAATTGGAAGCGCTGTACTATCAAACAGATTCAATGTGGTTCTAAATAATATAAACGTTATAAGAAAAAATATTCCAGTAACTTGATAAATAGTTTTTAATAAACGTACAGTGAATGCAGTTATAGGAAATATTGAAAAGATAAATTATTCAACTTATAAAACTGCATAAAGCGCTGGTTTTGATTTTTAAAATTGCTGGAAATAATAATCTCTTCTATATAAAAATAAGTTGAATTGTGTTTGTCGCCAATGTTCTCTGTAATGCGTGAACCGATTTTGATTCTGGAAACTTCCCATGAAAGGTGACGTTAATACCATGGTTTGTAGGCATATGCGGTCTTTGTAGGTGTATTGGTTCATGAGTTATAAGGGCGTGGCACCTCCCATACAAAAAATACGTTGAAAATCTTATATCTCGAAAACGACAGATTAGATTGAGTTTAAATTTACACACAATCTTAGGTATTGGCCCAGGAGTATTTCTGTGAAGACTGATCAAAATTAGACAAAGAGGCGTGGCACCGCCTATAAAATCTTATATCTCGAAAACAGCCGAATCGATTGAGTTCAAATCTACACACAATCTTAGGTATTGGCGCAGGAGTATTCCTGTTGAGATTGGTCAAAATTGGACAAAGAGGCGTGACACCGCCTATCCAAAATAAAACAGTCAAAATCTTATATTTCGAAAGCTATAAAATCGATTTCTAATTCGAGTGCGTCAAGTTAATCGTAATCCTGTAATGGACTTCTTGCCGGTAATTTACAATGAAGCAATGATTTGTATTGAAGATTTTTGTTTGTCGATTGCTAATGAAGCATTAGCACAGTTGGGAATGCCATCACCTAACCGTGCAATGCATGTAATTTTTGATCTGGAATTGCAACGTGAACTACAATACGATCGCAACGAATTGAATGCTTTTGTTCAAGCAAATCTTTCGACAGTGAATGCGGAGCAAAAAAAGGCGTACGATACTATTATGCAAGCTGTCAATAGCGATACCGGTTAATTTTATTTTCTAGATGTGCCTGGAGGCACCGCAAAAACATTTTTAATTTCATTGTTGTTGGCAACGATACGTTTCCAGTATAAATATTCATTAGCGTTGGCGTCTTCTTGCATTGCAGCTATTTTGTTAGATGGTGGTCGGACAGCACATTCTGCTTTGAAATTGCCTATGAATTACCAAGTTATTGAAACTCCAACATGTAACATTTCAAGAACATCTGGAACGGCGAAAACGTTGCGGTATCATTATTTGGGATGAATGCACTATGGCAAATAAGAAATGTGTTGAAGCTTTGGAAAAAAAATAAAAGATGTTCGAAATAACTCAGAGTTATTTGCTGGTGCATTGAATATATTGTCAAGCGATTTAAGACAAACATTGTCCGTCATTCCTAGATCGATAGATGCTGATGAAATTAACGCTTGCTTAAAGTCTTCTTGTTTATGGCGATTTGTTAAGTCGATGCAATGACATTGCCAAATGATTTTTGCCATTTTGTACCTACTGTCAACAGAGAAATTGATTGAAAGTGTTTTTCCTAAAGGCTGGTACGCTGTTCGAGTGAAATCCTATTTTTCATACAAATTTTTCACTGCGAAATGTCAAAATGAACTTTCCACATGAAAATTTCACCAGGCAGTTTAAGTGAAAAATAGTTGTTCAAAAAGTGATTTGTAAGGGGCGTAACTTAAGCTATATTTCACTTGGCTTTTATTGTCCGTCGCATTAATTTTTTGACATTTCAGAGTGAAAATTTAACTTTCCATTTCACAGCACTTTTTGGAGAGGAAGAGGAGTGAAAATTTCACTTCACTCGAACAGCGTACCAGCATTAACATAGCACAACAGTCCTATCATGCGTGGTTGAGTGATAGAGCAACTTAAGCTGCCAAGAACAAAGATGTCAGTGAATTAAAAATGGATATACAACCCAAGATTCCTGGCGACTTGGTACACCGAAAATGGAAAAAACAAAAAATATAGTGTAGCACAAATCATTACAATAAAAACTATTTACCACTGATTTAAATGAATTTTAATTTGATTTTTTATATTTCTATTTTGCACTACGAAGTGTACAGGGGGTCCGCTAGTAATAAATAAAACCTTCCGTTAATGGAAGGTCATTCAATTTAAATGTCTTTACCGACTGGCTTTTAAATAGCTCACCCTGTCAATTACACATTTCAAAAGGCGTAGAGCTCAAAATGGTTGTGCAAACACATATTTTTCCAGCTTTATTTTATTCAACTTGTTATTATAATCGCAAATCTAAAATAAATATAAACTGAACTGTTTTTAGGCAATACTTCATCAAATATTTTGAGCTATGATTCATCTTCCAGCTCCGTCCAGGGGCTGAGCCTACAATAAATTTAGCGTGTTGCGCCAACTATTTATTTTTATAAAACATTCTAGCGCAGGCTGGCGCAATCACCAGTTATACATAAGAAAGCCAATCTCACAAACTTTCGTACCGTGGGTCACTTCCCGATCTGTAAAGTGATAAATAATTTTTCGTTTACACAGCAATTTCGTATTTTATCACTTCACGAGTACGAATTATGCAATTTTCGCATTTATTCATCAACTTTTTAGTACTAAATCATAAATCCTGACAAGTAACTTTTCGGATAATATTTTCTGAAAAAGACATTTTTTGAAGTTCAATTTTATTTTTAACTTGTCTTCGAAATAACGATGGAAATGCTCGGAAGTGTCAAGTAGAGTGTGGATCAATGCTAAAACAGATGTTCAGTAAAACACGCCTAATATCACAAAGCAAGATTCGACTTTTACTTCATCTCAAGTTTGCTTTAAAAGTTCGTAAAATTGAGTTTTATTTTGCCAATAAGTTTGCAGTACTTCGAAACGTTATTCCATCTCTTTCATATCATAAAGATGTCAGACTTTGTAACTATTATTGTTTGTTACTTTTTTCAGCGCGAAATATCCGTCAAAGTCAAAACTAAACTAAGTCCACTAGTTTGGTCTGGAGTAGATGTACTCTGAACGCAAAAACTAGATTGATCGGGAACGTCACTTTATTACGTCAGCCATATATACGAACTGTCAACTTAAATTCGTCTACTACCCCTCCATAAACGTCAACTGACACCGCTGCCCATGTGACCGATCTAGGCCAATCAAAACTGAAATAATATAAGTCAATCAGCTGTCAGACTGACTAAACTAGATAGTTGAACGTCCCCAATGTAAATAAATGAGCTCGAAACATGGAACATGAACATGAAACGTCTAGCACTAGTTGGACGGGTGTCATGACTCACATCGATCGCCAACAATGTCTATAGAAAAATAAAATACTTCAAACTGTGATCTCAGTTCTACTAAGGTCATTCCTATGATACGAGCACATTTTTTTTACAAAAGTGTTATGAATCTTTAAATAGATAACCTGATGGAAATATTACGTCAGATTGTTTACCTACTAACTACTATCGTTTTACTACAGCCTCTGAAATTTGCATAATAAATATTTCTACGTCAAAGCGTTAGAATTCTTTCATATGCGAATAACAAATAAATGTCATCGAGACTGTTAGCTAATAATGTTATCTTGACAAACAATTAAAATCGAAATAAACATCTGAAAGATTAAACCAAATATAATGAAAAATACACACACACAACCATAAAAAAAATATTTTTTAAAGAAATGTTGATTATCTGCATAGTTGTAAAAGCTGCAAAAGCTTTGCGTGCAACACAACCTGTTGTCTTAAGGAAAGACATTGAGAAGAAAACGTCAAATCTAGTAACAAACGTATGTAAACAAGTAATATAAAAAGAACGTTAATAATAAGTACATAAATAAAAACAAAAAAAAACAAGTAATGTGCACACAATTAATTACAAAACAGATACGGAATCATGTATTCTGTGACTGTCGCATCTTATCTATGAGCATGAGGAGTAGTCATTCCACTTGAGGGCCATCGGCATCGCCCATCGTGGGTAGTTAAGTTGACTGGTTGGTTGCAGTTGGTGTGTGGTAAGGACAAAGTTGCCGTGGTACATTTTATTTTAAAGGTAGTGAGTCATTTTTGGTTCGCAATAATGTGCTACTTATAGATAACAACTCAAAAAATGCTTATCTCGAAAACAAATTTACGGAAATTTCCTTAAATTTAACGTCGTTATTGGAAGGAAAAGAAATCCGATGCATACCAGTTGCACAAAATATTTTTTGCAGCAAGATTCCACAGACATATTTTGTGACTGAACTGTCATCGGCGTTTTAAGGTTTCTGTCAATAAAATTGGTTTTGCTGACAGTTTTCTTATTCCCTCGATAGTTCCATCATGGAATGCGCTATGTTAAAAAAGTTTGTCAACGAACACAAAAGTAAGAAGAAAACGTTGATTATTGGTTACCTGCCAAAAGGTGGCGCCTCTCCGTCTGTCTGTTGAAGTCTTTGCCGCAACGAACACGGAGAATTCTATGGGTTGTTTCGAAAATGTTTCAGCTGTCATAAGAGAAGAGGGAGTACTTCGCGGTACCTCCGATGCATTTGAATTTAACACATTAGAGTGCAGTTATAGCGACACGAAAATCCAAGCCGTTAAAATTTTCTTTTGCTTTTTTCAACCACTTAAACTTAATTGTTGAACTCAATCTTGGTCTTAAAATGTTGCTTATGAATTGTAAAGTTAGTTTATCAAAAAAAAAAAAAAAAAATTATCTTCAATTTTTCAAGAAAAATAATTTATTTATTTTTCTGAACAAAATTTTACGTAAAGAAAAATTAATAAATGCTTTTTTTCGAAAATTTCAAGATAATTTGCTAACTTTTTTTGATAAACTAACTTTATAATTCATAAGCAACATTTTAAGACCAAGATTGAGTTCAACCATTAACGTTAAGTGGTCCAAAAAAGCAAAATAAATTTTTTTCGGTTGCTTTTTACGTATCGCTATAACTGGCCCCTTAATCAAATTTAGTCAAACTACGTTCCCTTAAGGCACCAAGTGACAAAGAACAGAAACAGGAACAGAAACAGAATCCCATACATTTGCAACAGAAACCGAATTGGGAACAGAAAATTTATTTTTCAGCAACAGAATTTAGCGACAGAAAAATGGCTGTTTGAGGACAGAACGCAAACAAGTCTTTATTCAAACTTATCGTGGGGGGCGGGTTTTTTTTGTTTGGATTTATTTGCATATGTTTGTTTCGCATCGTACTATTGTTTTTAGTAGACGAGGAGGAGAGAATAATAGATTTTGTGAGTAATCACCAAATTTTATGCAATTTCATTCTGTTCCATGTTTTTCGTTGAAGTCAAAGCTAAAGATATACAATTTGACGGAATAGGCGGCTGCCATGTTTTTATGGATCTGTTTCTGTTTCAGTTCTTTGTAGCTGATCGAGCAACGTAAACAGAACCAGAATTAAAGCCTGGTACGCTGTTCGAGTGAAATGAAATTTTTCATACAAATTTTTCACTGCGAAATGTCAAAATGAACTTTTCAAGTGAAAATTTCACCAGGCAGTACGCTGTTGAAGTGAAAAATAATTGTTCAAAAAGTGATATGTAGAGGGCGTTACTTGCTATTTAAATTGGTTTTTATTGTCCGTCGCATTAAATTTTTGACATTTCGGCGTGAAAATTTCACTTTTAATTTCACAGCCATTTTTTTGAGAGGAGTGAAAATTTCACTTCACTTGAACAGCGTACTAGCCTTAACTACAGAACGATAAAACTTTCTGTTCTGTTTCAGTTTCTGTTTCTGTTTCTGTTCTTTGTCACTTGGTGCCTTTACGCAAAAATAATTTGAAAGAAGAGAATCAGAAAGAGAGAGCAGAACATTTCCCAACCATAAAAGACCTGAAAGCGGAAGAAAGTTGGTTATCTGACAGATGGTTGTCAAATCGTTCGATGGATAGTTTATTGTTGGGTTTTTTATTTAATTTTGTAATGCTTATTTAGCAATAAATTATAATTTCTGCAAAAAAAGCAATTAAAAAAGTGACATCTAGGCAATATTGGCTCCGAAAGTATGGGAAGAGTACTAGTGTGTCAATTGAGTTTTTAGTCATCGCATCGGCGCAAATTTTCTCACAATATTGCAGAAGTTCATTAAAACACATAAATTCAAAACATACTTATTTCATTTTAGCAAAAATTGTTTCTAGCGATCAATCTGACAGCTGATTTGTGTTCATTTTGGTTGGCTCGGAAATGTTGTCTAAGTTTTGACTTTTAGGCCCCAACTATAGCTATCATTGAAATGCATCATTGGAACAAATCAGTGGAATGGTGGTTTCATTTTTTTGACAAGTCAGTTATAGCAATCATTGAAAATTTGGTGTCAGTGGAAGGACCTGTCAGTGAAATTGAATAGAGGTTTGCAGGTTTCGAGGTTAGAGTTGATCATTGAATGCACAACTGACAGCTGAGAATAGAAAAAGAATCGAACACATCAGTGAAACGATTGGGTTCCAAATTTGGGGAACGAAAGTCAGCTGTTCATTGAAATCGATTTCAATCAGTGAAATAATAAAAGTGGATTTAAGGACAAGTTTTAATCAGAATAAAGTTATTTCTTTTATAAAAAAATTCTATAATTGATTAGCTTTATTTTGATACCAATTAAAGCCAATATAGTTTGATTAACCGTCTTAAAATCGAAAATCAAAATTTTCAATGATGCATTTCAATGATAGCTATAACTGGGGCCTTAGATTGGCCGCTTTAGACGTCTAGCACAAAATATCGCTGATGGAGGAACGCTCGCGCTAGAACCCTTGCAAACGATTGACCGGTTTTCCTTGGACTGTTTTTTTTTTCCTCTCTCTCTCTCTCTCTCTCTCTCTCTCTCTCTCTCTTTCAATGCAGCGGGTAGTTTTGAGATAGATTATCCCTAAAAGGGATAGTTCACAAAAAGTTTTAGACGTCTAGTCGAAATGGTGAAATGTAATTTTTTTTATATGAAGTTTGACATGTTAGTCTTCTAGCGAGTAGAGGAACGCGGCCATTGTTCGTGTTGCGTGAATCAAAGTTGGCCGATTGCGATGGAATAAAAAATAATTGTATTTTTTTTTGATTCGGCAAGAAAGAATACATTTTTTGTTCCAGGTCACTGCTTTTTATTCGATTGACAGAAGAAATTTTTTTTTTTTTTATTTCAGAGCAGACTTTTGAATCTCGTTTTTTTTCAGTGTTTCAAGAGATTTACCAACCAATGCAAGTGCGGATACATTTGACAGATAGTGGTTTGTACACTTTTGTTTATTTTTAAACTGCAAATAAATACTGCTTCAAGTATAGTAATTAATATAATGTTTGGAAGCGGATTTCGTTGAACTAATATTAAATTTCACAAGTAAATGAAAATAACATGTAAAACATAAACATAATCAACCCTTCAAGGTATATAACAAGTAATCAAAGAAGTATTTAAGTAAGAAATAATAAAATTTGCACATGAAAGATTTTTTTGCATAGTAAGGCCACTTATTTGTTTTATTTCGAACGACACATCAACATGCAAAAATTCTGAATAATATGATTAAAGGAAAATTTTACTTTATTGGCAACACTGTCAACAGATGGTCTATGGGCAGCACTGCGTCATTGACAGAAGAAAATTGTTCAAAAGCAAATGCAAGACCGCAACAAATAATAAAAAAAAAATGGAAAACTTTTGTCGTCTTGCATTTTTTTGTTGTTGGCTTTTATTTTTTGTTAATGTAAATGTACCTTTGAACTTTGAATCCTCCTCTGGGGATGCATCCATAGACGATTGATTTCTTGGAATGTTGTAATTTCCTGCTCCCGGTGAAGACGGTGAATTCGCTTCAGTTGGCGAGTATGAGGATGATGTATCCATTTCGATAGATTTCTCTCGAATAAAACACGCACAATTTAACTTTTATTTAATTTTTGATTTAAAACTCAAAAGAACAAAATACAATATTTGAAAAATAATGAAACTGATAGGACGTGGGTAAATTGACCAGCAACTGCAAATTGCGATTTGCGAACTCTCGAACCGACCCACGGCCGAACTGGGTTTTCGCGGCACTCACGCAATGAAATTTCGGAATTTTTACGCTTTTTGCGATTTGTGGAATATGCAATATTTCTTTGCTATTTTTTACACATTTCGCGAGCCGATGTTTTGACAGAATTTGCGGCGAAACAATACGAACCAACGAACATTTAAAAACAAAAAGGGAATACAATATACAAAATTAGTAAAACAAAAACGAAACACGGACAGGATTAAACACGACACAATTATTCGGGTTTGACAGTCGGGCACAGGCAGCTGGGTTTTTGTAAAAAAAGTAAGAAAAAAGCGTCGTTGTGCGTTGTGCGGTGCCTTCACAGACAGCTACGAATGCGAATAGGATGACACATGCAAATGGAATCATTCAAAAGTTCTTGGCGGTATTGCCAATGCTACTTGTTTGGGAATAAACTATATCAAAAAAAAGTAGGCAAGGAATACATCGCATAAAGATGAAATAAAAATAATAGCATTTACACCCCGACTCCACAGGATATAATTTCTCTCAAACTAAATGTCTGGCATCCATCTCATGCAATTTCTTTTATCTGAGCTGGGCAATTCATGCCATGAAATTTCATTTCATATCGCAGCGGCACGAGAGACTGTACATGAAGTTTTGGTTTTTTGGACAAATAAACTATTCAACTGCTTGTTTTGTTACCATTTTAAAACAACTACTTACGGCACAAACCAAAATCGGCATGAGAAAACACTTATATGAGACAAGAAATTATATTTCCAGAAAAAAGTCAAAAAAAAGTATCTGTCAAATTCATGTCAGACATCCATGCCAAGAAATAATTGCAGAGAGGGATCGCAGACATCCAATCATGAGATAAAATAGAGTGTCTCCACAAGACATTTCATCTCATGATAAGCATTATGCGAGAAATTATCTCCTGTGGAGTCGGGGTGTTAGGGATGTACCTATATAAAATTTGTTGGAACTATTATCTTCAGCTTTAACTTCTTCGTCTACCTCGTCATCTGAAGATTACGAGTTTTCGCCTTCAGAAGGCGCAAACAATTTGAAACTGCATTAACTAAAGTATATCAATATCGTTGCATGTTCCATGAGACGCGTAAAATGTGAAATCCTAAAAAAATGTGTGAAGCGTAAATTCAGAAACGTCAACAATTTATGGTGATGCGTTGCTGATTGAATATGACGTTTTTAAAACGCATTGTTTATATCAAACATTTTAATTGTTACGTTCGGATTCCTACTTTGTGTAAAACGTCAACTAGATTTATCTGGACTAGGTACCTACACGTACGCGTGAACTAAATAAGATTAGTTGTTGTTATAATCATATTGTTTATTTTTGAATTTTGACACTTTAAAATGTCAACTGAGTACGCAGGCAGGATTTTCTTGACTAGATTTGTCGGCTATCCATAAACGTCAACTGCAAAAACTAATAGCTTGGCCAATCTGGGCCAATAAGAACTCAAACACTTCTAGTCAGTCAGCTCTCAGACTTACTAAAGGCACCAAGTGACAAAGAACAGAACCAGAAACAGAAACTGAAACAGAACAGAGAGTTTTATCGTTCTGTAGTTAATTCCGGTTCTGTTTACGTTGCTCGATCAGCTACAGAGAACTGTGCCTTGATTTTGTGCGGTTTTTCCCGCAATGGCGGTTTGCGGAAAGGGTTCACGTATAGGCAGATTCTATAAATGTGTGCGTGATGTCGAGAACTGACAACTTCCAATATTTCCTGTTCTAATATCGCTTTGTTCCTGGAAATTCCAGGCGGGATTTCCCTAACGCAACCTATATAGGTAGCGAGAAGGATGTCGGTTGACGACAATTGACACGCTATCCGATATTTCGAATGGATATCATCTCGTAAATATCGATTATAAATTTTAGTTTTTGTTTTACGCTCGTAATACAGTATAGACGGTAAATTGATCATTTTCACACAAATTTTATTTTATAAATAAACAAAAAACAACCCAAATGTCATTTGATGTAAATAAGATCGTTCAGCGGATGAGCTATGCACCACAATGAAACAGTATAGATGCAATTCTTTTTCAAAAAGAAAACTTTAAAATGAAAAATTTTAAGCCTTAATGTTCATTTATAAATATATATAAAAAAAATTAAGCATTGGTTGTAAATATGTCGACTCATTTTTAGATCTAGTTTTTAAGATTTCATTTAATTTATTTCGTCAACATTTAACAGCCAATCCGCGTCGAGTAGATTTCTTTGATGCACATTGATGGTAGTGTGAACTACCTGAACGCAGTCAAAGCCAGTGGCTCACTCACACACTCAAATCCGATTCGGAACGTTCCCTAGCGCAATTGCGGCAAAAACCGCACAAAATCAAGGCACTGAAACAGAAACAGATCCATAAAAACATGGCAGCCGCCTATTCCGTCAAATTGTATGTCGTTAGATTTGACTTCAACGAAAAACATGGAACAGAATGAAATTGTATTAAATTTGGTGATTTCTTACGAAATCTATTATTCTCTCCTCTTTGTCTACTAAAAACAATAGTACGATGCGAAACAAACAGATGCAAAAAAAATCCAAACAAAAAAAAAACCCGCCCCCCACGATAAATTGGAGTTTCTGTTGCTGGCAGCAACAGAAACAATCAATAAAGACTTGTTTGCGTTCTGTCCTCAAACAGCCATTTTTCTGTCGCTAAATTCTGTTGCTGAAAAATAAATTTTCTGTTCCCAATTCGGTTTCTGTTGCAAATGTATGGGATTCTGTTTCTGTTCCTGTTTCTGTTCTTTGTCACTTGGTGCCTTAAACTAGGTATTCGAATGTCCCCAATGTCGAGTATAATCGATTGAGACAATGTAGGTGCTGCCAGAGTCCAGGAGATCGAGTTCAGTCGATACAAGGATTGAGACAAAAATCCTCGATTGATTTAAATTAGGTGCTGCCAGAATTCGATTGTATCGACTGAGCTCGATTTATCAAGTTACGTGCTGGACCCCCTGAATTCACACAGTATCTGGTGGTCCCAATGGAGAACGACATAACAGTTCTTGTTTAACTAACTTGCATAATATGTGAGTTCAAAAAGCCGGTGAGCGGATACAATTTTCGATACGGAACACCACCAAGCTTTTGACATACAATTCAGGTGCAATGGGAGCTGACTCATAGTGAAATACATTATTTACTTTTCGCAACTTGTTTCACTTTTCTGCTCTTTCCACAAAAATCGTTGAACATGAAAATTTCAAGGGAAATTCAAAAACTCAAATTAACTGTTCCGGTTTGACAGTAATCGGTAGGCACGTTCAGCGATGTAAGTTCTACATTTGAATTTTCATTTAACTTATGTCGTTTTCCATTGGGCAAAAAGAAGCGTCCGGGAGAGTCCGGAATCGAAAAAATCACTTCTGAAACCGTTCCTTTGGCACAAAAAATACTCTTCTGGTGATTCTGAGAAGAGAAATTCGCTTCTCGATTTGAAGTCAGAATCCACTCAAGAAGCACTAACACAAGTGTAATTTGCGTTTTTTACACAAGCCAGGTGACAGCAGCCGTAGACTATTTTTTGGCATTTCACCAATACATTTCTGGATTCAACCAGAAGCAGTTTTCTTGTTCCATTGGATTTTAGAATGAGTGAATCCCCGAGTGAAACCAATGGAAAACGACATTACTTTAGCAAAAGTAGACTTTTATTCCTACCGATTCAAAAGGTATAACTTAGGATATTGATTTTTAGAGTATACAGCAAAAGTGAAATATCATACTGTTTTTGTAAACTATTAAAGGCTTAAAGGTAGTTTGTTGGGCTACTAAGCGAGCGGTCCCAGGTACGAATCCCGAAAGAACCAAATAACATCTTAAAGTTTTTTTCCACTGCGCCACCTCTCGCGGACGTCTGACAAACATCCGAGAGTAAAACTGTCATGAATGAGCTTCTCAATAGGCCGTTTCGAATCGGCGTAAAATTGTAGATCCCTTCCATTCGTCCCAAAAATTGAAAACCCACACAAAACGAATGGTTGTGAGAAGCTAGGCTTTGGGTCCCATAGACCTGTCGCGCCAAAATGTTTATTTATTTACCCAACTAATGTCGTTTTCCATTTAACACAAAGAAGCGTCCGGGAGAGTCCGAACTGCGGAATCGAGGTAAATCACTTCGAATGAAACCATTGGAAAATGAAATAAAATTATTTTTATCGTCACATCCGGTATATTTTCTACCGTGGGTCAACTCGGCGTTTTGTTGTTTTGCTCTACGAGACCGTTTCTAAGATTTTTTTAAAAATATTCGGGACTTGATAGAGAAAATCCAAAGAACCTGTGACAAAAACTTAACAGGCAACGTTTTCCATACGATTCCTCTTTCTGCAATGTTCTTTTTACGTACAAGCAAAGCGAACGTAGGAGATAAAACCCATCCTTTCTACCTTTGCTTAAAAACAACCAATCATAAGTACTAAACAGTTTATAAAACTCTTTATTTTCACAAATACACACGAAAGTATACAATAAGAGACCGCAATTCAATACAATAGAATAACTTGTACATTTCGGAGATAATACTATAAAAAAACAATACATAACTACAGAAAGTCAAGTTGGAAAAAAAGACGAGAAAACATATAAATAAAGCGACTTATAAGTACATACTGACAGATTCAAAACGAATCGATCGTTGTCGCCATAGATCCAAGCGTAACACACGTAGCCAACGAAGAAATTGTCTCCAGGGAGACATTCAAATTGGCTTTGAACGCTCGTATTGCGTCCAAATGATGCACTTCCTGCATTCCCGACAATTTATCAATGGCAACGACGAATGCATTGTACTTTCCACTCTCGGCGACAAGCGTCGGCATGTATAGGGTTAGGTGGGTCCGCTTAAACGGCGGCCCACCATCGTCATCTGTTGCCTCTTGTTGTTGATCGACCTCATTCGAATAGGACCGATGCAAGCGGAGTACCTGCACCGATTGGAAATGCGAAATGTACAAGAACGGCGCACGGTACATGAATCCGGTTGGCGTGTACTCCCAATTGATGTCGTAGGGACGTGACCTACAGCCGTACTCGTCCACAAAGACCCCACATTCCATGAAGCAGAGGAGGAACTCCTGTGGACTGACACGAATAGCTACCACTGGTTGGCAGTTGCGTGTGTGACTCAGCGTCTGATCGGAGAGATCTACAAACTCCTCGGCGGTGTATGTGCCAAAGTCGATCTCAAAGAACTTATCCGAGCCCACAATGGCTGTGTGTCGGGTGAACAGGATCGATGATACCGATGTGGCTGTGTCCAAGGCGCGGACTGGCTTAAACTTCTGCATTTTGAGGTCATACTTGAGGATCACAATGCGGGTGGAAGTTGCGGCCACGGCAACCGAATCGACAGGGTTCTCTGCCTCCCCGGAGATCTTGACTAACTGCCACTTCTCATTAGCGGCACGGTTGGCAAATGGGAGATCTAGAACTGACGCCTCTAGCACTGGTTTCATGCACGCATTCGACTGGGAGCGCGTCTGCAGATGCCGCAAATCGCATTGATAGAGATATTCCCCACCGGAGCCGACGAGAATCGCCTTCGCTAGGATGGTGGTTATGCTGATGCAGTTGACACTGTCGATTCCCAGTATGTGCACCAAACTATTGCTGTCCAGGTGGTAGGTGAACAGCCCATTGTTGCAGCCGAGTAAGAGTACGTTCTCGTCCATTTCGAAGGCGCAGTTTACTTCCAATGGAGGAGTGTGAGCACTTCCCGACAAGATCAATTTTCCCCCATAGCCAGTTGAGAAATTCTGCTCGCTGGGTTCTGGCGCTGTGGGTTCATAAGAATACTTGCTGGTAAGTGAGACTGCATCTGAACTCATACTATCCGCATCCTTTTCGGTCGTAACAACCGCTTCAACTCCATCGCACGAGGTGTTGACATCGCTTCGGCACTTCCGATGCGCGGATCCTTTGCATTCTTTGCATTTCCAGTATGGTGAGCCGGCAACAATTATTTTCTTGCACGCAATGCAGTGCCCGACATCGCCATCCATATCCTGGAGGGTCAACTCGAACCGATGAGTTTGATATGTCCTGCGCTTACCGGTACTCACGCGCTGAGCAGTTGAACTCACAACGGTGCTCTCCGCCTTTTCCTTTCTCGGCGACTTCATGGTTCCGTTCTTTGACGGCGATCCAGGCAAAGTGCCCAGAGTCAGCTTATCTAGATGTTCTTGCAACGATTTAGACTTTTGCTTCTCCCTCCTCAGCTCCTCCTGGAGAGTCCTGTACAAAATCGACGACTCTACGGTATTCGGTGAAATGTTCTCCTTCTTGCCGGACGTTGTGCCCGTGCCAAAGATCTTATCAGCCAGCGTCTTTTTCTTCTTCTGCGACAAATCCTCCACCTTCAGCTGAAGGTAGTCGATTAACTTCTTGTGCTGAGCTAGAGTAGCCTCACTCTTGATGTCCCTCTGCAGATAGTAGTTCTGTCTTTCAGCTAGCGTTCCATTTAGCTCCTCAATCTCCTGTCGTAGTTCGGCCACCTCGTTAAGGGTTTCCTTCAGCTCGGCTTGGAAGCTATGACACTCTTCCTTGGCCCTGAAGAGTTCAGTAAGAATCCTAGCATTCTCCTCCTTCAAAATATTAATCTCCTTGTCGTAGTTCTCGTTCAGAGTCTGTAGATTATTCGAGTCTATCGTCAGCACTTCCAACTTCTCCTGTGTCCCGAATAGTTGATTGGTTTGTTCGATCAACTGACTCTGCTGGGAGATGAGTTTCTTTTGCACTTGTTCCAGGTTGAGTCTCAGATCGTCCGACTCGCCAACCAAATGTTTGATGCGACCTTCAGCAGCGAGCTTGTTGGAGTTCTCTTCGTTGATGATCCGCTTTAGCTGAGTAATGGACTCGTCTTTCTCGCGAACACTTTTGTACAATGCGTCGATTTTCTCCTGATTCGATTGGTTGCGCTTTTGTTCAGCGTCGAGCATTGCCTCGACTTCCGTCAGTTGATTGTCGGTGATGGTGCATGCGTACTTAAGGCGTTCGTAGTTGTCTTCAAGATTCTTTAGCTTGATTTGGGTTTCAGAGGCCGCGTCTATGGCATTCGAGGACTTTTCGCGTTCCTCGTTGCATTCGCGGAGTAGCTTTTTGTTCTCCAAACTAAGCGAGTCATGCTTCTGTTGGGTTTGAGTGAGCTTCTGGCGCAGTTCAGAGACACGTTCCTCCAAACGATGGACAGCTGAGATTTGTTCAATGACCTGCAACGAATTAGTTTTATTAGATTGATGATTGTTCATCTTGAAGCTGTAAGTTTTTAAAACAAAAGACCTCGCCTATTGTTGGTTATAAGGAACAGCAATAAAACAGAAAACAATAATTAAACTCACCTCTGACTTCTCCTTCATACGCTCCTGTTCGGCTTTCTCCCACATTTTGTGCTCCTTTTGGATCTCTCTCTTCAGACTGCCGATTTCATCTTTCAGCTCAGTTACGCGCGATTCCTTCTGCTTGACCACACTCAAAGCGTCCTTGCACTTTCTTTCCAAGTCATCTTTTTCGCTAATAACTTTTTTAATCTTCTCCTCAGTCAATTCCATTCGGCGTTGGGTGAGTTTCTTTTCGTGTAGAACGTCTTCCAACTTTTTCTCTACCTTCCATAGATTTAAATTTGCAGTTCTAGCCGATTGGCGTTCGACGATCATCTGTTCTCTGGCGGTAGCCAGTTTGTCCTCTAACTTTTCGTTTTGCTTCTCTAGCATGTCGCCAACGCTCTTCGGCTGCTCGTTGCACTTGGCGATCATTTCCTCTAGTTTTTCGACAACCTCCTGTAGTTTATCGGCACGCTGGCGTTGACTGTCCTCGTTCTCTTTAGCCGCTTGCAGATCGGTGCGCAATTGTTCTTCGATGGCGTGCAAATCGGTGAGACTGCCATGCGCTGTTTCATACGGAGAGGAGGTTACACTTTCCTCTTCGGATCGCGCTTGCAAGTCCTTGCTGCAGACAGCAACCTGCAGCTCACGTTCTAACTTTTCCATGGCTTGCTTTATGTCGGCGGTCGCTTTTTCCTGCTCAGCCCGTTTCTTCTCGAGGCGCGCATTTTCTGACCGCAGATTGTTGTTCGCCTCAATCTCTCGGTTTAAGCGACGCCGCATGTCGTCGATGTTTCGCTCGGTGACGATCTTCGCTTCTTGATTACTGCGCGACGAGCAAATGCTGTCATCGAGCTCGGTGCGTACATCACGCAGTTCCATGGTCAGACGACTTTTGGTGTCCTTCTCGAGACGCAGCTTGTTGCGGAGATCAATCATCTTCTGTTCGTATGTGTCGGTGAGTTCCTTTTTGTTCTTTGTGAACTCCTCCTTGTCCGCTTGAGCTTGCTCCTTGATTGCGTCCAGCATCTTCTTGTAATTGTCCATTTTCTCTTGGAGATGTTGGCACTCCTCAACCTTAGCTGTGAGTTCGCTCTCTCGTGCATCCAACTTCTGGACGACGCTAACCATTTCGTTTTTTTTCTCGGCAATTTGTTTCTCGTACTTTTGCTCAGAGGCTATCTTTGCCTCTTCATACTTTTGGCGGTTCATGCGCAGCAGCTCAGTGATGGTTGCTTCTTTCTTTTGCCACATCTCCTCCTCGATCTGCACAGAGCTCTGTAGAGTTTTTATTTGCGTCTTACAGGCAGCCAGCTCCATTGTTTTCTCCTTCAAGCGGTTCTTCATTTTTGTGAGCTCGTCCTTGGCTTCAGAAAGGATTTTACCCTGCGAATCCGAGTGTTTGGCAATTTGTTCGGCTTTAAGGAGTCCCTGCTTCAAAGAGTTTATCTCCTCCATTTGATCTTTGATCTTCCCCTGCAGTTCTTTCAGTTTCGTGTTAAGTTTTGTCATACGCACCTCATCAATGAATGGACTATCTGTTTCATCCGCTTTTTCCATATGTACAAAGCTATAGCCGATGAATGGAAGGTCCTTGCCAGAGAAATCCGTCGCCTTGACATTGGTGGTGCTTGATTTCTTCGAGAACGTACTGCGACGGCCTTTATTTCGCTCGATGTCCTCGAAGTTGGATGTGTCGTCATCTGCATTCACATTCGGAATGATGGGAGGTACTTGGTGACGCAATGAATCCCATTTGATACTCTCGAAGTACGGATGTTTTGTCAGTTGTGCGTAGTCCAATCGATTTGTTGGATTTGTAACTAGCGATGATATAAGGCTCTTAAAATTGGCGCTCACTTTCAAATCGCTGGGGAACGAAATGATCTCCTTGGTGTGACTGTCTTCGCAGTGACTGAGGATCTTCGAATATGTTTCGTGAACATTATCCTCGTGGAAGGGTGTAATTTCGCAAATAAGTTCGTAGCCGATTATGCCCATTGACCAGAAATCGCAACTGACCTGAAAGAGGAGGTTGGTTGCATTAGAATCTGAGTTTGTAAACGAACATATATTAAAACAAACAATTTTTCCAACATTTTTCACTTACATCATGCAACGATTTGGACAGCTTGTACGTCGATATGGTCTGAAGCAGCTCCGGGGCTATATAATCGGGTGTGCCCACAGGTGACAAACTCAAAACATGTCCGTCCCTGTTCAAAGCGGCAGCATTACCAAAATCAGCCAATTTGATGTGTCCAAATCGGTCGATAAGGATATTTTCGGGTTTAATATCACGATGCACGTATCCCAAGCGATGTAGAGCATGAATCGCCAATGTCAACTCCGCCAAATAGAAACGTGCCAAATCCTCATCGAATGGACCATTTCGAATCATCAAACTTAGCAAATCACCTCCAGGCAAGTACTCCATTACCAGATACAAATAGTTGTTATCCTGAAACAATACCATTACAATTTCTTACCATCATTTTGTAGAAGAAAAAAACTCACCTGAAAAGCATACTGCAAATTGGTGATCCACTCTGAGCTACGGCGAGACATGATATCACGTTCTTCCTTCACTTGAGAAGTGGTCACGACAGACTTTTTGATTTTCTTCATTGCGTAAACATCGCCCGATGTCTTTTCAACAGACAGATGGACATTTCCAAAGTATCCCTTTCCGATGAGAGTTTTTACAGTAAAATCATCGGCGTTGACGCGAAGCTCCTTTGTCTCCTCCACAATCGGCCGATCTACTCAACAACTTTAAACTTTTTTCATCTAAATCTTTTTAATTTACTTACATTTTGTGATGAACTCTGTAATGTTTTTATCCCTTTTTCGTAGGGCTTCCCTGTCGCATTCATTGTACAGCAGGCAGAATGCATCCAAAAGTCCTTCCCGTGAAATGGCATCTGCTACAGCGCGGCTAGTTTTGGTGGCCGCCTTCCAGTTGCCAACAATTAAGTTGTTTAACCGCGTTGTCCGGACACTAATCGGTTCGCGTTTATCCGTCATAGTTAGTAGGTAATTAGTTTAAATAGAAAAACATGAAAAAATCCACAAGAAAAACTAATAAATAAGTGAAATAATCGGAAACAACTTGCAAAGTTTCATTTTAACGCGCCATTTATTTCAACAAAAAACGTCTGAAATTCAAACCGAAGTTGTTTTCTGAAATGGCACTGCCAGATGTATCGTCATCGTCGCTAATGTGGGCACTAAAAGAGTCACAGTGATAAATGAGAGCGCGCCTGGTTTCATTCACCGTAGGCTTAAGATTGACGTTTATGTTGCACTTTCGAGGTTGCGGAAGCATAAGATTTCTCTGTCACTAAATTGTATTATTATGAGAAACAATAATACACATTCAATTTTCAATTTGAATGCACACTTCGCATAAAATGAATGTTATTTAAAACAGAAGTTTCTATTTTGACAGCCTGGTACGCTGTTCGAGTGAAATCCAAATTTTCATACAAATTTTTCACTGCGAAATGTCAAAATGAACTTTTCAAGTGAAAATTTCACCAGGCAGTACGCTGTTGAAGTGAAAAATAATTGTTCAAAAAGTGATATGTAGAGGGCGTTACTTGCTATTTCACTTGGTTTTTATTGTCCGTCGCATTAAATATTTGACATTTCAGCGTAAAAATTTCACTTTCAATTTCACAGCAATTTCTTGGAGAAGAGTGAAAATTTCACTTCACTGGAACAGCGTACCAGCCTTTATATTGAAAGGTGCAGTCATCATATCATATTTTCCCCCACTCACAGTTTAACTGATTGTGTAATTTGTAGTTTTTAGTTGGGCCTTCCAAATTTTGACGTTCGAATTATTTAAGACATTTTTGGACTAGATATAAGGTAAAATATAAAAACAATAATTATTAAGCGAAAATCTTTAAACAAACAAACCTTAATAGTATGTCCATTGTGATTGCACCCGATACAGCTTCTCTTTATCTTCTCATTAGTTAGAAAAAGGCAACCATATATATTTTGACAGCCACAATCTGACAAGCGAATGAAGGCCAAAAATAAACACACAAAAACTCCACCTTCTTCTTTTTCAAAATACACACTCTACTCTCTACATACGAACGAGAAATAGCAAACGAGTGATTGCGATAGTACTACGAGTGACTGCGACAAAACGGATTGCGGTTAAACAAATTCTTATTGTTAAACAAATTGCAAAACATTCGTTTTAAAATTAGCAAGAAAACCACCCTAAATACGTCTCGAACAGCGTCGCTCCGTCGCGTTTATTGATTCAACTCTCGCGGGGGTTCTTTGATTGCGAAATCTACATTTCGATCGAAAAATAAATGTTTATTGTACAGAATATGGTGTAAATATAATTTATATCCCAATCAAAGAAAGGGTTTAACTTTTGATATTTTAATTAGAAATCTGTGTGTGAAGTGATTGTTTTTTTTTCTTACAGAATCCATTTCGATTTCCGTACCCATTCAGTATACGTCGTCATTAAAATGTATCGATAGACGACAAAACACAGAAACGAAGTGGCGCAGAGAACGTAAAATATACCTATATAAAAATATAATCGAGAACAAGAATCATCCGATAAAACCCGATCCGAGAGTATCAAACAACAACGTCGCAAACATTGGAAAATAGATAGTTTCCAACGGTGTATAGGGTTTTGTAGTGAAATTGTCGTTTGAACGCGAAAAAAAATGTCGCGAAATCTTGTGAATGGCACCAATAATTCTGGTCGGAACAAGGAGAAACGTTTCTCTATTCACGATGCATTCGAGGAGGAAACCGATGAGGCCATTCGAGTGTATGGTTCAACAGTGATCTCGACACCTATGCGTGCTAAAACCCGATCCACAGATGATGTAACCATTAGGATTCAAGATCCCAAGTAAGATTTCACAGCCAAATGCGGGGTAACCTAGTTTAGTGACAAACAAAAGAAATGCAATAGAAAGGAACACATGATTGTGGTTATTCTTGAGTTTGTCAGCTGAAGGGTGATTTTCATTTTTCAGTACCTATGAAGCGATATTGAAACAATGTAAACAATAGAGGCACATACCTAAATTTTATTGAAGCATTTTCAAAACGTCTTGGTTTGAAGTATGCATTCACATTTCAAACAAAACAATAGAAAATCCAATAGGACAGTTTTCTAACCTTGCCCTATTCCTTCGTGAAGAGTCCTATAGCAAAAATGAAGGAATTCTCTTTAAGTACGATGTTATGACGTGCGCGACAAATGACAATATTTATTTATTCAAATGATTTTATGCCAGAGAGTGGAGAAAGTTCTGTGTTCGGCATAATAATTGATTTTAGGTTTTTGTTTTCCTTGGGATTTTGTTCTAAACTTATTTATTTGTGTTCCAAGAAGAATACTGCCTTCAAGCGGTACCGAATTAAACCTGTCGAGCCCCCTAGGCAATGCAATTTGATGGTACCCTTTACCTTTACGCTTGTCGTTCTTGATCCAAATCTTCAAATTAAGTTTACGCTAGATGAAACATTTTTAAAATTGTTTTTTCCATGTAGGTAGTTGCCCACGCTGCCCTTTGGATTTGGATAATCCTGCCATGGGTGTATTGTATGATATAAAAAATTAAAAGACTTTCGTTATACGCTTCCTATCTTTAAATTTAAATAAAATAAAGTATGTGTAAGATATCATCGACATTTTTTATTCGTTTGAAAGGACTATCGATGCCACTATGCATGAAATATAACATGCTTCAAATGTCGGCTTCCCTATGTCCAATCTTCCATCAATCTGGCGCATAAATCTGGCTGAATTTGACCGATGGCATGGGTTATGTTGGCTTTAAGGACCGCTGTGGTTTGTGGCTCATTAGAATATACGTCCGACTTCAGGAAACCCCACAAGAAAATGTCCAACGGGGTCAAGTCGCACGATGGCGGTGGCCAGTTCACATCACCATGACCTTGAATCCCTCGTGCAGAATTTCCAATGTGGCCTGAGCTGTGTGGCACGTAGCGCTGTCTGTTGAAACCAAATGTCGTGGGTGTCCATATCATCCAATTCAAGTCAAAAGAAATCGGTAATCATCGACCTATAGGCAGTGATGTCCTGGTCAACATCGTTCTCAAACAAATATGGACCAATGACGCTGCCAGCCCGAAATTTAAACCAAACAGTGACTTTTTCGGCATACATTGGACGCTCTTTGATCTCATGTGGATTGGTATCGTCCCAAATTCAACAATTTCGTTTGTTGACATACCCTTTCATTCAGAAATCGGCCTTCCGTAAAATGAGCAAAGCGCTAGGAACGCAGACCGAACTAAACAATCCTTTTGATAAAAACAAGTTTATCATTTGCATGTTTTGTTGAACGCTGGCGATTTAGCAAAACAGACTGAATAAATGACAACCAATTTGATGAACCCTATCAACTGTCGGAAGTCCCTTTGGAAGACCTTTCATCAAGATTTCAGAAGTAATTTTTTCAATTCCGGACTCTCACGGACGCTTCTTTTTGCCCAATGGAAAACGCCATAATATTTTCGCAACCATTTGCGCGTGTGCGTAGGTATCTATTTAAAATTAACAGGGGGGACCTAAAATACTATGCCGTCATGTTGTATGTGAACCAATTCCCGTGATAGAATCCTGTTTCGTCTCATCTTCAGGTTGGGATTGTGCCGTGGTTATAACTTTCCGATTACGATTTGTGTCGAAAAAATGTATCCCTCAAACGGAAACTAAACCTCTAGCATCAACGGACTACAACATGAGAGTAAGTAGTTGTAAAATATAGACGATCTGTCAAATTTCGAACTTAGTAATCTCAAGACCGCTAAAATGATCAACGATATATCAATCGGTGCGAGTCACGCATGCAGCAACGTGCACATATTTCGGTGGAGAGGGGCGACAAAAGGTGAACCTAAACGTACCTGTTAAGACGCTATGCATTGCACAACAAGGAGAGCGAGATAAGATCATAAAGCATGGAGAAAAAAATGTTGCGTAGAATAGAAAGAAAAATGTATACAACGTCTTCCGGTTCCAGCTTATTATAGAGTTTTTCGATCTAAATGATTACGGGAGGTTTTATAAGAAAGCCATGCAACTGGCTGCTGGTTTTAGAAAAAACACGGGCTCTTCAAAACAGAAAAGCTTGAGCTACAGCGCTGGAATTTTCAGCAGCTGGGCAAGATGTAGGTAGAGTTATACGGCAGTAAAAATGTTAGTAAGCTTAGTTGCCAAAAGCTTAAGAAGAACAATGCCGTCGAGGGGGTGTACTTGTAAGATGTTATCACAAAACCTGCATCGTATTCTTCACCAGGAGCTCTGTAAGTCTATCGCAGACAAGCAAATTGCCACATGCGATGCTGTGGGTCTTTCGAAGAATATGTGAATATGTAGAAGATAGTATGCAGTGATATTGACTTAAACGGCATCTTCCTATGAAGAACCTATAAAGAACCTAAGAAGAAAATAATAACACGGTAACTTTAGTTTCTCAATTTGTCGCTGCGCTCTAAACATCTCATAAATTAACGTCTCCGACGCGGTTCCTAAATATTCAAGACTTGAATAAACATTTCATACTATTAAAATTAAAAAAAAAAATCCCCTACTAAGTATCCCGTCGCCAAAAGTCTGCACCCCATCCCATCATCCTCAACAACAAATTATTAAAACATTTTTATACAGTACATATACGATAACTCAGTCAGACACTTATGCAACTGAATGTTTGCATTTCAAATCACCGTCACCCGCATAACACCACACATCAGCCATCGACCCAAGCATAAACATTCAACTCCAACTCCAAGCCGATGATAAATTTCCGTTTTCCGCTTCATTTCATCCTTCAAATTTACATTTAAACAAGTAAATCAACTGCACATGGCAAGAGGAGTCCTTCAACCTTCAGAACAGTATAATCCGAGTAACAAACAAAAAAATCGTTAACATTTAAGGTCGTTTACACAGCACAGCGTCCAGCGACCGTTGAACGAATTAAGCCAGTAATATCTACATATTCACCAGCGGCACCGACCGACAAAACAATACAATTGAATAAAAGTTATAGAATGTAAATGCATTCGGTTAGAGGTCTTCGCCAACCACAAAGAACAAAGAGTTACCGAAAAACAATAACCGGAGAGTGGCAAGAAACAGCAACAGCAACCAGCAAACCAAAACCGAAAAGAGGAAGAAGCCCCTGGCTTGAGATATTCCTACTCAAAGCAAATAAAATAAAATATGGCCAAAACAGATTCGGTTTCGGTTGTGCGCGCTCCTCCTCGCACTCGTCGGGCAACCTTTTGTTTTTTTTTGTTTATAACTGCAAAACAAACATTTAAACCACATTACTGCCGGTACACCAACACAAAAATCTTCAACCAGATAGGGTGAATAAATTTTAAAGGATTTCCACCGAGAGTTCAGTTTATCGACGACCGAAGAAGCTATTTTTAGATATATGCTTCATCATTCTGATTCACAGAAACTTTGATTAGTTTGTTGTAGTTGCCGTAGTTGCAAGCAGTCGATCTATTAGTAGGTGAATGTGTTATGTGTGGATGTATTTAGTTTCTTTGTTTTATGCATTTTTATAATTAAATTATGATATTAATCCTGTCAATTTATACGCTCCACAGTGGTTTACAATTACTTCGATGACATTTTAAAAATATAAACCATAAACAATGCACTTTCAAAAATGAGCAAATGAGCTTTAGATATAATCCAAAGAACTGAAGCCAAAAAGTGTAACTGCTAACTGACCTAGTTAAAGTAAATTTATGAACGTAGAAAAGGAAGGCCGACGGAGTGACAAGTGGGGAAGTTTCTATCAACCACAACCTAAGCTTGGTAACTTATGTTCATTGAATATGTTACTGGAAACCACACAAAAAACCTCTTGCGAGTACGCTAGAATTTCCAAGGAAATGATTCTCATTAAGGCGATTACGTTTGACAAATATTATCAATGAACATTTTTGCAAAGGGCACGCGATTTGGTGAATTAAAGAAGTACTTAAACCCTTTAGATGCTGAAGGTTGTTTGCATCCCATGAAAACCTATTATGCTGCCTTTACAACGGAAGACTAAGGGGATGCCCTATACTAAATAACCGTTTAACTTAATACGTTGCTCGAGCTAAACTAAAATTCCTTCAACTTTTCTCTACAAATATCAGCAGAGCTAAAATCCTAGCTAAACTTTGACATAAAGAGCGCTGTGGATAAGTGCCACAAAAAACAGCTGTTCTTTGAAAATAGCAACTTTCTTGATTTAAAATCCGCAAGGCTCCATATCGATGGATGTTGCTCCACCAGCATCGCCAACCTTTTCTGAGGACTTCTCTGTCATTTCAATGGAAAAAGAACAACAGAGCAGAGCGATCTGTCAAAATTTAGCTTAAAAAAATGTCCCGACCCATTGAATGGTTGCGCTAAATTTTGACAGATACATTCGGACATTCGGAAACAAAAGTTTGATTTTTAGCTCGAGCTGCGTACCTCTCGGCTAAAGGGATGCTAAATTTTGGAGAGAATTTTGTATTAGAGCTAAAATTAAGCTTGAGCAGCGTACTAAGCTTAACACGCAAAAATAGCTGACACCTATTTTGGGCAGCCAACTTGATCTGCATGTTTATATTTTTATAACGGCCTACGGAATTTTGCTTATATATAATTTGTATACCTATATATTATATATATTTGTAGAACATCTAGGTTGACACTTTACTTAAATCTGGGAAAGTATGTCTTTTAAATAATTATGATCTAATCACAAAATCTGATTTTGCTTGGAAACTATTACTTTTTTTACTTTTCTTGAAATCATTAAGGGTAATCTGATAAATTTATGCAGCTCGTAAATTCATAAATTTCTGCGGTTCACTTAAAGAACACCCCTCGGAAATGTCATTGCGTATTTCGCGTAAATCGACTGTCAAGTCTCTTGTCAAACTCAATTGTTCTTAGACTTCCTAAAATTATCGATTTGCTGAAAGTAATGGCGTTTTTCATTGAAGATCCGAGAGAATTGCCCTTTTCAATGAAATTCGTTGGAGCACTTTTGCAATAGTGGTAGAAACCATATGCACATCATTGTGAAATTCGTTTTTTTTTTTGCTACTTTTTCATGAATGTTTCCATGGGCCAAATCAATATATTTCATTTAAAATTTACATTTGCACTCATAATTAGATATTTTCAGATCACATAGCACAAAATTTGTTTTTAATAGCACAACAAACATTTTAATCTGACATTTTGCTTGTGTGTGTTGGTGAATTCAAGGCACTTCTTTAAAAATATTCCGAAAACTTCTTTCGTGTTGAGAATTGACCTAGAAGTGCACTTTCTTTTTCAGTGAAACATGGAAAACATTGAAAGAGCACTTCTAGATTTGCTCTTTTTATAGAACGGGCAATTCTTTTCTTCAATCAAAAACGCCATAAGCTGATTAAATTTTTGAAGAGTTTTTGGCGAAAACAAAGGCAAATACATATTTCCATCAATTCCATCCATGTGCTTTTTTAATAATCGATTGACATAATTTTATTGACTTCCAGGCCATAAACAACACAGTTTGACGTTTGAAAATTTGCGTAATTTTCCGCAGTCGATTTCCTAGTCAAATTGATCGTTTAAAAAATCTGACAGTTATTGTTTTTGCTAGATAACCTCATTTAAAAAATAGTAAATAATAAAATTGTACTTAAAAATGACTTCACGAAATGCGCCAAAATAAGTTACATAAGTTTCAAATGAATTCCCTCAGAGATTTTTTAAGGTTCCTATAAAATTCGGTTCATTGCAACCATAAAGTAAGGGATATTATTTAATTAGTTTGAATTAGTGATACTTTCTCAAGCCATTGTCGGGGCATTTTGTTTATAAAACGTGCTCGTGGTTGACGTTGTTTTTTTATTAGAGAAAATCATACTTCAAACAAAGATTCTGAAACACCCTGTAGAGTAATTTCCTTAAAATATTCTAGCTTTTAATTTGTAAAGATATATTTTTTCGGTTCCCATCAGAACTGTGTTATATTACGTGGGCAACATTTGTGAAAAACTTTTAACCTCATTTTGACGTTTGTGAATGTGTCAGTTGTGCTTTAAGGAATGGACTATTTTTTTTAAATATAACGATAAATTATAACTCAGGATAAGGATAGATATATATACTGACATTGAGATATAGGTCAGGTCCCAATGAATAATTATATTTGCAAAATGTTGCTATTGTGAGTTTACACATACAGCTCAATATCAATTTATATTTGATATGTGCTTCGTTCGAAAGAAGCGAGTTTATTGCTGTTTTTTTTCACTTGCATCACAAATTTTACCTTTTCAAGTCGCCATTCTGTTACATGTTAATTATACAATAATAAATTCTTTTTTCTATTGTCAAAAAACCTTACAAAAATAAGAACTTTTAGTGCCAAGAATGTTCCTTCATAACAGTCTTCCCTCTATTTATTAGACAGCTGCATACAGCCACAAAATAACCGCAAACCAAACATTAAATTTTCATTTATAAACTGAGCTCTTTTAAAGAGAAATCAAATGAAGTTTGGCGCTAACAAGAAACGCATTCTAGTAGCCAACTTGTTTCATATACTACCTATACCTTCTTACGTCAATAAAATTACGACATAGTGAACTCATCTTGACATAACACATCAATTAGCATACGAGACTTGCCCACTTCGTGAATTCTTTAAAAACACCATTTGCCTATAGTAACGACAAAGGAAAGAAAGAAAGTTCGTTACTAGTTCATGCCCAACTGCAACAAGGTCAATGAAACCTTTCAACTTTAGGTACCATTCGGATGAGCACACATACGCACAATGCTCACTCACAACATGGAGGGTGTTTGTATACAAACCTACTGGGTGAAGCTTTCTCAACGCCAAAACATATATAAGCACTTCCGGTGTACGGAACATAAACACGAAACGTGACCAACGTGCACTATCCGATTTCATTGTCAGACCCTAAAAGTTCAAATGATCAAGTTCAAAGACATCAGCGGCAGGTTTATTGACAGTGGTGTACGATTTGTCTTTCGGTTTCCAATTGAAATAGACGCGCCTCGACAACAATCTATAAATCAATTGAAGCGATGAATCAGCTTGTTACTTGGGGCGCGCTAATCGAATCGTTTACACGAGTAAAAAAGCGAAACTTCGACTTGAAGAAAAATGTGCACAACAAAACGCTCAACAGATATTGTCACCAATTAAAATAGCACACACGGCACAAAGAGTAGCCGATTCGAGAATTGCAGTGAACACTTTATGTCCGAATCAAACATGGCTTGAAAGATGGAGACGAAAGTGAGTGTACACTAGGCGAACATGTTATATGCACACTTGGTATAAAGTAAATTTTACGTGTGAACAAAAGAAGACTGAAATAAAAATAATGAGCACTATAGAGGGCAAAGCATGTGCATATAAAACAAATATATTTACAATATAATGAACAATGTACCTGAATTAGCACTGTGCTTTTTTTGGTTCGGATTAGGATAAGCACGTGCAAAAGAGGTACCTACTCTTAAAAATCGTGTTTCGGTGTACGGCGTATGTGTTAATAAAATGGGGATACCCTATGTCACGGCACCGATATGACAGGGGATAAACAAAACGTAGCAATTGCTTTTGCTCAAAAGAAATGTCAGAAGCGAAGCAGTTGCTAAGTACGTTTATTCTATGAATAAAAACTGATTGACGCCAACTTATGATATCTATGTTCGAAAAGCTTTGCGCCACTTACCCTTTCCTCAGATCGCTATATGAATAAATCGATTCAGACAAAGCAATTGCTACGAAAATTTCAAGTCTTCTATTTTGCTGACTTGTCACGTTTGTCAGATATTGCACTGCAAGCATACTTACAGCGAAGTAAATGCTATGTTCGAATTTTTAATTTTACTATAACAAAGTGTTTTTTTGTTCATACCAATTTTGAGCAATTGCTTTTGCTTTGATACAACCTTTTACTCAAAAGCTTTTAACTCATACGGTCCATTGTTTTGAGTAAAAGGTTTTATCAAAGTACAAGCCCTTAGCAATTGCTTTGAATCTGTATGGATAAAAACCTAGTCTGGTAAAGTAAGTTCGAGAATTCGAACATAGCATTTACTTCGCTGAACATGTCCATATACGTGCTTACAGAAATTACTTTTTAATTTCATCGCATGTTGCTTATACGTTAAATGAAGCAGCAATTTTACTAATCATATATATTCGTCGCCATGTATAGATGGCTTTTTAATTGCAACGTGTGTGCAATCTTTAGCTCCGTCCAAACTTATCGAGTTCGTGTTTTGTTTGGTTTTCCTGTACGAACAAAACTTAATTTAACTATTTATGAACTAAACAGGGCTTAGATTGTTTTATGTAAAAAATGTGGGTGCAAAATATTTAGCAAAAGTTCTAAGTCAACTAAATAGCAGACTCTAAATTTGCAAAGCATTTTCTTTTCGAACATTTCAAAAGTTGGGACAAAAAAAAACTAACTACGAAGTAGCAAATGCTTTGTTTTTGACATTTTTCTTGAGTAAAAGCAATCGCTACGTTTTATTTATACGACCCCAAGGTCGTAAATTCTTAGCGCGACGAGTATTACGGGTGAATTTTTGTTGAAATGGAGGAATAGAGCTGTCAACAGCGTTTGAGCACTATTTTTTTAAAAAGAAAACAGTTAGAAAGATGTATAACAATAGCATTCCTGAAGGATGAAGCAATCCATTTTTTCACAGATGATTCGAAAACTGTGGACGGTGTTGGTTGCGGTGTCTTCTCCGACAGACTTAATCTTAGTCTCTCTTTCCGTCTTCCTGATTACTGTAGCGTTTTTTGAGCAGAAATAATGGCGATAAGAGAAGTCTTATCTTGGCTGAAAGAAAACGTGCTATCTGCTAAAGATAACCGTATTTTCTCGAATAGTCAAGCTGCTATCAAGTGCCTGGAGTCAGTCTCTACGAATTCTATAACAATCCAAGACAACCCAAGACTGATGTCGTTCGTCTCTCAGAGAGATGGCTGAGCAGTATAAAATTCATCTCTGTTGGGTGCCGGGACACAGAGACATCACAGGTAACTGCATGTCTGATGAACTCGACAAACACGAAACAAAACTACCTTTTCTTCCAACTAAGGATTCTGTAGGTACTCCAATCGCTACTTGTAAACTAATAATAAAGCTGGATGCTATCAAAAGTACAATTCTTAGATGGACAACAGGCTCGACTTGTGACAAAGCAGATCTGGCCAAAGCTGGATCTAAAGCGTTCTAGTTATTTGATCTCCCTCAAGTGGAAGCACATTCGCGCTACAATAGGTGTCATCACAGGACACTGCCTCATAGGTAGGCATGCTGCAAGACTTGGCGTGCTTTTAACCGATTTCTGAAGAAGCTGCCTTGACGAAGAGGACAAGGAGACTTCTCTGCACTTGTCCGGCTCTCTCGCAGAGACGTAAACTCCATTTGGGAGCTTTCTACTATATCGATCTAAACGATCTAAAAAACACTGTTAGCTCCAAATGGTTCAACGATTAGTAAGAGCAAACACGCAGATTCATGTGGTATCACAAGGACCTTATATTTGGTCTAAGTGTGTCGGTTAGTCACTTCAACCTTACCTAACCTAACCTATGTATAATTCCTACAATGTTCAAACAAATTAATAGAATTTCCAATATTTGTACGTATAAAGCCTCCTAGTGCGTCATTTCAAGTTTGCTTAAAATTGCTGCATTCTCACTGTTGACTTTGAAATGAAAATTGCAGTTGATTCATACTTTTACTGAATTTAGCAGGAAATATTTATATTATTTACAAAATTTTGTGAATCCACCAAACCCTCTGAGTATATAAAATCAGCCCCTGCTGTTGCAGCTCCAATTAATGCCAAGCTCTTGAATATATCACTCGAAAGGCGAGCTCGCAAGGCCTATTTTGATCTCTGAGTAGGTATGCTTGGAATGTGTGACACACTATATCTGTTCTGCGCATAAGTACTATCGACTTTTTAGTATGGTAATCAGAAACACTGTACGATGTCTGCCAGGCCAGTATAGTCGCAGTCACGTTGTTTCTTTCTTTAGTATGCTGAACAGCTTTTCTAGCCAGGAAGGGATTATTCAGATTCACGTTACTTATTTTTTCCCCGTGTATCGTTTGTCGCCTTCAGTTATAGACAATTTCCGGAATAATTTCTTGACTTGACTAGAAGATTCTGTTGAAAGGCGAGCTCTACAGTGTATAGACAGACACTCACTTGAAGTCAGAGTTTCATTGCATGAACGCATGAAAGAAATGTTGGATTGCCAATGAAGAGATTTCGCAGATAAAAATAGATTTGTCTTGCTGGGATGGAAAGTACCTAGATTGAATAAGCAACTCGTAGGAAACAGATTGTGCGATGGTGCAAACCAATGGAACTGCGCGCAGTCTAGTTGTATATTTTGTATTTGCGTTATTAAACGAATGTTATCTTAATTGTTGAAAGGCGATTTTCTATTATAAGAATTTATAAATAAAAACTGATGTGTACAGATATTTTCAAGTAAACAAAGACATTCGTCAAGTGAAGTATGAAACCGATGGTTCTGTGGAGATTAAGATGAAGAATTTGAACTTTGTTTTAAAGTCCAAACTCGATTTATGAACGCCAACAGCAAAAGGTGTACGAATATATAAAAAAATAGAAGTACGAGTATATAATATCAAATATTTTGAGATGTGTAACTGCAAACACAAAGCTTATTAAGTAAGTTAAAAAAGGACAAACTTGTTCAGAATTTATGCAGAATTTTGTAGGATAATATCGATTTTCAATATATAAGAATTAATCTCGCTATTTTCTAGTTTAGTAAGTTTGAGTCTGACAGCATTTGTCTCTCCTTTGGTTGGTCTTCCAAATTGATCACAGCCCTGTTCCTTTACTTAGAAATTTTACGAATTTTTCTAACTCATAGGAAATGGTACAGATTTGTACTCAATGCCGGTCCCTAACTCGATAAATTCGTAAAGGCTTAGAGAGTGCAAGATATCACCCCTCCACTGAGAATCTGCTAGTTTTTAAAAAATTGTAAAAGCTGTCAATTAGCTAAAATTTGACAGAGGATCTAAAAATGTTTGCCCTATTTGGCATACGCGTGCACTCATCAAAAGGTCTGTTCCCATACTTTTTTGGCCAATTTCGGCAAAATGTCAGATATCAATGAGTGGGGATATATTCACTTAGAAAAAGAGAATGTAACCAAAAAGTACAGGAACGAAAGTTTTGCATGACGTTTGTAGGTTTAAAAAAAATCGGATTCAGTTTCATATTTATTTATTTTTTGCCGATTTCTCCATTTTTAATAACAAATTTCAGCACTAAATAAACCAAACCGAAATCAACAGCCAATTCAAATTGACTTTTGACAGATTTGACAGCCAAAGTCAGTTATAACAAACTAACCCAAAGAAATTTCTTGGGCTATTATTTGCAGGTTTTTTATGAAGGGGAAATGTTTTGTTCTCTTCTTGTGGCTCCCTTCTACCTAACTTTTGCGTAAAGGAACGAAGTTTGGCTAAATTTGACTAATGTGTTCGAATTCATTATCGTTGGGGAATAGACATAAGTTTATTTAATTCCAAATCACTTTCATCGAGAATTTTAAAGACTTTTACGTTAAAATTTATGAATAATCTGTCATTTTTTATAGTTTACTACAAAAACGTTCCCTAACTGGTTCGTTGAATCGTAAGTCTCTCTTTTCTCTCTCTCTTTTTTCTCTCTCTCTCTCTCTCTCTCTCTCTCTCTGAGAGAGAATTTATTCCCAGCAGCCACCAATGCCATTTTGACAGCCTTTTCCCCTCTTTCATTCTTATTTCTTACTACAAATGGCTTAGATGGCCAAATTTTCAATTGAAATTGAGGAAGGGGTAGCCGACTGATCCAGTCAAGAAAATCCTGCCTGACTGACTACTCAAGTTGACGTATATAAATCGCCATTCCAAGTAGGTACTCGTTTTTAATTCCATAAACCAAAATCTGTCAGGATTTGACAGTAAAAGCAGTGGAACATTGCGCTACCTAACAACGTTACAGAGTTGTCTAACTTTTCTTTAAAATTTTTATACATTAACATAAAGATTGACATTAGTAAAAACAACTAAAAAACAACTAACTAATTAAACATGTTTTTCCATCTAATATTTATCAAAGTGGAACGAGAACTCAGTTGCCAATGAGGACGTTCGAATATCTATGTAGTTCAATTGAAACGTCAACTAGACTTGTCAGGGCTTAGTATATACGAACGCGGTGACTTAGTTAACTTGAACTGTTGTTATAATCTCGCGGTTTATTTTGACACTTCTAAATGTCAACTGAGTATGCACGGAGGATTTTTTTGACAAGATTTGTCGGCTACCTCTCCATAAACGTCAATTGACCAGTCTGGGCCAATAAAAAAATAAAAAATGTCAGACTGACCTAACTAGAAATCCAACTTTATCATTGTTCATTGACATCAAGTTTATAAGTCAATTTACACTTATCTGGGCAACGTTCTACATCTCTTCTCTTCTCTATCTCTTCTTCTTCTCTTCTCTTCTCTTCTTCTCTATTTCTCTATCTTTACATATAATAAAACTGTAGAATAAAAAATACCTGACCGCGCATCACGCAGAAACTACTGGAGGGATTTTAATGAAACTTGGCATAGTGATTGCTCATGTTCTGGGTCGGGCTTTAGGATACTTTTTAACCCGGAATATAACTTGGTTTTTATAAAATAGTCAAAAAAAAAACCGGATATATGTAAGGAAAATTCTGTTTATACAGACCTAGCTCAGTAATGGCTTATCGGATTGAAAAATAAAAAAACAGGTGCATTTTCTTCTGAATCTTTTAAGATATAAAACATCCTCCTGCGTTGTCCTGAAGCTGAGCAATGTTCAAAACCATTATTCAAAACACTGCCCAGAATTTTCTTTCAGTGGATACCACTGTCATCTGTCAGTAGTCATGCAGCAGTGAGTATCGTTGCAGTAGTGTGTGTGTGTGTGATTATTATGTGCGCGCTCTAAAGTGATCATATGTTTTGCACTTCAATCGGCAGTCGTCTCTTTTCAGCGCATACATTCAGGTTGAACACGTTTTCAGGTGCTGTTCATTGGGAAATGTTTGAAAATGGGCTGGGATGGGGCTCGTGTGTCAATGTCAAGTTGTTTCATTCGTATTGCTTCTTTTCGCCGACATTTGAGGTGGGTAAGAGGGAACGAATAACAGAACTTTGCGTAAATCTTTTTTGTGTAGACTTTTTAGTAGGAATTAAAATTATGTTTTTATTGTCTTTGTTTTTGCTTTATATTGCTTTAAAAAAAAAAAAAACGGCGGGTGAAGCAAGGCGAGCACGGGTCAGCTAGTATAATATAAGAAACATCAAAATCGGGTATGCGCTTGGCACTTTCTTTATCATGACACTTTTGTCCGCTCCCGGCTTCTGGACCCAAATTACACTCTCAAAATTAATCAAGATTGTGGAGAGAAACATTGGGTAGACGCTAAATGTTTGCTTCGCTGGAGAGGTGCGATATAAGCCTTAATCCAATTTCTGCTGCTTCTGTCTTTTCGAATTCTCAAATCTCAACACTCGCCAATGTTAATGCTGGAGTGACAAGAGCTGCGTCCTACCTACTTCGATGTCGTCACCATACAAGTAATTACAAAGATTTCATTAAGAAAAATTGAACAATTCTTTTAAATAATAAATGACTAATTGATAAATATTTTAGCTTTTCGTCTCATGAAACCTATTAATCACTTTAGTTTTCATATAGGTAACTTTGCTCACCTGCGCAAGTCGTTTATGTCTCCGAGAAAGTAACAACATCTTATAAATGTCATAAAAGTGTTTGTTTTGTTGGATATTTTTTTCGTAGTTTCGTATATGGAGAGGGGAAGTATATTTCTTTTACATGAACATGAAATAGGATTAAAAAATTAAAGCATTGCACAAATCAATTACGATAACTTGATAACTATGTACTAACAAACAAAGAATAAGAAAACGTAATTGATACAAAAATATGTACATATACAACAGCTACGGTAAATAGGAAAAAAATTAATAAATGTTGTTGTCTTTTAAAGCCAGTTAACTCGTGGATAGATTATGTGGTTGAAAATAAATCTCCGAATGAGTCAATTGAGGTTATTGCGGTTAAAAAAATGTTTATTTTTCTATTTTTCTCTCTCTTTTCCTAAACTATACACGTATGTTTTACTTTGTTTGTAAAATTCAACTTTTGCGTAATCAAATTACCCTGTAGCAGATCAAAGTACAAGTGGCAAATTAGATGAATTCATAGAGCAGAGTGAACGGGGTTTAATTAATTATACAAATTGTATGGGCAACAGATTGATAAAGTTTTTGATTGTGTTTTGATATTTATGCAAAATGTAGATACACATAACGTAGCTGTTTCTGTCTTGAATATCTATATTAATATTGGGACATTCAGAGTAGCAAACACGTAATTCATTTTTGACTGATGCCATTTTTAACAGCGCATTGATCAATTTGACAGACGTAAATATAATTTGTGTACACAAAACTGTGAGAATTTTCCACTCATCTTTCATTTGATTGAATTACAGTGCCGTGTCGCGTCATTGTTGACGCTTTGTCAACAATGACTGCGACTCGCTATTAATGCTTGCATTAATAATTCACAACGTAATAATCCGTTTCAGAAATGTGTATAAATGTAACGTCATTGATGAAAACATCCTAAGCGGAAAATTTATCCTGACATTTACAGTCAGAATGGAGGAGGAATGTTGGTTAGGTACTTTTTAACTCTGATGTCGTTGAAAACAGCTTCAATGAATGCAACCATGTTTCCATTGCACTGACATATCTAATCATTTAATATTATTGGAATAACATTATAATATTTATTTAAACAAAAAAGCCGGCCAAGAATTGGGAAAACTAAAACTTTGGGTACGTTCGGATACGTAGTTTGTGTAAAACGTCAACTAGATTTGTCTGGACTAGGTATCCGTACGCCTTAACTAAGTAAGTTGAGTTGTTGTTGTAAACGTGTGGTTTATTTTTAAATTTTGACACTTTAAAATGTCAACTGAGTACGCAGACAGGATTTTCTTGACTAGATTTGTCGGCTACCCCTCCATAAACGTCAACTGCAAATTCTAATCACGTGATCAATCAGTCAGTTGTCAGACTTACTAAACTCGGTATCCGAACGTCCTCTTTATTGACGTTTTGTTGTTCTGTTAGCATGTTTACTTCCTGAATGACGTGTGAATCTCATAAAAGGTGTGTTTGAGATTATTTTATGCATGGGCCGATGTTATTTATCTGGAAAATGCATAAAAAGGCTGCGACTCATGTGATGATTAAGCTTAATCTTGAGCTTGATACTTAATTTCGTCAGTGAAACTTTGGTTACTCAAAGATTGGTCTCAAAATCGGTTGAGAAGCTGTATTGCCGATTGAGCATAAATACCCAGCTTTTAGCAAAAGTTGACATGTTGAATATTTACATTTAGCCGAAGTTGCGCAATTTGTATATAAATTTAACGATATACAGCAGTATTATACCAAGGGGGCGTGGCTCCTTCCGCATACTCAAAATATGCAAACGTCGTTTCTTAACAATTATGGTAGCTGAAGTTGTAAAAGTTCTAACTTCGATGCAGGCGCAAGAGGTGCTCCAGTTTGACAAGCTTTTAATAATTTATTTTCATTTATCCTTGAGGGTACGATAAATCAGTGAAACCAAAAGTAAGATATACCGCCCTAGCGAGGTATCCTTCGGAACGGAATTTTATACGATTCGGAGGATTTTTGCTTCGAAGGTATTCTTCCGAACAGCTTTTCGGAATACTTTTCCGACACTTTGTAACAGATAGATATCGGCAAATTGCGGTGAAGTGCGGTAAAGTAAATTTTTTTCTGTTAAAATTTTGACAGTTGGGTTCCGATATCCTCCGACAGAAATTGGCTGCGGAATTTATTTACGATTTATAGTGAAGAGTTTTCTTTTCCGAAAGCGGATACGTCGAATGTAATTTGAGCCTCCGACGGAGTATCCGTTGCGGAGAATTTATCGTTCCGAAGGATACCTTCCTGGGGCCGATTTTCAAAAAAAACCGCAGTCGCACTTGCAATTCGCTTGCCAGTTGTCCTCACAATTTTTCCGAGTCCATCATTTCTCTTTCTATCAAATTTCCTATCCGTGATACGTCAATCATAGGGAAATATACAAATATTAGGTGTGAATGGGTTCATTCATGTATCTGGTTTAGGAAGTCTGACAGCTGGCTACGTGGTCAATTCGGGCCAACTGTAAGAGTGACAAAGGCTGTCAGACTTAGCAAACTACTGATCCTAAAACCCAATATACTCTATACCACGTTCTCCATTACGTTTTCCTCTTTAATGATTTTTTTGTGCATTACTCAATATACGAAAATAGATATTTAACTATGTACTTTCGAACGTCAATCTATCGAGAGCGTCTCCGTCGTTCAACTTCATAGCGACATTTTGTACTGTACCTACTCAACATTTCCTTAGTCCATCGATTCTACAATTATTGCCTTCGTTAAGCTTTCTAATTTGTAAAATAATCTTTGTTTGCCTGACATTGTGGCACTCTGTCGCTGTCATTCACCAAATTAATTACGGCTCTGGGGTAATTGAACTTCTTATCTATTTATATGCACAGCAGCCAACTACATTCTCAATTGAGGCAACACGTATATCAAAAATCTAACAAAACCATTATAAATAACATAATTCAATTGAAGTACTCCACTTCACTTCACAGCCCACGCAAGTCAGCCTACTTTACGAACTTAAGTCACCAAATCCACAACAAATTCAAATTGAATTCAACACACGTTAAATCAATAACTACACATACTCTAATTGCTATCAATCACATTGGTGAGATTAAACTTTGACACATTGACACCGTAAACAATCGATATCACTGCACCAACATTTGTGTTGAATCGACCAATTAGCGATAACAAGTGTTAACTGAGCTTAATTTTCTACCGCCACGACAATATACTCCCCTCCCGTCAGCCGTCACTATACATCAATGTTCCTACCCCTACATATCTGTGTATTGGGTGTACTTATTGATCCGAAAGCACGAAACCACTTCAAAAGTCATCACCGTAATCCATTTGTCTTGGGTTGGACGTTTCGCGTTTTGCGTTGCCAAGTTCAATTGGATAATTACTGTTGGCAATGCCCAAGGAAATAATTACACTCCATAGTCCATTCACTTATTCCAAAGATAAAATCAAAAGAGAGTTCCAAGCCATCAACACCAGCAACTCCTTTCGGTCATGCAAGCGAAAAATGCTAATTGTTCTATCAAAAAGCTAGTTTCCATTATGTGTAAATATTTAAATGACGTCATTTGTAGCCGCTTTTTATGGATGTGTTTTTGTGATTAATTCAATTTCACTTAAAAATGTGCTGTGGATGACTGACAGCCAGCGTAGAGAATGTTCTCTGTTTTGAGTTTTGCCGAAAGTATGTCTGGACTGTGGAACACATCCATGTGGATGACACGCCAACCTTTCAGACAAACGAAAAAATCTGTTTTTAATTAAATTGTCGTGGAAACAAAGAAGTCTCTCAGTCTGACTGGGGACTGGAGCGAGAGTATGCGTGCCATAATGAATTAACGTCAAGGTTAGGGAATTGTAATGGAAAAACTACGTCAATTAATGGATAATGTTTGCCCAAAAAAATTTGGTGGAATAAAAATTAATCTCTCTTACAGTGTGTCGGACAAAGGGATCATTTAACCGGGACGATGAAAGGAATGTTAACTCCGACCAAAATGCAAGAAGACTTTGTGTGTCTACGGCGTGTCAGAAATCGGGGGTGGGATTTTGTAAAAAAACGACACGAGAAACACTTTCGCATTTAAAAAAACGAAAGAAGTCACTCGAAAGCGAAAATTTGCTTCATGTAACTTTTTGTTTTCTTCTTCTCGTTCGCAAGGGTTTAGGAAACGGTGTGGCAAAAGAGTTAAAGTTTGAAAAGCTGTATGAATCAAATATTTTGTTTTGACGTTATGTCAATGTAAATATTTCGTTTGTTGATGTTTTTGTCGTTTAAAATTGAACATTCGATTAATAATTTAAGTCAAGTCATACAAGCAGTTTAGTTTAATTAATTACATTCTTATAGGACGTCAACAACATCACAAACGCAACAAATTATTATGATGGAGTGGATGGAGAAGTCAATTTAATAAACAACCCCTTTTCGGATTTATTTTAAATTTACCCAATCCTCCACATCGCTATTATCACTATCGCTTGCTATTAATAAATAATTCGCCAGCATATATTTTGTGAAATTAAAATCAGTCACAACCAATAATTAAATAAGCAAAGTTAATGAAAAACGTCAAACATTCGCTGTATTCCTTTTGCTTGAAACGAAAATGTCTTTCGTTTTCAAAGTTACATGAAGCAAAACGTTCGATTAAACGAAAACGATTAATCGGTTTCATAATACAGAATCCCACCCCAGTTTTTAAAATACCCCTTCTGACTTTTTTAAGGGAAATGATTTGAAACTAGTTTTTTTTTTACTACTAATTCAATGTGCAATGTTTTGTACTCTTTATGGTTTTCGAAATCTCTCTGTTTCTTTTCTGCTTTTCTTTAATTTCTTGTCAGCCACACTGTCCACATCGCAATATTTAAAGAAAAAAAGCTCCACTGAATTTTATGAAGGTCAACACTTGAATTTAATTATACATATAAACAATACGACCAGTTTGGTGGTTTTCCATGTTTTCCAAAATTCTCTTGAATATAAATATCGGCTCGAAAAAAAGGCAGTAAATTCCAACAAACCACCAAAATACGTCAAATTCTGGAAATACCTTTAGTGTCAGTGTATACCCTTTGGCCTACACCTACTTTGTAAATGGGATTACCACATTATGCATAAAGAGTTACGCTTTCATTAGTGTGATAGGACCTTGAATAATTCTCTTGTCATGAGCTGGCATACCTAGATGCGATTGAATTGTCGTTGCCGTGGGTGCCTCTACTGCCTATACCGATTCTAGAGTATTCTTTAATGCAATTAGTATAAGACTTGCACAAATTGATGGAATACAGCTAGATAAGTGGCAAAGGCAAAGGGAATACCCACGTAAAATTGATTCGGAAATGTGTTGCTTTGTGATAGGTGAAGTGACGATATCTCGTCATTATGTCAGTATTCAGGTGTGCCTGAGCGGCAATTTGCATCAAGAAGTAAAGACAACTGTGCTGAGGGTAAATTAATGGCTTTGGCTTACAACTGTGTGTTACGGAGTGCCATATGCACCCAATTTTTTTTCCATTAAGGACATAATTTATTCATATTTACAAATTAAATATTCAATTTAATGTCTTAAGGCTGGGTGTCCCCCAGCTATGAACTCCGAGCTCATGTAAACGTGTTTACATGCATTAGTGCACAGAATTTCAAATAGCCGAGCACACCCTCCTCCTTCAAGATCACAATTGTGACTACAGAGTCTGCAAAGTGAGAACTCGCTCAACGAAAACTAAATAAAAATAATACAAATTTCGCTGCAAAACGAATCAAAACAAATCAAAATAAAAAACAACAAAAAGGACAAGCTGGCTGTTTAGAGCGATAGACTATAGCTGTGTGGCAAACACTGTATGCATAGACTGAAACCGATAGTGTGTGTGATATCAATTTTCCTAGGAATCAAATAAAAATAATATTATATCCAAAATCTATTATTCATTTTTTCGTTCGTTGCCTTAGGATTTTAGCTCATTATATAAAATCGGTTTGTGCTTGTTTGTTGCTATTGCTTTGTTTGTACGTCTAGTATGGATTTTTGGTACCTACATAATATCTATAGTTAAACATAAATTCTATGCGAAACGGCCAACGAACCTAGCCTAAGACAATACTCTATTCACTGATGTCTGTTCTATTGTCCTTTTACAAAATTCTAGCCTAAGGGGTTACAAGATCTCTTCTACCGTTTATAGAGGACTTTTTCATAAATCTTAATAAACCGAAAGTTGTATTACCTTGTCATTTTATATACGTTGATTAAAAAATACAAAATTCACAACCATTGTCTTTTTGGCTGACTGATGTGACTGATAGTATTCAGTACTACTATAAAGAGGTACCTAATTACCCTACGAAATTGGTTGATAAGTTGGATGATTTATAAATATTTGTGAACTTATAACGATATGTTATGAAATGAATTTTATTCTAACCATAAACTTTATTCTTATGCTAATTATAGCAGTCTGAATTAGATCATGCTAAGCACGTCTAGTACTAACTTTTTTTCTTACTTACCTACTTCCCAGGATTTTAAGAGTCCCAAGACGTATACCTACTGATATGCTTCAACTGTACACATAAATTGTTATAATTGTTCATTGATAAGCGAGAGAAAGCCAGTTTGCTAACCTTCTATTCAAATAACATTTTTTTTAATTCTTCCCTCTCAGTACTCAAGGCTTTCAGGTACAGCTCAATGAATAGTCATATGTGCGCCAGAGGATATGGCCTTTAGATATTCAAATCGAAGATGGCATCAGTGATCACTCCGTCGTCTTCAATAAATTACACACACGTAGGAGAAGTTCTCCGGTGCAGGAAATATGCAATAACATATTAGGAACTCCCCACCAAGGGTTTATTTAAAGATCCTAGGAAAGCAAATTTTACAGTCTCTGGTTTGCAGATGTAGCGATATAAGTTCGGTGGAAAATCTAGGACCCATTATATGAAATGGAATCAATATAATTACATATAACAAACTCGCTAGGTACCTATATAGAGTGGGAATTTCATGACAAGGCGGTAAAAACAGAACTAGTTGTAGGCCAATCTATTTACCAAATTAAATACTTAATTCAGTTTAAAAGTTTTCTTTACTATTCTATTCTTTTTTTCATATACATATGACAGAAAAACAATTAAGAAAATTTATTTAAATGTTCACAAGTATGCTAGCCCCAGGTCTAATAAATTCGTTACCAGATGTTATAAGGATTTCATAACAACAAAAAGACAATAACATTACAATAATGTACGTATTATGTAGTCAGTTCCATATTCTTCTTGCCTATGTACGACTAGGTTTTACATTCAAGTTTCAAGCTGGAAGTAACAGTGGGAAATATTTTGTTAGTACTACTACTTTTATACTTCTTTTTTCAATAAGAGTGCCTACAGCAATTAGCTGCATTTTCTCTTTAGCATCATAAAGGCATACTGATCATACTGTCTCTGATACTGATCATCTCCACCACGACAAGGTAAAAGTAGAAAGGGATGAAAACATATAAATGCAATAGGATGTTACAAGACATTATCTCCGTAGCCGTAGTAACTACTTTATTTCATGATAACTGAAACCCCAAACATTGAACGCCTTTGTATCCAAATGAAAATAATGAATATTGCTTATTCGAAGGAAATATAAAACAAAAAAAATTGAAACTAGGTTTCTACATCTAAATACAAAGCAAACAAATTCAAATACATCTACAACAACAAAATCATCACCCATTTCCCACCCACTCTCATATCAATGTTTCTCACATTATCAACGTATTTCTCGTTGTTGCTTCCTTGACTTTATCAAACAACAATAACAATATCTAGTATGTATCTACCGAAAAACCAAACAAAACGAAATAAACTATTTTTTGTCATTCCCTGTTCAATCAGCTTCACCGAGCGAAAATCTGCAAACTACAGATTCTCCCTAGAGAGTAAGTTTACTCAAAAAGAGAATAACGCCCTGTCGGATATTTCGTGAACTATATTGCATATGTGGGCGTGAGCTCTGAAATAAAATTAAAAATGCAGTAAAATAGTAAACTTTTCAAAATTCCAATTTAATTATTTAATGAACCAAATAGCTAATTTTTATTCATTGAGCAGATAAACAAATATTCAAAGAGCATTCTCTTTTTTACAGATAAAAAAAATAGTTCCTTGTTCCTCCACAAAGATTGATTACTTTTTGTCATATTAAACTGCAGTTTTAAGCCGTTTAACAAAAAAAATCGAAAATGTGGCTCAATGACTACCTGCATAAGCCCTTTGGCAACGAAATGAAATCATAAAAAAAATAAAAAAGTTTCATCTAGGGATTGCCCCACCGGGGCGAAATTAAAAACACCGAAAAAAGGATGTTTTTCGGACTTTACGCAATATCAAAGTCGAAAAATAAAATTGTGCTTCAATAGTTACCTGCGTCAATGTACCGACTATTGAAAACCGTTTACTCCCATCGATTATCTCTTAAGCCCTGCAAGCCAAATCGGGGCAAAAAATCGTCTACGCCAGCCACCCAGCCTTAAAATGAAAATTTTAAAGCATGTGCGGTTGAGCATGATGTGTTAATAAATCCTTGCTGTTGCTGCGTTTTAAAACTCATTTCTTCTCCAATAATCTTTCTGAAGGGCCAGGTCCCCGCCCATAGAATCCGTTGCATCCGACGCGTTGACGAATTCGACGGAACGAGCAGTATCAAAGAATTCGCCGCACACGTTGACAACAAATCACATATCATAATAAGCATGGTTTGCACTTTATAGTCTAAATAAGCTGCTCCTAAAACAAGTTTCTCGAAGAAATTTGAGTTTAGGCGTAACAATAAAACTTGCATTGAAAACACACGCACGCCAAAAAAATATTTCTTTTAATAAACTATCATCTGATATCTGAAGTGTTTTAAACGACCATGATAGTTGCTCTTCTTTTAATAATTCCAACAATAAAAGTGTTTTTTTTTCCGCTGTGCCAACTGTCAGGGAGAATAGAGAATAAACCCACTTTATCCGTCGCATCCGGCACGTGCGTTACCTATGTTTTACCTTCCATAAGCTGCTGAGTGTTCTTTTAACCTGTCAGTCGAATATGGGTTGCTCGCCTGGACTTTGAAAAGTTTTTTTTTTTGACCCTTATATCTTCTTTATATTTTCTGATAGAAATTAAAGCACCAGCGCTACCATCCTATAGATGATTGAGCGCAGTAAATGTCAGAAAAACGCAGTAAATTGAAATATACCGCTGTAGATCTTACAATATAAGAAAACAAAAATTCTGTTAATATAAAATACATTTGATTTACAAATAAAAACAGGAGAATATAGAAACTTAACTCCACACTAAAAAAAACAACAAATTTCACATCACATTTCAAATTTTGGATGGACGCATTTAGAGCTAACTTCAGATAAGGATCAACATTTTTACAAGAAGAGTAGATTCGTTTTGCTGCGCAGTAGATTTTCGTTTAGATCGTTGACAGTTCGCATACGTGGTTGACGTAGAAAAAGTGACGTTCCCGAACAATCTAGTTTTTGCGTTCAGGTTACATGTTACATCTACTACAGGTCAATCTAGTCGACTTAAGACAACTAAGTTTTTGAATGTGCCCTCTTGAGGTGAGGTCTGTTCCCTTACAATAATACATTCGAAGTTTGTTTCCTTCTATACAACTTTTGGGTAAGGGAACGAAGTTTGACTAATTTGTTCGAATGCATTATTGTAACAGAACAGACCTTATGTCAGTTGTCACGTTATTTCTACAATCGTCATTGGATGTAATCGAATCGAAGTTATCGATTAAAAAAATAAAAAAAATAAAATGTATGTTTTTAAACCGACCGATTCCGTGTCGGTTTGATTTCTTATCGATAACAATATATCTAATAATAGTGCCGTCTCATTATATGGTAGGGGCTTTCTCCATTAGCGGTGTTTCCTTTCCTAGACCTAATTTCTTCTTAGCACACAATCACCTGTTAGCGTTACTAGTAACTACGGGGCCAGTCATATAGCGATACGTAAAATGTAAAATTTATTTTCCATGTCCTATGCGGTTTATTATAAAAACTGACAGTTGACAGATAGTTTCGAATGCAATGTAGTAGACAGTCATTTGCGTGTCAATAAAAAATCATCCAAAATAGAATAAAAAAAAACTCATAAAATTGAATAAAAAAAACCTCATAAAATGTATTTAATATTTTTGTATTGAGAATTATTTTAAATCTCTGTATATTTTTTTATCTTTGCAGAAATTACAAATATGCGGATGACACAACGTCGCGCGACAGCGATTCCCTCATACAAGAATACGGCAATCTACCTACGGACGAGACGAACACATATTGCTGGCGGCATCCGAAGGTACGTGAAAATTGGCGAACTGTTCTAGCAGCAGTTACCCTGCTCTTGGTTGGCACAGGACTCTTTGTGATGGGCACCTTCGCCGTAGCTGATCCAACGAAAACGTCTCAAGGTGTTGTGTTCTTTGTTGCCGGCCTTATTTGCTTCATACCGGGAGCGTATCATGTAGTCTACATCTGGTTGGCGGCAAAAGGATATCGAGGGTTTGACTTCTACCACCTGCCATTGTTCACATAAAAGTACGCGTCTCACATTGGCAGCTGGACGTGTATCGGACCCGTTACAATTAATTGATGAAGTTGTCATCGTACGAAAGTTTCGTTTGTTTTATATTTTTGTTTATAAAACATTTTCGAAATGAAATAGAATACTAAAGAGATAACACAGTAATGACTGCAAAAAAAAATTTCGAATAATTTTGAACTCAGTTCCGTCGGATTTATTATTTAAAAAATTAAAAAAAAACTTAAATTATTACTTTTTTTATTTTAGGAGTGACATAGAGGAGAATGTTTTTTTTATTATTTTGTTGAAGACTTTTCTACATATATATTATAATATAGTGGAAGACTAAGTGATCAGAAAATGATTTGTTTTTTGTTTTGATTTTTCAATATTTACAAACTTAACCAGAAAGACTTTAGTTGAAATTAGAAATAGAGATAAAAGTATGCAAAACTCTTCTGTTGAAAAATTAGAGTTTATAAAAAATATAAATTGTACTTTTTTTAGTGTGTAAATTATTTTATATATATGTAATTAATTTATAAATTGGCTTATCGTGTATGATGTATACAAGCAAACAAAAAGTAAAAGAAATGATTGTAATTTCGATTTTGTTTTTAAATAGAAAAGGAAATTTGAGATGTGCGAGATAGAGAATACACGAGGTTGAAAATCTAAATATAAAGGAAGAAATGGTTGTAAAAAAATAATAAATAATTTAAGTAAATTTGAAAATCAAACTGTGAGAAAAAACGTTTTAATTTGTTTTCTTTTGTTTGTTCTTTTTTTAATTGGTTGTAGATTTTGGATGGATTGTTGCTGATTGATTCCAAGAACATGTTTTAAGTTAATTTTCCCAACTTGATTTTTATGAGTCTATCATTCATGGAAAGTGGTTACCTATCTTATAATTCCCCCTCGGACCTGAGAGTCGGAAGCGGAACTCGGAAGAACTAAATAATGGCCGCGTTAAATTTGGCCGAATGATCCCAATGCGCTATCTTTCGCGAAAATCTGACAGTCATCCGGTAGTTTAGTCGTCCTGGAAAAGCTTCTTAATTGTACTCAATCAAATGGGAGAACGGAAAAATTAGTTACCAAAAATGTGCACCTGCTTCTGAAATTGCAATTGATTAAAAACAGAAGGCTACCGAAGTACCGACGCGCATTTCGAAAATTATTCTAACCTAAAATTGTAAGCAAATCGACCAAAAGTATGTGATAAGGATATTAACTTCTGTTCCCATTTCCACGACTTCTGAGCCACAGCCAATCTGCAAAACTTCTTTCAGTGCGAGAGAATTAGCTCACAAGTTAACAAAATGTTTGCAATTTGAGCAGGAAAATTCAAACATCTGCAGAACAAAGTGCAAAAGTTTGAGTCGATTTAAAAGGAATTAAAAGTTAGCCTATTTCCTTTTTTACAATTGCTAAATAATCACTGAAAATAAATGAAATACATTTTCAATTACAAACTGGCATTTGAATGTTTAGGCTTAAATGTGGGACAATTTGTTAATCTCTTGTGGTTTTCTTGTGAACTTTTGCATACAATAATAAAGGACGGAACTGAGTTTGACCGATTTCGGCCAAATTTGACTAAAATGTTCGAATATTATCGTTCGGGAACAGGCCTTTTTGAGGTTTTTTCTTCTAAGCTTTCTGCTACAATTTTACCCAATGCGTTTTGAACATAGCTAAGCATTTAATTAAATAAAAGGTGAAACAAATTTAGAAAAAAAAAATTGAACAGAGATAGTGAGCTCGTCGGCTAGATATGGAAGATGATTGAATTACAGGTAGAAACTGTATTTTCCCATGCAAAATTAGTACATATAATGATAATAAAATAAGTTTTTACGCCACCTTTAAACGTAAAGGTTCTCATCGTCGTTATATTTGAGTTAACTATGATCTGTGACATTTCCACAGCTTCATGCAAACAACGAAAAAAATCTGCGCAATAAATACAAGTCCTACCCAACTCAGGAAACGACTGCGCGAATTCGTTTCGTAGATGAAACTTGTCAAGTGGATGTGCCACTAACCAATATTTGGTATCTGGTAAGCGAAAAAACTTTACTTGTCTTTTTTAAGAAATATGTATTAGGTACAATAAGAAAGAAAATATGTGAAAATAAAAGATTCACATTAATATCCACTTACGTATGTTACCATTCTGCTCTTCAGCGTGGATTTTGGCTAATCCCCGGCGATTCTTCCACCATTCATCGGACAAAAGACTACAAACAACATTTTTAACTTCTATCGTGTAAATTTAGGACATCAATTATCTAACACCAGTCGGCGCAGTGACTTAGTGGTAGTGTGTTGGGGTTCGAATCCCGAAAGAACCAAATTACATCTTAAGGTTTTTTTTTCCACTGCGCCACCTCTCGCGAACGTCTGACAAACATCCGAGAGTAAAACTGTCATGAATGAGCTTCTCAATTAGCCGTTTGGACTCGGCGTAAAATTGTAGATCCCTTCCATTCGTCCCAAAAATTGAAAAGCCACACAAAACGAATGGTTGTAAGAAGCTGGGCCTTGGGCCCCGCAGACCTGTCGCACAAAAATATTTATTTTTATTTATTTATAATTATCTAACACAACGAATTTCTTTTTTGATGTTTGCGAATACAAACGATTGTTACACATCACCTCTTATACTCAGATTTTTTGGTTAAAACAGGTTTTAATATTTAAGTTAAAAAATGATTTTTATTATATCCGTCCTTTACTTCATGAGTGCCTGTTTGGAATTTTGGAATTTCATACGACTGTAATAATTATTGTAATTTACGTTAAAATAAATCAATCAGCAGCCAATAAATCTGTCACAGATAAAATTGCGTTCATAATGCAAATGCAACAAATTATTTTCCTTGTACAAGGTTAAAGAACGTTTAAATATATAAACAAACTCTACACGACATTTTTGTTCAGCACTAGTTTCATATAGTTAAGACAAACACAATTCTTCTATAACTGAACACACAACACCAATCACTCAAAGACACTCAATAATGCAATTCGAAAATAAAGCAAAAATAATTACAATAAGATTTACTACAATTGCTCAAATTGTGCAAATAATAGTTTTAATCAATAAAACACCACAATGAACTAATATACAAAAATGTGTTTGCTAAAATGAGCAATACAGTGTTAGGAAATTTAGGATAGAAACAGAAATGTTATAAATGTACCATCCCCTCCTGGAAAACGTTTTTTATACCAACATTTTTGTTAAAAAAATATTTTTTACAAAACAACAAAAGAAATTTAACAAAACCTATAGATACCTTTAAAAGCTTCAAGCGACCTTTCAAAAAAAATTCAAATAGTAAACCTGCTTCTGCAAAACAGAATCCCCGTAGTACCTTAATGTGTATAAGTGTATTATTGTTTTATTTAAATAGAAAAACTAAACTATTATTAAAGTGCCAAATTATTCCTTAGCTTTTGAACATTAAAAAAAAATATTAATTTGCATAGGTAATTTGATATGAATAAAAAATATTTTTCAAATGAATTGATTTTTTTGCACTTATTTTGTGTCTTATGTAGTTTTCGTATAGATTAAGCAACAAAAAAAAAACTATAAAAACATATTATTTTCGCAATAGTTTTGGCGATTGCGTGTAAATGAAACAACAAATAAAATGCTAATTAAAAAAACTTTTCTGACTTATTTTTCTCTTAAGTAATTTGATGATAAACAGCAGCCAAAATTTGACTATTTAGGCCTTGCAACTTAGCAAACCCCAGCAAAAGTTAAGATAAATGTATTGCGAGGTCATTAGATTTTATTTAAAAATTAAATTTGTCAGTGAATGCATATTTTTTTAAGACCTATTTTCCACCAATAAATTTGCATATCGTTCGCCAGGAGGTTTACAAAATCTTCCTCTATGCATTCGCATATAGTTCCTCTTGATGTTCGCATTTTTTCTTCGTCGTTGGTTATAGCAAATCGCCAGCGATTCTTTGCATTTGCTTCTTCCGGGGAACACGAAGCGAACTTAATGCGAATCGTGCGATTCGGTACACATGGCCTGAAACTTTCTGAGAGTGGAAGTATCTTATTTTCTGTTTTACAGTTTTTATTTAAAAAAAAACGTTGCCCCATGGATGAATTCGTGTAACCCCCAATCGTTCACAGAATACGGCTGATAAGATATTGCTTTAAAGGTAATCAAGGGAGGCCTCCTTAGTTGTCCTTGTCAGAGTTGGAGGGGTCTTCCTTTATATGGATCGGGAAACGATGCTGAAATTGCTTCTGGAATTCTTAGAATTATTACGACTACAACGATCTTACGGATTTCAAGTTCTTTCGTTCTTTGGTCCGTTGCTCCGTTCTTTACTTACTTACTTAGGTGGCGCTACAGTCCGGGTGGACCTGCGCCTCAACCAATGCGCCCCTCCAGTTAGCGCGATCTTTGGCTAACTGCCTCCAGTTGCGCACTCCAAGTTGGTTGAGGTCCCCTTCCGCACTTGTGCGCGCTACCTAATTCGAAGTCTTCCTCTACTGCGTTGTCCCTCCGGGTTGGAATCGAAGACTCTTCGGGCCGGAGCGTTGGTGTCCATTCGCTCTACATGTCCCAGCCATCTTAGAGGACTGATGCGTACTTTTTTTGACCAGGGCGATGTCGCTGTACAGCTCGTAGAGTTCGCTGTTAAATCTCCTCCTCCAAAACCCGTCAACGCAAACGGGACCGAAAATCACTCGAAGAACTTTTCGTTCGAAACGAACAAGGAGATCTTCATCCGACTTTGACAGCGTCCATGCCTCTGCACCATATAGCAGGACTGGGATGATGAGAGTCTTATATAGAGTCTCCTTAGTGTTTCTCGACAAGGCCTTATTAATCAATTGCCTTCTTAGGCCGAAGTAACAGCGGTTGGCAAGTGTGATTCTTCGTTTGATTTCTGAGGTGATATCGTTTTCAGAACTGATAGCGGAGCCGAGGTAGACAAAGTCCCTGACGTTCTGTCCGATACGTCAATGTTGCGTGTCCCTTCTTGTTGACAGCATATATTTTGTTTTTGACGAGCTGTATAGCTCGTCCTATAAATGCTGTCTGCGGCCTTAAAATCGATAAACAGGTGGTGGGTATCGACTTGGACTTCTTGGTTTTTTTGCCAGGATCTGCCGTAGTGTGAATATTTGGTCGGCTGTGGACTTACCGGGCCTAAAACCGCACTGATAGGGTCCAGTCAACCCCGTTCTTTGCGTCCATTAAAAAATAGTTAAAAACAGGCTTCACCTTGAACCCATGAGCATAATCTCTCACCCAAAGCAACATAATCTCAAATTAATCTACTATATTATTATTGGCTACCCTTCACCGTTACTAGCTATCCTGCAAATACGATTAGGCACCTACCTTCCCCGAGAGAACTACCAAAAATAACCCAATGACTATCGATTTGTAATCGAATTCGTCTTCACTGATTAATCCATCGAATGAAAACTGTTTTTTTTTTTTATTAGATTTGCATGTTCGTACTCAATTAATCGGTTGGATTAACAATAATGTCCCCGACCGCACTGCTCATCATCGCAACCGTACACTCTTGGATGAGTTATTCCAAAAATGTGTCTATGGTCGCTCAAAAATTTCTCTCACACGAGTTTTGAAAGTGACTAGCGTTCGTTGTCACTTCGTTAACTGACTTGGTTCAGTCAGTTTCAATCCGCTTGTGTGCTAATTTACTATTATCTGTGGTATTAACTACTAGCCAACGAATTCCGCGATACCAACCAATTCCAGCAATCGATCCAACAGTTTTAATCCATTTAGTTGCCACGACCACGATACAAGTAACAAGCGTGCACGAGTGCTCTGTAGAAACAAAGAAGCGGCGATTCGGCTTGTAGATGTATCTGTACTGGTAATAGGTAACTCTGATTGCTGAGAAAACTTTTAATATTCGGATTTTGTATTCACGGTCGTGCGATGTGACGCTGTAATAAATTACATGAAATCGAAAAGCACCAAGGGTTGAATTCCTGATCCTAAAAATAGCTAAGAATTTTTTTGTTTTCGATTTTTTGACTAAGAAGGAAGTAGCAGCTACAAAAAAATGCTTGAACACGATTGTGATACAGACGAGGACTGTGAGGTGTACTGTAAGTTTGTAATTTTCAATTTTGTCTGTGTTGAATTTAATAAAACCAACTTTTTCACAGTCCTTAAGCCAGTTAACGAATACAACATAGTGGATAAAATTAAGGAAGCAAACAAGGAGCTCTTCGATGAAGAGGGCGTCGCGGATGACATACAATCGGATCAGAAAAGAAAAGTTAAATTTCGTACCAATTTAGAGGAATACGAACCGAATGCTGAAAAAGATCCCGACGACGCAGATCCTCCCGAGGATACAGGTGGCTATGTAGTGTTGACCCTCGATGAAGGCGTCGAAGGGAATGTGATACCAAACGGGCGAACTATCTCGGCCATAGAAGAGTGTGCAGAGATGTTGGCGCTGGAAGTTCAGAAAAAGATAGAAGCAATCGAGATTAAAATGCCAGACTCCGATGAAGAAGTTGAAGAGATCTGTGAAGAGATTATTGTCATGGACATGGACACTGGACGAAGATTGGATGAAGACACCGATGAAATTAACGCCACCAAAGGGAATTTCGAAACAACACCGAATAATTTCAAATCCAAGCAAGATGAGGAAACAGCTGAAGAAATCGATTCCAACGACGACGACCACGACGACACAAAGGAGGAGGATGAAGATGACAAACTTTCGATCATAGTTGCTTCGTACCTTCCTCCAGATCCGCTACCTGACGATAACGAAAGTTCTGTAAAGAAAAACTTTAGTCGACACTTTTCATTTCGTCGCAAGAACACAGCCAAGAGATTGAATTGCCGTTCTCCAGACATTACAAGTTTGAAACTGAACTACAAAACCTGCTGTGAGTATCGAAATTCCGAAGGAGGGAAGCTACCCAAATACACTGGTTATATGTCGGAATATGGACTGAGTCGAGATCAGTTGGATAAACGTGAACAGACGCTGCAAAAAAAACACAATGGCGTTGTGGAAAAGAACTTGAAAGCCACCGAAGCTGAAGTGCGCAAGATGCAGGATAATGAGAGAGCATTCACTACGTGGTTAAAAAATAAAATGCGTTTCCCCATTAACAGGACGAAGAATATGTTTGACGTGAAAAAGGCAAGTGGTGGTGCTAGTAATGGAAGGAGTGGTATATCCAGGCAAAAGTTTTGCGCCAACAACAAAAGTATGTAGTGGTATAATAAAACAGTAGATTTTTCTTTAAATATAAATGTACATCCAATTATGTTTGTATAATGCTTTGTAGAACGTCCGTGCACATTTCAAATAGAAATAAACAATTCAATTATTTTTAGAATTTGTTTTTGTAATTAGCTGAAAGTGAAGCAACGAATTAGGTACCTACAACAGTGTTCAATTTGGCTGACATTATGCCGATCGGAAGACAGCCATGTACCCTTACGAACTTTGAGATGGGAAAACTCCATGGGACTCTTTTGCGTTGATACGAAAAATATTCGATTGTACAGCATCTAACAGAAGAAAGCATTGCATCCATTCGCAGGGTTGTTGAAATGTCCAATATTACAGCTCTGAACTATTCTGGATAAGCTGCATAAATAGGGGACTACATTGCTCTTAGGTTGCCCTCAGGAGCAAATAATCTGACGGTTCTGGATTTGGTAGGTATATATGAGTAGGGCGGCGACAAACTTCCTCCATCCTTTTCGATCAGCGGCCAGATACTTCAGCTGTGGCCACGTTTTACGCTGGGTTGCTGCTTCGGCCAATACTGTTGATTTTCAAGTAGTTCGTCGCCATGTACCTTGAGGTTACTATTCGAAAGACTGATGCTTCGTGGCGCCACTTCCGCTGCCTAATTTCGTCATTCAACAGCTTTTAATGCATTATATGCCACAATCCTTGCTTCGATATAATTTGCGGCTATCGAATTTTAAGAATGAATCGCAGGCAGCGGCTTACGTAAGCCTGCAGTCTTCTTGAAATGGGACACTTTCCAGGATTCACAGGAATACAGCAGTTCGGACTTGAAGTTGGATTCGAAGAGCCTTTACTTGGTGCGTAGGGAAATTTGACTGGCACTCCATTCTGAGGACAGCATTCCAAAGGCGCTGCGGGCTTTACTTATTCAGCTATAAACATCCAGAATTGTCCCCCCCTTCGGACGAAACAAAACTGCTTTAACCTCCTCAATATGCGTCTGTTACAGAATAATGGGCTGATGTGCTGAGCGGCCAGTTAGCATTTGGTCTTGTTGCAATTGATCCTAAGATCAGCCATCTCTCCATTTATTCGCAGTGATGCTCATTCCGCTGTTGGCTTTTCCCAGGAAATAGATATGGTAGGCATAACCCAGGTGGCTTATAAGCTATTCTTTTGTTTTTCTTGAATCGAATGTAAATCATTTGCTGAGTGTGTATGCTTACATATCTTTAAAAACTGTTTATTTAAAATTACGAATATGTAACTATACATGTATATTGAATCATTTAGTATTTACACAGAAAACATTTGAGATTTATCTTTTGTTTTATAATGTCGAGTGTACAATGAGGATGATGTATGTGACAAAAATCCATTCAGTTCTTTGCATTACAAATGTTATTATTTTCCCGTCAAATTTTAGAATAAAAATTAAAAATGATAAACATGAAATTTTGCACTATCTAAACATTAATAAAATATAGAACTAAAGTAAATTTAGAAAATATATATGTACTGTAAAAATAAAACAAATCACCAATACCAATAAGTGTTCTTTAATTTTGGATTTTAATATTTAAAGCAAACAGTTTCTTTCGAACAATATTTTTAAGACACACTTATATTAAGGTACAAGTAATAAAGTATCTTACTTAATTTAAATTTTCAAGTTTATATTCCCATGAAGGGAGAACAGACAAAATTCGTTCCTTTTCTTCCGAATAAATGTTGAAAAATGATTAAACGTTTAGGCTAGCGAGGCTAGAGCTAGAGCTAGAGGCTATAGCCTCTCAAACGATCCCCATTGGAACCCATGTTTTTTGGACGTACCTACGGTGGCGATCGGTACATCGTCTATCGCCAGTAAAAATAGGATCGGATTGTCCCCTTGTCTCACTTCCTGTCGCACTTCGAAAGAGTTGAAAAGCTGTCCATTATGTAGATTAGTAATTCCGGTGTGCAATAACCTGCATCCATAATATTACATTGCTTATAGGTTGCACTCAATAGCAACTAAGCACACGTTGGATTCTCTCATGGGCTTTCACCCGCCCACACACACACACTTTGTTTCTTCCAGCGAACACTTTTCAGTGTGATCCAGTTTATATCGCAAGACTCTGGAGGAGAAGGTTCAATGAAGCACTGGGGGCCAACTATGTAATTCGATTCTACTTTCGATTCTATTCGAAAGTTGTTCCGATTCTACTTTCTAACAGAAATGTTCTATTTGAAAGTAGAATCGGAACTATTTTTGAATAGAATTGAAAATAGAATCGGACAACTATGTCCCCGTTTTTTTCCGAGGGTAGATGAAAATCTTCCAACGACAGTATGAGAATAGCAAGCGCGTGCTCATAGTAGTGTCAGATTTTTACAGACTAAAAATACCGCCCTTTGATGGATTGTAAGATACTGTAACTAAGATATAACTTATCAAGCATTTTTTCTATAACGAAATAACAACTTTTGGCAGGTTACCTTCCAATAAAAGATCCTGCGTGTTCCGCAATTTCGAAGCGGTTAATCCTATCTCGCCAAGTCGAACGCGTTCTTTGTAGTCAGCGCAATAAATTGCTCTCTCCCTCTCTGTATTGTTGATACGTCCGATTAGTCGGTTTCTCGCGAAGCCTCTAGTTTCAGCTTCGATTATTGGAATTCCGAGATCCCTGTGGATATCGTCGTTTCTAATATACCATGGTGCTTGTACAATTTCTCTAAGCACTGAAGCACTGTACGGACTGTACCTATAACCAATATAAATAAATAAATATTTTGACGCGACAGGTCTATGGGACCCAAGGCCTAGCTTCTCACAACCATTCGTTTTGTGTGGGTTTTCAATTTCTGGGACGAATGGAAGGGATCTACAATTTACGCCGAGTCCAAACGGCTAATTGAGAAGCTTATTCATGACAGTTTTACTCTCGGATGTTTGTCAGGCGTTCGCGAGAGGTGGCGCAGTGGAAAAAAACCTTAAGCGACACGTAAAATGCAACCGAAAAAAATTTCTTTTGCTTTTTTTAACCAATTAAACTTAATTGTTGAACTCAATCTTGGTCTTAAAATGTTGACTAGTCTGACTCAACCAACATCGCGTGCACAAATAAAATCAGTTAGCAGTGCATTTAGCTACCTGAAAAGCCATGTTGGTTCGCAAAGGCCCATCGCCCGAATCGTTTCAAAAGTAAAACTACAATATTTAGAAAAGTGTTTTTTTTCATTTTCTGTTTATTAAATAATTATGTTCTAGCATATGTATTTATCGCTTTATAACATTGGAATCGGTCGATGTTTTGTATAAACTTGTAATTGCATCTGACTGACTTACAGCAAATGTTTTGGATATAACAAAATGTGGTTGGACCAGCCTATGGATTAATTTTTTTTTTTTAACAAAAACAAAAGATAAAGTTTCTACGGATCCAGTGACAATGATGGTATATCAAAAGAATAACTAACAGAGAAAGGGGCTCATCGTGTTGCTTCAAAGTCGCGAGTAAAAAATAAATGAAGACTTACTTAAAAAACTACAAGAAAAAAAAGGAAATATTGGAAGAATGTTTCCTTCCATGGTAATTATTTTCCGCCATCTTATCAACAACCGGTGGCTCAACGTTTTGATTTCTTCGATTTGTGGCCATGATCTTTGCTGTCTTCACGTGAACGTTTCTTGTCACTGTGGTGGCTACTTCGGTTTTTGTCGCGACTCTTGTCCTTGTCGTGCTTGTCCCTACTCCGATCGTGATGTTTGTCTTTCGATGATTTCGAATGGCTACTGCAAAATGTAAAAAACAATAGTTTCAGTTGGTGGGTTTTAGCGCTTAATTTGTTGTAAAGAAAGCAATAATTTCAAAACTCAAAAACAAAAATCCAATCAAAAGAAACCAAACGATTCAACTACAAACCTATGGGATGACGAGTGTTTGTCTTTTGAGGATTTACTCTTTTTCTGTGGCTGAATATCACGTTCTCTTCTTGGATATAGAATTCAAGGAGAAACAAGTAGTGCACAAGTTAGGACATAGCTGTATATGAAACCGAATCGAAACCTTAAAAAAACTTACCTGCGCTTAGAGCTCTTCGAAGAATTGTGATCCCTGCTGACGGGGGTTTTACCATTCTCTTTGCCATCATGGACATACTGTTGATTGCGATCCTCTTCGGCTGCTTCGCGTTCCAAATCGGACCAATCTTTGCCAGATTCCTCATCTGTGCCCAGTTCCTCTACAAAAGTGGGGGAAATATTCTTACAAATTGAAATTGCATTTCATGTCATTTGGTTTTACCTTCACTCTCGTAGCTATCGTCTTCAGATGCGTCCGAGTACTCGGAGTCGTCGTCGGACTCGTCATCGTCTTCGACATCAGTGGGTTCGTAGGCGTCGTCTTCCTCCGATTCCGCGCTCTCGTTAGCGGCTTCACCATCCGATTCGGGGTCGAGGAAAGTCCATCCGCCACTTTCGAAGAAACCATCTGGATCGTCTGTGATAGTCTTCATGATCTTTGTCCAGTTCAACGACTGGATACCTTCAGAATAACGAATATCACACGAGCTATTAACGAAAGAGGAGAGTTAGTAATTAATTTATTTAAAGAAAAGCAAGAAAATGACTTACTTCAACCACTCCTTGACGTGATCAAGCATATTCATCGGGATAGCGTTTACCATCGCCACCTTCTTAATGTAATCCTTAAACACAAATATCATATCAAAGTTCCGCAAGTGGAATTGCACTCGCTCAAAGTGCACCAGTTCCACGTCCTCCAGGGTAATGACAAATGGCGGCCATTCCGTCAAATTTACCAAACTTCCAGAGGTTGGCTGCAAAAGCACTGTACTGCGGAATGGGGCACCAGGGAAACCCAACTCACGGAATGGTGTATCGAATTCAACTTGCTGCTTGGTCATGGCTTCCACTTTCTCGCAGAAACTCTTGAACGCGGTTTTAAGTTTGTGCCGCAACTCCCGCTCGGCTTGTTCGGCGGCCAAATCGTCGCGATCGTGCATGTGCTGGTGTTTGCCCAAATCGGTGGTGATCTCACCGACCTCAGTGTAAAACTGAACATCGACATGCTTCTTCTTGCCAAACATGATCGCATGCTTCAGATGGAAGTGTAATAAGATGATCATTTCGCCGTCACATGGCTGAAAGAAGGCGCTTTTAATGTTGTTGTACAGAATGTCCACTTTGTCACCGCGAACGGACACATAGCGGAAGCCGTTGATGTGAGCCTCCAAACTTCCAGTCATTCGTTTGGTCACGATGTTTGGGCGAATGTACAAATCCTTTAGTTTGGGATTACCCTTATTTTGGGATAGAACCAGCGTGTCTTGCTTAACAAGGTCTTCCTTTTCCCGTTCCTCGGCTTCGCGAGTTTTAAAGCGCTTTTGTACCTCCTTGATCAGACGGAACGCGTTGTTTAGATTTGAAGAAGGCGCTGATAGCTCTCCTGGCTCTTTGCTGTTGGTGCTGCGGTAAGTCCTACAATAAAAACAATATTGCATTCACCTTCACTTCATAATTACTTTATCCACTTACACTTCTTTGACGAAAGTCGCCTCTGGTTGTGGGTACATGCCTCCCTCGTTCCGTCCCATGGTTGCACCGGGATGGAAGAAATTGATACGCAGATACGTATACTCACCCTCAACCGACTGGGAGATATTCTTGATAGTCGATATATGGAACGGCACTGGGATACCAAATATTGGCATAATCACTGTCTCGTACTTCTTGTCCACATACAGCTTCAAGTCCTTAACTTCTGGCTCGCGCGGCATCTGACTGACACTCTTGTATGAGACCGTATTTTTTCGCACTTTCTCAATCTCCTTGGATTCCCCTTGTTTGGCAAGTCGCTCCTTGGCTTTTTCGTTCAGCAACTGAGCGAGTTCCTTCTGATGTTGCTTACGCTTCTCCTCCGTGCTGTGTTCATTTCGCAGCTTATTCTCGAGTACGGCGTTTCGTTTGCTGCGACCAATTATCTGTGTACTGTTTTCCTCTTCTTCCTTCTTCTTGTCGTCCTCCTCTTCGTCATCGTCGTCGTCCTCTTTAATAAAGATGCCAATGTTTTTAATCTTCTTCTTGGACGGCGTCATGATGTTTGCTGGCGGAGTGTCAGTGACCAGTACTGTGTCTCCAATGAAGAGTGAGTATTTCTTGCCCTCCTTGTCAGATGACTCATTGTTGGTCAAGTTCGCAAGGCCGACGTTCACATTGAATATCATTCCACGCTTAACCATCGCTTGGCACTTGGGACCGATAATAATAGAGTTCTCACGGAATTCGATGCCCATAGCGAAGCCAAACGTTTTCGTTAGATTGTCAATCAGTTTGGGTTTCTCTTTCTTCACAAACTCAATGGTCGCGTCAAAGATCTGATTAAGTTTTGCGCCAGGCTTTAGCAGTTTAAGGATCTCTTCTTGAACGGTGACGAGGAAGTTGTAGTCCTCCTGGATCTTTTCCGTTGGATTGACCAACAGTGTGCGGGAAATGTTTGAGCAATATGACTTGTAACGTGCTCCCAGGGAGCAAACAATTGCACCAAAGTGCAAGTAGTTTTTGTCGCTGAGAGCTGAGAATTTCAAGGAATAAACTCCTCCGGATTGGATAATCGGAGGGTAACACATATCCAACTGAGAAGTGTCGACGCCAGTCACGTATTTTTTGTCGGTGAGTGCACCTTCAACGCCTTCGGCTAATTTAGAGTGCTTCACTTTCTGCAACGAAATGGGAAGGAGAAATTACAAATATCCGAACATTGCCGCGTTCCATAGACCACACATTTTGGAGTGACAGAAGTAAGCGGAGAAGGAAGACATCATGCACATACTCTGCGAATGTTATGGCATAGCACGCACACGAAACAAAATTCTGGAGAGCAACTTTCTTAATAGCATTGAAGAGATAATTTTTATCGCCCAGGCGACGCTATTCAAATTCTGAAGGGGGAATAAAATGCTTTATGAAAAGCGCGTAGCTTATTCCATTTTGTGATGGTTACAACCCTGCATCTAGAATAATCTAAGCGGAAAATTGTCGTTTCTACATGCTTTAAAAATGAACAACTGAACAGACGTTGTATATAAGCCTTACATAATTTTTAGCTGCAGACCCTAAAGACGAAGACCTTGCACAGAGATGTACATCCAATTTCAACTATTCTTATAGGTCAAATGTTCTAATAGGTCGAATGTTCCATACCTAGGACAAAAACAACCAAACCAAGGTGGAGTGCTTGCGTTTTGGCCACACTCACCTGATTTAATTAATGGGACAAAGCTCTCCCGAACTTGAAGAGGGAGGAGGACAAATTAAGGGCAAACATCACTCAATTCAAACACAAAAATCTTCTTGAATAGGCAATCAACAACTAATTAAAAGCGAGTGCCAGCAAATAAACGTATGACTTGTTTATCTTTTGTTTCCTAAATTATCGACTGCTAACACCTACAGTTTTAAACAAATTATGTATAAGCAACTCTCCTCAATTAAAAAGGTTATTTAATAACAGCTGCAACAGAAATAATTACATCTGAATAAGGCATGAGTAAACAATTAATTTTTATTCTTATTAAATCAGACCGCCGCACACACTGCAAATCGATCAAATCACTAACAAACCTCAGTGAGTCATGAGGTTGTCTATTCTGTTAATAACCGTTGTGTGTGGCCAAGTTAGTGATGCCTATAAAGACAAAGACTTGATATCCCAAATCGAAGAGACAAACTCTCGATTCCCCTCCGAAACGAACGTGTTCTTTGATTTTGACGACTGCCTTTTGGATAAAAGTCCGTTTTCTTTGAGAGTGCCGAACATAGTGATTACGCAGGAGGTGGACTTTCAATTCATCTACACCTTGGACAAGAACATCTTAGCCGTGGTCTGCATTAGTTACAATTCGAGTACAAAGATAAAGAGAAGCTTAAGCCACGTCCTTCATCGAATGCATCATGTTAACATAATGTTTATTATTTTTGATTCAGCGGATCCATATCCAATATTCCAATGGGCTTGGAAAAATGGATATACAAATACTGTCGCACTTTATTGGCTTGAAGGGGTACCTCGTCTATCAGAATTTTATCCATTTCCAAAACTAACAGTTGTCAACATCAAACATATTAACGAAAGCAGTTTACTAAAGCCAATAACGAATAACTTCCACTTGCACCCAATACGAACGCCAATAGGAAATGATCCACCCCGTGCATTTCGATATGTAAATCGCCAAGGAAAACTCATCTACTCGGGATTATTTCTAAAAGCATTCATGCTCTTCGTTGATCATTACAATGCAACCGTCCAAGAGGTGTTTCTACCGGATCCCTATCCAAATGCCCTGCTTTTATCCGATATGGTTGATGCGGTAAAAGATGGTAAAATTGAGATTAATCTGCACCCCTTTGTTCAACTCTATGACGAATATCTGTGCACTTATGGATACGAGATATTTTTCTACTATCTGATGGTGCCTTACTCCAAGCCAGTGAACCAGTTTATGTACTTTGTCCTGCCGTTTGACAATTGGACATGGGCCGGTATAGCGGCGCTACTCCTTTCCTTTGCTATTTTAATATTCTTCGGTTCGAGGACAGTAATTAAGAACTTCGACTTTGGACTAGCACTTTTGCAGGCAATCAGTGGACTACTGTACATATCGTTGGAAATTCGAAGCTATAAATCGAAGATTTTGCTCGTCATCTATATTTCACTCCTAGTTGTGGGTCTTATGTTGTCAAACCTGTACTTGGCCCATCTCTCAACGTTTCTAACAACTCGCGTCTATGAAAAGCAGATTAACTCCATCGGGGACGCAATTGCTTCAAAATTACCCATTTCAGTGGACAGTTTTAATAAGGGAGTTTATGAAGATCATGGCATATCGAGCAAGGTTCTGGATCAAATTGAAATCATAGGTACGGAGACTTGGAATTACCAGCGCAGAATTTTGAATACCTCGCGCATGGACATACTGAGTGAGGAAAAATATTCCTTTTACGCACATCAACAACGTTATCTGAGAACGCCGAGGGTTAAACTTATTGAAGAGCCTGTGTTCAGCTTAACACCGTCTTTTACGTTTCCCTTCACGTCTCCCTATGCTGATTTGTATTCAGATTTTTTTATGAGAATTTACGAAGCTGGCATCTATAAGAAGTTTAAGGCCGATCTGAATGACGATGGCATTGCAAATGGATTGATAGCGTTTATTGAACCAGATGCACCGGAGCTTGTACCGCTTTCCTTGGAGCATTTTGGAATAACCCTGTTTTTACTTGGAGGGGGCTTTGCAGTGGCAGCTTTTTGTTTTTGTGTTGAAATTGGATTTCATTTCATTAACTTGTAGGACTGTTTTTTGTGAATATTGTTATGTTATTAGGTACAAAATGTACGTCACATTCGAGCACCACCTATGAGGCGGTAATTTTGTTAAGTAGCCATTTTGTGTGTCCAATAAAGCTTTGTCAACCAGTAAATTTAGTTTCGTTAATAACTTTTGTATTTTTTTCACCACTTAATACAAAAAGTAACGCACAACTGAAGGGAACATCTGTCTACCTCAGCCCCGCTATTCGGCCCTAGCGAGGTATCCGTCGGAACGGAAAATTCTCCGCAACGCATACTCTGTCGGAGGCTCAAATCGAAATCGTATGCAAATTCCGCAACCAATTTCTGTCGGAGGATATCGGAACCTAGCTGTCAAAAATTGAAGAAAAAAATGCATTTCATCGCACTTCAACGTATTTCGCCGATATGCGTTACAAGATATAAAATATGTATAAAATCGGAGAATTTTCCGTTCCGACGGCTACCTCGCTAGGGCCGATTAACTCTGAAAATGACATAACCTCAGAAATCAAGCGAAGAATCACATTTGCCGAGTAACACAAGGGAGATTCTATTATAAGACGCTCAACATCTCCTTCCTGCTTTATGGTGCAGAATTATGAACATAAACAAGGGCGGATGAAGGTCTCCTTGGTCGCTCCGAACGCGAAACTGTTTGAGCAAACTCTACGAGCTGTACAGTGACGTTGACCTGGTCAGAAAAGTACGCATCAGTCGTCTAAGATGGCTGGTACATGTATACCTACGCTCCGGCCCGAAGAGTCTTGGATTCCAACCTGGAGAGACAACACTGAAGAGGAAAACCTCGCCTTAGGTTGCGCGCTCAAGTGGAAGGGGACCTCAACCAACTTGGGAGTGCGCAACTGGATTCCTATGTGTTCAATTGCATTATCGTTAGGGGATATACCTACAATTATCAAATATTTAGTTCTCTAGATATGCAATATGCTCACTTAAGCAAGCGCACCATTTGCATATAAAGCTTGGTCAAAATCGAGTTACAGTTTCAAGAGCATTGAGTTTTTCTGTTCAATTTACAAAATTGTTAGGTAAGTACCATACATACACGAGATTGACTCATTTTGTATTTCAAAACTGATGAAATAAGTATTTGCCCTGGCTACACGACCAGTAGGGATCAAAGAAAAAAGAGTCACACAAGTCTCTTTCAGACGTTCTTGCTTCATTTGCAAATATCATATCTAGCTAGACAAAGACGGAGAGCCCATTTTTCTTGATTATACAAAATCTACCCGTTTTGATTAGCATCTCATCTCTCTTAATCCCCAAAGTGAGTAGAAAATTCCTCCTTTTCCCACAATACATCCATTAACAACAATTTAAGCCGACTTACCTTGTCTGAATCGATAATATCCATAATTTGATCCTTGAGATATTTATTGAACAAATCCACAGATACTAACGAAGCCTTACGGATGCTATTAATTTCCGGTTCATCTTTGGGACACATAATGTATGCCACAGCAGCTCCAATATCAACATTCTCAAAACTCTGCTGTTTTAACTCGGCCTTCCATGATTCACAAAACTCCCCGGGAAAGCCATCTTTCAAGAACACACCTAATGTATGTCCCTTCTTTGAATCTTTAATGGCGTTGATCAGTTTCGTAAAATTTGCCTTATCTTTATCGTTCTAAGGGAAAAAAGTGCCCAGAATTATTAAAGCATATTTGTAGAGGTTTGCCAAAACTTACCCTATCCCGAACCAACAATTTAATGGGCGGCACATCGTCCCCTTTGCTATTTTCGATTTGCTTTAAGAACTCAATTTTCTTTTTGCTCGTTAAGAAGAACACAGACTTTTCGGTGAGTACGCATATTGTATCCGTCAGTTCATAGCCAAGCAGCCATGACTAGAAAAAGGAACAAGTTTATATTAGCACATTCAAAGGAGCTTCGTCCTAACCTGTAGAGCTGTCGATTTGCTATAAACTACATCCTCATCCACGCCAACACAGGACAAAATACAGTCGACTTTTTGTAGTGAATCATCGTGATCAAATGTTGGTGCCTAAATATAATAAAATTCAACTTTAGCACTATTAAATTCAATTGCAGTTGCAGCGCACACAGAAAAACGAATTCACTTATAGGAAGTCACATTTCATGCGGCGACTGGCCAATTTTACTTTTACCTTCCACTCTGAGTATAATCGCTTTATTCGACGGAAGAATGTTTCCTTATCTAGCACAATGTTTGACATGTTTCCCGAAAAATATTTTTAACTACAATTAGATCGAACTTTACACATAAAACACCGGTTTTCGACTGCAAATTTTAAGAATAAATTCCTTTGCACAATTTGAAAACCCAACCACAAGTGTACCACAAGCTTCACTTCAGAAAATGTTCATTGCGCTGTAAATAACAATATGGCGTAGTTTTTGCATGCGAAAAGAGCGCGACAAGTTTTTTTGATGCCAGTTGTTCGAAAAAGAGGGATTTTTTTTGTGGGTTAAAGCGAATTCAAAGTTTATTACGCTGAATATGGCAGTTGAAGAATATGGAAATTTGAATTTAACAGTATATTCGATTTCAAATGAGCAGAAAAGAGAATTTTTTGCTCTGTGTTCGATTGGCAGAAAAGAAAGTCAGGATTTACACGATGCTTAATTTTGAATGATTTAATATAAAATTTAAAGATTTTATCAGGAAAAGAAGTAGATAAGTGTACCAGGCTACGCTTATTCCTATCGCACGAATATTAACGAGAAAAACAGAGCAAATTGGATTTTTGATATCGAATTAATAGGATTCCAGTGTTTATTGGATAGTTCTTAATACTTATAAAAAAATGTAAACCTTTCCACCAACCCACGCAAAATTAGCGGTAGTTCTTTTTATACAGTTTTTTTGTAAATTGTAAACAATTGCGTAAAATTATTTAATAAAAAACAAAAGCTCTGTATTTTTTATGGTTATCTCTTGAGCTTCCGTCTCAGCAAAGCAAAGTAAAGTAGGAAGGACTTCAGCACGTAATTACAAAAGCTAAGAAAGACAAACCTATTGAACCTGACCATTTAATTCCACACACGATTTTCAACAATAGAACAATTTGAGTTTTATGTAAATAGAAGAAGACGAATCGAGTTCGTTCCTATACCTATTACATTCATTTTCGCCGTGCTGAATTAAGTCCGAAATTGATTTCCACATTTAGCAACAGTGGTTTTGTCTCTTTCCTTCTTTGAATTCACTCATTATTTTGACAGCTGCCAAACGTGTGTATGGACCGCGACGCGACCGCAGCCCATTGCTCAAAAGTCAAAACAAGAGCTAACGATTCGAATGCAGAGAATTTTTAAAGTCTTTCCATCCAGTTTAAATTTACGTGCCATGAGTCTATTCACACAAATTCTTAATCCTATCACTGGCCTTTCTGAATGGGAATCTAAAGCTGACGACTATGACTATCACCAGGAAGTAGCCAGGGCCGCATTCGGTGATATGCTTCACGATACCGAACGAAATCAGAAGTACTACGGTGCTCTAAAGAAAACCATTCGGCACCTTCATGACTCAGGTAAAGAAGCCCACGTTCTCGATATCGGCACCGGAACTGGTATTCTCTCAATGATGGCAGTCGCATCTGGAGCCGATACTGTTACGGCTTGTGAAGCCTTCATGCCGATGGCTCACTGCGCTGAGAAGATAATGGCAGCCAATGGAAAGGGAGAAAAGATAAAATTAATCAAGAAGCGTTCAACAGAGATACAGGTGGGTGACAGTAAAGATATGAAACGTAGAGCTAACGTGCTGGTAACAGAGATTCTTGACACAGAACTGATTGGTGAGGGTGCGATTGGTATTTACAATCATGCACACAAGCATTTGCTTACAGACGATTGCATTTTGATACCTTCTTCAGCCACAGTCTATGCACAGGTTGTACAAAGTTCATTAGCAGTTGCATGGAATCGTGCAAAGCATGTTGCTAACTTGGATGGCGAAGTGTTGCTGGAGACGCCGCCGTCCATAAATCAGTGCAAGGGCGAGGCTGGGGTTCATGACATGCAGCTAAGTCAGTTACCCTTGAATCAGATACGGCCAATCACTAAGCCAGTGAGTGTATTTGAATTTAACTTTAGTGAAGTGACTGGCATGGCCACAGATCGATTCAATAATTTAAAACTTCAAGCGGAGACTCAAGGCTCTGCTGATATGGTTTTCTTTTGGTGGTCGATCAATATGGATCAGGAAGGAGAGATCGTTCTCAGTTGTGCTCCCTACTGGGCACATCCTGACTTTGAAGAGCTTTCCAAGGAAAGAAATCTACAAATTCCTGTTCAGAATGTGATTCCTTGGAGAGATCACTGGATGCAAGCGGCTTACTACATCCCAAAACCGTTAAGCCTACAGTCACAGCAGGAGCTCATACTGAGTGCGAATCATGACGAGTACTCCTTTTGGTTTGATGTTTGGCCAACTGAAGAAAAAGAGCGAAAAGTCAAAAGGCATTCCTGTACCTGCAGTCTCCATATGACATACTCGCGCAGCAGAATCGGTCAGATGAATCAAAGTATTAGAAATAAACGCTACATGCGTTTCCTAGAGGAGAATATCGACAAATCTTCTGTTGTCCTGTCGATATCTGATGGCTCACTACTGGGATTGTCGACTGCGAAATTAGGAGCCAAATCCGTCACTTGCTTCGAACCACACCGCTTCTCAAAGAACTTTCTGGATTCCTATATTAAGAAGAACTTGCTAGATAATATCAAAATCATCGAAAAATTAGACGAAGCTGACAATCTGGACAAAGTTACTCATGTGTTCGCAGAGCCCTATTTCATCACTTCAATTCTTCCCTGGGATGGATTTTATTTCGGAACTCTTCTAATGCAGATTAGAGACAAATTAAGGGACGGTGTCAATATCTGCCCAAGTTCAGCTAAACTCTTTGCCATACCAGTGCAGTTTATCGATCTTCAGAAGATCCGGGCGCCACTAGGCACTTGTGAGGGCTTTGATTTGGGCATTTTCGATAAAATGGTCGATGTAAGTAGCTAGCTAATGGATACCTTTTAAAATGTCCTTACTTTCACCATTTTTCAGACGTCTTCTCTTCTTGCTGATGCTGTAGTGGAGGCTCAACCGCTGTGGGAGTATCCATGCAAAGCTCTGGCAAAGGAAGTCGAGGTTCTGAGTGTTTCATTTCAGAACTTTCAAGAGAATAAAAACTGTTCAGGATCAATGACAATAGAAGAGTGAGTATTGTATTTCCTTTTTGGCTTTCAATTCAACTTGGTGATTTTTAGAGAGGGTTCCTGCAATGGCATTGCTCTCTGGGTGGATTGGAATATCGATGGTAGTGATAGCCCAAAGTCGATCGTGTCAACTGGACCAACTGAACCTATAGTTGTTGGTCGCTACGTGCAATGGGACATGTTTGTCCGGCAGGGCGTGCATCTAATTCCTGACACGAAAGTGGTCGTCAAAGGCACCAGTAGGATTGACTGGAGTGTCAGTTTTAGACCGCTGTCGGGTGAAATTAAATTTAATTTTAAGGTTGTGTAGCAGTTTGAATGGATCCGACGAAGTTAAATATAACCGTTTATATGAATATCGTATTTGGATTTATTGTTTGTGCAGGGAAGATACAAAAAACTGTCAACCATGCGCTGCTCATACAAAATTCGAAGTTGCTATAGCGACAGTAGGTAAGTTTCTGTTTCATCTATCTATCTTATTATTTTTGGGAAAGGAACCTTACCTGAGATGAATATAAGTGAGAGGTTCTAGATGGGAAATTACCATAGCTCAGAAAGCTGGCCTTGACCACAAAACGGAAATATTGCGAGACTCCAATTAAATAGCGAGCGTCATGTTCTCGTCAACGGTCCTCTCCTAAAACTCATCATTCTGGACAGCAACCTTCTCCGTGTAATGCAAGTGGTAAAAAAGACAACATACCATTTCGATTTTGCTTTTAAGGTATTTTCCCTTAAGGTGTGAAGCACCAAACTTAAAAGCTTGGGCAGAAGCATACTCCTCAGACGGAGAAACCAATTTTTAACAAATCGTTATAACCCTAAACTAATAAAATTAAAACATACGCGAAAGGCTGTAACTTTTGCCGCTCAAATACTTTGACCTTACCAACCCATCTACACAAAAGTTTAATTTTTAAAACACTGCTTTCACACAACACACAGAATTTATATTTTCAAAAAAGCACAATAAATGCTCGAGGCGAAACCAAAGACCCCCTCTAATTTTTCGGTATTTCCTCCTCCATCTTGGTGAGTTTTATATTGCGCTCTGTCTGAGCTGAAGAACTGCCAGATTCCTGCGCAAACTCACCAACCTTTAAGCGTGCCCTCAAATCTATACCCCTGATATCGGTCATTAGAGAATGCTGCTTATTTTCTAGGTCCACGTCAATTTTTTGTGCATGCTCCTCCAGCAGACTATAGTTAGTCTTAGCAGAGTCAATCTTATCCTGCAAGGTTCTGCGAATTGTTTGCATTTTTGCCACTTCAACGCAAAGTTTGTCATATGCCTCATCGAGACACTGTTCAGTTCCTGAGCGTTGAGCTCGATTCTCCAGTCTGGTTTCGGACAGTTTCAAGGCATCCGTCTTATCTCTTAGAGCCTGTTCAAGTATTTTGATCTCACAAGCGGTCTTCTCCATTTCCTCCCTCATCTAAAAGAAAAAATTACCCTTTTATAAAACAAAGACTTTTAATGAATTAATACCTTAAGTTTTTGCCACTCTAGTTCGTTACGAGCACGCTGAGTTTCGAAAATTCTCTTCCTTATCGAGTGCTCGGTCCTATCCTGCTGAGAGTGCAAAATGTTTCTAGCCTTCTCGCGGCAAACGAACAAAGACTCCCGAATCGAATACGTGTCAGATAACTCATTCTCGGCCATTTGCTTTAGATTTTTTGTTGACTCCAGCCAAGCTTCGTAGGTGCACGAGCTGTAAGTAAAGTAGTCATTGCATTATCGCACAGTCATGCATTTTTTTTTATTTACTTTTTAGGGTGCCTCGTTGGATCAGTTTTAAAAGAGATATTCGCTGAAAACTTATTCAAATCCAATTGGGTGACGTCAACTTGTTCAGCTTCCAGCTTGTTATCTAACTCTAAGCCAATTCTAAACTGAACTTCCTCCAGACGGGTAAGTTTCTCCCAGGCAAACTGACATTGTTCCCGCAATAAACGTTGATTGTTCTCCACCACTGCTAGTTCCTTCTTCAGTTCAGTATCGGCATCATCGTAGGTAAGCTCTGAGCCTAAACGACAGTCACGCATGGTCAAACATTCTGATATCACTGTCAATGGGGTAACCATTGCTTCCAGTTCTCGTTCCGTTGATGCAGTTTCTGCTTTCAACAAATTCACCTCTTGCCCAATCCGTTCGAATGTCTTTTGGATTGTTTTTCGCCACCGATTGAGTTCTGCGATTCTGTATGGAGAGTTATATTCCATTAAGGGTGGGTTTTATCTACCTGTTTCGAGATTATACCTATCGGATAGGGCTTCGTTAGTTTCATAGTTACTCCAATCGGCTTCTATGCGCGTTTCATTCCGAAGTGTCCGTGATGAGTGACGCAAGTCGAAGGCATCTCCACGACGCGCGTTGGCGACATTTCTCAATTGGTTAACGCGAGAATGCCAATCGGCAAGTCCCAGATGCTGCAGGGGCTTTTCCAATGTTATCACCGAGTGAAAAGCCATCGAACTTTTGCTTAGAATTACAGCACAATAACAACGAAACAAGCGAATGGAAAATTTTGATTTCCCTAAATGTTTAACGACTAGAAGCATTGATTATACAAAACTAAGTGGCAGTTGTAGTCGTTGCGAAGCAGTGGACATAAATCAATATAAAATATTGAAATTCAGGCCCATGGAAACGTACTTTCAAAAATACCTTCAGTTTAAGACAGTTCCTCAGTAATCTAGTCTTGATAATAACTGAAGAAGCATTTTATTTGTGAAAACAGCCTCGAAATGAGAGTCTTCTTAGCTGGGACCTTGCATAATATTCAAAGATCCTCTTGGATTAAGCACTAAGCTCATTGCAAACAGATTTTCTTTCGAAGGAGCTTACAATTATTAGCGTAAACTTGATGATGAATGCAATGATATAAGGCAATAGTCGATGAAAGTGTACTAAGACTATTCGTTTGTATTTTCCAGTGCATTCGCTTTACAGAAGCACTACCGCCACATTATTTGAAGCTTAGCCCGTAATCTCATCTATACTGGGTTGTTCGTTGACTGGATGTGGAGCCTCTGTTGGCCTTTAGAAGAGCATAATATGTTGTTCTGATAGCACTTTTCTTTAACGGTCTGACTAAAACACTGCAGCTGTCCATTCCCTGCGATTCCGGGCACGCTGCTTCCATTTATCTAAAGCTAAACCAATCGCTATCGCAACCGCGATGGTCTTTAAAAAGGAGGTACGATCTCCCTCGTCGTCTTGCACCTGCGATTCGAAGATTCTCCTAGCTGGACAATTATAGTAGTCGAATTCGTTTTGGCTTACCTATTTGATTACATCAGAAATCAGATTGGTATAGCTCGCGGTTGTATCTTCTTCCCGCGGTGAGTGAGCGATGAAACGAGGCAAAAACGAGTACTTGCTCACATGAATGGCAAGCGAGATACAAGATAATCCATATTGACTAACACAGAGAATCAAATTTGAGTATATATAAAAATAACATCGCATACACAACAACAACAAACGTAGCACCAAAAGCTCTGGACACTTCAGGTCGAAATTAGGCAGATGATCGACCCCAAGCCCCAAGGAACAATGTAAACACGTTAGTAATAATAATATTAGTTAAGATTCGATGCCACTAAAAAAAAAAGAAAACAAAAACCCACTCTAATGTTTTTAAAACAAATTCAATTCAAACACTTCTCGAAATATTAAAACAACAGGCATTGACTTTTACTGTCATAACGCAAAAAATATCAGCAAGGAAAAACGACAACAAATAAAGAAGAAACAATGAAGAAAACAGAAAAAAGGAAAAGGAAACAAAGAAGAAACAATGCTACTGGTAAGTAACACTTGAAATACAAAAAATCTCTTGAAGTAGGTATCCACAACATAACTTTTTTTTAAAATTAATATGCTTAAAAATATCTATTCAAATATTAATGAGATCGTAGGAATAGTTACGTGGGCATACTATGCCTACACTTTAGGGGCAGCAATCTTCAGGGATTGCTGCAGGGGCTTACCAACTCTTTTAAATACCCAGACTTGCCTAATTGGTATTATTTGCACCTGGGCATTTGGGGAGTTCGGTAAGCTAAATATTTAAACATCAAAAGACATCACGCAATAAATAAATATTTACTTTCAGGATCTATAGCGGGCAGACTGATCGGTAGCTATTACCTTCCAGAAATAGAATCGGCATGAGGACCCTTCATTGGCGGAACAGCCGGCTCCTACATAGGAGGACAAATAGGAAAGAAGATAGGTAACTCTATAGGGCCAGGCACAAACGAATGCATCAACTATAGGCGGCAATTGAAAATGTTTTTTTGGCATGCTGAAACGGAAAATCCACCGGACCGGACATTCCGGTAACTCTTGTGATCAAATAATTAATATTTTAGAAATTCTAAAATTTCTTTTCGGTTCGCGAAACAGTTTAAACAGAAAACGCGGTTCATTTTAACATTGCACAAAGCATGCCAAAAACGTTTTCAACTTTTTTTGTATTTTTTCGCGCCATCAACAAAATTTTATGTTAAAGATGTGCCTCAACGAAAAATTGATGAATTAATTGGTAAGTCGTCTGAAATTTCAACTGTTATAATGAACTTACACGAATTATCTTCACAGAATTGCAAGATTTTCGGACTTTTAATGTTGGTAGAAAGAAAAGAAAAATTTTAAATGTATTTTTATTATGTTTCTGTTGTATCTTTTGTATTAGAATTTAAGTTTTTTTGTACTTTTGTTAACAAAAAACATAACAAAAACTATTTTTCCTTCACTAAAAAAAAAACATAAAAAATCCTATTTTTTTTAATAATAAAATAATAATAATGATTTAAGAATCATAATTTATTATAAATTTTTTGTCTTTTTGCATTTTAATAAATACATTTTATACCACTTTCAGTAGTGTTAAGTTAAACAATTCTTTCATTAACTTTTTTCAGCTAAAACATCCCCGAAAGGAACACTTTTAAATTTACTTCCCCACTTGTACACAATTCAAAGCTTTTGCAAACAGTTTTATGAAAATCATTTGGCGGAAGGCACATTGTTGTCCAGCACCCACAAACTTTTTCCAACACGTTCACCAATCTAAGTCAAGCTGACTTATAAATTTGTGTATGATTGTGCATAGACGACATTGATAGAGCGATATGGTACTATGGAAATCAGGTTTATGGAGGTTTATAGAAACCGTAAAAAAGGTTTAAACTTCTCATATGTTGGCAGGCAGCGTCCAATCATAAAACCAATAACGGTGCTTGTGTGCGATATTTTAAAGGGAAAATAGGTAAACTCCATGTACGTTCAAATTATAATTTTTATATTATTACTTAGGACGTAGTACTTTTCAATGTTAAAATAAGGCAACTAATTTGAGAAGCTTCCTGCTGGTCGCTCGTATGAATTTTGTAAAAATATTTTTGAATAAAATTCCAAACCAAACTGCACGCTTTTGGATACTCCAGATTTAAAATATGAAACATTTTGAAACATATATCTATGGCATGAATAGCCGAGTCCATTCTGTACTTTATGCCGTCAAAATGGACTATAATATCCTTCGGCTCAAAAACTGTTCCAGAAATTAACAACATAGGTCTAGATGGGCCCTTTGTTTTCAACCTGAGAAATAACTCTTGTTCGCACTCTTCCATTGTATTGTGAATGTTCATGAAAGTTTCCTGTGATTCATTTATTGAGAACTTTTTGTATACCCGCTTCTCATTTTCGATCTTAACAATTTTGACCGGTGGGATCAGCAAATTATGTATTAAGAAGAAAATAACGCAGCAACGACCATCTGCAAGTGAAAAAAAAATCAATAACACATAAGCGGGTATGTGAAATGATGGCCTCACTTTCAGTTATGTGCTCCATATCTTTCATTTGCTGTAAAATGCTCCTTCTAGTTTGGTCCTTAACTCTAACCTCTAGAATTGGAATTATTTTCTTTGAAAATGCCTCGAAATTTTGTAGCAGACCTTCTGCGTCTGGATAAAGATGTTTAAAGTCCATATCGATCTGAAGGAGTTATTTAAAAAGTCAAATTTATGATATTGTATATAAACAAAATGTCTTCTCGTACCAACTTGTAGCCCAAGGGTTTTTTGTATTGCGGCCATTTTTCGAGTATATTAACAGCAGATATGCAATTAGTTAACTCGGAGAGTCGGTAGTTTTTCGTTGCGGCCCAATGAATTTCAAGTTCTTCCCAGGAAACGTTGTCCTTTAGTATAGCCTCGATGCTATCTTCATTATTTGTTTCTGGTGGATCTACCATGAAACAATTAGACAATTTAAGGATGCATTAAGGTAGCGCGTTAGACCTTTACCTAAATTAAAGGTTCGTTTTCGATTGGAAACTATTGGTCGACTAGAATAAGCTCTCTTCTGAAATATCCCACGTTTCTTTAATTGACGAACCGCATTATAATATTTGTCGTAAATCTTGCCCTGTGCTGTCTTTCCGGGCTGTTTCGAGTAATAAAATCCCTACAAAAACAACAAATGATTTTACTTGTTTGCTTACTACTGTGCTCTTAACCTACCAAAAATTCTGTTGGAAATAAATCTACTATTGATTCGCCAATTTCCTTAGCCAAAACTACATTCATGCGCACATCATTCTGGACCATATAGTTTATTACCAGATCAATAATCACAGTTCGCGATCCTTCATTCAGACTTAAATTTTGTTTATAGAGATCCAATATGCTTCTTCCTTGAAAAGACATTTTTAATATGTCTGCAATATTCAGCACTTTTGTTGGCACTTTATTTTCCAAAGACTTGACTTGTGAAGCATCACAAGGGCATACACTTTTAGCATTAACTATTGTGTCTTCTTTAACAGAGCTAGGCTCAAGATGTAATTCAGATTCTTGCCAAGAAGTTAGTTTGTGTCCAAATTTGATTTCAACCCCCAATTTCAAATTCCATCGCTTAGCCAATTGCTGCAGGTGGTGTTGGGTCATTAGTCTCATAGTTTCCACGTCGATACATTCATCTTCGAAGGAACTGTACATAAATTAAAGCAATTTCTTAAGTTATATGGAAATTTACCGCGGAAAATTGGAAAAAGGCTATCGAATTCCCATTCGTGCAGTAGTTCTTCAAGTTTTTCCAATGCTGAATGTGACATCCAAGGTTCCTCATATGGACTGCAAACCTTCGTCCTTTCATCATCTGCGCTAAGGTTCTCAATACTATTTACATTGGTTTTTGTATTACCGGTTATTTGACAAAACTTCCGCAGTTGCTCCACTTGCATGCATAATAGCGCGTCCGAATCAATTTCGCATTCTAAAATACATTTACAAATATACTTCCTCCCTATTGGTTTACTACTAACTTACCAATAAGATTTTCTACTAGTTTGTGCTTTTTTATTGTTGATTTTGTTAAATGCAAATCCAACAATATACTTTCGAGTTTGTGGTGCTCCTCCATTGAAGTTTCTTATCCTTTCGGCTTTGCTAATCTTCAATAAATGGATGCCTAAGCAATGCTGGTATTTTTTTATTTTACCAAAATTTCTTCAATTTTATTATGTTTTCGTTACTCTGCAAGTTATAAGTTGATAAATTTGCTTTATATTTGAAGAAATATTATTCAAACAAATTAAATGTCACAATTGTTTCGTGTGACGAGCTGAATCAACTCATTGAAGAGAGCACGTTCAAAGACTTAAGTATTTCAGTGTCGTTGAATACGTTTATTTCAACAGTAGGCGTATGGTTTTTGTTGATCAACAACAACTGTAGTCGTAGGTAGGTACTTATCTAGCTTTGAAATGTACTCTATATATAAATCTATATAAAAAATGCGATCTTAGTAGGTATTTCTAACTTGCATTGCTGTTTTTTTTTTAATTAATACAAAATTTGTTACTCAAATTTTATTATTATCTTTCCCAGCTCTTTTCCTTTAAATTAGACTGTGCCAAACACGGCGGATAAAAGGTGTGCAATTGCTTCTGCTTATTTTGACTTGGACTGTATTGCTTAGATATTTTTGTAAAAATGTTATGTGATATTATTCATGTATGTTATGACTTATCACAGCTGGGTGCGTGTTCTACTACTTATTTTAATGGTATTACAATTTTTTGCGTATTATTAGCTTCAAATTACCCAACAAAGTCACTATTGACACAATGTAAATGTATGTTTTTTGACCACTTATTTTAGCAAAGTAAAGGCCTCGTCAAACAGAGCGCGTTTTCAACGCTTCGTTGAATTCACCACGGCGATTGAAGTCGGCGGTGAAACGCGGGGTTGTGAAAAATTACAGATTATTTTATGACGCGGCGCGTTTGAAATAATTTTTCATGATTTTATATTCTAAAAAACGGAAAAATGAATCAAATGTGTTTGAAATTACCCATATTTGTGCGTTATGTGTGAGAATCGTATACAAATGCCGTTTTAAAGGCTGAGATATTGGAGGCAATATCAAAAGAATTTCTCTTTTTGTAAATTTCTTGCACTTAAATCCTATCATCATATCACGGCAAATAAATGCAATAATTCTTCCTCCGAGCTGCTTGACATTTTTTTAGACAATGAAAACCAAGAGTCATGGAAATTAGTGAGATCTTTCTGTTTGACGTCCTCTAATGCGGCGGTTAGAACGTTGCGTCAAAATAATCTTACCGCCGCGTAAATTAATCTCACCGCGGCGTTAAAAACGCTTTCTGTTTGACGAAGCCTTAAAGTAGACGAATGCGCAATAAAATGGCAACGGCAATAAAAACAATATAAACAACTGACATGTTGCTAATAACAAATAACATCTTAAAGCTTTTTTCACTGCGCCTCTTCTCGCGAAGTTGGCTTCTAGCAGTTCATTTTATAATAAGTCAATGGTAGATCCCTTCCATACGTCCCAAAAATTAAAAAACTTGCACTAAACGAATGGTTGTGACTTTTCAGAAGCTAGGCCTAAGGCCCCACAATTTATTTATTTATTTTATTAAATATTGTTCTACAAAAGAACACATTCGAATTCATAGTTATTTATTAATGGTATTTAATTTGTTGCAAATCTCGATCCCAGGTATTTGGATCAGATTCAAATGGGATTTCAAGACCATCAACGGCATTGCCGGTTGTCATAAATAATCCATTATCCTCACTATACCTAACTTCACATATATCCGAAAATTGGGACTGAAATCCGGCGAATTCACACATTTTCCCTTCCAGTTCCAGTTTCGAAAGCCGAAACCAGTTGGAATTTGGAAACAAAAATCACGCACACTCGCACACATTATAAACTCCACGAAAGTCAGAGGCAGAGCTCTGTTTGCCGTTCGTAAAAATTATTTTTTTGTTGCAAGCGTATCAAATACGCCACTTCAAAGTAAAATCCTTGTATTAATTTGAAAATTAATTTTTATTGTATAATTTCTACTATTTTATTGTGTATTTTATTCGGTATAATTTTAATTTGTCACGAGTAAATTTCATTTATAGAAAATCGAAGGTGTACACGGTGAATAAGAGAGCGACGACGACGAACCATTATTGAAGGGCTACCACCATTGGCGTAGCCTGTATGCTAGAAAGAGACCTCTCATATTGGCGAGCAGAACAAAAATAGCAAAACCACAATGGCGAACCAACCTAGCACCGGTGTTGGTAAGAAATTAAATTCATTTTTCGATTGTTTTGCAAATATTTTAATTGTGAAATTTTGCACTAAACATGTGCTAAAAAGTGTTAAGTATTTTGTTCTCTAGTTTATTTACTGTGAACAGAAATATTTCTCAGAAAACTCGTTTCGAAGTAAAATATACCATCGCCATAAAAGCAGAACAAAACCCTGCCTGCTGCCTCACAAGTGCAAATGTCAATTTTTCCTTTCGACAAGAAAAAAAATATTTTTTTTCCACATGAGTTTTGCAGTTATTTTTTCACACGCCCTTTCAAAAGTTTTTCCTTTTTACTTATCATAAAAATGAATTTTTCTGGTAAATTTTGCGAACGGGAAGATTCTTATACAGTGTTTTGAAAGGTAATGCTTAAGTGAAGTTGGTTTGATCTTTGGTGACCACAGTAATTGCTGTATAGGTACATCATTTATTTTTTTTTAATTAGATTAACATCATCACAAGTTGAAAACCGATTGGATTGGGTGATTGATGTTTGGGCCACGAAAACGAGACTCATGCCGCCAATGAAATAGGCGAGAAAAATTTAAATGTAGGTTCGATCCTTTCTCAGAGGCGTAAGATGATTTAATCGATGTGTTTTTTATATCGCGTTTTGTTTGCAGTGAATGTGTATTGTGGCCTCAGGCTTATGTCATAGGAACGGATTTGAAAATGCAAACGAAAAAAAAATGAATAACAGTTACCGATAATTTGCGGAGCAATTATAATTCTTGGGCACTCTTTGCATGCGAAAAGTTGATTGTACTGTGCTTTTATCGGTGCAATGCGAAATCTGTGAGGTCAGGAACCTTTAATTTTTTTGATAGTCGAAATAGGTATAATATGAATCAGTTGCTGTATCATTTTATATAGATATAGGCCGCGACAGGCGATTACAAACGGTTCTTAAATGTCAGCGGATGTATGATTTATTATACAAAATATACACGATTATACCGTTTGTGTTACTGCATGTTTTCGAAGTAGCAACAGATCTTTTGGTTGGATTTGCATAGCAAATTTTGATGTGTCACAAACTGGGTTCGAATCGCGTCGTCCTTGAACGTAATGCTCGTTAAGTTGATTTTACACGTTAAACAAAAACAAATTCCGTCACGCAATGCTCGGTCACGGACGACGCGATTGCAGTACGTGGTTTCTTTCAATATGATTGAGCTTGCTCCAAGTCTTCCTCAATAGCCGTGAACAATTTTAAAAGCAATTTTAACTCTTAACCGATTCGACTAAAGTTTTCCTTTTATTTCGATCAGTATTCATCCCGTCTTGGTTTTAATTTTCTGGTTCATTCCTAACAACAACTCGGTACATCGGTCCACTTCAACCAGTGATTAATTGCTGAATCTCGGTAAATCAGTACATCGGTGACGTTTTCGATGGTTTGTTGACGGTGTCTGGCATCATCAATTAGTTTACAGTTAAATAAATAGATTAGGATTAATTGAGTGGCTTATAGTAGTATAGATCCTTTAATCTTAGAACAGCAAACTTTTCTATTTTGATGTCAAAGAAATTTGTTTGGGGGATCGTTGGAATACAATTTTTTTAGGAGAACACAATAAGCATTTGAATAAAGTAGGTACAACTAGGAAACCTTCCGCAATAATTGGGAAAAATGCCTAGGGTAAATCTTGCGAACACGAAATGCAATTAGTCTGTTGGATTTTACCTCAAAATCTACTCGCTGAACCAACTAGAGGCTTTTGAAGCTTATTATATTTGTGAGTTCGCCGAGATTGTCGAAGAAGTGTTGTGCGAGATGTTGTTTTCTTCGGGAAGAGAGGACTGGGCACGTGCAAAAGAGGTGAAGAATAGTCTTCTCCTCCCCCTCGTTCATACAGTTTCTACAGAAATCATTTGAATTGAGGTCCAGCCTGAGAGCATGCCTCCTAATGATGCAGCATCCCGTAATGCACCTGCAACTGAATTTTAATGGATCTTTTGTTATAAGATTGTTTGAGGGCAGGAGATTAAGCTTGAGCTAGATCTGTTGACCAACGATTAGTAACGACTATTTTATTTTGTTTGATTATGAATTTTTCAAGCGAGAGCTAGAATCGACGTTGATATTTCAATAAGAAAACCTGCATTTGCAGAGATATTGCATAAACTTGATGGCATTAATTGAAACTGGCACCATTGTCCAGTATATTGAAAAATTGTTAAATTTAAAAATCAATCACAACGCCTAATAAGAATAACACAAAAAACTCTGTTATCATTTTCTTTAGTGGTCCCACGAAATTTCCGTTTACTAGAGGAACTAGAGCAAGGACAAAAGGGTGTCGGAGATGGAACGATTTCTTGGGGTCTCGAAAATGACGATGATATGACATTAACACACTGGACAGGAATGATCATCGGACCGCCTAGAGTAAGTGCATCTTTTAAACCTACCTTAAACAAGCACTATACCACAGAAAACCATTATAACAGACACCGTACGAAAACCGAATATATTCACTTAAAATTGAGTGCGGTGAACGCTATCCAGATGATCCTCCATCTCTACGATTTCTATCAAAAATCAATATTAACTGTATTAATCAAAGTAATGGAGTGGTAAGCATTCTCAATCCGTCACCTAAATTGTTGTCTTATGCTCCGTTCTCATCCCTCCCAGGTCGATCATAGATTAGTTCCCATGCTAGCCAGATGGAATCGTGAGTACACTATAAAATCAATGCTTCAGGAAATTCGTAGGATTATGACTTGCAAAGAAAATTTAAAATTGGCGCAACCACCAGAAGGCAGCTGTTTTTAGTTGAGCGTTTTTGTTTCTTAAATTACAAAAAAAAAACTAAACTTCATTTGTCCCCCAAAACAACAACAAAAAGTCTAAAAAAAATCTAATAAAAAAAATGTTTAAGGAGTAAAAAATCAACAAAAAAAAAACAATAATATAAAAACATGTTCTGTAAAGAAAAACAAAAAAGAATAAGAAAAAAAGGCCGACGGTAGAGGAACAGCAAATTGTTACAAACCGTGACACACAGTAAAATACCAATTATTAAGTAAAAATAAAAATGAATGATAATTTCAATTAAACAGAAAAAACCAACCAACCTACTATTCTCTTCTTCTTCTTCATTGTCGTCGTCGTCGTCGTCTTCTTTGAAGCGCAAGTCTAAAAACAAAAGAACCAACCAACAAACAGCAAAGCAACGCAAAACCATAAACATTGCAACATTGCAACACCTATGCAAAATAAAAATAACGCAAAAAGAAAATTAATAGAAATTAACTTGTAAGATGAAAGGAAAGCAGCCGATTTTATTTCATTATTATATTATTATTACTATTATAATTATTATAAATATGAATTCTCCAATTAATAAGCAAAGTAAACATGAAAACGTTTTAAAAACATAAAAAAAAGCATTAAACTTATAAAATATATTTATTAAAAAACAAAGAAAAGGAAAAATGCGTAAGAGGAATGAAAAACAAAAATTATAAATAGCATTACATCATTATAAATGATTAAAAACAATTAATTATAAATTTATTTAACAGTAAACTATTATAAACAAGAAACAAAACAACCGAAAGGAAATTGTGTAAATTAGTTTGTGTTTTTTATTTTGTTTTCGTTTTATTTCTATTTTTTTTTTGTATTGATTTAACTTTAGTAAGCTTTTTGTTTTAATTTTCGAGGAGTGTCTTGCGCCCCGTTGCTGAACATCTTGAGTAATTCATACACACACACTCGCTCTATTTATCTCCTTCTCATGCATTTCTCTCTCTCTATAGTTGTGTCATTAACTATGTCTTAATTTTATTTCTTTTTTTTTTCAATTTTAATATGATGATGAGATTAAAAAATAAAATTAAAGTGATAAAGCGCTTGAAAACGAAAAATAAAATCCAAATTACCTAACAAACAAAATGTGGTTCTGTAGTTATTTTTTGTTGAGGATTTTGTTGGCAAATCGAGGCATCCGTTCGGAACGGAAAATTCTCCGCAACGCATACTCTTTTGGAGGCTCAAATTACATTCGAGGTATCCCATTTCGGAAAAGAAAACACTTCACTCAAAATGGTAAACAAAGTCCGCAACCAATTTCTGTCGGAGGATATCGGAACCTAGCTGTCAAAAATTAAACAAAAAATGCACTTCAACGTAATTCGCCGATATGCGTTACACACTAGGTCCGTTCCCTTACAATAATGCATTCGAACACATTAGCCAAATTCAGTCAAACTTCGTTCCCGTACCCAAAAGTTGTATAGAAGGGAACAAAGTTTGACTGAATTTGGCTAATGTGTTCGAATGCATTATTGTAAGGGAACAGACCTACTGTCGGGAAAATATTCCGAATAGGTCTTCCGAAGAATACCTCGAAGCAAAAATCCTCCGAATCGGAGAATTTTCCGTTCCGAACGGATACCTCGATAGGGGTGATTGGGTTTGACGAAATCATGTGGATCCTTAGGCTCTTCTGATTTGTAATAGTTTCGAAGCTGAAAGGGACCTGTAAAAATGCCTGTCGACTTGAGAGTACTTTTGCCACTTAACTATTGAGAGTTACTCTTGGGTGGTTGATGGTTGTCCATTTGAGAGTAATAATTTCGAGATTTTATTCTCGTTAGTTTCTTGATAACATTTTGAGAGTCGATTCCTGGAGAGTATTCTCATGACCGTGTCCACTTGATATATTTCGTATGCTTGTTCCTAGTTAAAATGTATTCTTACAAGCAATAGGTTGCCGCTGCGTTATTATTAGCCGAGTTATTAGAAATGCTGGATTAAACCATGGTTATCGTCGTCGTCAACGATACAAGAGAGCTTCAAATTGAAGATGCTCAACAGTTGTGGATTTTTGCCGTTTAAAAGTAAGTGAACTAGAATATAATAATTCAATCTTTCTTCAGAGCGTGATTTCCATAGGACCATATCGCTCTATCTATGTCGTCTATGTACAATCATACACAAATTTATAAATCAGCTTGACTTAGACTGGTGAACATGTTGGAAAAAATCTGTAAAAATGTGTGGGTGCTGGACAACAATGTTCCTTCCGCCAAATGACTTTCATAAAATTGTTTGCAAAAGCTTTGAATCGTGTACAAGAAGGGAAGTAAATTTGAAAGTGTTCCTTTCGGGGATGTGTTAGCTGAAAAAAGATAGTTAATGAAAGAATTGTTTAACTTAACACTACTGAAAGTGGTATAAAATTTATTTATTAAAATGAAAAGCCAACAAATTTATAATAAATTATGATTCTTTAATCATATTATTATGTTTTTTTTTGGTGAAGGAAAAATATTTTTTGTTAACAAAAGTACAAAAAAAAACTTAAATTCTAATACAAAAGATACAACAGAAACATAATAAAAATACATTTAAAATTTTTTTTCTTAAGGCCGGTCCACCAACATTAAAAGTCCGAAAATCTTGCAATTCTGTGAAGATAATTCGTGAGTTCATTATAACTGTTGAAATTTCAGACGAATTGCCGATTAATTCATCAATTTTTCGTTGGGGCACATCTGTAACATAAAATTTGGTTGGTGGCGCGAAAAAATACAAAAAAAGTTGAAAAAGTTTTTGGCATGCTGTGTGCAGTGTTAAAATGAACCGCGTTTTCTGTTTAAACTGTTTCGCGAACCGAAAAGAAATTTAAGAATTTCTAAAATATTAATTATTCAAAAGAGTTACCGGAATGTCCGGTCCGGTTGATTTTCCTTTTCAGCATGCCAAAAAACGTTTTCAATTTCCGCCTATAGTTGATGCATTCGTTTGTGCCTGGCCCTTATATAGTTACCTATCTTCTTTCCTATTTGTCCTAATATGTAGGAGCCGGCTGCTCCGCCAATGAAGGGTCCACATGCCGATTCTATTTCTGGAAGGAAATAGCTACCCATCAGTCTGCCCGCTATAGATCCTGAAAGTAATTATTGAGTTATTGCGTGATGTCTTTTAATATTTATATATTTAGTTTACCGAACTCCCCAAATGCGCAGGTGCAAATAATGCCAATTAGGCAAGTCTGGGTATTAAAAAGAGTTGGTAAGCCTGCGCAGCAATCCCTGAAGATTGCTGCCCCTAAAGTGTAGGCATAGTATGCCCACGTAACTATTCCTACGATCTCATTAATATTTGAATAGATATTTTCAAACATTGTAATCTAAAAAAAAGTTATGTTGTGGATACCTACTTCAAGACATTTTTTGTATTTCAAGTGTGACTTACCAGTAGCATTGTTTCTTCTTTGTTTCCTTTTTCTTTATTGTTTCTTCTTTATTTGTTGTCGTTGTTGTTTTAATATTTCGAGAAGTGTTTGATTTGAATTTGTTTTAAAAACATTAGAGTGGGTTTTTGTTTTCTTTTTTTTTTAGTGGCATCGAATCTTAACTAATATTATTATTACTAACGTGTTTACATTCTTCCTTGGGGCTTGGGGTCTATCATCTGCCTAATTTCGACCTGAAGTGTCCAGAGCTTTTGGTGGTACATTTGTTGTTGTGTATGCGTTATTTCCATGGCGCTGTAATATACCTTACCTACTCAAATTTGATTCTTTGCTACGAAGGGCACATATGCTATCAGTTAGGGGCCTGCGATTATCTTAAGAACGTTCGTTGCCTTTTAAGGGATTCTATTATTCGAAACAGCCTGGAAGGACACCACAAGGCAATATTTACGACAAATATTCAACTTAACAAACGTGGGATATTTCAGAAGAGAGCTTATTCTAGTCGACCAATTGTTTCCAATCGAAAACGAACCTTTAATTTAGGAGGTAAACCGCCTTACTTTTACAGTATTCTCTACTTAAATTGTTTCACAGTAGATCCACCAGAAACAAATAATGAAAACAGACATAGCACCGAGGCTATACTAAAGGACAACGTTTCCTGGGAAGAAATGTTGATGTTGAAAGAACATTTTGATGAAAATTTGTATCCTTTTCGACTACTTTCTATCTACAACTATCGATTTAAGATTTTTTCAGCCACTCCCAAACTGTAAGGGTCAATTCCAGTGGTGGTGTGAGTGTTGAGAAAACCGTCTTTATGAATGTCATTGGCCGCGTTCCTCTGCCCGATGTTCATCTAGCACAAAATATCCCAAATTAAGGAACGATCGCGCAGCGGCAGCGGCAAATTTTCAAACGTTTGAACGATTTGCCTTTGACTGGTTGTTTTTTCTCTCTCTCTTTCAATGCAGCGCGTAGTTTTGCGCTAGATTGAGAAATTTCCCTGAAAGGGATATTTCACAAAAAGTGCTAGATGTCTAGCGCTTGTGGTGAAATGTCAATTTTTTTTTATATGAAGTTTGACATGCCGCTGTTCATCTAGCGGGCAGTGGAACGCGGTCATTAATTAGCTCGCCTATTTTCTTTGGTGTAGACACAGCGCGTCTTAGTGGTTAATGTGTTGGATTACTAAGCGAGGGTTCCCCGGTTCGATTCCCGAAAGAATTAAATTACATCTTAAAGTTTTTTCCACTGCGCAAACGTCTGACAGACATCCGAGAGAAAAACTGTCATGAAAGAGCTTCCTAGCCGTTTGGATTTGGCATAAAATCGTAGATCCCTTCCATTCGTTCCACAAATGAAAAACTCACACAAAACGAATGGCTGTGAGAAGCTAGGCCTCGCGTCCCATGGACCTGTTGCGCCAACTATGTATTTATTTATGTTCTTTGGTAGGGCCCTTTGCAACGGTTTATTTTTCTGCTGACTGTTTCTCTTTTATTGGGACTGCATTGAGACATTCAGTGCAATAACCAAAAAATAAAATTCTAGGTTAGACATCCGATCACAAAGAAAAAGAGACGATAAACCAACCGAAATACAACAAACGACAATGACCTTCGATTCGGATACTGACTCAAGATCCGTTGATTCGGATGCGGATTTCGTATTATCCTTTTGCGGCTCGAGAATGTGTTGCAATCGTTTATTTGTGCGCAGTATCAAATACTGTGACTTTTCACTACCAGATGCCGCTGTCGTACCTTATTTTGATATGTACTTCATTTCAAATACTTCAAGCTCATTTTCAATTGAATTAAAAAAAGTGTGAAATTCGCATGCGTCAAGGAAGCGACGATAGCTGGGGTGCCGAAATAATTGTAAAAATAAGGTACCTTCTACTTCTACAATTAATAACAAACAATCCGCAGAATCCAATGACTCTCTTTATTGCGCTCTTGATTCTATTTAACACGTCATACTCTTTAATTCGCACCATATATTTTACAATGTTCTTCTTCCTTATTATTATATTTTTTTTTTTAATTTACAGCATCATAGCGCACAACCATTTAAAAATAAATTAAATTAAAATTTTACTAGATCCCTCTACGGGACATGCGTTCTGTTTTATGTGGCAAAGGACTGATGATTATTATTATTAAGGATAGATAGATAAATGGCTAAACACAAAGGGCAGGCGTTCATAAATCGCAATTTCAAATTAAAGAGGCAGCTATCGTTATAAGAGTATCGTTCTCCATTCAAAGAAAAAAGGGAAATTTAACTAGATTTCGCGTTTTAATTTTGTTTTTCGTTAAAACAATCACTAAACTTCCATTAAAGACGAAGATAACCTTTATTGATATCTATTCTTAGTATTTTTTGGTTGTTTTTCTTTTTAAGTTTAACTGTAACAAATATTCTTCTATTAGTGTGGATTTTTAAGTCTGGTAGTTTGCTGCTGCTGCTATTTGTTGTTCTTACATAGCTGGCGGTCGGTTGCTGATGTTGTGTTTACTTCTTCTTTGGAATAAAATCCATCTTTCTCGTTTTCAATGAAGACCATTGATGCCTCTTAATGTAATACGAGATGACAATCAAGAACGTAAAGATGCCAAAGGCCTTGATGATCATTTGTTTGCGTTGATCGTGCTCTGGCTCGGATGTCCATTTCAAGAATGTGGCGACATCTTTAGCCAACTGACTGGCAGTTGGGGGTGTTCCGTCCTCGTATTCAATCACCTAGAGGAAAAACATTATTGCATGCTTTACATACATCATATCGAGCGAAAAATCGATTACCTCATTGTACAAGACTTGGGCCATTGAAATAGCACCGCCTGCAAAGTAGGGGTTGAAGTATTGTCCCTCGCGAAGAACAACACCAGCCGGCGCTTCATGATAGCCAGTAAGCAGCGAGAAGATATAGTCTTCACCACCCTTGCGGCCCGAAACAATGTAACTCAAATCTGGTGGATAGGCACCATTGTTGGCAGCACGAGCAGCCTCCTCGTTGGGGTAGGGGCTTGGGATATAATCGGACAGCTTACCAGGCCTGTCGTAGAAGTTTCCGGTATCATCGGGACCATCCCTGACCTAAAAAATAATGAGAGGCATGTTGTCTTTAGGTACAAGTACAAGTTGATTGCTTGTCTTTTACTAACCGTTACTTGTTCAGCCTCTGCCTTAGCCTCAGCTTCGGTATGCGTAACGCCAATCAAGTTACGATAAGCGATATGGCGCAACGAATGACAGGCTGAGCACACCTGTTTGTACACCTCGTAGCCACGGCGAATACTGTAAAGGAAAACAAGACGCGTCAAGTTATAAGTTGAAGAAAACACAAAATTGCGAACAGGATGAGTGAACAATCAATTGATTGATCCTAACCACTGTGTTACTGCGCCTTGAGTTCAAGAAGAACAAAGTGCGAATGCGGCCGCTCTCAAAATACCTTTTTTTGTGTTCGGTTCGAAAATGGGGCGTTTGCTGTCTGCGTTTTTTAAGTCAATACTACATTCTGAGCATGTTTTGTAAATGAATAATGCAGTTACTAGCCATCGTTTTTTTTAAACCGTAATCAAATAGCCTTCATTTATTTGTCAATATGTGCAAAAACCTAAAATTGTGACTGCATATAATATTACAAAAAAATGGCCAACATTTTAACTATCATCAAGAAAGTATAGCTTTGAATAGCGTTCTAATAAATGTCTATGATATTGCTCATGTACCAATGCGTGTTTAAAGTAGTAAACAATTCCAATTTGTACCGAGCTTTCAATGTGAGATCTGTGAGATTCTAAATAGCCAATATGAAATAAAAGCTGTATCTGATTTTGATGAGCTGGAAGAAAAAGTTCCTAATCGATAATCTGTAAATGTGGCAGAAATATCCATATTTAAGTCATAACCTTCTGAAATGGGCAGGCAAAAAGATAGATACTATGTTTTGAAAGTAAGTCTGATTTGAAACAGCCTGCACTAGCTACTTGGGAACAAAATCGTTTCCTGGAGAATGGTAACGTCTTCTTCAACAATAAGAAAACGTTCATCATTTTTTCTTAAGGCAAACAATAAACTATAATTCTGTTTTTAAACATACCTAGAATGATCCAGAGATGAAATAACACCCTTGTGGCTCCATGGCATTGCTGGTGGGTGGACCTCAGTACCGGAAGCTTGCACTGATTGCTCCAGAGCAAAAATAAGAGCTCCAACACCGCCAGTCACAGCGCCAACAGATGCTAAAAGCTGCGAAAACAAAAGATAAAAAGAAATATATTATCCAAAACAGCCGTCATCGCAAGTGGAGATAAATTTCCTTCGTATTTTTTTTAAGGTTATGGTAATACACCTTTCAGGCATTACACAAGCTGACGTATGTTACCTTCTTTTGGCCGCTGGTCCATGCTTTGCTGGTGGCAAAATTATGCACCTGAAATAATTGGAATTATTATTTTTTTAAATTTGTAACATTTCACTATCCAATATTGTGAGGTAACAGGGTGTAATATGAATTTCCCCTCAACACCTTGGTTTTCGAAAGAACAGAGAAGAAAAATCCTACTATGGGTTACATAATAAAACATTAATCGAATTTTTGCACTGAGATGGTACAATGAAAATCTATAAAATCGCATTGATGAAGCACACTTGCACAATTACTTGCTTTTGGAAAACTAATTATTTGTTAGAAATTTAAAATTTGCCAAAGAATTTCCAGTGAAATATTCTTTTAAACGTTGAAGATTTTTTTCGAAGATGTTATGCACTCGAAAGAAAAAGATGTGTGTTTGGGGAAATTTGCACGTTTCTTGGTGAAAGATGATAGTAATTTGTTGAAGAAAGTAAATACCTGCTGCCGGGATAAACAGGAGTTAGTTTTTAATAAATTAGAGCCACAAATTCTGCCTATTGTTGCCGCCATGGTGGCTAGAGAAGGTACACGACTTTTTGAAGGATGAAGAAAATTCGAAACTGAGTTGATGCAGTTTTTTGACTTTTCGAAGATGACTGATTTTTTGAAGGGGTTGGGAAATTTATTTTCGATTGACAGGTGGTGCTGTCACTTTTCGATGACGGTTGATGAGTGCGGTCAGTGCGAAACAAATGCAAAAAGTAGTTTATTAATAATGGGATATTATTTTCGAAGTTCGGTGAAAATATTTTCATTCCGCGGTACTAATAATCGTTTTTAGTGTCCAGACTAAATTTTTCGAACTCACAATGGCGAAATTTTCCATACAAAATTGCATATTGTGAACTACAAAATATATAAGTTGAAGGTTAAAAATGATTATTAGTAAGGCGGATTGAGAACTAGTGACTAGTGCATTTTAATTCATTTGAGAGTACCTACATAAATATCGTATTTTATACAAACATTGCTACTAGGTATAAATGTTTATTGTATATCTGGAAAACAGCATTAGTGACAAAATTCTCAATAGCTAAAACTGACTTTGCGATGATTCCGTATACCGGTAGCACACTTACATCTCACAGAAAAAAATTGAAACTGTGATCTTCTAGGAAGCAAGTCAGAAGCAGTCCATATACGTATAGTATGTCAATGGCCGCGTTTCAAACTTTAAACTTCATATAAAAAAATTGACATTTCACCATTCGCGCTAGATGTCTAGCACTTTTGGTGAAATGTAAATTTTTTTTTATATGGAGTTTGACGTGCCGCTAGTCATCTAGCGGGCGGTGGGACTCGGGCAATGTTTCTGGCGATGTGGGTGGAAATTGCAAGCTAGCACTTTATACCTTCAAACATAAAATACTATAATACCTAGGTTGTTTATCTCGACTTTTAACTTGCAGTTTAACTGCATATTCCCCCTACATTATTAATATTGAAAGCAATTTCTGCTAAATAATTGAAATCAATCAATCAATCAGTAGTAGTAGGTAGTATTTCATGGCTTTAAACAATTACAGAAACATTGCGGACGTTTGAAATCTCGTTTAGTAAGCCTGACAGCTGACTGACTAATGCAGTTTTTATTTGGCCAGACTGCGCACACATGAATAGTTTTTATTTTCAGTTGGCGTTAATGGAGGGGTAGTCGACAATAATCTAGTCAAGAAAATCTTGCCTTCATACTCAGTTAATATTTGGAAGTGTTAAAATTCAAAAAAAACTTCGAAAATGTAACAATAAATTAACGAAATCAAAGCGCTCGTATACATAGACCCAGGCAAATCAAGTTGGCGTTTTCCATGAATTAGGTATCGCAACGTCCCCATTAATGAAAAAAAAAAAATACCTGCCAACTGTTAAGCCTAGTACGCTGCTCGAGCTTAATTTTAGCTACCATACAAAATTCTCTCCAAAATTTAGCTGAGCTAAATTTAAGCGAATCCCCTTAGCCGAGTGGTACGCAGCTCGAGCTAAAAATCAAACTTTTGTTTCCGAGTGTCCTTCATGTATCTGTCAAAATTTAGCGCACCCATTTAATGGGTCGGCACATTTTGTTCAAGCTAAATTTTGACAGATTGCTCTGCTCTGTTGTTCTGCTGTGTAAAGATGAGTGATTTTAATGAATACATCGATGAGGAGTACCGGGAGCTAGAGTCTTTCATTTAAATAACAGAGAAGTCCTCAGAAAAAGCTAGCGTTGGTGGTGGAGCAACATCCATCGACATGAAGACTTGCAGATTTTGAATAAAGGGAGGTTTTTTCAAAAAACAGCTGTTTTTTGTGACATTTATCCACAGGGCTCTCTATGTCAAAATTTAGCTAGGGTTTTAGCTGATGTTTGGAGAGAAAAGTTGGAGAGCAGCTAAAATTTAGTTTAGCTCGAGCAGCGTACTAGGCTTTAACCAAAATAATAGGAAAAAAATCCTATAAGACATTTTTTTGATACAGTTACCATCATAGGTAGTTTGAAGTATGAATACCTAACTAATGGAAACATAAAAGCTAGGGACTATGTCTTATTGGAATTTGGTTGTGGTTGGTGATCTAAAAAAATTGCATTAAAGGGAAAGAGTTTTTACGGTACTAAGTCGCTTACATAATACAATTTTCAGTGTTATTTATTATTTAGCTCTTTAGTGCAATTAAAAAAATGGTTATATTGTAGTTTTAAGTTCAGCAGTTAATTGTTTAAAACTGTACTTTAAACACTTGTCAAATTAGACCGAATAGCAATATACATTATTTTCATTTGCAAAACTATATGGCTTTTGTGTGTAGTCCGACAAAAAATAAACATCAATCAGATTTTAAGAATAAATAATGAATCTGAAAAAGTGTATTTGGCGGATATGTCGAAACATGCAGATTTTATGTTCGATTAAGCATCTGAAATCTGAAGTCTCATCAAATCGAAAACGATTTTACCAACTTCCTGAGAAATCGAAGGTAGTTGATTGATACCTATCAAATTTTCGCAAGGCTGACGTGACACTCATTGCGATCAAATTTATGCGTACTGTACACCCGACGTATTGTGTTATAGTCCTAACACAAATTATATGCCTTCCAAGGGAAGTTAACAAATATTTTCGTTCTCCTGTAATTCGAAGTGCTAACTACCATATCACTAGCTAAATTACACCCTGCAGTTTAAATACCAAAAACATGGTTATTTTTATTCAAAACAAAACCTTTATTAGTAGTAAAAACACTTTAATTTCAAAGTAAATTTTTATTTTTCAAATTACCCGCCCTTGAATTTCCCCCGGCCATCTTTTTAATTTCCCCAAAATAATCCAATTGATTTTTTTTTATGACATCGCGCTCACCCCGTCAGCTGTTTGCATCGAAAAAAAATTTCCCTGGCGAAAGTACAATCCGTGAACGCCATCATCATTCCTCAATTTTTTTTCTTCGCTGTTGGACCGTACGAAAAGTGTGAACGTCGGAGAAGACGACGAAAACCTCAAAAGGTACGCCATTATTGTGTGTGAGGAACAAAGAAGAATAAATTCCAAAAAAATAAGTCTCATAAAAATTGCTCAAGTTCGCTGTAATTTGTGAAAAACCGAATTCAATTCAAAGTGGTAGATGAAATTTCACAATTTTATTGAGAAATGTAATTCCTGCCTGAATAAGAGTTTCGAGTCATATCATTATTTTTCTTTCTCTAGTTCTCTTTTTTTTTTTTTGTATTTTACATCACACGCAGTGAATTGAAAGTTTTCTTTCTGTTTAATTTTATTTTGTGAAGTGGAAACCAGCATCAAGGCAAAAAACTTAAACCGAAGAAAAAGACAATTTGGCCAATATGACTAGTGGCGGAATGCCCGAGTTGGGCTCAAAAATAAGCCTTATTTCAAAGGCGGACATTAGATACGAGGGCCGATTGTACACCGTCGATCCGAACGAATGTACAATTGCATTATCGAGCGGTAAGTTTTTTTTTCTTCCTTTCTTTATGCTCTCCATTAACATATCTATATTATGTATTATACATGTGTATGTATAACTCTGTTATTTTTGTGTTTTTTCTACCATACATTTTGCAAATATGTAATGTGGAAAAAATTGTGTGGCAAAAATGCGCAACGTTGCACGGAGAGAAAAGTTCTTTCACCGAATAAAAAAGAAACTTTTTTTGGTGGTCTCTTTCGAAAAAATCGCTTCTAGTGTTGGTTGGAGCTTGTGGATGATTGTACTACAACAAGTGGCCCACTTTTGGCGACATGGAAGTCACACAATTCTTGTTCTTCCATTTTATATTCTGTTACTGAGGGGTTTTTGTTTTATTTTTCGAAATATCGCGCAGTTTTCATCTCGTCAACGTGTGGAAAAATGCTCCATCATCGTTTGGTTGGGGGGGAGTTAAAAGAATTGCTGTAAAACCAAGCGGCTTTTCTTTTCAATCCCGTTACAACATGATCGCATATAAGGGGAAACAATAATTGGGTAATCTATTCGCATTGTTGTTGTGTTTGCCGGCGATCCGATAGCTAATGTGTACATTTTAACGATTAGTAAATGGCGTTGTCCCTATTTACTAGTAAAAGCAAAACAAAAGAGGAGCCGCCTTCCCCATTTACCGCTTTTTCTTTTGTGGACTTGTGGTGACCATCAATTATTACCTCTGCGATAGTTGGGTTTGAAGAAAGGCATTTATAACAGGTTCATAGGCCTACCTCATGTTTGGTTTAGATGGGATCTCTCCACAAACATATCTACTAGTAGTACATAACGAAACTTCACTAAAACGGCTGGAAAACGTAATCAAGCTGGTTTGTTTTCAACAATTTGTTTCGCTCATTCGGCGCGCAATGGGCGCAGAAAGGGGGAGGCGTTACTACGCAGTTCGCCGTTGATGTGTTTAGTCAGGGGAACTCTTTCTAACATGCATATTTGCATGATTTTATCTTTTATCATTTTTTGTTACTTAAAACTTAAACAAATCAAATTGTTTTCGTTTTGTTCGAAGAGTTTTGTATGTACCTATGTAGATAATTCCTATTGGAAAAAATATATACCTAGGCGGGGTAGGTATTCGGGTTGTCATTATTTGTTAGTAAAGAACATTTTAGATATTGGTAATAGGTCGGCGATTAGTAAAAGTCGAGGTAGGTGTTCAGGATTAGCAAGGCTTAAAGATATAATTCCAATTAAGCTTATTTACTCGAGCTTAAGAGCCACGATTTTAAAATATGTAGTTTACTGTATATTCTCTTTTTGATGTGTTGGTCAACTTTGATAATTTTTAATTGGCGTGCATGTGTTGAGTGCAAAAAAGTGCGTCCCTGCGCGAGTTAATGCTCGACTGTTTCTGACACACAAGTTGCACTTTCGCACATTCAAATTGGTCTACAGTTCAGCTGTCATTTTTCGAGTTCTCACTTCTCAACGTGCGATGCTTGATGAGTTGATCAACTAAGTAGTGGACCAAGTGCCGTATCGGGCTTGCATCTTGGTAGTCGTACTGTGTCAGCTGTGAGGACATTGAACCTTTTTTCCATTTGATGTAAGATTATAAGACTGAAGAGCCTTTCAGGGGGCTCTACACTGGGGCCGCTATTAAGAAGCATATTGTGCTTTACGTGATGAGATCCTAGAGTCATCCTTTTACTCCGGAGGCAGTCAGGAAGACAAGGATCTTCTCTGGGTTATGTAAAGAGAGGATTTGTCGCTCCCTAAAGTCTAGCAGACAGAGTCTGCATGTTGGATCCGGTGAAACTCCAATGCTGTGACCACTGATTTTTTCTAATAGGATTCTCAGGTTATTTTCATCAAGATTAATTAGGAAGTAGGATTTTCTTGTAGAGAAATTTGGGAAAGATTTGACTGGAGCAGTTTTGCCATTTTTGTTCTTTAATTTATTTGCTCTTTTGTTTATTCTTTTCATTTATTAGCAATTTCATATTTACATTGTCCAACCCTTAATAACTTGCAATCTTCCGCCATCTAATGTAAATCATTGAATGCGATGTCACTGTCATGTAGAGGAGATATTTCGGATCTAACCATCTTTATAACTTAGAAGTTTTCCATTTTGTCTTAGAACATTAATTTCTTTCTTTCTCCATGGTAATCCTTGCCGCAATGCCTGACTTAGCTTGAGCAAGAATTCTCTTTATTTAACCGCCACTGGCCGGTGGAAAAACTCCAAAATGTTTGACAATCGACAAGCAACAATAGACCAAATGACACGTGAACGATCTCTTTCTCTGCACAAGATTTATTTACACATTTACATATAACACGTGTTTTTTTGCACATTTTTAATCAATTTTTTATTGTATTTCTTTTCAGTGCGATCCTTTGGCACGGAAGACCGTGAAACTCAGTTTCAAATTGCACCCCAAAGTCAGATCTATGATTATATTCTATTCCGTGGCTCGGACATCAAGGATATACGTGTGGTCAACAATGGAATGCCACATCCAAATGATCCGGCTATTATGCAAGTGCAATTACCCAATGGCCAGCACTTGATGCCTCACTTCCCAATGCAGGCAATGAATCCGCCAATGGGCAATTATGGAAATCCATTCGGAGCAATGGGTGGTCTTGGCGGAATGGGTTCATCATCGGCAACGGCGACAGGATTGGCGCCCGGTTCGTTTATGCTCAACAAACCGAAACAACCAAGTGAGTTAAACGACGGCATTCCTCAAGAATTTAGTTTAAATGCGATAAACAATTCATCAACGGCTGCTCCTCCTAATGCCCCCTCGACCTCCGCGGCTGAACACAAAGACCAAGGTGTGATGGTAATTCTTTGGCGTATTTTAGCACACACGAACAAATACACAACAATTTACATTTCGTTTTTTTTTTTTTTTTTGTTAAATACAATATACCTAACTTACCTGCTATATGGTATTGCGCTTTGCATTTAAATTGAAGATTAGTTTTAATATTTTTTTGCATGAAGTCGTTTTTTTTTTATTATTATTTATCAAAACATCCATAGAAATTTAATTTTACCAAGTGGGGGTTAATGATATTGAAAATAGTTAATATGTACATACAAATCGGTCAAACAACCCGGCGCTAGGTGGGCGCCAAACTATGCTAAAATATTGAATCCTTGGTCTATAGTGTCTGCTACACAGATGAAATGTTTTTGTACACTTGTGTTTTTTTTATATTTTGTATATTTCTGTTTTTTGTGTACACGTCTTCAAGGTTATGTAGATCTCCTTGTGATTATGGCATAGTAGTGGGTTATGATTGGGACGTTTTCATTGACAGAATTTATGTCGTTTTCCATCGGGACAGAGAAAAACACTTTTCCTGCGAGACTTAAGCCGGCCGCACAGTGGATACGAATTTCACTCGTACGTAAAAGTACGAATACTTGTCGTACAAATTGATAGCGCACATTGAATACGATCTTCTACGCCAAACAGACTCAGTGTCCCAATTTTTCTACGTCCATTTTCAATATTTCAACATGTTCGGATTGTTTTCGAACTTTGGGACTACACGCACGTATACGTACGACTAACTTGCATTGAGTGTGCGCATAGTCCTTAGAAGGTCGGGATTGCTCGTTCGTCTTCATACCAGTTTGTACGAGTCAAATTCGTACGAAAACGCATCCAGTGTGCGGCCGGCCTTATACCTACCTAATTTGACTTGCATCAAAACAGTTGACATTTCATTTTTATTTTAGGACGACGAGGTTCTGAAAAATAGGGTAAAGTTTACAATTTGTCGGTGCAATGTATATGAAAGAATATCAATGAAATTTCTTTTTAAAATCAATTTTTAATTTAGCAAAAGAAGTGGTCTCATTTTGTGTTCTTTGTCCATAAAAATTTTGAAACCTGAGGGCACAATCTGAAAATCCCAATGGAAAACGACATACGGGTCTTAAATAATGTTGTTTACATCAATGGATGTTAATTTTTGCAAATATCATAATATGATTGGAAGCGATTTACAGTGCGACCTCAATAAAAGCAACTAATAGAAATTTGGGCAGTTGCTTTTATTGAGTTTGTTGCAATAATCAAGTCAAAAAATTGTATAGGCGCCAAAAATGAGACAAAAAGTTAAACACCTCATAATAATCTAAAAAAACGTGGCTTGCACTGATTAACAGACCAAAACTGATAACTTAATTTATGTTTAAAATAAACAATAAGAAAAAAACAGCTAACGAAAAAAGAGTTCTTGAAACAATAGTTGCCTTTATCGAGTCACCTTTTTTTGAGGAGTTGCAATTACTGAATCAACAATCATAAGAGGTGTTGCTTTTATCGAGGAGTTGCACGTATCGAGGGTTGCTTTTATTGAGGTCGCACTGTAATTGTCTTTAAACGATTTTCATAAAGCCAAATCGGACAAAATATGATTAGATGAGTGGACAGGAACAAAAGTAGTTATAAGGGGAAATAATGGGACTTACAATTTATTGCCAGTTTATCGATGAATTTATGCAAAACTGATCCATAATTCCTGTTATAGTTTGCTAAATAGGAAGAACGTTAAATAGTCCTCCGAAGGCCCTCAACCCATACTTCCGACAAGATCTTAGAGTGCAGTTATTGCTTATTTTTTCTGATAAACTAATTTTATAATTCATAAGCAACATTTTAAGACCAAGATTGAGTTCAAGCATTAACTTTAAGTGGTCAAAAAAAGCAAAAGAAAATTTTTACGGTTTGCATATTGGCCAATTACGTTGAAGTGCGATGAAGTGCATTTTTTTCTTCAATTTTTGACAGCTAGGTTCCAAAATCCTCCGACAGAAATTGGTTGCGGAATTTGTTTACGATTTGGATTTGAGCCTCCGAGTATGCGTTGCGGAGAATTTTCCGTTCCGACGGATACCTCGCAAGGGCCGAGTATGTATAGTTGTTTTCTTTTAGCCAGTCAATCTGAATTCAATTTGTTTGACCTCTGGTAGATTTCCAAGTTCATTTCAAACGCCCAACGATGACCCGTTGTAGATTTACTTCTTGAATCAGTTGATGCTTGTTTAGGGTATGCATTAATTTAAGTATAGTGTAAGGATAGCGTTCAAATGTGCTCTCAACAAAGCTAATCCACTCGGTTGAGTGTCACAGAAAATTTGATTTGATTTTTTAGAGCACTATAGAGCCTCTGAAAGTCATCCGAATTGACGGTTAGTAACTACCACCGTTCTGAGAATACCCGCCAAGTTTTAATGACAACTTAGAGAACAGTCTATGTAGGTCAACTGATGGCACCATTGCTTGCGTAGGACTTTTAACGTAGCTCATGGTAGGCTTAGAAGTTGTGTTTTAAGAGTATTTTTTAAATCTTCAATTCAATATAACTTTGGCTTGATTGCTGCATTACATGCTTCTTGTTTGTTGTCTATGTTTGCTTGTTGTTCTGTAATTTGTGTGTTCGTTGCGTTTCTTATATATATGTGCATTTCCCTGGTGACCTTATCCCACCCATCCACACCTTTCATTGTGTTTCACAGCAAGTGATCTGTTTCGATATGTTTTCTTGTGAATCCATTGATCCCAATTACAATCCAATCCTCCGCCCCTGCCATTTTTTTTTTCTATATGATTTCAATTTGTGTGTGAAATTAATTGTCATTGATTTATGCGAACGCACAAATTTCAATGTTGCTTAGTCTCCGTCTTAGATTTGCTTGCTGGTGCGTCCCGTTCGACAACGCCGATAAGTTTAGTATCAAGGAAGAGTCCATCTGCCGACATGGCCGTCCAAGTAAATCAACAACAACAACACAACAATGCTGGTAATCGTGATGCAGGACATAAGCGACAAAACCATCAGCAACGAGGCGGCGGCAACAACAATAACACCGGCAACGGAAGTGGTGGCGGAGGCGGCACCGGCGGTGGCGGTGGTGGTGGTAGTGGAAACAGTGGTGGTTATTTCCAAAGAGATCGTCGCGACTCTGGTAGGCTAGAAAACAACCAGCATAATAACTTCAACAATCACGATAACCGCAACCACTATAATAATCAACGAAATCAAAATCAGAATCAAAATAACCGCGGCTGGACCATGAATCGCGGCAACAACAATAATAACAACAACATGCGAAATCGTGGTCGTGGACGCGTGCCGAATCAGGTAAGCAATAAAGAGAATTATCTTATGTTGTTTTTTTTTTAATGAAAATATCGTGTGTATTGCAGGGATACAGGCAAATGAGCGGAAATCCAAGCAAAAATAATCGCCCCAAGAACACCATCAAGTTTGAGCAAGACTTTGACTTCGAACAGGCCAACAATAAGTTCGAAGAGCTTCGTTCGCAGCTAGCAAAACTTAAGGTGGGCGAAGAACCCAAAACTGAGCAGGTATTTTGTTTTGTTTTATTTTATTTTCCATTTTATATTTTCTTTTGTTCATATGTTTTCGAGTATCCTTTCCGTCCACTCCATGTATGATCTCTCTATCCATCTCTCTTCCTCTTTGTATAACTATCCTAAACTACATATTTTTAAATGATAATTGTTTTCAAAATTCGATTAATCGAATAGCTACGGGTATATGTTGAGCACGCGTGCGCACTGTAAGTAAATGTGAAGCTTTTGCATTTTAAGTTAACCTTTTGCTTCTATAGGCAAACTCGTGCATTTACTTTTAGACTTGCCATCTATTGAGGAATGTTTCAATTCAAGTTATCGACTGGATATGTGTTTAACTAAGATGTGGCATCTTTATTTTTGAAGGGCTGATTGTAATAGTAAATGCCTCGCTGCATATGTAATGACAATAATGGTAATAGTTGATTCAGTTCTTTGCTGCTCTTTAGTTGTTTCGACACGATTTTAATAAAATCACATGCTACATCGGGAGCCGGTACTATGAGCAACCACCCATTTTCAGATTTTACTAATCAAAATTTTAAAAAATGTAGCAGCACTTTGAAAGAATTTATCGCTTTTGTCTGAATACTGAGAAACGTACCTCCGACAGTCGAACTGCTTATTTTAGGTTAATCTCATCGGCGTACGCAGACTTTTAAGATTCGTTGTTGAATAGTGACATTGTTTATCTTCTTCAAGTATAAAAAACTGCTTTACAGCGAGCCACTGTGTGATGCCTTTTTCTAAAATAAAAATGTTTGTTAATGTTAACAAACGGGTGGTTTTGGCCAAACATGGCTCTGCACAGTCCGTCTCTTATATCAAATGCAACCTTAATTTAATGGACAATGCCGATTGCATATTTTAAGTTCAGGTTTTGTGCGTTTCAATTGTGGACTTGTCAGGCACTATGGAGAGATAGGTTTGTTGAATGATCGATCGGTTTTGCCGTTCACAGAATCATATATGCGACGTTGAGGTTATGTACCTGTCCCAATTCATATATTGCGATCAATTTCGAACATTGGGATCTGTATCCATAAAACGTCGATTTGTCTCGCTGTCTTCTCCGGCGCTGGATTACGTCGATCGAAATGGATTGCCATTTTTCAGGATTTAGATCAGTAAAATAACAACTTGTGAATGTCGCGATATGTGAAACGCGCACTTGGACCCCTACCTACTTTCACTGAATTAGCGTTTGTTCGTATCTGGATAATATTCCATTAAGATTATGTTGACCCACATAATTGCCAAAGCGAACTTCTTTCTTATTTAGGCATTAAAATATTAAGCAATTTGAAAATCAAGTTCGTAATTAGAACACATAAACTTATGTTGGCGAGTTCAGCCTTAATGCGAAGAATCGCTAAGTCTATTTCCACAGTTAAAATATCCGAATTTAAACAGACTCGGTATTTATTTTTGACAATATAAAGGTTCTTTCATTAAAACATCGTTCAAATGTCCGGCGCGGTTTCCCTGGGTGACGCGCATTTGAAATATCAAATTTTCCATGCCTCTGGTGCATAATTCAGGCTAAATTTGACCGATGGCATGAATTATGTTTGCTTTGACGAACGGCTTGGGTACGTGGCTTATTGGCATAGACCTGCGATTTCAGAAAACTACCCAAGAAAAAGTCTAACGGGGTCAAATCGCACGATTTCGGTGGCCGGTTCACATTACCTCCATATGAGCTGATCATAATTATGTCCTCGTGCAGAAGTTCCAATGTGGCATAAGCTGTGTGGCACGTAGCGCCGTACTGTTCAAATCACTTGTCGTTGTTGGCCCTATCATCCAATTCAGGCCAAAAGAACTTGGTAATCATTGACTTATAGGTGATGGCCTGGCCAACGTCATTCTCAAAGAAATATGGACCGATAACGCCGCCAGCCCTAAATTCAATACCAAACTGTGACTTTTTCGGGATGCATTGGACGCTCTTGGATCTTGTTTCTAGCACATTACGAATAGTCCATTCGGTAGGACGATTCATGATCGTAAAATGGACGAAGCGAGCGGAACATTGCCAACACAACATCCATTTTGATTAAAAAATTTTAAAATTTAGTCATTTGCACGTGTTGTTGAACGCTATGCGTCCATGGTGATTCGGCAAAACAGACTGAATAAACGGCATCCAATTTGACAGTCATAGTCGTGTTGTTTCCCTAAGAGCACGACGAAGATAATGAGTTTCTTATACAGAGTCTTGCTCGTGTACATTGACTTGTTGACGAGTAAATAGCGATTGGCAATCATTAAAATAGGTATAGTCATGAAAGTCATGAAAGATCCTATTCGTAGCGTTCTGCTTTGGAATAAAGTAAAATTGAGCTTCACTTCAACAGCAGCAAATTAATATGGCTTTTTACTTTACAAGGCGGCCTTTATTTGGTGAAAACTGCTTGAACTTTAACATTTTGTTCACTGTTTCAATATAAATGTAGTTTATTTTTATTTCTTGTCAAAAAAAGACACGTTCTGTTGTTTCGTTTGGATATTTCAATTCATTTTACTTGGCAATAAACCAACGAAGCTCTCTCTTTGTCCTCTTCATTTACTTCTTACCATTTTCTTTTTCACATCAGAATTTTATTCATTTTTTCATTTTTTACACTTATTTCCTCAACAAATTTGATTCGATTAAAATTAATAAATATTTGCTTTTGTTTTGTCCGTTATTAAAAAAAATCCAACAACCAAAAAAAAAACAAATCGCACTCCGTCGATCACTTGTTGCTGCTTGTGTTTCAAGTGTTCTTCTCCAACTTCGCAGATCAACGGTGAGACAGATAAAAAAGATGATTCTGGCAATGAGACTGGCGCGGGCGAACATGAGCCCGAAGATGAGGAGATCACCGTCGGCTATGACAAGACAAAATCGTTTTTCGATAATATCTCGTGTGAGGCAGCACAAGATCGTTCGAAAAATAAGAAAAACGATTGGCGTCAGGAGCGCAAGCTGAACAGTGAGACTTTTGGTGTTTCATCGACAAGACGTGGAAGGTAACTAAAATTTGATTGCAACTATTTTTTCTTGTCTATGAATATAACTGAGTTTTGAACTTAATTTTAGCTATCGCGGACGTGGTAGCTACTACAATCGCAACATGAACAACTACGGCGGATACAACCGAGGTTATAGGGGCGGTAATTTCAACAATCGCAACCGCAACAACAATAACAACAATCGTATGGGACAACAAAACAGCCAAACTCTTCCACAAAAGAACCAAAACATGCAACAGCCACAAAGCCAATCGCAAACTCAGAAACCACAGGAGACTAACTCACAACCGCAAGTGACGGCTGTAGCTGCAGGTAAAAAAATCAAAGTTTTTTTCTAAAATCATTTTGTTTGCTTTGGTGGTGGTATTTGATTTTATGTTGTCTAGTTTTCCCCAATCTGATAAATTTGGGTAACCTTTTTAAAGCGAAGCAACAGATTTTCTCCCTCGAATCAAAGAATGAATGTGAATTACAAATGATACTCCCGGTTGATTACAAATTTATATCTGATAGCGATTCAAGTTTCAAATAAACTGTTATGTGGCAGTTTATGCCTTACAAAAAGTAGCACTTAAGCAATTATGCACAACTTACATCGGCGCACGATATTTGACAAAGTATCAAAGTAATAAAAATAGCATTTACTATCTAGCAATAAGAAAAACAAAAATTTTATAGTATTGTTCACTTGTCTTCTTTGTTTATTTTGGATGCCTGTTGCGCAATTTTTTTGTGAAAGTAGCAACGACTTTGCAAGATTTGCACAGGCTGTATGTCTGGCATTGCTGGTTCGAATGGAATCGCCCTGCTTAGGTACAACATCGGTTGTGAAACTATCATTTCTGAGGTTTGTCCAGCAATCCGTAGTAGCCTGCCTCTACACTTATAAGCGTGCCAAAAAGTCTGTCAACGAGTAAGCATTTGTCGTTAGTTTAGTCGAGACATTCAAGTTGAGATGTGAGTGCTATCTCTCCACGCAATTCGGACCGTGTAAAAATTGACTTTAAAAATCGAAATGTAAAGTGTTACTAACGTCAGACAATATGATATACGGCAGACTTCTGTATAGAAAACAACTCTGGACTAATTTGAAAACAGGGGCATATAGCTGTCGAAGTCTGCCTCAACAGTTGGGTAGTTTTGTGAAATCGGCGTAACGCCTCTCACGAGTTTCGTTCTTTTTACACTCTATTTACACTTATCTCCTCAAACCAATGTAAAGTAGACAACAGTCCCGAAGCAATTCTTCTAAACCAGAATTTCATCGGTCTAAAAAAAGGCTGCTGATATCTACTCTTGCAGCGTTCTCCAAATTTAACAAAACCTAAGCCCGTCCCATCGCGTGTAACGACAATGAATTGCCCTCGGGACCATCCCAAATTCACCAGCCTTTTGTTGAGCTACTGTCTGTCTCAGCGTTTATTTTAAACTTCAACGATCAACCAAATAAAATACAGTCGCAAAAAGTTTCAACTGTTAACCCATGAATGTCGTCAGTGAAGCTAGTGATCGTAATCGAACTCGATGTGCTCTGACTCTTAAAGTAGTCGTGGTCCCGAAGTTATGTTCATTGGTTGTCCCTTCTTTCTCGACGAATCATTCTTGAAGTAACTTTTCAATTTTATATATTTTTTATTGTACATAATATCGGGTGTAAATCAGTTGGTAATTGTAAATACATATATATTTTAAATGCAGCCAGAAAGACCGACGGCGATAGACGGAAATTGTCGGATACATTCTTCGATCATTAACAATAGCAATAAGAAAACTTAAAAATTCACAAAGTAAATATTCGAACTTATTATGTTATATGCATGACCTCTTCCATCTAACTCAACTCGTAAGTGCTAGTAATCTAATGCGATTTCTTCTCTTTTTCCAGGCCAATAATATACAGTGAGTAACACAAAAATGGTATGAAAAAAATAAATATTTTTTTTATCTGCTGACGTCGTCCTTCCCTCCCACATATACGAACTGAAGATACAAAGAGATAATATTTAATACAAACAAACAAAATGGTAAAAAGTAGGAAACTAAACAAAAATGCGTGTACACAAACAATTGTGCAAAAAAGAAGAATGTAGATTATAAATTTTTTTTTGTGTCTAGATAATTATTTTTCTCAATACATAACTCTCGATTTACATTAACAATTTAAAACAAAAAACAAACAAAAAATGTGTGGATAACAATTACAAGAACGCGATATATATATGAAAAATTATATTTATATGTTATATTTGAAATTAAACGGAAAGCAGCAGATTCTATCGATAAGGAGAGGAAAAGAAAATTTCGCGCGATGGAGATAAATATATATATTTTTAAACAATAGAAGGAGATTTCATAAGTGAATGATAAAAAAGGTGGAAGCAAAAGCAAATCATTTAAAATTAGTTAAACACGCACGCAAGTAATTTACAGTTAGTCATGAATATTATCTACAAATAAATAATTGCGCGATAATTAAAAAGAAAAGATGAAAAAACCAGAACAAGTTATCAACACACACCCACACACACAAATGATTAGATTTAATTAAACAAAAAAACAAAAGAAACCGAAATTTAAAGAATCAAAGAAGAAAATATGATAATAATAATAGAAAAAAAAAAACTTTTTACCACGAATTATAATAAAATTAATAATAATAATAAAAGATAAACTAGAGCGAGAGAGAAATTTACGTACATACGCTAAGAATTAATTACTTTATAAGAAGAAATAAACAGAAAAGAGAACGAAAACACAAGAATGGAAATTTGTAACCGAGAGAAATCACATCAAATATATATAATTATGTAAATTTGAGAAAGCGACATTTATTTCATTATTTTCTTGAGCAAAAGAAAGAGATAAACATGTGCCCATCCCTCTCCCCCATGCCACATCACCACACAAAGCAAATAACACAAAACACAGCGAATAACAAATTGATTTCATATAAATTAGGCGTCAAATTAAACTACGGATTAGCATTAGTATGTTTGTATGTTTATTGAAAGAAAAGGCTGTTCTGTTCTCATTTTGCCTTCCCGCCCAAAATAGCTTTTCGTATGCATTTTAAACTAGCAAACTAAATTTAACCGAGAGTGAGAGAACGACCATTACTCAATTAAATAAGAAATGTTGTCTCCCCATAATTCCTCATCAATAATTCCTATATTTACTACTACTATATTATCTGAATTAAGAGTTAAAATATGAAGCATGTACAAAAAAAGAAAACACGTAAAAAAAACGAAAAACAATAAAAATGATGGTCAAACTCGCCGAGTTTTTCATTTGTTTTAGTCCAGGCCGCATCTCTGATTTTTATTTGTTCTCTAGAAATGCATTTTTCATTATAATAAACAACAAACACATATATATTCTCTTTTTTAAATTGGCAATAAAGAAATGAATTTTTTTGTAAACACAGAAGAAATGGTTTTCTTTACCAAATTCGGCGCACTTTTCTAAAAAACAAAACAACAAACAAATAAAAACAAGTATCAACGTGTAAAAGCAAGTTCAAATTAAACGTTTAAAATTTGTTTCATAGTTTTACTCATGTATAACCTATAACCAATGTGGTTTTTTCCTTCTTAATTATCTTGAATATAGGGTTTTTTTTCTTTTGTTTTATGTAGGATTTAATAATTATTGTAAATCATAAAAAAAACTAAATATAATAATTAATTTGTGTATAGAAAACATACAGCATCAAAGTGAAAAAAAACGAAACAAATTTGTATTCTATTAATGTTTGTCACAAGAAGAACAAATGAAGAAGTTTTATATATAAAACAAATATGCATATAAATAGTTTTGGGTTTTATTTCTGTTCCCCCTATATATTATGTAGACTGCGTTTTTTTTCATTTCAGAGTTACGCCATATATGTATGTCAAACTGAGTACAAAGCTATCAAAATATGGACAAAACGAGTTCAATTCTTACTCATGGAAGTAAAGACACAAATATTACGCAGTATGGATCTGCGTTGGTTTAGTATGGCTTTACAGAGTTTTCAAGTAGTGCAATCACTTTGAAGTGCATTCTATGAGATTTTGAAAAGATGGATGCAATCGCACTATAGTTTCACGCCATTAAACGCTAGATGTCGTTTTAGTTCATGTGGAACTTAATTTCTTGTTCGACAACGGTCACGCATCGATATTCTCACAGACGTATTGGTCTCACAAAACGACAAGTTAAACGACATTTATTTGTAAACGCCAAGCAAGAAAATCGACTTAAAATGCTATAAGTTTAAGAATGTTTTATGTTTTTTTTTTATTCTTACGAGTATATTCCAATGCTGATACTTATTTGTCATTTGGGAGATCCAATGGATTGGATTTTGGTCTCATGGTGTCATGGTTCTCCTCATTCTCGTGAGAGCCTTTTTCTTGGTTTCCGCTTCACTCTCATCTTCACTACTCAACAATAGAAATATCCTCGGAAATATCGCAATAGTGTCCATATTTGGTGTTTTGTAGTTTTATGTACAACATTAATTTAACAACACAAAATAAATCAACAACAAATTTTAAAAATGTTCTTGCAATAACTGCTGTTGTTGTGGAATCTATGTGGAATGTAATGAAAATGACACTCATGGCATGGCTTTTAAGTCGCGGAATACCGATAACAAATCGACTGTAAAATAACACGACTCCTAAAACGACAATTGTCGTCCAATATAAAAGCCACTTGGGATAAGGGTGAATGTCTTTCGTTTTTGGAGTAACATAAAGCAAGGAAAATGTCAATGAAATAACTTTCGCTTTTTTGCTTTCGCGCGAATGTTATTTCCTTTCGATTTCAAAGTTACATGAATCAAAACGTTCGTGTAAACGAAAACGATTGAACATTTTTATCTTACAGAATCCCATCCAAGATTTTGTGAATTAACAATGGATTCTCAATGTACTGGGACCATTGACATACTATACATGGACTGCTAGCAGCCAATTTTTCGTTGAAGCAAACATAAGCACTAGCTCTTTTGGCTCACGGTGGAGAGAATCGAAAACACTCAAATGTCATCGAACAATTCGTTTGCATTTTCAAACTAAGCGATTATTTTTCTAAGTGCTGGGTACGCCATCCGTTGTAAAAAGTTGGAAATTATTTGAATATAAATCGTTGTTTTGCGCAGTTGAAATCAGGGGTGACAGCACGTAACTTGACACAATCGAGTTCAGTCGGTACAATCGAGCTCTGGCAGCACCTAATTTGTTTCGATCGAGGATAAACGGTCTAGGACAATCGATTAAAACAAATTAGGTGCTGCCAGAGCTCGATTGTACCGACTGAACTCGATTGTATCAAGTTACATGCTGCTACCCCAGAACAATACTTTTTATCCATTTTCGAATCTTCTAGAAAACAGCTCAAAAAGAACTTCTGAGAATGAAGACTGTGCCAATCCATGATCCGTTCAAACTCCTATTTAATTACCACCTTTTGCAAAGAACCTCAACCTCAGGCATGCAGTCAGCTTGGAGTGGCGAATGTTTTTTTTTTATTGTTGACAGATTCTCAGAAAGAAAATCCAGTAGATACTTGAACTGGTTAAATCTAATAAAAAACGAACATGTAATAACTGCATTGCAACGCTACGACGAATCGGACAGAACGTTACGATAGACAGCTATAACTTTGAGGTAGTTAGGGACTTTATCTACCTCGGTTCCGCCATAAACTCTGTAAATGACATCACAGCAGAGATCAAGCGAAGAATTACACTTGCCAATCGCTGTTTCTATGGCCTAAGCAGGCAATTAAGAAGTAAGACCTTGTCAAGAAACACCAAGGAGATTCTATATAAGACCCTTATCATCCATGCATGGACATTATCGAAGGCGGATGGGGATATCCTTGGACGTTTTGAACGAAAAATTCTTCGTGTGATTCTTGGCCCCATTTGCGTTGATGAGATTTGGAGAAGGAGATATAACAGCGAGCTCTACAAGCTGTACAGCGACATCGACCTTGTCTGAGATGGCTAGGACATGTAGAGCGTATGGACAACAGTGCTCCGGCTCGAAGAGTCTTCGACTCCAACCCAGAGGGACAACGCAGCAGGGGGAGACCTCGCCTAAGGTGGCGCGCACAAGTGGACGGGGACCTCAACCAACTTGGAGTGCACAATTGGAGGCAGTTAGCCAAAGACCGAGCTAATTGGAGAGGCGTACTGGTTGAGGTCCAGGTCTTGTGCCATGAACTGACCCCAGTTAATTTGTCGGGGCAAGAATTCAGTGCTGAGTTTCGCTGTCATAAATTTTTCAATGTAAAACTTCAGTGCAGAATATTTTGAGTTCGATATAGTAGCCGAATTTTCAGGGTTATGCAGGGTTTTGGACAGGTGGGAAAATTAGCTGACACTTCTCAGTGCGCACTAGTGGGCACTATTGCCAGCCACGCCAAACAAACCTAATGAGTCAATCATTCTTTTATGCTCAAGTCGCAAACTTTCTATGCGGCTTTCCCGAGAGTAAAACATCTGATAACCAGTCAAAGAAGAGGTAAAATAGGTACATACAAGGCAGATGTTGCATCCAATAGATGTCTGAAACTCAGGTACATAGTTTATGGGCTGCTGTATAAAGACAGACTTTCCTGGAAACACAATCTATAGGCGAAATTTTTGTTTTAAGTTCAACTTTATTATATTTGTGCACTTGAGATAAAACATACAAACAGTATTTACCAAATAACCGTTACAATTCACAATAAACCACTGCAAGAGTCGTCCTCATTGATAAACCAGAAGCGTACAACATAAAGCTTAGATTTCAGACATAGAATAGGTAAAACAGGTACGTATACGACGAGTGTTTTTCTATAAGACAGAAAGCGGCTTATTTGTAATAAATTGACAGCAAGTCCTAAGGTAGGAATGCATCTATATATAAAATATGTATATGTATATGGATATATTTTTCTTAAACCTAGACGTTTAAACAATTCCTTTTGATCACTGGTCGTTTTTGAAGTTCACACTATATTCTTAGCGTTCCTAGTCAACGCGTTCATTGAAGTTCATGGGTTAAGAAAGTCGAACCCAGGGAAATTGGAAGTCTGCGGCTAATTGTTTGACTTGATGTAGCTCGGAGGGTTGGCACAGCCGTTAGAACAGTTGGCGAGATGATGCTATAGCCGTGAGTTGGTGTAGATACGCGTAGGTATGACGTGGTTGGCACTCGAACCGCTGTCAATGAGATTGGGCGTAGTTGAGATGTTGTAGCTGGAGTGATCTCAGAAAATCGCATTGCGGCGTTATTACTGTCAAAACTGCTCGAGAAATCTCCATTTAACTGAAGACTGCTTAAGCTGTTCAAGGCGGACGAGGACAATTGGCTGTTGCTATTGATCGAGTCAAGACTGAGGCCGCTAAAGTCGGTGAAACCGCTGTTTAGACCGCTGCTAAGGCTGCTACTGAGTCCACTGAATCCATTTCCGAAATCAGTGTTGGTAGAAAGTCGGCTGATGCCGTTGGCTCCATTTTCGTTAGTATTCGCATTGCCGTTGCCATTATCGTTATTGGATTCCTGGGAGGAACTACTGGTTTGCGATTGTTCTGAGCTACGTTCGCTGGAGCCATCCGAACCATTTGGACTTTCAGTTTCGGCAGAGGTTGCTTCACGCGAAGCTCCGCCTGATCGCTCCTGCGACGATGCATTTGACGCTTGCTCATCTTGGCCTTCGTTTTCATTTCCATTTGCATCTCCATTAGCTGGTTCTTCGGCGGCTTTTAGCTCGGCTGCCCTGAAGGCGGCAAAGTGTTCAACTTTGGCCATAGCAACTTCAGGGGTGTCCTCCACTGGCATTGGTGCAGCCTTATCATCGATGGGAGCCTTTGGCAGATTCGTTGCCGATGCTTGGAAACCATTTGCGCTGTCAGCTGTGTACTGAACAGTTTGTAGCTCTCCATCAGCATCCACATAGCTGTACGATCCGCGAGTAACGCCATCCAACGATTTGTATTCGGCTTTAGCCGATGGACCTCCACTATATCCATACGAGTATTGACCCAAACCATCCTGAGCGTGATATTGAGTTGTAATTGGAATGGCAGCTGTATACAGTGTTGGTGAGAACTGCACCACTGATGCACTGGCAACAGCGAAAGTCGCAACAAAAACTAAAAATGCCTTCATCTTTAAGTTGGTCCTAGAATTGTAATCCAAATGTGTGCAGATTCTGAGATGAGACCACGAAGGGAACTGATGCTTTTTCGTCAAGTGCAGCCGGCTTTTATACGCATTAGAGCCCAGACTGCTCTAGTGGTCAGTTGCATAAGTCGTCATCCCTCTCTTGGTTAGATGCTGCCATTTGCGCCACTGACCTCGAAACTCTCTACTAATTCCACCACATGGATCCGATTTCCATCCCATGCGCAGATTTATTGTTATACCGGCCGGCATGGGTGCATATTGCACTGCATAAGATCGGATCGAATGACTGCAAACTGATGAAATTTCGTTGGACAACGCAATTTTGGCGTCTGGACTTGCAATGATTGCGTGTATATGAGTTTAAGAGTGCAACACTTGACCTGCTCGCAACAAATTCCTAAGACACCCTCATTAGTGATACAAAGCCACCTTCACTTTGAGCGGGTAATGCATTTGTGATCCCATTGTAACTCGATCCGAATTGGCTTAGAGTGACCTGAGTCTGAGTTGCTACCATATAGAGATCATAAGCACTGCGGAAGAATTATACAAACATTTAATGAGTCTTAAGCCGACTGATGTGACAGCTTGAGTTTCAGAATGTTATGTAGGTTCGGTGGCATTATAGCAAGTTGTTCATCGTCTTGCCTGTGGATCTAATTGGCTTCTTGGTAGAGTGGAATGCTTTTGAAATTCAGCTACCTACTGATGCGCTCTAGTTGTTTTTCGTTCGCTTTGCACTTCAGAACAATTCTGTTCAATGAGCATTTGATTCGGAAGGTTGTTGTCACATGAGAACTCGATTCATTGCATCAGCTGTGGGACATTTGAAGAAATATGGTCGTAGTTTTCTGATTACCTACCTACCTACAACTTTGTTGTGCTGTTTGTTATGAGTACAAAGAGCAAATAGGATGACATTTTTGACAGCGGATATTGAACAACTATAAACCTGACTTTCCGAATTCGATGAATCAACAAAGTGAATTCAGTCTTAATACGTTGTTTGAGCTAAAAACGAAGCGGCCATACAAAATTCCTCCAAAGAAAACTCTTTTTTTCTAGATCAATTTTTCCAGATCTAGATTTATTTTCAGATTTACACCTACCTACATTGCGCAATACCTTCGAAAGCAGTTTTAAGTACGTCATCCAAGCGAAAACGATTTCGAGCTGTGGAAGACTGTTTATAAGGCCCATCAAACCACTTGGCGAATATATTCTTCTAGATGAGTGCTTTACGAACCTCGTTTATTTGATAACAGAAGGATATACACATTTCTATCCATGCTTTTAATAACATGCGATATCTGACAGCCTAAAAATGGCACTCGGTCTTGTGCATAAGTCAAGTTTGATGTTCCAAGAAAGCCAAAACTAAAGGTAAGATTAGACGGTATGCCAAGTGGTCATAAAATGCCAATTTCTGACGGTTCTTCTGTCAAAATATGGTCATACAGTGTAATAGGCATATCCCATATGCCCTAATGACCTAAATGCCACATATGACCAGACTGATTTTGACAGATAAAAATGCCAAAATAGCATATAGTGTAATGGGACAATAAGCACGAATGCCAGCATAAAGCCTATATATGCCCATATGCACTTTATTGAAATTTCGTTGTGGCATTTCTGGCATTTTTGATGGAACAAGAATTTTTTTGTTGTCATCTGTGTTTGAGAGTTCGTGCTATTGGGATAGGATTTATTTTGATTTTCGTTCGTTTTTTTTTGTTGATTATTGAATCAATGATCTTCCATTTTTGTAAATTATGTAAATTGTCTTTTCTTTGTTATTTGTTTAAGTTAATTTTGTTTTATACTTTTTTCTTGTTGTGAAATTTTGTTTGTGAAGAAATTGTTTGCTATCTAGGTATCTGTTTTGTCATAGTTATATGTATTTTCGTTAATATTCTTTATGTAGTTTCATTGGTTTGAATATAATTTACTTGGTGTACATATTGTTTGTTATTTTACCCTTTTAAGTTCTTTTGTGTGTTTCCTTTTCGGTTTGTGGAACACCCATCTACATGTCTTTGGGAAGCTCAATCGAAGCTTCTAGCGATGCCAGGATTATGGAGGAAGCAAAAGTTGACAGGGCGAGCAAGCGTCCGCAAAGCAGATTAAAGGCGAATGGTCAGACCAACTCATCCGTCGAGATCAGACCCGGACTTTACGATGTCACAAGTCGTACACATCGGATCCCTTTTTTTGCTTTGTTTTTCTTTACAGCATTACCCTACTACAACATTTGGTTATAAACAACAAATGCCTTAAATGACCATCAAGTCAAATATGACCATATTGGTAATTTTGGTCATATAGTCTGATAATACAGTTTTGATGATCCTGGCATTTTGGTCATTTGACAGCTTATCTGCTCATTTGCCTGTTGGCATACATATGCTTAATTGGCATACAGTCTAATCTAAGCTTAAGCTCTACAATTTTTCTCTCCGTCACCTTGCTAAACATTTGCAAAATTTTGACAGTTCAAACTTCGGTGACTGGTATTACCCGCTTCAAATTTCTGGAGATATTTTATTTTAGTCGTTACTAAAACCTTAAATCGGATTGACAAAATCTAACTGGCACATTAAATGTACTAAAACATTTTTAATACTAGTTGGTAGTTACAACATATATCAATAACTGCAAATTATTACGAACCGCCCTTGCTTAAAATGTCAAAATTTGTACAGAAAAACAAGACTCTTAATTTTGACGGCTGTCATGTAGGTATACTGGTGCAAAACGGTGTCGTTTCGTAAAAAAGTTGTTAATACAATAATCTTCAGCTTAAATGGAATCATCGTATAGGTACTTTTTTTACAACATCCCCTCACGCACCCGCATTTTTGCATGAGATGGGATAGAGAGATCCGTTTGTCAGCAGTCAATGGGGACGTTCGAATACCTAGTTTGTGTAAAACGTCAACTAGATTTGTCTGAACTAGGTAAACGTACGCGTAAACTAAGTAAGTTTAGTTGTTGTTGTAAACGTGTGATTTATTTTTGAATTTTGACACTTTAAAATGTCAACTGAGTACACAGGCAGGATTTTCTTGACTAGATTTGTCGGCTACCTCTCTATAAACGTCAACTGCAAAAACTAGTCACGTGACCAATCTGGGCCAATAAAAACTTAAAAACATGTAGTCAGTCAGCTGTCAGACTTACTAAACTAGGTATCCGAACGTCCCCAATAGGGCGTATCTAGTTTAGTAAGTCTGACATCTGACTGACTGATGAACCTATCCCAGTTTTGATTGACTTTTATGAAGGGGTAACCGACGAATCTAGTCAAGATATTCAAAACTGAGTACTTATTTGACAGTTGGCATAGTGGCTGATGTTCGAAAAGTGACGTTCCCGACCAATTTAGTTTATGCGTTCTGGTTACACCTACTCCAGACCAATCTAAACGACCTTAGACAACTACGTTTTTGAATGTGCCCAATGTGTTACGTAATGAAAACTTTAACACAAACCTGAATCGAGTAGTAATGGCTTTATTTAGTTTACGATATACATATTTGATTTACATCCAGGGTTTCGAAAATAAACAATTTTCTAATTTATTGTGCCGATTCAGACTTAAACACGCAATAAATAAATAGAAGGAATTGCTTTAACAAAAATGTACCTACTTATCATACAAATTTAAATTTCGTTGATAGGGTATTTTTAAAAGTTACGCCAGCAATTACGGGAATGCGATCTGCAACTGGAACGATTGAAGCAGGTTCTTGGTATCCGGGAACAAATCCGTATGAACCATCATTAGAATTGGAAGCAGCGCTGGCTATTTCGGCACGACGAACAGCGTCGTAGAGGGCTGCTTTAGAGACAGCAACTTCGGGTGTATCCTGCAAATCAACTGGAGCTGAAAAATGAGTATACAAGTATTCGTTGGAAACTGCGCCGGAAGTTTGTTGGGCTCGGCGGACAGCTTCATTATGAATGGCCCTAGCGGCAGCTATTTTGGGTGTATCATATACATTAACCTCTAAATTATAAGGATGTACTGCTGGAGCTGCGTAGTATACAGGTGCAGGTGGTTGCAAAATAGGCATCGTGATGGTTCCGATTGGTCTTGAGTTGGGAACTTGGCCAGTGGCGTTCGCGACGTATGTAGCGTATTCAGCGTTGCGCACAGCTTCAAAGTGAGCAACCTTAGCGGCGGCTACTTCGGGCGTATCGTGAACATTTTGCCCCAATTTGTGTTGAGTTGTTTCGATAACTGCCGGCCTCGGATGATGGCTGACGGGTGGTGCGTTTGCAATTAACAATTCAGCACGACGAACTGCTTCAAAGTGAGCCGCTTTAGCTGCAGCTACCTCCGGTAGGTCCTGCGATTGAGCCTGAGCTATTACGCCAAAAGCGCAAAGCAACAAACAACAAACAAACAACTTCATGCTGTTGACTATTAAAAAGAGACTGACTTCTCCAGAGGACCACCCAATGGTATATATAGGTGGCAGCTTTACGAATTTTCAGCTAATGGTTTTCTAATTAGATCATATTGTAACTTGATTACCGAAAGTTGTTTCTTAAGGGAAATTTCGGTTATATCATATTGAAGTTACGTATTCTTTTATGAATCACATCGAAATAAAGAAATGATTATTTAATGTGTACGAAATCACTTTATTGGACACTAGCTCAGTCACCCGTGATGTGGTTTTTCTGTTACCCGCCTTATACTGACGTCATATCTGTGCAGACTGCAGTTAGGAACTACAATGAATAATTTTCAAAAACGCTTGAATTCCCTTTTTATGTCTACCAACGGCAACGTGTAAAATTTAACCAATCACACCTAAAAAAATTAGATAAAAATGCCCACTAAAAGAGAGGGGGTACACTTTCACCCCTCGGGGGGTTGTACGTTTCGTTATTAGTAAAGGGGTTTTCCAATAACAGGTGTTATTTTGATATTCAAAGAAAAATGCCATTTTTTGAGATAAATGATCGCATATTTATTTCATAATAAAGAGGAAGGTATGCCGTTAATAATGAAAAACAACATCAGCCAAATGGCCACTACGACCACGCTTACAGTACCATATCCTTTTCATGGAATTTTCCTATGTCCTCGATAGACTCACGAATTCCATCTTTGAGGTCTTGAATCGACGCTGGGATGTGTTATCTTTCACTTGGCCCAAAGAAAGAAGTCGCAAGGTGTTAAATCACAAGATCTCGATGGCCAATTGTGATCACCTCTTCGAGAGATAACACGGTCCCGTAAAAGATCAATGGTTTCGTTGCTTGTGTGGCACGTAGCGCCGTCTTGTTGAAAGTAAACGTTTTCCAAATCAATACCATCCAACTCAACGGTGTAATGACGTTTGTGGAATGCACAATTCGAAAGAACGACGAGGAACGGACAAAACTGGGTTTTCTTCAACACTTTGGGCTACAGCAGAATTATTCTCAGTTATTCTTGAGCGACGTGCACTAACTTATTCCAACAACTCGAATTTTTCCACCAATTTTTTTTTTAAGTTAACTTTTTTATTTTTACCCTTTTAGCCTATGACAATACAGCGAAGAATACAAATCAAATGGCATATCATACTCTCGAAAATCAGTCTTGCGGTTTAGTGTAGCCAAGATGATCGGTCACGTCGAAACAGACATACAGATCAATGTCGTTTAATATCCCACGTGGGTACCTGATAGACAAACATTATCAAAATACAAAAATAAGAAAAACAAGAATAACAACTCGTTAGAATATAAACTAATATTTGAAAACAATCAGAGGTGTACGTGGACCGAAAGACATTTGTTCTCCGATGGCGCTAGAGCTCTTTCAACTTATCTTTTAACATTGAACTCATAAGACGTCAGACATCTAGCAGTCAGAAAGGAGAGCATTTTTTCGCTAATTTTTCTGAATCTTAGTAGCTTATGTGCCGGGTACTGCACCGCTTAGCGAGGGGTCTCAGGTTCAGCCCCACTTCTACTAAACGTCTGATAAACTTTCAATAGATCAAGTGACTTAAGAAAGCTTCTCAATGTAGCCGCTTCGACAGCAACTAACGTAAACGGATGGTAGTAATGAGAGATTACGCCTGTTGCTCGAATAATTCTCCCTCCACCACAAATGGTTTTGACGTCCTGCCATTCATCTAGCACTCAATTGAACGTGACCCATTTGTTTATATCACCATTTTGGTTTCAAAATCAATAAGTTTTAGGTACCGCTGGGCCTTAAGATGGAGACACACCCTGTAAGTGTTTTTTCGGTTTTGTCGGTGATTCACTTATTCTGAAATCCAATGGAACACGAAAACGGCTTCTGGTTAATCTACGAACTACGGCTGCTGTCACTTGTCAGTTGGATTGTATAAAATACCTACACAAATTAAAATTACACTTGTGTTAGTTCTTCTTGAGCGAATTCTGACTTCAAATCGAGAAGCGAGAAGCGAATACCAGAAGAGTATTTTTTCTGCCAAAGAAACTTAGGAAGGAACGGTTTTAAAAGCGATTTTTTCGATTCCTATCGGACTCTCCCGAACGCTTCTTTTTGCCCAATGGAAAACTACATTAGTTATTGCTTTGCTTCTTTTGTAAACATATAACTTGCCGTCTATTAACTAAAGACTTTATTAACTATGCAGTCTAAAACAAGAAACATATGGAACTACATATTTCAGTGAAATTGATTCGGATACAGCGAAGTGCAATTTTTGCGAAAGAAATGCTTTAGGGCAAGTGGTCCCACGGCATCGACAAAAAGGGCATCGGAAGTAGCTGCATACTGATTAATATGAAGAACTTTTGAAACTGGTGAAAAATAAAAAGTTCGTTACGAAAAGTGTCTAAAAAAAACTCCATTAATTAAAACAGGGATGCATCACATTCTAAATCTTTAAAATTTTATATTTTAATAATTTGTGTCTACGTGCGACCACAGACTCTTGAAAAACCACCTCCGTAACATCCATCTTTTTTTAAATCAATATGACTATGACGGCCATATTTTGTATACAAAAATTGGCATCACTGTACTATTAAATGGCGCAAAATTCAAATTTTGCGTGAATTATGGGACACCCTTTTATATCTTTGACAAATAAATTATCATTCCCATACTTATCGTTCTCAGAGTATATATAAGAACTTCAAGACGTATTTTTGGAAATAATGTTAAAAGTAGGTAACTTTTAAAATCTTTATTAAAAAACTTAATAACAACTTGCGCGAATTACATGCGATTAATAAACTTGCCCGTACTGACGAGTGGGATTAGCAAAATAATTGTTGGCTGGGAACTCAGGCTCATTTGCCGCAACAAGTTGGGCCTGACGGAAAGCTTCAAAATGAGCCGACTTAGCAGCAGCTACTTCGGGCGTATCCTGAACGTTCACTCCCAGTTTGTGCTGATTAGTTTGAGGCACAGCTACTACCGGAACCATGCGATTGTAGTTGAGACCATGATGGTATGGAACCGCCATATACATAACTGGGTGACCCATTGGCGCATATTGATCAACGAATCGGGGACCAGCGGTCATTTCAGCGCGACGTAGGGCCTCAAAGTGAGCAGCTTTAGCAGCAGCCACTTCAGGTGTATCACGAATATGAACAGCTCCATCAGCAACTGGCACAACTGGAACGATTGGAGCAGACGCCTGGTACCGGGGAACCATTACATACGAACCATCATCACTAAACCTGGAAGCAGTGCTGGTTGTCTCAGCGCGACGCACAGCTTCAAAGTGGGCGGCTTTAGCGGCAGCTACTTCAGGTGTGTCATGCACATTAACACCGAGCTGATGTTGAGTGGCTTCCTCGACGGGTGCTGATTGGTAATGATGGACTGCTGGAGCCGAGTAGTGATTATATCTGTGATCATTGGAAACGGCACCGGAAGTTTGTTGAGCTCGGCGGACAGCTTCATTATGGATGGCCTTGGCGGCAGCAACTTCGGGTGTATCATGCACATTAACTCCAAGTTGATGTTGAGCGGTTGGAACAAATGGTGCCGAGTTGTAATGGTGCACTGCTGGAGCTGGGTAGTGTACAGGTGCTTGAGCAATGGGCACCGAGGTGGCTCCGATTGGCTTTGAGTCAGGAACTCGACCAGTGGCGTTTGCAACAGATGTGGCGTATTCAGCCTCGCGCACAGCTTCATAGTGAGCAGCCTTAGCAGCGGCTACTTCGGGCGTATCGTTGACATTAAGGCCCAATTTGTGCTGAGTTGTTTCGACCACTGCGGGCCTTGGATGGTGGCTGACGGGTGGTGCGTTTGCAATTACCAATTCTGCACGACGGACTGCTTCAAAGTGAGCTGCTTTAGCTGCAGCTACCTCCGGTAGGTCCTGCGATTGAGCCTGGGATATTATGCCAGCGGCGCAGATGAATAAACAACAAACAAATAACTTCATGATGATTGGATCGACTGTTGTTGGTGTTGTTTATCTTTGGAAGTGTATGATGGAACTGATATCTGCAGAGGACTATCCAATGGTATATATACCTACTAGAAGGTAGCTGCTTGATGCATTTTTAACTAATCGTTTTCTAATTAGGTCGTATTTTTGGTTTCAAAACTTGATTACCGAAAGTTGTCTCTGGAGGGAATATTCAAATACTTTTAATGAATGCGATCGAAATTGATAAACATTTTCGCCCGGCATACCTACCTAAAGAAAATGATAAAAATGATTATGTCTTTTCAGGTATGAACAATATTGAATCGCAGAGGAAATCCCTTTGAATGATTGCTCTCTAAAATGTCTGTGAGTGTTATGGCGTTTTCAACTTAAAAGAATTGGCATTTCTATCAAAAGAGCGATTCTAAGTACCTAGTGCAAGAAAGAAACAAGATCCCACTTGGGATTTAAAGATTTATGGTAGATTTTTATCTTCTGCAAAGTTGATGTTGAAATCGCCACTCTTCCCAATTTTATCTTAAAAGTAGCAAAAGCGTCTTTAGAATAAATGTATGAATTTTCATAAAAAACTTCGCGTATTGCACTTAACGACTTATGTGGTGAAATATAAACGGCAACCATTACAATTAGCTGTCAATGTTTAGAGTGGAAACAAACCATACCCAGGCAAAAAATGTCAATTAAATCGGTTGAGAGGTTTAGAAAGGTGGCGGTAACAGTGTCGCAAGTTCAATGGTTTTTTCCAATCTCAAAAAATGCCCTACGCGCCTAAGGAAGTTTTCACTGCCTTGTCACGTTTTCAAGAATTCGGAGAAAATTAAAGGCATCGTAGTTTGTAGTTTTTGGTTTTTTACCCAATTTTTGACAATTTTGTTGAATGTTATTAATTTATTTAACAATCACGTAAATGTAAGAATTATTTAAAATGGATTTTTATTTTTAATTTTTGGTCTTATGTCCTAGAACTAAAATAACGGATTTTTGTAGATTGGTTGAATAAAGGGTTTTCCAATAAAAGGTGTTATTTTGAATAGCCCGCTATTTCGGTAGCTGTCACTTTTGAAGCTGTTATTTTTTGACATTTGCCAATTAGAAACTACGCCATTACTAAAAATTGAACGATACACGCTTCAACAACGCATAGAAATTAAAAAAATTCACTACAAAAATGGTGAAAAGTTTCCGGACCGTGTTATCTCTCGAAGAGGTGATCACAATTGGCCACCGAGATCTTGTAATTTAACACCTTGCGACTTCTTCCCTTGGGGCCACGTGAAAGATAAGGTCTACGCCAACAGCCCAGCGTCGATTAAAGACCTCAAATATGGAATTCGTGAGTCTATCGAGGACATAGGGCAGCCACTTTGCGATTTTGTTATGGAAAATTTCATGAAAAGGATATGGTCCTGTAAGCGTGGTCGTAGTGGCCATTTGGCTGATGTTGTTCTTCATTATTAACGGCATACCTTCCTCTTTATTATGAAATAAATATCCGATCATTTATCTCAAAAATGGCATTCTTCTTTGAATATCAAAATACCACCTCTTATTGGAAAACGCGTTATTGTCTTCCCCATTTAGACGGTAGGAGTAATTTTAAAAAAGTCTCTTAAATAATAAAAAAAAAACAATGGCAATACCCACAACAAATTGTTTTATCATATTATTTTAAAATCAAGTTATATATTAGCATTATGTCGTACTTTTTAACTGCTTTCAAACTTAAAATTTGAACAGAAAATAAACAAACTAATTTAAATTTTTTTATTTTTGGGGAAAGGTACTGAAAACTGAATTAGCATTAAGTATTCACTGCCCCTATTAACTCTGAATCGAACTCTTAAAGCCATATGGTTTCATCATGTTCTAGTCCTGACCCCCTGCAAGCTGCAACACCCTTGGAGACAATTTTGGATTTGGGTAGGGTGCGAGAGGTCGGGTGAGAGAAACATGGGAAATGAACATTTTCTTTAAAATGTCACGACCCTAAAAATGTGTTTAGTATTTAATTACACAATTTTATTTAAAAGAAGAACAGTTTTTGTAATCATTAATTTGCTTTTCACTGGGAATTTCAAGTTTCAAGCAGTTTCTCAAAAAAACTATTAACAGAAATAATTTCAATTTGATTTAAAAATAACGTAAATAAACAGATTTGTGGCTTTAAGAAATAATATAATATAATAGTTTATTGTAAGTATTGCCTTTGTTTATTGTTTTAAATATTTTTCCCCATTTTAATTATTTTTTTTTAAATTAACGATCCTGTCTAAACGGGTAAAAATGTACCCTCTCTCCTTCCCAAAAATGCTTGCATCCGTTATTTATTTTTGCCGCAAGTTATTCGTCCTACGTCACTTTTAGGAATTGGATCGGCTCCTTCATTTTGTAGATTTGGAGTGTCTCTCCGAAATAGATATGAGACCATGCTATGCTGGGTTTTGATAGATGATTCTACTCAATTTGAATATGTATTTTCCGATGTAGGTCAAATCCAAGGAAATTTGGAGAAAATTTGCAACCCGAAATACATCAATATAGACATAGTTAATATTCACTAGACGTGTTTTCAAAGAAAGCATTTATGTAGAAAAGTATTTATTTTAAGATTTAGGAAACAATCCTTTCAACAAACCATTCTCCTTATTGTCTTAATTTGTCAATAAATCATTGACTTCTTCTGATACCTATAATGCCATCCAAATTAGCCTGCTAATCTGGGACAATAATTTCTAATTATTATTAAATTCAAACATAAAATCCAAGACATCATCGAAAATTGCACACTGCAAGAGGTAAGAATGGGGGGTTATTGGCACTCACACACGCAACTTATCAAAGCGGTCAAACAAAACAAAAACATCAACTCAGCTTTGTCTACCGCGATAAACAATCAACTAAGGGCATGGCATCACAGTAATTCAATTTTTTATTAAAAAAAATATGCTTTATCAGTGCACTGCGACAATCGATTGACCCGTAAGGTGTACGAACGAATCAATCCGAATTTTCCAAATAAATACCGCCTCGGACGGCATTTCAATTCAGTTGTATAGTTCCACTAACAGCACTCTCAAGTGAATCTTCTCCTTTGAGTCCTCTCAACAAGTACACACACGCACACACAAAACTTCTATCCTTTCATCATGTTGGATTTAGCTGGAAAGAATGTTGTTCTCGTTGGAGGATATGGTGGCATTGGCATGGCAACTGCCCGTCTCCTCTTAAAGAAGAAGATTGCGGTAAGTTTACCCATTGAAAGAGGATATGGAAGGATCAGCGATTTGATTTCTCTTCTAGAATCTGGTGATCGTGAGCAAAATGGAAAACAATGAGAAACTGCGCAAACTTCAAGCTGAAGCTACTGACGTCAATATCCTGTGGATCGGCATGGATATGATGTCGCGTCAGAGCATTGAGAAAGGAATGCAGAAGATTGCCCAGATGATCAAGAACATCGATCTTCTGATCAATTCGGCAGGAGTGTTGATGGACCGTGATGTTGAGACCACCATTGGCGTCAATTTGGTAAGTAATTTCAAAATAAAAGTTGGGAGCTAATTCAAACCACATTTTTTTTTAGACCGGTTTGATTAACACCACCCTATTGGCACTTCCATTGATGGACAAGACCCAAATGGGACGTGGAGGTCTTATTGTCAACATTGCTTCGGTTTACGGTTTGGAACCAAATGGTGCTCTGGCTGTTTACTCGGCTGCCAAGCACGGTGTCATTGGATTCACTCGTTCACTCAGCGTAAGATTCATATTAAAGCTCCTATCTTCTGTTGCGGTTTTAAGTTGTTTTCTTTTTTTTTATAGGACGAAACCATCTTACTTCGCACTGGAGTATCTGTGATTGGAGTTTTGCCAGGATTGACTCAATCTGAGCTCATGCAAAACTTACGTGATAATACAACTCTGGGCAGCTCCAAGGAGTTGATTGATCAAATGTTGGCTGCTAAACAGCAGAAACCCGAGGATGTGGCCGGCAATTTGATCAAAGCCATTGAAATGGATAAGAACGGTGCTATGTACATCGTTAATTTGGGAACCATGAAGGAGATCACTATGAACGTTCACTGGCAGTTGTAATTGATGAAACAACTGAATTGGAAACCGAATATGTATATTGATGATCTCTAGTGAAATTGTTTGGTCAAATTGTAACGATTTTCTTGGTTCTTAAATAAAGAATTTGTTTGTTTCCCTATATGAAATTCATACATCCTTTAAGAGTTGTTGGTGCGTGTGCTCTTATGAGCTCTGATGCTCCGCTTGGAAAGTTTTAATTTTTTACCGTTACGTTATTTTTTATCCAACTTTTTAAGCTCACCATCTACAAGCCCAAGACAAACGCTTTGCTGAAAAGCAACACTAACCGATGTCTCGTTATTTCTAAGCGTTGCCATTTTTGAAGGAAGCGTTTTAAAATATCCTGCAAGCTTATCTAAGCGGTATTGTGTTGGACTATTTGGAGCGAGAGTTTCTTTTTCAATCGCCAACACAATTGAAATCACTTTAGCAGAAATTCTTCTCTATGAGCCGTTATTTTAAATGAAGTTCAAAAGCGCATTTTAAAAGGTGTCCAGAAACGCATCCAAAAACGATTCGAAAAAAGCCCATAAATGTTGAAATACACATCCTTAATCAAGTTCAAAACTAGCCAAATATGTACGTCCAAATTTTCTTCTAAGACCCTGTCGAAAGGGTCCGGAAAAGAATTTAAAAAAACGCTGGAAACGTCGAAATATACATTCACAAAGAGGTTCAAATGTAGTTAAAAACGCATAAAAAATGCGTCAAAAAACTCTAGGGAAAACGCACCAAAAAAGCGTCGAAAAAAAAACGTCAAAATGTTGGTGAGAACATTCACAGAAGGTCCGCAATGAGTCAAAAAATCGCATACAAAAACGGGCCCAAAAACGCATCCAAAAAGGCGTCAAGAAACGCAACCAAAAACGTTTCGGAAAAACCTTAGAAACGTCAAAATACATAACCTTAATCAAGTTCAAAACTACCCAAATACGTAAGTCCAAAAATTCATCAAAGAGTGTGTCGTAAAACACATTTAAAAAAAGCTAGTGTAAAGCGGCAACACTTCCATACAAATACAAAGATAAAAACAATGAATATAGACAGGGAAATCCCTCCTGTCTATTAGTTAGTGTTAGTGCAGGACTGCAAACGCAGCTCGGTGGGTGGGTTAGTGATATTGAGTTGAGTTCTCTTTATGCGTCTGACCGACAAGGGTATCTTTCCGAGTTCGCGATCGCGTCCGTGTTATTTATTTATTATTTTTACAAATATTGTTTCGAATAGATTGTAGTTTAACACTAGAAACGTTTAAATATACATTCACAAACACGTTCAAACCAAGTTAAGAAGGTATCATAGAGGTGTCAAAAATAACTCGTCGAAAACTGAATAAGTATGCATTCTAAAATGCGTCGAAAAAAACATAAAAACGTCGATGATTAGATACCTATACAAACATCCAAAAACAGGTCCAAAATGAGTAAAAAAATGCATCCAAAAACGTGCTCAAAAACGCATCCAAAGAGGCGTTCAGAAAAGCATTTAAAAATGTTTTGGAAAAAGCATAAAAGCGTTCAAATACACATCCACAAACAAGTCTAAGCCTATTCAAAAACGCAGCCGAAAAATTATCGAAAAAGTCGTCGTAAAAGGTTTCAAAAACTCATCGAAAAACGCATAGAGGTATGCATCGGAAAATGGGTGGAAAATCCCTTCAAAAACAGCGTCCACGTGAACATTTTTCTATTTTAAACGCATTTTACAGATATCCGATTGCTTAATTAGCTAAACTTGTTTATTCCTAAGCTCTAACGATTTAAAGATTGTTGCTTTATTAGTTTGTATATATACTCCGAGCTAGAATACATTTAATTATCCCATCTCTATCTAGCTTGCAAAGATCGGTTGACCCCGATTATTTGTAAACTCACACACATCTTCTTAGCTCTTTTGGCTCCAAGAATCCCCTAACGCACAGCTGTAATGCATATCCACCCAACTGTCTGTTTTCTGATATTAAAAGTGAAATAACCGCTGGTTATTGGTTACCTTTGTCAAGGTCGTTCCCTTCTGGTGCTTCAGAATCGCAAGTAGGTTTTGCGGTTTTCACGCCGCACTCACATGCACTGCGTTAGATTTGAAAGCCCTATACACTTTGGCTGACATTCCATCACAATGTGGTATAAAACTCCATCATCCATCATTTGCAGACTCACAGCTCTCAGAAGCGAGTACTAGTTCACATCACTAGCAGCGTCTTCTATCAACCTACAACCAACCACCAACGCACAATCATGATGAGAATCGTTGTCGCATTTTGCACCTTGCTGGCAGTCGCATCGGCTAGTGTATCGTATTACGCTCCAGCTGGTTTGGTCATACCAGCCACCAAGCATCAATACCACGCTCAGGATGAATTCGGTCAGTATGCCTTTGGGTATAGCGAACCGATGTCGGCCAAACAAGAAGTTAAGACTTTGGATGGCGTAACCCGGGGATCATATAGCTACACCGACTCGGATGGAATTATTCAGACGGTTGACTATACAGCCGATGAGGGTGGTTTTCGAGTTGCTGCTACTAACCTGCCCAAACAAGTTGAGGTTCCAGAAGCACCCGCACAGGATGTACCTCAACAGGTTGAGGACACGCCAGAAGTTGCCGCAGCCAAGTCTGCTCATTTGGCTGCTGTGGAAGAAGCCAAACAGCGAAATGGTGACGTAGAACCAGAGCCAGTGACTGTGGCTCCTATTGAATTGCCACGACAAGTTGAGGACACACCCGAAGTGGCACAAGCCAGAGCAGAACACCTGAACGCCGTCGAAGAGGTCAAGCTTAGGAACGCTGCAATCGAAAAGATCGATAATGAATTTTCGCTGCTCCGTAGTGAACCGATTCTCGCACCACTGCAGCTGGCCTATCGTTCAACCCTACTCCCGAATGGATATTCCTACACTTATGGGCTGAGTGGTGCTCTTTTGCCGAATACACACTTTGTGACCTCGCATGTTATTCACTGAAGAGGGATGATGGACTGATGGTGTATAGTAATGGAATTGATTTTTTTTTAATAAAGTAGATGCAAGCAAGATTCGTTTTATATCTAATTTCTTCTTTTTTTAACAAATTTATGTTCATTATATAATTAGGTGTGTTTTATTGAACATCTATTTCACCAAAGTAGATTCCTTCAACACGCAATTACAATAACAAAACTTTGCTTGGCACATGTGAGGTTCACACAGATTGGTCGATAGGTACCGGGGTCGGGTTTTGTCCCCGGTAGACAGCAGCAGCTTATCTTAAACGATTTTTGAAATGTGTCAAGGAGTATGCTATATGTAATAGGTAGTTTTCGGGTTCACCAATAGCTTTTTAAGAGTAAATACACGTAGGTAAGATCTGCTTTTCGAATGGTTTTGAACTGTTGTGCTGTTCTCCTTATTGAATATTGATACATATATGTATTACTATTCGAGTGTGATCCGCATTCAGATTGCTTTCTTGGCATAGGATTAGCAAAGGCATACTTTAACACTATGTTGCGGCTTTAGATTAATAAATAGAGTTGGCGCCACATGTCCTTTTAGATCCTAGATCTAGTTTCTCGCAATGGGTGCTTTAATTTGTCGCCCTAAAGTTTACCAATTCTTCTGCAGTTATTGATGGATGATAGCTGTGAATAAGTTCTAGAGTTCTTGGTAAAGATTTTCATGCACCCTATTTTTGAAAATGTTTTTTTTTTCTTCCTTCGTTCGTATAAAGAAATTTCCACAATATTAGCCAAAAAAAAATCGTCAGCATAAATATTTTGAAAAGATCAAGTTATTTTTTTTTTAATTCTAGTTAACACTGGAAAAAATAAAAGCATGGGGAGTTTACTACAGATGAATATACATACTCATTTTTTTTATTTTGAAATAAATTTGCTTAAATTCATTAAAATTAATAAAACTAGCTTTTTAATTTGGCATAATTATTTTGAAAAATAATTTTTATTGAAATTTAATATAATTTGAACTTTAAAAACGATACAAAATAAAATTATTTAATAAAAAAACACATCCGCCCTAGCATCAATTACTCTCTGCAATGGTATTGAAACCACTAAGGCGAATTTTTAAAGCTTTTCTGCAAGAACGTCATCCTAGGGTTTTATTATTACGAAAATAGACCCCTCTCTGCTCCGAGTCGGAGAAACAGTTCTTTTTCCTGTAACGTCAACACATACCTACATTTTGAATTCAAAAGATTAGAATATTTTTTGCCAAACAAACTGTTAAATATAACTGCGTCAAAATACAAACGCCTGACATGTCCAGCGATGGGACCTAATTGATTTCATTGAGCACATTCAAAAACTTAGTTATCTTAAGTGAACTAGATTGGCCTGGAATGGATGTAACCTGAACGCAAAAACTAGATTGGTCGGGAACGTCACTTTTCCTACGTCAGCCACATATGCGAACTGTCAACTTAGTACTCAGTCATGAATTTCTTGACTAGATTCGTCGGCTACCCCTGCATAAACAACAACTGACACAGCTGTCCATGTGACCGATCTAGGCCAATAAAAACTGAGATACATCAAGTCGGTCAGCTGTCAGACTTACTTAACTAGATACTTGAACGTCCCCATTTACACACGTTATCATAAGTCACACCAAATGCAATGAGTGAAAACTGATAAGTGTAATTGCGTTATGAGCCTTAAAGAACAACTTGCATTGCTGTCAAAATACTTGACAAACACACTTGTACTTAGTGTATTCTATTAACCTATCAGTCTAATACCCAACTAATCAAAATGGTCTTTATTTAAATATTTCCCAACAAAAAACTCTTGTGAGCTGACTTTTAAAACTGCAGACTTTGTGTAAAAACAATTGGGACGTTTGGATACCTAGTTTGTGTAAAACGTCAACTATAGATTTGTCTTGACTAGGTATACGAACGTGTTAACTAAGTGAGATGAGATTGTTGTCAACTTGTGGTTTATTTTTGAGTTTTGACACTTCAAAATGTCAAATAAGTATACAGGCAGGATTTTCTTGACTAAATTTTTCGGCTACCCCTCCATAAACGTCGACTGCAGAAAAATCACCCAATCTGGGCCAATAAAAAATCAAACACATCTAGTCAGTCAGCTGTCAGACTTACTAAACTGTTTTAGTACATAATTATCATAAAACTTATAAAATCGTACATCTATATTGAATGAGTTGGCTTGGCCGATTTCTACAGAATAAAGACTAAATCCTGCTCCGCATTAAGCGCCAGTCATGCCATTTCGAGGGAGGGATTTCGAGGGATTTTCTGGGAATTTTAACACCTCCTAGGGATAAAGGGACATTTTAGTTATTAAAGGAATTTTCTTTCACAGTAACAAATTTCATATAAAATCCCTAACAATGTTAAAGGGCTTTTGGGGGCGATAAATAACTACGTTTCAGCAACCTGCAATAGATGCGCTCAGCTTCAATAAAAGAAATATTCATTTAACATTTAAGATGGCTCTCTATATTTTAACAAAAAGGGATAAAGTCCATCGAAAAGGGATTTTTTAACGGTTAATCTGTGACAATCTATCACAAACTTCTCGAAACACTGTTAAGCGCTATGTTTTTCTGATAAAGCTTTAGGAATAGGGTAAGCAGTTTAAACGCGATGCAAGTTGAAACCCACACACAAATGTACCAAATGTTTTCTCTTTGCGACTTTTAAACAGCCACTGATGAATAAGAAAGCACTATCCATTTTATTTTGACGAGAAGATCTTTTGAAACTTGTGCGTAAATTGAGCCGAAAAAAAAACACCTCTAATTCAATTTGCATTACATAATAATATACATTCGTGTTTTATTCAGAGAACTGTTTACAAGTAATAAAATGGATTCACTGTCCGGAAAGGCTTGGCAGCTCCGTAGTAGTCCCTGAAGTACGATGGATACTCAAACAATGGATGATTTATCAGCTGTGGATGATTAATCAGCTGTGGCTGACTTATAAGCTGCTTTTGATTGCTGGCTACTCGTTGTAGATATATAGCCTGATCTCTGGCAACAAAGTGAGCAGCACGAGCGGCAGCTACTTCTGGTGTATATTGAACAGGCTGAGGAATGTTAGCTGCTGAAGTCGATTCCTCTATTGAGCCATCATCTCCTTCGGGAGCACCATTCTGCTCAGTTTGACCGTCTTCCTCGTCCTTTCCCTCATTTTCATTGGCAGCCATTGATTGAGCCGATTCGCCATTCATCTCCTGGCTCTGTTCATCTTGTTGTCCTTCCGAGGTAGGTGCCTCTGGAATACTTGGTTCGTTATCGCCTCCATAAGCAATGGTTTTCGACTTTCCATCCCCATCAATGTAAGTGACCGTTCCACGAATTATCCCATCTGGTGATCGAATCTCCTGCCGTGCTATACTGCCATCGCCAAATCCATACTGAAGCGGACCAATGTCATTTATCGAATAGAAGTCAGAGGCCTTCGCCCATGCGATTACTGTCAAAAACGTAATAAATCCTTTCATTTTGCTGCTGCAGAGATCTTGCTTTGAACTGGCTAATAAAGTGTTAAGTTACCCACTGCTGATTAAGTTGCAGCGAACGCACGTATTTATAATGCATAGAACCAAGAAACTAGTTCAGCATTAATGACGTTTGGATTGATGTGCTATCGACGACAACGTTGCTCGCGCTGGTTTGTACCCAGTTACTTTTCGGAGCATCCACCTTTGTTGTTATGCGTTGCGCGAAGACCTTGATCGAACGGAGGAAATTGTCACAACTGACAAGTGATCATGCATATGATCTAGTTGTGGTTTATGCAGACGAGTAGGAATTTTTTAATATGCTAGTATCGGATTGCAATTATGGTACCTATACACCGGTATTTACATTTGCAATGCTCTGTGAAGGTTTGCGACACAGTTGCGGTCACGCCTTAAATTAAAATGGTGCTAACTTCACACAGCGCTTTAATTAACGGAAAAAACAGCCAAACACGTCAGGATGTTTACTCAGTTCAGTAAGGTTGGTCCTGGATGAAGGTAAAAAAATGGCAGTGAGGTCTTAGTTATCCGCTTATTGCGAAAGAATACAACGAAAGTATTCTGCGGGAAACAGAATTCATTCAAATTCCGCCTTGGTTAACTTTTGTAAGTAAAGCATTGACAGTTATGACTTGTGACACTTCAAAGGAGGAAAAATACGTCATAAGGTTTTTTTCCGCTGCGCCACCTCTCGCGAACGTCTGACAAACATCCGAGAGTAAACTGTCATGAATGAGCTTCTCAATTAGCCGTTTGGACTCGGCGTAAAATTGTAGATCCCTTCCATTCGTCCCAAAAATTGAAAACCCACACAAAGCGAATGGTTGCGAGAAGCTAGGCCTTGGGTCCCATAGACCTGTCGCGCCAAAATATTTATTTATTTATTTTTTTTTTATCCAATTCCAGACACAAACACCGTTAAATAAAGTTTTGGAAAAATGTTTATAAATAACAATTTCAGAAAAGGCACGTAGAGGCTGCGTTAATTTTTACGCGATATATAAATGAACAACATCGTAGAGGCGTCGTAACTCGTAAGGGAATCTAATAAATACGGCTGTTGGTGTTTATCTGTTTCACTCTTATGACATTTTCGACTGAATAATGGAGTGAAAGTCAATAAATAACTAATGTACATTTTCTTGGGATTTTAGCACCAAATATAAAGCCGATAATATTTAAGCGCTCTTAGTTATTTGGACGTCAGACAGATTTGTTTGGTAGCCAAGTTATTGATCGATTTGAAATAAATTCACTGGCATTGTTTAACGGGGCGGGTTTGAATCTCTAGCCAAATTTAAAATTCCAAGAACCTAGAACATGGAACCCTAATTAACAGTTTACCAAACTAATATTTTTTTTAGCACGTTTCCTTAAAATGAAAAGTGTTGCAAACTATTTTTATTAACTTTTTTAATAAAACCTCTAACACAAGCTAGTGATAACTTTCAGAGCAGAATTTTACAGATGTTCTACCTAGTCGCACTGACATTTTATAAATGTCATTCAAAAAGAAAAACACAAAATTGCTCAAAAGCTGATTGCCTTAATTGCAAATTGACCGAAAATTAATACAAATTCAACTCAATTTTAACTTATTTAAAAAAGTAATCAGAATTTAAGGCAAAAAGCAACGTCTTTTGACAAGCCTGCTTTGTCACAGAAGTAGGTAGAGGTGTACATTCAGAACACCCTCATAAAACAAAAATTAAAACAATTTCAAACATCATTTCTACTCATGTATTTATAACGTTAAAACACAATTGTCACAATTTTGGTAGTCAAAATAATTGAACACATTCAAAAACATATTTATCATAAGTCGACTAGATTTATCTGGACAAGATGTACCTTGAACGTAAGAACTAGGTTGGTCGGGAACGTCACCTTTCCAATGTCAGGCACAATATGCCAAATGTCAAATTAGTACTCAGTCACGAATTTCTCAACTAGATTCGTCAGCTACCCTGCAAAAACTTCATCTGAAAAAGCTGTTCACACAACCGATATAAGCCAATCAAAATGGAGACATATCAAGTCAGCCAGCTGTCAGAATTAAAAACTAGATACTTAACCGTTCTTATTCAAACATGTCAGTCAACTGTCAAACTTTATTACTTAACCGTTGCGAATGAGGTAAGAGGTAAGACCCATCATTATCATCATCAAAAGAAGGAGAGAAAAGTCCACGGTGCGGTAACACGCTGAAAGCTCGAAAGCTTTCTGCAATGTTGCACCCATACAGTTTTTACAGTTCAAGTTATTTTTTGAAAGAAAATCAAGCTTTTTACACAAACAAATTTATTTCGTATTTAAATTGGTCAACAATTTTTTTTACACCATCTGCGAGTTCACCTAAAGGTAGAGAAACTCACTGCTGGATGTAGTGCGAGCTGAGGTACTGGCCAGCAGGATAGATGTCACCATTTAAACCGTATGAGTAAGAAAATCCACTTGGCAAGATAGTCGATCTGTATTGAAGAGGAATTGCTTGTGCAGCACCGCTGATGTATTGGAATGGCGCAATAATTTGAGCGCCCTGCACCGGCACTTCCTTGACCTCCAAGGCGGCATTCCTCAGTTTGGCGTTCTCAACGGCATTAAAATGTTCCACCTTGGCGCGTGCAACTTCAGGAGTATCTTCAACTTGGCGTGGTAAGTCATTCTGGTCAAATACCGCTGGAGCTGGTACAAACTCCGAAGCTGACATGTCGCGTTGCTTAGCTTCGTCGAAAGCAACAAAATGAGCTGATCTGGCAGCAGCTACTTCGGGGGTTTCGGTCACGGGTAATGGCGCCTCGGCTGGAGTAATTTTTGGCATCTCAACTGGTTTGGGCAAATTGGTAGCGGCAACACGGAAACCACCATCATCTGCTATGTAATCGACCGTCTGCAGTTTTCCCTCCGCATCTTGGTAGCTGTAGGATCCACGAGTTACTCCGTCCAAGGTTTTTACTTCCTGCTTGGCAGACAATGGTCCCCTGTATCCATACGAGTATTGGCCAAATGCGTCCTGGCTATGGTACTGCTGCTGTTGGATAGCATCTCGCACCAAAAACGGGGTATAGTACAACCCACTGGCTGAAGCGACCGCAAGCAAAGCCGAGAATGCAACGAAGAATTTCATTTTGATTGTTTGGGATTGGTTGGTTTTGATTGTGACTGAAAAACGCTGCTAGTGATGTGTACTAGTACTCGTTTCAAAGAACTCTGATTATCTTCGGCGATTTATTCTCCTTTTATACCTACACAAGGCGCCATCCTGCTGGCATCGATCAAGTTATCCCCAAAGTCAAAACAATTCCCCTACTTGACCTTGGACCAATGCAAACCGGCACCAGTGCGAGTTAAGTACGTTTCGCTTTCAATTTCGCGCGGTTGTCCTCCCAACTTTTTGTTGGAATATGGAATGCATAAAACATGCAACCGCACTGGGAGTATGCGGAAATCCCTTTCACTATAAATGTCTGCTGACCGATTAGGTCATTTCAAGAGAAGTGAAGGTCAATGCCAAGGCCTAGATATAGCTTAAGTGAATCCTCGCGAAAGTTAATTACACAATTGTGTTTAATGTCAACTGTATTTTTGCTATTCAAAGTTGCCGCAGATGATAGCTTTGTGCATGTAAATGGTAAGCTTTATTTTTCCAGAAAATTTAAACTTGATTTTATTGATTTTTAAGAAAACACCAAATAAATCTGTATTTAGTAGGTATGCGTTCTATTGACCGCTAGACGTTTTGCACATATTATCCCAGATGTACAGGAACGGCCGTTAGAGTTCTAGCACTAGGGGGACAAAAACGAATATCTATTAATTAACTTTTAACTTAAAAAGTACCATTTCTATTTTCCGATGAGAAAATATAAATCTACTCTATTTTTATTCACTTTGTTTTGAATTTTATTGACGAGTTGCCATCTTTGCGCGTTTTCCCGAAAAGGAACTCCTTTTCCCCTATGCGGGGACCGTTCGTAATAGTTTCTCCAGATTATACGCGGTATTTTTATTCAACAGTCAAATTATTTGTCTCTTCTCTTAGTCATTTATTTGAAACGTACACAGCGTTTCAAGTGTCAGGTGTCAATTTTATCCGCGCATTTCAGTAAGTAGTACTGGCTTTGATTACTTCGTAAATTGTAATTGCCTAAATAAAATTGTTCATTTAATAGTAAATGGGACATATTCATAGTTGCACTATAGTTGCTGCTATTCATAAACAAATTGGCAGCTCTAATCAATAAGAATCTTAATAAACGCATATGTTTTTTTGAAATTAGCAAAAATTATAAAATTGCAGATGAGTGTCAAGGAATATTGTAATCGACCGACATTTTTTTATTTATTTTGATTATTGAAATATCTACGAGCAACATTATTTTATTTATTGTAAAACAAGTGTTACACCGTATTAATTTTTCTATAAATAATATACATACATAAGAAAAGCGAAACGATGTGCAAAATTCGTAATTATTCTTTTTCGTTCACTGGTTTTTGACATTTAACTGAATTAAAAACAACTTAATCATACGTTTTGCTGTGATTAATGTTAGACTCGAGTTTATCGTTTAGACATGGGTTTAAATTGTCTATGAATTGAATAACCTCCGGTTTAGTTTAGATAGTACATAATAATAACTTATCAAAGATCTATGAATATGCTCCAATGTGTTTTCGTCCTAAAGAAAGTCCGGGAAAGTCCGGTAATTTCATAAAATTTTTGGCACTAAGTTTGTTTTAATTTTAAAATGTGTGTAATTGAATTTGATTAATATCTAAATTTTCTCTCTCTCCATTTTTTCAATGGGGACGTTCGCAAACCTACCTATCTATATATATAAAAATAAGTTGAATTGTGTTTGTCGCCAATGTTCTCTGTAATGCGTGAACCGATTTTGATTCTGAAAATTTCCCATGAAAGGCGACGTTAATGCTACAGTTTGTAGGCATATACGGTCTGTGTAGGTGTATTGGTTCATGAGTTATAGGGGCATGGCACCTCCCATACAATAAATGCATTCAAAACATTATATTTCGAAAACCAAACAATCGATTGAGTTCAAATTTACACACACGAGTATTCCTGTAGAGATTGGTAAAAATTGGACAAAGGGGCGTGGCACCTCCCATACAAAAAATACGTTGAAAATCTTATATCTCGAAAACCACTGAAACGATTGAGTTCAAAATTACACACAATCTTAGGTATTGGCCCAGGAGTGTTCCTGTGAAGATTCGTCAGAAATAGACAAAGGGGCGTGGCACCGTTCATTCAGAAAATACATTCAAAATCTTATATTTCGAAAGTCACCGAATCAATTGAGTTTAAATTTACACACAATCTTACATATGGGCGCAGGAGTATTCCTGTAAAGAATGGTCAAAAGTGGACAAAGGGGCGTATCACCGCCCATACAAAAAATTCATTGAAAATCTTTAAAAAAAAAAATAGTTAGCGCAAAAGGTCTATGGGACCCTAAGCCTAGCTTCTCACAAGTCACAGCCATTCGTTTTGTGTGAGTTTTTAATTTTTTGAACGAATGGAAGGGATCTACAATTTTATGCCGAGTCCAAACAGCTAATTGAGCAGCTCTTTCATGACAGTTTTACTCTCGGATGTTTGTCAGACGTTCGCGAGAGGTGGTGCAGTGGAAAAAAAACCTTACCTGCAGCATTGCATCTGATATTCCGAATTTAAACGACTTCAGTTTCCTGTTAGCCCCGCGTTTGCGGTTACTATTAATAAGGCGCAAGGGCAAACGTTAGAAATTTCTGGAGTTAATTTAGAGTACTCAGTTGGACAGTTATATGCAAACCATCGGTTTTGTATATTTACACCGAAAATGGAAAAACCAAATATATTCTGTACCACAAATCATTACTTTAAAAACTATTTATCACTGATTTAAGTGAATTTTAATTTGATTATTTAATATGTATATTTTGCACTACGAAGTGTGTAGGGGTCCGTTAGTAGTTTATATAGAGCTTTAACTAGATTTGTCAGGACTTGGTTCGTAGGTATGCGAACCTAGTCCACACAAATATACTCGTAGTTGACGTTCGAAATACCCGTAAAAATTAACTTGTCAACTAGATGTCAGCTGTTCAGCAGTTCGAGGTTGTTTAATATTAGCTATGGAAGAACAATAAATTTTTATTGAGTAACTTAGAGCTATAACGTTTATTTATTTATTTATTATTGTACTAAAAAAACTCCTCAATTTTGTTAAAGAAAGTGCAATCTTCCACTGCTTTTCGGTCAAATCCTATCAATTGTTTGTTAATTAAACTAACAACGAGCGCTTGGAACGGCGCCTTTTTGAAATTCTTAATGTCAACATGGAAGGATTTTCTTAACTATATTGGTCGGGTAGCCCTTCGTCAACTTTAATTGAAAAATTGGTTATGCGATCAATCCAGAGCCACCAAACGAGGGACAAATGCTGCCAGACCTACTTAACTACTTAACTAGAAATTTAAACAACTTCAAGAGCAGTTCATTTTCCGCTATATTGACTTTTTCTAGATCTGTTTAATAAAGATAAACTGGAAAAGAACATGACAGAAGTCAACAAGCTACCGAAAACTGCCACGACAGAAAAGCAAAGACTTGTTCTGCATGAGGCAACAGATGCTCATACATTAAGCTGCGGAGTACAACAACACTGACATCTTCTAAATGTTATTCAATAGAATAGAAATAATACAAAATAAGGTCTGAATTTGAAAAAGATTCCTCTGGGTTAATTGAATTCGTTTTAGAAGATCCATACAAATAAATGACTATATTTCTGTCAAAGTGCGGATTCAAATTTAACTTAACCTGCTCCACCTCAGAAGAATCGTTTTTGACAGCATTTTTATTCACAAAATCCAAAAACTGTTGCTATTTTGAGCAACTCAGAGTCAATGTAAAGTTTATTTAGCACTCGTATTTTTCAAAAACATAATTATAGCAAAAATTAGCAAACTATTACTGGCGATTGACAATTATTGACAGAAGCTAATTTTTGAGAGTATGTTTAATGTATATACAATAGAAACTTGTATAAGTTATGAGAATCTAAGGACCGTAAGTTAAAAAAAACAAGAGTTTTTGTCTTTAAGCCTGGTACGCTGTTTGAGTGAAGTGAAATTTTCACTCCTCTCCAAAAAGTGCTGTGAAATTGAAAGTGAGCCTCTCCCGCATATTTCTCTCTTACGTCTTGCTTAACGTTCTCCTTATTTTAACAGTTTAGAGTTCAAAGGAAACGCAGGGTTAGGTAAGGGTTAATGGGCTGGCGAGGAATGGTCCGTATTCACCCATTGTGATACCCATAGGGGGAAGGAGTTCATCCTTTAACTGTAGTTCTATATTCTAAAAATGTTTTATGTGTGATTCTCTCTGTTTTGGCCTTACAAAAGAATGGTCATCGGCCCGTTGTGGTAGCAGACGTATCCATGGCCGTCCATCTCACATCTGGCGTTCGACTCTCCTGTGGCCTTCTTTCGCGCGTCCAGTTTTAGTATAAAGTGGAATATATACAAAGAAAAAAGGTTTCTATACAACATAAGCCTTCTTGTGCTAGTTCAACATCTTTCTCATTGTCTGGAATGCCTTCATGCCCAGGAAAAGGGACCCAACAGAACAATACTTTATTTTTTGTTCTAAAAGCCTTGAGGTCCTTGTGACAGCACATCGCAAGCCTCGGTGTTTATCACAAACACAAGCGTTTATAGTAAGGGCTGATTACATGCTCCATTTAGTGAGGCCGTTCGGCTACATAAAATTCGGCCAAAAAATGAAAAATGGTCCAAATCAAAAATTTAAAATTAATATTAAAAAACATTTAAAAAAACTGCATGCACTATGGAACGAATTCAAACAACAACTTGGGTCGAGTGTTTGCCCAAGTTTGCCACTTATCTTTGGGTTAAAATGTGCTTCATGTCGTGGACACCGACATTTTCTCTGATCTGTCAAAATGACCGTATAGAGAAATATACAGTGGAAGTCAATTATAACGACCCCGCTGACAACGAACAGTTCTTTTCCTTTCATTTGGTTGGTTCATTATACACATTTTAAGCTATTCTACCGTCGGGTATAACGTCGTCGTATATAACAACAATTTTTGGAAAAAAATCAGTCCTTGTCGCCTGAATGAGAGAAAATAAAAAAAACTTGAATCTGAATATTTTCCTTCTACGTTCTACGTTGTGCAGCTGTCTACCTATACTTACGTTTCTATGTTTCTGTTATATATTATGATTTATGACAGTTTATTTGATGTGTCGTCGTGAAAGCTGCTTAAATTAGTTGTGGTTAAGACGTCTTTAACAAAAAAAAGTTGGCATTTATTCCTGAATACTTGTAAGGCAGTCGGATATAGCGACCTCCGGTTATAACGACCTCATTTCCACGGTCCCTTCAACGTCGTTATAAGCGACTTCTACTGTTGAAATTATGTATTCGGTAGGTAGCTAAAATTTTGTACAGAATTTTCTGTACTTATATGAATGACTACCCAACAATTTATACACAAACAATTTTATTTCATATTCAAATTCTACAACAATATCGATTCAAACCATATTCGGAACTACTGGGGCGCGAAACTCACTGATAAATGTATTGAGAGGCAAAGAATCTGTTACTGGGAATGGCGGCACCGTTCAAACCGAAAGAGTATGAAAGTCCACTTGGCACGACAGCCGATCTGTACTGAATGGGCAGAGCATGTGCAGCACCGCTGATGTATTGAAACGGAGAGCCAGCAGAAATAATTTGAGCACCCTGTACCGGCACTTCCTTGGCTTCCAAGACGGAATTCCTCAGTTTGGCGTTCTCAACAGCATTAAAATGTTCCACCTTGGCGCGTGCAACTTCAGGAGTATCTTCAACTTGACGTGGTAACTCATTCTGGTCAAATGCCGCTGGAGCTGGTACAAACTCCGAAGCTGACCTGCCGCGTTGCTTAGCTTCGTCGAAAGCAATCAAATGTGCTGATCTGGCAGCAGCTACTTCGGGGGTTTCGGTTACGGGTAATGGCGCCTCGGCTGGAATAATTGCTGGAATCTCAACTGGTTTCGGTAGGTTGGTAGCGGCAACACGGAAACCACCAGCGTCAGCGATGTAGTCGACAGTCTGCAATTCCCCCTTAGGGTCTTGGTAGCTGTAGGATCCACGGGTAACTCCGTCCAAGGTCTTTACTTCCTGCTTGGTGGACAATGGTTCGTTGTATCCATACGAGTATTGGCCGAGATCATCCTGGGTGTGGTAGCTCTGAATGGTCGGTTGAATTCCGGAACGAACTAAGATTGGGGAATAGTAGAGCCCACTGGCTGAAGCGACCGCAAGCAAAGTCGAGAATGCAACGAAGAATTTCATTATGATTGTTTGGGATTGGTTTGTTTTGATTGTGACTGAAAAACGCTGCTAGTGATGTGTACTAGTACTCGTTTCAAAGAACTCTGCCTGTCTTCGGTGTGTTCTGCTCCTTTTATACCACACGAGGCACCGCAAGAGGATTGAGTTGTTCCTTACAATATGCACAATCAAAACAATTCCCTAACAAGGCCTTGGGGTGAAACAGTGCTGACCTGCGCGCTAAGAATCACTTTCAATTTCGCACGATCGTCCTCCCAAGTTTGCATTGGAATCCAATGTGAAGTGCGCGCGTAAAACACGCTCACCGCTGGGAGTATGCGGAAATCCCTTTCACTAATTGACAGTTGTGAGCGCCGACGCGCGGGGCGATCTGGTTATTGCAAGGTAAGTAAAGGCCAAGGGCCAGATCGTTTGAGGGACTCATCGTGAAACTAGTTCCTGAATTGTTATGGTGTTGTTGGAGCTGGCGGTGTGTGTTGCAAAGTTGTCCGGGGCACGATCTTCTCGCGCACATGTGAAAGCAAAAAATATTAAAATATAAAAAAACGCGTAACCTTGAGATACTGCCGCAGTTGATATAGTTGCTGGAGAGGAGTCACAAAAATAAAACTCGTCTGTTTTGTTTGTTTGTCGACAGATTTGTTGGCTGGATCTTCTTGAGCGTCGCAGATGCCTTCGCCATGATGGCAACGTTTAATGTCTTCACCTATCGAAGTTCGCCAGTGGTATATACAAATACAATGTCGTTCGAGGTCTTAGTCGCCCCGCCGCGCCGTCAATCGAAGAAGCGATTGTCTGCCACTTATAGCCGCAGTAACAATTGCAATCGTCTGCAGGATGACGCAGTGTAAAAAAAACGTCTTAATGGACTCTGGCATAAGGGATTCGCTGTTTATCTAATTAAGTTGTATTCCTGATGGAAAAAGAGTTTGGCCGGCAGATCGTAAATCTCCGGATTACATGGTAGTTCCATTTTAATTCTAGCGTAGTGTCATGAGTCTTGGCGCCATTTGGCAGTTAGGTGAGAAGCTTAAAAGAAAGATTTTGATAATGTGGCGTCAAGGACTAATATAGTAGACGTGGACTTATTTGCGTCGTTTTCTTTAGGAGTAGCTACCATTTACGCAAGCACGGGACACGTACATTTTAAAACCTTGAGAGAAATATTATCTTATACAATTTAGCTGAAGTGATTTACAAATCACGATAGGCATTCCCACCGAACTTTTAAGTGTTTTAGTGTGACATTTGAAATTAGTTGGCAAACTTTCAGTATCGTTCATATAAAAGTGCAAGAGAAAAATGACCTGCAACAATTTAAAATGAGTTCAAATGCTTTGGATATAATTTATTTCCACCAGAATAAATCCAAAAATAATTAAAACAATTACTATCTGCATTTTCAATTTTAATTTTTTGACAGTTTGCTTTTGTCTGAAGTTGTTGAAGTTGGAAACAGGTCTGTTTGATTTTATTTGTGCTTTTCGATTCTATTTTGTGTATGTTCCATTTTATTTTGACCTAAATGATCTAAATTTCTCATTTTTGTCCAAAGAATTTACACCCAACGGATTTGACAATAATGCAATCCCATCTACAGTCTTTGTGCATCTAGCCGATGAGAGACCGAAATCATGAATCACAATGGTACTACAATCGAATGCTGGATTGGAGAAGATGGAGTCCATCAAAATGTTGTTGCCACATATTTTAAGCCATGTGACGCACGTGATAAATTCATGTATCATGACTTCAAACATTTCCCTTGCCATGAACACTTGCTAAAGTTATACCAATAGCAAAGACACCTAATGCCGATCAGTATTCTACCCCGTCTGTCTAAGGTCTTCGAAAGAGTTTTGGAGGAGCAAATACAAAATCATCTGTCCGTGAATTCCCTGCTAAGCCCACTACAATCGGGGTTTAGCAAAGGTCACAGCTGTTCGTCTGCAATGGTGCATGTCTCAGATGACGCACGACAAGAGTTTGACAAGATAAGGTTAATCATTCCATACTGTTGGAAGCTTCGTCATTATTTTGGCTCATTCGTAGATTTCTAAATAATAGGCGCAACGAGAAGTTGTTGGTGACAAATTATTATTATTATTATTATTATAAGCTTTTATTTACTATAAGGTCTACAAATTGTTATTGTTATAAGAGTATTTACATCATGTAGTTATTTAATTAATTTAAAATACATAAATAAAATAAATATATCATCATTTGACAAAGTCTAATCATTATTTTCAAAATTAGTTGCAAATAGTATAAGCCTCCCCCATAGTTGTCCATAGATCTCGATTTTTTGCGTCATGGTACCAATACCTGTTAAATTGGTTAATATCGTCAACCCATCTTGTTCGTGGTCGTCCGGTTGATCTTGTCGCTGGTGGTGTCCATTTGATCAAAAGTTTTGTCCATCTATTGTCTGTAATTCTTGATATGTGTCCTGCCCAGTTCCATTTAAGTTGTTTCGTCCTTTTTATTACATCTATGATGTCCGTTTGCCTTCTTATTTCTTCGTTCCGCACTCTTTGTATTAGTCTTATACCGAGAAGTTTCCTCTCCATTTTTGTCTGACAGATTCTTAATTTCTCGGTTAGATTTGTTGTTAAGCCCAATGTTTGAAGTCCGTATGTCAGAACTGGTAAAATTGCTGAATCCATTAAATATTTTTTTGTGTCTTTATTTAGTTTTGCGTTGAGTATCTCCTTCATGTTCCAGAATTGTCGCCATGCGTTTGATATTCGTCTATCTATCTCCTTTTCTTCTTGATTTTTAAATGATTTTAATTGTCCCAAATAAATATAGTCCTCAACATAATCAATATTTACGCCATCGAGTGTAATGTCCTTATGTGTAGAGTTGGTCATCACTTTTGTTTTAGACTGATTTATGCATAGTCCGTAGTTTTTACAAATTGAAGCCAGCTGTGTTACCATTGTCTGAATGTTGTCCGCTTTCTGTGATATTAGGACAACATCGTCAGCAAACCTCAAATTGTTCAAATGTTGTCCCCATATATTTATTCCAAATCGATTCCAGTCAAGTTGTTTAAATATCTCTTCGAGTACTGCAGAGACAAATGCTCATATTTTATTTCAGTTGTGCAAGGTGTTTCATATGGCTCAATCCTAGGCTACATTCTGTTTCGTCTATTTATCATTGACCTACCCTCAGTGTGCAGCCAAGCATCAATTCACCTATATGCTGATAGGTTAGTTTAGGTTACTGGGTGGTACAGTAGAGCGAGCCCTGTCGTACCTCACTTAGGTCCATGTGGACCCATTGTGATACCCTTGTTGGGGGGTCGTCCGATGTTGTTGGCGATAAAAACTCTTCCCTTGTTTGCAGCTACTCGACCTTGTCCATGTCCAGCCATCCCGATGTATTTATGAACCTGTAAAGATTGGTTAGTGAGACATCAGAAAGCTCCTCTATATCATGGAAGTAGTAACTTCCAAGTGTTCTATTCCTCAAGTGACAGAGACTAGGGCACAGACAGAGGAAGTGAGGTGTGTCCTCATGAGCATCCTCGTCTCCGCAACCCCTGAATATATATTTATCTATGAGATTTAGTTTCATTGTATGGTTCCTAAGAAAATTGTGACCTGTTAGGGCCCCTACCAGTTTGTATATCGCCGTTCTATCAAACTGCATTAGCTTTTTGGTTCGACTCATACCATATTCTGGCCATAGCTTTCTTGTAATTTCGCAGGTAGTTAACTCTTTCCACCTATTGTTGGCTTTCATACGGGTCTTATTTTCCACTCTCTCTCGGAGATTGCAGAGGGGTGGTTTAATCGACCGAAGCGCCCGCTCTTGATCCATTGCAGATCCATTTCTGGCCAGTTCATCAGCCATCTCGTTGCCGGTTTTGTTCCTGTGTCCAGGGACCCAACAGAGATGCGTAGTATGCTGCGAGCAGAGGACCTTAAGCTCTTCGCGCCAGCGGTGAACTAGCTTTGACTTTATTTCAATAGCAGAAACTGCTTTTATAACCGCCTGACTGTCTATGAATATGGTAATATCGTCCTTTGGTATTGCCAACATTGACACCATATGGGCAGCTTCGGCGATTGCCAGAACTTCTGCTTGGAAGACACTGCTATGATCCGGCAATCTTATTGATCTGCGTATGTTTACACAGAAAATTCCGGCACCGGTTCCACAGTCCATCTTCGATCCATCCGTGTAGATGGAAATTGATTTCCTTTTTGTGGGTTCATCTGTGTCCCATTCGTCTCTGCTGGGGAAATAGCAAGAGAATGGTATATCAAAGTCCATGTGGGGGGACGTGAGGTCACAGGTGACAATATTCGCCACGTAAATATCCAGAATCTATGCGATTATCTAAAGATCGTTCGTTTCCTTGTATAACAAGGCTTTCATATGTTACGAACTCAAGAAACTTATTGCAGTAATACGACTCAGAATGGGCTGCTCCGCAACATATTATGACCAACAGGAATGTTTTTTAAGGGTATCTTTGGAAATAATTAAGTAGTAAAACCTGTCTAAGTGGGACCTGGCTAAGTTGAATACCCTTACTAGTGGGCCTAATTCTCGTGCACCTTAATTTTTCTTAAAAACAAACAACTCTATAAGTGAAACTTTTTCCACCTCTATAAGGGAAACGTATATTTGTATTTGTATGTATTGGACCAGATTTACAAATTTATTTATTTTAACCTCTATAAGTGAAACTGAAATAAATGGAATGGAAAAGAGTCATCTTCAATGACCCTAACAAGGAAATTTGAGGCGTAGCTATTTGGCAAGTAGCGGTTCGTCACAGGGTTCGATTCTTTGCCCATTGTAAGACTATTGCCTACTTCTATCGAATTTTCGAAAGATATCGCTTAGTGGTGGTTAAAAAAATACTAGTAAAATCAAAACTAAAATGAGTTAGTTGTTCTTCCTGTAAGTTGCAGACAAGTTCTTGGCAACATGGTGTTTAAAGTCGGCGGGCATAAGGTCGAATCCTATTACGTTACTTGATATAAATTTCAAACGCCATTTGTATTCTTAAACATACTTTCTTGTAAAAAATTACCGATAGCTGACAGAAAAAACTGTTCACCCTCTATACATTGATTCTGCTAAAGTTGATTAGTCAAATCCGTTTTTTACTACTTAGCAGTGGCGTGGCGTGAACATTTTTAAATGGGAAGTCGAAGCAAAATCAATTCAAGCCACCTTTTTTATACTTTAAGTCATTAATATTTAAAATTTATAATGAGCTTAAGGCATACTAAAAGTGGCTTCTATAGAAGCCCTTATTGACCTACCTCAACAACTACCTGTAATTATTCACACAAGAGACAATAAGACAAGAAGAAGTAAAAGAAAATCGAATAACTCGAAGAAAAGCGCGTTATTTTGTTCATATCATAACCAAACAAACACATACGACGTACCCAAAACACAACCCAAAAAAAAGAGTTACAAACAAATGTTCACTCAGTACTCAGCAGTCAAAATGAACTTTGTGAGAACCGCGAATAACTCGAAGAAAAGCGGGTTATTTTCTACGATGGGTGTTGAACAAAGAGGTGTCAGAGTCAGACAAAGTACTCAGGGAAGAAAAAAAGAGATAACAAGAAAATTTTCTCTCAAAATGAACTATAAAGTGAGAACTTTAATAACCCGACTTATTTTGGGTTACCTTCGCTTTGTCACCACGAGTCCACGAGACGATGACGACGTTGTATGAAAATGGATACACACGATTTTTATATGAGTGCTTTTGTGTGTGTACCATTTGGTGAGTATTCACATTCATTTGGTAGTGTTTCATGGGTATATTCGGTTTTTGGTAGATAGATAGTGTTGACTGGTGGAGATTTCAAAAGGTAACTCGGTAGGAATCGAGTTATATGGACGCCACGCCACTGCTACTTAGTCCTATCTTTGACAGGTTGGTTCTACTTACTCGAACTCAAGTAATGAGATAGTTCGTTCTTTCGTCGAGGTTTTAAGAATTATTGAATTTTGTAACGTATCATTTCGTCGTATTTCAATCCTTTAAAATTCGTAAAAAAAATCACCAAATCACCGGGACGCCGTATTTAAACCTCAAAATCGTAACAATGAGTATGTTAACGATCGCATAACAACGACGCTTGCTTTTTCAACTTACATCACCAGAAAGGTTCGGAAATGTCAAGTAGGAAGAAGTTGTTGTAATTGCGTGCTACAAATCATACTTTCAACGTTTTATATCTACATAACTATATTCTTTTGAAATGCATTTAGAATTCATAAATAATCACGTACTTGCAGTTGAACTTGCACACTTACCTGACAATCTACATAGAGCGGTTACTTTTTAATTAAAATAAATAAATAAAAATAAATATTTTGGCGCGACAGGTCTTTGAGACCCAAGGCCTAGCTTATCACAACCATTAGTTTTGTGTGAGTTTACAATTTTTGGGACGAATGGAAGGCATCTACACTTTTAAGCCGAGTCCAAACGGCTAATTGAGAAGGTCTTTCATGACAGTTTTACTCTCGGATGTTTGTCAGACGTTCGCGAGAGGTGGCGCAGTGGAAAAAACCTTAAGATGCAATTTGGTTCTTTCGGGACTCGAACCGGGGACCCCTCGCTTAGTAGTCCAACGCACTAACTCTATACCTCAATTAAGTGGAATTAAAAAATGATGTGCATAATGTATCTTGCTGTATTTATAGTTCAGCAAGAGTAAAAGGCGTTGATTGTGATGATTTCCGGGCACGCGACTCCTTCCTAATTCCAACCTACCTGAAATAATTTCTTCCCACATATTTTTGACCAAATTTGCTGAAACTAAAAACTATTTATCATCTCCTACCTCTCTGAGTTGTTTGGATACAAACTTTGCATTCTTTTTCCGCGAGTGACGCAATCCTATCGTCATTCATATACACCTCACGCTATTCCCCAATTTCTTTAGTTTTATTATATTCATGTTATGCATGTATGAACACCCGTTTCGTATGATATCATCTACCTACTAGTAGCTTGTGCTAAACAATACCTTTTGTCTAGAATGAAATTCTGGAATCAGTTATAATTATAATCTTTTAATTATAAAACGTTGTATTGTAGTGTAGCGTAGCGGTGTAGTCAAAAATAACAAAATTTCACACGCAAATTTCCATTATTTCATAATCTATGCATAAAGTTTTGTTTTGTTTTGTGGAAACAGTGCTTGCTCACTGTCAGCTGTCACTGCTCGGAGCTCTGACAAAAATAGTTGCGAAAGCGGAACAGACGCACTCCCTTGCCCCTTATCCCTTTACAAATAGTGTTTTCAATAAAGTCACGAACTTACTTCTTGTCTGGCGGGGGGCGAATTACCCTAAAAATACACGCTCGTCAGACAGTCTACTACGGCGACACCAAACATAGTTGAGTCGATCTAACAATAAACTTGAGTAAGCAAATAATAAGCTAAACAGCCGACATTTCTACTCAAAAAGCTTTGGGTGTCGATATACGAGTATTTTGTATCTGGACTGACGCTGATAGTGAGCAGAGCACTCGGAGGGAATTCAATTGATGTCATCACTTGTTATAGAAAGATTGACCGGTGACTACAGTCGGGAGAGACTGAAGCGAGTCGCTTTCGCTTTGCTGATAAAAATATCTTACGATAAGATTTAAAATTTTCCATAAGGAGGAAGTAAGCTACTTTAAGTCTACGATAATAACTATACGAAATGCTTCAAGTAGGTACATTTAAATAATTGAATTTCCGTCCCAAAAGCCGGTTGGGCTGTACCTACCTATATACGATGACCAACCACTCCGTTTCTGCGTTTATTCACATTAAATAAATAGTTTTGCCGACACGGTAATAGAAGGCATCTTAGTTCTTTTATCATCTGTCAAAAATAACTAAACCAATGTCCAAAATTTCTATGACGAAATTAATACCTTTTTTGAAAGAAAAACTGCGGACATTCCATTTTTTACATTTTTCGCATTTAGGTATATTATGTAGTATATTTATGAAAAGTGGCTGTAATAATGAATCACAACTGTTGCAAATTGTTGACTGGTAAAACTGACAGTCATTTAAATGACAATCGGTAATGAGTCGAATTAAATTTTCAATTCAACTTTAATTATTTCAAGACTGTAACTAATATTTTTATTCTACTGTTGAGTAGGTATTCGACTATTCGGCAAGTTTGACAGCTTATGTCAATGGCCTTTAGAATAGTCCATAGCTCTGTTTAATGTCAGGCGAATTTTTAAACTTTTATCTCAGCAAAGCAAAATAAAGTAGAATTTCCAGCACGCAATTAAAACAAGTGCTTCCTACTTGACGTTTCCAAGATTCACACTATCCCAAGTGAAAGTTACTTGACCGCAGCATCCTATGTTGGAACCTTTCTGGTGATGTAAGTGGAAATTGCAAATAAACTGCAAATTAAAAGTTGAGACACACATTTTTATAACATTTTATACCACTAAAGTACAAATGTCACTGGGACCGTTATTTGCGCATTCGTCTACTTTACTTTCCTTTGCTGATGTAGAAACTCAAAATAACCCACCTGCTGACGATGGACTAGCCATGAGCTTGACACATAAAACAAGAGCTCCATATGAGCATTGGGCGCTCTAGTCAAAAACTGAGTCGACCCTATATTAATTTATTAAGGGGTGGATTTTGCTGTCAGTCGTAGCTGTCATAAATAAAGTTACTGTCATTGCAGGTGATATTTATATCTATTTTAGTACATTTTAAAGATCTCATGGCTGCATTGGACCTACACTAAAATCAAATTAACATATTCCCAGACTTCACGCGTTTTTTGACAAAGGGCAGCTCGATTGAAGTAAAGTCTGTTCATCAACAGATGCATATCAATGTTGTGCCCTTAAAACTGAGATGTGCCCAGTGTAAGATTCGACAAAGAAAATCCGTTGATTGGGCTATTTTATTTATTGATAAATATTAACTCTGTTATGAATTTCTAAAAAACCCAATTAATAATTATACCCCACGCTGTTTATTGAACATCCTGCTAAATTTTGACGTAGGTAGCGCCGATTGGGCCACAGGAAACAGAATTTCTTTGAAAAAAAGTTAAATGTTAAAGTGAGCTAAATGTAAATGAAATAAATTCTATTTACTTCTCGTCGAGGCCTCATTGGAAAAAAACTCCTCCTTGCTTACTTTTAAATTTTCGCAACACAAAAACACACAACTGAACACAACGGTCTGTCAAAGCTAAGCTTTAGAAAATGTAACATTAAATGGGCGCTGTTTATTTTGACAGATTAATTAAGTACATTATGAAGAAAACATTTGACTTTTTAGCTAAAGCTAAAGCGAACCTCTCGTCTAAAGGGATCCGCTTAAATTTTGCCCAGCTAAAAGTTGGAGATATTTTTTTAATGGGAGCTTAAATTTAGCTCGATTAAGCTACAGATGTAAAAATGCACGACGTAATGTACCGTATTACGTAAAATGAAGCACCTATAACTGGGTAATCCGGTTTAAGCTGACTTAATGCTTGCAGTCACAACTAAAATGAAAACTAGCTGAAATCATTTAAAAAAAATTTTAATGTTTCAGAAAGCCCAAAACTTTTAGCTTCGGCTGTATATCACTTTTGCTTCCTGAATGGAGTGCATACACATACGCATGACACCAGCCAATTTTTTTCTATTTTTGATAAAAGAACATCGCCGCGAAAAGCTTTAGTAAAACTATAAGGGTGAAGGGTGACATCTGACATGTATGCGGAACGGATACCCCTTGTATTTTCACTCAACTGAGTTTTACTCAACTTTCCCGAGTCACACAAACGATATTCAAATGTTTTCGCATTGCCCATCGCCGGTTGCGTCGTGAAAAATCAAACGCAAAATTGCGCCACCACTATACAGTAAACTGTGTAACAGTATACATACAAAATACAATAAACGCTCGTTGATTTCGCCCGAGTTCAGTGTTTTTTCAGTTGAGTTCCGTCAACTGCTTAGTTCGTCGTGGTCCGGTGGTCAAAGTGTTTCTGTCCTTCAATACAGTCGTGTAGTATTTCTATTTAGAGAGTTTGTTTCATCTTTGGATTAAAAGAATATTTCAAAACAAGGTTGGTACATATTGGAACATATTTTTCATTCGAATTTGCTTCTTTTTGGAAAAAGTGTAGGTATACCTCTACAAGCAATCACCCTCAAGAGCCCACCCCAAAAAGTAACAGTTGGGAAAACAGATACAAAATGGATACAGATTTGTTTACAAACAGTGAGGTGGTGGTGGCTTTAATCTCCCCAATCGAGGACGTGTATACGTGATATTTTATTCAGCTTTGTTCCGTGTGATGGTTGGGGGTGCAACTTGTGTTAACCTTAATGCAATTTTTCGAAACTGTACCTAGGATACTAATTATTTTAGTTTTACCTGTGTTATTATTAAAAAGCGTTTACAGTTAGCATCAGTTCAGGCATCCTCTTCCGGATGATGACGACGATGGCGGGATGATTAATGAAATTTAAAAACATGCGCATAGACATATTCTCTCTGAAAATGTGATGTCATTTTGTTTGTTTTCTATTAAGGATACATAAGCGCACACCAGCATACGCACACAGCTATAGCGGTATCAAGTGAAAGTTATGTTCTCACACGCAATAAAGGAACGTCATTTTCCTGAAGGATTTCGTTTCCCTTTCCGACAAAGCGTTCAAAAATGAGAACAGCGGGAAGCAGTCTTTTCGTTTTTTAGGTCATGTATTCCATTGTTTGTTTGTTCGTTTGTTTTGGGGAAGTCCTCTTTGGGAAAGTTCTTGTGGCTCTAATTCCACTGGGGATAATTTATCAATTGCGAGAAGAGTAATAAATTAGTTTGACATTTGACCACACCCTGTGAGGCGAAGCACTGTGCATGCAGTGTAAACCAGTTTGGTAACACGTATGCCTCTTCCCAGCAGCTGATTAGCATAATTATGCAATGTTTACGGTTGTAAAGATTTTAATAATAATAACAATTAGTTGTTGGTGATGTCTGCGGAAGTGTTTCACTTATTCTAAAGATGGAAACACATTTGTTGTGTCCGGCGCTTGGTTGCCTTTTCCATTCGGAACTTGATGTTATTTGATTTCTTCACGTAATGTTTGACAATTAGTTTCGGCATTGATGACAAATACCTACTCTAGACAGGTTATGTGATAACATCAATATTAATGGTGTCATTACCTATTTATAAGCGGAAAGAACGAACTTTTAAATAGGTAGGTAGGTAGGTATTCGTGTTTCTATTTCGTATACCTATATGATGTCATATTTAAGAGTAACTGGTTTTGAATAGTTAAGCCATGGCTTTCAGCCCTAAGCTATATTAAATCATTTATTTTGGAGAAATGAAGGCCAAGGGCGTATTGGAAAATTGTTTAGCTGGTGTTGGGTATTTCACAGCCGGTTCTTCACACACCACCACCTTAATTTTAATCTCAAGAATGTCTGTGTACTTGATTGTTATTGATTGGAATGAAGCATTTCTGATAACTCTGGAAACACAGGTTTGTTGATAAACATTTATAAGAGTGTCTAAAAATAGTCTGTATGTGGTGCATACAAAGAAGACGATAAATTATACGTGGTAGTTGTCAACGAACTGTAAATTGAATGCGTAGACAATTTTGGACTAAGATTTTCATCTTCAGACGACTAGCTACGAAATTTTGAAAAAAAAACGCGGATCAAAGATTTGCAGTGTTGATTTAAATATCATTTAAAGTCCGGTAGGAAATGAAATCATTTATGATGGGTGTTATAAGGGTTGATACTTGTCAACTTTGTATTCTCGGAGAAGCTGAGACAACTGCGCATTTACTGAATCATTTTCCAGCACAAGTTTGAAGAAGAATAAAGCTCTTCTGACATCACTGGGTTGAAATCCACTGAAAAAAAGAGACCTCATAAAGGGATACTAGTTTTGACACTAGGCATTGAAACCGGGTAAGATGTGTATAGAAATTCATAAAACCTCTTTCTTTGCAAAACATGGAAAATGCGGTTGTGACATCGGTGTTGTGGCGTTTTTTAAATATCTACCTATAATAAAATGCATAATTAGCACGGTGCCAAGTCACTTTTTGATATAAAACGACAGCAACCTTCATGAATTTATTTTTTTTAATAATTTTTTCTCAGAGTCAGTAAATGCATAAAAATATAAAGGTTGATAGTGTGAGAAATAATTTTTCACACAGAAGTGTCAAAACCTGACGTCTATCAAATTGACAAACTAGTGTTAGTGTAGGTACTCTGAAAATGTTAGAATACCACTTACCACTACACCGTTAGATACATACACTATAGAATTTTGATCATCTGATACTGAATTGCATTGTTTGACTTTTGTCTTCGTGCTTGAACCAAGTAAGTTTAACTGAACATAATACTGCGATTACACTGAGTATTTAATGCATCCGCAATTTACTTCGGTTAAACAGTTGATTTCATTCTTCACATTCAAAAATCGTAAGTCTTTAAACTTCAACTCAATGACATTCAATTTATATAAATACTGATGAAAGTATGCAATAATTTGAAAATAAATCTAGATCTGTAAAAACAAATCCGATAAAATTAAAAAAAAAATTGTTCTTTTTCATTATATGATTTAGATCTAGACCAACAAAAATATTTTTTTGTTTGTTCGACTTCTCGCAGAAAAAACGACTTAAGAATGTTTCAAACCTCTCTCAATGACAAGATTTTTTTCTTGTTACGAAGAAAACTTCTAAAACAAATCCCCTGAAGAAAGTTGTAAAAACCCAACGGAAGGAATGAATTAGTTTTATTATTATTATTTTGATTCAGAAAGCACTTATCAGTTAGCTCTTAGCTTATTATCAAATAAAAAATTTCCTAAAATGTGGTATAGCTGACTTCCAGACTTTATTGTTATGCAATAGTAGCGGAAAACACAAATTAAATCTTAAGATTTTTTCACTGTGGTAACTGCCAAATGTCACTTCTCGCGAACGTCTGACAAACATTCGAGAGTATAACTTTCATGGTAGAGAGCTTCAGCTTCTCATTTAGCCGTTTCGACTCGGCATAAAATTAAATTGCATAGATCCCTTAAAGCCGTCCCAAAAATTAAAAAAACCTCAAACAAAACGAATGATTGCGAGACGCTAGGTCTAGGGTCCCTTACGGACCTATTGGCCCATTTATTTGTGTTAGTAGAAGCTTTAATGAGTTAATTGACGAATGGAGGCTGAAACCTGGCGGTAAATTTTCGCATCGGTAGGTTGCTATAGATTTTGACAGTTGGGGCATATTTGTATTGAAAAAACAGAACCGATTGATAAAAGTTGCTTAAAACATATTATAAACAAAATATCTACTATCTAAACTCCCTTTTTATTATTTTTACTGAAAATGCCGAAAGCAAAGGCAGTTCAACAGTGTCCTCAATGCAATGATTTAGAGAAAAAGGAATTAAATTATACCATCTTCCCTAATTAGAATACATTCAATAGTTAAAAAAACCAAGAAATCATAGAAACAAAACTAAAAAAATGCACGTCAGACTGGTATAGGTCTCTACATATTCTTTTTTTTTATCCACCAGGTGTCGCAGAAGAACTTTTCCAATCGTCAATTAATTTAAAAAATAGGTACTTTCAAGCGGAGTAGTCATTTGCTGCGTTCCATTGCCCGCAAGATGAATAGCGGCAGGTCAAACACAATAGGCGCTAGAAATCCAGCACTTTTTGTGGAATATCCCTTTCAGGGAAATTTCTCAATCTAGCGCAAAACTACCCACTGCATTAAGAGAGAGAGACAGAGAAAACGACCAGTAAAAGGGAAATTGTTTTGTCGGTTGCGCGACCGTTCCTTCATCTGGGATATTTTGTGCTAGACGTCTACCGGCCAGAGAAACGCGGCCATTTATTCACGAACACTGTTTATCACTGTGAATGTTAAAAGGAATTTATTTAATCATTTTCATGATTAGTATATTTTGTAAAATTTAACTATTACTAAAACCATTATTACATGGCGGGACATTTAATTCTTTGCTCTTTAGATCAACAAAGCACACCCATAATCAGATACAGATTATGTCATCGCATGACTTATTTTTTACTGTGATGAAATTGACCATGAAAATGGACTCAATTTTCATTTCAATTTCAATTCCTGACCTACCCATGACAATAAAATCCAGTAATAGTTTTCGATACTTACTCAGCGTATGGTATTGGTATATTCAAAGGTTGGGTGCATTAAAGAAACATCAAGTTATTATCTTAGAAGAAGCGTGCCTTGAATAATAAATTAGCTGCCAATGACGTATAGTTAAAATGTTTCTAAATAAGAAATAACTGAGAAAAATATTTGAATAATTATGCAAACTGATAACCGAGTATCAGTGTGTTTTTTTATTTAGCCAAATCTCATCCGAGAACGTTAAAGTCTTTTTTTTATTCAGAGGTGCGCGTCTGTCTCATGATAAATTAGTTTTATCTTTGAGTGTATACAGACATATAATTATTTATATTTTGTCTTCGGCTAACCATTCTTAGAAAATTTCTCTAATTTTTGAGAATCTGTAAGAGTTGTTGAACTTAATGAAGGCCACAATAATAGACGTGACATCATGTTTAGTGCGAACAAATCAATTTTTTGTTGTACATATTTACTATATTTTATTTTATTTGTTAACTAACCGTGCAGTACAAAAACAAGGTTTGTATTTTTAGTTGCCCACTTTTGAGTAAATTCTGCATAAAACTTGTTTTTATTTTATTTATATGGTATTTGTAGAAACATTTTTGTCAGTTCATTTCGGAATGAATAAAAGTGGCGCAATATGTAACTTTGCTAAAATGCATTAATGCAAATATAAACAAAAGCAATTGAAGTGCATTCCGAAGTGAAATTTGTTTCAAAATCGATTTGCAGAAAACTGAAAGTAGTGTAGACCGGCAAGAAGGACAGAATACATTTTATACATTTATAACAATTTTCAAATAAAATCATAATCCTTGAACCTTGTCATAGTAAAGGTTTAAAAAATTCAAAAAGGATGTTTTAAGAACAACGGAAAAAGCAAGACAGCAGGGAAAAAGGTCCACTAATTTTTTTTAAACATGAAATATTATTTTAAAAAACAACGAAGTTCATACTTCATGCGCTTTCTGGGGAAGATAATCATTGGTGGCAAAAATATCCTAAGCCGGACATACATATAACACCTCTTTCAGTGGAGATCAAAGTGCCAACTTGTTTGCGGCCCTTCAAGGCAAACAATTTTGAAGATTTTGTATGAACCTAATTAAAAATAAATAAATAAGCTTTTCGGTTAAAGTCTTATAGTTTTGATTTGTTCCCACACGAGGTTCGTCTACGTTAAGTACTTTCTTTTTTTGCAATATTCATGTTTTTTCAAATCTTTCTGTCAAAATCTCAAGGTTAGCTGAAACGACTGGCGTGTTACGAGCTTGTGATCTAGCTTTAGATGTCTGTTCCGGGTTTCTATGAACGGTTTCAAGTTTCCAGTTATAGTTTTCTCTTTGTCAAAGGAACGTGACAGCTTATTATTATTTGTTTCAGCTATTAAGCAGTCCTCGAACGTCTCGAGTTGACATTCCAAAGACTCTCTTTTCAAACTCTAGGTATTGTCTTAAGCGGTAGGAACCATAATTTTTTCAACTGGGATATTTTTTACTTTTCAAATGAGGGTAGTTTTTGGAATGTTAAATATCTTACTTGCTGTAAGATTTTATTAATTTTGTATTTGTCAACAAAGTACAAGGCCTTTCATTCCTTTTTTATAGCGTCGATAGTTTTTCACATAATTTCCTTTGTCCATGTGGCGTGGCGGGTCTCTCTGTTCGGATCATCTTTACAGAAAACAAATATCACCTGAATCGAAAAAAATCGAAATCGTTATGGGCAAAACGGACTACCTTCTAGTAAATGTGATATAAGTCACGTTCATCCGCCACCAACTCTAAATGAGGTAATTCCCATTCAAAATAAAGTAGAGACGTCGAACTTGAGGCTTAGGGTCGAAATCGTGTTTTACAAAAAAATTGCAAGTGATTGAAAAAAAAGTTTGAAAATCGGTAAAAAGCCCGACCTTGTAAACCTTGGGCCAGAAAGAGTACTTCAAAATAAATTAACAGGATTTTTTTTTGCCGAATGGAAGGACTCTATACAATTTTATACCGAAAGGCTTAGTGGAAAAGCTTTCTCAAGACAATCATATGCTCTCAAATGTTTGTCAATCCAGACCAGATGTTCGCGAGAGGTGGTGCTATGAAACCCAAACTTTCGTTTTTCGGGAAGAGAAACTGAAAGCTGAAACCCCCCGCTAAGTAGTTAAGCACACTTAGCACTGCTCCTACTCGACTTTAAGGAAAAACATTAGTCTTACAACAAATACACACATTTTACAACCTACTGGTAAATAAAGAGAGCTCTGCCTCCCTTGATGAAGCTATAAAATCGTCATGGCACTAAATCCTTATTTTATTTTACACCATTTCTTTGGCAATAAAACCACTGTCAGGTGACAAGCCATTTACAACCGAAACCGACTAATAAAAAAATTATTAAAATCACAATAGCTCCTAATGAGATGAGCAGTAAATGTCGCCTTTATCCTTTTTATTGATTTTATGCCGTTCTTCCTTCCATGTGGGATAAAAGCGCCGGGAGTCATGTGATCAGCACTCTGATTTGCATTGAACAATTATGAGGAGAATGCAGCGCTGACCTAGGACCTACACCAATGGTATTTGCATGGTCGGTGGTGGTCTGCTCGGTGTGGCAGTTAAGAAAATTAACAATTTATATGAGTCCAGTTATCGTTTGTTGTTTATGCGAACATGGATGTTCCGCGCAGCATGGTAGTAGGATACAAATGAATCTTTCGATAAACCAGTTTGGAAGTTCCAATTTCAATACTCCTTACGGTCAGTGAATGTTATATTTTTGCAGCATGTAACCGCGTTAAGAGCGATGTTAATTCCTCGTTCAGTCCGCATTAAATTGTTCAATGTTGGGGGTAGCAATTTTTTGTTATTGCTGCTGGTATGTGGTAGATCGTAGAGTAAGACGGATGAGATACGCGCAAGTAATTAATTTATTTATTCAGTTTACCTTAATTGGTACGCGAGTATGTGATTATTTAAAAGAAGAGCTTGTAATTTGTGTGATTGGCGGTGCGTATTGATGGTCGTTGTGTCTTACATTTAAATCTCCATGAAGGACTTTTGATCTTTTTAAATGTTCTATAAATAGTCTGGTTATAATTTAAGTAATCTGAGTAATCGTGTGAGCAAGCGTTTTAAGACAAGTTTTGCACACATGTTTTGACACGTTTTTAGACGCATCTTTTGACGCATTGTTTGTCGCGATTTTTTAATGCGTTTTTTGACGCATAAGTAAGGTACGCTAAAGATCTTTTTTTAATATTCGCATCATATCCAAATATCCAGGACCTATGACTAAAAAATATTATTTTAAGCAACTACTTACAGAACTTGGAAAATAATGAATTCGCAACGAAAATATGTTCAGTATAAAAAGTTCAAGCAAAGCCAGCTATCGTTTTAGAGAAATGACAATGAATGTATGTTCGTTTTAAATTCGTTTGTTAACAATATTTATTTTGCTGCAATCTTCATATGCATGTGTACCAAAAGCCTTTGCGTAAGGCTGCTTGTATTGTTCAACTGTCATGTCCGTCCGTTGCGGCAACGTATTCGACTGACACAAATAGAAATAAGAAATTGTCATGTAGGGTTCGGATTTTCATGCACTAAAGATCTCAAAATATGCGCTTAAAATATGCGCTTAAAAATGCAAAATATGCATTTAAAATATGCACTTAAAATTAGTTAAACTTCATTTCGGTTCAATTTAAAAACACATTTTCTTCAGTCCATAAGTATACGTTAAATTTTTTATTTTATTATTTAATAAAATAATAACTTAAAACGAGATCAACATTTAATAATAAAAAAAACACAGTTAACGTAAACATAAACATCTTCCTTTGTTTAATAAAAATAAATAAGCATTATAATGTGGGCTTGGAATATCGTTCAAGATTGTAAAATGAACAAAATAAAAAGATAATACTTTTAAGCTTCGTTTCCACTGACAAAAAGGGGATATATTTTTACTTTCTGGTTAAATTTCTGAACAATATGCTCAAAAATATGAATTAATATTATAAAAAATATGCAAAATATGCAAATATAGTAAAATATGCACAAAAATATGCAAAATATGCATTTATAGTAAAATATGCAAAAATATGCACTAACGGTTATATGCCATTTTAAAGGAAATTTCATGATACGTATACATAATAAGTTGCCTTGCATCCAAGGTGTTCATAAAAAAACATGCATTTGCATGGAAATCCGATCCCTAGTCATATGTCATCGGTTGTCATTGTGTGAGACGTATTGGATGGGAATGAAACTTTCTCGTTCACAATGACAGTTTGGTTGATTGATTTTTATTATTTTTAGGCATATAGGTTGAAAACTCAGAACCTAGATATAGATAAACCGTACAGAAAACTTAGAAATATGTACCTATCCTTAAAATAAGTGCACTTTTGGCTTAAACAATTTGACAAGCTTTTTACCTCTTTATTTTATTTCAAACTATTGGAAACTAAATTGTCAAAATATAGCGTTTTTCAAAAAATCCATTTTACGATAATTTAGAGAAAAACTAAATTGGAAATGACCATATTACCTTAAGGAAGATTTTCTGTTAAAATCGTATTGACCGTTTTCGAGATATGTAATTCCATTTTTCAAAAGTAGGTATCTACCGTTATTCGACTTTTTAGAAAAAAAAAATGTCCATGCAGCCATGTTAACCTCACCTATAAATAAATAAATAAGTAAATATTTTGGCGCGACAGGTCTGTGGGACCCAGGGCCTAGCTTTTTAATTTTTGGGACGAATGGAAGGGATCTACAATTTTACGCCGATTCCAAACGGCTAATTGAGAATCTCTTTAATGACAGTTTTACTCTCGGATGTTTATCAGACGTTTGCGAGAGGTGGCGCAGTGGAAAAAAACCTTAAGATGTAATTTGCTTCTTTCGGGACTCGAACCGGGGACCCCTCGCTTAGTAGCCCAACACACTACCACTAAGCCACTGCGCCGACGTTAACCTCACCTACTTAAGCTTAATTATTAATTTTGGTTGAAATCGTTAGAGCCGTTGTCGAAAACAATTAAATTAATTTAACTTTAACATTTTAAATTTTAAATTAATTAATAGGGCTAACGTTACAAAAAAAAGTGGCCCCGAACTGTAAGCCTAGAAACTTCAAATCCTAAGTTTGAAACAAATCCGTTAAGCAGTTTAGGCCGTAGAGCTCGGAGGACGACGGACAGAATGTTGTTTTGTACCTCTATCATCGTAATGTCAGAATAAATTGGTTAAAATCTCTTCCTTTTACTACGTATACGAGAAATTTAAAAAGAAGATTCTAATTTCTGAAGCGTTTTCTATAAAAGTGTTTAGAAAATAATATTTTTAGTTTGTATTAGTTAGCTTTTTTATGCACTTATATTCTCGTAGTAGGAATGTAATGTGGCAATACCACAATACTCATTTTGACTAAAGATCAAAACATCTCAGTAAACAATAACTTTGTTTGGAATATCCCTGGTTCATCATCACACTTCGTTCGTTGTTTAAATATTGTTACATTTCTAAAAAAGAAAGCTAGAAGCTATCAAGAATATGCGAATACTCTTTCCCCAATTTCTACGTCACAACATGTTTTTTTTCCATGCTCAATCGTCCAAATGCTATGACGCAATTCTTGTCGTATTTGTGTGTCATTCTTTTGTCAATACTGTTCTGATGTTTTAATTTTCATACACCAAAGAAACAAAAAATGTTTTGTTTTTGTTTGTATGAGATAAACAAGCCATATTGTTTCTGTGTGTGTTTTTATAAGTTTATAGAGCGGTGGAGGAGGTTGTTTTCACAAAAGCATGAGCAAAATTCGGCTCTTTAAATATTATTTCCACAATCTAAAGCTAAACCTAATCGCAAACATTTTTTCTAGCGCTTTAGTTTCTGTCCGTCCAATCCGATGGAAAGGTGTATTTGTGCGGTAGAAGCTTTGGTTTTTATTGATATATTCGCTCTCTGTAACAATTCGTTTCAATATACTTAAATTTGCCTTTGCTTGGTATTATTGGTTGATCTTGAAATGAATTAGTGACTAGGTGTTAGTTCGCATTTGAAATGATAGTATGGTGTTTAAAAACTGTCAGTTGTAGTGTGATAAATGACTACCGGTACCAGCCGGGGATGGTATAACTAAAGCGTCTGTGTCAATTTTTAGGAAATATACATTTTACAACTATTCATAAATGGCCTTACATTACACAGTTCGTTAATCTAAACTTTTATGTGATAGCGATAAGTTGTCGCAATAAGAGTGTTGCTTCTTCTATGAAAACAAAGTGCAAGTGAATTTTTGATGGAATACAATTTTTATCAATTTTTGATGGAATAGATTTAAGCAACGCAAGCACCTTAATTGCGTTTGACAACAAATTGAACTCTGCCAAGTATAAATGGGAATTTAAGCTTAATGAACTTTCACTGACACTTGGACTTGGATGGTATCATTCAATATAGAAAATGCGTAGTAAACCGTGGTTCGTGACCTAAGCTAATGTTTTGTGTGCCTAATGTGTCTTAAGTGTTGACTTTGAAACAAACGAAGTGTCAATTGGTAGGTAGGTTCTTCCTTTTTGTGGCTGTTGACAGTTATGTAATACAGATGTTACATCTAATGTCAAGAACGTTTTCGTGGTTCAAAGTATCGTTAGCTTTTTTACTTATAATATTATTTAAGTTGTGGGTTGCGAGAATGGTAACAATGTTGTGTTTTTGCTCCTTCTATAGGCTTCAAATAGTACTATTCAGCTAAACAATAATACAAGGCTGCATTCGTTCCTCTAACATGATACATGACAACTAAATAAAAGTCGTGTCTTTTCAGAGAAGCCAATTTTTTATTTAAAGAACAACAACTCTCGAGATCAGTGGGCTATATGTTTCGTTGAAACGTCAAAGAAACTTGTAGCCACATCTTATATGACCAGAGCATTGTTTTCTTCATATATTGTTGACTTATCGGCCTTCAGCCTTTACAAATAGGAACGTATTTTATTCCTGGATTTTGCACTTAATTATAAACTATTCATGTATTTTTTTTAACAACAAAATGTTCCAGCCATTATTATTAAATGGTCCCCTTCTTCGTCTTATTTCACACTGACGTTGTAGTGAACTTCTCAATGTATGTATGTAAACTGAGGACGTTCAATAATCAAGTTTAGGAAGTCTGACAGTTGGCTGACGTGATATGTTTCAATTTGTATTGGCCTAGATTGGTCACGTTTTTCCAGATGACGTTTAAGGAGGGATAGGTGACGATGACGAGTCTGGTCAAGAATTTTGTGATTGAGTTCTTAGTTGGCAGTAGGGAAAGTGACGTTACCGACCAATCTAGTTTTTGCGTTCAGGGTACATCAAATACAGGCCAATCTAGTCAACTTAAGGTCGAATCTTTTTCATTATTTTTCAAGAGGTATTGCTCCTATTCTTTTGTAATAAGAATTGCATCGCAAATATTTTCAAAACCAGTGGTGGGAGTGGGATGAATTCTCTCACAGAGAGAGTAAATAGCTAAGGGTAAAAAACTCTGTCGTTTTCCATCGGTCAAAAAATAATGTATTCAATCTTCAGCAATTTGTTAACTCTAGTACAATTTGCGTGTTCTATCTATTGAAAGCGTCAAATCTGCTTATAAAGCTTCTGTTTAAAACAGGTTTTTGTTCACTTTCAAAAGTTTGCCTACGCTACTTTTCAGACAGTATTCAAGATTGAAATTGAACAGCACAAACTAATTTCCATGTCCTTCTTAACATTCAGTAGTCCAAGGCACTAAATCCAATTTCAACTGGTAATATCACACAAAACAATTAAAAAAAAATTTCTTCTACATTAAGTAGCTCAGTTCTGCCCGATGTAAGCGTTTTAATTAAGAAAATATTTTGCAGAATTATTAAAAATGTATTCACATGTAGCTATCTACAGGTGAGTTGAGAACAAATTCAAATTTTTCCAAAATCAAACCGTTTTCAACAATAATTGCCCCATTTAATTCCGTTCGTATTCTACTTTCAGAGGAACAATGGCCGAAACTCCAACCAATGGATCAGAACCCCCAGTAGCTGAAGTAGCTCAAATGGCTATTGAAGATCCAAAGCCAGCTGTAAGCCTTCGCGACAGCTTTAAGGCTTTTTCGAAATTCGGTGATATCAAATCGGATGGCAAACTGATCACTCTTTCCCAATCTGACAAGTGGATGAAGCAGGCTAAGGTGATCGACAAGAAGATCACCACAACCGATACTGGTATCCATTTTAAGAAGTTCAAAGCCATGAAGATCTCTTTCGACGATTATAACAAATTCCTTGACGATTTGGCCAAAGCCAAAAAAGTAGATCTCGACGAAATCAAGAAGAAACTGGCCAATTCGGGTGCACCTGGTGTTGCACAGGTTTCCGTAAGTTAAACTGCACTGTGTCACTCTTTCGCATTCATTTTCGAACGCATTTTTTGTCCTTAGGCTGGAAAAGCTGCCGCTACTGTTGATCGTCTAACCGACACCACCAAGTATACAGGATCTCACAAGGAACGTTTCGATGATTCTGGCAAGGGAAAGGGTATTGCCGGTCGTAAAAATCTAGTAGATGCATCAGGTTATGTCTCTGGATACCAACACAAGGACACGTACGATAAAAGCCATTAAACAAAATATTATTTTTCTCAGTTAAACAATTTTCATTTGCAAAAAGGAGAAACTCTGATCCTCACACTCTTAAATTTGAAAATCTAAATCCTTTCACCAGTACTAGTATATATTATACGCATATATATTTGTGATATTAATTTGTTTCTTTTCTTAATTGTTTTTAATTTTAACCATAAAAAAATAATCATGTATAGACAAACACGAAGCTACTTAATATTTATTCGTATTGTGTATTAAGTATTTGTTGTTGTTTTATTTCGTGTATGTTTTGGATTCTGGTCTTTTCGGTTTCTTTTGCTTCTTCTTATTCTTTTTAGTTATACGGATTTTAAGTACATAATGTCTTCTGTTCTTTTTTCATACAAAAAACATAAAAATCATACCATCAAATCTATTATATTGCAGTTCGACCAACAACTAGACGTACAAAAATTGGTGTGTGTTAAAAGAAAATTAAAAAAAAAAACAAACAGATAATATAAAATAGTTTCAACCCGCCAGAGACGAATTTTTAACACCTCCATACAATCATAAGAAAAAAATAAAATTAAATTAAATACGTAATGTGTACTAATACGAAATTTTAAAATTTTATATACTTACAAAAGTTTTATTTTTCTCAAGCTTAAAAAATGTATTAAACTTGTTTTTTTTTCAAAGCTTTTGTATAACAAATTGGACACAAATAGGTTTGTTTCCTCCATTGTGCATAAATATATCATACATTTTTGAAGTATACCTTATATACAGCCAGTAGTCAAATAAACAAGAGATTCCAAAAACAAATTAGCATTTTCCAGTGTGAATGACGTTAAGGTGTTAAAAGGTTACCGATGGAGCTGGATTTTTCTTGTGATAAAAAGTAGGTATTTGTCCATACGCATCGTTTGATATAAGCCATAAAATTATCAATAGAGTAAAAATATTGACTGTTCGCTTTGCACGAACCTGATAAAACAATTTAAAATAACACAGGACGTATTTGCAGTGAATGGGTGCAATATAGTAAGTAAAACAAGTATTGCTCGACAGGAAGCTAAGGGCTATAAAAACATCTGTGTTGGTTAAAGATTAAAATCGATTCAAAACGCAGCCCATGTGTTGCCCTAAAGTAGGTCCCTATTAATTTTTCTTGCAATTTAAGAATCTATAGTTTAGTAAACCTGACAGCTGGCTAACTTGACGTGTCTCAGTTTGGATTAGCCTAGATCAGGCACATGAACGGCTTTTTCAGTTGACGTTTATGTGAGTGTAATGGAGCCGAAGAAGTTGCGGATACTTATTCTGGTTGACGTAGGAACAGTGACGTTACGGACCAATCAAGGTTTTGTGTTCAGGGTTCATCTAGTCCAGACCAATTTAGTCACCATTATGTCGTATTCCATTGCGACATCAAAAGCACTTTTTTCAAATTCAACACAATTTTTCTGCTCTAGAAATCAGCTGTTCTCAATTCTTATGTCGCATTGGCAGCAAACAAACATTTTTTATCAGATTCAGATCAATTTTGTGAAATCTCGATATCGATTGGGACTCTCAGAGCGCTTTTTTTGATCTAGGTCACTTATTATGTTTGTTTTGGTACAAAAAAAGCAATCTTTTTCTGATTTCAAAACACATTTGCAAGTCTGGATTTAATAGATATATTTAGATTTTAGATTTAACAAGTGAATGCAAAACGCGTAGAAAAGTGTCGAAAGCTACACATATTTAAATCGTAACGTTTTCATGTTCAATTAGAAATAAGACACACGTAATCTGAAATCTGAGAGCGATCTTCAGATCCCAATCGAAAACCACATTTTAGTTACCAAACATCAATCAATTTGACAATTGTCAAACTTTAAAGCGTGTTCGTTCAAATTTTTAAGCTACGATTTTCTGAAAAATAGGAAAATATTAACATCTCACAGGTGCAATGAATACTAACAAAAATGAATGGAATTCAAAAAGCAGAAATTTCAATTAAAGAACAGCTGACATTTAAGTTTCGCACCAAAGGAAATGAAATATGAGAGCAAAATTTGAAAATCACAATGGGAAACGAAATAATGTTTATCCGTTCACCACTTCTGGGAGCCATTTTCTTTTGTAGGAAAACGAAGAATGCCATTGATATAAAAATAATAATCGGCTCTAGCGATGTATCCGTCGGAACGCATCGTCGTTAAATAAAAATCTAGCAATGAGTTTCTCGATTAAGTTATTCAGTTGTCATTGTCATATCGATTTAACGTTGACTTAATAAAAGTGTGGTTACAGACCAAAAAGGTTTTTTGCGTTTAGGCAAGTGATCATCAGTGATCTAGCGTTTTGTGCGACCAATAGGTGTAGTTTACTTTCGTAGTTGTCACTTTCTGTCATCATATTCATTGGAGAAACATTTTTTAGTGTAGCGTTTGAGAGGCGTTTTCTTTGACTTACATTTACTGGTAGGTATTTTTAAGGAGGGAAAATGTTTTTTGTAACTGTCAAACTTTTCCGATCGACACGGCATGCGCCCGTTCAGCTTAACAGCTAAAAATAAGTTCCTAAACATATTTAATTGATAACAGTAGGTATACCTACTAGTATACTAGTCGCATCCGCATGTATAAGTATAAGGTTTCTTTAATTACTATACACCTTTTGGATTCAAGTTAAGACTATGGAACCGCAATTATTTATTGCAAATTAGAAAACCGCACAATTAACTTTTTTCCAATTGTATTTAACTTTACTTTAAAGGTTTGCGGGAATAATTTTCTCATGAAACTGATACTTAAAGAACGCACCTCAACAAACCATTACTTAAATGCTCTAATTGTGCAATGTTATCGATATCTAAAATCAATTAAATAATACCAGCTTACACATTTACATTGTTCATTTTATACCCATAACACACATAACAGACCTTGCAAGGGACAACGCCCGTATCACTTGAATGACTTGACTACTCTCGAACTCAACGATCGCATCTCACTTATTGATGGCTGATGGGTAAGGAAATTTAATCTTCAAATGCACGGACTAAAGTTTGTGAGGGACTGTAATAATGTGCATTATTAAGCAGCACTTTTCAATTAATGTATTAGACTGAATAATTGCTGATCAATTTTTTTGTTTGTAATTTTTATCCATGAAGAAGCTAAGATCTCGATAGCTAATTCGCAAAGCTAATTTCTATGTCCCATGCAAATGATAAATACAAAGGTTGAGGGAGAACTGTAAAAAAATTATAGCGATATTTCAATCATTCGATGAGGTTAGGTTAGGTGAGATCGGCTTTAATTCGGTAGTCTTGACAAACCACCATTGGACACATTCAAAAACTTATTTGTCTTAAGTCAACTAGATTGATCTGGAGTAGATGTGACCTGGACGCAAAAACTAGATTGGTCGGAAACGCCAATATTCCTACGTCAGCCACGTGCGAAACGTATGCGAACTGTCAACTTAGTACTCAGTCACGAATTTCTTGACTTGATTCGTCTGCTACTCCTCCATAAATGTCAACTGAAGCAGCTGCTCATGTGACCGATCTAGGCCAATCAAAACTGAGATACATCAAGTCAGTCACCTGTCAGTCTTACTTAACTAGATACTTTAACTTCCCCATTGCTGGCGATGTGGACTGGCTGAAAATAAATCTAACCAACTCAGGTTATGAGTACTTAGTTGTAACCAACTTCGTGCTGTCAGCTGTTTAATTTTTCCAGACATTGCAAGGCAAATATTTTAAGAATGTGCTTTGCTAGACTGCCTTAAGCCACATTCGCATTTAAATTCGCTCTCAACTGAAATCAGATAGTTATATCGTAATCTCATATTAAACAACAAGATGATGTGACACCTGATGAAATCCATTTAATACCGGCTTTTCCTTTTCAATTGAATATTGTGTCTGTGATATTGATTCTATCGATTTCTATCTCTAGCGTAGGTATGTAGATCATCCCTCCATGCGAGGTGGTATAAAATAGATTTCCAATTACAATTAAGAGTCAGTCTGTAGCCAAACGAGCTGTGAAAAGTTTTGAGTCCTCTCAAATAATATTATTGTACCGCATTTAAAATAACAAAATGGCTTTCCGGGGAAAGAATGCAGTTATTACCGGAGGCACTGGTGGAATTGGTCTGCAAGTTTGCGTACAACTTTTGAAAAATGAAGTTGCGGTAAGTTTGTCAAACGTTAAATGGCCACCAACGTTATGTCAGTTTCTATATTTTGCAGAACATCGCCCTCATAGATATCCAGGAAAACCTCGAAGTGATTGCTAAACTCAGAGCATCCCATCCTGCACAAACAGTGCTTCTGATTAAAATGGATGTGGCCAATAAGCAAGGAATCGAGGCGGCCTATGAGGAGATTGTGAAAAGTTTCGGGAACATTGATATTGTTATGAATGTAGCTGGGATATTTAATGACTTGGATGTGGCACGGACACTGCAAGTCAATTTGGTAAGGATAAAACGACAATGTTTCTGTATTCGTAACATTCAAGTTTCTGGATAACTGTCACAAACGTCTCCATACAGGGGGGTATGATTAACTCTACTCTGTCAGCGATGAAGCACATGAGCAAAGAGAACGGTGGCCAAGGAGGACTCGTAGCGAATATGTCATCAGTAGTTGGACTCGATCCAATGTTCCTGCTTCCTGTGTATTCATCCACAAAACATGCTATAATTGGATTTACACGGTGTTTGGGGGTTAGAGGCTGAGAGCATATATAATAAGTTCGCGCTTAAATCTTTCTTCGTTTCTAGAATGACTACTATTATCAAAAGACTGGAATCAAGTTTATTACCCTATGTCCAGGCGCTACTATCACGGATATGTTTACAAATTTTACCGAAAAGATTCTATTTAGCGATATGGGCGATGAGTCTTATCGAGTCTTAGATAGATTGGAAAAACAAAGGTAAAATGCGTAATTAGATAAGAAGGAAACAGTGTTTTATTGATTGGGACGTTTTATGGGATTTATAGTGCTGCTGATGTGTCCCGCTGTATACTTCAAGCTCTGGAGAGAGATGAAAACGGAGCAGTTTACATTCTTGAGAGCAAGAAACTCTTTCCTATAGAGATGACACGCTACTGGAGAGGAATCGAAGATCAACTGTAAAACTAAGCCGTTTAGGAGGGATTTGATTGCTTTTGGATTTGTTCCTTCTATGACTGCAAATAATTTTTAAGTAACTAGGCTTATAGCATGCCAATTATTTTTTTTATAGGAGAACTAGCATATAAAGCTCAATAAAAGATTTGAAAAATGTTCATCGGCAGTTTTGGAAATATTTCCACAAACGCCGTGTAACAATAATCCAATTTTCTCTCTAAATTTTGGTATACCGGTTACCATTTATTTTTTAATTCACAAACTGAAAATGATATAACACTTGCCTTATTTGTATTTGCTGTAAAGTAGGTAATTCTGCAATAGCCTTAACCTACATGTAGAGAAATCTATTACTGAAATAAAATCATACGGGCCCTCTGTCACGGCTGAACTAAGCGAAACGTCAAAATTTATTGTTAGGTTAAATTGAATATGTTTACATTTTACAATTTCTGAAATCTATTTGGAAACATATTTCACATCATAATAAATCAGGATGGTTTGTGCTCTTGGAATAGAGGGTAGTGCAAACAAAATTGGCGTCGGAATAATCAGAGATGGGGAAGTTTTGGCGAATGTTCGAAAAACCTACATAACTCCGCCAGGCGAAGGTACAGCAAAGTGCAAATCTGTTATTATCCGGGCTGGCGCTATTCATGTACTTAATTTCTATTTTTCTCTAGGCTTTCAGCCTCGTGAAACAGCGAAACACCATCGGGAGAAGATAACTGGTCTTGTCAAAGCGGCTCTGATTGAAGCAAAGATCGACCACTCCGAAATTGATGTTATATGCTTCACCAAGGGCCCAGGGATGGGACCATGTTTGCTTGTCGGTGCACTTGCAGCTCGAACACTATCATTAATTTGGAAGAAACCACTTCTTGGTGTGAATCACTGCATAGGACACATCGAAATGGGCCGACTAATCACCAAGGCGAAAAATCCCATTGTTTTGTACGTGAGTGGCGGCAACACACAAGTAATAGCTTACTCCAACAAGAGGTACCGAATTTTCGGTGAAACAATTGACATTGCCGTTGGCAATTGCTTAGATAAGTTTGCACGCATTATAAAGTTGTCGAACGATCCAAGTCCGGGCTATAACATTGAGCAGTTGGCGAAGAATGGAAAGAAATTCATCAAGTTGCCCTATGTGGTGAAGGGTAAGTAAATGGCGGGGAAACGAAAAAGTGCAACAACTACTTGTGAGCGTTTTTAGGAATGGACGTCAGCTTCTCTGGAATCCTATCCAATATAGAAGACATAGCGGAGCCCAGTCGGCGAAAGAACAAACGGAAAAAGGACGAACCTGAAGAGGAGTATTCAAAGGAGGATCTTTGCTACTCCCTGCAGGAGACTATATTCGCCATGCTGGTAGAGATTACCGAGAGAGCTATGGCGCACTGCGGTTCCAGTGAAGTAAGAATTAAAACAACCTCTCAATGCAAGTGATAATCTTGATAATTGCAGGTTCTCATTGTCGGTGGAGTTGGCTGCAACCTGCGCCTTCAAGAGATGATGGAAATAATGTGCAACGAACGAGGAGGCAAACTCTTCGCCATTGACGAGAGGTACTGCATCGATAATGGCCTTATGATTGCGCACGCTGGTGCTGAAATGTATGGCTCTGGAACACGTATGTCATTCGAAGAGTCCACAATTACGCAAAGATTTCGAACGGACGAAGTGCTTGTCACTTGGAGAGACGACTAGCCAGCTTTAAACTTTCACGATTTGGTGTAAAGTGCAGTTAGATTAACAATGTAAAATAAAGCCCGTTCGCGACGTTTCTTGTATACATTTGTTTTATATTAAGCACGACGAAAGTGTTGAAGTAGGCATGATGAACCAAGATTCTTTCCGGGTTAAGTGCTGCATTTCCTCCAGAAGTTAAAATATTAATGCAAGAATCGGCAGCAGATGAAGCAATCGAGGAAAACCAATAGGAAACACAAATGCTTTCCATGTAATTTCATTAAATAAAATATCTTGGTAGGTAGGTATACAATGCTAGAAAGATATTTCCGTATATATAAACAGCAGATGTGCATTTAGTTAACTCGGAGAGTCGGTAGTTTTTCTAGTTCTTCCCAGGAAACGCTATACTAAAGCCTCGATGCTATGTCTGTTTTCATTATTTGTTTCTGGTGGATCTACTATGAAACAATTAAACAATTTGAGTGAAGAATACTGTGAAAGTGGCGCGTCGCGCGTTAGACCTTTACCTAAATTAAAGGTTCGTTTTCGATTGGAAACTATTGATCGACTAAAATATGCTCTTTTGTGAAAAATTTCACGTTTCTTTAATTGACATTATAATATTTGTCGTAAATGTCTTTCCGGGCTTATTCGAGTAATAGAATCCCTAAAAAGGCAACGAACGATCTTAAGATAATCGCAGGCCCCGAACTGATAGCAAATGTGCCCTACGTAGCAAAGAATCAAATTTGAATAGGTATATAACGACGACCCATACAAAAAACGCGTTGAAAGTCTTATATCTCGAAAACCACAGATTCGATTGAGTTTAAATTTACACGCATTCTTAGGTGATGGCCCAGGAGTATTCCTGTAAAGATTGGTCAAAATTGGATACATAAAAAACGGTCAAAATCCTTTATTATGAAAGCCTCCGAATCGATTTCTGATTCGAGTGCGTCAAGTTAATCGTAATCCTGTAATGGACTTCACGCTGAAAATTTACAATGATTTGTATTGAAGATATCTGTTTGTCGATTGCTAAAAAAACAGTTGGGAATGCCATCACCTAATCGTACAATGCATGCAATTTTTGATCTAGAATTGCAACATGAACTACAATACGATCGCAACGAATTGAATGCTTTTGTTCAAGCAAATCTTTCGACAGTGAATGCGGAGCAAAAAAGGCGTACGATACTATTATGTAAGCTGTCAATAGCGATACCGGTTAATTTTATTTTCTAGATGCGTCTGGGAGGCACGTTGTTGTTGGCAACGATACGTTTCCAGTATAAAAATTCATTGGCGTTGGCGTCTTCTGGCATTCCAGCCATTCTGCTTTGAAATTGCCTATGAATTACCAAGTTATTGAAACTTGGCGGCGGTAAAACGGCGCGTTAAAACGCGCTTTGTTTGACGAGGCCTTAGGGTTAGCAAGATTATTTTTCGAACTAAACATTGCAATATTTGTTACTACACATTTTCTTTTCTTCGCCCCAAAAAGACCTCTAGAGATTTTCACCAAAATGCTTATTTAGGATAACATAAGCATTCTTAGTAAGATCCTGTAATAAGTGTTTCTTAAGAAAATGCAAAAAGAATCGTGTGAACTAAATTTCTGAAAATGACTATCCAAATCCTAACCTACATATGTTCACACCGGGTATTTTAACAAATTCCTGAATTCTTACAATGTGTTTAAATTAATTTGGGAGTGAAAAAAAACAGGAGTTAAAAAAACTAAATTAGTATCAACCTCCAATTCGGGTTTTTGCTCGATTGATCACAATCTATCCATTAATCATGTGCATCCACCATAAGGATTTTTAAATTTCTGAACTCACTCTCGCGTCCCGCGCCCCACGTCACGCGACAAACGACAGATTTTGACGTGTAAACATGTAGACGTGAATACTTTGCAAAATTTATTTAATTTATTTTATTTACTGTTCATAAAGCAAAACTACAATGGAAATAACAGATAACGTAGCCATAGAATTCCGTGATGTTCTACAGGACAAAGATAAAGTGATAGAAAATATTGACAAGCAAATGCTAGAACCATCTCAAAGTTCACATATTGATAAAGAATTGGCTGCAAAGGGAGCAGAACCAAACATTGACAATGTAAACAAAGATTCTGACTCTACTTTGGTTACTCAGGACAATAAAGATCAACCCTCCACGAGCGACGTTGTAAATTCATTACAACACACATTGGAGCGTGTAGAAAACATTGAAAACAATCCAGTATCATCTGATCAAAATTCACAAACAGAAAATGAGGCTTCAGTAATAAAAGTTCACACAAATGATGCACTTTTAGAACTTAATGCAGAAACAGGATTACACAAACCAAACGTCTCAGAGGCAGCTCAAAGTCACAACACATGTGAAACCACCAAAGGCCATATTCAAAGTGATCGTAACGAGATAGAAGCACTTCTCCCAGGCGTGCCACTTCAAGCAAAAGAAATCAGTCCTCTTTCACAACCTTCTCAATCAGAGCCAGCACTTGCATCGTCTCAAATGCAGCCAACAGCTAATCCGTCTGCAATGTCTTCGCCATCAAAGGAAAGCCATTCCGTTTTATCTGAAGGTTCTCCTACCTCTGTACAAGAGGACACCAGGGATGCTTTGCAACCATCCCCATCACATTTAACACCCGCTGCGCCTAAAACACAGCCATCATCACCGATTTTTGCGACTCCCCCGCCATCTCCAAAGGCTATCGAAGAACACAATAGAATCCAGGAGCAGCTTAAAAATTACGAAAGTCAAATAGATCAATTGAAGAAGGCACTGTCACAAAAGGACAACACAATCACTCTGTATCAGCGAGAGAATGCTCTTCTGGAGAAGGAGAAGTCGGCGGTAAGACACTTGCACATTATTTTGTTATCCAAATTTTACCTACTTCCTTTGTCTAGTTCCGTAAGGAAAAAGAACTGGCTACCAAGGAAAAAGAGAGCATTGTCATAACATTCGCTACAAAGGAAAAATCTCTAATCGACGCCAAAAAGCAAAAGGAGTCCATTGAGAAGCAGCTGGCTGACTCCCGCAAGGAAGTCAAGAATATTTCGACGAAATTTCACTCGCTGAATGAGGAGAAGACAAGGATTACTCACATGCTAGATGATAAGGTAAGCTTCTGCAACTGATGTCGGATTATCGACTTAGAATCATTACCCTTGCAGTGTAACGAAGTTAAGAAATTCCAAAAAGAGCTCGACAAGCAAAAGGCTGATTTCAACAGTCTGGAGATGAAACTTAAGTGGAACATGGTCAAGTTGGCGCAGGAGACTGAAGCAAAATTGGTAAGACAACTTATTATTTCTTCTACTCTTAAAGGTTAAATATGTTTGTTTACAATCAGGCTGCTGAAAAGAAGCTAGAGGAAGAGCGAAATGCTCCAAAACCGGCCGAGGAGAAGGCGAATGGTAAGTGCTTCCCTCTCCCTAACCAAATGAACTGTAAAACCATTGACTGCAAATTTTCGTACAGAAAAACTAAAAGTCGAATACGAGGCCACAACGATTCTGCTCAAACACGAACTTGAAAAGAAGGACAAGGCAATAGAATCTCTAGCCAAAGAACATAAACAGGCGACTGAGAAGATTAACCAACTTCAGGAGAGCATTAGCAAAGAAATTCTCGAGGTAAGTTCGAAATTAAAAACGTAATACATCTCCCAACAAAGCGTCTCACTTTCAGAACACTAGCATTTCCCGAGAACTTGAATGCATCCGTCAGGAACACGCAGTTGTACAGAACTCCTACAGTGAGGAAATGCTGAATTCAGCTAAGCTTCGCGTCCAACTGGAGGAACTGCAAGTGCTCCGCACCCAGCATACCATGTAGGGATGCATTAATCCACTACCATTTCAATTTCTGACCATTTTCTATTTGTCTTTACAGAAATGAGGACAAAATCAGCACCCTCAATGCAAATCTTCGAGAGCTAGAGGACAAACTCCAAGATTCCGCACAAGATCTTGACCAGCTGCATACTAAAGAACGAGAACTGCTTAGCATCAACAAGGAGATGAGTGAGATGATTGTCGGTCTTCAAAATCAAATTTGTTTGCAGGCGTCCAAGGTAAGAACAAATGCTGCAAACAAATAAAAATCAAACAAAAAGAGAATGCCCCGGGTGAGGCTCGAACTCACGACCTTAAGATTATGAGACTTACGCGCTGCCTACTGCGCCACCGAGGCTATGGGTTCTGACAGAAAGAAATTGTACTTGTGTTCTGTTAGAATGATTCTGAGTGTAAAGTTGTTTAGTGCGCTACAGTAGCCAGGAAAAGTTTTCGTTCAAATGGGTTTCTTTTTATTGTCTTGGAACCAACGGTCAGGGAAGGTATATAAAAGGAAAAGGTCCTTAAACCCACTCTCTACTTGTCTTATAAATGAAAGAACTGATGTAACCCCTCATGGGGAAGCGCATTTATAGTTTAGCTCTTTCATCGGGCTCGTCTTGATACCATCTGACAGTTTTGTTCTCTTTCCAGATTAAAGGCGTTGATGCTGAAAACGAGATTTTTAAAAGGGAGAAACTAGACTTTGACACAAAATACAATGAGATTGAGCTACATTTGAAACAAGAAGTTCAGCAAAAGAACGACGAACGGCTATTGCTCACCAAACATCTCTCGGAGAAAACAAAATTGTACGAGTCTGTAAAGGTTAAGCTGGACAACGCGCAAGGAGACTTAGAAGCCATCAAAAAGAAGCATTCCCAAGTAGTTAAAGTAAGTTTCTCCCCCACAATTGTGTCCATGCACCCTCTGTCAACTTTTTTTTTACACAGGAATACCAAAGAGAGCTTCAAAAATACAAAAAATCCTCTGAAGCGAATACGTCCTCTAACCCATCATCGCCAACAACTCAGGGTTTCTGCAAAAACTGTCACCTGAAAAGTACAAGTCAAGAGCAAATCGCTTCCCGAGAAAGCAACCATAGTCGAAGTGACAGTGAATCCGAAGCCCAAAGTACCACGTCAACGATGAACCGCGATATTCAGGTGAGACTCAGATATCCCCTTGATTGACAAAATTCGTTAAACACCTCCGTCATCTCCCAGGGTCCTTCAAAGCAGCATTTGGTAGAGAGAATCCTCCGCCTGCAGCAGGCCTCTGCAAGGCAAACGGAGAAGATCGACTTCTTAGAGAATCACACGCTATCGCTGGTCGCCGAGCTACAGAAGAAATCAAAAGTCGTTCAGTATTATATGATGCGAGACCAAGCTGGCGCACTCACCTCTTCTAAAAGTGATCAGAACAAAAGCGAGTTGGCGAAGTACGGTGGGGTCATGTCGGCCATATACTCCGGCATCAAGGGTCACAATCAAAGTATGACGCTGGAACTTTCGCTAGAAATCAACAAGAAGCTCCAGGCGGTATTGGAGGATACTTTGCTCAAGAATATAACCTTGAAGGTATGCATTCCCTCATGAAAACCCTGTGACACTACTGATATTTGTTTTCGTTTCCTTAGGAAAACCTCGACGTTCTTGGACTGGAAGTGGACAAGCTAACCCGAAAGCTAGCCCAAATCAAGTCGTAGCATATTTAGCGCGCCTCTGTGTACATTCCCAAATGGAATTTTATTTTAACTCGATTTAAGTCCATGCAACATTTAGAAGAATAAAAGCAACAACATGTGTAACTACTTGAACCTCGTTCTTTATTCAACTACTCCTATTTACAAACAATTCTCGTACAACTTTGGACTTGCGGGTTTGCCCAATCCCATACTTAACTCCAGTGTTGGTTTTTCACCCTCCTTGGCCAGACGTGCCAGTTTATTAACTTTGGTCTTAAAGTGCACTTTCATCATGGGATTTGAGACACCAGTCTCATCACTTATGTATTCTCGCAGCAATGGTGGGAAATCGATTTCACGTGGAAGGATTTCTTCCTGATTTTGCTTAGTTATTTTACAGTATTCTGCTTCTTCGTCTTTGGGAATCAGCCGATAATCAGCCTTGTATGTGGTGCTGAAGAGAACCACTGGTTTTGGTTGGGTAACACCGCGGAATGTGCGCTCTATGGTGACGCGAACTTTGCGAACTTCCTAAAATGTTTATCTCATTAGAACATGGAGAAAGGAATATGACTTCTGCTTACTTCGTTTGGAACAGCTTCAACTTTAAGAATCCGCATAAACGATGGCTCTGAGTAGCGCTCAAACATGCTGCGCACCACGACACGGCCGACACCAAAGTTTTTCAAATTACCGAGTATTTCCCAAAGGGTTTTGCCACGGAAATCGGTTTTCCGGCCAATGTACTTTACAACCGACATGGTTTTGCTATGTTGTCTGTTGGTTTTTATTGAGAAAATATTATTATAAAAGGAGCTAGTAGAAAAATATAATTATACCGAGGTTAGAAAAGTGACAGTTGTTGCTGTCAGCTGTCGGTGACATAAGAATATCGAATTTCGAATATTTCTAAGGTGCTTGCCACAAGATTTGGCCGTTCTTATAAATTCGAACATACATTATTTTAGAATATTCGATGACAAACAGATTGTAGGCTTAAAATCTTAAAATCAATTTTTGTCACTTTGTGGAAAATAGAAAAGAAACGATTTCAGTAGATATCTAGTTTTAAACTTTCTTTTCTTTTACATTTTGTAGTTTGGCATTAAAAAACGATTGGATAATTCAACGAAGGTTAAACTTTATAAATTTTAAGCGGTTGTATACAAAATCATTGTGAGGCCGATTCATACGACGCGACGTGTCGTTACAATTTGCTTTTTACATTAAAGCCTAGTACGCTGCTCGAGCTTAATTTTAGCTACCATACAAAATTCTCTCCAAAATTTAGATGAGCTAAATTTAAGCGAATCCCCTTAGCTGAGTGGTACGCAGCTCGAGCTAAAAATCAAACTTTTGTTTCCGAGTGTCCTTCATGTATCTGTCAAAATTTAGCGCACCCATTTAATGGGTCGGCACATTTTGTTCAAGCTAAATTTTGACAGATTGCTCTGCTCTGTTGTTCTACTGAGTAAAGATGAGTGATTTTAATGAATACATCGATGAGGAGTACCGGGAGCTAGAAAAAGCTAGCGATGGTGGCGGAGCAACAACCATCGACATGAAGACTTGCAGATTTTGAATAAAGGGAGGTTTTTTCAAAGAACAGCTGTTTTTTGTGACATTTATCCACAGGGCTCTCTATGTCAAAATTTAGCTACGATTTTAGCTGATGTTTGGAGAGAAAAGTTGGAGAGCAGCTAAAATTTAGTTTAGCTCGAGCTGCGTACTAGGCTTAAAGGTCCAAGAGAAATGCCCCGAAACTAAGAAATAAGAAAGTAGTACCCACATGTAAACGCCTTAAAACATTCGCCAATGACCTAATTGGTCCCAACCAATGCCGTTTTAATCCCTGTAAGTCAACAGGCGCAGTGGCTTAGTGGTAGTGTGTTGGGCTACTAAGCGAGGGGTTCCAGGTTCGAATCCCGAGAGGGCCAAATTACATCTTAAGGTTTTTTTCCACTGCGCCACCTCTCGCGAACGTCTGACAAACATCGGAGAGTAAAACTGTAATGAATGAGCTTCTCAATTAGCCGTTTGGACTCGGCGTAAATTTGTAGATCCCTTCCATTCGTCACAAAAATTGAAAACCCACACAAAACGAATGGTTGTGAGAAGCTAGGCCTTGGGTCCCATAGACCTGTCGCGCCGAAATATTTATTTTTATTTATAAGTCAACAATTGACAAAATAATCTCACGCCGTCAAGATTGACATCATCCCTTCTTACATCAATTTTAAGTACATGACAGCATTAATAGAGACAAGCTACAGAGCTATGTCTAGTTTGGGCTGTCACTGGTGCGTTTGCAAGTATCAGTACAGAAGCGGCAAAAATGGGTTTAGTGGTGAAAGAGGACAAAACAAAGCATATGCTGTCAACAAGAAGGAACTAACAACATCGACGAATTGGTAGTGTGAGGTAATTAAGGACTTTGTCTGCTCCTCTTTTAACTCTGAAAATGACTTCACATCAGAAATCAAGCGAAGATTGACACTTGATTGCCAGCCGCTGTTACTTCGGCCTTAGAAGGCAATTGAGTAAGTCCTTGTCGAATAACTCTAAGGGGACTCTATATAGATAAGACCATCATCATCCCAGTCCTGCTTTATGGTGCAAAATCATAAAGGCGGATCCCGATCTCCTTGGTCGTTTCGAACGCAAAGTTCTTTGAGTGATTTTCGGTCCCGTTTGCGTTGATGGACTTTGGAAGAGAAGATTTAACAGCGAACTCTACGAGTCGCACAGTGACATCGACCTGTTCAGAAACGTACGCATCAGTCGTTTGAGACCGCTAGGACATACAGAGCGGATAGACAGAGATCGTCCGGACTGAAGAGTTTACGATTCCAGCGCTGTAGAAGAAACCTCGCCTTAGGTGACGCGCAGTGGAACGGGACCTTAACCAACTTTTGGAGAGAGGGGAGTATTGGTTAAGCCCCAGGTCCATCCCAGACAGTGGCGCCGCGCCATCTTAGTGAATAAAAGTTACCGAAAATCTTCTATCGGGATTTATAATCGAAGATAATCAAATCGCTGGGTTTGTGGGTTTTTTAGAAGTCAAATTATAAATACGGATATCCGTAACGGATAGTAACGCTGTAAAATTGAATGACATTGAAATAAAGAACATTTAAAGTTGAAGCTTATGTTTTTGGCCAATAACCTTACCAGCTCCTATAGGTTTATTTAGAGGCGAATTAAGGATACAAAAAATATATCAAAATTATGCCGCGAGTTACCATATAAGCAAGGTCTTATACAAGGCCTATATGTGTTTGGCGCTTCTTTAAATGGAGCTCTCACCTAGAAACATCTACTTATGGAAGAGAACGAGCCCCTAAAACACGAAAGTATATCACAAAAAAACATGCAACATGTTCACCACATAACAAATGAAAACAATAAAGTGCTGATTATTTGCGTTAAATTAGCATAAGTACCGCGCTTAATCTAATTCACAATTATAGTTCGGTTACAACGAAACACATTAAAAGAACTGGCTTCAAAGCTATAAACCCAGTGAGTAGATACACGAATTTTATAATTATACCGGCCGATATGAGGAAAGGAACACCAAAGCCCATAGCAAACCTGCTGCTACCACCACTTGGCAGTGTGCACAGTCATTGTTAAGTGCACTTGGCAAACACTACTTCCTCCTGCAGTAGTTCGTATACCAATACCAAGTCCAAAACTGGATTCGGTGGTCAATCCTCAGATGAGTGAACCCCGCGCAAAAGCGTTTTGTTGCACGAAATTAATTAACTCTTCCAGCCACAACACACGAGTGTATACACTTAAATGTTTGTTTGTACTTTCATTGGCCGAAGCATGGTCTACTAGTTTTTCTCCCGTCCGATACCCGAGAGGCGCTCCAAGCAGGTTCCGTCTTTTCGGTTATATGTGCTTCTTAGCTATAAAATGCGGTTTAGATGCAACATTGACGGCATTAGGAAAAGTGACTGCATTGCATATCTAACCATGCTTTATTCCAAGATGCTGTTTTTGACCGTTACCGCCATCTTGGGTAAGTCCTTAAACTTGACTTCGAACGTACAACAGCGGTTTAAACGAATCATTTTTTTCTCTCCAGCTTTGTCAACGTCTGCAGATCGCATAATTAAGAAACGAAATGGATACGGAAACGGATACGAGTACAAACAATCACCACCATCTCACTTCGAGTCTGGCAAGGTTGAACCACAAGACTATTACGAATACAGACAAGCCTCTCATCCATCATTATCGGGACCACCTTCATCCCACAAGTCTAGTGGCTATAGCATCGGAAGTGGATTGAGGTCTATAGCTCAAGGATCAGCAAACCAAGCCCACTCTGCCGTGGCCAATCAGCATGCTGCCGCAAAGCAGGCCGCCTTTATTGCCAAGAATACCCTAGCTCAGTCGGCAGTCCAAGCTTCTGCGACAGCTCAGGCGGCTTTGGCGGGAAAACAGGTTATCTTACAGGAATTGGAGCAACAATCCTCGGAGGCACACCGCTCTTTGGCCAGAGAATTGGAACAACTACAATCCGCGAAGTCGGCAGCGAAACTTTCTCAACAGACCGCACAGGTTGCCAGCAATCATGTTTCAATTTTGGTCTCCGCGGTAAATGATGCCAAAGTGGTGGCTGAGTATGCAGAAACGGCCGCATCTGAGGTGGCTGGCCAATTGGCCTCTCAGTCCGCAATGGTGGGACAAGCTAAATCTCGACTCGATAGGCTTGAGGAGCAGCTAAAAGACGCCAGAGTTGACTATGAAGCTACAAAGGAGGCAGCCTTGAAAGCATCATCGTCTGCGTCAGAGGCACAAGCGAACGCATCCCAAGCTGGAGCACGAGCCACTATTGAGTTGCATGAGAGCGTTAGCAACACAGACCATGGCGGACATTACGAGGATGAACAAGTTGAACAAAACCAACACGAACCGGTTGACATATCTGGAGGACACAGTGAAAGTGGTCATTAAAATGTTAGAACATCTTATGAAGAGAGTGAAGGCTAAGTGAATTTTGTTTCCTAGAAAAAACTTGTAGGCTTAAGAATTCGATGACAATAAAGTGGATATGTGTTGTTTATATGCAGGAAATTTATTTCATCGAGTTATCTTCACTGACTTTTTGAGTAAACTCTTAAAAAATGGTAATCCTCTGAGAGCTAGAAAATAAATTCACCTTAATTTGGGGCGTTTTTTAGAAAAAAATCAGCGGACAACTGTTTACCTAAGCTTTAAATTCATAATTCTTAAGTGTTCCGAAAATTCCCTTTCAATTGACAACTTAATTGTGGAAAGATTCTGTTTTTAAATGTCAAACTTAACTTAAGATTCTGTTTTTAAATGTCAAACTTAATCAATATTTACATTCGGGCATTCGGATGACGTACCCGTTGTATTATGGGTACCTACTCACTAAAATGCTGTAAAGGCTAATAAACTGGCTAAAGGGCAAAAATCTACCACCTCGTAAATAAACTGTCAGATTAAGTGTGGAAAATATTTATCAAATGAAAGCCTGCTATAACATACCGCGATGATTTATCCCGAAAACCAGCCGCGACAAGTTACGCAATCTCACAAATGTCAAACTTTGTTACACAATGGGCACATTCAAAAACTTAGTTATCATAAGTCGACTAGATTGGTCTGGAATAGATGTAACCTGAACGCAAAAACTAGATTGGTCGGGAACGTCACTTTTCCTACGTCAATCACCTACGTCAACTTAGTACTCAGTCACGATTTTCTTGACTAGATTCGTCAGCTACGCCTCCATAAACGTCAACTGACACAGCTGCCCATGTGACCGATTTAGGCCAATCAAAACTGAGAAACATCAAGTCAGTCAGCTGTCAGACTTACTAAACTAGATACTTGAACGTGCCCAATGACTTTGGTCACTTTCTTAGGGGTAGACGAAAGATCTAGTCAAGAAAATCCTACCTGCATTCTTAGTTGACATTTCCAAGTGTCAGCATTTAAAATAAACTGCGAGAATACAACAGCAATTAAAGTTGTCCAGTCAACGCGTTCGTATACCTATTCCAGACAAAGTTGACGTTTTAAATGACGTGCCCTATTTAAGTTCATGACAACAGGAAAATGCTGTATAAAAAGATGGACATTTTGGGCTCCATTTACCATCTGACGTGGTGGGAATATTTTGCACTAAAACGGCCAAACATTAAATTGATTTTGACCAATTGTATCGTTGTTCGTTGACAGTTAATTTTAGGTATTTAGGTATTTTTTCGTTGGTATTTAGGTACTTGCTTCAATCATAATCTAGTAGGATTTCTTTAATTTTTTTTTGTAAAAAGGTTTATTTTTTTGTCAATTGATATACTAATTTAATTTATGTATCATTATCCCACTAGCTTCGGAGAAAATAATCAAAACTTAAGACACAGACTGTGTTGCCAAGAACCGCTACATGTTTTCCTTCAATCGCACTGAAAACTACCATAAACATTGGACCGGAACTCATAACAGATATAGACCCACTAAGAGACTAAAATCCATCACCATCAAGCCAACATTGTGGGAGGATATCGTTGCAGAGGACAAGGAGTTTGAGAACTTTATAAAAAAGGAGAACCAAAAGAACGTACCGACATTTGAATGTGCCTCTGGTTATATAAGTCGCGAGTTATTTCCTTGCTTGGTGCCGGCTTTCGAATGTGTTTGCGCTGTAACATTGAAAAACGGTGTTCTGAAACACCCTGTTCGATTTTTCAATTTTATTGATGCATTAGCAGAGGCTCTTTACAATACAAATCCTGCACACGGAGAGAGAAAAGGAAAATGGATGTCCATTCATCTTATCTACAAAAACCAGTATATGTATTCAGTTACTTATGTTTAAATTTTTACCAATGGTTGATTTTTTAGGGACAGGCCTTATTATCCATACTTTTGGTTCCTAACTTCAGGCGAAGCTGCTGTATTGATTCAGGCAATGGTCAGAGGATTTTTGGTTCGAAGGAAATTTAATTTGCAAGTAATTAAGGTATGGATATTAGTAAGCTTTTAATACTTACCTAAGCCTATATGAACGATTTCACGAAAGTTAGTTCCATTAAACACAGTGTAAATTATTAAGAAATCAATAGAATTGTGTTCAGAAGTCGAATGTGGTAAGAATGTGCACTTGTCAAAGGCTCCAATGTCACCGAATTAATGGCGGTTACATAGTATTCGTTTATAAATTACACGCGGGTTAAATTGATATTTTGTTTTTGATCGTTCATTTGTGCACAGTGTCCAAATTTTCTGATATTTGAAACTTAATTTCCTTAGGAGGAACGCAGAAAAGTACTAGAAAGTATTGGAAAACAGCAAAATTGCTACAGAGCTTTAGAAGAAGAAATCTAAGATTTGCTCAAATAGACTTGTAATGTAATTTTTTTAAAGTTAATTCATCCTATTTGACAACTGTACTTGAACCGAGCCATAAACGAGCTATTAATACATTAATGTACCTAATACCTAAATGAAAAGTCTAGTTAATCAACCATCCATTTGCGTAGGAAATGTTTAAAAAAACGTATTTAACAGCGTTCTTACGAAAAGCGATCCCACAGTCTTATAAGTTGTTAATTAGTTGTTTCCTATTTGTTTTTTTTTTATCATTTTCGAGTTCGAATACAGTGTAACTAGGTTTTTGCTTAAAAAAGCGTATTGAGACAAGTTTGAGCATTTTCGTTGAATGCATGCAAATTTGATAACCCCTGCCAAATGTTGATTAATAATTGGCAGCACACGTATTAGATACAATGTGTGGGTAAAATCAGAAACCTAAAATCCATGTGCATCAAAGAAATATACACATTTAAACCGAGACCGGATGCCATCGCCCAAACTTTAAAATCCCTTAACATTTGCTTCAAAAATGACTAAAAAACGAAAGAAATATGGGAAAATAACGAGTTAAGTACGCTTCTTGAGCTAAATTTTATCTCCCATACAAAATTCTCTCTAAAATTTAGCTGAGTTAAATAATTTAAGCGAATCCCTTTAGCCGAGTGGTACGCAACTCGAGCTAAAAGTCAAACTTTTGTTGAGCGCACCCATTTAAAGGGTCGGGTCATTTTTTTTAAGCTAAATTTTGACAGCTCGTTTTGCTCTGTTGTTCTGTTGTGTAAAGATGAGTGATTTTAATGAATACCTCGACGAAGAGAACCTGGAGCTAGAGTCTTTCAACAAAATGACAGAGAAGGCCTCAGAAATATAGGGCGATGCTGGTGGAGCAAAGACCAGCTGTTTTTGTGACACTTATCAACAGCGTTCTCTATATCAAAATTAAGCTAGGAGTTTAGCTGATGTTTGGAGAGAAAAGTAGGAGAGAAGTTAATATTTAGTTTAGCTCGAGCAGCGTACTAAGCTTTAACGAACAAACGCGCTCCATATTCATATTTTTGTTTACATCACAACAATATTTCTAGGTAGTTTTCTGTTTCTTGAAGATGTTCCTGCACTACTTTCAATTTCAAAATATGGGAAGACTTTTTATACTGTGGAAACAAATTAAGTGCGTACTGCTCAGCTTAACTGTTTCGCTTAATTTTATCTTTCGGCACATGTATGTGACTTAGTTGAAGCGGAAACAGCGCACAAAGCTTAAGCAGGAAGTATATGAACAAATAGCCAAACGTTGCTTTGAATTTTGTAGCATATTATAGTGATATTTGCGCATTCTACTGACGGGCTAGGGTCGATCTTACGATCGCTTCACTTAAAACACCGGCGGGGGGTTTCTCAGGTGAACTTTCTGGCGAATATAATCTTCCGGGGAAATGAAAGTGAATGAAAGTGAATCGCCTGGTTTGCTGGTTATTGGCATTGTGCGCATTGTAGGTGGTAGAAGCGGTTTATATCGGCACCCACAACGGCCAAAATATAATTATTAGGAATGGTACGATGCCTGTTATTGGTTCTTGCCGATATTTGAACGTAATAAATTGTTTTTCTTTGTGAAATAGTTTTCTCTTGCTATCTTGTGCCAGGTTGAAAGGGACCAAACCCACAGAATCTGTCGGGTCCGTTGCGACGGATAAATAACGTTTACTTTCTGCTGTTGTGTTTATTGACAGTTTTCAAAAAATTACATAAAAACATATTCATTGGTCACAATTATTTATTCAGAACTTTATCGATGAACTTTACCTGAACTTTTGTTTGATTTTCCAAATTCTGATCGAAGGGCTTGACAGCTAGCTGCTAGTTTTGCACTAAATGAAAAAAAAAATGGTAACATGTCGAGTTTAAAGTTTGGCATTACGCTAGTCATTAAGCGGTCAATGGAATGCGGACATTGCTGGAAACCTTAAAACGCCAATGACAGTTCAATAACATAGAAACTTCTATTTGTGGAATAAAACATATGTACATCGAATCAGTTAACGTTGACGTATCCGTCTATATAAATGGCACGACAGTGAGTAAACAGTGGGCACATTCAAAAACTTTGTTGTATTAAGTCGACTAGATTAGTCTGGAGTAGATGTAACCTGAACGTAAAAACTAGATTGGTCACTTTTCCTAAGTCAGCCACATATGCGAACTGTCAACTTAGTGCTCAGTCACGAATTTCTTGACTAGATTCGTTGGTTACCCCTCCATAAACGTCAACTGACAAAGCTGCCCATGTGACCGATCTAGGCCAATGAAAACTGCGATACATTAAGTCAGTCAGCTGTCAGACTTAGTAAAGTAGATACTTGAACGTCCACAGTGAGTAAGCAGTTTATTATGCTAGGTTTCATTCAATTTTATAGTTCACGAGTTCTTAAAATGCATTGGCGACGTTCTGATTTCTAGCTAAGTAAACCTGACAGCTGACTGACATAATGCATCGCAGTTTTCATGGGGCCAAATTGTTCACGTAAATAGTTTTTTTTCAGTAGTTGACGTTTATGGAAATCTAGCCGATAAATTTAGCCAACAAAATCCTGCCTGCCTACTTAGTTTCGAAGTGTCATATAAGAGACAAATCTAGTTGACGTGTTATATAAACTACGTATCTGAACGTCTCCATTCATACGCATTTAACATACATCTTTAAAAACGCTGCCGGAGCTTGTTTTTGTTTAAAGCTTAGTACGCTGCTCGAGCTTAATTTTAGTCCCCATACAAAATTCTCTCCAAAATTTAGCTGAGCTAAATTTAAGCGGATCCCTTTAGCCGAGTGGGATGCTGCTCGAGCTAAAAATCAAACTTTTGTTTCCGAATGTCCTTCATGTATCTGTTAATGGTACCAATTTTGACAGATCGCTGTGCTCTGTTGTTCTGATGTGTTTAAAAATATGAATGATTTTAATAAATACCTCGACGAGGAGTACCTAGAGCTAGAGTCTTTTTTTGAAATGACAGAGAAGTCCTCAGAAAAAGTTGGCGATGTTGGTGGAGCAACATCCATCGATATGGAACCTAACAGATTATAAATAAATTTTCAAAGAACAGCTGTTTTTTGTGACACTTATCCACAGCGCTTTCTGTGTCAAAATTTAGCTAGAATTTTAGCCGATGTTTGGAGAGAAAAATTGGAGAGCAGCTAAAATTTAGTTAAACCTCGACCAGCATACTAAGCTTAAGCAAAATAAATAGGCGACTTGACATTTTTTGTGATATGAGTATTTTTATTGATTGGAATAAATAAGGATAAGGAAATTCACATAAATTAATCCTTAAAATTTACTTTCACAAATAAATTAAAAAAAATATATATATATCAAAATGGCTAATGGCCAAATTCACTAGACTCTCATACTTAAACATTTAACAAAATCTTCATAAATAAATAATTTAATAAAAAAAAATTAAAACACAATGACACGATTGAACGCACACTTTCGTATTCAGAATTGGAAATCAAAATGGAACACATCGGCCACCATCACTCATTTGTAGTACTGGGTAATCTGCCTGATCCAATCCAAATAGTGTGACACTCGAACATACACCCCGGGAACATTCACCTCACCACATCCAATACCCCATGATACGACACCAACTACATTCCAGACACCATTACGTTCGCACACCAATGGACCACCTCCATCACCCTTGCAGGCGTCCTTGCCCTCCTCACCGCCAGCGCACACGAAACCGGGATTCAGCTTGTAGTTGTATCCCAAACGGGTCTGTCTAAGTTGATTCTGGCACTGCTGTTGTCCGAGAATTGGCACATCGACTTCCTTGAGAATGTTCTGGTATTTGCCGTGATCGCCGAAAGCGTCCTTACCCCATCCGGTTGTCCAGCAACGGGCTCCAGTGAAGTCTGAGAATTTGTCGGGCATGCAAGCGGGGCTAATGTGAGGGCTCTTGGTAAAGTCCACGGGTTGGTCTAACTTAAGAACAGCGAGATCATTGTCAAGGGTTCCGGCGTAGTATTCAGGATGGACGTGAACGGAGATGACATCACGTTCGATGTACGGGAAGAACTCCACGTCATGGTTGACGTCCCACTCACCCAAACGGACTCGTAGATCGAAGCCTTGATATCTATTGAAGAAGAAGTCTCTTGTTAGGAAGGAGATAAAGGCTTGAAAGAGGGTTTGAAACTTACGTCTTGATGCAATGAGCAGCTGTGATTATGTGTTGTCCATCGATCAAGGTTCCACCGCAAACGTAGACGGACTCTTTGGGATCTTTCTTCAAAATTGCCACATGCCATGGGTACTCGCCGAATTCACTGTCACCATCAATGTAGACGGGGTTCTTGATACGACCAGTGATACCAGCTGCATTACGGGTGCCGCAACGGCCCAGTTGCTGTTGTTGTGGTGGGCGGAATGGACGACGGCAACAGACTTCATTGGAACGACATTGTTGTGGTTGCAGTTGTTGTTGGCCTGGTCGTCCGTAGTAGGCACGCTGTAAAATAAAACGGGACACGTATGGGTTAGAAAGGGTGCCACATATGGCCACTAAGGGAAAGGGAAAGGTCATGTCTAGGGTCATATTGGTTACCTCTTCAGCCTTAACACTCTCTCTACTGTCATCGGCACTCCGTCGCCTGCGATCGCGAGGAAAGGAAACCCTTTCACTACCCTCTGCAGCTCCAGGAGCTTGCGTAGGAATCGGCTTTAATGCGTCGGCGTAGTTCAATTGCTTGCCATACCGTTGATTGCCAGTAAATAAGCTTGTAGAAGCTGTGGCCCCATTAAATGTGATTGGGTTGCTGGGCCCGCTATAGTTGGAGCTCCGCTCATACACACCGTAGCCAGAACCGTAATTGTCTTGGCTGTAATAGCTGCCGCCGCCGCCTCCACCAGTGGTGGGATAAGATGCGCCCAAGGTGGGATAAGATGATCCCGAAGTTTGATAAGAAGGTCCCGAAGATGGATAAGACCCTAATGATGGATACGACGACCCGGACGACGGGTAAAAGCTCTGACTCAAAGAGCTGTGATCGTAGTGACTGTGGCTGTGATCATAGTGACTGTGGCTGTGATCAAAGGACGGTCCCGTCGCATAGGATGGTGCGCTCTGATAAATTGGCCCACTCGGCCCCGTCGGGTAGTGCTCTGCATAGACTTGATGTCCACTTGGGCTATTGTAATGATGAAGTCCCGCGCCCTCATAATGGTCATGATGGTGATAGTGATGATTGTATTGTGCCTTCGGCGGCCGAGGCTTGAAAAGGTCTCCGACCTTTTTTATGATATTCTCATTGGGAGTCACATGAAGGTTGACCAACGGCTTGACAACTTTGTCACCCAGCTCGGTCTTACTTACTTGCAGTGAGACCAGTGGGTTGACATTGACCAAGCCCAAGTTCAGACCGTTAGGACTTATCGATCCAAAGTGCGGATTCTGTGCAGGATGTAACCCACCGATTCCATTTACCGGATAAGCTCCAGCGGGATAGGGCAGTCCAAAGGAGACTCCAAACGTTGGTAAGACTTTTCTCTGGCTTAGACCAAACGATGGTATTGGTCGATTGAAAAAATCTGCCTGACGCTAGGAGTTACGGAGAAAAGGATCAAATTAGAGGATACAGTCTGAGACGGGTTATGAGCATGCGTGCGTGCGTACCACAAGCCTCCCCAGGGGTGGTGCTGTTAGGTTAGTTATATGTTAGTTACGGTATAGAGCCTTCACATAAACTAACCACACAGCGGGGCTACCTCATCCTCTTTGACGAAGTTCCGATGCAGGCAGATAGAGCGAGGGAGATAGACAGAGAGAATTATGTGAAAGCTAGACTTAGGGTAGAACATATAAGCAGGGTGAGGAGCCAGGTTAGGATAGGGATTACAGAACATTTATCAATGCTTACCCCTTCGGCGTCGGTAGGCTGGACATCGGTGTCGTCATCGGACTCATTGTCCTCGGCTGGGACTTCACGTTTGGTCTTCTTGGATGTTTCGTCTTCGGTTGCCTGCTTGCTCTCAATGGCAGTGGTTGTGATATTGGCTGCCGCCTCATCGCTCAGCGCCTCGATATCTTTGCCTAAGTTACGAGGGTCGATTGGAAGAATAAGGTCGTCCTTGCGGCCGATTCTATCAGCAGCCGGGCACTGGTTGAACGGCACACAGACGCAGTCAATGGTTTGTTGCCTGGAAGTGTCATAACCGCTTCCGAATTGAGTAGCCGCGTATTTGTTGTCGTTGAAACCGCCGCTATTGAAGTTGTTGCCGCCAAATTGAGCTGACGAACCGGGTTGCAGTTCCTTCTTGAAGTAGTCGGGGTTCTGCGAGTGATAGCTTCCTGAGAGTCCGCTTCCGGAAAGGCCATTCGAGCCGAAGCCAGATTGTCCGAAACCGGATCCAGATCCACCGTTAGGAGCAAAGCCTCCATTTAAAGACTGATCTGATGAGCCAAAGCTTCCAAGCCCTCCAGCGGGCTTATAGAACTCCCCTGTGTTTGGCTTCTGGGCAGAGTTAAAGCCAGAGTTTGAGTTGAAACCATTCGAGTTGAATCCGTTTGAATTGAAGCCATTGGATCCTGAAATCAGACTTCCCTGTGAGGCACCATTAAAGCCGGCTGCGAAGGCTTGAGACTCTGAGAAGCCTCCAGTTGAGATTGGAGCGAATCCGGCGGACGATTGGGCCAAGGCTGAGAAATCGGTATTAACAGTGTTGCCACCTCCAATGGGAACGGACACTGATGGAGTCTTTACAGCGGCTCCCTCTCCCTCGACATGATGGTAGTGATGATGGACGTGTTGTTGAAGAGACGAAGCGGCCGCAGCTAGTGACTGCGTTTTCAGAGAGTCTAACGATTGATGGGCATAGAAGTTGTTCTGTTGGGAGCTGGCAACTTGAATCTTTTCGCCGACAGTCTGCTCGAAGTTGTACGGAGCATCACTTCCATCGAATACGGGACCAGGTGGCTTTGAGCCGTAGATGATGGCACCAGCTGGAGGCTTTGAGAATGAAGCCGACGAATCGATGGCCGATGGTGGTGGTGATTCAAGGAATGGTCCATTGTAGACTGGCCCCAAGCCTTGCGGACGTCCATAGACGGGCTTCGAAATTGGGCCCTCATAGCCGACCTTCCTTGGTGGTCCGAACTTATTCGGATTTGATGGCCCAAATGAGTTAGGTCCTGGTGGTCCAAATGAATTCGACTGTGGTGGACCGAATTTATTGATCGGCTGTCCATAACGATTTCCGGGTGGTGGCATTGGCCGTGGTGGTCCATATGGACCTCCACCACGATTCGGTGGCGGTGGTCCCTGAGCATATATGGTCGAATAGAAGGAATGCTTCTGCTCAGGCTCGCAGCTCATTAAACCGAGAACGCAAAGCTTTTCCTTAATCAAGTTCCTCGCTTGTGTGTCATCGCCCTGTTGCAGCGCCATCTCTACGTTACCATCGGCATACACCTGATCGTAGTCGCCCAAGTTGCGGCCCTCACGTCGGCCCATAAGGATATGATTGATGATCTCATCGACTTCGGTGTCGTTGCTGTAGACAGGCTCCTTAACGGCATACCGACCCTGGTACTCCTCCTCATCGGACTTCTTGGTATCGGTCTCTATAGCCACGACAACTGTCAAAAGCGCGGCTGCCACAACAGCCAACTGATAGATCCTCATTGTGTTCCTAAAACAAGACAAAGCATAAGGTCACTTCAGGTTATACAATCGATTGGTCAAATTAACCCACAAAATGCCGAAAATATACAAAACGGTCATTGTGCCCATTTTGGAGAGCTATCACCGCATCTCTCTTATGACAACACGAAACGTAAACACACACTGTATGCTGTATCTCGAAAAGAAGAAAGATCACTTTTACTTTCATCATCGTCGCCGCCGCCGCGCATCCGAGACAGAGACAAGAGATACATACAAAAGCCAATTTAAGGTCGTTACCACATTATTTACCGAGAGAGGGAGTCTGATGACTTCTGCAATCCATGCTGCCGGGTGAAACGGCAGTTATTACCTCACATTGTTGTCATACAGACAGTTACACTAGGTATACGAAATATGATGCCAAAGTAGAGTACCCTGGATGGTATTGATGGTTATATGGCTCTGACGTGATCTTGGAGCTGTTTGGATTTGTGTTCCGGCCAAGTTTACGGTGCTGAATTTGGACCGCGTCGCATGGCATTATGAAACAAAGGTGGTTATCTCATAAGAGATACAAATTTCTTGTTTCATATTTCTTTTTTTGTGTTTAAACTAAAAGGGGTCCGCTGAGAGCGCTTAACCTTTTTCGTTGCAAGCTGTCGTAGTTATATACAGTTTTGGGTTAAATGGAGCAATTTGCTTTTGAATGATTGCGAAATTAATTTGCCTGAACTTTCCATTTCTTCTTCATTCCTGATTTGTTTGTGTGCGTATAGTAATTGATTTTGCCATTTAATTGTGTGTGTCATTTGTGTTGCGCATGATGCACTTGAGTGAATGCGAAAGTTGCGGAAAGACTTAGGGAGTGCTGTTTTGCATAATGGTGCAGTTGATTGTGGTCTGGGAAGATCTTAACATCCGGTATTTGTGACATAAGGAGACTTGATCCTTTTTTTTTTATTAAATTTAATGACTGCTTAATGGAGAGCATGACTTTTAAAACTTACTTAAAAGGAGGTTCGCTCTTCAAATTAGGTATGTACTAGAATTTAGTACCATTCGAGTTCTGCTTAGTGTTGACAAAAATTATTGCCTTCTTTTGTGTCATATTTGACACGAATATTTTTTGATTCCATTTCTGAACTTTTCTCATTAGAATTGTATAATGACATGGAAGGGTGAACAAATTTTCTAGGGAGAGGAAAAATTGCAGATGCAAACAAGAAGAGTTCGTGTAAATGGAATGTCAAAATTTCAGAATATTTGCTCTGTCGCACTTTCGTGATACTTCTTTTGGGTTTATAGTTTATTTGTTTTCGTTTAGCTGTCAACTGTTAACATTATTCAAAAGATTGTCTTATTCGATTCCCTCACCATAGTTGACCATAGTTGGTCAGAGATGGAAAAAGAGAGCGAAACACTTGCCCTGCCCTCCATAAAAATGGCTGAAAAATTTAGTTCAAACTATTTTTTGGGCATTACTTTATTTGACAGAGCGATGATAGACGTCATAGTTTTAAAGAGACATTTTTAAATCCCTGAATCGTTATTTGGTCACAGAAAATGTCTTTACCTTCTTTATATACGACTCGCTAGTATCGGTGGATCCCATTTGAGTAATTAAAATATTCGTCAACGCGAACCAAAAGAACAATATATATATGTATTGTATATATTTGTCAACCCACGAGAAGTATAGCATTTAAACAATTCGCATGTACTCTGTTGAATTGTTGACAAGCCTTGTAATTTAGCGCAGCAAAGAAAGTAATACATATAAACGACAAAAAAGATCTATCAGTTAAACAAATTTTGACGCAAGTCTGGCTTTGTTCAGCAGGTAAACATGTCTAAACAAACACACCCAATGTGCAAGGGCACCGCAGAAAGCAATAGAAACGTCACACGATCAATAATTGTTGCAGTTCTACTGTTTGTGAATGATTATATAAACCAAAATACATCTCATCAAAATGAGTTTTGTATTCATAGATTTTTGACAGCGTGTGAAAATAAAGTTGCAGATTCACTTAATTTAACTAGCGCATTGAAAATAATTTCAACAATTCAACTAGAAACCTACTGTATTTTTGCAATCGGATTTATAAACAAACTAGCTTTTAAAATTCGCTGCTTGTTAAGGATTGTAAGTTTGACAGCTGTCAACCGCATTTCATAAATTTTCTTATTTCTCTGTGAAGCTACAAGCTCACTTATTGAAATTGATTTTCTAATGTGTTTTTCAAACCACTGAACTTTATGTGACGTCCGAGTATTTCAAAGTGTATGTAATACAACTGTCAAAAAAACGCCTATACGTATTTTTTCAAATTTCACGTTGCATGACATTGCTCACAACTGCAAACGTTGCACTGTTTTATTAATTGAATGATCACATAGTATAAATTTAAACTTGCTGCATGAAAAATCGTTATCCAATTTGAAAATTTCACAGCACTTTTTCCCGGTGTACAATATATGTAAAACATTTGCCTTGTTTTCTGTTTCTTTGTTGTTTCTGTTAAGACAACGCGTTCACTTTCATTTTCACTTGCATTTTCATTTTGCACACAACACTTCGTCCCCACACACTTACCTTTTGAGTAAATTTATTTATCCACAAGATATGTCGTTTTTAGCACTGTGGTACTAAATATAACTCCAATAATCCGTTACTGCACTCTTATGTAATCCACAAAATTTAAATGTTCGTTATAACAGCTGATATGCTGCTGCTTAGGTTACGATTCGAATGAAGCTGTTGAACTGGCTTGAGTTTAGCTTGAACCTCTGGTTATATAGGATCCCATCCCAAGTCCAAAAAATTATCGCTTAAACCGTGCAGACGCTAGAGATACTACGTCACTGCATGGCGTATTACAAAGTCTAGCTTGAGACGTTTATGGAAGTGGTGGAGGCAGAGTTGTGCATACGGTGCGAGTGAGTAATGTTTCTTTTTTGTGTTTCGGTTTACCTTCGGGTTTTTCGTACTTTTTTTTTTGGGGTCTCACTTGGATGAAATCAAAAGCCGGCGAGTATAGTAAATGAACCGCGACACACTGAAGAAAGAGAAGGAAATTCGGTCCGACGGACGTTCGACGAAGGAAAGGGTTTAGCTGAAGAACCGTATAAAGAGATAAATAAACCAACAGAAACATTGTACACTTTCTCCTTTGTCGGATTGGTTCCAATCCGTTTGAAAGTCTGGATGAAACGGGGGCTGTAGGGGGGCACTGCATTCGCAAAGTAGGAATGATATTTTGGAACACCGCTGGGATGTGTATGGTTTGGTATTATTTAAGAAATAAAAAAAAACCTTTTGGGGTTACGAGATACTAATGTGATAGGTTTATGTGGTTATGCTTATGGTTATTTGGTGGCAGATGGACAATGGACATTTACGGTAAATCATGCGAAAATTACATTCGACCAGAGCATTGGACATGCACGGGTGGATTTCACTGAGTCGAAGTCGTTTCACAATTTCGTTCGAATTTTTAGAACCTATTGATAAACGCAGACATCCTCTGCGGCAATTGCGCTGCAGTCTACCTCAGTGTTGCCACTTAAAATGAGGCAATCCTGTCAAATCGGACTGAATGAACAATTTTATATAATTTATAATCTGTCAAAAATCCAATCCAAAAATCAGAAATCCGGTCAAAAATAGATTATAGAAATATATTTTGACTATATATATTAGTGGTATATTTATTTTACAAAACAAATCTTAAATGCAAACAATAAATATGTAATTCATTAAAAAGCCTTGCATTACAGAGTTTTGCTAAAACGAACTTTCAATCAAATTCAGTCAAATTCAGGCGCCGCTGTAGTTTTCTAGGATTATTCACAATAAATCGGATTATGTTTGATATTGTGAGCATGTTCCTTAAGTATGGTAAAGTTTCATTTAAATTTTGCAAATCTTTCTTTACTTTTTAAGTCTATAGAATAATATTATTTTTCCTGTCGAAAATTCGGTAAGACCGGATTTTAAAAATGTTCTCCGGTCAGATTAAAGGGAATTCTGTCATATATGACCGGAATCCGTTCAGAATGGCAACACTGGTCTACCTTACCAATAAAATATTCAAATATTTGAGCTTATTCATAGGTAACTAATGGAAAATTGGGCAGTAGACAAATGGAATTTAAAAATTAAAATGCAAAGAGAACGATATTTAAAAGCGCTTCCCATGTAGGTGGCGCTTCTGTCCGGATCTTGACCTCAGCTGTAACTGCATCTAGTTGGACTCTTGAAGTTTGTTGCGAGGTCCTCTTTCACGTATGCGTGTTATTCGGGTTTGGGTTGACGACTAATCCGGCGAGAACTTTGATGTCGATTTTTTCCTAAATCTGTTAACTGATGTCCACTTTTCTCACCTCCTCGATATGGATGTCGCCGTAAAGTCGTAGAACGCATTGTTCTATCTTCTTTTCCCAAGAAATTCTGCACAAACGGGAGCGAAAATCAATCCTATTCAACATTTGTGAATGTCCATATGCTTTGGAGCCTTAGAGCAGGACTGAAACATCTAGTGTCTCATAAAGAGTTTCATAAGTATTTTTTGACAAGGCCTTAAATCAATTGCTGTCATATACTTGAAGAACAGTGACTGGCAAGTATAAGTCTGCAAATCTAAGTTATAAATCCGCATAAGCTTCCTCTAAACATTCGCCTTTTGTTCTTCGGCGTGGTGATTGGCGAATCGCGGGCGAATCTTTCGTAGAAATTAACTGTGGCTTCAATTATTTTTCGCATTATATGCATTGCTTTATATTTTTTATCGCCTAGCTTGGTTTCTTATCTCATCCCACCATATTCTCTGTCCGACGATACTATCTCTGCCTCCTTGTTAGATGATTCTGGTAGCTTCCAACAAGTTTTGCCCACACTCCAGTCGCTTACTCAGTTAATAATTGAACTATACCGCACTGCGCTTTAACAGATTATAATTCCATACAAGTTTGGAAGACAGCAAGCTGTGGAACATTACTTACAACATTGTTTTTCTTTTTAACTAGGCCTCTTTCAAACAGAGCTGTTCACGAAAGTCATAAACCCATTTACACTTGACAACACGCTAATTGCCTACCAAAGTTACGTTCGGAGAGACCTGTTTTTAGCTGTGCAATCTAATATTCACTTAAATTACCTACACCCGAAGTGACCCCGATTATGCACTGCCAGTGCGTCTTCTTCTAATTCACGTTACGCCAAAAACCAACAGCTTGACCCCATAATCCACATAACAACCACTTGGTCACCATGCAATAGAAATCACAAACTCGAGCCGACACTTAAGTGCACAACTTTGCTTTTATTTTGATTCTGTCTCACGAGAGCATAATGTAGTGCAGACCGGAGAATATCACCACAGTAGCGTTGCGAAATAGCTTGCCGTGTGTTGGCGCGTTGGCGTACTCTATGGGCATTAACACTTTCATTACGAGAGTGCCAAGATGTATTACTTAATCCACGAGACACATTTTTGTTGTTGTTTTCATTGGCCTTTTCCAATCTTGGTTTGAATCAACCATTTGGATAAATGGAAATTTCTCTCCCTGTTTTGAAGTTTTCCCAAACGGTATTTATGTAATTTGTTGTTTCAGTTTCAGCCTCAAGCTGACCGCCCTGTTGCGTTGGAGTCGCGTTACTCATGCTAACCTATTATGCGGCAACCATGTCACGACTGACGTCACTGAGTCTTACTGCAGCAGAATACCGGATTCCGCAAGAAAGCATGTTGCCGTCGCGTCGTCGTCGTCGTATTACCCCCAATGTCAGTTTGGCAGTCGGAATAACCGAAGAGCATTATTTGAATTAGCTTTGGCGAATGACCTTCTAGTGATCGCGTGAACTGAGAAACACAAATGATAAACTTTTCGGAAATTTTCAATGAAATCTTTTTTTGGAAATTTAATCGGAACGTAAAGTGAATGAGCAACAGCGGCTTGGCGTGATAAACTGCCGGCGTCAATGATTATTATCGTTTATCGCATACAATGAATAGTTTATTAATCAGTTGTTGGAAGTGGAAGTGAAAGAAATTCGTTGAACTCACTCACGTTGAATGTTTCGAAAATTAGTTTCTTAGAAAATTCGCATTCGGGTTTTTTTTTCGTGGTTAGTTTATCAGAAGCTTGTTCATATGGGGCACTGGGCCAAGGTCGGTTGAAGTGATGAGGATGATTTTTCGGATTGCGAGTGTTAGGTAGTTATATGTAAAAATTCTCATCATGATTAAATCGATTTGACAGTTGATTGTATAACGTTCGAATAATTTGAATTTGCAAAATCTATTTTTAAACGAAATTCAAAAATATTTGTATGCGAATTTGGTCTTGTTATACATTTTTGTATGGCCTTATGTAAACATGTTAATTGGCGGGTAATTAAATACCCTGTGATTTGTTAATTTTAAGCTTACAACACAGTAAATTGGTGACTTTATTTTTGTATTACGTATCTACCTTTGACTGTACTTAATCAATCGGGTTGCGCTTCAGTGTGACAATATTTCCGAATTTTTTAATCGCAGTAGATACATAGGTATTTATCAAAATTTGGTATGCATTCTTTGCTTGCAACATTTTTACTTGTTTACATTTTGCCATTAATTTGGTATTAATATATCGAAAAATGCAATTATAAATTGTCACTTTTGCTTACAGTTGCAAAAATAATACTTGAAGTGTGGCTCGTTTTTAACTGCATTAGGTGTGTTCTTTTGAACATCTATTTCCGTAAAGCGTTATAAGGTAGAACCTACAGAAGAGAAATGACTGTAGGCACATGACACTTCCGAGCTGCATATTAGGTAAGTTTTTTGGTAATTTTTTTAGCAAAGGAAAGTAAAGAATGCACGTCCTAATTGATATTTTCGTTAGGTATTTATCCCATTGTCAAAAGCAGCTTATGCTGGAACCTTTCAGGTGATGTGGGCGGAAATTGCAAGAAAACTTCAAACTAAAAGTCGAGACATGCAACATTTTATACAACTTTATACCACTCAAGCACATTAGCCTACTTTACTTTGCTTTGCTGAGGTGGAAGCCCAAAAAAAACCCTAAATATATAGGTATTTATCGTATGAAGTGGAATTGAGTTGACAGCAGCAGCTTATAGGTATAACAAGCTTAAGATATGGTCATTGCTAAGCTGGGAATCGAACGAGGATTTATTAACTAGATTTATATCACTTTTTTTTACAAATGTGACACAAAATGTGGGCTTTGCTGAAATAGATGTTCAATGAAACGCGCCTAGTGATTTTTCACTCTGTTTCCTTGAATTATGAGTTTTTTTGTTTTCAGAATATAATTATTTCAATTGGTATATTGCTTATAAGCTAACTTCGACAATAGTTCGAAAGAATGCGCTCACCCGAAAAAGGCTTTAAAATTAAAAATTCGACTGGCTCATTGGCCAGTTTTTCGAGCTAAAATGAAATGATAACTGACAGATCGTTGGGTAGTATTTCCAAACTCTAATGACACGAAAAGGGACTGTATGTGTTTGTGTAGGTACTCCAAGCTCCGATGAAACGAAAAAGCAACATGAAACAGGTACAGCTCGTGGAAAGACAGCTCTGGCAAAATGGGTCAGTGTAGCGAAAAGGCGACTGACTCGGAGTAGGGAACAAAAAACGAGGCGGCAACTTGAGCGGTGGAACACTAAATCTGACGCATTATTCCATGTAATTGCACTAATTCAAAAAGCAGATTTCATTTTATTTAAGAAAAAAAAAGGCCAGCATCACCAAATTATAATAATAAATTATAACCGACAATTTTTTAAAAGTCTTACTAGATTTGTCCCCAAAAGCGTTGTAGTTTTAAATTCGGCAGTAGTCACACGGTTGATCTTTTTGTCCCACTTTCTTAAAAATATAACGATTACTTAAGGATTCAGCAAAGTTAAAGAAGAATTTTTTGCTAAAGAACAGACAAATTTTGTTAAGCTTCGCTTAAACTTTTGGTGGAAGACCAATAATAGGCGCCAGATATGTTTCCATTCATTTTTGAAAAGATTCGTGGTTTATCGTGGTGATAATAGTGAATTAAAAATACTGGGCAAGCCTGAAATAGGAGTCTGCTTACGTCTCTTCATATTCTGTTTCTTACTGTTATTTTTTTATTACCTTGTGTGTATATTTTCATCTACATTAACGAAGCAAACGAATAGAACGACTCACGGAGATCGCAGAAGAATAATATAATATGGCCGTATTTAGTTTAGTAACTTTGACAGCTGGGTGACTCGATGTCAATGTGTCTCAGTTTTGATTAGCCTTAGAATGGTTGTATAAACAGCTTTTTTCAATTGACGTCTAGTCCAGAACTTCATGACTGAGTTAGAAGTTGACAGTTCGTATATGTGACTGAAGTAGGAAAAATCACGTTACCAACCAATCTAGATTTTGCTTTCAGGGTGCCTACATAAAGTTCAGACAAATCTAGTTCACTTAAGATGAGTTAAACAGAAATATGGAAATTTATTTAATTTGCGTGACTTATATTGATAACGTGAACAGTTTTTCAATTGACATTGATGTAGTCCTTGACATTTCTGTGTGTCAAAGTTTCCCAGTAATCCCAGTAAGAACATTTAACAAATGCATGCCTAAGATAATGGCCTAAGGCCATAAAAGCTCTAAAAAAAAGCAGATGAAGGTAATATTAGAAAAAAAAATCTGAATTGCTGTCAGTGTCAGTCTAGTAGTGTGTCAACTATTAAGAAAGGCGTACTAGCGGTTTGGCGTAAGATTTATTTTTTTTGGTTAGAACTATACATGGAACAAATTCCTAAAGGCGATTTTTTTTGCATCACCAAAGTTAAGATCGTTATGCAACAATGTTAGTAGAGCCTTTCATTATTACAGACTCTACAGCTCCAATAACGATCAGCGATTTCTTCACCCGGCTAGAGTAGGAAAACTACATATTTTCCATTTCATGTAAATTTAAAATCTAAACCAACTCACGATGCATACGTTATTACCGCCAACTTACGCATGATCACATTTAATTGCATATGAAATGAAAATGCATGTCAAATCTACCTCCAGTTGCACCAGACATCCACATCCTACTAACGAATCGGTTACGGCATCGATTCTGGGAAAATCCAAGTTTGTCTAGCAAATGTCTCCTTTGGCTTGAGAAGAATTGTGTAACCAACCCACTGGAACCCAAAGTTGCTGGAGTTCGTTAGCTCCTCGGAATTCCCACACAAGATTATTGCAACCAGAAAAGAGTGCGCTGAAGAAAATCTGGAAAATCCCAGACAGAGATAATAATCGGAGTGGAATATCAAAAGTGAATATACAGAAACGTAGCTACATAAAAATAATAAAAACTGAAAGAAACAAAGCAAAGCAAGAGAATAAGCAAACAATTTACAGTCGAAGCAGTCGGGCATTGCTGTGGCAGTGCAGCCTTGGGGATTCCCTGCTTTTTCGATATGTTGCATAACCGACATCAGCTCGGATTCATAATTACAATTGGTAATGGTAGTAAGGTGCAAATTACACTGCGTCAACTCTGTCCGGCGGCGGGCGAGTTTTGGCAGTTTAGCATACTGCAATGGCAATGAGTCACAGGTGGTCGCTGGTCAGCAATAAATGCCTGTTATCTTTGAATGAATAATATGTAAACTTAAGCAAATACGATGAAGTAGGTTAAACTTTTCACGTCAACTGAATGCTAATCAGATATCGATCGATTGCTGGTGTTGGCTGTTTGGATGTTGAACTTTGGAAGCTTTGCTTTGGGTGTCGTTTAATGTGGGCAAGGTCAGTTTTGAGTGAAGTGGTCAATATTTATCTGGCTTTAATTATATGGGAATTTAATCATCAATTATTTGCTTGGAAGATCATGTCGATAATAACAAATAGTACATAAGTAAATATGCGGCTTAAGACAGTTTTTCCCTGATATTTAGAGTAGACAGATATTTGGTTAAGAGAAGTTCGGCTTAAAGTCCTTCGAGGGCGTTAAAAACTGAAATCGACAATTTGTTCACCTAAACTCAAGGGTTGACACTGACAGGTAGGTCTTAAATTAGTTCGTTAGCCTAATTTTATTTTCTTGAAGCCTAAATTCGAAGTCAGAAAAGGAGCCCAATCAGATTTTTTTTTAAACCTTAACAAGAATTAATTTATATTTTGAAAAAATAAGAAAAAATAAACAAAATCTTACAAAAAAAGAAAAATATAGTTGCGTTTGTTTAGTGGCAAATTGTAAATTTTTTTTTGGACATGTTTAGGGGGTGACTTAAGCGAGAATTCACGTCAGTGCGAAAAGCGAAACACGTTCCACAAAAACGCGTTTTTAATTTAAAAAAATGATTCCATTTAATCAGCATTAGTAGTATGATGGATACTTACCGCTCCATAAACGGAAACCAAACGGAAGTTTGTATTTAAGTTTTATAACTCTTCTTAAATGACATATGGTCATGGTCGCTGGAGTGGGATTACCCATGTGTCATTTGAGGTGGCTTTAACAAATAATTTGTTAGATGTTTTCTTTAAAACGTTTTTAAGCCTTTTTTAAAACCGTTCTTTTTACGCCTTTTAAGACAAACTGTCAGTTGCGAGAGTTTTCACAATTTCTCTGCTGGACTTCGGGTTCTCTTAATTCATGTTGGTGTCTCGCTTGCTGGTCGAGTATTTCGATGACTATACTTTATGGAGCAATATTTAAAATAAAATAACGAAACTTTTCGACAACGTTATAATAAGTTAATTTTATTTAATCAGAACTGCGTCTGCACCTTTTTTGAACAGATTTTTGGTACTCACTCAATTTGAGGCAACTTTGGGTGAAATTTTTAATTAATTTTGGGTTTTTTTTTCAAGCAACTTTTATTGAGGATTTAAGTAGTATCTTAGACATTTTTTTAAGTTCAGTTTTTACTATTTTTTGACTCGATTTACTTTTGGGTGATATTGATGCTATATTTTAAACGCTTTTTGTGGGTGTTTTTTTTTTAACTTTCTGTAAATACATATTTTGTTAGTTAGTTTTGGACAACTTCTTTAAGTCCATTTTTCCTCTTTTTTTACTTAATTTTTGTAGAAATTTGTATGCCCAATTTTGACTAGCTTTTTGGGGAAATTTTTTGAATTTTATTTTTGTCAATGCGGATATGTTAAAAACATTTTTAATCAATTTTAGATAAATTTATCTAGGCGATAATTAGCTCTTTTGAACACATTTTTGGTACGCATTTGGAGGTTATTTGACTTTTGACCTTTTTCGCTGGTATTTTAGGAATTTATTTTTAAGTTGGTTAATTTTTTGGGCTAATTTTTAGAGCTATTTTGATTTTTTTTATCTATTTGTTATTAAACTCAAAAAGTAGTAGATTTATTGAGGTCTTAACAAATGTATTTGAAACGCAACCGCAAACCTTCTTGTATTCTGATGAAAGTCCTTTTTCCTTTTCATTCTTAAATTACCTATTATTTTCCCCAGCTGATAACTTCAATGAAAATGACCACAAAGGAAGTTACAACTAGCATAAGAACAAAGATAGGAGTCGTTTCGATCTCAACATTTCTAGAGGGCTTCCTTTTCTTTTATACCAAATAAATTTTACGTTGTTTTATTATTTGAAAGATGTCAAAAAAGCTCTCTTTCCTTTCGGAATCATTTTTGATTATGTTGGAACTTGGAACAGAACATCGTCATCATCGTCATCATAGTCATTATCGTAATCATCGTAATCATCTTTATCATCGTCATCATTCACATAATCAACATATTTAATGAATTATTATAGTTTTGTAGTAAGATTTAGTTTCTATAATTCAGTTGTCATTATAATCAAATCTGGCGGTCAACTTTGACCAGTCGCCATAATTAATTATTATTTGAATTCACCATAATATTTGAACTTTTAAAAGTAACGTAGTCTCTCTAACTTCAGTTAAAAACCGTTTACGCACTTTTGTATACTAAGGGGAAAGAACTGTCTTTTGATTTGTAATTCTTTCGCTTCGTTTCTCGTCGTCCTTGCATCGGACTGGTAAATTTCCTTGTCGTGGAATCGTAAAAGTAAAACCGGGATCAGCTCTTCCTTAATCGAAGGATTCAAAGAGATCCCAAGGTTGGCGATCGGAAAACTAACGGTCGTACAGATTGTTTAGTACCCATACATTTTCTTAGCGGAAGAAATCCGTCTCATAAAACTCTAACGTCCAGTTTCCTTTAAGAATCTTATGGTGAGGGCTGGCTCAGTGGCAGTATTTCTTGAATAGATAATTGGAACTTGGCCAAATATTTCAGTTGGATCAATGTCCGACATGATCCCATCACAAGTTTTGGAATTTAACTGGGCTGATGGTTGAATCTGTAGAGACTTTATTCAGATATACCCTTGAATCTTTTTTGCTTGTAATGCCTCAGAAGTTTCTTGGCTTCTGCCTCATGCCCTGAGTGTTATTCCAGGTTCTTCCTTCTATCTTGTTCATTAAGGTATTGAGGGCATTCCCACATAAGTTCGGACTAAATGATGTAGCAGCCTACCTATCGGACATTATAGATATATCACGCAGTTCGTTTCGTTTCTGTACAGGTTGATTGAAACCCATTGGAATAGATTTCAGCCTGAAAGGTGCTAATACTTTTGCACATTTGTGTAATTTGAATATTCAGCTTTGGATTCGAAAACTCCCACTCCAGTTTACTCATCGGTTCATATGACCCACAAATGTACTACTTTGTTGTGCGTGATTGCTCAGTCTTGGGGACCGACAGGATCATCCTGTTACTGAGCTTGGTAACAAAGTTCTTTTCTAAATTAAATCTTTTGATGATATCGTTTCTGGAGAGGCCAACAGTGGTTGTTTTTTACCAAACGAGATGGTGTTAAGTGAGTGTTAAGTACTAAAAGTACTAAAATATCTTGAGGTGGTACTACCAACATTTTAGGGACAACTGGAAGTATTTATAAATGTAATGCATTAAAATGGACAACTAAAAAAGCAAATCTGCTATAAAAAAACGTTCAAAATCCGTTGATGATCAACAGATTAATCGCTTTTCCGACTGATTCTCCCATATCGGGTACGCTACTACTACTTTCATAACTTTCAATTTAGTTGGTTGACTTTTGTTAAAATCGCCCAGTACTTCGTATAATCAGACTAAAGCCCACATTTTCCGTACTAGAATTTAACCATCTCTCCCTATGAATTCAGGTAATAAATTCAACAACAAATACTCCAGTTGACTGCCATATTTTCTGTGGCTCTGTTGCTATTTGATTCAAATCACACAAGCGCCATTTCAAAGCAAATTACATGTAACAAAATAGTGCGTATACGCCCCCAAACGTTTATCTACGGGCATTAAATATATTCAGGTAACGGACCATTCTTGCAACAGAAGTTCCCAAAAAAGCAAAAATGAGTTGCCATCATCATCCAACGTTTTGTAACATTTCAATACTATTAGGGATATTTAAGCGACAATAATTAGCTCCTCAAAAAGTTGTCAATAACTTTGGCCTTGAATCTGTCCGTTATGTAGGTGTTCCCCTGTAATTATGAAATCGTGCCATTCGGTCAACCTTGAAATAATTGCCACCTTGCCAAGCCGTCATAAACTTGTGACAGGTATAGAGTGCACTCATAGCGGACGTGTGTCAAAATATCATTGACCAACAACATAAGAAACAAATTAGCAACAACGTGCCGTACACCCAAAAACAGAACACAATAACAAACACCCGCACTATTACAAAACGCTCGAGACACCAGCAATCAATCAAATCTGTGATAATCGACGTTACGCTGAACTTTATGTACCCAAAAAATTGATAAACAAACAAAAGCATTACTCACGACATGGATCCGTTTGCCACTCTAGATCGCTGCAATCCAGTGACTCACCCACTTTTACCAGTATTATCACTTTTGAAAGCGAACGATCGTTTGCGAAGAGGAGCATTACAATGACGTCTGCAGTGCCAACGATATTGGTGACCCGCGATTAATTCCATGCACACATAGCAATCGCGTTGTATAATCTCGATGGGTGGGTTTGGTTTTGTTAGGTTATTTGCGCCAGGTAGGTTCGAATTGGATCGAGACATTCGATCAATTTTGTCACGGATTGTTTTGTTTTGTCTCCCAAAATCAATTCGAAATGTGAACGTAAGTGTGGAATTTCGTGTTGGCCCCATTTGACACAAGCCATACTTACTGGAACTGCGTGCGGGGATGGTAAGGTGTCAAGACCTTGCAGCAACTGGCGCATTTGACATGGTCTCGGACTGCTATTTGCGCGACTCTAGAGATTTTCGCAATCGCTGCGGTTTGACGTACCGTTTCGGTCGATCAACCATATCAAGCCGGATGTCGCGGTCTCAGTCAGTGAGTAAGAGTCCATTTATAATTATATAAACTATTGATTGGATGAAACTGAATGATTGTACCTAATTGTTTTTAGGGGTTAGATAAGAAACCGCAGTTAGTTGGAAAAGAGTGTTCAACTTTCCTCGTAGCAATCTGTCACAATGTCCTTCACTACAATGACACCTGAATACACTTTTACAGAATTGAAGTTGGTCTTTTAAGCTTATGCTTTATCTCCTATTGGGTATCTCCACTTCCACCTAACCACACATTGCATATCTTTATACTGAACTTAACGACAGGGGTTATTCGTCGATCTTACAGAAATACAGGGTGGACCAATAGTCACTTTCTTATGTAAAAAAATAGTAAACTATTCTTTATATAGATGTTATTGAGTTATTTTTTGATTGTTTCAAACAAAAGGCCTTAGAGATTAACACGATCGGACAGCAAACAAAAATTGTTTAATTATTTTTTGAAAATAGCCAGTCAATAAGTTGTATTCAACGTGCCTACCGTCAATTTAATGGCGTTAGAAATGTTTCAACAGCACCCACTAAACTTCGCAAAGAAATCGCTCAAGTTATGCCAGATATACGTAGGAAAAATACTTTTGGGCCACCCTGTATTGGAGTAATCACGTACTACATCACGACATACTTAGATATTACGAGACCTTTCTGGAGCACCTCTCCCAGAAAAGAAGAATGGAAAAAATGGATTTGTACCTATCACACAATCCATAGATGTATTTACAGTTGGATATAAAATGGGCACCGGTTGGGGTCTTGTCTTGTTGTCGTTGGGTATATCAAAATCAAAAGCAGAGCTTCTGGCAGTGAGTCAGTGGTAAGGGCAATATCACCTGAAGGTGTTACCTTCTTATTCGACAGCCAGGCAACAATAACTGCAACGGAAATAAACTCGTCGCTAAAAAATCAAGGTACTTGATGCTTATCACAAGATATGTCTCTGGCTCCCGGAACATAAATATATCCCAGACAATGTGAAAGCGGACGAATTGAATATCTCGCCTTGCTCACTTAAGCTTGAAGCAGGAAGATTGGCCGAAAGAGACAGGTGAACTTCAAATTGACTAAACTAGAAGCTTGTCATACCACAAGAACGCTATGGCCGACTTTCAATAAAGCCAGAATCTAGAGTCTAGAGATAGAAAATCACTCTCATTCTCGCGGCACAATACTCTGCGGTATCATATGAAGAAATTGCGATTGACAGAAGAAGATCTTTGTAAAGGCTGCGGTGAAGAGGAAGCTGTTGAGGAGACAACCCACCTCTTAATGTTTTTTAGGGATGCACTTTTTCCCCGACCTAGACGAGCTTACTTCTGACAATTTGAGGAGCTTTTGCTTTACCGGCTTTCTGCTTAACAGCCTTGAGATAATTTCCTGTGATAACTCAGTGGAGCGAGTTTTTTTTAACCTTTTACCTCAGCAAACCAAAGTAAAGTATGTTTTTTTAGCACGCAATTACATCAAGTACGTCCTACGGGACATTTCAGAGATTCACACTAGTAGCCGTATTTATTTGTTGTTATTTATAAACATTTGTCCGCGGTAACTTAACTAAACGAGGTTTGTGTCTAAATAGATTTCTATTAACGCGATTACAGAAAACACCGAAATCTATTACTTTTTACTCTCAAACCGACATCAGATGTGTTTGACAGATCAGCTTTCGTAAATAATTTTATTTTACATAATTAAAAGTCAAATATCTGGCTCAATTCCGAAATATTCCTGGAGGGACTGATGAAATGTCAACCAACAATCATATTCCTATCTTTGTACTGGGTTTATAAATAAGGCTATGTAGGTATTTATCCGCGCAATAGAAGTGACTTGACAGCGGCATCTTATGTTGGAACCTTTCTGGTGACGTGACTGTAAAATGGAAGTTATCAATTTCAAAAGTCGAGACGCACAACCTTTTATAGCATTTTCTACAATTCAAGCACAAATGCGACTTGCGGTAGAATCTAATAGAAAAACCCCTAACGACCAATTGTTGCTGCGCCGCCACAAAAGGCAATCTACTCTTATTAGAATCCAATGAAAGTAAACCATGATTTAAGAAATTGTGTCAAACAAATTACATCTGGCCAGACATCAAGATGAGCTGGGTTGGTTTGGTGGTTCGGCGAGAATCTCTTATTCAGCCTGATTCATTATTTTTAAATTTTCGTTGAAGTATCCTGATTAAATGCGAATAAACATCGCCAATCCATTTATCCTTGAGTTTATATGTTACCGCGATTGGGTTGTCATTTTTCAAGCCTTCTCGACGGGTGAGTTATTTTCAATTAGGATTTGTCCTCCTGCTCCCATGATGGGCTTCTTGTTGGAAATGTTAATTTTCGCAGCATGGATCTGTGATTAGATCCAATTTTATCAGCTGGACATCGGCTGGACCGGGATTGTTTACGAATACATCCTCTTTAGCCGATGGTAATGATGCTAATACGGTATGATGGCAGGATTACTTCGTTACGGCGCCATTTATGTGTGTACTCAGGATGAACAATGCAAAGTAAAATCTCCAACAAACCCATACAGGTCCACTCATTCTGCTTGAATGAAATTATCCAATCGAATGTGGGTGGGTTACGTCTTAGTGTTTTTACATTTTACATTCTCGTATCGCTCTGCTGCATTGACCATCAGAGGATGTGGATGTCTGTTCAAAGGAACTGAGCAATTTAATGCGGTGAATGCATGAAGCTATTTTTAAATTGCTTGCTGTGAACCCACTTGGTCTACTCTTATACTCTGACGTCACAGTGCGGATGGGCGCATGAAAGGGGATCGTCAGTACGGTAACTTTCTCTGATGGTAGGTATATACCAGTGCACCAATTATTTTAGTATGTGTTAGACCAGTTAGGTACGTTGTAGGTAATTAAATCGTCACAGTCCAGTGCGGGCTATATCTCTGTGTCTGATTTCGTTTCTCACGCTGGCGCACTGTTTAACATTTCGACAAGACAATAGAGTTGGCGATCTTGAGGAGATCCAACAAGCACATGATCTAATTGTGTAATTCACTCTTGTTAATCGGCGTAGTTTGCAAGTTTGTCCGCGCCGTTTTTTTATGAGCGATGTAATATGAGTCCTTTTGCATTTGTCGAGATGAAATGGTAGACAGTGCGCCGTCGTCGATTTGCTAAGGCTTTTTTAATCAGTTATACAAACAGTTTTTTAATTGACCGAATGGTTAGATATTTACCCGATTCAAACGTTGGTCTAAGATTTTTTTAAGGCCTTTTGACCAAATAAGTATATTAGCAACTTCAGTAGCTAGGTACTGTTTTATTTAACAGAACAATATTTCTTAAATCGATTTAAACCAATTGCTTAACAACACAACACAAACGATTAGATTTTTAACTTTACTTATCTTTGCAACAGTCCCTGTCAGCTTTTACAGATCACTTGTACATTTAATCGGTTTTAACAAAGCTTCTAGTACATTTTGGTGTCGGTTTATAAGCTGTCTTCTGCTGTTATCATTATTCACGATGATCACTCATCACTTATCAATAAATTGATTAGAAATTTCTGGATTTCGTAAGTCTATGAGGTGTGACGGCTGTCGTAGTACAGGCACAACCCTCTGTCAAACAGCAGCGCAAACCAACGAGTAGTAGTAGTATTTTGTGCCCTTTAATGAAGCTGCCACTTTGACTGCTGACGTTTTTCTTACTTTTACAAAGGCCAAGCGCTTTATATTCATTTTTAACCGCGCGCAATATTTTTATAGTAAAATAAAATATTTTTCGTGATAAATAATAAGAAAAACGCAATTCAGGGCACTTCTTCTTTGTGCAACAGCAAAAGGCCCCTTTAAATGAAAATATTGTAGCACAGTCCACTATCTTTCCATACATATCGCAGTATAATATTATAGATCGACAAATTAAATTAAAACTGTCATAAGGTAGTCGACAAATTGGTTTGACAACTTGTAAAGAAAAATAAAAAAAAATAAATATTTTGGCGCAACAGGTCTGTGGGACCAAATGCCTAGCTTCTTACAACCTTTCGTTTTGTGTGAGTTTAAAATTTTTGGGACGAATAGAAGGGATCTACAGTCCAAACGGCTAATTGAGAAGCTCTTTCATGACAGTTTCACTTTTGGATGTTTGTCAGACGTTCACGGGACAACTTGTAAGGTTGTCCCATAACTCACGCAAAATTTGATTTTTGAGTCATGAAAAAAAAGATAGCAATGTGACAGCTGACAGTTTGGTGTTAGTAGAAATGGAGCGCTACACGAATGAACAACGCATTTTCATTGTTGAGCAATATTTTAGAAATAACTAGCTGACCCGGCAAACGTTGTTTTGCCATTTGAATTATTTCTAGAGCAGTCGATGTAAATGATATTGAAAAGTGGTAAATAAGTAACCATGTTTGACCTAATATGCTTCAAATTTGTAAAACATCTTCTGTAGATAGTTTTATTAATCAAATAATTCATATTAAGCGCTTTTTAACAATATATAAATACTAACCAATACCTAGCTTTCATTGTTGTTCTAAGGTAGTATTCCCGAACTACCTATCTCCCATCCAACGCTTGAGTTGGCGAATAAGATATATTTCTAACCACTGTGTATACAATAGTTCGTCTTCCATTTTATTACCGTTATGTTAAAAACAGGTATTCATTTCAAATGTTAAATCACTTTCTCTCTCTCAATCCCGTATACATTTCAAACCCTATCTCTCTTAATCCTATGCCCCCAAGGCCCTACACTCCATCGAAATTTAAAATGCGATTTATGGATGAATAAAATGAAATGAAATAGAAATTTGGCAAAAGAGCAGGACAAAGCGTTGTAAAAGTGTATGAAGCGACCCACACACCTCATATTACATACCTGCACCCGCTGTACTGTGATTGCACATTACCAAGCGGGTTGAAAAAAGAGGTGTCAAAAATATTATACTCTAATTAAGGAAGAAAAAAAGGGATACAAATAAATGCTCTCTCAAAATTAACTATCCAGTGACAGTGATAATGGATGGATGAAAATTGATACACACACACAATATTTAGTTGATGGCTTACGTATGTGCACCATTTTGTGAATATTAAATTTAATTGGTAGGCTTTCATACATATTTAGTTTTTAGTAAATTTAAAAAAATCTAGTAGACTGTAGGAATCTATTTAAAAAATAGGAATGAATAATGACAGCAGATTCTTTTATTATTTTTTCTTTAGAATAATACAGTAGAAATAAAAAATTTAAAATGCTATTAAAAAGGAGGGGTTAGTGGTAGAAGGCTGAAAATTAAGGACCAAGTGGATATTTTAATGCCACACCATACAAAAATTACCAAAAAAAAAATTGTCCAAACAATGCAAATTTTTGTTTGGGGTGAGTCACCATTAACACTTAGGAGTAAAAAAATTAGTTATAAACCGATTCTCATACCCAATGAATATACATATAAAATTTCATCAAAATCGGTCAAGCCGTTTCGGAGGAGTTTAAACACTAAAACTGTGACAAGAGATTTTTATATATATAGAGATGAAGGTTTGTCAGCTACAGTCCGCAATTTTCGTAGTGATTTAAGATTATTAAAAACTCTGAAAAAAAAAACTGTCGAAAAACAAATGTATCCATAGAACGTGACTGTTTGGTGCGGATTTTGGGTTGGAGACATTATCGGATCATACGTTTTCGAAAAAGTGGCTGATCAGGCAGTAACAATTAATGGTGCTCGTTATCGCGACATGTGGTTTTAACAAGACGGTGATACACGCCATACAGCCAGAGAAACAATTCAAATACTGCATGAGTCATTTCCTAATTATATAATCGGCTGTTTTTGCGATCAGGGGTTGAATTACCGCATCAGTGATCGAGTACCTATAATACGTGACTGAATTTGTTATTCTTTTGTATGTAAAATCAACAAAATTCAGTAACATATTGCTCGCTCAAGGGTGTGGACATTCGACCCAAGAATTGACCATCCAGATCTTGCGATATTACGCCATTGGATTTTTTTCTTTGAGGCTTTTTTTAAGTCAAAGGTCTATGCAAACAAGCCCTCGATCACCAATCTATTAATCAATAAAAAATTTAAGCTTTTTAATTCAAAATCTGCATTTTCTATCAAAATTAGATTTTGCGTAAATTATGGGACACCCATTATATCCTGTGAGATTCTCCTGAAAGTGTTGTGACGGATAAACATTAAACGAGAAGATTTTAACTATTTTTACAAAAGTGCATCCGTACTAGATTTTTCATACATTTCAGTTTGTTTGTTATTTGACTCAGTCATAAGTGTATTAAGTATTTGTTTTTTTATTATATTTCAATTTTTTTATAATAAACGAATAACAAGTTTAACAATTTTATAAGTCAAACATTTTATGCGTTTAAGTAGTTTTATTTTCAGGGATAAATTTAAATAATTGCCTATTCTGTATACATACATATAATTATTTATTGGGTGATATGAATAAAACGTAGCACATTGTGAAAACAACTTAACAACCTTTGTTTTCTGAATCGGAACAAGCTAGGAGGAAAAAAATTGTCCCGTTTCTGCCCAGTCCCGGTCTTACGCGATTTAAAATCCGGATCTGCCGACACGTAACATGACACCATCCCACTACCACTCTTATTCGTTAAATAAGCAGCAAGCTAAAACTTGTGGACAACGTCATAAGTACCTATGCCAGGCACAAACTAGTACAAATTAATAAAAATAGTAGTTAATTCAAATTATATGTTGTTTCCTCTGTCAGGCGAGAGGGTGCTAAATACAAAACCATTATTTTTAAAAATTCAGTTTGATGAACCTCTCTTTTCAAAAAATTAAAGTAATAAATATCTACTCAATATCAGCGGAATTGACGCCCTAGAGCTGAGAAAGACCCAAAAACTGTAAACCAATAACCATCGACATAAAAAAAACCACCTGAAATTATTCACCAATCGATTTTTATTTTGTGTTAAATTTTCAAAAGTAGAGAGCGCTAGTTTCTACATCGAGTAAGATGAAAAACGACGTCTGCTCTTAGGCGAACTTAGTAAGCAATGTGGTAAGATGAAGCTTCAACTGGCGCCGAATATGACAGCTGTTGGTAAATAGAGAAACTCCAGTAGAATAATCATCTCACGAATTTTGTTAATTTAACTCACATAGTTACTGGCGTATGCCAATGGGATATGCTCGGCTGAATACACACTGGGGTATGCTGATGGGTAAGTGTAGTATTGGCGAGCAAGTGGAGTAAGACCACTTACATAGCCAGCGTGTTCAGTGTTGGCTGGGGCCAAGCCGGGCTGTGGCACATATCTGCCAAGAAGTGGAGTAGCGATGGTAGCTGTGGCCACAGCGATAACGGCCAATAGAATCATCTAAATTGAATTTATTATAGAATTGGAGTACGAATTGTATCGGTTTACTTACGGATTTGAACATCTTGTTAAGGTTTACTTCTTCAGTGGTTAACGAGTGCAACTAATTTGATACTGGCTCTTGAGTTGTAAGGACTATTTATATGGTCCTTGTGTTCTGATATTTTTATGCTTCAAGGACAAATCCAAAGAAGGCAACTTGTATCTGCAGGGTAATAGATGTGTAAAACTTGATAGAGCTGTTTGGCTTCTTCCCGTTTAGTGGTGACTTTGATGGAAAACAAAGAGTGAATCAGCCTAAACCGGCTGCAGCCTGCAGTCCAATAAAAAAATCTTAACAATTTGGCCTTGGCATTCAAAATTGTAGTGCAGGAAGATTCTTCCTTTCACTTTTGATCACGTTCCACTGCAAGCAATTATATTCAGTGTACCTGTTTGTTGGCGGGAAACTGATCCTTCAGCGAACGGTGTTTCTTGTTTGATGATCTTCTTGTGCTGTTGTACCGTTGTTTACCAAGAAACGTACGCGACGACGGATAGACATTAATCAAGCAAAACGTGTTTCATGACAATTTCCACGGTGGTTAATTTGATGGTAACTTGCACAGTTGATTGGAGGGTTGAGGCCTGATTTCATTGCAAGGGAATGGACAAGAATCTCCTTTTTAGAGTTGTGGGATCTTATTTGGATTTAGCGCTGAATTTTTTTTTCCTTTCAATTTGAAAATCGTTTTTTTTAGGATTGTGTTTACTTCTTTAAGACAGAATTCGAAACAAGATGTGTCACCACAAATTCGCCAAGAACAAATTAACGGAAGACGACTTCTCCTTCGAAGTAGCATTAGTATAATTTCCTACGTTCCACTGATTGTTAGACAACCAGCCGCACGTCAAACTCAGGTCAAAATTATTATTGAAATTCAGCATGCCTAAATGATCAGAGCGATAGAGCCAATTGATACTCGCGTCAGTAGGCCCGTACCCCACAAGCGGACATTTTGGAAAAATAATTTCTGTGATTTATTGTTTGAGAGATTGAGAGCTAGAATCTTGCTTGTTATAAGTGAATGCGGGCTTAAAGCAGTCTTCTGGCCCTATTGTTAGATGTAAATTTTTTTATTGAGAGTTTGATATTTGTTTGACAAGTCGATAATCATCCAGCTGTCAATGACACTTGGACGTTAAAAAGCTCCACGCTTGCCTCTGTAGTTGGTTGATAAACATGCTTTTTCGCTGAAAACGAAAATTTATAAGAGAATAAGTTGTATGGAACTTCTAGCCTTACAATTTCTATAACCATATTAACTGTCACTTCTGTCATTGGAAAATGGTGGCTTAATATCCTATGCGGAATTAATTCCAGTAGTTTTATTTACCTGCACAGGACATTAGTTGTGGCTATCGGTTGCTGCTTGGTAAAATTGTTGGTTTGACATATAATTGGGACAGGGCAAATCTGCGCATTTTGTTTTCACCTGTCAACTCCTGAAAAACACAAATTATTTACAACTAAATGTTATTTCCACTGCGCCACTTCCTCGCGAATGTATGACCAACATCCGAAATGGTACCTACCTGTCGTAAAAGAGCTTCCCAAGTCAGAAGTTTAGCATCAAATTATAGTTCCCTTTAATTCGTAACTTACATGGATCTTTTGCGTCTACGTCTTAGCAATTGGTACTATATGACAACTCTAAACTTATATCCTGCCAATAACAATGATACGGCTTGAGCTGTCATACTAATTCGACTTCAGCCACAATTTCCGACGTGTGGGAACAGAATAACGCAACGAGTCTAATACTGAAAGTCCGCTGCACTATCGAAGTTTACGTTTTCGACATCGACACACATTAACGTGTCTTAATGAACTTTTCATCATGGCCGAACGAATTTTGTTTAGCTATATGTAACTTTTTTAAAGCTGAGTTAAAGATGGAAACTATTTAAAGCTTTTTTTTAAATAATTATTGTATAATAGTCGTATATTTCACGCGATTTTACCGCCAACTAATCAGTTGACGGTACTGCAAGCAAAAGCAAGAGCAGTCTTTTTGAGCGATTTAAAAAGTCTACATTGTGAATTCACAAGTCTTTGGCCAGGGCCACGTCTTTTTCATAAGGTTTGCAGTATTGCCAGTACTGGTTCGCATCACAATGAGTATTGTTGTATATTGTGTTATAGACAAATGTTTTGAAACACTCGTTCTGTAGGTACCTAATTGCGATTTGTGAGTTTTGCGACCGAGAACTTATTTTCAGTTTAAAAACACCAGCTAATGAAAAAGTACGCATACATTCTTTCATTTATTTTTATAGTTTAAGCTTTAAGGAAATGGCATTCCCTCGTAAAGTAGTGAAAATTGTTGTAAACAAAAAAGGTTGGAAGGAATTTAGAAAAGGGTGAAGGGGCCCTGAGAAATACTTTGCCTAGATCCCCAACACGGTTAATCTGGCCCTGTTTGTACGCTTTCTGATTTAATTTAATTTGTTTTATTTTTTGTTTCAGTCAGGGGAGCAATATGTGTCGAACATTTTTTTTTCCTTTCATAAATCGACTTACTCGGCCCAACCTATCTCCTTGTTTTAACCACAAAAATACGTGGGTAAAGCTAGGTCACCCACATTGGAAATTCTCTAAACAAAGTACATGGGATTTCATTGACATTTAATCGCTATTTAAATGCTTTATTTTTGATTTTATCGCTCTTCGGAAAGTTAGAGATTCTGTCGCGGAAATACAATGGTGGACAAAAGTATTTTGACAACGCATTGCAAAATTTAAAACCGCTTATTTCTGCAAACTGAAAGAAGTAACGGTACCCATTCAATTTTTAGGAGATAGACGATATTAAAAGCTTTAAGATAGCAAAAGATTAGACTGATAACGTAACACCTTTATTTTCTATAAATATTTGCGTGGCAGATTATGATTCTTTGGCTGGACAAAAGTATTTTGACATTGCGTTTCACTTTACTTTTCCATAATTCGTTTGCGTTATAAAACACGTGCTCTAATTTTTAAAGTTATTTGTCTTGTCTTTATTAATAATAGTTACTGCTTGATCGAATTTTTTATTAAATTATGGTCAAAACACGTGAAATAAGTGAACTTATTAGAAATGAAATGGTCACTAAGTATAATGCAGTTATTTCTGCAGAATACCTTTGCAAATTATACAACGTACTTAGACAAACAATTTATTACCAAATAAACAAAAAAAGAAAGAATCATTCACTAAAAATCAGGCCAGATCGGGAAGATCACGCAAAACAAAGCCTATAGAGGACCGCATAATCCTGAGGAAATATAAAGAAAATGTGCTGATTACACCAAAAGCAGTGTCGATTTAGCTCAAAGAGCACCATAAAATATCAATTAGTAGAAAAACTGTCGAAAAACGGCTAAAGGAGGCCGATTTTTTAGTCATATAGCTCTTTCAATTCCTTTAATTTCGACAAAAAAAAAATAAGCCGAAAAGGTTAACATTCGCCAAATCCTACATAAACAGTCGCAATCGTTTTGGGAACAAGTATTATGGATAGATGAAAGCTATTTTGATTATCATGGATTGAAGAAAAAAATTTATTGCAGGTTGCCAAATAATGCTCGCAAAAAAATGAGGCCTGTGTGCCAACGGGAACCACATGGTGGAGGATCGGAAATGTTCTGGGGTTGCGTATACTTTAATGGTTTGGGCGATTTGACACCAATTGATGGTACAATGAGCAAGGACAAATATTTACGTATCCTGAATGACTACGCATTCACATCCGGTGACCAGCTCATTGGACAATCATTTATACTGCAGCAGGACAACGCTCCATGCCTCAAGGCCCATATGATAACATACTTTTTGAGGAATGTCGAAGTCGATACATTAGATTGGCCACCTCAAAGCCCCGATCTCAATATAATAGAGAATCTGTGAGCTTATATAAGAAGAAAACGAAGCTCAAGCTTATCCAGAACGTGTGAGGAGATTATTGGTGAAGTTCAAGGACTGTGGCAGGATTTTTCAGTTGAAACATTTAAAAATTTGGTAAAATCAATTCCTGTACGCTTACAAAAGGTCATTGATGTCAAAGGAGGGTTTACTTTTTATTAATATGTTTGTTATTATCATCAATATTAACTTTTTCGCTCATTTTTTTAAAAACATTGAATTGTCAAAATACTTTTGTCCAGCCAAAGAATCATAATCTGCCACGCAAATATTCATAGAAAAGAAAGGTGTTACATTATCAGTTTAATCTTTTGCTATCTTAAAGCTTTTAATACCGTCTATCTCCTAAAAATTGAATGGGTACCGTTACTTCTTTCAGTTTGCAGAAATAAGCGGTTTTAAATTTTGCAATGCGTTGTCAAAATACTTTTGTCCACCATTGTAGCTTACCGGTAGAGCTGGATCCGCCACATTGACTTTTGAAGGACTTTTTACACATTTATTTACTCTCGCTCTGGGGAAATTAAATTTTTTCTCAATCTGATGGGCCGTTTTGTTTTTCAAGGAAATGGCAAAATATTAACCCGAGTTTTACTGCGCCGAATATTTCGAAAGAAGCTTATTTTTAAGGCTACTACTCCATCAAATGAAATACTTTTTAGCTCTTCCCAAAATGGTCTAAAAAAGGGAACCAAGACCTACTAAAATACAAAATTAAAAAAATGTATTCCGTTTGAATAAGCCACATAGATCAAAAGAAGCGCCCATTCATTAGCTATAGACGCAAAAATAAAAAAATTTGTTGCTCTTCTCTAAATGTGTCAAAAACTTAAAAGTTAATTTTGCCCAAAAAAGAAGAAAGTTAGGATAAATTTAAGAAAAGTCATATACCTTTCCCGTTCGAGTCCTACTATATGACATAGCTCAAGAGAAGCCTGTTTTCATAAACTATCAGCTCATGGAATAAAACAATTTGTCGCTCTTCTCTAAATGTGTCACTGTTGCCAAATTATAGGCTCTTCTTCTGATTATAACTGGTGTTAACAAAAAAGAAAGAATGGTATGAGTATTAGCTAAAACTAGAAGTTTGACACGAAACACAAATGTCGCTTGCTGTGGCAGGATTAAAACAAAGGAAGAAAACAGTATGACGCGTCGTCAGCATTTTCAGCATACACCTACTTCCTACAGTTGGTTCTTTGAAAGTTTAAGTCCTTCGTAATCTGTGTAAATTTCAAAGCCCATGACCTCAACTTGTTCAATCAACGACACAATTCCACCCCGTTCCACACACTGTTTTGATTGTGTTGAGTAAATCTATATCCCTTACCATTTCATTCATCATTACAACGCACTTACCTGATTGCAACAGCTTATACACAGATGTCCATGAAATGACCCCAGGCTCACCTCATTCACTATCCATATAGTTACTGTTGCTAAAACAAAAACCATTTGCTAGAGCCTCGGAGTGCATCTGACAGGTGAATAGAAACTTCAATTTCAATCGAAAGGACATCCACAAGGCAAACAACTGCATTGTTACACTACAATCCACTCCGACCGTAGTATCTGTATATTCATTCACCGGTTGTAAAGGCGATTGTGGGTTGATTGAGAGAAAATGTCAGCTTTCTGCTGAAAGTTTAAATAACCAGTACAAGATTTGCTTAATGCTCGGTTGCACAATTTCCTATTATCTCCCAGATAGAGAGATTATTCTCTTAAATACCAATAGAGAGGACTATCCAAAAGGATACGATGGATAATTGAACTATGCAGTGACATGATTTGTATTCACAACAACAATAGGTGACGCAATTCCTTACAATTTGGATGATGAGGCTTTTTATTATATACATAACTTTTTTTTGGGACTTTCGACTTTAGTCCATAAACCACACAGCACACAAATCAAAGCAGCATTTTGGTTCACTGTGTTAATGTCGGTGTGACACCATCGCACCATCATCCTAGTATAATAAAAGTTTGCGTTTATCTACTACCAAAATGAAACGGCCTATTCAAGGACATTAAAGAAGTCTGGATACTGTCGTTATGGCTGTTCCATTTTGCATTTAGTAGACGATGTGTAAACAATCAAATTTGGAATGAGTGTGGACGCATCTTCTTTAACAGCGGTTAAATGATTTAACGAGTTTTGGGTTTATGAAAATCATTTTTAGACCAGACACGAACATGATTAAATCTCTGCAGTAAAGTATGGCAGACGTTTCCGATGAAGTCGTAAAGTGCGTTCACCTTGGCATGATGGGGAATTTTAATTTAGGCTCAACGAGGCATTTGGATTTGACATTTTAGATGAAAATAAAAATGTTGTCGAACATGGATAATTGGAATATAATGGGACACTTATTTCTGTCTCAAAATGGAGTTTCCCACTTATCCATGAACAAACATACCTAATATGTTTCACTCATTCTAGCAAAAAGAAGTCTATCTCATTTAGAGACGTTAAATTACGAAATAAAGGGTGTCTCATAATTTAAACAAAATTTAATTTTGATAGAAAATACAGATTTTTAATTAGAAAACTTACATTTCTTATTGATTCATATAGAGTATACATAACAGTCACGCGTTGTGGATGCATTTGTTTCTCAACAATAACTCGTGGGTTTTAAATCATTTTTCATATTTTGTACGAAAATTGCCGACTGTAGCTGACAAACCATCATTAGTTTTTAAATACTGCTCAATAGTGAAAATGTGTTGCTCTTTCGTATAGAGCTCCATTTCTATTTTCTGTCAGCTGTCAGCTGTCATACTGTCGTTTTCTTTCTTTATCGTTGGCATTACTGTAATTAAAATTTTGGGTGAATTATGAGAAAATTAAAACGAACATGGAATGTTATCATTATCCATCATCGCTCACCTAATATTTGACATATGATGCTTGGTTTTACATCTTTTTTACGTATAGAGAGCCAAAACTTTGCGTGGGAAAATACGTTTCGGATTGAAATTTGTTTACCCAATTTACTTGTTGATTCACCAGTCAGTTGAATGCTTTGTTGTGACTTTGGTAATATTTTTTAATAATTTCTACTAAACGTTCGGGAAGCGTCAAAACTCTAAACTTATATACTGGATGACACCTTGAACTCTTGAGTGAAGGAAACAGAAGATAAAAAAGTACTTTACATTTTGTTTTATTCTGGCAAGATACGTCAGAATTTGAGAAATGACTAGGCCACACTAACAAATTTCCTCTCTATCTCTTCTCTTCTCTATCTTCTTTCCTTCTCTTCTCTACAAAAAATAAAACTGTAGAATGAAAAATGCCTGACCGCGCATCACGCAGAAACTTCTGGACGGATTTTGATGAAACTTGGCATTGTGATTGCTTATGTTCTGGGTCGGGCTTTAGGATACTTTTTAACCCCGAATATAACTTGGTTTTTACAAAATAGTCAAAAAAAAGGATACATCCTCCTGCGTTGGCCTGAAGCTGAGCAATGTTCAAAACAATTATTAAAAACATTGCCCACAATTTTCTTTCAGTGGATACCACTGTCAGTAGTCAAGCAGCAGTGAGTATCGTTGCACTAGTGTGTGTGTGATTATTACGGGCGCGCTCTACCGTGATCATATGTTTTGCACTTCAATGGGCAGTCGTCTCTTTTCAGCGCATACATTTAGGTTGAACACGTTTTCACGTGCTGTTCATTTGGAAATGAGCTGGGGTGGGGCTCGTCAGTCAATGTCAAGTTGTTTCATTCGAGTTGCTTCTTTTCGCCGACATTTTTAGTAGGAATTGAAATTATGTTTTTTTTTGTCTTTGTTTTTGCTATTTATTGCTTTAAGAAAGGTTCAAGGGAGGGAACATATTTATAAAAAAAACGGCGGGTAAGGCAAGGCGAGCACGGGTCAGCTAGTTAGCAATATAAGACTTCATTCGGTCGACAAGCTGTCAAATTCTACTATAAAAACAAGGATTTATGTGAATGTCATAAGTGACAAATGGAATGCCAAGAGTCATCTTTGTAGATGGCGAAGCAGCTTAACCATGAGAACGTTCGGATACCTTGTTTGTGTAAAACGTCAACTAGATTTGTCTGGACTAGGTATACGAACGCGTTAACTATGTAAGTTAAGTTGTTGTACAGGTAGGATTTTCTTGACTAGATTTGTCGGCTACCGCTCCAAAAACGTCAACTGCAAAAACTAATCCCGTGACCAATCTGGACCAATAAAAACTCAAACACATCTACTCAGTCAGCTGTCAGATTTACTAAACTAGAAATCCGAACGTACTCAAGGATGTTTTAAAAATAAACAAGAACTATACTCTTACATTTTGAGATGAAAATAACTACAACAAATTTAATCTCTCTCATTCAATTTTTTTATTCTTCGGAACATCTATTCGGAATATTTCTCCGACATTTTGTAACGCATTTCGGCGAGTTACGTTGACGTGCGATGAAGTGCATTTTTTTCATCAATTTTTGACAGCTAGGTTCCGATATCCTCGGACAGAAATTGGTTGCGGAATTTGTTTACGGTTTGGATTTGAGTCTCCGACAGAGTATGCGTTGCGGAGTATTTTCCGTTCCGACGGATACCTCGCTAGGGCCGAATATCTCAATGCATTTATCATCAACATCGTGAGGAAACCTGCATACATTTACAATGAAATAAACATAACAATTTAATTTCAATAAGATATTAAATCTGTTTTTCGAGCTTTCTGTTTCGCAAAAGTGTCTATAACAACATCAAAGTTTAAAGATCGGGCCATAGAATTTTCAATAGACAGAATAGCCAAGTCACATAACCTGTCTTGTCCCTTAGAGTTCCTTAAATAGGTTTTTATCAATTTTAGTTTTGAAAATGATCGTTCAGCACAGGAATTGTAAAAAAAAAACATTAATGAAGTGCATACTTCAGGAAAGCTGCAGGACATAAAATTATTTTTTTATTATTAATAAATCAGCAAGGTCTCTAATACACGACGATTTTTCTATTTCGTCTCTGAAAGTGCATCGAAAACTGAGAATTTCTCTGGCAAATGATCAGCAGCGCCACGAAAAAAGTGAAAACAAAATAGGGAATTCCCCGATCGTCAATGCTCACCCGCGCTACCAACGTACCGCGACAAAATATGTAGAAACCAATGGATGCGTTCTAGAATGAATAGAGATGTGCAATTACCGGGGGTCGAATCGCGTCATCCGTGAACGAGCATTCCGTGACGGAATTTGTTTTTGTTTCAAATTCCGTGAACATAATGCTCGATTACGGATGAGGCGATTCGACCCCGGTATTTTGATTGACGCTTTTTTGACGGTCATAAGTACGTTAAATTACTCGTCACGGGTAACGTGTACATCTCTAAAAATGAATCAACATCTTTTTGTTTAGGTTGGTTGAAATGCTTAACAATTAACTTGAAATTGTATTATGGTCTTTAGTTGTCTCACTTTGGATTTTAAGCAGAACTTATAAAAACATACTTTTCAAATAAAATAAAATACTCAGGTACAACGTAAAAATATATTTTTGAGCTCGCGGCCTCTTGGGTCGGGGGCGCGCGGAATTTTGACAGCCCTATTGTTACGCCACTGATGTATTGCATAGTAGGCTTGCATTCCCAGCTTGAGACTGGAGTCACTTGGGAGATGTAATGCTTGCAGCAGTTCCCCTTGCGTTTGCGGCATACGATAGAATTGTAGCCCAAGATTGGCAATTGGTTTTGACAGTTGTTTCAACAAAAAATGCAAGGTTGCAATGTTTATTCCAATAAAATCGGCAACCGCGATTGAATTGATTGAATTGATTGGTCAAAATTTACGAAGAAGAAAACGGAGTTCAACAAAATACGCAATAAATTCCAAACTTTACATATACAAATTTTATATATTTATATATATTAACTAGCTGACCCGGCAAACGTTGTTTTGCCATTTGAATTATTTCTCAGGGAAGAAAATCCAGTGACCAGTGACAGTGGGAGCTTTAATAACCCGACAAATTTGGACTGGAATTACCTTTGCTTTGTCGTGATGGATAAAAATTAATACCTTTTTTACTTAGCAAACCAAACTGTCTCTTCCTCTGTCTGTCACAGGAGTAAAATAAAGTCAAGTGAGATACAGCTTATTGCAAGAGACGCTCCCATCCAGCTTATTGCAAGAACGCTCCCATCCAGGGTTACCCTTGGGACACTTTAGTAACAATTGGACACCTTAACGATCACTCGGACACCAGAACAACTCTTTTTAAAAAATACCATTTTGGACACTTTTTAGAAATTTATAACCTGTAGCCAATCAATCAAAATAACATACCTATCTATAACTCTATCATTTATACTCTCTGTTCATACGATTTGTATCTTTGTGTTTGAATACAATGCAAAATTTAGCCAATGCTACTTGAACTGAATTTATGTTTTTGAAGCAATTTTTTTTATTGTAATAAATATTGTATTGAATGTTGTTGAATTATATGGGACACTTTCCAAACAAATTTCAGAGGTAAAACTGCTCCTATCCCTACTCCGTGCTGTTTACGGGGTGAGAAGTGGCAACGGTAGAACCCTGGCGGGAATAGTTGATCAAGTGTTATTTGATTAGCTATCGACCAGAGTTAAAATATATAAAATGCTATTATAAAGTAGGGATTGGTGATAGGAGGGTGAAAATTAATGTAATGTAATTAATAATACTGAATGTATTATTTAATGACACATCATAAAAAAATAACCAACAAAATTTTTTCCAAAAAATGTAAAAAAAAAATTGTTTTGAGTGAGCCACCCCTAACATTTAGAGGTATAAAATTAGTTATTAAGCGCCTTTTAACAATATATAAATAACTACTGAGAGCAAAGGTTGTAAAAGTGTATGAAGCGGCCCACACAACTCATCCAGCACCTGCTGTACTGTGTGATGTGTGAATGCGCATGACCAAGCGGGTTGAACTAAGAGTTGTCAAACATAGTATAATCTACTATACTTATGGAAGAAAAAAAGATATACAAATACAGATTCTCCCAAAATATCAAAACTTTCCAGTTCGGTGACAGTGAGAGCTTTAATAACTCCAGATATTTATGGTAAGGTACCTTCGCTTTGCCGTGACAATGACGGTGATGGATGAAAATGGATACACACACATAATATTTAGTTGAAGGCTTACATGCGTGCACCATTTTGAGAATATACAATTCAATTGGTAAGCTTTCATGCATATTTGGTTTTGTAGCAAAACCCGAAACCCCATTTTGCTCAAATAATCGAAAGCTGAATCACCGAACTCCTCCAACAAGTTGCTACCATCTATGCCTATATTCGATCTATATTTACTTTTGCTTGGTATTGCTCTCAACGCACTCTAAGAGCTTCTAACACACCTTTGTGAACCCATCTTACAGACAGACAAAACAAAAGAATACCGCGACGACTGTCTCATGTCAAGATCGCCTTTCCTACCTCCCTGGGTGTTGCCACAACAACCATACACTCCATACAAGATCCCAATCAGGACTCCAATCAACGCCACCATTAACCACTCGGCATTCAATTCGCCATGACACGCAATATTTCTCCGCCGATCTATTTATTTATTCAAATTGTCAGGCAGTTACATAAAGCAGACACAGACCTTATAGCTCTGGCGCGTCTGTTAGTCCGCTTGTTCGCAAATAATGGGATTTCTGTGTAGGACGCTGATTCTAGGATGAACTATTATGAATCAACCGTATACTCGAATCGTGTCCTAAGCCGACAAATCCCAGTCACACCTTTTGAGACGATTGTATGCTCCTTGGCTATGCGACATGCGTTACTACCCTCAGTGTCAAACTTCCACCCACATCGTCCTCAGGAGTGTTCTCGAGTCCGCTGTCCACATTAATTGTCACATTGTTGTTGACGCGCACCCGCCATCGCCGACTGCTGCAGATCTAATCGAACGCACGCATCTGCAGATGGAGCATGTACTTGTACGATCGCTATCAGGATTCAGGAATTGAAAGGAACCGGAATGTTGGCTCATTTACTCTAGATTTACGCGCTCAATTATCGCAGGCACAGCGACTGCCGCGTCAGTGACACTGCACTGGCGGTGCAAGTGGAAGAGAAGGTATGCGCACACGCGGAAAGAACAATCGTGTTCATGGTCATCACCGTAGTGTGTGGTGCGTGCACGATCGTAAAAATCGTGTTCTTCGTCTGTGGAGAGGACTTAGAACGAACAACAGTAAATGGGCGAAAGAGAAGGCAGTCTCCTTCGGGCAGACAATGAAACCCAAAGCCAGGAGTATATAAGAATCGCCGCAGATCCAATGAGAGACATCAGTCAGCCTTGATAGTTCTATCAGAGTTCAACACAGACCTACGACGAAATCTTATTCTCAATTTAAAAATGTTCAAGTTGGTAAGGATAGTTAAGGAGCGATCGCCTTTATTGCAATTTTATTTGAATTTCCATTCCAGGTGGTGTTATCTGCTCTCCTCGCCCTTGGTGCCGCTAAGCCGAGCAATATTATCGAAGCGGTGTCTGCTCCCATCCTCAAGAGCGCCATTATCCATGAGCCAGGTCACATTCAAGTGCACGAATCCACCCTGGCTAAGGTGGGCGATCTTGTCGAGAGTGTTCCCACAGCTGTATCACACCAGAGCTCGACGATCGTCCATAGCCGGGCGAACCAAGTCACACCGATTGTTGCGCCAGCCATTCGCAGCTACTCGACGCCCGTCGTGAAGACATACACAGCTCCGATTCTGGAAAGTTCCCCCCTTTATAAGAGCTATGCTGGATCTGCTATTCCCTCGCCCTATTTGCGCAGTTTCGACGGAAGCCTTTATAACTATGGCTACTCGTACGGCCAAGGCTCACCGCTGTTGTACTCGGCTCCATTCGGCTACGCACATGGACCCGTCTACAGAAGCTTTTAAGGAGAGTTAAGGCCGCAAACTGACTGACGCGAGGCGGCATCTATTGTTCCTAAAGAGTCGAACTTTTTGAAAGATTAGAACCGCAGTATAAAGCAGCGAATGGATGAATAAATGCAAATTTTGATATCGAGAGTAATTTTTGTTGGTCTTATTTTTTGAAGGTTAAAAATATTCCCTGAATTGGGCTTAATATCTTAGAGAAGGCGCATCGGCCGGTAGATTTTTTTGTTGGCTTTTCAAATTAAAGTGTCCGCACAGCTGATTTGACGTTTCTATTGCAGTCTTCGAAAATACCTGATAGTAGATACTCCTAGTGCACAGGTCGTGCATTGAGTAAAACAACACTGCTGGCGTCGTGAATAACTTTTACAATACTTATTTGGCACAGCTTTAAAACAGTGCTGCAAGAGGCGCTTTAAGTAAAATTCCGCATCACTGGCCTACCAATTTCCCTTTTTTCACATTTTTCGTTGTGGCATTCCCCACGGATCTCCACACTGCTTTCTCAAAAATAAATGTTTATAGTTGGAAGAATAATAATTTACTCAAATGAAGACAGGATGGCTCATTTTCCAATCATTGAGCACATTCAAAAATCTATATCTCTTAAGTCGCCTAGATTTCACTGGACTAGATGTATCCTGATCGCAAAAAAGCTATATTGGCTGCGTCCGTCAGCCACATATACAAACTGTCAACTAAGTAGAAATTCTTGACTAGATTCAAATGAAAAAGCTCCTTATCATAAAAGGGGTAAAACAGTTTTTTTTTCGCGGGTATATGCAAAAGCGCTCATGCACAATTGCATACCTTCTATCATTCAAAGCGTTTGTTAGACCGTTTTTTGTGGCATTTTTGAGGTGCTTGTTGGGGTGTTGGCTTGGGAATTTTTGAATTCTTGTTTTTGGAGGGCATTTTTGATGCCGTTTGTTGGGTGATTTTCGGGGTGTCATTTGGGAGGTTCGTTGAGGTATTTTAAGTACGTTTTATTTAACTTTTTCGGGACCATTTTCAGAGTGCTTTCAATTCAATGCTTTTTCAAAGTGGTATTGGAGAGTTTTTGGGATCATATTTGGGCTGGTTGTTTGGAGCCGTTTTCATAGCTTTGGATGGTTTGGTTTTACTTTGACTGTGATGATGTAAATAGTCATAAGTCTGATGTTGGCTTGTGAGCTTCGTAAAACTGTTTTATGATAGGGCGTAAGCTTGTCATAAGCCCTTCTCGAAATCAAAGGTAATGGTGGTATTTTTGCTGACTTTGACGAGGCACCGGCATCTTGAATAGACCAATGGTTTTGGCAAACTGTGTAAAATCATGTGGGCGACATTGACGTCGATAAAGTGTGTATCGATCTAGGCTGTAATTTTTTTAATAGGTAAACGTGTTTTTTGTTGTGCTATTTAATTTTGAAAACGAAAGGATTTTTCATTGGCCAAAAGTATAACAAAAAGCTATTTTCATGACGTTTTCGTTTATTTTTTCTTTTGTTTTATATAGGTTTCTTTTCGATGACTAAATTGTTTGTTATGCCATTTATTTATTGACTACAAAATATGCAGACGAATTATTTATTAATAAAAGAAGCGATGTGGACGATATTTAAAATCTTAAAAAAAATATAAACCAAAAAATCTTCGGGGATATTCGTATTCAGAATGCTAAATTTGTTTGCTCCTAAAATACATATTAACATTGGAATTGCATTCAATAAGCGAATTTAATTAAAACGTATAAATTTGTCATCGATCCCGATTCAATTTGTATGTTCTTGCACGTTGGCTTAAGCTGGATTAATCCCATGTAATTCTATTGTGGTTTTACCCTTGGACTATCAAAAATACTTCTCATTCTGATGGCTCTGATGTCAAAGCTGCTTAACATAACGTATTGACAGCGCTAGATTTCTGTGACTTGTTGACGGCCTAGTATATTGCGACTAAAAATCACTGCTCCTCCACGTTTCGTGAGAAGTATCTGTGGGCGAGCAACACTAGCAGAATCCACGTATAATTTACCTTTTTCGCCATTCCGAATCTGAATTCGCCGAATGCCTATGCCGCACACGAAGATAAATTTAATTTAAACGATAACAGCAACAGTGGCGGTGTTTGTCTTCAGTTATAAAGCCTATCATAAAGATTTGTGACAAGATTTCGGAATTAAAAGGCTGTTGGTCTTTCAGCGTGGCGCTGTTTACCTGTTTGACTTGTAACAATGCATATAGGGTGCTCTTTCGGCTGTAGCAAAAGCATTTAACGATTGGGCAAGAAATGTAAATGGACTGTATTTAATAAGTTCAAGGTCTTGAAATGGGGTGTGAAATACATGTTTATTTGATTTACTGATTTTTAAGCAGACCAACAGAATATTTGGGTTTGATTCTTGTTATTTTATTTTATGATGTTGGGAATGGAAAAAGGTGTCATTTAGGTGACTGCCATTTTGTTTTTTTTTTGCTATTTGCAAATCCAGAAGAAAAATACCCAAGAAAATTACCAAAAATCTCAGAAGAAAAAAAAAATAATGAAGAAAATTCATAGATGACGTTTATGTTTACGTTACGTTGTAACAATTATTTTTTGATAATTTTTTGTGATAATTGTTTTTGCACCAAATTTGTGTGACAATTGTTTTTGTAGCAATTGTTTTTGTCACACTTTAAAAACGAAAATGATTTCAAATGCTGGTTCCGATGTCGCCAGTAGATGGCGTTGTGTGCATCAACTTTTGACAGCTGATTCATTTGCACAGTAATAGGAGTTATTAAAGGTAAGAAACTGGTGTGATATTTAATCTTTTCTGCAAAAATACTAAACTAATGTGCCCAAACATTTTTTTTTATTGGTACAGGTACTATTGAATGTGCGGACTCTTGCTTTACGTGCCAGGTTAACATTGATTTATTGAAAAGGTCCATTAAATTTTTAAATAAATACCTAATACAATTCGTTTGAAAACTGGAGCATTCGAACTTCCTTCTGCAAAAGAAAAGTAGGAAAATTCTCAACAGGTGGCGCTGTAAGCGCACATTTCGTTTTTCAGTTCAATTCGCTTACCGTTCGATATGCAAAACCACTCAACCGTTTGTTCCACTGTTGACGATTGTAATTGTAAGCAAATGGAAACAAAGTGCAATCAAAAACTTTAAAAATAGAAAACCTTGAATTGGATTGCATTGTGAGAAGTCAACTTAATAAATTCACTCCTACTACGCTATTTTTATATATTGCATCTCTATTGTCTATTATATAAAACAAAGGCAGAAATAAATAAATATTTTGGCGCGACAGGTCTACGGGACCCAAAGCCTAGACGGCTAATTGAGAAGAGAGGTGGCACAGTGGAAAAAAACCTTAAGATGTAATTTGGTTCTTTCGGGATTCGAACCGGGAAACCCTCGCTTAGTAGCCCAACACACTACCACTAAGCCACTGCGCCGACAATTTAATTAATTTAAGTTATGTTTTTTTAAACGTCGGTAATTACGGTGATCAATTGATAGGCCAAACAAATTGACACAATTCGGTTTTGGATATTTAAATACAACAAAAAACTTTTGAGCTTTCTGCGTTACACTTTTTGCTCATAGATGCCATACAAATATCTAAGATTAAATCGAAAAGACAACACATTTGAACAAATCGTATTGTGAAGTTTAGAATTTTGATCTGCATTGCTTTAACAAAGCTATTTGCAAAAAAATAAGCGGGATATTAATACGGAATATATGGCACCTTCGAAATTATTAAAATACTATATCAGGACATTTATGAAGCCTTGAAATTTTGTACATGGTGTGCTATACAATGGAGCAGTATTCAAAATGGGCGCCGTTGCACATCCCATGAAAAAAAACTCTGCGAATTGTGGGCGGGACTTAATACGAAAGGCAAGGGCAAAGCCGCGGGGCTACAAATCTAGTAATTATTCAATTTAGAGACTTTCCAATGAAACTATACTGAACTGACTAATTTCGATGACATTAGCATCACTGACAGAACTTATTGGGGACTGGGTACAGAAGCTGCAAAAAATTAACAATGCAACTGAGAAGTAGTAGAGTAGTAGGTTCTTGTCAAGAATGACTCACGACTTATGATCATGTGTGTTAATGTAACAGGGACTTAAAAAAGCGCAGAATTCATTTGAAATCATTTGTCTATTTGATAATAGAGTGATTTACTTTGACTGATTTCTTTGAATACCAGACTCCTTGCAGTTAAACGTGTTTTTGTCTTAGTCAATAGTGAATGACAATAGACAGATTCATCAGATTCTATCGTCTCAATTGCTTGAAGCATGTTGTCAGTAACCAAATGCCAAAGTAGTCTTTCCCGCGCCAAACCCTTGTCCCTGACAAAGCTTTTTTTATCAGACATCCCTTCGTGCATTAAATGCAAAGTTTTTGACACGAAGTATGGCTCAGTATGGATACGTTCGGAGACCTAGTTTCAGTTTAGTAAGTTTTTATTGGCCCAGATTGGTCACGTGATTAGTTTTTGCAGTTGAAGTTCCAGCCTGTATACTCAGTTGACATGTTAAAGTGTCAAAATTCAAAAATTATCCACAAGTTTACAACAACAACTCATTTTACTAAGTTAAAGCGGTCGTATACCTAACCTGGTCCAGCCAAATCTAGTTGACGTTTTATACAAACTTAAACTAGGTACCTATCCGAACGTCTCCATTGTCTGTATCTATATAGAAAAACGCAAATTCAAACCACACACAAACACAAATAAAATAATTCCTGATGTACATGTTGCTCATTGTTCCAAAATCAATTATGTACATTCATTTTAAATTCATTTCTATTGACTCTTTCTTTAATTTATGTTCTAGAAAAAATGATTAAATCTAATTTGAAACTAACCATTATCTTATTCTAGCTTACTGGTTCTTAGCGAGCACTCCAAACTTAAGAATCAATTACACCCGGCATGCACAGCAAATGCAGCCCTCTCCCGAATTTTTAATTTTTTATCACTTCGCGTCGTAAAGATAAAGTTCCATCTATCTGTAGAGCTTGTCAGATAAATAGCTGCCACGCAGTGAGGTGCGGTACCATTAATCGAGTTTGTTTCGTACAAGATGGCACATTGTATTCGTTTGGCTGCGTTCGCTGCAATTTTACTTCTCCTCAAAGTGTCCATAGCGAGTGCGCAGTACTCTCCTTACACAGTGTCTCTGCAGCAAGCAACAAGCTTCGGGAACTCCCATTTCTGCGGTGGAACTATCATCCACCCCAACTGGGTGGTGTCCGAAGGGCAGTGTTTCTCCTCGAGCAGCGTGGTGTCCAATTCATTTATACAGGCTGGAAGTAATCTGTTAAACGGTGGTTCTAGTACAGTTCAGACGCGCCTCATTAGCTACTACGTGGTGAACGAACAGAACGACATCGGAATGGTGTACACGGCGACCGCCTTTGAGTGGAGCTCAGCTGTGCAACCGGCTTCACTGCCCGCAGCTGGGGCGATTCCAATCGGGACGGCTTCGCTGATCGGCTGGGGCAGCACTTCGACAGCGCTACAAGTGACCAGCTTAGTGCCAATCATAAGTTTTTCGAGCTGTCAATTGGCCTTCGGAAGTGTCTGGACACCCTCCCTGGAAAACACGAGGTTTTGCACCTTAACGTTAAGTACTTGCGAATATTATGCTGGCGGGTCCCTTATGCAGGGCAACAAACTGATTGGGATAGCGCCGTCGGAGGAAGTGCTTTGCAACTTACCGTCGGTGTATGTGCGTGTGTCGGCATATAGCTCGTGGATTGCATCCAACTTAGGAGTAGTTCCTCCTCTCTAATGATTGTGACAGAAAATTGTGTAGTGGAAATGTAAAATGTTACTCTTTACTGTACCAATATTTAGGTCCGCCATTTTTGTAACTCACTTTAGAACTGTCACTTGTTTTTTTTTTCTCTCTCTCTCTAAATTTTTATTGTAAAGCGTGTACACGCCAAGATAAGTCAATTGTTATTTCAAATTTGTAAAAAGGGAAAATATAATAATAAGTAAATAAAGATATACCTAGTAAAATTTCTTTCATTTATTTATATCATTGTTTGTATTTTAGCATCAACGACAATGGGAACAATGGGCGAAAGAACTTGTAAAGACACCCCTTGAGTTCAAGCACCAGCGCAAGTTATCTCCCTGTTAAAAGAACCCACGTAAACAGACGCTCATCCGAGAGCTGTGCCTTGACAAATGCGGATAAAATAGAAATGAAGTTTGTCTGCTGTTCCTGCGTGTGCATGTAGATTTAAATTTACTTTGACTGGAAGAACGGTGACAGACACCATCAGAGACAGCCACCATTCGTCGAACGTACAACTTGTCGATTAAGTTGGCTTAAGCTGGGTGCCTAAAAAACCTTAATTAAAACGTTTAAAAATGTCATCGATCCTAATCAAATTTTAGTGTTCTTTAATGTTATCATTCTTTCAACGGCAAATTATAGAGGTTGTGAAGTAGCTAAGGAGTTGCAAAAACGGAGAGATACACTCTTCAAGCCTCAAAATAGAGAAAAGAAACCGCAAACCAATACAAAGCGTAAGACCGTCCAGAAGGTAGTAGACAATATAAAACCTCTGGTTCATAAGCGTAAAAATGCCAGAGAAAGAGAGACAACAGAAAAGCCCTTGACCTCTGTTACCATCAGGAAAGCCGTCGAATAATGACCCCCGAGTAGCCAGAGTACAAATCTACGCTCAGGCAGCGGCATCTGAAGGAGCGAAAACGTGAAATTTTCCCCTGACCCTGTTTCCCACGTTTTCTCAGTTATACCCGAGAAACTTGAGGAACAAAGTAAAATAAATAAAATTATTCTCGATCGCTTGGTTAATCTCGATAATAATTCACGGAAAACGCGTACTTCAAATAAAATATGACTGAAAAACCAATGTTAAAAATATGCGCTTGGAATGCAAATGGACTTTTGCAAAAACTTGACGAATTGGAATTATTTATACGCGAGAAAGATCTTGACATTTGCTTGGTTAGTGAAACTTACGTGAAAAAGGCATCGAATTTAAAAATAAAAGGCTATAATGATTCCCACGCTTGTCACCCTTCGGGAAACGCGAGAGGTGGATCATCATTGTTCATTAAAGACTGCATTGAACAATACGAGGACCTAAAGATAGAGCTCGAAACTATGCAAGTGTGCACGACTAGAGTTAAATACAGTCAGCGTACTCTTAGAATTTCATCTATCTACTGCCCACCGCATTCCTCGCTTGAAAAAAGTGATTATACTAACTTGCTTAAATCGCTCAAACCAAACTTCATTATTGGTGGCGATTTTAATGCGAAACACACGTTCTTGGGTTCTAGATACATCTCGCGAAAAGGTGGAATGCTCTTTGGCCAGTAGGTCGGGTTGCGATTTTTACTCGACGGGCAAACCGACCTACTGGCCAACTGATACTTCAAAAACACCAGATCTGATCGATTTTGAAGAGAGCTTTGATCTGTCATCTGATCATTCACCAGTTATTTTAACTTTAAGCGTAAAACTAGTCAATAACCTAGAGCCAGCGAGATTAAGTGGAAGAACAACTAACTGGGAAGGCTTTAGGAACGAAATTGAAGACAATGTTGAACTGAGCGTCCCTCTTACGACACCCTATGAACTTGAGGTTGAAGTTGATCGTTTCGTTGAGATCGTACAGCTTGCCTCCTGGAATAATACGCTTAACAGTGCTGCCCCCCTAAGAGGTCGAAAATGTAGTACCGGAACATTAAAAATGTAGTACAAATTAGTACAGTTAAAAAAAAAACAGGCAAAAACACGAGTACCTTCTTTAAAATGTTTTTTTTTTATTAAATAAACGTATGAATTCATACAAAAAAAAAATCTATATCATAACACAGCTCTAAAAATAATCAGACGAAAAAAAAATTAATATAATTAATAATAAGGTACATAAAATAAAAAAGAAAAAACAGGAACTGTATTGCAAGTTAAAATTACTTTGGATAAATGCAGCTTTTATGATAGAAGAACGTTTTTGCATACGTAAATAAGTATTCTGGCGGATTGTATAAATTTCACTTATCCCTAAATAATTCTTGGGCCTGCAGTATTGCATCAACCGTACCTAAATTTAAACTCAGTCCATTTGTTATTAAATTTAGGCTGTAAAAAATAAGAAGTAACGCCTTGCAGTTGCCCTCCAATGGCGAAAGGAACAAAGTTAACATGTAGCTACATTACGTTTTAAATTCAGGCTTTTGTTAAATGTTTTAAATGCTAAACAAAACATTTTTCCATATTATTTTCGAAGTGTGAAATTGTAGTACAAAGCACACAATTAATAATTGTACGTACTCAGTTTTTTGACCACCAAAATGTAGTACAAACGCTACAATTGTAGCAGGGGGCAGCACTGACGCTTAATCCAAGGAAAACGAAGGCCAAAAACGGTTTACGATATCCTTCTGAAGTAAAAGAATTGGTTAACGAAAAAAGGAAGGCGCGTAAAAACAAAGTCGCGCTCCGCAACATAAAGCACATTCAAATTATTTGTGCAATTTACTAAACACAACTATTAAGGACTTCAAAAATCGTGCGATAGGTTCTTACCTTGAAAGTTTAACAGCGAAAAAGGATTCCAATTATTCACTTTGGAAAACTATAAAAGGCACAAAAAGGCCCAAAATACCCGCTCCGCCAATTAAAATAAATCAAAATGAATGGGCAAGGGAAGATAAGGAAAAAGCGGACGTTTTTGCCGCCCATCTAGAAGAAACCTTTTAGCCGTACGATGGTCAAGCGGTTAACGACAATATTAATAGAATGGAATTAATATCTGATGATCTAAGACTCACAAGTGCAACGCAAAGGGAACTATAACGTGAAATCGAATCTCTAAAACCTAAGAAAGCTCCTGGTTATGATTTGATCACCGGAGAAGTTCTCAAAGCCCTACCAAGAAAAGCATTAGTTAAGCTTCTTCATATTATGAATGCTGCGCTCAGACTAAAACACGTGCCGAGCCAATGGAAAGTTGCGGAGGTCATAATGGTTTTAAAACCAGGAAAACCGCCAAATGAAGTAAAATCGTATAGACCAATTTCCCTTTTTCCAGTCATATCCAAAGTTTTCGAGAGGATATTGCTAAGGCGCCTACAACCGGTTATAGAAGACAATAATCTTATCCCCGACCACCAGTTTGGGTTCAGAGCCAAGCATTCGACGATTGACCAAGTGCATAGAATCACTGACGTAATCGAGAAGGCATTTGAAGAAAAAAAGATATGCTCAAGCGTATTTCTTGATGTCTCACAAACCTTTGATAAGGTGTGGCACGACGGCTTAAAATTAAGACAAATTCTCCCCGTACGCATGTATGATATTTTAGAATCATATCTCGGGAATAGACTCTTCCGTGTTAGAAACGGAAACGAATACTCGGAACTTAAAGAGATTTCGGCAGGCGTACAGCAAGGAAGCGTCCTTGGGCCGATTCTCTATCTGTTATATACTCGCGATATACTAAGAGAAGACGGCACTACCCTTGCTACGTTCGCCGACGACACCGCTATCCTATCAGTTGGTAATACAATCGAAGAAACGACTTCAAAACTGCAAATAGCACTGAATAAGATAAACGCATGGACGGGGGACTGGCGGATCGCCCTCAACGAAACTAAATCTGCCCACATGAATTTTACGTATAAGAAAATGAATGACTTGCCAATTTTTCTAAACTTGGCCCGAATACCCTTTCCAAACGAGGCCAAATACCTGGAAATGACACTCGACGCAAAGCTGAAATGGAATTCGCACGTGAAAATGAAACGTAAAGAACTCGATATTAAATATAGAGAAATGTACTGGTTACTTGGAAAACATTCCCAGCTCAGTAATGAGAACAAACTGCTTCTATACAAGCAAGTGCTAAAGCCGGTGTGGACCTACGGTATAAAACTTTGGGGTTGTACCAAGAAAACGAATGCAAATATTTAACAAACTTCTCAAAATAAAGTGCTTAGAGAAATTGTACAAGCACCATGGTACATAAGAAACGACGATATCCACAGGGATCTCGGAATTCCAACAATCGAAGCTGAAAATAGAAGCTTCGCGAGAAAGCATAAAAACCGACTAATCGAACATATCAACAATACAGTCCGACAAATTTTGGATGAGAGCAATTTATTGCGCCGACTACAAAGAACGAAACCGTTCGACTTGGCACGATAAAATTAACCGCATCTAAATTGCGGAACATGCAGGACCTTTCATTGGAAAGTAACCTGCCAAAAGTTGTTATTTCGTGATAGAAAAATTGCTTGATAACTTTTATCTTAGTTGCAGTATCTAACATAATATCGAAGGGTGGTGTTTTCAGTCAGTAAAAATCTAACACTTTGGAAGATTTTCACCTACCCTCGGAAAAGGTCAAGTGAATTATACAGACAGGTTAGCGAAGAAATCTCATCTTTAAATGTTTGACCGGTGTGCTTTCCACTAAACCCTGTTTGCATATCGCTGTCCTCACTTCGGTGGACAGAAATTTGTATACTTCAATAATTCATGTTAAAGAGGTCATTCGTCATGTTTGACTGCTTCCGCCGTTTAACCGTCTTAACAGGATGTTTCTTCCTCATCACCGACTCAGAGGATCGTTGAAAACCCTCCATTAGATCTTTCGAAAATTGACGTTACAGTTGCTCCTCTCATTGGATTTTACCTCAACCGCACGCTTTCTTGATATTTTTCCTTCTTTAAAAGATTCTTGCTCGATTAGATGCTTCTCCCATCTTGTTTACAATTAGAGCTCGTTTTTGATCATCTGCCAACTGGCAATCCTAAGCACAAAAGTGATGATGGCACTCTTGCCGTCAAGTGCCACAGGTTTTCTGCACTTGGCTCCGGCGATCTACTGAGAAGTTAAGAAAAGTTGGTGAATCTAAGAGATGGTTTGCCACGAATACGGACACCACCGAGAGAGACAACTCTTCTCCAATTCGGGATAGACGCACATTCATTAGCCATGGGAAAAATGGGATGGGTATCTGTAGCTGAGTAGGCTTGGGACAATGGACCCAAGAAAGTCTGCGAGACTACTGAAGATCCAACAGCAAGTAAGTCAGAACAAGCAAAAGTTTTGTTTATCATTTTGCAGAATACGCACGGAAAAATGAAACTCAAGCTAGATATCTGACCGAGATATAAGTTTTGGATGTCACACAGAATACACACATGTCTAGGCACACGCTAACTTAATGTCACTCGCAGACTTCTGCATGCTTAGAATTTATAAAATAAGACAACTTTCGGTTTGATAAAAAATCTAAAATAGTTTAATGTTGCACGGTATAGATCAAAGGCGCAGCAATGTTCTTCACAAATGGCGATGAGTACACAAGTGGACCTGGATGGGCGACAACAATTGGGGATGCGAATGTGTTCACAACTGGAGCAGCGTGGTACACATGACTGAGTACTGGAGCGGCAGCATAGGCTTGAACGACAGGAGACACTGGAACTGCCTTAATAACTGGTGCAACTGGAGCAACCTCAACAGATTTCGCAACTGGGACCTCCTCGGCTGCGGCAGATTTAACGGCGACTTCTACGGGAGCAACCTCTTCAGCTGGGGCGACTGGAGATACAGGTTCGTCAACTAGATCAGCAGTAGATTCAACTTCAACAGCTTTTACGACGGGCTCAGCAGCCTTTACAGCTGCTTCAACTTCAACTGCATCATCAACTGGAGCGCCTGCAACGGCCTCGACCACTGGAGCAACAACATCAGCAATGGCAGCTTGGTTGTGCACCCTTGTGAAGCTCTGATGGGATACTGCTGTTGGAATGCTGTGCACGACATCCCCTACTTTGACAAGAGCAGGCTCCACAATAGTGTGAGTTGCGATGATACCGCCATTAACAGCAGCAACAGCAAGAACGGCGAAAAGTGCAACCTAGGGGACAAACAAAATGTTAAGAAAAACAACTTCCTGGACGTCAATATACGCTGAGGACACTTACGGATTTGAACATTTCGTGATTGATTGATAAATTCGATCTGACGCTCTTTGCTTGGTGACACTATCTATTTATACGAACAACGCCAAATCTATGCGATACAATAACCTTTGGTGCTTTAGAACCCCGTACGGTGAGTTGACCATACCCAAGGCCATCGGATTATATTTTTTTTCCTTCCTAATTACCTTCCTATTGATGAAATACTTTTCGAAAATAAACTAAAGCGAATTGAAGTAACGGTAGCCAATCGAACCGTGCGGTTAAATCCATCACGTGCCGTAGACCGTTCCTTGATTTCGGTACATAAAGTCTCAATTGAAGTGCGACCTTCGTCACTTTATTGATTGATTGCAATTTGATTGTGCGGTGCGTGGTGCTGTAGAAAAGTCGCAGCTCGCCCATGGCTTTGGATGGATAACTCGTTTGGTGGTGTATGAGATTTTGACTGAATTCCATCGATAGAGTGCTGCGAAGAGAGCAAAAAATCGGGTTTAAGGTGTGATTCATTGAGAACACTTAAAGCGGAAGTGTGGACGAAGAATTTTGCGAACAAAAAAAAGGATATAATCCGATTAGACTGAAGTGCTGACGTTTTGATAAATTCGAGTGAGCCTCTGATGGGTGGCGCACTTGAGAATGTCCATTATTGGTTAGTTAAATAATTCACTGATTTTTTTTTTGCAGTGAAGGTGAATGATAGTTTCATACAGTGTGAGGCGAAAGTGTACCACGTTGCACAAATGCAAAATATTTGGTCCAACGAGTTTAAAATACAAAAATCTGCTGATTCTTAAATTATTTCGAGAAAAGAGAGCTGCGACATTATGTACGCGCAGGAAACAAGACACAAACAAATTAAATAAGGCCCCGAAATCTGCAACGATAATAAAATACATTTTGTTTGTATTTTAATTTTTTTGGGGTCTTATTTTATTTTTAGAATTTTTTAGAATGACCCATCTGACTCAAGAATTATTTTTTGGGCCTTATCTCATTATAGTTATTTTATCTAAAAATCAAGAAAAATGTAAACCTAAAAGCTTCCTTAGCAAGTGTTATTAGTGTGAACCAGTGGCGTGGCGTGAGCATTTTAAAATGGGAAGCCGAAATCTGTGTACCTTGAAACAAAATTATTATATTGTACGTTTGTACTAGATTCGCTTTAATAATGCACTGCAATCTGCCTACTGAATTTGTAAACCAAAACACTTACCTACCTCAACCATCAACATAGGTACTACCTGAAATTATCAACAAAATAAGAAAACAAGAATTAGAAGAAAATTGAATAACTCGAAGAAAAGCGCGACCAAGTGTGTGTTGAACAGAGAGGTGTCAAACACAGTGCCCAGATATGGAAAAAAGAGATAAAAGCAAATGTTCTCGTAAAATCAAATATCCACTGAGAGCTTTAATAGCCCCACATATTTGGGGTTACCTTTGCTGTTCGCTTTGTCTTGAGCGTGACGATGGATGACGATGATGAACGAAAATGGATACACACACAATATTTTACTTGATGGCTTACATTTTGTGAATATCGAATTCATTTGGAAGGGTTTATGTATAAATGTACATTACATTTAGTTGGAAGATAGTGTTGCGTGGTCGAAATTAAAATAATGAGTCGGTATGAATCGGGTTATATGGACGCAACGCCTGTGTTGTGAACATAAGGTTTTTTCATACGAGTGTAACATTTCGGTTTTTTACATTGTGCAGCGAAGTCAATAATGAATTTCGAAAAGTTTTCGAAAGAAGAAGAAACAGTGAACTTCTTTATTTTTTGAAGAAAGGATGAATACTGTGAAATACATCGGTTTTGAAAAACTCTTCATCACGAATAACGTTTGAATCCGCGCGATTTTTAACTATTATTTCATCAAATTAAAACAACTTTTTCAAGTTAATTAAAGTTGTTCGTTCAAAAGCCGACGATTTGCTTTATTAACTGAAAGTGGAGGCTGTAACTAACGGTTTGACCCATTTCCAATGTCCCTATTGCAATTGCAGACAGGTTTTTGGACGTATTTTTCTTTGTTTAGAATATGTTAAAAATAATAATATTTTTTTGGGGATTTTCTATTTTTTAGGCTTTATTTGCACAAACTAAATGGGCGGCTTTATTTCATTATGAAAATTGGCCTAACTTTTTTGCAACAAATTTTATTTTGATTTTTTGGGGTGTTATTTCCTGCGGCGTAGTTTCACAGCGCCTCTAAACAGATATGCAAGTTATTGTATGGTATACTTTTGGAAAACTTTCTCAAGTTTGATGTTAAAGAAGTAACAAAGAGCGCGTCACATTTTCTTAATTCGAGTATAGAGGAGTTTGACAAGCATGTCCACATGACCTTTGCTTGTCTGGGTTTTTCTCGAGGCTTTATCCTGCGAATATTCGGCCAATTGTGAACTTACCGGATTCTGGTATTAGGCACATTTTCTTTTGAGAGTCTTTGTTGGGCTTCCACCAAGTTATCCCCTACCGCCTTAAATAGAACGGTTGAAAAGTCATCTGGTTCATTCCTATTTTTGCTTCATTGACTTGAAAGATTAATTTTGCCAGAATTTGGATGGTGTTCGCTTTTTAACATTTTCAGATCTCTGCCAGTCTCAAGTTGCTGCCTTGACATGTTCTCATTACCATAGACGCTCTATATTTATACTTGATAGCGTGCGCTTTTCATTTAATCCAGAGGATGTCGCTCTTGTACTTCTCTGCAGTGCTGGCGTTTTCGACATTGCATCGATGCCACGGCGTCTTTGGAATTTACAAAAGGTTCAGCGCTACTAAATCGAAGTGCGGTTGAATATTAATTCTCGCAAAAATTCTAAACTTACCACCTATTGCTGCAAATAAAATATACCTTGGTAAGGGTCTGAGTCTATATTGGCATCTCGATAGGTTCGCACATTTAGGTTTAGAATACTGGAATGTTGCCTTAGTCGCGAGCGCAAAAGGTACCTCTATGAATTGAGGAAACACTCTACTGGCTATAGAAACATTATCATAGCAAAATCAAAGCGTCTTCAACAGAAAATTTATCATAACCTGGAGTGGCTTTTAGGATCTAGTATATAAGCCTATAGAACAAAAGGAGGAATATTGCGGTGTCACATAGAGGACAAGTACTGAAAAATCATATCTCACCCCGAAAATCTCATAGCTTACCTGTTTGCCCATTCTGATTGATAATGTCATTGATTTAATTTCTTTCGAATGACTCGCGTCAGACTAAAGTATAAAAGTAGGAACCTATTGCCATTTATTTCCTTCGTGTTCGACCGATGCCGGATGATCACGGCCGGAACGCCGCGTTTCATTTGAAAACTCTAGAGTCAGTAACCTAATGTGGCTTTAAAAAGAGACGAAGAACGTCAAAAGGCATATGTATTTCCTTTAAAATTGACAATTGGTCCTAACCCTAATGAAAATCGATATTTGAGTTTGTCCAGAAAATCCCCAGATTTTTCTTGTCATCATTGGAAAGTTTTAAATAAATATGCGCTGTATGACCTTACAAATGTAGATATGGACAACTCTTGAACTCCAGGTTTGGATGCTCCTCTTAGGCTTTTCTTAGTCTTCTATCAGAGTGCGGGCTGTTATATACTACAATGGTGACTCCCCTTCAACCTAACCTTCAACATGGTATAGAAACATAAAATGAGCCCCAAAACCTGCGATTGCGTTTAACCATTCTAATTTAAAATTTAAGTGGTTTGCGACATAAAATACCAAACGGAAAACGAATCGTTACAACTGACTCACTTCATTATGTCAATTTGACCGATTTATTGATTCCACACATGACACATCGATTTAACTAGCTTTACGAAGTATGTACCTTCATTTTATATACGAGGTTCAGGCCCAGCTATTATCGAATAATCGAAAAAATCGAAATAAAACAACTTCTACCATCTACATATGACCTTGAATTACAAACTGTAAATATGTACACACAAAACAGTCATTTCCCATGTGACAGACAAACAGTGCGCGCCTAAGCTTTGACATCTCTTAATGCGACAGTTTACAACGCCCCAAAGTAAGGGTTTCCCTTAATTTGCTTAGTCTTCTGTTCTATACGCTTTAATTAAATTTCATTTATTTAATCACCTCTTTGAGTTATTTTTAGCGTAACGTCCGCCTTGATGTGGTACCATCTACCATCACGTTTTTTACGCCCACATGGCCAACTGTTGAAAAATGAGAAAAACCTGTTTACGAAATTATAAATGCATCAGCGGCTTGCTTGTTGAATTGATTTGCTTGATCAGCCACTAGAAGAAATCAATCATTTAATTACAGTTGTCCCATAACAGGGCCATCGAGAGGGGCATAGTAAGATTTATGGGTTGGGCGTTTGAGATCGCACTTAACGGAGTGGAGATGTGATATGATGTTGAAGTTGCAAAGTTTGCATGCCATATTAATGAAAAGAGTGCGAAATAAGGGACATGCTAAATGCATCATAAATGGCTCTACTACTATCGCCTGAAGAATAACGTAATTAGATTTGGTGTGGGGCTCTAATGAATGTTTCCATTTTTCAAAATATTCATTCAGGGCTATCGTGAACAAAACTCCCCCCGAAACATTTCCCATTTTTTAAAAATAGGTATCGGCAGTGAGTTTCGAAAAAGAGGAAAAATTCCCCTCCGGAATAAATTGATATCGCGAACAAAAATTCCCCACGGATTATTTCCTTCATAGCTCCTTCAAAAAGCAGGTTTCTATGGAAAAAAGTTTAAAGTCTGTTGCTATTTTTTAATTTGGTTATTTGAACGAAGGAAATAGAAGTGATTCGACGATTGGTGTTTAGGTTTACGGCAACAGAACAACAATTTTTATAAATCATGTAAGTAACTGTTTAAATTAATTTTTCTCAAAATGTATCTAATAAAATAGACATATAGGTCTAGCTCAACTAACCAAAAACAATTAGAGACGATGGTAAACTTATTGAATGCAAATCGCGACATTGCCAAAGGTTTCACTACAAATAGGAGCAAAGAGGATGTGAGGAAGTTTTGGAATATTTTAGAGAACTATCCAATTGCTTCGAGATTTGGCTTACCGTCCTGTGAAAAGAAGAGGAAGTCGATTACGGATGAAGATGATGATGCTCTGAAAGCTTCTGAAATTGAAGAAAGTCCTTTGGTGGAAATGTCAAATGGACAAGAATTATTTGCTAATAATTCGTTCGTAAAAGCCTTGCCAAAACAGCATATGCCAATCGCAACAAGTATTGGAAGAAGAAATACAAATCCAACGAGAAATGTGTGATAAGGTAGGATAAGCGCTTTCAGATATGAAAAATTACCACGAGAATACGCAGGCGAATGTTATAAAAATATATTGATCTATTGACCGGCTTTATGATCAACAAATGATCCAAACTGGGCACAATTTTCTTTTAAAAATTGTTAAGACTGTGCCAATTCATTCTTATGATCCTTTCCAACTCCTGTCTGGTAACCACCTTCTGCAAAGAACCTCAGGCATGCGCTCAGCTTGGGAGGAGTGGCAAATGTTTTTTTTTATCGTCAGACAGAAAATCAAGCAAATGTGGTAACTCCAAGGGATTGGAGTTGTCTCTTTAAAATCTTCTGTACAGTCTCAAATATTTTTTTTATGTTGATTTTGTTCCTCGGCTAGCAATCTAAACACTGCGCTGTGCATTTTTTCTTTTATTTCATTATATTAATCCGTAAACATCAAAAGTTTCCGTGCACTTTTTAAGTATTTATCATGAAATGAAGAGAATGGAACTTATAACATTCGAAAGGTACTGTGCCATAGATGTGCAGAAAAAAAAAGTCGTTTGTTGCCATTCAATTTAATCAGCTTAGATTAGAACCTGTTGGAGAGTCTCATTAACCCATAAAGGTATGCAATTTAATTACCCCTAAAAGTTAGCAATCCTAAAAACTTATTTCAGGGACATTGCAAAGTTATCTGCGAGATGTTACTATGGAAACGAACATTCATGTTTTGCCCTTTACCATAGGAAGGTATATGAATTAATAATTAGCATATAAATAAAATAAAATACAGACAAAAATTGGTCGAATTTCGACCACAGGCGGTACTAGTATTACTAAATTGAACACTTTCTTTAGTTAAGTTAGGATAGTGAATCCAATAAACGTCTTTGCAATAACTCAAATTTACACAATTTCATGGTTGAAAACAAATATTTGCAAAACATTCCCAAAAATAAGCGTTAATGACAACTGAATAAATTACAATTGACAGTTGTCAATTCACTCGAACATGTCTTCGAAAAATTCCGGGGGAAATAATTTCCGATGGAGATTCCTGATAGGAGGAATATTTTCCAGGGTGCAAAAAATATACAGGGGGAATTTTTATTATTATTATTATTTGATGATTTAAATTTCTGTTCTCTTAAGACAACGCTGTAAATAAAATTGCTTAATAATTGAATATGCTACCCAAAGCTGACTCAATTTACAAGGGAGAACGCAAAGTTTCTTTGTTTCTCTCACAGCAACTAGTTGGCAAGTGTAACTTCTCACTCTACCCAGATCCCACCCCCGTTCCGCAGCGTAGTCAGCATTACTGTTCTCGAAAAGAGAAGAAGAAAAAACACTGCCGCTCCAATTCACCCTTGCTATATGATTGTTCATTGATATCTTTCGGGTTGTGAAGCATTTAAATTGCAACCACTGCAAGGTCATTCTCCCCCGGATGGGACCCATTAGTCATCCCCCGACAGGCGTTGTCACAACATTACGCAAGTGTGTCTGACCCAGACTTCCAGATTCCATGTGCGATCTGATGGATGATGGTGTTCGAAATTCAGCGCAGTGCCCTCAATATGGGCGGCTATTGCTATCCGCAGATCAAATTTCCCTCTATACGCCATGTGAGCTATGAGGCTGACAAGAGGGTAATCTTTGTGGGAGAGCGCAGCCAAGACAACTTTGATGCTGTCATTCTCGTTGACGAAGAGGGAAATCTGAGAGTTCGATTTCACAATAGTGCACTCCATCTGCTGGGGTGTCGTCGATCGTCGTAGGTATATTTTGTGGTATGCGCAGTCAAGTTGACTTTGCATCTGGATGATTTCTAGATCTAGATTTCTCATGGTTGACGCGATCGTATAAAAACAAGATATTGACAGGAGCTAGACATCAGTAACGCACTGCATCTCGCACTGGAATATCGCGGCGCATCATTTGATAGAGATTCTTCCTTTTTGTGTCATATTTTGAGTGAATTCGTTTCACGTCGAGTCATCCAACCGCCAACCGCCGACAAAAAAAAAAAACGCTCAAAAACACTAGTGGAAAATGTTCAAACTGGTAAAGTGACCGCGCACTGCGGATATCTCGTGCGATATAATTCTTATTGCTTTTCCACAGCTTGTCATCGTGTCGTCAATGCTAATGGTAGCCGCGGCCTATCCCTCGCTTCAGTTTCTAGCATCGCTGCCGTCCGAGGAAACCATATCGTTGTCGTCGTTCTTTCAACCAGAACCAGAGCAGCCACCCAGCGCAATCGCTACTGCATCGTCCGAGGAAACCGCCGAAGTAGCCGCATCATCCCGAGAGGCTCCCGCTCCGACACAAGCATCGCCCTCATCAACAGAGACAGCTTCCACCCCGGAGCCAACGGATTCGTCAGCCTTACAAGCGGCCGACCAATTGTCCACATCGTCACTGACAACCTCATCGCTGGGCTCGGTATCGATCCAGCATCAGCTACTGCCGCCCGAGACAATTTCGCTGCCAATCAGCATAAGCACAAGTCCTGGCCTGAGAACCGTTCTGGCGCCGGAGACCATTCGCATTCACGAGCCCACTGTCGCCAAGGTCGGCGAATTGGTACAAAAGATTCCCACAGCCGTATCGCATCAAAGTCAGACCGTCGTTCACAAGCATGCCGAGGTTATTACGCCAATTGTTGCTCCAGCTGTTCGGACAATCACCTCGCAGGTGGTGCGCGCCTATCACACTCCGTTGGTATATGCTGCACATGCACCGGTTATCAAGTTCATTCAGCATTGATTTCGGGCACGATGAATGGCCAAGGGCCTAAGTTAAGCAACCTTTAACTTTCCAGATTCTGTGAAGCATCATCGACTTGAACTTGCGATCCCCTCTAATGGTTTTTCGTTTATTTTCTTTGTATATTTAGTTTTTATTTTTATTTTAATGCTTGAATGTGATGTTCAAGCCTCGTCTAATAATCGAATAAAACAAGTACATAGGATTGACGTTGTGATAAGATGTAAACGGTGTGTTCATTTAGATGCGACTTAAGTATTCCATTCGCGTCAATTCATTCGTGTTCTCTTTCTTCCTCGGGCAATCCTGTAATTCCGATTCACTCGGTTTTGAATTGGTTTATTGCATCAGCAAGGACACAACACATGCAGCACCTTTCGGTATGGTCCTTCTAAGTGCGTTAAATCGGTGGACGGAAATCAAATCCTCATACGTAATACTAAAATTTCGCAACAATTGTAGCCATATTTTTACTGTGTTGGAATGCAGTTCAAAGTCATCTAGCATTTTTGTCACACTCACCATGGCGGTGGCTTCCACTAAATCAAAAATGTGCGCTTGTCTAAGAAGCGATTAGTCTGGTATCAATCCTTTATGAGTATCATAGAACAGCACTCTACCTGAAGAGTAACTTGTTACCATTTTACGACGATAGTCTGACACTTTGATTCGAGAGAGACCTAATTCAGCTCATAAGTTCTGATTTCTAATTTTTAGGCTTATGACACGGAGAAAAATACTTTAGATGCCTCATATACCCCGATAACGCCTATTAGAGGTTCATATAAGGAGTAAATGCGTTAATGGCTTCTTAAGTGGGTCACAGCACGCATATCAATAAAGAGAAAGTCAGTAGAGACGACTCTACCTCTTCCTAGGGGAACTTGCCTTAGCAGCTTTCTCGGACATAGAAGGGGCTTTTAATACCGTCGTGACAAGAAGGTTAATATCTTTTATTGAAACCAATTCGTTAATTCGTGAAAAACAATACGGATTTCAGAGAATCAAAAATGCAGGAAAACTTCTGGGTAAATTTGCGAACACAGTCAATGAAAGCTTGAATAAAAACCATCACGTTCTTGGTTTATATATGGATTTCAGTGAAGCCTTGGATACTCTAAGTCATGAAAAACTTGGTATACGGGGTACAATAAGAAACTGGCTGCATGAATACCTTAACTCGAGAACGTTCTACGTTAAAATTGAGCAAAATTTCAGCATAAGTAATATAGTCAAATATGGAGTACCTCAGGGATCAAAATTGGTCCCAATACTATTAATATTCTCACCACGAACGAATTGTATTACGAGTGTACGTAGTCGTCGTTCGACATAGATGTTTACAGACAGCTGCTTCGATTTTGCGGAGAATGAGTTTGTTAATGCGGTTAAAAGGTGCCATATGATAATGGATTATGTTATGTTATGTTATGTTATGTTAAAGTGGCTCTCGGTAAGAGAAGCACTTAGGCCGTAAGTCGGCCCATTGTGCATACCACTGGTGTGGGGGCTTCCTTAACCGGTTACTCATGTAAACCATTTGCTTCCCTTGATAAAGCTAAGAATATTAGCAGCGCTGATGGAGCTTAGATCACTGTACTGTTGAGTCGCAGAAGCGCCTTGGTTCTTTTAGTGTCCAGGGTTGGCCAAGTAAGCCTAGCAACGTCGCAGTGTCCTAGATGTTTCCATCTATGACTTGATTTACCTGTTGCGTCCGCGTGAATGAGTTGTTTAGCGTAGGACAGCGGAGCATGCATGTTTTTCAAGGCTGTTCAACGAACTTCCAGCTTATTTAAGGGATTTTGTAAACTTTATAGTCAGAAAAAACTCGAAATTCCTTTCATATTAAACTCCATAAAATTATAATATCCTAAATTAATATACATAAAACTATAAAGCATAAATTAAATTAATAAACTAAAACAAAAATGTAAACTCACTATATAAGATATTTAATATTGTGATATGCAATCTTCTGCAGAAAATCCAGTTAGGCTTCGAGTCAAACACAACTATTGTTAAAGCTTACTTGAATAAATAAAATTATACAAATTACAAAAAAAAATACCTCTCGCGAACGTTTGACAAACATCCGAAAGTATAACTGTCGTGAAAAGAGCCTCTCAGTTAGGCGTTTAGACTCGGTATAAAATTGTAGATTCCTTCCATTCGTCCCAAAAATAAATAGCTCACACAAACGAAGGGTTGTTAATGACAGTGAGGCTGGGGACATACGTTACACTATTTGTTATATTTTAATTGAGCTACCGTCATTTGACATATTTATCTGAATATGGCACACCTGCAATTGTTTCTTCTCCTGCAAAGTAATGCTGTTCGAAAACAAATCACCATAAGTGATGAGCCACTTTCACTACCATGATAGGATAAGCTCAATTCGCCCACTCACTTCGGAGCAGTTAAGGCCATTAGTCTCGCTTAATTGTCAGCGCCACCGACCACCTTATAGCCAAAGGCAATTCAATGTCGATAAATGATCTTTCATTGTCAAATATAATAAACATTGGGATAGGCCTTCAATAGCCGAAAAGCAACCTATGCCCGTACCAGTTATTGCGCCTCAAGCTGTACGACAGTACCTTACTATGGAAACAATTATATTTGTATAAATATACCGCGCACAGTGTCAACAATTATCAATCGCCTTTTCACACCCTTGCAAATCACAAGCAAATACCCAAAAAAAAACTCAAAATGTTCAAATCTGTAAGTTTACACAACAGATGGATATAAGTTCAGTTTACTAATTTCACACACTCTTACAGGTTGCCATCCTTGCTGTTATCGCATTCGCCGCCGTAAGTGCTGGAGTCATTGAAACGCACACCGTAGTTGAGCCTGCAATTGCCAAAGTCGGTGCTGTCGTACACAGTGTTCCATCTGCAGTATCCCATCAAAGCTTCACAAGGGTTCACAACAAGGCTATTGTTTCGGACATCATTGCCCCAGTTGTGAAGACTGTGCAGGTTGCACCGCTCGTTAAGACTGTTCCAGTGCAACACGTTGCTGTTGCCCCTGTCGTCAAGTCTGTGCATGTGGCCCCAGTTAGTCAGGTTCATTATGCTGCTCCAGTGGTGAGCGCTTATGTTTCTGCTCCAGTGTACCATGCTGCTCCAGTTGTCCATGCTGCCCCCGTCTTGAAGACTGTGGTCTCACCAATCACTTATGCCGTGCATCACTAACTTCGCGAAATGATATAGATATAAGAAATGGAAAACAGACTTTTAAAAATAAATAAACAAAATCACCACGGACCTGTTGCGCCAACTTTTTATTTATTTATTTATTTTAGATAGATCCGACTGTCGAATTGTCAATTTTTTAAAATTTTAGTTGCCAAAATTTGTGCTAAATATTCATGAGTTGACTCCTGGCAGGCGTCAAGGCCCGGGGAAAGAATGTCAACATTCTGATCCAAAAGTTATATTAATATATAATTTAAGAAGGCCAAACATGTTCAAAACGCCAAAAAGTAGTCTTTTTTTGGCTCAACTTCAGATGCATAATTATCTAAAGACGAAAGAATCGTCTGGTGACTGAATACATACCCAGCATGCGAATAGAAATGTTTCAAATCTTTTTTGTGTGGGTAGAAGTTTTTAAGTTATTTATGCCCGAGAAGGAGTTTTATTTTCCAGCAAGTTTTACCAACGGGAAACATTTTAAAACAACTCATATCTAGTGTTCCCATCTAAGCATTTTGCGTGTGTTCCAGATATTTTTTTTTGTGTCTGAAATTTGGATATACTACTTTGAAACTAATGACTTCTTTATTCCCGGGTTTCAATTTGTTCCTAATACGAATGAAAATTACGCTGCAGATGGAGTTGGGTGTTTCGTGAAAGAGAACTGTAAGATTCTTGATATTTTATGTGTTGATTTTGTTAATGCAGATGTGCTGAGGCCTGACGGTCTCTATAGAAATTAATAATGACGTGATTGTTTTTTTATGTGTCTATGGGTTGCATAATGTTCAAGATTTTGATGTTTTTCAAAGAATTTTCGAATCTTTTGTCAAAGGAAAAAACGAAAAACTTAATCTTAAATTTAAACACCGTTTCTATATTACTTGTCATTACCAGCATCACATAGTCTAACATGATTTATTAATGAACCCACCAGGGCTGTTTCGAACAGCTGTTTAGATCATATCTATGGGCGCTTCAAAAACATTGGCTTTAATAAGTGCGAAAAATGTATCTTTGACTTGGTGATAACTGATCACTCTTTGACTGGACTCATAATCAATGTTTCTAAGTTTTGCAATAATCCAAACACATACCAAAGTAAAACGAAAATTAACTTTTTTAAACTTAAAAGAAATCTGTTTTATGAATTCTGGAATGCTTGTATGATGCAGCTACTGCTTGTACTTTTTTTATCGACTCTCTTAGGAATCACATTTTAAGTTGTTCCTCATCTCTGCCATCCAAAAAGTTAGCAAAAGGACTAAAACCTTGGATATCTGGTTTCTTGATAAACAAAGTTTTAGGTAAAAATAAACTCGGATTAAAATGCAAAAATTATAGGGATAATTTGGGCTTAAGAAGAAAATATAAGAACCTATGCGCTGAGCTTAAGAAGGATAACTTTTACCATTCACAATTAAATATTTCACATTTTTTTATTTTTTTATTTATTTTATATCTTTGTTTTAATCCTGTATCTTATATCTTGCATCAGTATGTAGTAGTTCCATTAAATATGTATCTGCTTTCCAACTCATTCAATTCATGTAAGTTTTATCTATAGGGTTACCTCACCAAAAAATTTTAATTTCTTTTGTATAAGCCAATTTAAGTGGCATTTAACCCCAAATTGTCACCAACTTTTTCTTATATTTTCCTAGATATTGAGTATTTCGTATAAATTGTTTAAATGTTATTGTGCGATAAAACAAAATCATAAGAAAATAAATATTACATCTATCTATCTATAATATGTCAATAGCCATCAATAATTTTAACCGAAACTAAAGCCTGGTCAGATGAAAAAAAAAATATTCGATACCTCCGTAGGGCTTACAGTTTCTTTAAAATAATTTCAAGGAAAGCGTTTTCCACTATAACTTACATAATTGTATGAACCCACCCAAGTTCTAAATACCCACAACTGCATGCAATTTGATTTATTCGAAACACGATATGGGGAATGGGGCATTAAAGTAAGCAAGCCGCAACACGCAGAGGCACTCCTTGTAATGGAAGACGACTCTCACTTATTTGCTTGCATTAGAAAGTGTCTTTCGTGTAAGCCATATGCAATGAAAAGCATTTAATGCAGTTTGTATAAAACCGCGATAAAATCAAAGTCAGTCATCAGTTGTCGCTGACCTACGTAACCCTTGCCACCAGGACATTTCTGGTCCCTCTATCAAAATGATAAAACCAGTAAGCGAAAACGTTCCAAGTGATTTCAAATAACTGGTTGATCCATTTTTAGATAATTTTTATGGCTGCTATCCTAGCCATTGCTGAGGCCCAGCTAAGTCTATCAGATACCGGGACTGTTCTCTCACCGACTGGCGTCAGAATTGGCCAGCTTATTCGACGAGTACCCACTGCAGTATCTCATCAAAGCCAAACTGTGGTCCACAATCGTGCCGACGTTACCGGTGATATTCTAGCGCCAGCCGTAACAAGGACTGATGTTTCCAGGATTTATCGACTTCCAATTGGAGCATCGACCTACTTGATGCGGCCAATATTAGATGAAAATATCGCCTACTAAAAAAGTAACACTGTAATCCTTTGGCCTTCTAATAAATTCAACAAATTTATGTAGCAACTTGAATCGGTTAAAGAACTCATTCTAAAAGGTAATCACTTTCCCACTCACTTTACCTGGAACCATCTAAGCGTTTTCATTAAGAGCTAGTAAACCACTTTAATGTGACTTTACGCCAATTTCAATGTCAGTCGCTGATGGGCTTTTTATTTAGATGCTTTATGAGGCTTTTGACTGGCACTTTGTCGTGCTCCACATCTAGTTCCCATGGTTCCATATGTGCGAAGATTTCACTCTTATTAACACATCATCTGTGCTCATCTCTGCTCTGAGCTTGAACTCGTAGATAGGCACCGACTGGGGTCAAGAACGCTGGCTTGGTCTAATTATTTTGTTAGAAAACACCTGTAATTGGGTATAAAAGAGGCCACACAAGATCTGTCACCACATCAGTTGTACGAAGTTTAAGCAACATGAACATCTTGGTAAGCTACGGCTGCAATGGCTTCGAGTGGTTAAATCATTTTATCTCTCGTACAGATTATCTTAACGGCGATCTTGGGGGTAGGGCTCGCTCAACAGGGTGACATCAAGGACTGTGAGCCGCGTCAAAGTGCGGTTTCTGTGCGGGACGTACAGGATATATACCAGCGACCGGTTGGGTACGAGCCACTGGATTACACCCCTCATTCGACGTATGGTCCGCCCGATCGGGTTAGAGCTGCTCCCGTACGCAGCTATCCACAGGATTCAGTCGATGGGGCGACAGCACCCAGACCCGCATATATCCAGCCTCCTACGTACGGTGATGTGAGGCGGGAGTTTCCTTACGCGCCCGTCTATGGTCCCCCACCGCCACGTGCTCGAGTTGCGGCTGCCGCTGGAATCTACGATGATTATGAAGACCTTCAGTATACCCAACCTCCAGCCGTAGCTCTAGCACCGTCGGCAGTACGTCGGTACAATGTGAACTATGCACACAGGGAACCCTATCAGCCGATCTTTGCATACGATTCCTATGCGAATCGTCCGCATCAGTATCGCGTGCCTGTTTATTATGCTCCACTACCAGAAGGGTACTATCCAGTGCGTTCGCCACCACCAACCCCGAGAAGCAGTACCACAACCACAACAACAGAAGAGCCCAAGGCAGTTCAACCGACGGTTACGATACCCATCACACAACCCATTACACAGCCCGAGCAGACGGCTTACGAAGAGACGACGCAAGTTAGGAGGCACCCGCCCATTGTTGCACTGACCAGTTCAGAGGAGGAAGAACTGCGCCCAAGACACAAATTGAAGAGACCCTTCTTGGGACTGGCCAATCTGTTCCGCGGCTCCATCATCTCGACGAGGAACAAGATCGGAGTGATTCCGTCCATCGTTCAAGGATCGGTGAACAGGTTTACGTAGTTAGGCAATAAAAACGAACTGAAAAAAAAAAATTGTTTCTGTGCGATATTAAAAATTCATTCTGAGTTCAAAGATGTCAAGGGAGCTTGCTTCAATTTAAGCACGAGCGAATGTGTAAGCTTGCCTCATTATTTAAAAATCTGCCTGACCCTGAGTGCGATCTGCGATCTGCCAATTTCTGATGAAAATTAAAACGATTCGTTGTCTTACAACAGGCCCTTTAAACAAATTTATATAAATTACAATCAAAAGGTATTACTTTCAAACTGGCACCATTTCCATGTTGATGTATAAATCAAACAGTCACATTTCCCATAAACACTCTTTTGGTAAAAAGGGAAGTCGGTAGGAATCGGGTTATATGGACGCCACGCCACTGGTATGTACTGCAATCCGCAATATGTTAGTGCAATTTAGAGAAAATGGAGTGCGAACATGAGATCTTGTTGGCAGGAGAACAAAGTGAAAGAAAGCAGGAAAACAAGTCCCTAATAAAACTAAATAGAAATGTAAAGTAATGAAGCAGAATGGGTGGGTATCTATACATTTTTTATTAAAATACAAGACTCTTGTGAGTTTGTATTATTTAAGACATGAGTCAAAAAATCTCCAGAAAATACCAGCGTGTTCCCCCAGGGGAACAACAGCTTTCAACCCAAGAACTGTTACAGTTTCACAAGAGTACTAAGAATACAAAAAAAAAAAAACGAGTAATAAGGACAGTTTGTTCGCGGCACATGAAGTCTGGTGAAATGCCAAAAGAATATCGGGGGGAGATAAAAAGTCGTCCAAATTTAGAGGTAAGCGCGATGCAATTATAAAATTCGTTAGGAGATTCAACATTCAAGCCATTGGAGGTATTTTATTGCCAATCTAGAACAGCGTCGAGGCAATATCTTTCGGGAGATTTGTCAATTAAAAAGCTCTATCGAATTTATAGGTAATCCAAGCGTTTCATCAGAGTTTGATGTCAAACCAAGTTACTTTAGCAAAGTTGTTTGACAGTCTTTTAATATTGGTTTCAAGACAACATCATCCGTTGTTTTCGAATATATTTCTGCCCCAGTTATCTACAGCCTAAGCCGTTTTGGGCTTTAAACAATTTTGATTTTTCCGAAAACGGCTCTAACGATTTGATCCAAAATTAATATTTGGACTGAAGTAGATGGGGTTAACGGTGCTGCTAAAAATCGAATAACGGTACTTTCGAAAATTTTACTTATTTAATTGATATCAAATGAAAATGGGCGCCCATTGTACGGTTTATCTACGCTATGAGTTATTTTTAACTACATTCATAATAAAAATATTAATCTCTTTTCTGGCCTCCTATTTCCTTAAGATGGGTAATATTCGGCCCTAGCGATTTATCCGCCGGAACGGAAAATTCTCCGCAACGCATACTCTGTCGGAGGCTCAAATCTAAATCTTAAACAAATTCCGCAACCAATTTCTATCGGAACATAGTTGTCAAAAAGTGAAGAAAAAAATGCACTTCATCGCACTTCAACGTAATTCGCCGATATGCGTTACAAAATGTCGGAGAAATATTCCGAATAGATGTTCCGAAGAATACATCGAAGCAAAAAACCTCCGAATCGTATAAAATCGGAGAATTTTCCGTTCCGACGGATACCTCGCTAGGGCCGATTCAAATAAGAAAACCATCATCGCTCAAGAGCAACAACCAGCAACCAAGTATTCAAGCAATTCGCGCAGTCCTGTTTCGGATTTGGATTCCGCAACATAATTGCAATCGATAATTTGGCATTCTCGCATCAATTTCGCTGTCGCTGAGTTCTTGACACGTTGGCTTTTCAACCATGAGAAGATTCATCTGCAGCCTCAAAGCGGAACTTGTGGGAGCAATGCCAGAGGATGCAACAGCCAAGGTAATTTGAGATCTTGACCGAATTTTTGCCAGAATCAACGAAATGACGAATGTCTTGCCTGTCCCATCGCGAGCATCTAGAAAGAAAATCCCTCCCTTATCATCATCAACAACCCTCATCAGCGAATGTTTATTCAACTTATTTTCGCGGAGGGAGTGGAAAGTGTGAAGTGGAAAAGAAAAAAAAACATTTTTTTTTGTTTTGCGGTCTTGTCATTTATGCATTCGATTCATGCAGGCATTTTATTATTATTATTGAGGGCATTCACTTAAACGCGTAAAACACTTATAAACTGCGTAAACTGCAGAAATTTACCACCTCGTAAATGAACTGTCAGATTCCGCGATCAATTTGACTCGGAAATCGACTGCGGAAAATTACGCAAATTTTCAAATGTCAAACTGTGACAACCGGTCGTATGAATTGTTTTTCATTTAGAGTTGCAGCAATGACGGTAAAAATTTATTTAAATGTATCAAAAGCTTCGAATATAAGTAACTCATTTACTGCTAATTTCTGCAAAAATTTAATCAGTTTATTTTCACTTACTTTCGGCAAATCGATAATGTTGAGAAGTCTAAGAACATCTGAGTTTGACGAGAGACTTGAAATACGGTATGACATTTCCGAGAAGTGTTCACTTAAAGCACCGCAGAAATCTATGAATTTACAAGCTGAATAAAATGACCTTGGTTTGGTTGTTCTAATTTTACTTTTCATGTCAAACTAGTGGGGTGGCTGCAATTAAAAGATCCGAGCGGTCGGAGGCAAATATATTTTCCATTCGCTCGATGTGGCCGATGTACTAGACAACTTCTGACTTTTTGTTATACTTCAACAAATAGGTATAGCTTAAATGGAGTTCGCACTAACCTCATTAATTTCCACCAGAAGCGATAGCTTCATTCCAAAGCGGACCTACCTTGTTATAAACACTAAGAGGATATACCTAAGTCATAATCTACAGTCACACAGATATCGCTAGCTTATGACTAATGATGACAATTCACGAATTTTAACGAATTGTAGCCCACTGTGAGAGTCTACTGGTAAACAATTGCAGTCTATAATCATCATTCATTTGACAACAACTTCCGTCTGATTATAACCTGCAAAAGCAAATGTCTTGTCATTTATATATTTTCCTAATAATGCGCCGACCACAACCGCTCCGCTCTTATATAATCCCAGTCGATTCGAATTGACTCGCCCAAAAGTCAGCTGATTTTCACCTCAACAACCACGACCGAGAGCAACAATAGCAGATTGTTGTTGCGTCCATTGTATCCTGTTACCAGTTTCATGAAGTCACTCAACTGAATGACTCACCGGTTTCCGTCTTAATAAAGCACCACAAGAGTGGCGATCACCATGACCAGACCAGACTACCCCACCGTCCTTCATTTCACTATAGAAATAGTAACATTCGAATGTACGTACGTACCACCTTCATGCAAGTAGTGTCAGTACAACAGTGGGTCGCAGTCTAGATTGTGTGGCGTGTCTCGTTTGTTTGCTCTTCGGATTTTTTTTAAATATAAAATTAACCAAACGGTGTCGAAGATTTTCTTTAGCTGCTGACCCATATTTGAAGAACATGTTGGTCAATTCAGTGAGTGCTGTGAGATAAATTGATCTTTAAAATTGTTTAAACTATTCTTTCTGTTGCAGTTGTGTTCGGTGCTATTGTTGGCAGTTGTAGTCGTGAGTGGCCAGTCTAGTTATTTGGGAAACCTCAAGATCATCGAACCATCTGTGGCTAAAGCGGGAGTTATCATAGATACTGCGCCATCTGTGGTGTATCACCAGAGCTATTCGCGACTCAACGGCAAAGTGGTGGTGACCCCATCAAGGGGTTCCGGACGTTCGTATAATGCGCCTGCAGTTATACCGGCTGTGAGAGACTTTCATACGATATCCGTGGGGGAAGACCATGCGGCACCGATGTACGGACCGGTTTATCGGCCCGGTTTGTGATAGACGTTTCACGTTTGTGATGACGAAAATAAAGTGTTTTTTACGGTTGTCGGTGTGTTGATTCTTTTTTCTTGTTTGTTTGTTTAAACCGCCGCTGCGGCTCTTTTAAAGCCGAATTGCAATTGTATGTAATATACGTCATATGGTCGACCTTGAATGTGGTGTCGTGCCTTTCTTTTATGGTATAATGAATAAACATGGCGAAGGGAAGCAGGGGTATTTAAGTGCCTTCTAAAAAATTCAGCCATCATCAGTTTGAGTGTTAAGGAGGAACAATGTTCATGTGAATATTTTTGCAAGATGGTAGGTATGCATAAGTACCCCCTATTTACAACCGCCGTTGAATATTTCCGAAAAAGACATTTTTAGCCTTAGCTTGTCTGCGGAAGATTGTGTTTGTATGTTTATCGAAAAATACGATTATTTTTTATTTCCATATTTTTCTAAGCTTACTTTCATGAGTATCTATTAGAAGAAATTTTAGATTTAGCTTTTTCCGGTCATAGCTCTCGAGGCTAATGGAAAGTAAGTCCGTGAGTGGCTCAATAGCAATCCCCTGTCGGCGATGTACATATGCGACACATAGAGAAAGGAACTGTAGAGCATTTGGCGCTTTTCCACTATGGCAATATCAGTATGAATTTCGAAGGGCATATATGTCCAGATCGTCATAAAGGCGACCTATAGATGGAATGCGGTGAAGTAGAGATTGAAAACAGGGGTCGAACTACCGCACCCGTGAGCGAGCGATACGTTACTGAATTTTGTTGACTTAACATGCAAAACAATAACAAATTCAGTTACGTATTGCTCGGTTACGGATGCGGCAATTCAACCCCAGATTTAAGACACAGTGAACTGGAAACATATCCTTAAAACGTAAAAGAGACCGCCTTAAAGAAGGAAAATTTTGAGGAACTATTTTCGGCAAAGGGAATGGTCTTATGAACCAAATAATGGTGGAGAACCTCAGGGTTCTGTTCTGGGACCAATGCTACCAAACCCTACGCATGATGGTGTCTTTAGCCTTGAAATACCTGGCGAGTCTTAAAGTGCCTGAATAGCGGACAACGTGTCTTAATTTACAACAGTAATATACCTACTCGTAAACATAAGGCCACAAGTCCGTAAACCAACAAACGCCAACTGATGAAGAAAAGGAAGTTGTGTTGTTGTTAGCAAATGAATCATTTTCTAACTGGGCGAGTGTAAGACCATTGTTTGCACGAAATGCAGCTAGCTAGCAGAGCACTTTGTTCAGCCTGAGAAGAGAACTGCAGTTTTCCAGCTATGTTTTTTACCATATCAATGGGATTTTCCTTTGGTCTTTGCGGGATGCCGCGAACAATTACATCGCGTAGGCGCTCTTTTCGCTGATAGTCAGCTAGCTCCTCTTTTAGTTTGCGGTTGTCGTCACGTAGTTCCAAAATATCGCTCTCGAATTGTGCCACTCTGTTATTAAGAGAATCAATGGCTTCACACAGTTTCCAAGTCACGGAGATGGTCAGATAGGGATATAGGCAGCTATAGCGGACTTCTCTTTGAGTGACTGTTGTCGAGTAGTTGACATGTTTTGACAGGCAATAACACAAATCACAAAATAATTAAACACTTTTATATAATTTTCTTCGAAAAAGTTCATGCGTTTCACTTAGTGCAAATAATGTTTTTGGATTGTATTACAGCTAAATATTGTTTGTTTACGAAAAATTGGCTAAAGAATTACTTTTGTGACGGAGCGATTACAAAGCACGTCTATTCACTTAACATATCTCTCGTTATGAGTAGTACAACAAAGTGGGTAAAATTTGTTGAGCGGGCCAAAGGTGTAAACCAATTTATTTGATGTTGACATGCCGTAAACGAGTGGTTCCTTTGAGGAGATATGTATTCAAAATGTTTTCTTAAAAATCGTATATTTAAGTTGTTACGAAAATCTTATCAACATTAGGTAATTGACAGAAGTGATCGATTGAACATGAAAATGAAAGGACATAGTTCTGTCCAAGCGGATAGAAGCTATGTAATTGACAACACAAAGCAAAGAATTTATGTCAATGCTTTTTGTCACCATGCAAAACTTTTTCGAGCCAACTTTTCGATCTCAATAAATATAAGATAAAATTTACGCAACTTTAAAAATATAAAAATATAGCAATTGTTAAATCTCCAGTTCAAATTGTGATCTAATCTAATTGTTAAATATTCAATTGATCTTGCAGATCTTCTTCCACTTTTCCATGATCCTGTACACCGATTTCAACTGTGTGGATCTTTGGCTTCAAATGATCACTGAAGTTTAGATCGTGCACAGTTTCTGAGTTTTCTCATTCGAATCGAATTGAAGTTCACCATTTATTTTAACAAGATCAGTTAAAGTGAATGATCTGCATTCAGCGATCATCTGTGTTTATTCTCTTTCCTTAACATATCGCAGGTTGCTGTTTTTGTAGCAAGCACTTCAAAATTGCAATCAGATGCTCCTTAATTTGACTGGATCCGATATTGGTGATCCTCCAACTGATCTAACATTCAGAAGTGATCAACATGTTACGTACCTATGTGAATTTTACAAGCAAAACAGAAACAAATTCAGTTATACGTTTGTTGTTTTCGACTGGAACTCATAGGGTTACGTTGTGAAAGACGACCTCGCCTAAGGTGGCAAGCATTTGGTGCAGCTATCAATCAATATAGACTGGGTAACTGGAACTGCAGACAGTTGGCTACAGAAAGGAGAGGTTTGTTCCTACAAATGTGAAGGGTCTAGAGATCAGTTGGTCGCTCAAACCGGAGTCGCTCTAAACGGATGTTCGTCATAGGAATTAGTATGCAAACCTAACAAGTTGTTGTGTCTACGTGTCGCTTAAAACGGTTCGTCGTTATAAACGATGTCGTACTAAACGGATTCCACTGTATGTTGCTTTTAGAATATGTTTTTTTTAGTAAGAAAAGTTTATACCTACTCCAGTTCATATTCTTATCAACAGTTTCACTCAGTTTTTTTTTAAGTATTAGCATTTTCAGTGGAAAAACATTTTTAAGAACAGGTTAGGTTTTTAGAAAAATCACATTTTTGTTGGTTTGCTGTTTTAATTTAGATGCCGATCCATCTTTCTTTAATATCAATAGATTCACTTATCGTTTCTTGTTGTCACTATAGCCATTCTTAAAATTGTTTTTGCTTTTGTCTTTGAGCTTATATCGTTAAACTTATTTGCTCCGCAAAATGTTCTATTTGGTCAATAAAATTGTGGTAAGAAACTCCATGTCCTTAATTATTATGTCCTTACTTCCCTCACATTTCAGACAAGTGCTAAAAATAACTTCAGTCCCTGTCACAACCACCAACTAATTTACCTGACGTAAACAGATATCATTTAAAAGTTTACGCAAAATGGCAATCAGTTAATTAATGTTCCAATTTAAATGGCGTGAAACTGGTTGAAATAGTAAAGTAGTGCGCACATGAATTTTGCTTTAATTACTTTAAAGTTACTCATAGTATAACTTTTCGTTGCTCAAGTTGTCAGTTCTCCTTAAACAAAAAAATCTCCATCATGCAATCAGTGAATAAGTTTTAAGAGGTGATCATAATTACTGCCACGTTTATGACTAAAATAAATGCAACATTCAAGTAAAAGTATATTTGAAACCTACCTAGGTATGTTGCAAACTTTTTTTTATTAACCTTTAACAAGTTAAACACGTAATGTGGGTAAATTCGTCGTACGCCCTTCGCTGCTTAACTTTGTTCATAATGTTCGAGTTCGTACTCTCGTCAACTTGATACATAAATCATTAATCAAACTCAATTGTAGTTCCGAGGCTATCTTTGGCTTTGAAATTTTATGATGCAGTTGCGTGGGAGGTGTGTTATAAAAGTTGCGCGATATAGAAAAGTAATTGCAGGATGTGGTCTGTTGTTAAGAGTTGTTCTTTTTTTTGACAGCTACATTTGGGTAAGGTCTGCAACTATTGAAAGTGGTTTTGGTCAGCGATATGGTAAAGGAGTAAGTACATATGCCGGCTTTCACTTGGGCAATATGACGATAAAGGAAACATGTCACAATGAGGAGACTTATCAAATCGTATAGAATAAAATAAAAGCATTTTAAGAAGTTAAACCAAGTTCGATCGACACTGTGACCTGTGATCTTTAGACTTCCTATCAAGGGAGTACAACGAAATTGGGTTAAAATACGATAAGTAAACATTGAGGGATGCAGCAGGTCTTTTCAAAGACTTAAAAAAACAGCGCCATTGATGTAGGAGTTCTTCAGAAACCCCATCCGACATCAGTAGCTGACTTTATGAAAAGATGCCCCACCAGTATACGCATTACTCCAAAGGCCAACAACATAATGCGACAAGTCATTTAAGACCTTGTTAAATGTTCCTTCAATGAGTGACAACTTCAGCGTTATACTTGTGACTAAGTGTTACAAAAATTTGTAACACCCGCCGAAACTCACTTGGACGCTAAAAACACTTTATGTTGGAACGTGTTATAGATACCTTGGGATACGGATATATCGAGCAAGTTCAACTATAATCTAAGTCTTTTTTATCCCGGGCAGTTGCTAGGGGACAGCAGCCCTTGGATATATAATGCGAAATCGTTGGTATCAAAGATTTACAAACCCATCGTCAGCTGTGGACAAATATAGCCGGCATCTGATAGACTCTTGAACCTGTAACTTCGTTGGCTCATGGTCCTACATGCAGTAAGTAAGTCTTCAATGATGATGAAAGATTCTTCCAAGCTGGTCAAGTCGCAGTATAGACTCTCTTATTTCTCGCAATCGCTTTCATTTATCAATAGAGATTCATCAAAGTCAACTGGGTAGAGCCTTTCCACAAATGTCGACTATAGTGGGCGATTTTGATAATAAAAGTGGTCCGATAGGAATGAAAGTTTGACTAAGCTTACCACTTCAACTCTGTCCGAGATACTTGTACAGCCGCCCTGTAAAGCAAAAGCGAGAGGGCAGTCCATTAAATGTGTGTTGTATGGTCCCGTTTTTTTCCATTACTTAACTCCCACCCACGACACAAAAGGAACCAAACCACAAGCGATATACAGCATGACACACTATAGCCACCAGTCCACCATCGTTTTTCCCATAGAGAGCCTGTTGGGGATGTAGCATACTCCATAGTGTTTCATGGAGTAGTCCCTCTCTGGGCAAAGAGTCACCCAAACGGCCAAACTAACATTGATCTCAAGTCTAGTAAATCTGCCGCACTTGTTTTAATGTTACCAAAACGCAGTTTACAACATTTTGAACACAGAATATTAAGTGGCGAACTAAGCACACTAAAGCAGACCTACTTAAACGTGCAAATTGAACCTATAAATTAGAAAGTTGTAGTCTTATCTGCTTTTCCGACTCCTTATACTGGGTGCCCGCGTTTTTCTTGGATGCAAGAGCTATTCTAGTTGGTGAAAGAAAATTGGGCTAGCATTTTTGACTACGCACAGCACAATCACAAAGCCCATGGGCGATATCACTCTAAGCTGTCCCTGCAGACTTTATCAGCTGGTGCATTTTGTTCTTTTGCCCAGTCTAGGCTTGTCGAGATTTATTTTGCAAGCTCCAAGTTACTCCCCCACAATGGGGCCGTTTCTCACTGCCTTAAACCACCACACGGACGGATTGGAGTTGTTTTCTTCTGAAGACCCTAATTTTGGATCTCTCATTCTGCCTTCCGAAGCAGCGTAGTATTTTCCAAGCCAGAATCAGAGCTATTTCTCAAGCCACAGCCTGACTGCCTCTTAAAAAAAGTATCGCTGCTTATTGCGTTACAAGATAGCTGGACATCCTCTCCCTGACCTGAACTCCCGGTCTCTGTGAGATTGTTGTGAATTTTCAGTCCCAAGGAAGTCAACCGACTCAAAACACCTAACTGCTCTACTTGAGTTGTTAATGTCAATACTCGCATTACAGTGGACTGGTTCTCAAGGAGAAACTTACAAACGGCGTCAACGCAACATTTTCCTGAAAATGCCGAGACCAAGAGGAAGAGGTAGGTACTTAAATAGCTTTTTTTTCTTGGAACCAAGACCCTAGGGCAGGCCTATCTTCTGATAGCCTTTCTTTTGTTGGGATAAATTGAGGGGCCCCATCAATAGTCATCCCTCATGGATCTGCTTCCGATTTCTTAGAGCTAGTTCTATAATCACACAGCATTCAGCATGTCCTTTGGCCACAGAGGTTGAGAACGGATCTCTGTCGTGTTATTAACCGAGCAAGTAAAGATCAAATATTTTGTTAACACAGTTTTGAGATTTATTTCCGCTGTACAATAACAATTTAATGATGCAGGGCCAGACCGTATGCTGGTGACACAACAGTCTTGATAAGAGGAGCAGCATGAACTGAGTGCACAACTGGAGAGACATGCAGAGCTGGAGCAGCGTGAACAGAGTGGACAACTGGAGCGGCATGAACAGAGTGGACAACTGGAGCAGCATGTACAGAGTGGACAACTGGAGCAGCATGTACAACTGGAGCGGCATGAACAACTGGAGCGGCAACATAGGACTTCACAACTGGGGCGAGCACCGGCGAAACCACAGCAGAATTGTGGATCCGGGTGAAGTGTTGAGATGAGACAGCCGATGGCACGGAGTGAACCACAGATCCAACATGGGCTGGTTCAACCACACTGTGTGTGGCTAGAAGTCCTGGCTTGCCAGCAACGACGGCGATCATGGCGACAAAAGCGATCTACAAAGACATGTCATTAATAGAAAGTTTCTTACGATCCTCTGCAGCTACTTACGTATTTGAACATGTTGAAGGTTTTTGAGTTGATTGCGTGTAAACACAGAGATTGACTGAGTTCTACTGATGCCTGGTTCAGCCTACGCTAACACTATTTATACCCCCGATATATACGAACTAATCCACTGCCGTGCTTTGAATCAATGACATCCGAAACATAATTTTCGGCGACACACCCACTTCAAATAAAATTACCAAAAGCACTCATCATCGAATTATGTATCTAATGCTCGAATCAGCTCACTACATCGATGTTCACTCCTTGATAAGCATGTACGACCTTACACAACGAACCCATACCTCTAATGACAAAGCCTAATCCGTCCTTCGGTTCAGACAAACCTATGTTGTGTCAGATTTCAAGGTGAACCGAAACATGTGTACCCACCACAATGGCCCGCCACTTAACGACCGCTGTTCGTTTACGGTCAAACGAGAGTGCACAAAGATATTATCGTGTCGGTTATAGTCGGTAGTACTGCAAAGGGAAACTTCAAATCAAGTGAAGTATAAAAGCAGCTGCCGCAGACGGTATCAGCATCAGTCAGCTGTTAAATCGCTTACAAGCAACTTTCAAAACAAACATCAAAATGTTCAAATTCGTAAGTAGTACCTACATAAAAACAAATCCAAGTATTGTAATCCCTCGCTTTGCAGGTAGCTATCCTTGCCCTCGCAGCTGTGGCCGTAGCCAAGCCAGGTCATCTGAGCACTCACTCGATCGTTGAGCCGGTCGTGGTTGGAGCCACTGTCCATTCCGCCCCAAGTGCCATTTCACACCAAAGTCAAACTCAGTACCACAGCAAGACCATTGTAACACCAGTCGTTGCTCCCGTTGTCAAGTCCTATGTGGCTGCTCCAGTTCTCCATGCCGCTCCAGTAGTCCATGCTGCTCCAGTTTTGCACGCTGCCCCAGTCCTGTCGCATGTTCATCATGCTTCGCCAGTACTTAGCACCGTTCATGCCGCACCTGTGGTCCACAGCGCTCATGTTTTGCACGCCGCTCCTTTGGTACATTCAGTTCATGCCGCTCCAATCTCCTACGGACTCCATCATTAAGGTTTCTGGGATAGAATTCGAAATAAATGCTAGCCAAGTGATACGAAATTTTAAGGAGTTTTTTTTTCGAAAGTTTGTTTGAGTATAGCGAGCTTCAAAATTTACCTTCAATAAGTTAAGTATGTTGCAAGTCTTTTCGGTTGGCCATTTCAGACTAACTATTTCAGATACCTTTTGTTTGGTACATCTACAATTTTTTTGGAATGCAAACTAGAATTCTCTGTCTATTTCGGAACAGTCCTTGTGAGCCTCCTTAAAAAACCTTGCTAGAGGGCAATACGAAACTAAAGAACAACATTTACACGATTGGGTTTTGTAATGACCACGGTTACTACCTTATACAGACGTTTCAGAAAAGAGGAATTCTTAACATCATTTAATAAAGCTTGAGTCACGGCTTAGACGCCTTTTCAATGGCCTGCATCTGTCGATCATATTGACATGGGCCAGCTGCGCCAGGCGTACGATTGCTGACAACAGGAAGAATCATCAAACATCAATAACTGTAGCCCAGTTGTACTTATCTAAAGGACGGATTTCGTCAAAAGCGGATATTCTTGGCGGTTTAAAGAAAAAAACATAATTGGTCTCATTTGCATTGAAAGACTTTTACAGGAGAGACACTGTACAGGAACTCTCCGGCCTGCAGTAGAGGAACCCCTTGTCTATATTTGTCTGTGGCGCGTAAAAAAACTTATAAGGAAAAGCTGTGGCCAAGAAAGGTTCTCTTCTTCCCAATTATCAGTGAAATGACTATAGATACTTGCAGACATGTGTACCCTCGGACCGCAGCAGCAAACATAAGTCAACCTATTTGACTGCCATTGACGAGAAGAGTTAAAATCTCTTCGATGTCAATCATCGCCACCAAATACTTAGACTAGTGGGGCTGGGTGTTGATGACCAAAAGAGCCTGTTAAGAAATTTCCATTTTTATTATTACAGTGAGAAATGTATCCTTTTCAAGCGAAATTCAAAAACATATTCCATTTTCCATTATTACAATTTGAGACGGTTTCTATGGATTTTCAATTAAAGTCTTAAGGCACTTTTATGCCACAGTGTACGATACAGCACTGAACTCGTCCTGGTACTGAAAGCCTTCATTCGACATGACTTCATGGCGCCCTAGTTCTGCCCTGAACTGATCCCAGTTAATTTGTCAGGGCAACAATTCAGTGCTGAGTTTCGCTGTCATTTTGCTTGCTGTCATTCATTTTTCAATGTAAAACTTCAGGGCAGCATATTTTGTGTTCGATATAGTAGCCGAATTTTCAGGGTTTTGGACAGGCGGGAAAATTAGCTGACACTTCTCAGTGCGCACTAGTGGGCACTAGTAGTAGCCACGTCGAACAAACCTAATCATTAAGAACGAAATGCATGATTATGGGTCGCATGAAATCATCAAGCTAAAACAAAAGACTAAATTGGCTGTTGGAAAATCTCTGTTCCGGCTCAACTCATGTCACGCACATGTTAATACAAAAATAAACGAAATCTTAAATTGTATAATATTCTTCTACTTACCATTTATCTCACATTTCTTCTTGTATGTAAAATCTGAATTAACCAATAGTAAGATTTAAATCTGGCGCTTCAATAAAAAGTCGGTCATCTTTTTCATATTTCTTATGTACTAAAAATTATTCTTTAATCTTTTTAAACCATGTGTTAAACTACGAGATCGATCAGGAGAGAGAGGGCTGAGAAATCCCTCCTGTTCTAATAGGTAGCATAGAGTACGCTGCGAAACGCAGTTCGATGAACGTGGCAGGCTAATTGAGTTGATATCACTTTTTGTATCTGACCAGGAAGAGCGTCTTGCCGAGTTAGCGTCCGCGCAGATAGTTTCGTTATTCGTTTACATAGTGTTCTTTTTACCCATGTAACAAGGTACAAAAAAAAATTAATATAGAAAAGTAAATCATTATCGTTGTCAACTCCAACCGAAGAAGAGCTTTTCATTTTGTTGCGTTGCTCTTAAGAATTTTCAATTCGTCTTTTCGTTGTTTTGAACTAACGTTGTCTCGCACTTCGCGTACCGAAAAATTCAATCAGTTGGAAAAGGCTTCGACTGAACAAATAAATAACATTTAAAAATTGATTTTTTTTTGTAAAGGATCGCCTTAATCCTCTTCTCATTAAACGACCGGTTGAGTTAAAGTATATAAATTATACCTTCTAAAATACACTCCCTATGAATTCCTATTATTTATCATTATCATTTCGAAAAAAAGTACTTAAAGCGTTTATGGAGTTGTGTCATTTAAGAAAAATATATAGACAACAACCTTTTTTCTCCAAAAAAAGAAACAGATTTTTGACAGGAAAATGCATAGATATCATATACAGATCGTTATTATTCATGCAAAGCTTTTTGATGGTGGTCTAGATATTGAGAAGTCGGCCATTAAAAGCAGAGATTTTCGAGTGATTTATTTAATTTTACATTTAATGGTTATCACGAGTATTTGTTTTACTTCAATAATAATTTTTAACTGCCACCACATAACTACTAACTGACATGTCGAAACCATTTAAAAAACGCACCTTCAAAAATCCGTCAAAGTGTGACAACCGTGTAAATAAGCGTCAAAATACGCTTGGAAACGTTTCAAAAAAAATTGAAAAAACCCGTTTAAAAAGTGATAAAATACGCCCCCAAAATCGCACTTCACACCAATAAATACCACAAAAGAACGCACTTTAAAAATGTGTGGAATCAAAACCGTGGAGTCAAAAACGCACTTAAAAGTGATCCAAAGAGACGCATTAGAAAACGAGTCGAAAAAAGCCGTCGAACCGAGTCAAAAACGATCTTCGAAAATTTCCATAAAAAGGGCCGAAATGCGTCTATGGAACACCAAAACGTGCCCAATAATAAAAGTGTCTTAAATGCGCCAAATAAGGTTAAAAGTACGACAAAAAGGGCAAAAAGTCGAATTTTTAATTGCATAAAGCAAAGAGTAACGTTTTTTGCTTTAAATTCTTAGTAGTTTGATCCGCACAACTTATTCATCACCAGACTCCTTTAAGTGGTTGTTTTAACAATTCTGAGAGTCGATTATTTTCAAAGAGTGCTTGTTCGAGGTTAGCTTTTCAATTGTTTTTTTTATATTTCAATTAAACATTCTATTCAAAATTATAACTTAAGACTGCGCTTTTCCCAACACAGTGATGCCCTCAAAATCTTACAGAAAACAGTAAAGGTACGAGTATGTGACACTATTTTTCCCTGTTAGAAAGTGAACCTGTATTTCGTTTTTCGTCTCAAATTCCGTTGACCCAGCACACACCACTTGGGCCACCATATACTTTGAATAACTGTGATGCATTTTTGATATTGCGCACAAAGATTCTAATCCGATGTTTCTTCACATTTCTATTATTTTGCCTTGTGGGGAAAAATTTATCTAAAAGGTTTTTAACAGACGTTCACGTGTTTGCACTTTGAAGAGCTCTTTTTCTTTTTAATAATTTTGTCTTGCACTGAAAGCTATCCTCTTATCTATTGGAACAGAAAAAATACTTGTTTCGCAGATTCAGGTCAGTTTTTCTGCTCATATCAGCAATTGTCAATTTTCATCAACCATTTGACATTTGTCAAACTTTGAAGTGTGCTATTATTTAAATACATTTTATGACGACGAGACGAAAAAATAGGGAAAAATTTATATTTGACCGGTGCAACTAATATCAACCAAAAATTTATTGAATTTTTTAAAAACAATTTACAATTTAAGAACAGCTGGAAATTAATAATTTATTGAGAAAAGTATGTGACGTATATTAGTAAATAGGGCCACGATTAAACACAAGTGCCGTGCTTTGTGCGTATTTCGATCTCCATGGTAAGAATGCGAAAAAATGCAAACCGAAATGTCATCAATTTATGATTTGTTATATTCATGGGCAATGGGCATGCCTAGCGGCCTTATTTGACTAGTGAACGTTTTCCCATTCATCATTGTCCACTAAAGAGAGATCAATGCGGGATCAATGCCAAAAGCCGAATAGTTGCTTTGTTTGTTAAATTTTGCATTAATCCACACAAATAATTGAAATTTCATGTGTACCGGGTTTAAGGTTTAACCGAAAACAATTCTCCTTCACTAAGGGTGGTACGCTATCAATAACATATGCGTGGATTTAACTAAACTGAGTTTTTAGGAAACAAAGTCAAAAACAAAATTTTTTTCCAGTTTCTGCCAAATTTGTGGTCTTGAACTTGAACCTACTGCCGTCAGTTTCGTGACGATGTATCTAGTATCTGCCAAGCATTGAATTCAATTATTTAACTTGTTAACAAAGGAAACCTCCAATCCGACACACCTAACACGATCGAATAAGTACGGTAAATGAACTGTGCGGAGCCGGCATTGACAAATTATACCAAAATCGACTGACCTTCAGTACGACGCAATCCGAAATAATGTAACAAAAGCGGTAGGTAGTGCAAAATCTTTTTCAAATGGTGGATACCTGTTTTGTAGACGCTTTTACTACCGCGTGAGATATACAACCGTCAGAGAGATGTATAAAACCGCCTCGAACTGTGCAAATCAGCATCAAACGCAATTTGTCGTCCACACAAACTAAACCCAAAATTTCATTCAAAATGTTCAAATCTGTAAGTTGGACAGAAAAAATCCTTTTTACAGGATGAAGGGGATATATATACATATTTCATAACATTCTTTAACACGCTTACAGGTTGCCATCCTTGCTGTTGTTGCATTTGCTGCTGTCAATGCTGGTTTCATTGAATCGCACTCTGTAGTGGAGCCTGCCAAAGTGGGTGCTGTTGTACACAGCGTTCCGTCTGCAGTATCCCATCAAAGCTTCACTAGATACCACAACAAGGCTGTGGTTTCAGACATTCTCGCTCCAGTTGTGAAGACAGTGCAAGCTGTTCCAGTGCAACACGTAGTCAAGACCGTCGAAGTTGCTCCTGTCGTCAAGTCGGTGCATGTTGCTCCAGTAAGCCAAGTCCATTATGCTGCTCCAGTTGTCAGCACGTATGCTGCTGCTCCAGTTGCTCATGCTGCTCCAGTTTACCATGCCGCACCAGTTGTCCATGCTGCTCCCGTTTACCATGCCGCACCAGCTGTCCATGCTGCACCAGTTTACCATGCTGCTCCAGTTGTCCATGCTGCTCCAGTTTACCATGCCGCACCAGTCCTGAAGACCATTGCAACGCCAGTCACCTATGCTCTGCATCATTAATATAGTCAAATAAGAAAAGAAATCTGTGATGGAAAAGAGAAGCGCTTCTTGCAAATAAATTGAAAATATCAAACGAAATAGTTTAAAATTACATACACAGGGTTTTCTTCCAAGGCACATCTGTCAAATTGGTTGTCATTTATTCAGTCTATTTTTTCAAACCACCGTGAACGAAAAAGATAAAATTGTTTTATCAAAATCAGATGGAAACTGACCCCAATTCTCATGAACAAACTACCTTCAGCGTCAAATTTATGATATCCTATATATATTATAAATGTGAATGTTTGGATGTTTGTTCCCAAATAACTCAAAAACTACTGAACGTATTGAGATGGGATTTTTTTTAATTTATTCGGGCTAGATCTGAAGCCCTAATAGGCCTTATTTGGTGGCAATACCATCCCGGGAATACCATCGTTGGAAGCTTTTTAAGCCTTTTAGCATGTTCTTCTTCTTCTCCTATCATTTTAAGAGTAGCGTGACTGTGGAAAAGGGGTTGCAAATTTGTCTTTTTTTACCTTTCTTTAATCATCTTGCTGTTACATTCATAGATCTAGGTTAATCGGAATAAGCTTAAAACTGCATTTAGCCAATACTTCATCGATTATTTTGAAGTATCATTCATCTCTCTGCTCCTTCCAGGGGCTGAGCTAGAAGGAATTGAAAACAGACTTTTCTGACCAACGAAAAAATAATGATTTCTTTATTGCCAGTTCTGCTTTGGGGTGGTGGGTTGGATTCACATGAAAGGAAAAAAAAGTTATACATTCACACACAACGAATGTCGCAGCTCGCAGTGTTTCCCCTGAACGTCGTCATGTGGTCGTCAATGACAACGGCTAACGGTTGTCAATAATGTTTTCTGCATTGTGCGCAGCCAGCCTACATGCAAAATATAGGTAGTTCGATTTGTGGGTTTCATATGAATAATTACTATACTACATAAATGGTGGAAATAACTTTTGATATGAAACATCTTATGCGCGACTTGGGAGTAAAATTGATTCGACCGAGATGGAAACGACCAAGCGGAAATTGGCCTGTCGCCATCACTACGCCGCCGCCTAAAACTCCTAAAACACTCAACCGATTTAAATAAAATTTTGTGGGTGGGTATGGTTGGTTGTAACTTAATGGATAGGATAGTTTTGGACCCGATAGGTGGCGCTGATGTCGATCTTCTTAACCACTCAACCGATTTAAATAAAATTTTGTGGTTGGGTATGGTTGGTTGTAACTTAATGGATAGGATAGTTTTGGACCCGATAGGTGGCGCTGATGTCGATCTTCTTAACCACTCAACCGATTTAAATAAAATTTTGTGGGTGGGTATGGTTGGTTGTAACTTAATGGATAGGATAGTTTTGGACCCGATAGGTGGCGCTGATGTCGATCTTCTTAACCACTCAACCGATTTAAATAAAATTTTGTGGTTGGGTATGGTTGGTTGTAACTTAATGGATAGGATAGTTTTGGACCCGATAGGTGGCGCTGATGTCGATCTTCTTAACCACTCAACCGATTTAAATAAAATTTTGTGGGTGGGTATGGTTGGTTGTAACTTAATGGATAGGATAGTTTTGGACCCGATAGGTGGCGCTGATGTCGATCTTCTTAACCACTCAACCGATTTAAATAAAATTTTGTGGTTGGGTATGGTTGGTTGTAACTTAATGGATAGGATAGTTTTGGACCCGATAGGTGGCGCTGTTGTCGATCTTCTTAACCACTCAACCGATTTCCATGAAACTTTGTGGGTGGGTATGGTTGGTTGTAACTTGATGTATAGGATAGTTTTGGACCCGATAGGTGGCGCTGTTGTCGATCTTCTTAACCACTCAACCGATTTCAATGAAATTTTGGGTGTGAGTATGGTTGGTTGTAACTTGATGTATAGGATAGTTTTGGACCCGATAGGTGGCGCTGTTGTCGATCTTCTTAACCACTCAACCGATTTCCATGAAACTTTGTGGGTGGGTATGGTTGGTTGTAACTTGATGTATAGGATAGTTTTGGACCCGATAGGTGGCGCTGTTGTCGATCTTCTTAACCACTCACCCGATTTCAATGAAATTTTGTGGTTGGGTATGGTTGGCTGTAACTTAATGGATAGGATAGTTTTGGACCCGATAGGTGGCGCTGATGTCGATCTTCTTAACCACTCAACCGATTTAAATAAAATTTTGTGGTTGGGTATGGTTGGTTGTAACTTAATGGATAGGATAGTTTTGGACCCGATAGGTGGCGCTGATGTCGATCTTCTTAACCACTCAACCGATTTAAATAAAATTTTGTGGTTGGGTATGGTTGGTTGTAACTTAATGGATAGGATAGTTTTGGACCCGATAGGTGGCGCTGTTGTCGATCTTCTTAACCACTCAACCGATTTCCATGAAACTTTGTGGGTGGGTATGGTTGGTTGTAACTTGATGTATAGGATAGTTTTGGACCCGATAGGTGGCGCTGTTGTCGATCTTCTTAACCACTCACCCGATTTCAATGAAATTTTGTGGTTGGGTATGGTTGGCTGTAACTTGATGAATAGGATAGTTTTGGACCCGATAGGTGGCGCTGTTGTCGATCATCCTAACCACTCAACCGATTTCAATGAAATTTTGTGGGTGGGTATGGTTGGTTGTAACTTAATGGATAGGATAGTTTTGGACCCGATAGGTGGCGCTGTTGTCGATCTTCTTAACCACTCAACCGATTTCCATGAAACTTTGTGGGTGGGTATGGTTGGTTGTAACTTGATGTATAGGATAGTTTTGGACCCGATAGGTGGCGCTGTTGTCGATCTTCTTAACCACTCAACCGATTTCAATGAAATTTTGGGTGTGAGTATGGTTGGTTGTAACTTGATGTATAGGATAGTTTTGGACCCGATAGGTGGCGCTGTTGTCGATCTTCTTAACCACTCAACCGATTTCCATGAAACTTTGTGGGTGGGTATGGTTGGTTGTAACTTGATGTATAGGATAGTTTTGGACCCGATAGGTGGCGCTGTTGTCGATCTTCTTAACCACTCACCCGATTTCAATGAAATTTTGTGGTTGGGTATGGTTGGCTGTAACTTAATGGATAGGATAGTTTTGGACCCGATAGGTGGCGCTGATGTCGATCTTCTTAACCACTCAACCGATTTAAATAAAATTTTGTGGTTGGGTATGGTTGGTTGTAACTTAATGGATAGGATAGTTTTGGACCCGATAGGTGGCGCTGATGTCGATCTTCTTAACCACTCAACCGATTTAAATAAAATTTTGTGGTTGGGTATGGTTGGTTGTAACTTAATGGATAGGATAGTTTTGGACCCGATAGGTGGCGCTGATGTCGATCTTCTTAACCACTCAACCGATTTAAATAAAATTTTGTGGTTGGGTATGGTTGGTTGTAACTTAATGGATAGAATAGTTTTGGACCCGATAGGTGGCGCTGATGTCGATCTTCTTAACCACTCAACCGATTTAAATAAAATTTTGTGGTTGGGTATGGTTGGTTGTAACTTAATGGATAGGATAGTTTTGGACCCGATAGGTGGCGCTGATGTCGATCTTCTTAACCACTCAACCGATTTAAATAAAATTTTGTGGTTGGGTATGGTTGGTTGTAACTTAATGGATAGGATAGTTTTGGACCCGATAGGTGGCGCTGTTGTCGATCTTCTTAACCACTCAACCGATTTAAATAAAATTTTGTGGGTGGGTATGGTTGGTTGTAACTTAATGGATAGGATAGTTTTGGACCCGATAGGTGGCGCTGATGTCGATCTTCTTAACCACTCAACCGATTTAAATAAAATTTTGTGGGTGGGTATGGTTGGTTGTAACTTAATGGATAGGATAGTTTTGGACCCGATAGGTGGCGCTGATGTCGATCTTCTTAACCACTCAACCGATTTAAATAAAATTTTGTGGTTGGGTATGGTTGGTTGTAACTTAATGGATAGGATAGTTTTGGACCCGATAGGTGGAGCTGATGTCGATCTTCTTAACCACTCAACCGATTTAAATAAAATTTTGTGGGTGGGTATGGTTGGTTGTAACTTAATGGATAGGATAGTTTTGGACCCGATAGGTGGCGCTGATGTCGATCTTCTTAACCACTCAACCGATTTAAATAAAATTTTGTGGTTGGGTATGGTTGGTTGTAACTTAATGGATAGGATAGTTTTGGACCCGATAGGTGGCGCTGTTGTCGATCTTCTTAACCACTCAACCGATTTCCATGAAACTTTGTGGGTGGGTATGGTTGGTTGTAACTTGATGTATAGGATAGTTTTGGACCCGATAGGTGGCGCTGTTGTCGATCTTCTTAACCACTCAACCGATTTCAATGAAATTTTGGGTGTGAGTATGGTTGGTTGTAACTTGATGTATAGGATAGTTTTGGACCCGATAGGTGGCGCTGTTGTCGATCTTCTTAACCACTCAACCGATTTCCATGAAACTTTGTGGGTGGGTATGGTTGGTTGTAACTTGATGTATAGGATAGTTTTGGACCCGATAGGTGGCGCTGTTGTCGATCTTCTTAACCACTCACCCGATTTCAATGAAATTTTGTGGTTGGGTATGGTTGGCTGTAACTTGATGAATAGGATAGTTTTGGACCCGATAGGTGGCGCTGTTGTCGATCATCCTAACCACTCAACCGATTTCAATGAAATTTTGTGGGTGGGTATGGTTGGTTGTAACTTAATGGATAGGATAGTTTTGGACCCGATAGGTGGCGCTGTTGTCGATCTTCTTAACCACTCAACCGATTTCCATGAAACTTTGTGGGTGGGTATGGTTGGTTGTAACTTGATGTATAGGATAGTTTTGGACCCGATAGGTGGCGCTGTTGTCGATCTTCTTAACCACTCAACCGATTTCAATGAAATTTTGGGTGTGAGTATGGTTGGTTGTAACTTGATGTATAGGATAGTTTTGGACCCGATAGGTGGCGCTGTTGTCGATCTTCTTAACCACTCAACCGATTTCCATGAAACTTTGTGGGTGGGTATGGTTGGTTGTAACTTGATGTATAGGATAGTTTTGGACCCGATAGGTGGCGCTGTTGTCGATCTTCTTAACCACTCACCCGATTTCAATGAAATTTTGTGGTTGGGTATGGTTGGCTGTAACTTGATGAATAGGATAGTTTTGGACCCGATAGGTGGCGCTGTTGTCGATCATCCTAACCACTCAACCGATTTCAATGAAATTTTGTGGGTGGGTATGGTTGGTTGTAACTTGATGTATAGGATAATTTTGGACCCGATAGGTGGCGCTGTTGTCGATTTTCTTAACCACTCAACCGATTTCAGTGAAATTTTGTGGGTGGGTATGGTTGGTTGTAACGTGATGGATAGAATAGTTTTGGACCCGAAAGGTGGCGCTGTTGTCGATCTTTTTAACCACTCAACCGATTCGAATGAAATTTCGTAGGTGGGTATGGTTGGTTGTAACTTGATGAATATGATAGTTTTGAACCCGATAGGTGGCGCTGTTGTCGATCTTCTTAACCACTGAACCGATTCAAATGAAATTTTGTAGGTGGGTATGGTTGGTCGTAACTTGATGGATAGGATAGTTTTGGACCCGATAGGTGGCGCTGGTGTCGATCTCCTTAACCACATCCGATTTCAATAAAATTTTGTGGGTGGGTACGCTGTAACTTAATGGTTTGAATTCACCGCGGGTTGTGAAAAATTACAGATTATTTTATGACGCGGGGCGTTTGAAATGATTTCTCATGATTTTATATTCTAAAAAACGGAAAAATTAATCGAATGTTTTTGAAATTACCCATATTCGTGCGTTATGTGTGATGAATCGTATACAAATGCAGTTTTAAAGGCTGAGATATGGGAGGCAATATCAAAAGAATTTCACTTTTTTGTAAATTTCGTGCACCCAATTCCTTTTTCTTTTTCGGAAGTTACATATCACGGCAAATAAAAGCAATAATTCTTCCTCCGAGCTGCTTAATATTTTTTTAGACAATGAAAACCATGAGTCATGGACATTAATGAGAGCTTTCTATTTGACGTCCTCTAACGCTGCGGTTAGAACGTTGCGTCAACATAATCTTACCACGGCGTCAATTAATCTCACCACTGCGTTAAAAACGCGTTCTGTTTGGCGAAGACTTTAGTTAGAATACGAATTTCTTGAAATTCAGTTAAACTAATTTTGTATCTGTTTTGTATCCGTTTTAATAAGTAGTGCAGAAAAGGACAAAGGGTTCCTTAAGTGAACATGAAGTGATTGACAAAGTCGGCATTAATGCGAGCGAAGCCGCGGGCAACAGCTAGTTGTATATAAAAAAATGTATTTTCGTACTTGTAGCCCAAAGTTTTTTTAACTTTCTCGCATTACGTAGTAAGAGAAAGGTATTGTAATCGTACAAAAAATCGAACTCGAGATTTTAATCAAATCTGACATTACGATGATAGAGGAACTCGAAAAAGTGGGTCTCGCAATTCTGTCCGTCTGTCCGTCTGTCCGTCCTTCCTGAGCTCCACAGCGCAAACGGCTGGACGGATTTCAACCAAACTTCGGATTTGGAGTTGGTGGGCTTACAGTTCGGGGCCACTTTTTTTTTTGCACGATAAGTGTTGCCGTTCTAACGGTATTCAGCAATTTTGAGTTTTTTGAAAACGGCTCTAACGATTTCAACCAAAATTGATATTTGGGCTTAAGTAGGTGTAACTAAGATGGCTGCATACTCAGTTTTTCGCAGAAAAATCGAATAACGGTAATTTTGAAAATTGATCATATCTCAAAAACGGTCTAAACTATTTCAACAAAAATTCATATTTAAGGTAACATGATGGCAAACTCAGTTTTTCCCTAAATTATCATTCAACGGATTATTTTGGAAAAATTTTGTTTTTTAATTACTTGAAAACGGCTTTAACGATTTTAACCAAAATGTATACTTGCACTACCATATATGGGGTTAACATGGCTGCATACCCAGTTTTTGGCTAAAATGTCGAATAACGGTACTTTTGAAAAGTGGCCTTATCTCGAAAACTGTCAATACGATTGCCGCAAAAATTAATTTTGTATGTTATATTGTCATTCCTAACATGATAGAAAACTCAGTTTTTCTCTAAATTGTCTATAATAGATTTTTGAAAAAATGCATATTTTGAGAATTTGTTTTTTTATTTTTCTACCTACATGAAAACGGCTAAAGCGATTTTGACCAAAATGCATACTTGGAGTAAAATTGACGTTTTCAACATTATTGCGTCCTTCATTTTCGATTCTAACCACCGGAAACGCTGATTTTGAAAACTGTTCATATCTCGAAAACGCCATTTTCAATTTGGATAAAGCTTTAAAAATCAAGTTATACTAACATCCTGAACAATTCCCTATACTCAGTTTTTAGCTAAGTAGTTGAGCAAGATTATTTTTCGAACTTAACACTGAAAAATTTGTTACTATTTTGTACGCATTATTTTCCGAAATCAGCTTTAAAGATGTTGACTAAAATGTTTATTTACGATAACATAAGTATTCTTAATAAAACCCTGTACTTAGTCTTATCACCATTACTGCACTACCAGTTAGAATCACAACTAATCACTAGAAACTCCTTTTTAGCAAATATTTCCCACTTCTTCTTTTTTCAACCATATTAATCATGAACCTGAAGATAATTCAAACCAATTGGAGTCTACACTATCAGAGTCCCGCACTTCATTTGCAACCCCCAAACACGTCCATTGATAAATTCAAAAACAAACCTCTAAATTCTTTCATCACAAACCCTACTTCGAGTCATGGCCACCTACAAGCATCACCAATATAAAAAATGTTGTTTTATAGCCTATAAACAATAATAAAAGAAAAATGAACCAACCAAATTGATGATACGAACGAGAAAGTTTCGTGCGATCCAGTCGTGCACTTTATTTGTATTGCAACCATTTTTCTTAAGATAATCGCAGGCACCTAACTGATAGCAAATGTGCACTCCCTACGTAGCAAAGAATCAAATTTGAGTAGATATATTACGGCGCCATGGAAATAACGACGCATACGCAACAACAACAAATGTACCACCAAAAGCTCTGGACACTTCAGGTCGAAATTAGGCAGATGATAGACACCAAGGAACATAAGTAATACATACAGGTAGATATTAGTTAAGATTCGATGCCACGAAAAAAAAGAAAACAAAAACCCACTCTTATGTTTTTAAAACAAATTCAAATCAAACACTTCTCGAAATATTAAAAAAAATTTTGCAATCACGGTGATTAAATCACAGGTAGTGATTTTGTGCTCATCTCAACTTTTATTGTCAGAACGCAAAAAAAATCAACAAGGATGTCGTTTTTCCTTGTTGATTTTTTTTGCAAACAAATAAAGAAGAAACAAGAAAGAAAACAGAAAAAAGAAAAAGGAAACAAAGAAAAAAACAAAGAAGAAACAATGCTACTGGTAAGTAACACTTGAGACTTGAAATACAAAAAATGTCTTGAAGTGTGTCTACAACATAACTTTTTTTTAGATTGCAATGTTCGAAAATATCTATTCAAATATTAATTAGATTGTAGGAATAGTTACGTGGGCATACTATGCCTACAATCTTCAGGGATTGCTGCGAAGGCTTACCAACTCTTTTAAATACCCAGCCTTGCCTAATTGGCATTATATGCACCTGGGCATTTGGGGAGTTCGGTAAGATAAATATTTAAAAATCCAAAGACATCACGCAATAAATGAATATTTACTTTCAGAAATAGGATCGGCATGTGGACCCTTCATTGGCGGAACGGCCGGCTCCTACATAGGAGGACAAATAGGAAAGAAGATAGGTAACTATATAAGGGCCAGGCACAAACGAATGCATCAACTATAGGCGGAAATTGAAAACGTTTTTTGGCATGCTGAAACGGAAAATCCATCGCACCGGTAACTCTTTTGAATAAACAATTAATATTTTAGAAATTCTAAAATTTCTTTTCGGTTCGCGAAACAGTTTAAACATAAAACGCGGTTCATTTTAACATTTGCATCCAGCATGCCAAAAACTTTTCCAACTTTTTTTGTATTTTTTCGCGCCACCAACAAAATTTTATGTTACAGGTGTGCCTCAACGAAAAACTGATGGATTAATCGGTAAGTCGTCTAAAATTTTAACAGTTATAATGAACTAACACGAATTATCTTCACAGAATTGCAAGATTTTCGGATTTTTTAAGTTGGTGGACCGACCTTAAGAAAATGTAGGTATTTTATTATGTTTCTGTTGTATCTTTTGTATTAGAATTTAAGTTTTTTTCTGTCCTCTTGTTTCTTATAAACATAAAAAAATATCTTTTTCCTTCTCCAAAATAACAACAACATAAAAAACCCCATTTTCTTAAATAATAATGATTATAGAATCATAATTTATTATAATTTTTTTTCCTTTTTGTATCTAAATAATAAAAATTTTATACCACTTTCAGTGTTAAATTATACAATTCTTTCAATAACTATTTTCAGTTAATTTAAATTTTCTTCTCTATTAGTAAACGATTCACAGCTTTTGCAAAGAATTTTATGAAAATCATTTGGCGGAAGGAACATTGTTGTCCAGCACCCACACATTTTTAAAGATTTTTTTCCAACACGTTCACCAACCGAAGTCAATCTGACTTATAAATTTGTGTATGATTGTGCATAGACAAAATAGATAGAGCGATATGGTCCTATTCCTATGGAAATCACGCTCTGAAAAAAGTTGTTGGGTGGATCCATTTGACTTTTTCTTGTGGAGTTTTCTGAAATCGAATGCGAATGAGTCACGAACCAGAGCGGCCCTCAAAGCCAAAATATCCCATGCCATCGGTCAAATTCAGCCCGATTTATGCGCCAAAGTTAAGGAAAATTTAACATTTCGGATGCGATTTGAACGATGTTCCATACATATTGGCATCGACAGGCCTTTCAAGCAAATTTTTTTACAAAAGTCTTTAAAGGAAAGACTTTTTCGATCCACGAATTAACTTCCTAAATGCTCATTAGATCTGAAAAGGTTCTAATCTGCAAGTTCCGTCTTAGGAGTTGCCCGGCTTCCCTTCTGACTTTAACTCGCAGCCAATTCCTTTGTCAACCTCCACATGGGTGGTAAAAAGCTTTAAATTGATTATGTCAGCCTCCTATGAGGACTTTCTCCCATTTGAATGGGTTTTATGAAACCTTCAATAGGCTCTTCATAAAAACAGACTTGCAAACAGCGTAGCCATATCAGATGACTTTGCAAGCATTCGACATTGAGAGAGTTTCATGCGACGCAGTCGTCCAATTAATGTTATTCGTCAGATAAGCAAGCACGCAATTACACCGACCCTGCTGTAAATTTCTTAAAAAAAAACAGCAAAATGTTGTCAATTGTTAATATTTCTCAGTCAGTTACACTCCTCACTTTGAACTGAACACAAAATCGAAATGAGCAAAGAAGTACTCTATCGTCTGACAACACCTGAAGACCATGGTGCAGTACTGCAATTTCTACGCGACCATTTCTATCAGGAGGAACCAGCGGCTATTGCACTTCAAGATGTGGACTATGACACGTACGACGTACAGTCTGACATGATCCACATACGGAACGATCCGGCAACTTGCTTGGTTTGTGTGCACGCCGGTCAAATTGTGGGGGCGATTTTGTGCGGACCGAAGGATCCCGACGAAGAGAAGCGCCTGCTTAAAGAGGCATCTCATACAGTTGATGAAAAATGGGCGAGTATGATGTTTTTCATGGCGTTCCTAGAGCGAAATTCCAAGGTCTATGAGAGGTATAAAGTTGCCAAAGTTATGCACTGTCATATGTTGGGTGTGCATAAGAAGTTTCGTCAGCAGAGCATTGGGCTGACGCTCACGAAGGAATCAATTAAAAGGGCAAGTGAACTTGGCTATCCACTGTACACGTGCGATTGTACTAGTTCGTATTCAGCGCTAGTAGTGGAAAGATGTGGCATGGAGTGTGTAAACGTTTGCTCGTTTGAAGAGTACCGTGCACCGAACAGTGACGAACAAGTGTTCTTTCCATCCAAAGGACATAGCCTTGTGAAGACGTTTGCAATTGAGTTGAACTGATTGGATATGTAAAGTCGGTTAAAAAAATTGATTATTCGCTTATTGGATTTAAGTCTTGAAAAAAAAGTTTAAAGAGCCTTGTGGCGCGCAAAATAAATATTTTTTCCAACTCGGTTTTAGGTTTTATTTATAAGGAAAGTCCTGAAAACACAGAACAAAGTGCAATCCCATTTTTTAAATATTTTCGACAATTAAACTTTTGTATATGGTCTGAGCTTTTGACTTTCTCAGTTTTGACACCATGTTCAGTCCTACTGATAAAAGAACGAACCAGCTTCAAGACCAAGTAAGATTAGAGATGTTTGAATAGACATCTTATTCAGGAGTGAAGGATAATGCCCAGGAGGTCAATTCTCGTTCTGTGAAATAGTTGTACGAAAAGGTGAAATCAAACTTTAAAAATGTTCATATCAATAATTTTTTTTACATTTTTATTTACAAGTGAACATTTTCAGTGGAAGTTTTAAAATGGAGAATTTAATAAAAAAATAAAGTGCACGACTGGGTCGCATAAAATTCTCTCGTTTATATCATCAGTTTGGTTGATTGGTTTCTATTTTATAAGGTATGTAGGTAAAAAACTCAGAGCGTAGATAAACCGTACAATGGTCCCGTTTTCACTTTATATCAATAAAAAAATTCAATGTTTTTGCAAGTTTATATTTCATATTCATTTTTATGTTTTTGACTGGGATAGCTTGGTGATCCTGGTTTTAGGGGTGTCTACGTCTATGATTTTCTATGATTGGAATTTGAAGAATTCAGGGATTAAAATTGCGTTCGCAAAGACGGACAGAATGCCCCACCTTGTTAGAATACAATATCTTTATCTTACTACGTACATACGAGAAGGTTGTGCATTTAAATCTAGCATTTTAAAATAAAAATCCAACAACTATCTTCCTGAACTAACCGGATTTTCTGAATATCGTGTTCTGATTTCGAAAGGCAGTAGCTTGTACAACTTGTTGTAGGTTCGCGGTTTGAATAAAATACTTCTGTTTTCTGATTTTGTTTATTTATTTTCAAAAGTCTGTTTTCCATTTCTTATATCTATATCATTCCGCGAAGTTAGTGATGCACGGCATAAGTGATTGGTGAGACCACAGTCTTCAAGACGGGGGCAGCATGGACAATTGGAGCAGCATGGACAACTGGAGCAGCATGGTATACTGGAGCGGCAACGTAAGCGCTCACCACTGGAGCAGCATAATGAACCTGACTAACTGGAGCCACATGCACAGACTTGACGACAGGTGCAACAGCAACGTGTTGCACTGGAACAGTCTTAACGAGCGGTGCAACCTGCACAGTCTTCACAACTGGGGCAATGATGTCCGAAACAACAGCCTTGTTGTGAACCCTTGTGAAGCTTTGATGGGATACTGCAGATGGAACACTGTGTACGACAGCACCGACTTTGGCAATTGCAGGCTCAACTACGGTGTGCGTTTCAATGACTCCAGCACTAACGGCCGCGAATGCGATAACAGCAAGGATGGCAACCTGTAAGAGTGTGTGAAATTAGTAAACTGGACTTATATCCATCTTTTGTATGTAAACTTACAGATTTGAACATTTTATTTTTTTTTTGGGTATTTGCTTGTGATTTGCAAGGGTGTCAAAAGGCGATTGATAATTGTTGACACTGTGCGCGGTATATTTATACAAATATCTTTGTTTCCATAGTAAGGTACTGTCGTATAGCTAGAGGCGCAATAACTGGTACGGGCATAGGTTGCTTTTCGGCTATTGAAGGCCTATCCCAATGTTTATTATATTTGACAATGAAAAAGATCATTGATCGACTTTGAATCGCCTTTGGCTATAAGGTGGTTGGTGGCGCTGACAATTAAGCGAGACTTATCGCATTAACTGCTCCGAAGTGAGTGGGCGAATTGAGCTTATCCTATCATGGTAGTGAAAGTGGCTCATCACTTATTATGATTTGTTTTCGAACAGCATTATTTTGCAGGAGAAGAAACAATTGCAGGTGTGCGATATTCAGATAAATATGTCAAATGACGGTAGCTCGTTTGAAAATTAATAGGTACACCTAGAATTATTGGTGCAACACATGTCCCCACTAGGACTATCACTGTCATTAACGACCTATTAATTTTTGGGATGAAATAAGGGATCAATAATTCCATTTCTCGGAGGTTTCTTAGAAGTTTGCAAGTTGTATCTGATGTCTAAAAAGATTTTATTTGTATTTTCCCTAGAATCAAACCTGAAACCTCTCGCACAAAACACGCAGGAATGGCCTAAACTGTGTAGGCAAATTAATGTCTATACTATCTCTTTCTAAGCTCACACTCGAAAACTGTGAGAATAAATCAATTCGTGCACACACTATTTGTCAAAATTTCACCCAATCGCTTGTTGAGTGTGTACGCATTTTTTCGTTCATACAGTAAACAAGCAACTGGGTATGGTTTAGGGTTGCCAGATTTTGCTCGCAGCTCGCCGGGACAAATGGCAAAAATATGAGAAAAACCCGGGACTTACAAATTTATCCCGGGACATAATAAAAACTCATATAAAATACATATTAAACTCTTTTTTTTATTTAAATGAGTGACTAGTACGTTTTTGAACGTACACATTTTAACATACGATTCTTTTAATTCATAAAAACATAAATCAAAATATCTTTATATTTATTAAAAAAGAAAAGAATATAAACAAAATAGAATTCAATTAAAATTAAAATAAATGCAAAAATTATTTCATACTAAGACTCAAATTATTATTGCTTATTATCCGGGACGTCTGGCAACACTAGTATGGGTACATTTGTTTGGTATATTCTCTACAAGCTGAGTACTTGGTCAAATTAATGACTTATAAGGTCCGATAGCTGCTGTAATCAAACAACTTTCAAGACGATTATCGACAAAAGAACAGAAATCATAAGTAGGGCCATCTCGATGCAGCTTTTAGCTGGCATTCAACCTTACTTTTCTGAATTTATTTCTTAAGCTCTCCTCATTTATCATTTATTACGCATTGAACCTCGTTGCCAATGGAATCGTTATTCAAGCTGCTTCGAACAAAATAAATTGAAAGACGGGAATCGTATTTGATGCACAGACGCAAAACCCTATCCCATACACCCTCATTTGGTATAACATCATATTATGCTCTTCCTTCTGGACTTGAACTTTAGAGTGCATAGGGTAACTTTATAAAACATTAGTATGCTCCAACAAGAACTGTGCAAAGTTGGAACTTTTCTCAATATTTCGTTAAAGGAAGGGGTCTTTTACACTAAATTTTAAGGCTCGTCTGTTCATGGATTTACAGTACAGCTAAACTACTCCACCAACCCATTTGAACTTTTCAAAATACCATCGGGCTTCAAATGGGACAGCATTTAGTTTTTATTTCATTGCAGTTGTCGAACTCATTCTGATTCGCCCAAACTTTACAAGTAGGTACAAATTGACAGCTAACAGACGTGTTTCATGGGGAAATGTTATTAGGAGGCTTCCTGATTTTTTTTTGCCTACTGCCTTTTGTTTCTTGTGTTCTATCCTATCTTTTCAAACTTTTCTCTTTTGTCTTCTATCTTCTGTTTTCTGTCTTTAGTCTTTTTCCTTTTCCATTTTTTATTCGGTCTTTTGCCTTTTGTACATAGTTTTATTGTCTTTTGCCTTTTGTCTTCTCTCTGCAGTCTTTTATCCTTACGCTTCTTTAATTCTCTGTATTTTGTCTTTTGTCTTCCGTCATATATCTTTTGCTATTATAAGACAACCCTTAAGGGCCCCACACACGATCAATGTTACTTGACAAGTGTCATTGCCGATTTTTTCATCAAGTAACATTGATAATAAATCGCCTCCACACGTGTCAATACTTCCACCTAAGTTATGTTAAACTTACGGATTTTTATGTTAGAGATTACATCTGGTGCAAAGCAATAAGGTTTTATGTGAAACATAAGTATTTATGTTTGGTACTTTTAAGAGTGACTATTCTTACCCTATTAATGAGTTTTTGTGACTTTGATAACTACCGAAATTTGTGACAATTTTTTTATAACAAAAGTTAAAAAATCAAATCACAACATCTCACTTACAACGAGTCACTCCACTCATTAATGGTGAATGAGACCCAATCAATCTTCATATTATGAACTCTACGATATTTATTTACCAAAAAATTGTCACTTCCAAATGCTTCATCATTTGACCAGTTTTCAGTGAGCAATAAAAATCTGATTGGATGAATAAAATTACCATTCATCTAAATAAACAAGAAATGCGTTTAAAATGGAGACACATAAAATTTTTATTTAACATCAAAGAAAACAAGCTTTAAGAAGACTTGAAGAACTAACCTAGTGATGGTATCCACCATGAAGACCATGGAGGCTTTGTCCATGATGATGGTCGAGTGGAACTGAGTGCAGAGAAGGAACCGAGTGTAGAGCCGGAGCCGAGTGAAGGGAATGAGAGTGCAACAGTGGCGCGGAGTGCACCAGTGGCGCGGAGTGCACTGGCAGAGCATGATGGCTCACAATTGGAGCTGAGTGAATGATTGGTGCAGCATGGATTGATTGTGGAATATGGACTGGGCTGGCATGTGAAATAATTGGAATGGAAGGAGCATGATGTTGTTGGATGCTCTGGTACGATGTTGCTGGAGCACTGTGCAAATGAATAGGTTGACCGAGTGACTGATGTCCCAAATGTCCTGCTGAAGCAACAGCGACCAAGGCGAAAAGACCAATCTACGGATGAAGAGAAGCAAATATTTGAAATTCAAAGAATATGGATGGAGGTAGATATATCTTACCAATTTGAACATGTTGATAGTTTGTGTGTTTATTTTTGAGATGTTAACTTGAAAAGTGTTCGCAGCTAACTGATGTCGATGCAAAGAGGTGTTGTAACTTTTATACCCTCAACTTGACACCCGGCCCTTTGTAGGTATGTTCGGGTATACGTTCAAGATTGATCTCTGATCTGCATTTGAATATGATAATAACGTGTGGGCAAATCGTTCACCTTGGACGTCTAGCTAGTTCTTGTGAAGGGCAGCTTATGGGATAGATTTTCATTGCAAATACAAAGATACACATCGAAGTGTACAGTCGATTAAGATGGATGGTTGACGGTGGGTTCACTTTAAATTTGAGTGGTGCGTATGTTGTATCTATAATAATGATGATGGATGATAACACTGAACTTGAATTTTTATTTCCCTGTAAGTGTTTAATTAGTTTGTCTAACAGCGACATCAATTTTAATGTTTCCGTCATTGGTTTGATTTATCACTTTAATCGCAACACCAGCAGCTCAATAAGCTCCTATAACAGGTAAGATCAGCAAAAAATCACAAAATATGTCCAGGAGTACAATTGCTATTAAGAAAATCTCTCAATTCAGACGGTAAGGTTTGCCATAACATTGAAAGTCCCTTCCATTCGCCACAAAAATTAAAGACTCAAACAAGCTATATCTAGATTTATTTATTTTAAAGACTTTTGACATTTTATGTAAGTTTTGTCATCCCAAGTGACGCTGGGATATTTTACTTTCTTTAAGAAATAAATTGCAACGCCTGATATTGATTTGTTTACTTTATGTTAGGTACCTTTTTACAAAGGACTGGCTTATGCATAGCGGAAACACAACCCAGCACGTTACTTTTTTAGTTACCTGTGTTGGAGAAATTAAAAAAAGTTTTAACTCTGAAAATTGATTTTTTTTTAAATATTCGAAGTCCAGTCCATGTCTGCATGCCTTAAATGACATTACGATTCAAAGTGATTTTAAGACTTTGAGCCTTTCGGACGGTAGCATTATTGGCTTTTGGATTACGAGTCCGAAATTTTCTTTACATTTTTCAAATTAGAAAATTTAAATAAAACGTTTTCACGACTTCCACGTGCTATTATATAATTATGGTGCTTCATAATTAATTTACTGAAAATAAAAATAGTGCAGGACAACCAATCGTTCGTCAACAAAGAACGTTCGCTGTATAAACTTTTGCCATAGAAAAAAATCACGAAACTGCAAATTCTAGAAGTATTTTACCATTCCACGATTCTATTAACATTTTCTATAAAAGACTGCTGCATGTAAACCTTTTTGACTCACTGTGCGAATGCCAATTGAAATGGTTACAAATTTGAATTCGTAATCACTAATTATTGTCATTGCATACTACTAGGCGCTCTCGTTAATCACATTGACCACACTTGCAATTTGGAAGCAATTCCGTTTTCAGCGAAATGCTTTACTTCTTTTTATACAAATTTCCCTTTCCTAATAGCTGAACCATTGGGAAGAAGCTATTCTAATAGTCGAGTGACCCGTGACCACCCGGGTGAAGTGTAATGAATCTTTAGTATCTAGCAGAGTTAAAAAAGTCTGGTGTTGAACCCGCGTCTCTCTTAACCAATGAGAGAATGCAGGCCATTCCCAGAAAATAGGTTCAGAAGATTCAACATCTTCCATACAGACCCTAGCTAGAACCCAGGTGTAACTTTTTCCTGAATTTCGGAGTCTGGCACGCAACAGCCTCTTAATTGAAAATTGCTTCGTGGAAACAATCGTTTATTGGGGGACTTCTCACGTCTTTCCTATCTAACTTCGATCATGGATGATTCTCCTTCTAAGACTTATTTTGCAATCGGAAAATGTGTATAGATAACTTCTTTCTGCTTTTGTTTTTCCTATCGACATTACTAATAAAATTACCTTTGGTATATAACGCAAGATCGTACACTCTCCATTTCAGTTGCCTCAAAAAGGAGTTTGGTAATATTGGGACAAATAAATAAATCTACTCGCGGATCGTTTCTCAATGCCATACAATTTTGTAAAGAAAAGTTCACCAACCTCGAATCTTAAAGCAGAGATAATAACCCTTATCACAAACTTTCAAATATTTGAAATTCCGTGATTTGACAGCTGGAAAATGAATTGCCGGCGATTTGCCAAAACCCACGCGAAGGAACAAAATAGCGAATATTTATACTTAGATGAATTTCAGAGAACACGGTAACTCCATATATGGGCCATGGGTTTATATTTCTATATGCAGGGATTTCAATTTTGGTCGGTTTTGAAACAGCGAAAATCAAAAGATGAAGACGACTGAGTTTAATATTTCCTTTTGATCTTCAATACAATATTTAAAATTTTTAATAAGTAGGTATTCAGTATACGATTTACTATTTGCGAAAATGTACAAACGAAATAAAATTTATTAGCAGTATGTATATTTATTTGCTAAGTGGAAGTACGCCCTAAGCAAATTGACCCATATAGAATAGACTTCCTTTATTTATATATGCAAATAAATTTAATTTAATAAATTTAATCACCAATAAAGTGGTACACCATTGCTTAAAATTAAATCCCTTTTTATGTTTTTTTTTGTTGGGAAATCCACAAACTCTGTGTGTCATACCAACAATATTCAACCTTAGATTATTAACACTTTGATTTTCAGATACCTGTTCTCTTATGAGAAAGTTGAATATGTCACCTTTGTGTGTCACCTTCCCCTAGGTTTCAATTGCAGCGACTTGCGAATCATTTCACTATAATCGGATATAAATCTTATTTCCAGACAAACTGATATTAAAAACTTTGTTAGATATCAATACAAGACGAACTTAAAGTATCTTTAAATCTAACGACAGTAAAAATAGTGAATTAAAAGAATTTGAAAAATCTGCTGACATTTTGTTTTTAATTTTTCTATATAAATAAGTGTTAAAAAACCTTTAAAGAAATTTGGAGGACGAATTTAATTAAAAGTGTGTATACATTTTTTCGAAATAATTTATACGAAAATATTTGTTCCTTTTTGAAAGTAAAACTAATTACCTATATAATTTAAATTCTGCAATATGAAAAAAACTGCAATATTTATTAATACCTACTAAACTACCACCGTTTCTACATTGTTGCACAATTTTAATTGCAGCTGGCAGCAAAATAATAGTCGACATTAGTGTTTGATTATTCATAAGGGTGCATTTATGAGCGGCTTAAATTGATATTTATCAATTTTATATGGGTTTCGAGCTTATCGTTCTGTTTTTAATTTAAAATATAACTTTGTCATTGATTTTAAGGGCATTTGCTAAAGTAATTAATTTAATAATAGCAATCGACCGATCACAGGGGTTACAGTGGATCAATGATTAATGGTTAGGAAACATGCATGCTCCCACACATCTGTTATGAAATGAAGCAGCCTTTCGAGTAGATCGTCCAAAAGCGCCTAACTCGTCTCTTGGTAGATCCATTTTCGTAAATGAACAAATAATATTATTAATATACAATACATTGTTGAGGATATATCTGTCAGCTTAAAAATGAACATTGAACACTCTCGACTGTTGCCCTAAATACCTTTTTTTGGGAGGTTGAATACTTTTAGAGTAGGTAGTTTTCCCTAATGAATCCATGAAAATTGGACTTTTGTAACTGATGTTCATAAACAAACTTTAATTAATTTTTATTTACTGGGTTAAGCAATTTCCCTCATCACCCTTCGCATTTTTAAAAGTACGGAGCTTATAAATATTATTGAGATAATCTTTTTATTTTATTTTTAAAATCAAAAAACAATTTGTACCTACATTGCTTTTAGGAAATTTCGTTGCCGGTTTGCCAAATGAGGTCAGGAAACCTTCGAGCTATAGGCAGACTTAAAAACGCAATAGATACTTACAATTTAAAATTTTTTTAAGGATAGCAATATGTCCTTTATCCCGTAGCAACTGCAAGTAAAATGTAGACAATTTAAATTGAAGCGTCAACGTAGTTATGGAAACAAACAATTTCGATGCTGATACCGTTCTCCATTGTGAGCAAAAGGAGACTACACACTACACTTTAATTGGGGAACATTTTATTATAAGCCTTACAAGGACATAACAATTTGATTCTACTTAACAATTTGCCAGTGTCGGGGAAAAGTGGTCTCCAAGATTCTGCCCGTATCACAAATGTACACTGCACCGTTTTTATTTATCTCAATCGCTTCAATCATACATTTGGCAAGGTCCTCGGGACCCTGATTCTTGATATCATTAATGGCCTGCGTCATCGCCTCTGATCGATTGGTCAACTTCTCCGATTTGAATTGATCCAATAGGCCAGTTCTGGTCAAGCCAGGACAAATCACAATAAACGATACCCCAGTTTGGCTGAAGTTCGGCTCAACCTGCAAATATGCCATGTCACTTAATGTACTTTCAAGAAAGCTACTAACTTACTGCCAGTGAACGCGAGAACTGTACCACGCCAGCTTTAGATGCATTGTATACTGGCAAAAGGGCCGATGGGTCCAAGCCTGCCACTGAGGCAATATTTACGACTATGCCACCAGTATTCCCCTTCGATTTGTCCATTAGAGGAAGAGCAGCAAGGGTAGTGTGCACCAATCCCACCTAAAAGACGGAAGGTAAGTAATCTTTTCGACCAAGTTAATCTATGGGAGACATACCAAATTAACTCCTATGGTTAGATCGGCATCTAGCTCGTTGGATAGTCCGCTTCCGTTGACCAGAACATCGATTCGTTCAATCCTGGAGACAACTTCATCGATGACTTTTTTCACGTTGTTCTTGCTACGAATGTCGATCTTAAGGAAGTACACTTTCGTTGATGGACCGAGAGCTTCAAACTCTTTGATAAGCTGGCTATTTTCAATCAGGTCCAAAACCACAAGTTTCTACAAAGAAGAACAATTTCGCAATTATATTTACCGTGGGTATTTCGAATTATTTTCGGTGTCCATTACTTTTTTCACTAAACACATGAAGAACATACACCGAAAACAATCCGCAAGGATACAAATGCCGTTGCAACTTAAAATAAGCCCGTATGGCACTTACTGCAATGTTCTTCTTTAGTAAAAGTCTACAGGTCGCCGAACCGATACCACCACATCCCCCAACGTAGACAACGTTCTTTTGGGTAAGGTCCATGTTTTGTGCTATCGATAGAGAAGGTTAAACTCGATCAAATGAAAACTCCAGCCGTACTGATTGACAAAGGCTCTTAATAGAACATATTAAACAATTTAATACAAATTGAGATAGGTTCACGTTGCCCATACAATGTAGTGTGGCTACTTTCAAATAAAAGTGGTCTGGATCTAAGAGATCTAGAAGGAGCATACAAATTCAAACACATAAGTAAATTCTCACAATCAATACTTCCAAATAAAATATTACGAATAAACAAAACATTATACATTTTTCTCCTCGATTCAAGAGTTTGGGATCCAAGTAAAAGACATTTTGAACGGTATGAATGATGAACCTCAACTCCATTATTATGAAACAAGTGCCGTAAGGCAAATCTCAAAAAATTCTTTTGAACGCTTTCAATTCTGCGTACATTTAAAGCAGTTGTAGAACCCCAGACAACGCAAAAATATTCCAAAACGAGGCGCACAATACTGCAAAATAATGCCTTCAGAGTGTACGGATCTCTTTAAAGTCTGTAGAATTCCTTTTAATGAACCCTGGAAACTACTAATGGGTGTATGTGCCCCTTCAAAAGGGTTTGAAAACCCTTACAAGAACTATAGCTTTATGATCTCAGGAGCCGAGTTTAGACGGCTTTGGTTCCCAACTTTACTCGAAACGATAGGATGGCGCAATTTAGTCAAATAAAACAGAAATGAAATGATTTATTATTAAAAAAAATACAAAAAGCTAGGTACTAAAAATAAATTAAATCTTTAACGTTGAGAATTAATTCAAAACTGAAATCTCTATCTCTATCTCTATCACTTCTCTTCTCCTTTCAATCTCTATATCTTCTCTACATATATTAAAGCTGTGTAATAAAAAGTGCTGGACCACGCATCACGCTAGACGTTTCAGGTGTTGTTCATTGAAAAAAGTTTGGAAGTGGGCTGGTGGGATTCGTGTGCCAAGTTGTTTCATTCGTGTTGCTTCTTTTTGGTCGAAATTTGACGTATGATGACACGTATGATTAATATAATTAGCTTGTAAATCGGGATATATGCTTTCAATCAAAGCATCTTTCGTATTTACCATGTTGCAGAAGTTGTCCGGAAATTTGATGCATTGTGTGTCTCCATGCAATGGTATTGCTCCATTTCCAATGTTGAGCAATTGCTCGGAGAATGATAGTGCCAATGGATCGTTTTGTAGTTGAACTCAATTATATTTTTGTTAAGACGTAATGTACAGACATTTCGCCATAGATATGATTGTTTTATACATGCGTTAATTTCGTCCGCATATGAAGCGCGTAGAATGACCGGCAATGTCTGTCTAAAATCACCGGACAGCAGCAGTAAAGCACCACCGGAAAGCCTGGTGCTATTATTTAGATCTTTCATCATTCTATCGAGAGCTTCAAGTAAATGCTTGTGTGCCATAGTGCATTCATCCCCGATTATAATTTTGCATTTTTGCAAAAAAAAAAAAACGGTTCTAAAATACCCGCAATTTGTCGCTCCTCCATCTGCTCGATATGGTTGTACTGGCAGCGTGCGTTTATTTGCTGTTCCTCATCACCCATGAAGTAAATTTGGAGAAATTTTGAATCGGTATTAGGCATCGGCATTGAAGAACCAATTTGATGATACACTTGGCCCTGAATCTTAAACGTTGATTGAAAATTGCGACACCGGAAATGTTAAAAGGCTCCGTACAAAAAGGCGTTTTTTTTACAATTTTTTTTTAATAATACATCGATTTTTGGGGCACTGTGTTTGTATGTTCCGTATGAACAGTGGAGTGTGATATTCTTACAACTTTTTTTGTCTTATATATTCCAAATAAATATATCAATTTTGTATTTTACTTAATAACTCGCAGTCACGATTCGGTTGCTTTCGAAATACATATAAGATTTTGAATGTAATTTTTGTATGGGCGGTGCCACGCCCCTTTCTCCAATTTTGACCAATCTTCACAGGAATACTCCTGGGCCAATACCAAAGATAATGTGTAAATTTGAACTCGATCGATTCGGTGGTTTTCAAGATATAAGATTTTGAATGTATTTTTTGTATGGGCGATACCACACTCCTTTGTCCGATTTCGACCAATCGGCTTCTAAACCATCCAGAGCGCCACCCAAACGCATACAAAAAAATTTATTCAAATCGGTCCAGCCGTGTAGGAGGAGTTCAGTGACATACACACGTACAGTAGAATTATATATATAAAGATTCAAGATTCATTGGGTATGAGAATCGGCTTATAACTAATTTTTGTACCCCAAAGGATGTTAAGGATGACTCACCACAATAGAAAAATTGCATTGTTTGGACAAATGTATTGTATTCAGACGGTCAACGGAGAGCATGAATGTTAGAGATATAGATAGGTATGTTTATTTTGATTGATTGGCTACAGGTTAATAAATTTCTAAAAAGTGTCCAAAATCGATGATTTAAAAAAAAAGAGTTATTCTGGTGTCTGAGTGATCTTTTAGGTGTCCAATTGACACTATAGTGTCCCAAGGGTAACCCTGAATGGGAGCGTTCTCCTGCCTCTCTTGCAATAAGCTGCATCTCGCACTTAGCATTATTACTCCTGTGACAGACAGAGGCAGAGACAGGTTGGTTTGCTAAAAGAAAAGTATCAATTTTCATCCATCATCGTAACAGCTAATATGTCGGGTAATTAGAGTCCTCACTGTCACTGGATAGTTATTTTTCTTGCCTGAGTGAGTAGGTGCTGCGTTTGACACCTCTTTGTTCAACCCGCTTGGTCATGCTCAATCACAGTACAGCGGGTGCAGGTAAGTAATATGTATGAGGTGTGTGGGCGGTGGGCCGCTTCATACACTTTTACAATGCTTTGTCCTGCTCTCTTGCCAAATTTCTATTTCATTTCATTTTATTCATCCATAATTCGCATTTTAAATCTCAATGGTTTGTGGGGCTTTGGGGCGTAGGATTGAAAGGGTATGAAATGTATACGGGACTGAGAGAGAGAAATGATATTTTCGAGAAAGTTACAAGACCCTCATATGAAATGAGTGCTTTGAAAAGATGAGATCTTTAACCCTAGTTGAAACGTTATTGATGAACACGCAGAAGGGATATCCTTTTGTGGTGGTTACATGGGGTACATGTTTCTATCAGCCTACAGTGAACGAATGAAAAATAAGGAGTACTACATATACATAAATTACGAAAAAAACGCGACACACAATTACCAGCAGTCCATGCCCTAACTTTTCCTAATGAGAATCGTAGATCTTCCATCTTAAATTGTCAAGTTTGCGTTAAAACGAAGTAACCTTACTTCGCATAGAGGTAGAGAGCGTCAAAGCATGTGCCGTGGACCACCACAAATTTAAGGCCCAAATTCTCCAACGTTATACCGATAAAGAAAAATCACATTTGCAATAAAGCTAAAATTTTATTAATACCCTAAAAAGAATACAACACTCAGTTTTTCACCATCAGCCTTCACTTTTGAATTTGCCAATATCGAGGGAATGTGGCCTCCAAGATGTTACCCGTATCACAAATATACACTGCACCGTTCTTATTTATCTCAATTGCTTCTATAATATGCTCGGCAAGTTCGTCAGGAGCCTGATTCTTAATCACATCGATGGCCTGCGTCATGGCCTTTGAACGGTCAGTCAACTTCTCCGACCTGAATTGATCCAATAGGCCAGTTCTGGTCAAGCCAGGACAAATCGTTATAAAGGACACCCCAGTTTGGCTGAAGTTCGGCTCAGTCTGCAAATATGCCATGTCACTTATTGAACTTTCAAGAAAGCTGCTTACTTACTGCAAGTGAACGCGAAAAATGCACCACACCAGCTTTGGAGGCATTATACACAGGCAAATGGGCCGATGGGTCCAAGCCTGCCACTGAGGCAATGTTAACGATCATGCCACCAGCATTCCCCTTCGATTTGTCCATTAGCGGAAGAAAAGCAAGGGTAGTGTGCACCAGTCCCACCTGAAAGACAGAAGGTAAGTAATCTTTTCGACCAAGTACATCTATGGGAGACATACCAAATTAACTCCAAAAGTGAGATCAGGATCTAGCTCGTTGGACAGTCCGCTTCCGTTGACCAGAACATCGATTCGTTCAATCTTGGAGACAACTTCATCGATGACTTTTTTCACGTTGTCCTGGCTACGAAGGTCGATCTTAAGGAAGTACACCTTCGTTGACGGACCGAGAGCTTCAAACTCTTTGATAAGCTCGCCATTTTCGATCAGGTCCAGAACCACTAGATTCTACAAAGACGAAAGGATTCGTTTGCAACCGCACTAAAGATAAATTCCAACTGGATTTGAATTTTGAATGAAGCACAGACTGGGAAAAATGAAAGCGATCGCCGCAAGGAAATTGCACAGAAATTCGAAATTCGCACAAATTCAAATCCAGTTGTGTCACTGACAACAGGGGAAAATGCCACTTACTGCGATTTTCTTCTTGAGAAGAAGTCGACAAGTCGCCGAACCGATACCGCCGCACCCTCCAACGTAGACCACGTTCTTCTGGTTGAGATCCATGTTCTGTATTTTCGATCGAAAAGACTAAACCCGATTGAATGAGAACTCAAGTCAGTCTGATTTGTAAAGACACTATCCCGAGCAGTGGGGCTCACTTTACAACGTTAGTTTGTATGCTTGACTGTGGTATGCAACACATACAAGAAGTATTGCATATCTCCACGCTGATAAGTGGGTCGTGTGTCTTATTTGGCTGAATATACGTCTAGTTGTGGCTTCCAAGACCGCAAATATAAAAACATGCTGCAAAGCTGCGGATTAAATTACAATAAAAAAGTGGTTGGTTCATCCGAAAATTATCGGAAACTAGTTTTGTGGTTCATCCGGTTTGAAAGAAAAGTGAACTTTTAAATACTAGGAAGGTGTGGATACCGTTGTTGCACAATGCACAAATTTATGCTTTTCACAGGTAGGTAGATTAGATTAAATTGTTTGGCAAGGTGGAAGCAAGTTACTATGTCACTGAGCCCACAATTGGGCCTATTTTTATTGGTAATGAATCCTAGTAGATCTCTGAATGGTCTGTCAAATATGTTCTCAGCCTCAAAGTGGAATTTACCTAGATGGTCTTGTTCCATTACTTTTGTAGTAAGAATTGAAAAGACTGTCAAAATGGAAGTTGTGGTTGCATAGTCTGAAAGTGTTGTCTCCTGTTATTCCCATAGTTGCTTCGTTCTTGTGTGGGAGATGTAAGCGATCAACATTTTGGTTTGTCTGCTACCTTTATAATTAAGTCCAGTAATGTTTGGCCATTTTGTTCAGGCAGGATATAGTACAGCTTTTTGCAGTGCTAATGGGTAATTCACTGAACGATCTTGGCATCATGAAGGTCGATGCCGATCCTCTATATCTGCTATTTCATTTCCTATGTGTCCTTCCTATGTTGTTTCATAGATTTTGATAGCTAGGAGTGCGGCTTTGTTGTCAGAGAGAATATAAATATCTACCTATGCTCTTATTTGTTATAGGTTCTTTAAGATTCTGTCTGAGACATACTTCAAATGAACTCGCGGACTAATTTCTTTCCAATAAGAGGTGTTATTTTGATATTCAAAGAAAAATGCCATTTTTTGAGATTTGATGGGATATTTATTTCATAGTAAAGAGGAAGGAATGCCGTTAATAATGAAAAACAACATCAGCCAAATGGCCACCACGACCACGCTTACAGGATCATATCCTTTTCATGAAATTTTATACATCAAAATCGCAAAGTGGCTGCCCTATGTCCTCGATAGACTCACGAATTCCATCTTTAAGGTCTTGAATCGACGCTGAGCTGTTGGCGTAGACCTTATCTTTCACGTGGCCGCAAAGAAAGAAGTCGCAAGGTGTTAAATCACAAGATCTTCGAGAGATAACACGGTCCGGAAACTTTTCCCGTAAAAGATCAATGGTTTCGTTGCTTGTGTGGCACGTAGCGCCGTCTTGTTGAAAGCAAACGTTGTCCAGATCAATACCATCCAACTCCGGCCATCAAAAATCATTAATCACTTATGTGGAATGCCTAATTCCAAAGAACGACGAGGAATGGGCAAATCTGGGTATTCTTCAACACTTTGGACTACAGCAGCAGCTACGTGCACGGGTTTTATTCTTCACATCACTAACTTGTCCCAACAGCTCGATTTTTTCCACCAATTTCTGTATTACGGTCCGACAAGGTGCTTCACGACGACCCAAAAATGCTTTAGTTTTGCAAACTGTGACTGCAAAATTTTCACTATTTTTGTAGTGAATTTTTATAATTTTAATGCGTTGTTGAAGCGTGTATCGTTCCATTTTTAGTAATGGCGTAGTTTATACTTGTAAAATGTCACAAAATTACAGCTTCAAAAGTGACAGCTACCGAAATAGCGGGCTATTCAAAATAATTCCTCTTATTGGAAAACCCTTACATATCAATTTGTCAATCTTTTACCTTGGTCCGCTTTTCATTTGATGTCGAAGGAAAGACTTTTAATTTTGTCAAGTTCATGCTTTAATTTTCTAGTTGCTTGTTTTGTTCGGAAAGTACAATTCTGAACTATTAAACTTTTAATCTCTTAAACTTTTGAGCTTTTGAACTTCTAACATTTTAAACTTTTGAACTCTAGAACTTTTAAGCTTCTGAACTTTTTAACTTTTGAATACTTATCTTTCTGATATCTACCATTTAAAATAAAAAAATAAATAAATAAATAAATAAATATTTTGGCGCGACAGGTCTATTGGACCCAAGGCCTAGCTTCTCACAACCATTCGTTTTGTGTGGGTTTTCAATTTTTTTGACGAATGGAAGGGATCTACAATTTTACGCCGAGTCCAAATGGCTAATTGAAAAGCTCATTCATGACAGTTTTACTCTCGGATGTTTGTCAGACGTTCGCGAGAGGTGGCGCAGTGGAAAAAAACCTTAAGATGTAACTTGGCCCTTTGGTGATTCAAACCTGGAACCACTCGCTTAGTAGCCCAACACACTACCACTAAGCCACTGCGCCGACACCTTATCATGTTTGAGAATAAACAAATGAATGGATGGTGCAACAGGCACAAGCAGTAGCTTTTGTGGGTTCTTATTTTTGGGCCGAATGTTCAGAACCTACAATTTTATGTCGAATCCCATTGTTAAATTGGCTTAGTCTAGTAGCTTTGTTTTTGATGTTTGGCAGAATCGAGAGCCACTGTGGGGTGTTAAAATAATAAACTAATATGGGACGGATAGACTGATAAGCAATGTTAATACGGGAGCTATTAATTTCGTTTTAAAACATCCGAACGTTGTCACTTGAAAAGTGTAAAAAGTTCCATACCCTACTTCCACTAGCGGACAGTGTTACTCACGCCAGCAACTCTTTTAAGCTGTAAGCATACCCTATCAACAATTATTTTTCTATTTTCTCGTTTGTCCACCACTGAACTTTATCACATTTTCGTATTTGGATTCAATTGAACGTTCATTGGGAATACAAATTCAATTTGCGAACTAATTAAGAGTTGTATTCTAAGTACGAAAAGTTGCAGAGTTGATATTGGCTGTATAGGTATAGAACCGACAGCACATTAATATCATACTGCATTTAAATGCAACTACTTTTAGAGGTAGACGCTAGACGACACCTTTAAAATGAAATGGAAACACATAAAAAGTTATGTTAATGGCTTTTGGCTGAAAATATAATTTTGAGCCGTTGGCGTTGGTGTGAGTGTTGGTGAATGCAGGCATACCACCAGCGAATGATGCACAATCCGTAAGTGCTATTTTAGACTGGTTTGAGCATTCGTATTGTACGTTAATCATATTGGGTTCCTGCTGGTTAAACTGGTAGTTTGGGATCATTAGATCCTCTGGTGTCACAAAGGGCCTACTCCGGCCTAAGTTTGGCTGCACCTGTGTGTGGCCTGCCACTGGAACCTAACCTAACCTAACCTATGATATGTTAATTATAGCATTTGATTAGCTATCCCAATCCCAACTATATATTCGAGCAATGTCTTCTGAGTGTTAGCTATTAAGCGTTTGCAATTTCGACCGTTACCGTGTCAAGGTCTCATTTACTAAAATTTGCGGTATGCAAATAACTTCTAAGCTTATAGTTTTTAAATACAGCCATTAACCTAAGGAACTTATGAACCTAAATGTCACGAGCACGGTTCCCTAAAAGAGCGTCTCTCTTTATCCAGTAAAGAAAACTAATGAACAAATTTGTCTTTGGTTTTGTTTGCGTTGATCTGCATGATAATCTGAAGGTTCTTGCGCACGGAAAGTTTACTCTCTTACTTTCATGAGCTTTGCTAGAAAATGAATTGCTTTTCACAATGACACCCAGTCGAAGCGATAAGACAATTTGCTGGCAACTTTGCTCAGTTCTTTCACACTGTCACTGATATGCGATATCAGCAGAAGATTTTTTTTCATGCAACTAATGTATATTCTTGTTGTGAGCATTGCCCTATCTCTACATGCTAATTGGCTTTGTTTAACCGCCAACAGGAATTAAAAATGTTGGGTGATTATATTAATAATAAAATGCAGCTTTATGCTATTTTAGACATACCCTTCTGCATCCGAAGATTACTTTAAGTACTCAATTGCAGCTACCAAGCTCAGCGAAAAGTCCAAAGTCTTAAATGATGTAGTTCTAGAATATCAGCTCTATCTCCGGGGTGGATGTATTTATTCATTTAAGCTGCTGCTTGTTGGTATAGGCTCGTAGGTAAATCAGCGCAAGTTAAGCGCATTTAATAATAATTCAAAGTGGCTTGTTTCGAATCCTCCTACAGGTATGTAATATCTTTCAATTAAGTGCTTGTTGTTTTGATATGTATGGCTTGACATTCGATTTGATTCAAAGTTCTCCTTGGAAAAATTGATGAAAGTGGATGACACTCAAAATAGCTCAGTAGAAGGATATGACGAAGGCCAACAGTAAAACAATGACAATGAAAAATGCGGAAGCTTGTGAGCGAATTAAAGACCATTGGAGAATGGAGAGTTTTTCCACAATGTGAAACAACTGGTTTTTCGCTTAATAGAGAGAGAATGAGAGATAGTGACGGATATAAATAGAGAGAGATATATAAATAGAGAAAGAGAGAGATGAAGCGAGGGAGATAGAGATAATTCGTTAATTTTAAGAGTTTAATTTAAATGCGATTTAGGAAAATACAATAAATATGGTTAATTGATAAATTTTGGCACAAGATTCAAATATACAAATTTACGTAATTATCTATTAACCCCCTTATTTTCAATCGAACGTCAATAGGCGTGTTTTTTTTTTTTATTTATTCATAAACATTTGGCTACTACTAGTGTTCGTAAATTGCATTCAAAATAAATAAATATAAATATTTTGGCGCGACAGGTCTGCGGGACCCAAGCTTCTCACAACCATTCGTTTTGTGTGAGTTTTCAATTTTTGCCGAGTCCAAACGCTAATTGAAAAGCTCTTTAACGACAGTTTTACTTTTGGATGTTTGTCAGACGTTCGCGATAGGTGACGCAGTGGAAAAAAACCTTAAGATGTAATTTGGTTCTTTTGGGATTCGAATCGGGGACCCTTCGCTTAGTAGCCCAACACACTACAACTAAGCCACTACTCCGATTGCATTCAGCTGTGAAAAATATCGAAAGTAAAAAAGTTTCCGCTCTCTAATTGCCAAATTCGGCGAGTTAGGTTATCCCCCAAGTAACATTTTGACTTCGGTGAGGCACTACCGAGGCTATTTCACCTTCCGCAATATTTACTGTATAATGCCGTATACAAACAAATTTGGCGGACTTTAAGAGAGGTAATTGTTTCGATAAGACCTTACAGAAACTGCAATTTCCATTTCTGTAAGGCCTTATAGAAGCAGTTAACATAACAAGTGAGTTATTGTTTCGCAAAAGAAGCACTAGTTTCGGTAAGATGCTTGCTGTAAGGCCTTACAGAAACTGTAATACAAAATTTACCTATAGAAACTGAAAATAAAGTAGGTAGGTAATTATTATTGTTTTATTGACTTGAATTGGAGCATGACCTGTGAAAGATCCTTACGTAATTATTGAACAAATTTCAACTGAAAATGAAAAAATTCCAAATTTTCATTCCTTAACTTTTATTATCTTATTCTATAATTATTATTTAATGCCGATTTCCCACACGGAAATGCAGCCACCAAAAAGAACAGAGACTGGGAGTCCCCCAAGATTGGTAAAAAACACACGTAGAAAAGTCTTACCGAATGATACTTTCATTCGTGTATTCATTATTTTGTGGTCACTTAGCAAGTGTGACTCCTAGAGACGAATGCAAAGAGTTCATTGCTTCTATAATACCTCCGCTCGGAAGCTGTAAAGAAGCTCCTCGAAAGCGCTCCTAAAGACAAGCTTTACCGAACTTTCCACACATCTCAACACACATTTTCACAGGTCTAATAGAGATCTCACCGAAACTTATTGAATTATTTCTCTATAAGGCCTGTGAATATACTTCGCAAAGGTCTTACAGAAGCTATTACTTCGAAATTTCTCTACTTCGGTAAACAAGTAATATAGAAGCTCTATCGAAGTTCTTGCCTACAGAAATTACAAATCTGAACCTTACCGAATTCAAATTGTTATTTGGGGCCGCTCCTAATTTTATGACAGTGAAAGCTAACACGCGTTTATTAATATATATTTTTATATACTTATTTGTTTATTTATTTATTTTTATACATGTTTTTTTTTAATTTATTTTATTTATTTATTTATTCATTTGTTTATTTTATTTAGGTATCTGTTAATTTATTTATTGGCTTATTTATTTAATCTTAATACGTTTATTCGTTAATTTATTTATCATTTATTAATATATATAGATGATTGTTCAGTATCGAGTAAGATTATTAATATCAGATCCTGTGATTGTTAATTGTGGGGCAACAAGCCCATGTAATATTAAACGCAACAACACAAAGTAATATAGAAATAGTTTACAGCCAGACTATAAAACCACCACAAAATATGCAACGAATATTAGTTATCATGAATATGATAATACAAACATTTGTTTGTAATAGATTAATTTTAAGGTCCATCGACTGGAGCTTTAAGCACTGCCAGAAAATTGTCAAAGATTTCTTATATCCTAGTAATTATTAAAGCATTTGATGAATTAAAGTGATGACTAACTTAGTAAGATACTATATTGACCAACGCCAAAAGGAAATTTTCCATCAAACACACACCCTTGGTCTAAACTATTTGTAAATGTATGTGGGTATATCACTTATGAGAGAACAACTTTATCCACGCGTGGTCTCTATTGAAACCAAAGACGGTTTTGCAAGTCAACAACACTTGAGAAGTCGCGTACGCAATTGTGACACCGAATTGCACCATCCAACTCAGTTGCTTACCGCATATGCACCCTCAATCAGCGCACTGCGTCTGCGTCACATCGCAACGCGGTGACCTTGCCTTCTGTGTCTCGCTGGTTTTCGATTTCCATGTGCAGCGAGCACCACCGCGGAAGAGAAAGACTCAGACCCAGACGGCGGCGGTTGTAAAATACACAAGGGTGCAAAACGCAGCTACTATAAAAACCCAAGCCCCAGTCTTGTTGGGCATCATAAACACTTTCAATCTTTTCAGATAAACACCTCAAAGCCAATCAACATCGCAAACATGTTCAAATTGGTAAGAGATCCAGAATTACAGTAATTAGGTACAAAGTTTCTAATGCACACCTCTGTCTAAACCTTCACAGATTGTATTGTCCGCTGTACTCGCTGTTGCTGCCGCCGCCCCAGGACTTCTCGCATCCACCTCCATTCTGGAACCAGTCGGCTCAATTGTACGCACCATTCCAACTGCCATTTCGCACTCTAGTCAAACCCAAGTCCACAGCAGCCCAATCATCACCTCAGTTGTGTCACCAGTCATCAAGACTATTGCTGCCCCAACCCTCATCCAGAGCGCTGCACCAATCCTTACCGCTGGACATGGTCACATTCTGACTGCTGGACATGGTCACATTCTTAGCTCAGGCTCGATCTTGGGTGGACCAATATTGAGCGCCGGAGCACCACTTTTGCAGTCCGACTTGGGCTTGGCTTTGGGCTTGAAACTCCACTAGATTGCGTTAGAACCAAAGATCCCATTCGTTGTTGTGAGTGTGTGCTTCAGGGGAATAGCAAATAAAAGCGCCATGCAATAGATTTTGAACGAATTTGAAAAGAACATTTGGTTTTTAATTATTTTCTTACTTGCGATGTCATTAATGAGTTTTTTTTTCTTTTTTTGCACTTTCACTTTCCATCTATAGTTGCTAACTGGTTTGAGACTGGCTTAGCTACTGTGGTAGTTAGAGACTGGGTTTATTCACCTCCAGCGATATGCATAAAATTATTATGAACAGTGTCAATTGCCTACGATTGCTTTGATTATTCAGCAAAGTCGAGGAAACCATGAATAAGTCGTGGGAAAAATGCAAGCGTTACTTTGATATTTGTTTTTACACGCGAGTTATATTATTATGTTAATGGTTATTCTAGTCAGGTGTAAAAATAGACAAGTTTTGTTGCACGCAGCTAAGCGATATTCGTATTAAAACAGCCCTTAAGTGAAGGGCAAGTTCAATTTCTGTCAGAGCATACAGAGAATTATTGACAGTCACAATTCAACTACTCAAAAAATCACTAAAAGGAGTTTAGTGGGTTATATTTTATTTCTATTTTTCTATGGGTCTAAGTAGCCAACATTTTCCTTAATTCCTTAAAAGCCGGAAATTTACTAAAAATAAAAATAGTCTTAGCTGCTTTCAGATCCAATCGAAATATGTTGATAGGTACTCCTAGTTTCCAACGTTTTTAACATGTTCACCTAGGACTGTACGAAAATGGACACAAAACCCTTATAAGGTAGTTTTTAAAAGAATTTGCTGAGCGGTTTCGACTTCAAATTGTGATACCTAAGCAGGGCAAACTGGCTGGGAAGTTATTTTTTTATTTGTTTATTTATTTATTTATTTATTTATTTATTTACTTATTTAGTTGCTTACTTATTTATTTATTTATCTATCTTTTTATTTATTAATTTATTTATTTATCTATTTTTTTATTTATTTATTTATCGACCGATCTCATTGCCGCCTATCATGTTTATGCGAAAAAAAATCTTCAAAACCAACCCCATCAGATTTATTGGAATTATTATTCCTTCCCTGGACTTCCCACACTATCACAAAGCATACATGGGTTGTCGCTCAAACTTTTCACCTAGCTAGTAGCTATACGCAAAACAAAAAAAAATCCAAACAATAAATATTCCTATAGCAAGGCAGTCCTGATAACTAATTGCAGAAGCTTTGTGTCTGTCGAGAGTTTGGACACAATACGCGATAAAAAGATTTATAAATATTCCGTTCGCGCTCTAAATGCCTAAGATCGCTAAGTATATTCGACATGTTGTTACTTGCAATGGTCCAGGTTTCGTCAGTCTGAACCTGAAGCATGAAGTGGACCACTCCCCACATTGGTAACGGAAGGCCGTTCTATCGGTGATCGGTTTCATATTGTGGGCAATAAGAGAACACATATTCCTTGTTTTAAGATTAATTTATGTGCTCGTTTAAAGTGAACTGAGTCAGATATAAGTTTGTTACGCCACGACCATGAGTTCATTTCATTCACTCATCAGTTCCTGGGAATTAGACGATGTTTCCATCTTCCCTTTATTGATTTGTTACATTGTTGTTGCCAGATTGGGATATTTCTTTCGTCGTCTGCTGCACAATTCCGGACAGGATCGCTTCTTAGAGTCTTCAGTTGTTCACCCAGTGAATTGATAGAATGTAAATTATTTATTTATTTATTTATTTATAGTAACAAATCCCAGTCTAAACAGATAAACAAATTTCGTATAAATTATTTTTATTTACTGATTTACTTTCTCGACGTCTAACAGAAGACTGAATTTTATTATTACACAATATTTGTTTCAACTTAGAATGATTAACTTGATCATGAGAATTGAACGCTGACTCTGCACTGCATTCGTTGCATATGGCTAATAATCAGACGCTGACGCTGCAGTGCATGAGAGGGCAGAAATGAGAAGGCAGAAAAAATGTGGAGATGTTTCCTGTGTTAACTTGTATTGAAGATACGACGAATACAGATTCTTTCAAAACAGCTCGAAATGCGATTAGGCGGTGGACTGTATTTCACGGCACTTGACAATAATTCTATCTCCGCTGATAGTCATTAGCATTGCACTAAGTGCACACACAATTTTCGATTACGTTATTTCATATATTCTCTAGTTGGACTCTAGTTTGGACGAGCGTCAATTATCACTCCAAGGTACCTTATGAACGGTTGAAATATCACTTCACCCCCTCCCACACTTAAAGTTATCGCCTTCCGAAGTTTTCTACTCAATAAGTAAATGTTCTTCCTATAGGGACTTCGGAACTTTGACTGTTGAAGCTACATCTGTCATTTATTCAGTATGTTTTCCCAAACCACCGTTGAGATACATAGCGTTTCTGTTATTTCCCCCTGAGGTGGGTACTCAAATATCGACGAAAAGGAAGCAACACGAAAGAAACAACATGACACACGAACCCCACCCCAGCCCATTTCCAAACTTTTCCCGATGAACAACACTTGTGTTCAACCTGATCAAAACATTTATGATCACGTTAGAGTTAGAGCGCGCAAATACTAATCACACACACACACTACTTCAATGATACTCACTGCTTCATAACTACTGGTAGTGGTATCCACTGAAGGAAAATTGTGGGCGATGTTTTGAATAATTGTTTTGAACATTGCTCAGCTTTGGCACAACGTAGGGGGATGTTTTATATCTTAAATGATTTAGGAGAAAATTTACTAAATTCAATAATTTTTTTATTTTTCAATCCGATAAGGCTAGGTCTGTATAAATAGAATTTTCCTTACATGTATTCGGTTTTTTTGACTATTTTGTAAGCACCACGTGATATTCCGCATCTACACTTATTAATAATTTATATTAATTGCATCTATTTTTCTTAATCATGAGTAACCCTGATTGTTACATTTGTAAAAAAAACACGAACGATATAAGCGTTTCGTGCGGAATTTGCCTTGACACTGCTCATGCAAAATGCATAGGCTTGAAAGGGAAGGATATCGATAAAATTATTAGTACTCCCGGTCTATGTTTTTATTGTGAGAAACATAGAAATATCTCTCCTGATGTCCTCCACTGGAAAATCATAAAACTGCAAAAATATTTTAAAAATATTGCGACTTTATTCTCTGAGTTACAGCAAATTTTTGATTTTGATTCTGCGAATGCACAAATGATGTGGCAGAGTTCTACTAATATTGAGAAGGATTTACTGCAACAGTTGCCTCAATCAAACGACCTAATCATTAATTTGTTAAGTCCTCAAATCTTGCCAATGGAAAATACCAAAGGATCCAATAATTGTGCTGTTCAGCAGCTGAGCAACGATCTCACAGTCGGCCCAATTAGAGAGATTCAACCTGTTCAGCCAAAAAGGATTCTACGGTCCAACTCAGTTACACCAGTTGTCACACCGACGGTAGAAATATCATTGGAGAAATCTTCTAGTCTTCTATCACCTGGACCATCTTCTTCATCGTCGGCGTTATTCAACAATAACAGACATTTGATTAATGAAGATGTTAATCCTCCTGCCAACAGCGATACACCTGTGGTCGTTCCAGTACCCATCGTCACAAATAGCCGTGATATCTCTCTGAAAGTTGTGGCTCCACCATCTGCCATATTTCTAGCAAGGCTACAATACGGAACTAAACCAAAGGATATTCTGGACTACATAAAAAACAAGGGCATTGACACCGAAGCTATCAGATGTCATAGCCTCACACCTGATAACCTGCCGGACCGAATATCAGCCTCGTTCAAAGTTCTTGCTCCTTCAGATATTGGAAAGGCTTTAGTTAACCCTAACTTATGGCCAAAAAATATGATAGTTAAGGAGTTTACAAATCGACCTGGCAAATCCAATAAGAAGCCAAAAAACTTACCGAGCTTGCCTACCCGCATCACAGAGTCGTAGAAAAGCGAAACTTTGATAAATCGAATCTCAAAATTTATTATCATAACGCCAGCGGAATTCGGACAAAAATCACTCGGGTTTTCCGTTTTGATCGATGTAAAAAGAAGGAGGAACGTGGTGGAGGAATTCTAGTTGCAGTTCGTCGAGGTATTACCTGCTTTGAGATTCCCTTACCAGATCGTGAAGTGGAACAACTCTGCTTTTCTTTGGAAGTCACAGGTGTTGTGAGCTCACTTATTTTTATTGTAAGTTATGTCCCATCAGGGAGTGGATTAGATGTCTATGAAAGACACATATGTAACATTGATTTTATTTTCGATATTCACGATAATGTCTCCAATAGTATTTGTGTATTGGGAGATTTTAATGTCGGTGACATTGTTTGGTCTTGGTCCGACGAGGATAAAATGCTTATGCCATGTAACTTAAAGAAAGATATTGAATTTGTTTTAGTTGATTTTCTACTTTCTCTTAATTTGTGTCAAATTAGCTCAATTGTTAATTCAGAAAATAGAATATTAGATCTAGTTTTTATCTGCTGTGATGATATCAAGGCAAATACTTTTGAAGCTCCATATCCTCTGTTAAATAATTCTATTTATCATAATCAAACTTCTATTGAAATTGAGGTTTACGATTTTTTAAAAGCTGATATTAATCTTGTTAAAACGTTCGATTTTTCAAAATGCGATTTTAATGGTTTTAACTGTTACCTTCATGACATTGATTGGAATAGTAATCTGAGACATTTGTCCCTTCAGGACTCTTATAATTTTTTTAAGTCTGTGTTGTTTAAAGGATTTAACGCTTTTGTTCCTTATAGATCGAAGAAGAATTTATCTAAGCCTCCGTGGTACAATAGAAGGCTCGCTCATCTTAAGAACCTTAAAAATAAGGCGCATAAAAATTTCAAATTGTCCGGTAGCCCTGTGGATTATGAACTTTTTGACAAGCTGCGTAAGGACTTTCTTGCGTTAAGTAAATTTCTGCAAAAAAATCACGTAAATCAAATAGAAAATGCATTAAAGACAGATTCCAAACGCTTCTGGACTTTCATAAATAGCAAAAGAAAATCTACAGGTCTGCCCAAATCCATGTTCTATAAAAATTTTGAATCTAAAGATGTAAATACAACACTTGATTTGTTTGCTAAATTCTTTGAATCTGTGTACTCTAAGCCAGATACACCAAGTTTTGTTCCAGCTACAGAATGCAGACTGGACCTTGGCCTAATTCAACTAAGTCTCCATGACATTATGGCGGCTCTTAATGTTCTTAAGCCCAATTCAAGTCCGGGACCGGATGGTATTCCTTCGATTATTTTTAAAATGTGTTCCCAAGAAATCTGCAATCCGCTTCTTCATATTTTTAATCTGTCGCTATCCTCAGGAATTTTTCTTGAAGAATGGAAATCCTCTTTTCTTATTCCAATTTTCAAATCTGGATCTAAGAATGATATTGAAAATTATAGAGGAATCTGCAAATTATCTGCTTTGCCTAAGCTTTTTGAAAGTATCGTCAAATCAAAACTTGAATTTTTTACAAAGGAATTTGTTTGTGATGCGCAGCATGGCTTTGTGTCTGGTAGGTCCACTACCACAAATCTGGCTTGCTTTTCACACTATGCCATTAATGCAATCGAAGATGGTTATCAAGTGGACTGTGCTTACACTGACTTTAGTAAGGCATTTGACTCAGTCAATCATCACATATTACTAAAAAAACTTGAAAGTCTTGGGTTTCACTCAGCAATGCATGAGTGGTTAGCATCCTACTTGATTGGAAGAAATCAAAAGGTCAAAATAGACGACTACTTTTCACGATCCTTTGGGTGTGGATCAGGAGTACCACAGGGTAGTCATTTGGGTCCGCTCCTATTTACACTTTTCATCAACGATATTTCACGAGTATTAAAATATTCCCATTGTTTGATGTACGCTGATGATTTAAAGCTGTTCCTTAAAATGAAAACTTCATTTGACTGTGAGTATTTGCAACATGATCTAACAAACCTATCTGTTTGGTGCGTCAGTAACTGTTTAATGTTAAACATTAGAAAATGCTTCATAATATCTTTTTTTAGAAGCTCTTCTCATTTTGAATTTCAATACGAAATCGACAGTATTGTACTAAAAAGAGTTCTAGAAGTTAAAGATCTTGGTATTATAATTGATTCGAGGTTCACCTTTACATCTCCTGTGGATCAAGTTATTGCTAGATCAAATAAACTTTCTGGTTTTATAAAACGAAATTGCAAAGAATTTTCGGATCCTCATACTCTTATTTCTCTTTTTATTGCATTTGTTAGGTCTCTGCTAGAATATGCTGATGTAATATGGAACCCAATATACAAAGTTCACTCTGACCGCATTGAAAAAGTCCAAAGGCGTTTCACTAAATACATTTTCCGCAAAATGAGATGGGACTTTGAAATTCCTTACCAAACTCGGTGTCAATTGTTAGGCATTTCAATTTTAAGCTCAAGAAGAAAAGCTCATGACATCATGTTTGTAAGGGACTTGTTAAGCTATCACATTAACTGTCCACCTCTGTTAGCCCAAGTACCAATATATGCCCCGGCTAGACCTTTAAGGGAAAGAAATCTTCTCCTTCGACCAGTTCACAGAACTAATTACGGCCACAATGAGCCTATGTCCAGAGCTATTGTTTCATTCAATGAAGTTTGTAATTATGTTGATTTACATTTCTCTCGTAGTCGCTTCAAAAGTGTTTTACTTAATTATCTTGCATTCTCTTAGTCTTAAGAAATTGTTTTATATAATTTGTAGGTATAGTTATCACGTAATCTGTATAGCTTAGCTAGTAGATGAAATAAATAAATAAATAAATAAAAAGTATCCTAAGTCCCGATCCAGAACATAAGCAAACATTGTGCCAAGTTTCATCAAAATCCGACCAGTAGTTTCTGCGTAATGCGAGGTCAGGCATTTTTTATTCTACAGTTTTATTATATGTAGAGATGATACCAGAGATTTGACTGACAGTAGAGCTGAATTTAATTCTGAATTGCTTTAATTTGGCATCAGCTTTTTGGATTCAACAAAATAAATTTCTGGTAAAATCTCACTCCTGATATATTTGAGTTTCGAATCGCTTTTCATAGTCTGGTCCAAAAGTATTGAAATGTTCACAGTACATCAAAAAATCAACTCCAACTGGTCCAACAACGTTTCTTCAGTTTAGACTTCAGTTCAGCAGTGGATAACTTTACTCTTTTTGGGTGTTTTTTGGGCCGTATTTTGATGAGTGTTTTCTGATCCCTAATATTGATTTCGTTCTTCGAGAAGTGTTGGATTTTATGGCGGACCTAGTCAAAGCCGAATCCGCCATATCTAACATTCTTTTTCCCACACCCCCACAAGCGGTTCGCACTGAAACTCTTTTGTTTTTCAGCGAAAGAAAAAAAAAATGATGAAAAAAAACGTTTACTACATAAAAGAAATATATATCCGTAATAGCATACTAATCCATTAAATTGAATATTTAGTTCTTCTTCTAAATTCATAAATTCATAAAAAAATGTAATATTGACCTACAAAAAAAGTTATAGTCCGTCTGAATTCTGATAAGCCACATGTTCTTTCGATCTGCGGCAGCGAATACTGAAGCTTCACCAAACATAGTCCTTGAAAAGTGTGCAGTTACTCAAGAGTTTAAGAAATTTAACAAGAACGTAGCTTAATTTCGTGCTTGGTTTGCAACAGAGAGGCGTGACTTTATTTCTAGAACTGACAAAATGTCCACACGACTTCATCTTGTCACTAAAAAGGCAATAGTAAGAGGTATACCAAAATGTTTGTGTAAACCATAAACCCACCCTGATTTCTCTTTGGATACATTAATCCCTTCGTTGTTGTAACACTTGCAAAAAAAAAAAACAGCGACTTGTTTCGATTGAAGGCTAGTATTCAGATCCCCCCTGTAAGTTCCAACTTTACATGCAGTTATGATGTTATATTAAATTTGTATAAGGAACAAGTTAAAACCCACACTGAGTACACGACTGTTTACAAGTTCTCGAGGACACATGTCATCACAACACAATCAAGCGCGAATTGAATTCTTTTGCTATCGCATTTTGAAATTCCGGTCTCTGCGTCTGCATATCAAATACCACGCATTCACAATGGAAAAACACAATTTATTGGCGCAACAAAATGAAAACTAAAAATGAAACTGTACAAAAAAATGATTGCCTCCTTCCCTCCGTCGCTGTTCAGCGTGTAGTAACTCCCTTGCCCTCTCCTCATATAGACGATCGCTGAAAACGGATTTAATGGTAATGTGGGCCCAAATGCAGACCATGATATGGACTCAACAATGGACCGTGATGGTAGGCTGGGGCAATGATTGTTTTCACTGCTGGGGCAAGGATCGGCGTCACAATATGTCCATGGCCGTGCACCACGGTTGAGCTCTGGTGTGAAACAGCTGATGGCAGGCTATGCACCACGGCTCCAACCTTTGCCACCACAGGTGCATGAACGAGTGGAGCATAGCTCAACAGTGGAGCATGAAGTGGCGCGTGCAAGTATCCAGGACGTGCTGCAGCTAGCGCGCACAATGTTGAAACAACAACGACAAACTGAAAAGATAAATTCAATGAATTTTATTAGCAACCAATGTCCAAGTGAACCCAACTGGTGACTCCTTACCAATTTGAACATTTTTCCTTAAATATGGTTCTATGCGACTTTGGCTAAGACAAAAGTGAACTGATGCCCTGTCCTATCGAGTGCAGCGCTTTTATATATTTCCAGGTTCGCACAAATTACTCCGCTGCAACGCCACTCATTAATCATTACTCCACATTCAGATGCAAGTTGTATATCTATACAGCTTCCACCAGAGTTGCACCAACGGCAGCGGCAGCAGCTGAGTTTGTTTTTGTCCTCAGACCCGTTGACTTGGATTCAATGTTGCACAATGCAAATGCCGATATGGCTGGGCCATTAAGAGCGTGCACCGACAGACACCGGCGCACCAGTAGTGCTCCTTTGTTGCATGACATATGGCATGCCATGGTGTGGATAGCGCCGCCACATGGTGTAGGTGACTTCTTTGGCGCGACCTTCAGGGAAAAAACAAACACTGAGAACAATTTAACACAATTTCCATGCGCCCGCCGCGTCGCCGTGTAGTTTTCCCAAACAAGATCATGCATGCATATGCATCATGTCGGATTGACATGACCGGCACATGGGAATGCATCGCGCGGTAGACCAGCTAATTGTGTGAACTCTTGGCAGCTGGTGGTGGGCCCGCTGTCTGGAATTGACTCCAGTATGTCAGAGCATTAAAGTCGTGCACCACGAACAAACAAAACGAAGGGTGGTGTGCGATCGCGGGGAGAGTGCAACTTAAATCGAGATCTCTTCCTAGAAGCGTCGGATTAATGAGCTGAACTGTGTACCGCACCAGTAGATCCGCTTCAGCATCAGGTGGAATTATGTGACACTGTCACATGTGTTTCATTTGTGGGCAATAGGGATATGAAGCCTAAAAAACCACCGATGGGGCCTATATAAAGCCACGACTTATGCGAATGAGGTTCAGATCGTCAGATTATTGACAGAAGTGGATGTCGATCGGGCTCAGCTGCGAATTTTACGAATTCCCGGATGTGATTGCTTATCTCGGCATGCATTCAGTTCCGGACCTAATGCTTAGTTCATGGAAATAGCTCTGGATGACTTTAGAAGAGCTTTAAATAGGTTAAGACTTAAAAATGAAGTGAGCTTTAAGGACTGGCGTATTTTTATGTCAAGTTTAATACATTGGGTCAATCGTATGACACATTAGTCCATCAACAGGAGTACGCACGCTTGACGAACTCACGTGATTCAATTCAAGTCGTTTATCTGTCAAAAACCTTGAAGTTTGTTGGTATTGAGGGTGTGTGGAAATCACTCCCGCATGCTGTTAAACAGTGAAATTCCACTGTCAGCCAGAATTTTAAAACCGGCTGTATAAGCCATGAATTCCTTCCTTCTACGATGATACAAAAAGAGAGGATGGCCTTTTGTATTGCATCTTAAAATCTATTTCTTACATCGGTCTTTACCGTCAAGTCATGAAATCAAGAAAATCTGAATTTATTCCACCTAGTGAAAGAAATGAGAAGTCACATGTTGACAAGAGTTGACTGTCAGAATCAAACTGTTGGAAGAATTTCTTATCAGCTGGAAGAGAATAACACAAATGAGTAAAAATCATAAGAACATGATAATACAGAAAAGTAGAGCTATATGTTTTACAAGAAAGAACATAAATGTTCTCTTTTTTAACTGTCAAAATATATCAGTGAATATAAATTAGTTTCATTTTCTACCTACCAGAAACGTGTTCAAACACGTGACATTTCCCCAAAGTGGGACAACCTCGACCTGTTTGTGTTTGAACTTTTCACTTCATCCATATAATTCCTACTCATTTGCAAAAATTTAACAGTTTTCTGACTCACATTTGACATTTTTAGTAAGTCTGCTCCACCTCAGAGTCAGAGGTAGGTGCCGATAATCGAGTGCTAGACAGTAGGACATAAGTCATAAGTCCTCAAGGAAAAAGTCCATAAAAGTCCAAATCAATTGTGAACTTTTAACACGAAATTTTTGTGGATTTTTGACTTATATTTTGTGGTGTTATGGCTCACTGGTCACTGTCAAACTGTTTAGTATCTGTGAAACAGTTTTTCTTCTTAGTCAGGCGTGTAGCTATGTACATTATTTTTCAACCTGAGAGTATACCGGTAGATTTTAATTTTTACTAATAATAGGTGTAACAAAGCAAGTGTTTGAAGTATACTTTAGAAAAATTTAAATAAAATTATTTAACAACACTCACCACAAAATTACATAGAAGTGAGATGGAGGAAAAAATAATAAAATTCTAGTTTCTTTTGGGTTTAAGGAAAAATAGTGTTGTGCTTCTTATAAACTAAATCTTTGTTTTATAAATATTTAAATTTAGTTTCTAAGAAAAATGATACAGCTATTTTGAAAAATTCGACCAAATTTTATTTTTAATTTACATTTTTCAACAACTTAAATTAATACAAAAACATATTGGTATCTATCAATTTAGGTTTTTAGAAAAATTATAAAGTTACTTTTTTCCTCGTCTTTAAAACCATTTTGGTAAAATTTATACATTTATACCTGGAAAACCGTTTTTATAGGGTTTGCTTCAGGTCTGTTTTCTTGGCCACTATTTTGACCAGCTCGGCTGTTCCGCAAGGTAGTCACCTAGATCCCCTTCTTTTCTTCCCAACAATTAACGTTCATTCAAACTTTTAGCACTCTCTCTTTGTACTGATGATACCAATTTTTTTTAACTCATTTCCTCACAGCATGGTTCCAGTTTGTGTATCACACTGAAACCAATATTGGCCTTTCCTAGAGACGATACCATCAAAAGATTTGAATTTCAAAAGAACTTGTCAGGCTCAGCAACAAGAAAAGCTGGAGCAATGAATCCACAATTCACAGGCTGAGCAAGCATGTAACAAAGTGGTACACAGATGGATCAAAAACTGATGAGGGAACTGGAGCAGGAGTATTTGGGCCTAGAACCAAATATTCTGAACCAATGGGAAAAAGTACCAGCATCTTTCCGGCTAAAATCTATGCCATAGACAGATGTGTCCAAATCAACCTTGACAAAAACAAAACCAACTGTGATATAGCCATAATGTCAGACAGCCAAGCTGCTATTATGGCACTGGAATCCTACATCATTAGATCCAAACTTGTGTGGGAATAGAGGGTAATGAAATGGCCGGCTCCCCATCAGAAACTTTCATAGGTCCTTAACCATTCTGCGGAATAGGGGATCACACCCTCAAATAAGAATTAAGGAAAATAGAGAAAGTAAACAGGGCAAGAACCTGGCATGGCACTCAAGGCATGAGGCAGTCAAAGAAACTTCTGGGACAATACAACCGGAAAAGATTTCAAGCTTGCATCGGCATGAGTAAAAATAACCTTCGCATTTTAACGAGTTTCCTAACGGGGCATTGTAGACTCAAGGAACACCTCAGGAAGCTGGCTATATCTGAAATCCCATGAGATCATGTGCGGCACTGACCCACAGAAGACTGTAATACTTGGGCAAGTACCAATTATCTGATGAGGAAATACAGTCACTGGATCCAGCTCTCATCCTTAGATTCTTAAAGGAAACTGGACTAGAGAGATTGCTAAGTACTATAGGACAGATTTCTTCCGCCAAAGATAAACAAGAGCAACAAAACCTCTAAAATGATTCCGAAAGGAATTATAGTGCGAGGGGATCTCTTATGAGGGAGTATGTCTCTCTGAGGCCTAGGCAGGGGGTACAATAGACCGAAAAGGTCACAGTACAATAGCCCCTTTCACACAATAATAATAAATGGTTCCAGTTTCTTTAAAAAAAGATCGAAATACTTTTTTACATGGTGCCGTCAAAACTTTTTAGAACTTAATTTTTCCAAATGTCCATCTATGACCTATTCACGTAAGAGCAAGTCTAATCTTACCTCCTTATCGCGACCGTCTCAAACTTATTAAACTTAATTGCCTTGAGGAACGCAGGGGCGCAGCAAGCAGACATTATTTTCATTCACCGACTTATATTAGGCTCTATGGAGTGCACGTCTCTTTACTACTCCATCTGCTTTAACACTAATCCTCGTAGTTCACATTGCCACGTCTTTTCTATCTTCCGACCCAATGCATCTCCTGTGGCTCTAACGCATCAATCTCTCGTCTGCTGCGAAAGGTTAACTTAAACCTCATTGTTTTCGACTTCAAGCGTGGCATTAACTCCCTAAAAATCGATATCCTTAATCATCCTTAGCTTCAAGTCTGAGTTATAAGTTCCAAAATTTGTTTAAGTAGCTTTGGTTCATTTTTATAGCCTTTTTAAGGCTAAAAATGCGGGCTTTTCCTCCAGCAAACACGCCAGTTTTTTAAGGAATTTATTCAAAATCATTTTCGACAAAATGAAGCAAATAATTTCAATAAGTTCCGCCCGGCTCCCGGCTTTAAGTCTGCCAAAAGACGAGACGAATACCACTTTTTCTATATCAAAGGACTTCAAAAACAGAAGGTATTTTTCAATTGACGGATGAATTTTGAATTTTCCCCGACAGCACTTCCCAAGTAGGAACAAATTAGGCCTGTTCCCTTACGATAATGCATTCGAACACATAATAATCAAACTTTGATCCTTTACGCAAAAGTTGGTTAGAATGGAATGCAATTTGACTAATGCGTTCATTACATTAGGAATCAGACCTATTATGTGTACGCCTGAGTTACCCCATTAGACCTTTCCTTAGAGTTACAGCCGAAACCATAAATCGATTAGATCTGTAACTCGCTTATATGAGGCGTGCAATTATATTCCAATACCAATTCATGTGTAACCATCATACTTCACCATCGAACCACTGCAGCTCACCGATATTGCACAATAAGAAAATATTTCCATGGGAGATTTTCTGCCTCCACCACACTGACACTAATGAGATTTACGATATCGACCCTTTTCTTTGGATCGCGTCCACCGCCATTCAGATAGTTTGCCCGATAGTGTCATTATTGCTCTACCACTTTGGCGAAAGAAACAAAAACGCGATTGCAACGTGGGTTGTAATGCCGCCCAGGCCGCCGCGCCATCGCCATTAGGCTAAGATTGTTACCACTGTGTTTTTTGGGGGCGATTAAATCGCCGCACATGTAACAGACACAATAAATTTTATTGTCTGCGGTTCCACATCTGTGGTCAGGAGGAATTTTTCTCCTTTGAATTTAGGCCACGTCCTAGGCGGCACATTTCCGGGGCAGGTCAACAGCCTCGCTGCGAAAATATCACGGTGGTATGTGCAATCAAGGAGCGTGTCAATTAATCAACAAAGCGATGTGCCCATAAAAGCACACAATACGTGCAGAATCCACAAATGCGACCGACACTGACACATTACAAAATGCTGGAACGGCATGTTGCCTTCATCCCATCGGCTGGGTAAAGGTCATGCCAGAAACTAATTCGGATACCATGTTACACCGTCACCTCCTGTTGCGAGCATCTGGTCATTGTCGTTGATGGGATTTCATAATCCGATTGTGCACCAACAAACACGCACCACATGCGGCCAAAAGCCCATGCACCAGCAGCAAGCTAACCATAGACCCGCCGCACTCCCTCATTGTCATCTATAGTATATGGCAACATTCAGATTCAGTGGCGAGGCGGCAACTCGGATTTTCTCAGTTCACTTATCCAGGTGAGAGAGTAATTAGGCGCGGGGGAGGAGGTCAACTGCCGCCCCCTATTTCGTTCGAAGTATACCATTAGAGATCTGCAGAAAAAGAGCAATTCATTTCGGTTGAAATGGTGTTTGGACGCGGTATGCAAAATGTATCTCCAGTTTGAATGGTGGTGTGGAATTTTTTTTCTTCCATATATCTGTGGTGGAGGTGGTACAGCATAAAGCTGGTAAGAGGTGACTGTTGATGACGGTGGCGTGGTGCGGTGCATATGGCTTAAATGGGAGTGATTGGTATATGCAGTGTGTGGCAATTTGTACGGTGGATTGTTTGCTATACGACATGCATTGTCTGTGCCTGAAAGTAGGTTGTATCTATCGGTTTTTAGGTTAATGGCTTGGGAACGATTTGAGATTATACGCTTCCTGTTCGAGATTAGCAATTCGTTGTGCAGCGCCGCAGGGGGCATACGATCGTGCTGGACTGTGGACGGTTTTTCATTGATAATTATAAATGGGTGTGTTTTTTTTTTTTAAGTGATTTTAGTTTGCTACTCATTAGAGAACATGATTGCAGACCCGAATTTAAATACTTTTAAGATTAACTTCAGTAACATTCGTAAATTAAAATTAATTTTAATTATGTGCTTCAATCGAAAATATTTAATTTTAAAAACGTCTGAAATTTAAGTAGCTCAGTGATTCTCAATCTAAGAAATAAAGTGTTGAAAGCTGATAAACTTTTCGTCATATACTGCATATGGGAATTAATGGTTTTCAGAGCAAATCTGCTTGACGTTTATTCGGTTTGACGTTTGACATAGTTATATAAGACAATAATTTCTTGCTAAAAAAAAACTGTCATAAAGTCAAAAGTGTGTTGAATTAAAGCAAGTATGAATTAAACCAATTTAGGATGTAACCTGTTGGCAGTTTAATATTGATAAATAAACGACTACGAAGCAATTTCAACTCACTCAAAGGTGAGTGCCTGGCTAGCAAGTTGTGACCTGTCAGAGCACCTATAAACTTAGACAGCGATGATGTGTCAAATCTTAAGAGTCGACTGCTCCGAAAACAAAATCCGAATGAAAGCCAATAACAGGTGGAAGACATTAACAGCCTGTGAAATATCAGGGAAGCTTTGGGCTGAGTATAACAAAAAAAAGGACCAAAAACTCTTAAAGTTTGACAGATCATCGCTGTCTAAGTTGCTTGACAGATCACAGCTTCCTAAGAAATCACACACAGAATTTAGAATTCATAAACGACGACATCTGTAGAGGCTGCGGTGATGAGGAAACGCATGAGGACGCACCACACTGCCTCTGTCACTGTCCAAGTCTCTGTCAACTGAGAAATAGAACAGTTGGAAGATACTACTTCCAAGACATTCACGAACTCTCAGATATCTCACTTTGTAATCTTCACAGGTTTCGGATGACATCAGGTTGGCTCGATAAATATCGAATAAGGAAAAGGAAACGAGGCCATAATCCAGCGCGTCTAAACCCCAACAAATAAAGGGTATCACATTGACGCGCGGAAACAACGGAGAAAATTATGCAAAAGGAATTCAATGGAGTCTTAGGCTGATGCCATTATCATAGGATTATTGTAAATTCTTAAAGGTTGTTTACATTCATCTACCTCATGTTGTAAAATATATAATTAATATAAAAATTATTTTTTCTACTATTTAAAAAAAACGGATCATGCCACATAAACAGCTTTACGGTGCCCAAAATAGCTGTCTGATTGAAACACGCAAAAATACGTGGTATGTATTTTAGTCGGCCATTTTGTTTACGGTGTAGGTATAAGGGGAAAGCTCTGCTTGCATGTTGAAATTGAAAGCGATGGCCAGCGGAATTGTGCCTACTTTCCTATAAAACAAAATTTCTTCCGCAAGTGATGAATGGACAATTATTTCGTATAATATTTTTATTGATCAATAATTGTTGGTTAAATTTACTGATAAAAATTACCAATCTCACACTCATTTGACATGTTTTCAATCAGTAATGAAATCATTTTCAAGTTATTGCAGAAACGCTGGTCGCAAGAACTTGTAGATATTTATTTCCATTCTACATATTATTTATTATTATGGGTAAAATATCGATGACACTTTACGCGTCTGATTTGTGATCTCGTTCTTACACCTCATTAAGCATTGTTTGCAAAAATGCCCATGTCTCATTCTCTTTGTAAATAATCAAATCAGATGTCAGCAATTATCTTACATTTTTGGGCTGTCATTATTAAATTGAAATTAATATCGCAAAGAGTTGTAGGGACTCGATGTATTCGTAGTACTTAGTATTCTTTAATAGCTTGTGCTTACGAAATCCAGCTTATAGAAACAGCCTGATTTATAGAACAATGATTTTCAGTACCTCAAAATATCAAGTTACCTTTTACCCCATCTTGCTAATACGTAATAATTTTGTTGTACTAATACTGTTAACCACAGAAAAATTACACTATTGCTTTACTCGTACCTTTGGCGGCATATAAACGAACATTGTGCAACAATTATATTCATATTAATTGAAACGGATTTAAGCTGACCACAATTAATCCAGCAAAAAAAGCTGACAGAATGAACTTTTCTAAAAAATTATAGTGAATGGTAATCTGAGTTGTATTATGCAACTGAAGTGGTTAAACCAAAACAGCGTTGCTAAATGTGACAGTGCCTAAACGGATTTCATTTACAAATTAAATTTAAAGTTGAAAGCGACAACCATTTTTTCATTTTAAAATATTTTGCAAAGCATCCGGTATGAATTTATTTTATTTGACAAGACACTCAGTTGAAAACTTGTTAAAGATTCTTAAATTATTAAATCCAGGTGATCGTGGTTTGGAGAAACTTACACGAGCTCATCGCTCAGCTGACTGGCTAGACTTATTTCGCCCTGCCAAGCGGTAATACATCTAGAGTCCACTTTCTTTCGAGGGCTCGCATCATGTGAATAGTGTTATTCGGTAGCAAGGTGGAAACAATATTGAGGTAGTATATTTAGTGACTGTTTTATGAATATTCAAGATGAGTGACGCAGAATGCATACATTTTATAAAATTGCAAAATTTGACTTAGAATTCGGATTTGACCACACTTTGCGTTAAAGCTACTCACCCAATGCGTATGAATTTGCAACAAAGCCCTTTACGTGGAGCAACATTACGTTTTAAATAATATGTACGAAAAAGGGTAGATCGGTGCATTCAAGTTTCCGATGCCTGCATACTTCAAACTTCTTGTTTTGAACCAGAGTAATTGTCAGCTTAGTATGTAACTCTCATTGCGAAATGATTGCACGTTAAAACTGGTGTTGTGTCAAGTTGGCAGCTTATACATGTCTGATTCTACGGGTTTTTGAAGCTGTTACACTTGTTGGGTTTTATGCTATCCGAAAAAAGAAAACAAATTTACAACCCGACACACGAGTACCAAAATAATCAAACATTTCTCAGTATAAAACACCCGTGAGCTAAGAGCTCTAAAACCCTCTTTTGGAATAATTTAAAATGTTATATCATTTAAAAGAGTTGGGCGATTGCCAAGGAATAAAATCTAAGTGTTCTTAATTTAAGCCTTACAATGTTGTGTGTCTTAAACTCGGAACGATTAGGCAGGTAGTTTCAACTTGCTACGTGGTTAAATCGACAAGCAAACAGACAAATTTCCTGCGTGAATGGATTTTGATTTTACTTCATAAATTATTTATAAATCTGAATCAATGCAAACAGAAAGTTTGTAAGTATTTATGGCCATCTTCGAGTACTTTGTGCTTTCATTTAAATTTCTTCTCTGTCCAGAGGCTTAGCTGCAATAAATTACAAAGGGATCCTATTTGTTAATAGAAGAAGAAGAGCCCGCAGCTCTGTTTTTTAGCTGTCCCAACAGGTGCGTAAGCAGTACAGCTTAACTTTTCACAGCCATAAGTTTGTGAGATAACCTACAATTAATGTACCATACTCAATCGGCTGAAAAGGAAAGTTTCTTCAGGAAAATTACATTTTTGGATATTTGGATGATGGAAAAAAAACTTATAACACCCAAGACTTCTTGCCAAGTATGAAGTACTTAGCAAAACAAAAAAATGTTTCCCAAAGTAGGTATATTTAAAAAAAAAATCGTAAGATACTCAAATATCTAGATATTCTTGTTAAAATAACTCTTAAAAACTACAAAGTGTTAGCCAGTAAGTTATCGTTATTTACGAAATTTACGAACCAACATAAGAGGTGAGATTTTTCAAAAGTCCTTGAAATGTTTGCGAATAGATTTGCTGATGATGTTGACATTATCGCTGTCAGAGGCGCGTTTGCAAGTTATTGAAACTGAATACAAGAAAATAGGTTCATTCGCGTACGCGGTTTAAATCGAACGCAATCGATATTTAAATCGATTATCGATCCAATCGCACAAGGTCTATAAACGTACTCGTCAAAAGACAGAGAAAATTACCAAAATAACGAGTGACGAGCAGTTTTGTTCTTGGTCTTAAAATGTTGCTTATGAATAAATATAAATTTAGTTTATCCAAAAAAGTGAATTATGTTTAAATTTTCTAGAAAAAGAATTAACTCGCTTTTGCGCACAAACATTTTTTACTAATCAACTTCTCATTTATATCCACACAAAAATAAAACCAAATCATTCCACTGAAATGTGTCATTTCTTTACTGTTCCATCTGTCAGGATTTTTATCTGAAGGAATCCAATCAGTTAGATTCAGTCTTTCCGAAAAACTTTGGCTATGACCGCCTAAACGGAAAAAAAATCATTTTCATACTATTCCAACTTTTTCGTTTGCATTTTCCGTATCGCTATAAATGCAGTTTAACGGGCCTTACTGTTGGCTTGCAAGGTGACTTTAAGTCAGATATCAAGTACCAATATTTTCTTCTTTTCCTATAAAGGCATCTTAAAAGTTGAACCTCCTTTCGTGAAACCAAAAAAAAACCTCTTACCATCCCTGTCGTAGGTGTAGAAGCATTGAAGCATGAACTTTGACAACATCTTAAAACACAAGCGGTGTGCTGGCGTAAAAACAAATTGTGATCGATACATAAGAACAATGCACCAGCCTGAATAGTCTTCCAAGTTTCAACCCTCAATCACAGCTCACCTGTGGAAAACCTCCAGAATATTTCTATTCCAGTGAGCAGCAAAAGTATTCTCCCAGCGTCTCCTAAAAAAGTGCGTTTAATACAACAGATGAAAATGTTTCTGTTATAACACGTGAACGCATCGGGGTTTGAATTTTCGTTTCCCAAAAATAGAGCATGGTTATATGTACCTATTATACCTTGCACATCTTGCAGACTGCAAAATCAACAAAATAGCACAAAATTCAGCTCTGAACTCATTTGATCCAACAACTTAATGCCATTTATTTTTGCCCAATACAATTATATCATCCACAAAAGAGCCGCCAACTTGATTAATCTGCATCTGCATCTACATATCAAGTAGTACAAAAACAATTTAACTTATTTGCATTGTCATCAGAAATCAGCACAACTGCTGCGAACACAATCGAAAAGTACTCTCTTAAACTCAAACTACGTAAAACAAACACACCTTTGATGTAGGTAATTTTCTTTTATTTAATTCCGTTTATTAGATACGCAACTCATCGTCACGCGAAAGTATCCCTGTCCGTCTCGATCCAATCTCTAGCCGCCTGACGATATTACCAAGCTTGGTGAACAACTGGAGCACTGTACAAGGTCTGGACCAAGGGTGAAGCATATGTCCTGGCCAGTCCATTCAAAGGAGCACTGACGGAAACATGGTTCACATAGTCGGGGGCCTGAACGGTGTGCGTATATTCGTATCCACTTGAGGGCAGACCTGCTGAATAGACTAATCCCGCACCCAAGCCCAAGTGTCCGGCGGCAGCAATGGCAATTAGAGCAAATAACACCACCTATGGACGAGAGAAATATTTCTTTAGTCTCCAGCGTACAAAGGATATGCGCGTTTTATACTTACAAACTTGAACATGTTGATTTGATTTGTGTATCGGTGAGTCTGTGTTACTTGAACAGGGAACTATGAGCGTATGACTTGGATACGAGAACCTTCGTCTGTTTTATACCAAAGCAACAAAACAATTTTTAGTCACCAGACAAAACAAAAAATTGGTTTAGCCTCTTGGGTGGACAATGTGTGGTGTGTGTTGTTGTAACGCCCCCTCTCTCTGCCCGCCGTCAAGGTGGTTGTTTGTGGTTAAGAATGTCGTGAACCGAGACAAACTCACAATCTACAATTAAGCGGCTACGACCTTCAAGACATGCAGCGATCGTCATTCGCGTATGGCTGATGACGACAAAACAAAAACAGCGAGAAAAACTTGTCCCACACCACCGAGAGGCCCATTAGTCGCGCGCCAGTGCGATACGTGCCATGCCTATACTACGTACCTATCTAGAGTAAAAGTAATTGATTCCTGGTTATGGTTAGTCATAGAGCTATTTTATGGCCAGAGGCGTTCTATTGGCGTGCGTGCCCACAGCTCATACTCCGACTTCGGTTGCGCACTCAATTCTAATTAGCGAGCGGGTTTTTGAACTTGATCCCTAAACCAGTTAATCCATTGTACCGTCTCGTGCGTTGATTTCTGGTTGGCGGCGCTGTTCGTATACGGATTGTTACTTAATCGGATTAGAGGTGGAGATACGTAGATATGTTTTTTCGGTCGATCAGAGTTTTGTTTGGATTCTGTTGGCAGCGATTGCTGGTGGGCGATGGTTCGTAGAATGTCTGATCTTGCGGAACTTTGTTTTGTTTGTTGTTTTGAAGAATAACAACACAAACAGGATGGCAAACTGAGGGCGGGGTTTTTACAAAGAGGATGTTGTCTTTGGCATGTGCCAATGGGAGTTGGAGATCGATATCTGTGTACAGGTGGTACCTATATCTAGTTCGTTCAAATGTCATGGGTTGGTTGATCTTTGTACCATTTTATTTATGGTACGTACAGTCGTTGTGGATGGTTTCAAATCTGTAAATGATCCATTAGAAAACTTCTACTGTCAGGCTCTTTCTCAGCGGCGTTTTGTTTTTTGTTGCATTCCTTAAAAGACTGAAGTCTCCGTTTTGTCTGTTACACATTTCTTTGTTTTATTAATGATCTTTTGCTGACCACTTCTAATTCAAGACACTATTTAGCTGATGATCGCACTCTCAGTTGAACAATTTCCTGAATCACGTCCCTACTCTTGGATCCGTGAACTGGCCAGTATTCAATTCCGACCTTGAGAACATTTCAAAATGGAAAACAACAAACAAAGCGAAGTTTTATTCCTTCAAAATACAATGCTAACTTTTATCACCCTCACCCAATTTCTGTGAATGTCACTTGAGTCGATGAAAGCGACAGGCTTCTGTCAAAGACAAACTGTGTAGAAATGAGGTCGCCAAAAGGGCAGCCAAATTCTAGGTTTTTTAAATCGACGCAAGAAGTGCCTTAAAACTTTGAACGTTTATTCGGCCTTACCTTGAGACAAAGTTCATATCCGATCAACTCAGGACCTTAAACTCTATTACTCCCGCTGGTTATGGTCCAATGGCATGCGGTCAAGTGACCCATGACCCTTTCTGGTGTTATAGATATTTTCACCACCAATGGTTACATTCTGTCCCTTCAATTATTACCTTGCAACACCCGTCAGTAATTGAATGAGCATCAGTTTACACTTAACCTTTGAAAGTAATGCAAAATATACGTATCCCCGCCTCATTGCAACCCACAATCGTAATAAGCCATTGTGCAGCAGTCAGTAACTATACTCGTCCTGTGCTGTGCATTACTTGGATTATTGAACAGTCATATGACACTTGCAGCATAACATCATTTATATGTCATGGGTACACATAGATACAAATCGATAAATCTATTTTTGAAAGCATCGACTGTCAACGCCCATTCATGCGGTGGTCAACAAGCTTATGATCAAATTTCGTATTTGTTCGCTGACCTACCCTGGTTGGTGCACCAACCTTAATTACATAAAAAATCTGAAGAAGCAAATCACAGGCTTGAGTGAAAGGTAGCAATTAATATGGTTTTTCAGAAGCTGAGAAAGTATAACATATCACAAAGGCGAATGCACCGCCACCACATGGGACCACTAAGAGACATCGTGTTACCAAATTATTTCTTTTTTTTCTAGGAAACTAATAAGTCGTCGAAGTAGCGAGAAATTGATTAATTCTTTATTTTATTTTCGTTTGTAGGATTTACAATATTTGAACACTAAAATAAACAAACATTCTGATGAAGACGAATTTTAAAGCTTTTTCTTGTGGCGCTTTTTGGAGCATTTCTGACTTTTTTTTGGAGCGTTTATTGAGGAGTTTTCCGGGTAATTTTTGGATAGTTTTGAAGAATTTTTTTATGTTTTTCAGGGCTTTATAAAGATTTTTTTTCCGCATTAGTTCGAGTGTTTTTTAATGAATTTGTTTGGGCATTTTGATCTTCTTTTTTTGGCATTTTTTGGCTGTTTTTTGTTGCTGTTTTCATTGCAATTTCTTTTTTCAATTCGGCTTGTTTACTGATTTGTTTTAAAGCTTTTTTGGCTGCTTTTTAACGCGTTATTCGCGGCGACATCTGGACATTTTTCAGAACGGTGTTGGAACATTTTTAGCGAATTTTTTACAAGGCGTTTTTGAGACATTTTTAATTTCTTAGTTCGTTTTTATGGCGTTTTTCCAAAAAAAAACAAGTTTTCCGCGGCGGTTTAAGGGCGTTTTTGAAGATTTTTTGGGACATTTTCTAGTCCAAACATTGCTCATCAATAAGGTACTAGGTACTTACATCTTCTAAAAATTAATATAACAGACGTGGAAAAAAAATACTTTCCTTGGGTCTGCAAAATCCAAGGATCGTTACTAAAAATAGTTGACTGTAGGTGCTTCTGGGCTATGAAACACAGCCAAATTTATTTATAAGAAAACCGCTCTCGCCCCGCTGCCTCGCGACAAATATATTCGCAACAAGTTGATGAAACCATCTCGTTTTGATAGCACACCTTCTCCATAATATAAATGAAATTAACAAATAATTAAATTGACATATAAATAAATTAAAAAATAATAGATTAATAAATAAACAAAGAAATGAATACATTAATAAAGCAATAAGTAAATAAATAAGTAAATTAATAAATAGATATAGATATTAACGAATAAATAACGCTGAATTAGTTTAACACATATTATATCGCATTTAATTCATTTATTAGATGAAGGGTGCACGAAATTGACAAATATAAATACACAAAATAAATTGAATAGATTCAGTTAAAAAATAAACTTAATTTAAACACCAAGCTTTTAATTCATTTGGCATAAATTTTAATTTAGATGGAAACCATTACCTCTTTTACCATACGTGTCGCATTCACAGTCTCTGTGTCGAAACGTTTTTTTGTTTGTTTTTAATTAAATATAAGTGCGAGATAAGCACTCAGGAGTTGGACAGTTTAACATTACGGGTTCTTATATTTTCTAAAGACACTCTCTATAGATGCATCACAGGATTGCAAAAAGTAAAAGTAAAAAAAAAGTAAGAACTTTGCGAAACAAAGTGAGCACGAGTCAGCTCGTAAGAAACGTTGCCACACCGAGAACAATCCTCAAAACCTTATATAGGTCGCCTCAAAAATAGTGTTGCTATCTTAAGCTGCTACATACATCTTCCAAGCTTCAAATCTGAATACACACATCATCCGTTTGCCATTTCAAGTGGCATGTGCTAAAACAAAACGTCAGGCCTTGTTCAAATTTAAATACATTTTCGTGTTATTATATTTTCGTTTTATTAATTTTCGTAACAACAGTCATTTGTTCAACAATAAAGAGTCAATCTGTCCAACTACTCGTATCGAGGAAATTACCAACCATGACCATAAGCCAACGCTGGAGCTGAGTAAGCAATTGGTGCCGAGTGGTAAGCGAGTGGAGCGGCAGCAGCATAACTGATGTGAGCTGGAGCAGCAAGAGTCAATGGAGCGGCAGCAGCATAGGTTTGATGAATCAAAGGAGTGTGCACTGGAGCAGCAGCATAGGTCTTCACGACGGGAGCAACAATTGGCTCGACCACATGAGCGGAGTTATGGACCACGGTGGAGCTCTGGTGCGAGACAGCAGTTGGTACACTCTTGACAATAGCTCCAACACTGGCTAGGCTGTGCTCCTGATGCACAATGGGGGATGAGTACACCACTGGGGATGATTCATGGTAGAGTCCTGGACGAGCAGCAGCTACAGCGAGGAGAGCAGACAACACCACCTGCGAAAAGGATAACGATTACGATTCGTTGATAAATACCTTAGTTACATTCAACTTACCAACTTGAACATTTTGGTTTATTTTGTTTGTTTGTTAAGAGGTCTGTGTTGACTGAAGAACAAATGGACTGAATGCTACTTCCTCGGCGGTGGATAGCTTTTATACACCGACTTTCAGTGCCGAAAATATCGGTTGAATGTTGAATCTGAGGAAAGGCTGGCGGAGGGGAGCATACTCGGATGTAGATTGTAGACACGAGTACATGACCAAGTGCACACATACGGTCCAAAATTTTTTTGCGTCACAATGTGAAATGAAGTGAACATTCCATTATGATTATTTGTAACAACAACGCTATAATGTTTTTTATATTTAAATGTTTATTGGGCGAACGAACGAACGCTAGGTAAGTGAGTTTCTTGTGTGTATGGATGTCGCTTTTGTGGTGGTTCTCTTCGTGGTGACCTTGAAGTTGTGTTGGCTTTTTTTCTCCACTTCTTTTGTTTTCTTGGAGATTGTGTGATCGAGATTTGAATGTGCGATATAGGGCGTGTGTACCGGTAATTTGTGGTTGGGGCGCCAGGTGTGCTAATTGATTCGTTGGATTTTCTCTTTTCTGAATGGTTTCTTCAACAAAATACATTTCGACAGAGATAAGTGCAAAATTGGGTCCTAATGTACCTAATTAAATTAACGACAAAGGGATTGCTTTTCTAATCCGAAGTGAGACGTAGAAGATAGGTAGGACCTACATAAGTATGGCAGCTGTTCCTTTTAAATTTTGATTTATCTAGGTATTCCTGTAAGCCAAATATTAAAAAATACTGCGTAAAAGGTATCAACTCGTTACTCAGCAGGTACCTACCTACGTGTCAAATTTTTGTATTCTATCTGACCTATTCTAACTTACTTGTGCACATTTGCGGAGGTTAGTGTTCATAACGATTTTTTTTTCAACAAACAAAATGGTTTATTTTATAGGTACTGAAATTTCTGCTTATTGTTAGATTACCTACACTACTTTTCATTTGGTCATTTCTATCTGTCAACATAATGGCCATGTGTTACAATAAGGTCATTAGAGCACTTGAGGTAGGTATGCCCTGCATGACCCTGTTTGGACAGAAGAACTGTCAAAGATGTGCATTGAATGGCCACTTGTCTTGCAGTCTTATCTTAGCTTTACAAATGAACTTGATTTTCTTATAGATATTGTTGTTCATTTGGCATTCCGAGTTTTATATTGAAGATGGATGGACATCTCGTCAATCTTATTGGCAACACTGTACAACTGCCAAGCTATTTCCAGCTGTCACTTTGACCTTTTTAGCTCTTCACCACTAAATAAATGTCTAAAATGACTTTAAGTTCAACTTTACTTGGATTTACATCATGAATAAAAGAAATTTAAGATTAAGTATGCAATTTTGTTTCACTTCACAATTCAAATGTCAAATATTTTGTATTTCTTTACTGCATAAATGCAGCGTTCTACTATTTTTCCACTTACAGGTACCTTTTTTACCTGAAGGATGTAAAAGTTATGTATGTTTTAAATAAAGTTCAATAAATTTTAAATCTTTTTCTAGCTACTAAATTTTGCATAACATTTATAAGTGTGCATCGCTTTCTTGAACCACTAAATGGATTTTAACCTATTTATGAATTTGTTAAATATTTAGACAGTTCCTTATAAAAATTACTGAACTACTGAGTATGATTAAAATTCTCGGATCTGAAAAGGCAGTGTGGTAAAGTGAGTACGTGGATCAAAATGTAGTGTTTCAAGTATTGGCGGCGTTGGTTCCTTTAGTACAAAGGGAACATAATTTGTTCGTACTATTTTTCGGATGAATATTTGTCCTAATTTCTGACAGCGCAAGGTTCATAGCTGCGGATTTTGGATTTTGGATCGCCAGTGTAGCAATGAGAACTCCAATCGTTGGCTTTAAGGGCTTTTTCAATCTGCTCAAGCTAAACAACTCCCAACCATCATCGGTTAATTTTATTTCTCTATAAGAAACAGGCAATTAGAAACTGTAAGTTTAACAGAACGGGTCATTCGCCGACCACAATGCAGCAGAAAACTCTGCCGTATCATATGAGAGTTAAGACAGAAATGTGAGTGACTGAAGAATAACTTTGCAGTGGCTGTGGTTAGGACACAATACCATCTGGTCTCTAGCAACGAATTCTCATGGAGGCACTTCCTTTAGGATCTTAGGACAAACCTAATTCTCCCAGCGTGGGTCAATATTGACCTGAGTAGGATACGGAGTACTTTTCCAGCCCATTAACCCTTATCATATCATTGAAAGTTAAAAATACTGGCGTTAATTTAATATTTTGGTGTTGCATACCTATATGACATCGCAGATTTAATATATCCATTGTATATACTCAATTTAAGAAAAAGAAATAAAATATTTATTGAATTTAAATATAAATACAGCCAAAATAATAAATTTTAGTAAAAAAAATACTGAAATGTTATAGTATTTTAAAATATTTGTATTCGAAAGAAGTAAGCTGCATAATAAAATGTTATAGATTTGCATTAAATTTCATACTATTAGGCCTTGAAGAAACCAAAGGAATACTAAAATATAATGCAATCTGATTATATTTGAAAAACAATTCAATAACTATTTTAGAAAATCACCTATCTATATAAGGAATTAATTTATTAATAATTATTGAGTCCCGCTTACCTTTTTGTATATATAATATATATACAGATTACAAGACACTGGCACTGTGGATTCTATTCAAAGAGCCTATTGTGCCTTCCCCGGTGAGGACTTAGCGTCGTCTTTACACTTCGGAGGCAGTCAAGAAGACAAGAATCTTCTCCAAGTGTATGATAGACTGTCAGCAAGAGTTTCTGAAGTAACGATTTCATTGCCAAGGATGTTTTTTTCTGAGACTAAATAGAGCCGGACATTCCAGGAGTAAGTGAAGAGAGGATTCGTCACTCTCAAGACTTAAATGCGGTGTAGGTGTTTTTTCACGAGACCGTGGCCACTGATTATTTCTGTTAGTATTCTACGGTTATTCTTGTCTGGGACTCTAGGTTGACCAGAAAGTAGGATTTTCTTGAAGAGAATTTGGAAACGTTTTGTCTGGAAAAGTTCTGCCCAGGAGATTTCAGTCAGACTTCATTGGATTCGATGGGTGATAGGTTTTTGATGTAGCCCTAGAAATCGTTTTTGCCGACTCCACCGAAGGGTTAAGGGCCGAAGAGCGGAATTGTAGCGCCGATTTAAGCCAGTGAGGCAACTGCTTCGTTTGCAGCAAAGCGCGTTTGTGCCGGAATCCAGTTTAGAATTCGTTGCCAATCCACCAAATTCAGTGACGTATTGCTCGCTCACGGATGCCCCTGACTTTGTTTTTATTAGAAAGATCGTAGATGGCTGTAAATGTTTTTAAGACAAGCTTCGATTTCATGAGAGCAGCTTGGCTGCCTGAAAAGATGAATATGGTTTTTCCACGTGTGTTAGAACTTAGATGTATTCTAGCGCACTGGTTGATTGCAAAGACTTTAGTTTGGTATATAGATAAGAGTAATGGTCAATAATAATTATTTTTATTGCCAATATTTATTTTGTATTCAAGGGCGAGACAACAATCTCTACACTGTCTTGACCTTCTAAAACAATTCCATCGCAACATCTTCGGGATGTAATACTTAAGAAATTTTTTAACTTTAAAAGTGCTTTGAACTTATTATTATCCTTTTTGGATATTAATTTGTTAACATTTTCCCTGTAATTTTTTTACTTTTTTTAGTTTATCTATACTATTTGCTTTTAAAAATACTGAATATAGATAATCCACTTTCCTCCATTCAACAGGACGTTCTCAAACTAACTGAAAGGGCTAAACCAAGCAATAAAATAATAAATTGGAGTTCAAAAGATTATGATATATTTATGAATATATTTAAATGTAATTATGGAGAGCATAAATTTTAAACGACAATTTTACTACGAAAGCACTGAAGTGGACGGAGCTTAAATAAGTTTGTATAAAAATATAATCAGGGTAGATGTTTTTTCAGTACATATTTAGCCGTATCTCTTCACCTGTTTTTGTGACGTTCCTGGCTGTCATTTCAATATTTCAAAAGCCATAAACACTTCACATATACATTCATTGAGATTTTTTTTGGACAGCTGGTTTTTCCGTTTCTGTGCCAGCATTTGAAAGGCGCAATATCGACCCTGACGTGCTCATCCACCGGACCGCGGATTTTACGTACGTGTCCCTGTCCATATCTCTGTATAATCAACGGCTTTCCACCTGCAAGAATTGCCCCACTGCCATGATGAATGCCAATCGTCAAAGAATAACCTTTCTAGTTGAGTGAAGCGTGACAATTTATGCACACTATAGTCATAGACTATATCAATCAATGAGCCAAGAACGTATTATTGTTAGAGAAGAATTTCGCCTTCGAGTTGATTTGTTATCGCTAAAAGGAGACTAACCACTGCACCACAAACTAGGACACAATTCGTTTCGAATACAACTTTTATTTACTTTCGTACAACTATCAGTCAAATTAAAGTCTGTCCAACTGCCCGTCAGAAGTCTACCATTGGGAAGCATAAGCTACGGGAGCAGCCTGTGCATATGAGTAATGAGCTGGAGCGGCATAAGTGTAATGTGCTGGAGCAGCAGCGGCATATGCGTAGTGTGCTGGAGCTGAGTACTGAACTGGAGCGGCATAGGTCTGCAACAAGGGCGCAGCAGCATATGTCTTCAGAACTGGAGCGGCAGCATAAGTATGGACTGGAGCAGCGGCATAGGTCTTCACGACGGGTGCGACAATTGGCTCGACCACATGAGCTGAGTTATGGACAACAGTGGAGCTCTGGTGTGACACCGCAGTGGGTACACTCTTGACAACAGCGCCCACCTTGGCGTAACCATGCTCCTGCACAATCGGAGTGGAGTACACCACCGGCGATGATTCGTAGAGTCCTGGACGGGCAGCAGCTACAGCGAGCAAAGCAGACAACACCACCTAGAAGTAGGAATTAGTATCTGATCTGTCACTTGGGACCTGTCAACTTACCAACTTGAACATTTTGGGTTTTTTTTTTGGGTTTGTTTAAGAGGTCTGTGTTGACTGAAGCGAAACTTTAATTGATGACTTTTGTGGAGCAGTGCAGCGCTTTTATACAAAATTAGAAAAGCACTTGTAGGTAAACAGATACTCGGATACACGGATACTTGTTGTTGGGTGTGACCGTGAATTCGATTTTATTTACACGTCACGACCACTTTTTCGGGGTTTTCGTTTTCTTTTCTCTTCTTTCGGCAGCAGCAGCGTATGGCGGTGGCGCAGACTCGGTTCATGGGGTTCATGGAACCGGCCATTCTTGTACTGTCCGTGCGAAAATGTGGTTCAAAAATTGAATGCGAAATATTTTTTTTAATTAAAGCAATCAACGGTGCGTCTCACCGCAACAAAGTGATAAGTTTTGTTTGCAAATAGACGTTGATGATGATGGCTTGATGAAATATGATGCACTTGCAATATCTGAGGCAATTTCTTTTGATAGCCTGATGAATTAAGTTGGTAGTTTGCTGTTTTAATTGTCACCCAAGCTAAGTGGACTTTCCTCTAAATGGTCTTTATGATCCTTGGTTTGAGAGTGTTGCTTAAGTGAATTTGGGAATGGATTGGGTTGAAAATGGGAATGGCAGTGTGGAGTATTATATGGTACTAGACGACGAAAAGGTCCCGACGGGCTTACATGGAAAACTTGACACTTGCCCTGAAAAAAAAACATAAAATTTGCCTCTAAATGTTGGAAGATGTACCATCCTTAAAACTTCAATCAATTGTGGGCTGTTTTTTTAACTTTCTCGTATACGTAGTAAGAGAAAGGTATTGTAATCGTACAAAAAATCGAACTCGAGATTTTAATCAAATCTAACATTACGATGATAGAGGAACTCGAAAAAGTGGGTCTCGCAATTCTGTCCGTTCTTTCCTGAGCTGAACGGACTATTTTGGAACAATGTCGTTTTTTAAGACTTTATTTAATTATGGTTTACTTGAAAACAGCTCTTACGATTTTAACCAAAATGTATACTTATCTACGCTACACTACATGGGGTAAACATGGCTGCATATCCAGTTTTTGGCTACTTTTAAAAAGTGGCCTTATCTCGAAAACGGTCAATACGATTGCAACAAAAATGTATTTTTAAGGTAATATAGTCATTTCTAACATGATAGCAAACTCAGTTTTTCTCTAAATTGTCTATAATAGATTTTTTAAAAAGGCATATTTTGAGAATTTGGTTTTCTTTGGTTTACCTACATAAAAACGGCTAAAGCGATTTTGAGCAAAATGCATACTTGGAGTAAAATTGACGTTCTCAACAGTATTGCGTACTTAGTTTTAAATTCGAATCATCATAAACGCGGTTTTAAAAAACTGTCCGTATCTCGAAAACGCCAATTTCGATTTGGGTAAAACTTAAAAAACCAGGTAATACTAACATCTTGAACAATACCCTTTTTTTGACACTTTGTTTTGACCAAAACCCCTTTTTTATGATAACATAAGTATTCTTAATTAGACCCCTTACTTGTTTTTTCTTAAAAGATGGAATTAAAGCCGTGTTTTAAGAATTACCGTAGAAATGCAATTACAACTAGGTACTAGAAGCTCCTTTTTAGCAAATAGTGCCCAACCCACTTTTTCTTTTTTCAACCATAATAATAATCATAAACCTTTAACTAATTGCAACCAAATGGAGTTTACACTGTCAGAAACCCGCACTTCATTTGCAACCCCCAAACGCGTCCATCGGTCTATCACAAACCCTACTTCGAGTCACCACCTACCATCATCATTCATCACCAATGTAAAAAATCTTGTTTTAAAACCTAGAAACACATTTTTTTTCTTTGCATATTATTGACAAACTTTTCACGATTTGAAATGAAAAGTGCAAACCTAATTTGTTTGGTGAAACGAAATGGACGATTTCTTTGCAAATTGACAAAACTTTGCAATTTGCACTTTGAAAATTTGTGTTTGGTGAAATGAATTTTGCAAAGAGGGAACATTTTCAATTTTGCAAAAATATAATTTCCTCTTTGCAAATTTGCGTTTGATGAAACGAAATTTGCAAAGATAAAGTAAAAAGTGAAAATGGTTGTTGAAATAGGGCCCTGGTTATCAGTATGGACGGCTATTGACTTTTCAGATAAATTTTATTGGCATCCTTGGGCAGAATTTCTTATTGAAAGACACTGCTTGCATCCAATAGTCATTAGGTTCTTATCCACAGAAAAAACACAAAGCCTCTTGTATATAGACTTAAATTTCTGTGATTTTTAAATACAATTGGACGAATAATTTTGGGTAAAATAATTTTTACCATACCTACGGATAATTATTTTAACCTTTTATTGTTCTCGAAGGCTGCTTTTAGCAAGACTGTTGAACCTTCCATTCAAACTGCACTAATTTTTAATTAAATTTGTCCAAATTTAGAGTTTCTCAAAAAACTTTGATGCAAAAAAGCTAAGTAATATGACCACAAACAGAAATCGAACTTCTGAGTTGAAGAGAGGCATTTGTGCAAGCGTTTCCCATTCCCTTGTGGTTAACAGAATCTGTTCACAGCCGTTCTGATCTTCTCAGCAAAAATTTAAAAGTAAAACCTTTTGTTGTTTTATGTCTCCTCCACCTCTACATTTATCTCCACTGCTTTGAACTAATTTCATTTTATGAGGAAGCTATTACCCAAAAATCCCTTACGAACCTAGCCATAGGTTGCAATAGTCTGCAGTATTGTCAAATCTTGCTGGTTCGGCATTTGTCGTATTCTGGACAAAGATTTAATAATGTCTTATACATCATGGTTTATTTTTCCCACCTAATAATCTTATATACTCATTCTCTTAGATTAATTATTTTTACCGGTTGTTTGAGTAATTAGGCTCAGATTGATCGATTTCATGAAAGTGAAGTTCTAACATATCTAGCAAGACGGGTTTGTTAACAACAATTAGTTTAAGAAGTTTGATGATGAACTAGTAGAGTAATTCGAAAAATGGTTGATTCGTTGGCAGCTATACCTATACCCCAACTGACTTACACTGGAGTCCATACTAACTCACTTGTATATTTTCTAAAAGTCTCTGAAATATTAAATAATTGAAATGCATTCCATAAATTCGTTTAAGTCGTTTGTATTTTATCACAAATTAAGAAAAAAAAACAGTCAAAATAACAAGATTCGGTCCAACGACCCGTCCGGAATTTACCACGCGGAAGCATAGGCAACTGGTGCAGCAGCAGCGGCGTAGGTGTAGTGTGCTGGAGCAGCAGCAGCATATGTGTGGTACAATGGAGTCTCGATGGTCTTCAAAACGGGAGCGGCGTGGTAGGTCTGCACCACAGGAGCGGCATAGGTCTTAACTACTGGTGCAACAATTGGCTCCACGTAATGAGCATGATCATGGACAACAGTGGAGCTTTGATGCGAAACAGCGGTCGGTACACTCTTGACAACAGATCCAATCTTGGCGTAACCATGCTCCTGCACAATCGGAGTCGAGTACACCAAAGGCGATGATTCGTAGAGTCCTGGACGGGCAGCAGCTACAGCGAAGAGAACAGACAACACCACCTGTAATGAAAACGAATGTTAGTCCAAGTGTTTTTTGTGTTTTATTTGTGGGGGTGGCACACTTACCAACTTAAACATTTTTTTTGGTTTTTATTTGATTTTTGTTTAGGAGGTCTGTGTTGAATGAGTGAATAATTCAATTGATACCATTTCCCAGATGCATGGGCACTTTTATACACATTTGGACTCGAATGGCCCATGCAATTGTTGTAGCACGGGTCCACATGAAAATCGTCATCGCCATCGCCACTGCTGTTGGCCAAACGAGAAATACTCTTTCAGTCTATCAGGTGTCTCACTCAAGTTGTGTTGGATAGACGCACGCTGCTCTGTCGGTTACATGTGTTGACCGTGAAAAATATTTCAGGTACAGCATTCGCGAGCAGTGCACGCACGTTGCAAGTAAAAATCACGATCTCGGGATAAATATTGCGTGAGGAATGCTGCGGGTCTAAGGTAAAGGTCTGGCGTTGTTTTGCTTTAGCGACGCGGCGTCTCTTTGGACTTCAACATAGATATGGGGTACTTTAAGGTTCGAAGTGGCGGATGATGAAGAGGTGGATAATTGAATTGCACAAGAGACTGGTAACGTTTAGCAAATTGTATCAGTGTTACATTCAAATTGAATATGGCTGGTCTCATACCGCATGCGCAGCCACTCTAAATATCGCAATAGCATTCCAAACTAAATGACATGTCGGTCAATGTGTGGGGCAATCAGAGCGTGCTTTTTATTCAATTTTTTTTCTTCGGGATTTCTGCGGATAAGCTACCCGGGACATCTTTGAGGCCATCGAGAGAGAGCACAGCGTTTTCTTATCCAACAGAAAGTTTCAAAACCACATGAGTTTTAGTGACTCATTGGAGTGAGTCCCTGATACAACTTATAAGACTTTGCGCATTTCGTAGGGAGCCGTATATAGCCTTAGCAATTTTTAAGCGGCTACGACAAATACCCCAATAAAATATAAAAAAGAAAAGACAGAAATGAAGTGAATATCGGACATATCATATTTTAAGGCGAGAAAAGGAGACGATGCGATGGCTTTAAGTTGTCAGCCAGGAAAGTAACACCAACGATTCTGTAGTGGATGCATTCGGTGCTCTACTGATATAGATTTATATGGTGGAAACATTTTCTGTGAGAAGGACTTTAGCAAAAGGCCAACAGTTGTACGAGGTCTTTTAGTGGTAGTAATACAAAATTTCCAAAAGATCGAGAAAAATAAGTTGTGACCAATCTGCTTGAGGCCAACAAGGCCACTTCCACTTCCAAAAAAAATGTGCGACCAAAATTGGAAAAAAAAAATACCAAACCAAGTTAAAAGTTACCAAAACTCTGGAAGTTTTTAAATTCAATTCTATGTGCATTGTAGAAATAAGAACTTTGCCGTTCTAAGCAGTTAAACAGCGTCTAACCTACTTAAATTATATCTTATTCCATTGGGATTTTCAGACTTCAGATTTTTCGGGCCCATGCGGAACACAGAATGATTTTTTTTTTGCATTTGTGATGGTGCTTAATTTAAAAGTACGTACCAAATTTTGTAATTTGTGTTTAAAAAATGTAAATTTTTCCCTATTTTTGAAAACCTTTCGCCTAAAAATGTAAATAATATCACACTTCAAAGTTGACCTTGACATAAGTTGATAACGAGTTCGTATTTTTTGTACTCTTGGTCAAAAAGGAACCAAAACCAGGGGTTGAATTACCGCATCCGTGATCGAGTTATAAGTGACTGAATTTGTTATTGTTTTGCATGTAAAATCAAGAAAATTCAGGGACGTATTGCTTGCTCACGGGTGCGGTAATTCGACCCCAGATAAAAATTACAAAATTACCAAAAATCTCCAAGCGAAAAAAAATTATCAAAGTGCCAACCGTGGGCGATAGTAGCCCAAACCAACTGAGGTCCTGAAAAAAGACTCTGGTCCAATGGCATGTAGACTTGAGTAAATGAAATCAAACCCCAGGAAATCAAACATAGGAAGAACTGTAATAACCGCAGGTTTTTACGGTTTTGTCCGTTTTACCTAAACTAGTAGTAAAATATATATAGTTCTTTAGTGAATAAGGATAATGCTCAAGACTAAACGTACTCTCAAAAGTCAGCAAGCGGACTTTCCTCATTTTCGATTGTTAGCAACACCTCATCAATACACATCAACACCTTGCCTCTATTTAACAATCAGCTTTGTCTTAGGTTTGTTAAAGGGGTTTGATTGGATAAACCATGAAACTATATAATAACTGATAACCGCTTCTCAAAAGCAAAATGCTATCAAAAGTAGTTCAAAGTACTCCAAGTAAGGAACTTTCCTTCTACCTGCAAACGACGATGTACCACCGTCGTCATTGCATCCAGTTATTTGGAATACATGCTGAGCAGTAGATCGAAAAAAAGGCGTCAAATCTTTACAGGATGTTGGACAATCGCAGTGGGTCTATAGGACGAGTGGTTTAACCATACCTGAGGAGAAGCCTTGTGTCAGTTGATTGTGGATTGATGTTAATGAATAAGCTCAGCTTGTATTGTTGATGTTATCCCTGCCATAATTTGAAATAATTTTAGTCATATTTTATTGCAAACTAAGTTGAGACTCTTCAAATCTTTTGTGAAATGGGTGCTACTGTATGCTCCTGTGGAACCTTAAATGTCCCCGCCGCGGCACACAACAGAAGAAAATTTCAGGCTTTCGCCAACCGGTACCTGTGACTGTGATACATGCTCAATCGCGGCATATATCGGGTCTGAAGCAGTTGTTAATAAATGGTACTGGACTTAAGAGATCAAATGAATGGAGTACTCCCGATGGATGGTATGTGTTAAAAGACAAAAAAAAACCGTGAAGTCTTGACAAAACCAACTACCAAACCTTAACGGAATGGTTTTGGAACAAACTCAACATCAGTGCATAACCCTAAGGACCTCTTTTTCGAAATTGTTACCCTAAGGGAACTTGATTTTGAGAAATTACCCTGAAAAATACGACAGGTATTTTTAACCTTTACCTTACAGAATATAATACCGAACTTTGAAATTCTTGGTGCCAAAGAATCAGTACAACAGATGAGACGCATAGATAAGGCACATTGCAGACCTCCAAAAAGCACAATCATCACCAATCGTATGAAGGTGATAAGACCTCAATCAAACTTAAAAACGCTGCCACCACTTCTACTATGAAAATTGTTAAACGAAGTCTAGAGCAATATCGATAAGTCACTGCAAGTTTCTATATCTTTGATTTAGTGCCCATCCTGGAGCTTCCTTGACTTCATTTTTGTTTGGTAAGTTCCTAACGCTGGTAACTCTTACAATTCGTCAAATTTGGTGTTGAAAATTATTTTTATAAATGCTTGAAGTTCGAGCATTTAAATCGAATTCAAAATTGTCAGGCAGATAAGGATTTAAGAACAACAGGTGCCCAAGTCAGTTAGTGAACGAAACAACTCTACCATCATTAATGGAGGACCAGGAGAAGATCGAATTGCTTAACTCCACCCAGCAGTGCTCTCGTGTGAAACAGAAATGGCCCCACATCCATGGTCGAAATACCCATTACCGCAGAAACGCAACATTCCGCTGGCAATTATCCCGGCAGCGCCGCATAGTTTCTTATATCGTGCGTACTGCGTATACCTTGCCCGTGAATATTTTCATGGTCACACTCACAAGTGCTGTAACTGTAACGCACATAGCAAAGCGTACGTTCGCCGGACAACTATACACCTGGTAGACAACCCAAAAGAGTATTTCTCGTTTGGCCATAAGCAGCAGCGTGACTCATACCGTCGTATGGAGTGAATTTTTTTCGATTGCTTGTTGCATGGGTATAAAAGTGCCCATGCATCTGGGAAATGGTATCAATTGAATTGTTCCCTCATTCAACACAGACCTCCTAAACAAAAATCAAATAAAAACCAAAAAAATGTTTAAGTTGGTAAGTGTGCCACCCCCACCAATAAAACACAAAAAACACTTGGACTAACATTCGTTTTCATTACAGGTGGTGTTGTCTGTTCTCTTCGCTGTAGCTGCTGCCCGTCCAGGACTCTACGAATCATCGCCTTTGGTGTACTCGACTCCGATTGTGCAGGAGCATGGTTACGCCAAGATTGGATCTGTTGTCAAGAGTGTACCGACCGCTGTTTCGCATCAAAGCTCCACTGTTGTCCATGATCATGCTCATTACGTGGAGCCAATTGTTGCACCAGTAGTTAAGACCTATGCCGCTCCTGTGGTGCAGACCTACCACGCCGCTCCCGTTTTGAAGACCATCGAGACTCCATTGTACCACACATATGCTGCTGCTGCTCCAGCACACTACACCTACGCCGCTGCTGCTGCACCAATTGCCTATGCATCCGCGTGGTAAATTCCGGACGGGTCGTTGGACCGAACCTTGTTATTTTGACTGTTTTTTTTCTTATTTTGTGATAAAGTTTAATTAATACACACAGTAAATCGAAATTTGTGTTATGTTTTTATTGGCTTGGTTTCTTGTTTCATGTGCGCCATTGAGAAGACGTAAAGCATACAAAATTAACTTTAGATTGTTGGGTACTTATCCAAGTAAGGGAGGACAGGAGGACAAATAGTTGAAAAGGAGGACTTTCCTCCCAAATGGAGGACAGTTGGGAACTTTAAGCCTCAATCTTTAAGCCAAATAGCTTGCTCTGACTTTCGCTCCATTATAATTTGTATAATACAACATGCAGGTATTGTAGGTATTGAAGAAATATTGGTCAAATCCTCCTAAAGTTAAGCAGTTCATATAACAAAATACAAACTAATTTTGACTTGCCTATATTTTGATGAATTTTCGATTTTCTTTATTTTTAGCAAAACGACAGATGAAAAAAGAGTGAAGTTTGAAGTTCTACTTTCAAAGAGAACTGTTTTATTTAAAATTAGAATCGGAAGAACTTTCGAATAGAATCGAAAGTAGAATCGAATTGTATAGTTGGCCCCAGATAGCAAAAGGGGCGTTCGGATACCTTGTTCATATAGAACGTGAATTAGATTGGTCTGCACTAGGTATACAAACGCGTTGATTACTCAACTTGAATGCCAAAACATAATCGCCGGCTGCTGTCAGCTGGCTTGTATATAAAAAAAATTACACTTGTGTTAGAGCTTCTTAAGTCGATTCTGACTTCAAATCGAGAAGCGAATATCTCTTCTCAGAATCACAAGAAGAGTATTTTTTGTACCAAAGGAACGGTTTTAGAAGTGATATTTTCGATAGTACCGGACTCTCACGGACGCTTCTTTTTGTCCATTGGAAAACGACATGAGTTGAGTATGTGGCAGAATTGTTTACCCCTCTTTTAACATCTAGTGAAAGAAGATATTCACATGACCAAACTGGGCTAGTAAAATTTCAAGCATCAAGTCAGTTTGCAGTAAGATTTACTAAACTAGAAATCCGAACGTCCTCCATGATATGTATTGGCTGAATTCCAAAACGCAGTACTTTTGCATTAAATACTGCTTTATCAAAAATGCAATGAATACTTTTCCAAAACCCACTGTCATCGCATCAACTGCGCAAACAAAAGCAAACAGAGCAGCGTGTAAATTCAGAAACGTCAAACATGTGGCATCACTGCTTATTTGCGATGCTACGGCGATGCACAGTTTATGTTGATGCGTTGCTCATTGAATACGACGTTTGCGTTTTAGAACGCATTGTTTACATCAAACATTTTAATGGCGAGATGGAAGTATTGCTAATAAAATTTTAAGTTGAAAATGTATCTATTGATAAAAATGTTTATTTATTTACTTTTCGTTCTCTTCCAACATTTTTCTTCCCTTTTGGTCTTTTGTGAGGATCTCACGACCCTACTCGACATAACTTAACCTAACCTATGGTTTCAGTTTCAATTTCAGGGGTCGAATTCCTTCGCTATCGACTGTTAAAACGTTTTTCTTTTAGGGAAGTATAAAAATTGGCATCACTTTATCGTTTCAAAATATTTTGCTGTAAGTTGGCAAGATTTACTGCATTTCTCTTTGGATTTGGGCTGTGATTTTGGTTACACGCATACCTTTAGGTGCGGCCCAGTCAGCGCAAATGTCCATTTAATAATCGCCACCTCCGAGAAGGATTAAGATTATCAGAAGTTGAAAAATGCGTGATACTGAACCTCTAAAGTATTTGATTTGATTTTTATCAACAACATGGAATAAAAACTTAATTAGGCTCCTATTATCTTTGGCGAAACTAACACAAAAGTATGCGAATGTTTCCAATTAGTATTACAATTCGCGAAATTAGAAAAGTGCTCCGCCTTAAATGTCAAAGTCAGGGTGGCAATGGTGTAGTGGGTAGAGTCATTGCTTGTGACCCGGTCGGCTCAGGTTCGAGCCCCACCGGGGGACAGTAGTACTCGGCCACCCAAACATATAAGAGAAACGAATAATATCAGAGTTTCTCCCCCACTACACCAAATAAAGAAAAGAGAGACGAAAAGAGACCCGACATTGGTGGTCTGATTCGAATATCTCTCTCTTCTTCTTTAGAAAATAGAATAGAAATGTCAAAGTACTAGCTAATGTAAACCAAACGAATTACCGTTCGCGAATAAAACAATTCCCTTCGCTTTAAAAGTCAAAAAAAGGAGAATGATAAAACTTGGTAACTATCTCGCGAATATTCGTTTATTCAGCACAATTTATTTAAAAAAAAAAAACAATATGAGTGCGCAAAAAGTTAAAAAAAACGTATGTAATTGACAATTTACGCATAAATTTTAAATATAACATAAGAATTGATGGAATGCAACCAGGACCTTGCGAAGGGCCTTGCAAAATTCGGCTCATCGAAAAGAGAGAGTATGGGTATTTGGGAAACCTTTGGAGTGGAGCTAAATTCTTTGGGACCGCCTATTCAATGCAAATAAAACCGTTTTTTTTAAGACTTAAAAGATATTGTATTGTAGGGTTGGTTGGACTACAAGGCAAGAAAACGAAAATTGCAACCAATAAAAAGGAAATAAAAGGCACGGGATGTGGGCCGCACATCCCACTGACCCTTTCGCCATTAGAACAGGCAGTGGACACTCTTTTTGGTCTTCAAATTTCAAAGTGCGGTTGATCCAACTTCAACTGGTACAGTTTTTGGTCCGCCAGCCAATGAAGAGGATGTATCTGGTGATGAAAAGCAAGAAGAAAATAAAGATAGCGCGCCACCTCAAGAAGACACGTCAATCAGTAATAAGTTAAATAAAGTACCGAAAGCTGAGATTGAACGTCTTAAATGTGAATGTAGCTCAAAGAAGATACAAATTTGAATAAATTGTTTTCACTTTGACACTAATTGCAAAAAAATTCTGGGTTTTTTTTTTTGTGGTGGCATTGAATTTAAAGCGAATAAGTTTATTCGCCAACGGTAATACAAAAACACAGAACATTCGTTAAAGCGTTCGCCTCGAGACGAATTTTCGCTTCGCAAACGATAATAGGGGCCTTAAATGAAAATGACACCTAAATTGTTGTCACACGAAAACGATCATAAATAAAGTGCACGACTGGATCGCACGAAACTTTCTCGTTCATCATCAGTTATGTTGGTTTATTTTTCTTTTATTGTTGTTTATAGGCTAAATAAAGTGCACGACTGGATCGCACGAAACTTTCTCGTTCATATCATCAGTTTTGTTGGTTTATTTTTCTTTTGTTATTGTTTATACCTAGGCTATAAAATTCGATTTTTCAAATTGGTGATGCTGGTAAGTGGCCATAACTCGGAGTAGGGTTTGTGATAAAAGAATTCAGAGATTTGTTTTTGAATTTACACGTGTTTAGGGGTAAATGAAGTGCGAGTTTCTGCTAGTGTAAACTCCAAATGGTTGGAGTTACTTACGAAATAGTAACAAATGTTGCAATGTTGAGTTCGAAAAATAATCTTGCTCAGCTATTTAGCTAAAATCTGAGTATAGGGTATTGTTCAGGATGTAAGTGTTACTAGGTTTTTAAACTTTTATCCAAATCGAAAATCGCGTTTTCGAGATTTGAGCAGTTTTCAAAATCAGCGTTGCCGGTGGATAGAATCGAAAATGAAGGACGCAATAATGTTAAAAACGTCAATTTTACTCCAAGTATGCATTTTGGTTAAAATCGCTTTAGCCGTTTTCATGTAGGTAAAAAAAAGAAAACCAAATTCTCAAAATATGACTTTTTTTCAAAAATCCATTATAGACAATTTAGGGAAAAACTGGGTTTGCTATCATGTTAGGAATGACTATATTAACTTAAAAATAAATTTTTGTTGCAATCGTATTGACCGTTTTTGAGATAAGGCTACTTTTCAAAAGTACCGTTATTCGACTTTTTACCCAAAAACTGAATATGCAGCCATGTTAACCCCATGTAGCGTAGCGCAGATATACATTTTGGTCAAAATCGTTAAAGCCGTTTTCAAGTAAGCCATAATTAAATAAAGTCTTAAAAAACGACATTTTTCCAAAATGGTCCGTTGAAAGATAATTTAGGGAAAAATTGAGTTTGCCATCATGTTGGGAATGACCGTATTACCTTAAATATGAATTTTTGTCGAAATAGTTTTGACCGTTTTTGAGATATGACCTATTTTCAAAATTACCGTTATTCGATTTTTCTGCGAAAAACTGAGTATGCAGCCATCTTAGTTACACCTACTTAAGCCCAAATAACAATTTTGGTTGAAATCGTTAGAGCCGTTTTCGAAAAACTCAAAATTGCTGAATAACGTTAGAACGGCAACACTTAACGTGCAAAAAAAAAAGTGGCCCCGAACTGTAAGCCCACCAAATCCAAATCCGAAGTTTGAAAGAAATCCGTCCAGCCGTTTGCGCTGTAGAGCTCCGGAAGGACGGACAGACGGACAGACGGACAGACGGACAGAATTGCGAGACCCACTTTTTCGAGTTCCTCTATCATCGTAATGTCAGATTTGATTAAAATCTCGAGCTCGATTTTTTGTACGATTACAATACCTTTCTCTTACTACGTAATGCGAGAAAGTTAAAAAGTGACAATCGCAGAACCCTACTCAAGCTTACCTATAACCTAACCTAAGGCTAGAAGTGAATGGTCCGCTATCCCTGTTGATCTTGCAAGCGCATTCATCCCTGTCCCTCACCTTTAGAGTTACTCTTTTGAGCGGTTTAAAAAATACTAACCACCAATATGCTCCCTTTAAGGAAGGTAATTAACTTCCCATTCACTCGAAGAACAAGTTCAACACATTAAGCAAAAAAAAACAGAAGCACATTACGCCACTAATTGATTTAAAATTGAATTTTTTGGTAAGCACACCCAGTTGGCCATCAACCTTGATCAACACCTTTCAATATTCACTTGAAATGTAAACACACATTTCATGCAGATATGAATCACCACCGCCAAACAAAAGGACACCCAAAATAGAGCCATCAAAACATTGTGATAAGCCAATTATCAGTAAATAATAAATGCAACTACGATAAGTGTCCATTAGTCAGCGTGTGAATGCGAACCATTTTCACGGTCATGCTATTGAGAGCGGTCCGTGATCGCGTTTTTTGCTTCTTCTTTCTTTTTACACATATACGCAATTGCGTTTTACTTTGTGTTGCGGATTGGTGGACTTGAAAAACGACTTTAAGTTACTTTGTCACACCGTGGAGCGTGATATATATAGTCGTGCGACTCAAAGTCAAATCATCAACAAACGTTTCGCCAGTCAGTCAACACAGACCTCCTAAAAACACAAAAATCAAATCAAAATGTTCAAGTTGGTAAGTTTGCAAAAAAGGACACCACATATGGATATGGGGTACTAAATGTAATTTCTCTAATTGCGCAGGTGGTGTTGTCTGCTCTCCTCGCTGTAGCTGCTGCTCGTCCAGGACTCTACGAATCATCGCCGGTGGTGTACTCTGCCCCCATTGTCCAGGAAAATGTCCTTGCCAAGGTCGGTGAAGTGGTCAAGAGTGTGCCAACTGCTGTGTCTCACCAGAGCTCCACTGTAGTCCATGACTCAGCCCATGTTGTCCAGCCCATTGTTGCTCCAGTCGTGAAGACCTACGCTGCAGCACCAATTGTTAAGACCATTCACACTCCATTGATCCAGACCTATGCTGCAGCTGCTCCAGTCCTCAAGACGGTCCACAGCCCGTTGGTCCAGACCTATGCTGTTGCTGCACCAGCTCACTACACCTATGCTGCTGCTTCGCCAATCGCATACCACTCAGCTCCATTGACATATGCAGCTGCTTGGTAATACGACTCTTCGGTACGGCCAGTTGGACAGCTGAAACGTTAATTTGTTGACGCGAATCGATAATAAAATCCTAGAAAAAAACTCCAGATCTTTGTGACTTTTATTGAAGTGAAACATCATTCGATGCGATATTTTAGAACTCCCTTTAAAAACTCATCGCAGGACTTGACTACATTTGGGTTGAGTAAACTGCCCAATGACGGCGCCCACATGAAGTCGAAGTGGTTAAACGTAGCAGCCCCCACTGCATAGACGCCCAGTGTACCCGAAAACTTCGTATGCAGGTCATGCACATCGCCAGGCGTTGCAATGGTATCTGTGGCACCGAAATGCAGAATAATGGGCACTGTTACTTTCGACAGGTTATACCTGCTGGGCTCGGCTTGGTTGTACACCTGGCGATTCCCTTCCAAGCCGTAGTCGAAGGCGGCAAAATCTCCCGACTTGTGGATCTGCAGAAAATGTTCGACCTCTTGAAGGGATCCTCCAGCCACAGCTGCGCCGAGAACGATAGGATCCAGCGACTGAAATGTCAATGGAGTAGTCGCATTTAGGGACATGGTACCACGTCTCACCTGATTGTATTGACTGCGTCCCAGGAGCCCTTCCATAAGGGTCAGGCAGTCTGCCCTTTTTGACGACCTAATGGAACATTCGCGTAGGAGGTCTCCCTGGCGAAAAGTCTCGAATGACTTGGACTTGCTCCGGTTCTGAGAAGCGGTGGCGTGAAATTCAGATACAAATCACTTAAACCGTGACTCACCTTGATGAACCGCTTGACGGTCTTCAGCGCGTCCGCTGACATTGTCGTCGCGTTCCTAAGGAAAACAATCGGAGCCAGAGCCTGCATGAGTACAATTCGATCATTGTACTCCGGTCGCATTGCGCAAAGGACGAAGAGCGCAGTGGCACCCTGCGAGTGACCGATGTAAATGATTTGGTGAAAGGCTGTCACATTGCGGATGTGGTCCACCATCGCGGGTATGTCGAACATTCCGATCTCATGAAAACTGAACTTCCAAAACAGTGGATCGTCTGTCGAAAGCGTGGTGTGGTTCCGACTGTACGTCGAACCGCGCGTATTGGCAAGCCACACGTCAAACTCACTGGACAAGAACTGAAAAGCTGAAGCAAAGTTTCAAACAGTTGACAGGCATCGCGTTTCATAGCTCACCTAAGCTGTTTTCAGCACCCATCATCACAAAACTCAGTGATGATGTGAACAAACCATGCACCAGTAGAACGGGTTGATGTCCTGGCTTTGGGATTCTGTGCAGAGCTAGAATGTACCCATCGTCCGTTATCACTTTGTGGGTATCACACGGGAAGTTCAACTTCCTTATCCACCCATCCTTAGGAATGAAAGGAATTAATTGAGGACATATACTTAACAATTGCTATACCGTTGTCAAATTGGCCTTGCTTTCGACACCTTTGTCGTATTGGTTGACTCTGGCTTGGAAGATATTCCACGGCCAAGGGAACGGATTCCTGCGGCCACATGTGAACGCAGTTAGCCAACAAATCGTAGTGACAAACGCCAATTGGTTGCTGAATAACATAATGAGCTCCACTGCGTCGAATTGTTTAAAAATGAACCCGCTCAGAGTGTCGTTTTCATTATCAGATCTAAGCCGAAGGTATATCTGCCATCGATGGATTTTTAATTGCTTCACCGTTTAATGGGTGCTCGCAGATGACGTAGGCCTGATTAGCACGAGCCATCAGAAGCACTAAGTATTATTTATGGGATCAAGCTGATAGAATCTGGAGCGGGATTTAATGGTGCCAACTTAATTGGTGGTCTGTAATAAACTTAGTTTCAGATAGGAATTTGTTGATATTTATGACTGCCTGCGATTCATGGAAAAGGCAGATAGGTTAAGTCTTGTGCTCAATTGAGTCACAGTCAAGTGGAGTTTGACGCAGTGAACTTTGTGTGTCGAAGCGTCTTCATAAAAGTAATGACTCTTCTTTTGGTGGTGCTTCAGTGAGGGTTAGAACTCGGCTAACATTTCACACACTTATTGTATTGTGAGTATGATCCATTCCACTTATCGAAGGCAAAGTACTACTTTAATGAGCTGCCCGCCTGAGTCGAGTTTGAAGAGTCCTATTGAGATTTTTACTTTAAGTGCTTTTCACTTTCGATTGCAGAAAGAACACAAATTACATCTTAAGGTTTTTTCCATCTCGCAAACGTCTGACAAACATCCGGGAGTAAAACTGTCATGAAAAAGCTTCTCAATTAGCCGTTTGGACTCGGCGTAAAATTTTAGCTCCCTTCCATTCGTCCCAAAAATTTAAAACTCACACAAAACGAATGGTTGTGAGAAGCTAGGCCTAGACCTGTTGCGCCAACTACATACTCCTAACTACCTAACTGTTGGAAAAGGCTAGAACAACACTATCAGGGTTGAAAGTTATGAAAAGGAAGTTAAGTAAGATTGAAAATAATCCTATATTGAAATTACACAAATAGCTGTTCATAGTGTGAATTTACACATCCACGGCTCCAGCCAAACTAGCGCCCTGTCGCCCTGTGCAAAATTTACAGAAATAGCCTTTTTTTAATCTACACGAGAGTATATTTTGTTCGCGCAAGATAACATTAATTTTTCTTTCCTAGCAATGCGCCCCCAGCACTTGGCGCCCTGTGCATTTGCACTTGCTTCACATATGGTTGGTCCGGCCCTGATAAAGGTTGTCTCATAATTAACGCAAATGCGAATACAAATGTAAATGCAAATAAAATACAGATTTTAAATAAGAAAGTTTTACATTTTTAGTGATTCATAGAGTATACAAATTGAGGTTATGTAAGGAATAGCACATCGGATAAATAGCCGTCACAACTGTTCTGAGGGCAAGTACTTACTCTTTTATTAAAATGTTCTATGACCGTTTCGCATTAATGTGGCTGAATTAACACACCTCCCAATTTTCTCTTTTAAGGCGTTTTTGGTGGTCGTGGATTGCAAAAGATCTAGATGGCCAATTCTGATCGGAAAAAAACGCCCGATTACTCGATTAGGAAATGACTAAGTAGTAATTGAGTTGTTTCTCTGTCTGCATGGCACGTGGTACCGTCTTATTTTTCTATTTTTTACAATTTTCTGAGAAAGATTTTAAAAAGCTTCCTTGACTATGCAAGATATGATTGCGCCTCGGCAATATTGATAAAGGTCCCAACTTTGTTCATCGTTCAAAATGTTGATCGTTTCCAATAAATTAAGCGTTTACGAAAATCCTTTAGTATTCGGCAAACTCCCGGAAATGAAACACATCCTCCCGTTCTTGACGATTGCACAAGTCACGCAATAATGGTAGCTCAGGTCAATGAGAAATGTAGTTTATATAGCGACATGAAAAATGCAACCGAAAAAAACTTCTTTTGCATTTTTAACCACTTAAACTTGATTGTTGAACTTAATCTTGGTCTTTAAATGTTTCTTATGATTTTTAAAGTTAGTTTCTCAAAAAAAAAAAAAAAATAAGCAAATTATCTTAAATTATCTTAACTGGGCCCTAAACTAAGGAGTTCACCTCTTACTTTTAAGATCAAGCTGATTTTTTGCCAGAAGTGTTGTCATCTATGAATTGTTTTTTTTTTTGCTTTAAGTAGTGGTTTGTTTTACTGTAGTAAGCCCTGTATACATCATATTACCGGCTGTCTTCAGGGAGTCATCAAATTTTGTTTTAAATTAATCGGGGTTTTCGTCGTCTGATATTGGAAATGTTGATGAAGATTCGATTGCCTGATGATAACGAACACCATTAATTGATACTGCCTGACCAGCCGCATTCTCGAGGAAGAATGGTCCGATAATGCCTCAAGCCCAAAATTCGCACCAAATAGTCACGTGTTGTGGATGCATTTGTTTCTCAACAATTGCTCGTGGGTTTTCTGAACCCAAATTTTCTTCACAGTTGATGGTTTTTAAATCGACGGCCATATTTTGTTCGAAAATTTCGGATTGTAGCTGACAAACCTTCATATTTTTAACTTTCTCGTATACGTAGTAAGAGAAAGGTATTGTAATCGTACAAAAAATCGAACTCGAGATTTTAATCAAATCTGACATTACGATGATAGAGGAACTCGAAAAAGTGGGTCTCGCAATTCTGTCCGTCTGTCTGTCTGTCCGTCTGTCCGTCTGTCCGTCTGTCCGTCTGTCCGTCTGTCCGTCTGTCCGTCCTTCCCGAGCTCTACAGCGCAAACGGGTGGACGGATTTCTTTCAAACTTCGGATTTAAAATTGGTGGGCTTACAGTTCGGGGCCACTTTTTTTTTTGCACGTTAAGTGTTGCCGTTCTAACGGTATTCAGCAATTTTGAGTTTTCCGAAAACGGCTCTAACGATTTTAACCAAAATTGTTATTTGGGCTTAAGTAGGTGTAACTAAGATGGCTGCATACTCAGTTTTTCGCAGAAAAATCGAATAACGGTAATTTTGAAAATTGGTCATATCTCAAAAACGGTTAAAACTATATCGATAAAAATTCATATATAAGGTAATACGGTCATTCCCAACATGATGGCAAACTCAGTTTTTCCCTAAATTATCGTTCAACGGACTTTTTTGGAAAAATGTCGTTTTTTAAGACTTTATTTAATTATGGCTTACTTGAAAACAGCTTTAACGATTTTGACCAAAATGTATACCTGCGCTATGCTACATGGGGTTAACATGGCTGCATATCCAGTTTTTGGCTATAAAGTCGAATAACGGTACTTTTGAAAAGTGGGCTTATCTCAAAAACGGTCAATACAATTGCAACAAAAATTAATTTTGTATATAATATGGTCATTCCTAACATGATAGCAAACTCAGTTTTTCTCTTAACTGTCTATGATGGATTTTTGAAAAAAAGGCATATTTTGAGAATATGATTTTCTTTTTTTTACCTACATGAAAACGGCTAAAGCGATTTTGACCAAAATGCATACTTGGAGTAAAATTGACGTTTTCAACATTATTGCGTCCTTCATTTTCGATTATAACTTCCGGAAACGCTGATTTTGAAAACTGCTGAAATCTCGAAAACGCTATTTTGGATTGGGATAAAACTTTAAAAACCACGTAATACTAACATCCTGAACAATACCCTATACTCAGTTTTTAGTTAAATAGTTGAGCAAGATTATTTTTCGAACTCAACATTGAAAAATTTGTTACTATTTTGTACGCATAATTTTCCGAAATCAGCTTTAAAGATGTTGACTAAAACGCTTATTTACGATAACATAAGTATTCTTAATAAAACCCTGTACTTAGTTTTTCTTAGAGAACTGCATATAATGCCGTCTTATAAACATTCCCGCACTACCAGTTAAAATGTAATCAAAACTACTAGAAACTCCTTTTTAGCAAATATTTTCCATTTTTTTTCCAACCAAATTAATCATGAACCTTAAAATAATTCTAACCAATTGGAGTCTACACTATCAGAAACCCGCACTTCATTTACCCCCAAACACGTGCAAATTCAAAAACAAATCTCTGAATTCTTACATCACAAACCCTACTTCGAGTCATGGTCACCTACCAGCATCACCAATTTGAAAAATCTGGTTTTATAGCCAATAAAGATTAATAAAAGAAAAATAAACAAACCAAACTGATGATATGAACGAGAAAGTTTCGTGCGATCCAGTCGTGCACTTTATTTTAAATTTTGCTTAGCAGTGAAAATGCGTTGTTCTTTCGTATAGCGCTCCATTTTTGCTAACCCCGAACTGTCAGCTGTCACGTTGTTATATCTTTTTCCGTTGGCATCACTTTATAATCACCCTTAGTGGCAAGTGGCGTTTATATTGAACGACAATTGTAGTCTTAGAAGTCGTGCCACTTTGATTAAACCACGCCATGACTTAAACGCCATGAGTGTCATTTTCATTACATTCCTTATAGATTCCACAACAAGAGCTGTTATTGCAAGAACATTTTTATTGAATTAGACGCTGTTTATTTTGTGTTGTTAAATTAATTTTGAATAAATAAAAATACGAGTAATTAACACAAAATATGAACACTATTGCGATATTTGTTATATTCACCCTTGAGCAAAAATAAATAGCTAAATAACTGAAATTTAAGCTAAATGAGTTGAAAATTTAACAAAACATTTAAGTCGATTTTGTTGCTTGGCGTTTACAAATTTCCCAACGCCAATTAATGTCGTTTAACTTGTGGTTTTGTGAGACTAATACACCTGTTAGAATATCGATGCGTGACCGTTGTCGGACAAGTAATTAAGTTCCACATGAACTAAAACTACATCTAGTGTTTAATGGCGTAAGACGTCTCATAAAACGCTTCATGTAATGCCGAGTTCACATTGTCGTTTTGCATACCGGCGTTTAACGCCACCTGGAACAAAGGGTGACACCCTTTACATTGGTAGAAGACTCTAAAGAAAAAAAAACTGTTCTCAGGTGTCGCCCCCTCCCCTTCATTTTCAAGTAATCTAAACTAAGGTTTCAGTTCAGCCATTAGTTACTTTGTAAATTGTTTATAGATCAGTGCAGCGAGCCCTATCCCTATAGATAGATTTATGCGAAATTGATTCAGGCATCTGTATTCTACTATTTAGTTGGTAGAATAAAACAAGCCTAAACTTCGATACATACAAGTCACGTCTAAAAATAGCTGCGCAGGCGCACACATTTTTAAAAGACCTCCGCCTCAGTAGCAAATCTGGTTTAATAGACTAAACACTAAACCATACTTATCTACATCACGACATTTTTAACTCAATGAAGAAAAAAAAAACTGTCCGACGCATTTATTTGCCAATATCAATCGCATTAACAAGATTTAATCACCTAAGCACCGTTAATTAATCACCTAATGAATGAACGTACAAAGGAAATAAATAAAGTGCACGACTGGATCGCACGAAACTTTCTCGTTCATATCATCAGTTTGGTTGGTTTATTTTTCTTTTATTATTGTTTATCTTTATATATATAATTCTACTGTACGTGTGTATGTCACTGAACTCCTCCTAAACGGCTGTACCGATTTGAATAAATTTTGTTGTATGCGTTTGGGTGGCGCCCTGGATGGTTTAGAAGCCGATTGGTCAACATTGGACAAAGCGGCGTGGTACCTCCCATACAAAAATAACTTCAAAATCATATATCTTGAAAACCACCGAATCGATCGAGTTCAAATTTACACATAATCTTAGGTATTGGCCCAAGAGTATTTCTGTGAAGATTGGTTAAAATTGGGCAAAGGGGCGTGGCACCGCCCATACAAAAATTACATTCAAAATCTTATATGTATTTCAAAAGCAACCGAATCGTGACCGCGTGTATTAAGTAAAATACAAAATTGATATATTTATTTGGAGTATATAAGACAAAAAAAGTTGTAACAATATCACACTCCACTGTTCATACGGAACATACAAACACAGTGCCCCAAAAATCGATGTATTATTAAAAAACAAAATTGTAAAAAAAACGCCTTTTTGTACGGAGCCTTTTGATATTTCCGGTGTCGCATTTCAGTGAATATTAAGTGTATTATATTCACATATACATACAACAATGCAACGTCTTCGTGAACGTGTAGGAAATATTGGTCGACGTACTCCGAATTCACAAATAGTCCAGAACCGTCGGTTAAATAGATCGGCAGAAGATAAATTGACGGACAATGAAAATTTAAGAAACCAGGCTGTAATCAAACGTGTAAATGAAAATCAAGAGCAACGCAACGAACATTATTATGCATTAAGACAAAGACTGGCACGTCAAAGAGTCACCGATACATTCAGAACACGTGAACAACAGCGTTTGCAAGTGTACCGCGCATTGACACGTGTATCACTTCTTCACCTTGCGTTTGAATATGAGTCGGACATCGACTATTCGTCACATTCACAAATTGTAATCGGTGCTATGAACAAACAATGCCAACACTGTCATGCACTAAAATACAAAGGTGAAACTGCCGGTTTCTGCTGCGCGTCTGGAAAAGTTGTAGTATTGCCACCATTTAATTCGCCGCCAGAACCATTGAAAGCAGTATTGGGTGGAGCTGCATCACAATCCAAATTGTTTTTGCGTAAAATTCGCAAATTCAATTCATGCTTTCAAATGACCTCATTTGGAGCAACAAAAATCGTTCAGAACGCTGATGGTCGCAATTTTCAAAATCAAGATTTAGGGCCAAGTGTATCATCAAATTTGTTCTTTAATGCCGATGCCTGATACCGATTCAAAATTTCTGCAAATTTACTTCATGGGTGATAAGGAACAGCAAATAAACGCACGCTGGCAGTACAACCATACCGAGCAGATGGAGGAGCGACAAATTGTGGGTATTTTAGAACCGTTTTTACGGAGTCACAACCAGTTGGTCCAGTTGTTCAATACGGTTTCAAACAAACTGCAAAACGACAACTATACGATCGTCATCAAAGCAGACAAAGTACCATCTGGGCAGCATGCGGGCCTATAGCATGCAGGACAATGTCTGTCGGGTCCGCTAGTAGGCTATAAAATCAGATTTTTCGAATTGGTGATGCTGGTAGGTGGTTATGACTCGAAGTAGGGTTTGTGATGTAAGAATTCAGAGATTTGTTTTTGAATTTGCACGTGTTTGGGGGTAAATGAAGTGCGGGTTTCTGATAGTGCGGACTCCAATTGGTTGGAATTATTTAAAGGTTCATGATTAATATGGTTGAAAAAAGAAGAAGTGGGAAATATTTGCTAAAAAGGAGTTTCTAGTAGTTGTGATTACATTTTAACTGGTAGTGCGGGAATGTTTATAAGATGGCATTATTTGCATTTCTCTAAGAAAAACTAAGTACTGGGTTTTATTAAGAATACTTATGTTATCGTACATTAGCATTTTAGTCAAAATCGTTAAAGCTGATTTTGGAAAATAATAAGTACGAAATAGTAACAAATATTGCAATGTTGAGTTCAAAAAATAATCTTGCTCAACTATTTAGCTAAAATCTGAGTATAGGGTATTGTTCAGGATGTAAGTATTACTTGGTTTTTAAACTTTTATCCAAATCAAAAATGGCGTTTTCGAGATATGAACAGTTTTCACGGTGGTTAGAATCGAAAATGAAGGACGCAATAATGTTGAAAACGTCGATTTTACTTTTTGGTCAAAATCGCTTAAGCCGTTTTCGTGTTGGTAAAACAAAAGAAAACCAAATTCTCTAAATATGTCTTTTTTCAAAAATCCATTATAAACAATTTAGAGAAAAACCGAGTTTGCTATCATGTTAGAAATGACCATATTACATACAAAATAAATTTTTGTTGCAATCGTATTGACCGTTTTCGAGATAAGGCCACTTTTCAAAAGTACCGTTATTCGACTTTTTAGCCAAAAACTGGGTATGCAGCCATGTTAATCCCGTATATTGTAGTGCAGGTATATATTTTGGTTAAAATCGTTAGAGCCGTTTTCAAGTAAACCATAATTAAATAAAGTCTTAAAAAACAAAAATTTTCCAAAATAGTCAGTTGAACGATAATTTAGGGAAAAACTAAGTTTGCCATCATGTTGGTAATGACCGTATTACCTTAAATATGAATTTTTGTCGGAATAGTTTTGACCGTTTTTGAGATATGACCAATTTTCAAAATAACCGTTATTCGATTTTTCTGCGAAAAACTGAGTATGCAGCCATCTTAGTTACACCTACTTAAGCCCAAATAACAATTTTGGTTGAAATCGTTAGAGCCGTTTTCGAAAAACTCTAAATTGCTGAATACCGTTAGAACGGCAACACTTAACGTGCAAAAAAAAAAGTGGCCCCGAACTGTAAGCCTACCAACTCCAAATCCGAAGTTTGAAAGAAATCCGTCCAGCCGTTTGCGCTGTAGAGCTCAGGAAGGACGGACAGACGGACAGACGGACAGACGGACAGACGGACAGACGGACAGAATTGCGAGACCCACTTTTTCGAGTTCCTCTATCATCGTAATGTCAGATTTGATTAAAATCTCGAGTTCGATTTTTTGTACGATTACAATACCTTTCTCTTACTACGTATACGAGAAAGTTAAAAACGACAACAGCATTGCTCGCCATACGTCACAACATCACCTGAGGCCAGCGAACTTCACAACTATACACGCAATAAGTACGCTTCACAACGAAATAGTTAAATCATGGTCAAGCGATATATGAAAATTCACGCCCCAGACCGACAAGTGAACAGAAATCTTGATTCCAATTGCAACAGTCATTGTACCCTAAACCTCGCTTGGCAATAGCTTTTATGGGTAAAGTGCCGCAATGTACCGCACTTAGTGAGTGTCGCACTGACAGACTTACGGTATAAAAGGCCGCCAGCATCTGGCAAAAGGTATCAGTTCAATCTTCGAACCTTCCAGTCAACACAGACCTCCTAAACACAAAAATCAATCAATATGTTCAAGTTGGTGAGTTTTGGTCCTTGCTATAGACAAATTCCTTTGAGGACCGTTTTATTAAAGGAATATTATTTTTTTCCATCATCAGGTGGTGTTGTCTGCTCTGCTCGCTGTAGCTGCTGCCCGTCCAGGACTTTTGCACTCGCCGGTGGTATACTCTGCCCCCATTGTCCAGGAACAAGTTCTGGCCAAGGTCGGCGCTGTCGTCAAGAGTGTACCAACTGCTGTGTCTCACCAAAGCTCAACTGTTGTGCATAGCTCAGCCCATGTTGTCGAGCCAATTGTTGCTCCTGTGGTGAAGACCTATGCCGCTGCTCCCGTTGTTCAAGCTGTTCACGCCGCTCCATTGGTCCAAACTTATGCTGCTGCTCCAGTCCTCCATTCAGTGCATGCTCCAGCTCACATCAGCTATGCTCATGCCGCTCCAGCTCACATCAGCTATGCTCATGCTGCTCCAGTTGTTCACGCTTGGTAAAAAAAATACTCCTCATCGGGCGGTTGGACAGATTTTGAAAATGTTTCCGACGACTTTACATTCTCCTAGATAATACTCAAATGTACATACATACAGAAAAGAGCTCCAATGATTAAATTATTGTAATCTCCATTAAAAAAAAAATGTTTTTCTTTCACTTTCCTCAAACTGGGGCTGGTTTCTGGTATTCTGGTAGTGACAACCAGTACCTGGTGACCTTGTCCATATATGTTCGCTTGTGCTAACAGCAAACAAAGGCATTGTGCATATGTATAGGTACTTACTTTCTTTATGGTTTCTGTTGGTATCCGCTTAGCTAATAAACAGACGTTTGAGCGTTAAAAAAACGGTGAATCATATTTACGGACAAACTTTTATGAATAGAACCACAGCAACAACTAGTCCCGGAAACAGTCGAATCGGTAGGAAATTATAACAATGCTGAGTTACACCACTAATTCGTCATTTTCATCAGACTCCTCAGGCGGGAATCGTTGCTACTCGTATGCTTTTCCACCTTCCCGTACAATGGTAGTTAGTTGTGGTAAAAAAGGCCAGCAGTTAAAACGACGAATGATATTCAGGATATTCAGAATTAGCTTGAATTAATATTTTTCTATGTGACCCATTGCATCGGATGATCAACAGAACGGCACGATACATTAGTATTTTTAAGATTTAAGATAAGGATAAGTGGGGATAGAGAAACGTGCACCACATTGGTTCTGCTTAGCAGTGTTGCCATAATTTTAAAAATCAAAATGCTAAATCACATAAAGAAAAATGCTAAAATGTATGAAGCCTGAAAAAGAAAATGCTTACCTAAAAAAATGGTTTATTAAGTGATAAAAAAAAACTTAAATAACTGCATTATGACGAAAATAACACAACTTTTGAAAAACAAAGCACAAATCAGTGTGGAAGCTCAACCAACGAAAACTGTCTTTCCATACACGTACACACAATGATACTCTATTGATTTATCGCACACACTTCGACCGTACACATCTTAAATTTCATTCAATGCTTTGGTAAGTGGTAGAAAACATTTACAATGCAAAGAAGTACACTTATGACCAAAGTTCCAGGAAAAGAGAGCAAGAATGGAACAATGAGAAAAAATTTGCAAAAATACTAAAACAGTAGATATTTGGCGTTTTTCTGTTTTTAAAAAATGCTTTCAAATGTTCAAAAATGCTAAATCTAGCATTAAAAATGACAAAATGGCATCACTGCTGCTTAGATCTGGCGTCCTGTAAGCATTTCCAAAAAGGGTAAATGTATGAAAAAAAAACAAAAATTGAGAAAAATAATGTCTCGTAACTTAAATCTCAAACAGCTGAAATCAAGAAAAATATGTATAACTGGGTCGCACGAAACTTCACTTTCATTTCCAGTTTCCTTTTCTGATTTTAAGGCTCAGAAGCGATACCCAATAAAATAAGCGGTATAAGAACAGGATGAAATAATGCGCATATTTTTCAAATAAATATTAATATCTGGGGAATATACACAATCAGCCGAATCGACATCGGAAAGTCATTTTTATGCGGTCGTGTTTCCTTAAAATAAATAAATATTTTGGCGCGACAGGTCTATGGGACCCAAGGCCTAGCTTCTCGCAACCATTCGCTTTGTGTGGGTTTTCAATTTTTGGGACGAATGGAAGGGATCTACAATTTTACGCCGAGTCCAAACGGCTAATTGAGAAGCTCATTCATGACAGTTTTACTCTCGGATGTTTGTCAGACGTTCGCGAGAGGTGGCGCAGTGGAAAAAACCTTAAGATGTAATTTGGCCCTCTCGGGATTCGAACCTGAGCCCCTCGCTTAGTAGCCCAACACACTTACTTTTTAATTCATTTTTATTTGTGTTATTCAATAAACTTAAGCCTAGACAAAAACGATTAAATCTAATTAAAAACTAACATTGATCTTAATTCTAGTTTACTGGCTCCAAGCGAGCACTCTAAACTTAACATTATGCTTAAAATTATTGCCTTTCGGCCTTAAATCTATCTATATTTAATTTTGTTTGTTTTTTATTTTTCCAGAAACTGATAAAAACTGGAATTCTTTATTATTTTGTTTTATTTAATCCTACTTAAAACTAGTTAAAACTACTTAAAACTACCTAATCTACTTAACCTACATTACCTATAATCAGGGTGGTGAGCAATCTTAAGGATTGATCACCATCCTGATCGCGTCCATGGGTGCCTGGCAGTCGCCAATTGGGTTCATCTGCGCCGCCGGGACTCGACCGAGGCCATAGGCGTCGGTCAAATCTCGGAGGCACTCATCATATTGACGAGCCCGGCCCCTCCCAAAGACCCCTTAATCTAACCTAATTAACTTAAAACTAGCTTAAAACTAAAGAGGATGCTACATAAGTAGCGCACCGGCCCGGGGGAGCGTATCTAACCTCACCCCTTCCTCAAGCCACCAAAATTCGGCGAATTGCTTGACCGTATCGATTATGTCCCGATCCGCTATTGCGGTGCTAAATCGGAGGAGCTCCTGAGCATTGGCGGCGTTCCCGTCGTGGATGAGCCGCTTATCCCTCGCGCCGCGGTGGCTGTGGTAAATTACCGGCACACCATCCCTTGTCTGCACTAACCCTTTCATGTCTGCATGAAGAAATGCTTCAGGCGGGACAAAGCCAGACCGTAGCGTACTCTCGTGGTACATTATATTGGGGTAGTAAGCCCCTGAGATCAGGCTATTATCGCTGCCCATCGCCCTCGCAATGTGCCTCCGAATCGCCTTAATTAGGAAATTGTCAATCCTATTCAGTCGAGCCCCATTGTATAGGGTCTTGTTGGGATAGTAGTGCATGTACTCAGATTCGGGAGTTCTAAACAACCCTAGACAGGCCCTGAGGCATTGCCTCTCAAACACCCGAATCTTTTCCATATAATACGGCGCTATATTGAACCACATGGGACAACCATAAGCGATGATCGGCCTTATAAGGGCCACGTAGCAAATGACCTTCACCCTGGCGTTAAGTTGACTGCTGCGAAACAGTCTCCTTGTCAGAGCGTAAGCCCTCTTAGCCCCAGCAAGACAAGCATCTATATGTTTGTCAAAATACAGATACTGGTCAAGCCGGATGCCAAGATACCTGACCACGTTTCTCACCGCCAATGGCCGCCCATGCTGTCCAATAATGGCCAATTTTCTCCAGTTTTAGTTTTAGTTTTAGCTCAACACACTACCACTAAGCCACTGCGCCGACGTGTTCCTTAAGATCATATTATTCTTAACATCACCGACAGCAACCGCAATGTGGGATTATGTCGCTCAAGCTTGAAGTTTTTAGGTAATTTTTCAAATAAAGTTCGTAGAAATTTGTAGTCACCGGAATTTGGGGATGACTTGAAATATTCAGTTACAGTTCTTTACAGAATGTCTATAAATAATAAAGTGCACGACTGGATCGCACGAAACTTTCTCGTTCATATCATCAGTTTGGTTGGTTTATTTTTCTTTTATTATTGTTTATAGGCTATAAAATCAGATTTTTCAAATTGGTGGTGCTGGTAGGTGGCCATGACTCGAAGTAGGGTTTGTGATGTAAGAATTCAGAGATTTGTTTTTGAATTTATACGTGTTTGGGGTCAAATGAAGTGCGGGTTTCTGATAGTGTAGACTTTGGTTGGAATTATTTTAAGGTTCATGATTAATATGGTTGTAAAAAAAAGAAGTGGGAAATATTTGCTAAAAAGGAGTTTCGAGTAGTTGTGATTACATTTTAACTGGTAGTGCGGTAATGTTTATAAGACGGCATTATTTGCATTATTCTAAGAAAAACTATGTACGGAGTTTTATTAAGAATACTTATGTTATCGTCAATACGAGTTTTAGTCAATATCTTTAAAGCTGATTTTAGAAAATAATGCGTACAAAATAGTAACAAATATTGAAATGTTGAGTTCGAAAAATAATCTTGCTCAAGTATTTAGCTAAAAGCTGAGTATAGGGTATTGTTCAGGATGTTAGTATTACATGGTTTTTAAAGTTTTATCCAAATCGAAAATCGCGTTTTCGAGATTTCAACAGTTTTTAAAATCAGCGTTTCCGGTAATTCGAATCGAAAATGAAGGACGCAATATTGTTGAAAACGTCAATTTTACTGCAAGTATGCATTTTGGTCAAAATCGTTTTAGCCGTTTTCATGTAGGTAAAACAAAAGAAAACCAAATTCTCAAAATCTGCTTTTTTTCAAAAATCTATTATACACAATTTAGAGAAAAACTGAGTTTGCTATCATGTTAGGAATGACTATATTACCTTATAAATGAATTTTTGTTGCAATCGTATTGACCGTTTTCGAGATAAGGCCACTTTTCAAAAGTATCGTTATTCGACTCTTCAGCCAAAAACTGGATATGCAGCCATGTTAACCCCATGTAGCGTAGCGCAAGTATACATTTTAGTTAAAATCGTTAAAGCCGTTTTCAAGTAAACCATAATTAAATAAAGCCGTAAAAAACGACATTTTTCCAAAATAGTCCGTTGAACGATAATTTAGAGAAAAACTGAGTTTGCCATCATGTTGGCAATGACCGTATTACCTCAAATATGAATTTTTGTCGAAATGGTTTCAACCGTTTTTGAGATATGACCAGTTTTCAAAATTACCGTTATTCGATTTTTCTGCGAAAAACTGAGTATGCAGCCATCTTAGTTACACCTACTTAAGCCCAAATAACAATTTTGGTTGAAATCGTTAGAGCCGTTTTCGAGAAACTCAAAATTGCTGAATACCGTTAGAACGGCAACTCTTAACGTGCAAAAAAAAAAGTGGCCCCGAACTGTGAGCCCACCAACTCCAAATCCGAAGTTTGGTTGAAATCCGTCCAGCCGTTTGCGCTGTGGAGCTCAGGAAGGACGGACAGACGGACAGACGGACAGACGGACAGAATTGCGAGACCCACTTTTTCGAGTTCCTCTATCATCGTAATGTCAGATTTGATTAAAATCTCGAGTTCGATTTTTTGTACGATTACAATACCTTTCTCTTACTACGTAATGCGAGAAAGTTAAAAATATGGGTACCTATCCATCTTCATTGAAGTGTAAATTTTGGATCGAGTCGCTTGAGCCAATTAAAATAAAGTGCACGACTGGATCGCACGAAACTTTCTCGTTTATATCATCAGTTTAGTAGGTTTATTTTTCTTTTATTATTGTTTATAGGCTATAAAACAAGTTTTTCCGAATTGGTGATGCTGGAAGGTGGTGACTCGATGTAAGGTTTGTGATAGACCGATATCTTGACATAGATTTATGATGTAAGATTTCAGAGGTTTGTTTTTGAATTTGCACGTGTTTGGGGGTAAATGTAGTGCGGATTTCTGATAGTGTGGACTCCAATTGGTTGGAATTATTTTAAGGTTCATGATTAATATGGTTGGAAAAATAAGAAGTGTGAAATATTTGCTAAAAGGGAGTTTCTAGTACTAGTTGTGATTACATTTTAACTGGTAGTGCGGTAATGTTCACAAGACGGCATTATTTGCATTTCTCTAAGAAAAACTAAGTACGGCGTTTTATTAAGAATACTTATGTTATCGTACATTATCTAACATTTTAGTCAAAATCGTTAAAGCTGATTTTAGAAAATAATGCGTACAAAATAGTAACAAATATTTCAATGTTGAGTTCGAAAAATAATCTTGCTCAGCTATTTAGCTAAAAACTGAGTATAGGGTATTGTTCAAGATGTTAGTATTACTTGGTTTTTAAAGTTTTATCTAAATCAAAAATAGCGTTTTCGAGATATGAACAGTTTTCAAAATCAGCGTTTCCGGTGTTTAGAATTGAAAATAAAGGACGCAGTTATGTTGAAAACGTCAACTTGACTCCAAGTATGCATTTTGGTCTAAATCGCTTTAGCCGTTTTCATGTAGGTAAAACAAAACAAAACCAAATTCTCAAAATATGCATTTTTCCAAAAATCTATTATAGACAATTTAGAGAAAAACTGAGTTTGCTATCATGTTAGGAATGACCATATTAGACCAAATTTAGTTTTTGTTGCAATCGTATTGACCGTTTTCGAGATAAGGCCACTTTTCAAAAGAACCGTTATTCGACTTGTTAGCCAAAAACTAGGTATGCAGCCATGTTAACGCCATATATAGTAGTGCAAGTATGCATTTCGGTTAAAATCGTTAAAGCCGTTTTCAAGCAAACCATATTTAAATAAAGTCTTAAAAAAACTAATTTTTTCCAAAATAGTCCGTTGAACGATAATTTAGGGAAAAACTGAGTTTGCCATCACGTTGGGAATGACCGTATCTATTACCTTAAATATGAATTTTTGTCGAAATAGTTTTGACCGTTTTTAAGATATGACCAATTTTCAAAATTACCGTTATTCGATTTTTCTGCGAAAAACTGAGTATGCAGCCATCTTAGTTACACCTACATAAGCCCAAATAACAATTTTGGTTGAAATCGTTAGAGCCGTTTTCGAAAAACTCAAAATTGCTGAATACAGTTAGAACGGCAACACTTAACGTGCAAAAAAAAAAGTGGCCCCGAACTGTAAACCCACCAACCCCAAATCCGAAGTTTGATGAAAATCCGTTCAGCCGTTTGCGCTGTAGAGCTCAGGAAGGACGGACAGACGGACAGACGGACAGAATTGCGAGACCCACTTTTTCGAGTTCCTCTATCAGCGTAATGTCAGATTTGATTAAAATCTCGAGTTCGATTTTTTGTACGATTACAATACCTTTCTCTTACTACGTATACGAGAAAGTTAAAAACAGACGTAGGTACCTACTAGTGATAAATTACCTCAATATGCAAGCATACAAACTTCAAATACCTACGAAGTTTTAAACAAATCCGCCTAACCATTTGGACTGTGAACCTCAGAAGTAGAGAGATGGAATTACGAGACGCCATTTCATCCATATATGTCAGAAATGATTCAAGTCTCGTGTTCGAAATTTTGTTCAAAAACAGAAGGAACGTTGGACTAATTAGAGACCATTTAAAATAGAGATGAGTTGTTTCGTTAAAATCTCAAGACTTTTTTTTTAAATAAAAAAGTTGAAAAAGTTTAACTGGAACTCGTTTTCATTACTTTCGGAGATTTGGTCCTTTTAGATCTTTGATTTGTCTATTGTCTCATTAGATACCTATGAAATCGTTTTAAAAAAAATTCCAGTAGTTTAAGTTAACTTTATGATCACATAAAAAATTTAAGCAACTTGGGGAATTGCAACTCTAAGAAGGTATTTTAAACTATAATAAATGGTTCCCAAAACAGGTCCTTAAGGAATGGAACCAAATGGAAGGAATCTACAATTTTATGCCGTGTCCAAAAGGCGAACTGTCAGAAGTTGGCAAGAAATGGCGCTGTAAGAAAAACCTTAAAATGTAATGCGCCTTTTTTCGAGGGTCGAAAAAGTCAGAGTTCTCATAAGTTCTGCAAGGTTGTAAATTTTAGAGGCCAGTCCACAAGCTAACTATATTCGAACGTCGGCGTCTTATTCGGCAACTCTTCGTGAACACATTGTAGGCCTAAGAAGTGTCCTCTTAATTGGCGGTTTCTTATATAAATATCAATGCAGTTTGTGGACTGAGTAATGACTGGAAAAATATAATACAACAATTTGAGGAGTATATCAAAAATCCCAACAACAAATCGAAAAGCTTTAGGAAAAGTTTATCAATAAATTGTTGAATTCGGACATTTTTACGGCCTCAACTTAGGAAATTGGGTGGGCAGTTTGACAATTCATTCTGAATAAATCAAGAGCTACAACCTTAAAGTCTGTGAGTAGCAAAATTGAGCAAGCTACTTACGATTCCTTCATATGCATTTTTTATCATTTAGCTTTTACCGGAACTTACAAAACCCCTCAACCCGTTGTTTTTATTTGAATGCAAAATTGACGCTCAGAAAGAAATATTGGAATTGTATGGAATTTAGGAAACACAAATTGATGCCACTCATATACATACGGATATAAAAAACGATTGACTCTTGGAAGGTAAATAAAAAATAAATGAACTAAAAATATCTACGTATTAAACGACGTCTCTAGGTATTATCTCGAAGAACTTAAACACTAAAAAAGCCATCTTCTTTCAACCATTATATTAGCGTCTTTTATATAAATAATATCAGCTTTTATAGACGTACGATTGTATTTATAAATTGACTGCCATGCTGCACTGCTCTGATATCGGCTTATATAAAAGGCTTAGTTTTTTTAACTTCTGGAGTGACAAGAGACATACTGTTCAGGACTTTCCACAGATAGTCTTCTTTGAAGAAATGGACTCTCATAGGCATGTAATCAGAAACTTAGAAGTCGCAGCGTTCTAAATAAGAATGAAGGAAAACAGACTCATCGTTCCAAAGAAAGAACTCTCGCAGCTTATTAATTCTCCGACCTTCTGCTGCCTTCTGCCGTATATTTTTCTAGAAACAATTCCGGGGATTTGACATATAAAAATTCCTCTGTAAAAATATAGCTAGCCACCCTAATTAAACGGAAGTTCCAGAACATTCAATGCACCGCTTGGTACCATTAACAATGTTGGACGCACGAAGCATACCTAGGTATACCTGCAATATGAAAATGTTGATCACGATTTCAGCCGCAATTAAAAAAGTTGTCTTAATATTTGATGAATGCAATTTTATTTTCAAAAAAAAAACAACCGGCTAAATTAAAATCCAAAACAATGTCCAAATATCTTCAATCCTAGAGCAGTGCACTTCTTACCAGGCAGTTGTAGCAGTGTAGGTCAATGGCGATGAAGCGGCCACATGAACTGGTGCAGCGGCAGCATACGTCAGAGGTGCGGCATAAGTCAGTGGGACCGAGTGAGCAACAACTGGAGCAGCAGAGTAGGTGCTGACTACAGGTGCGGCAGCATAAGTCTTAACCACGGGGGCAACGATTGGTTGCACAACATGACCATGACCGTGAACGATGGTTTGGCTTTGATGTGATACAGCTGTTGGTACACTCTTCACCAGAGATCCGACATGAGCGAGGCTGGACTCTTGCACAATTGGAGACGAGTACACAACTGGACTGGTTTCAATCAGACCGGGACGGGCAGCAGCAATGGCGCAAACAGCAGCAAGGATGACCTGGGGATAATTTTTATTCTATAAGGATCGGCCCAGACAATCTCAGAAACTATATACTTACAAATTTGAACATTTTGAGTTTGGTTTTGAGTACTTCACTTCACTTAGACTGAAGACTAAATTGATTGTGATGTGGTTGACAGCATGTGACACCGCTTTTATAATGCCAAACTATCGGCGAGACAATTGCTAACCGGAAAGAAAACCACTCTCTGGTGACACTATTGGGCGGTAGCCAGTTTAAACGGCCAACAAAAAACGTATACACACTCGACGGATCTGATTTGGATCACTTCTAAGAATAAGCTCAATCCAGATCATTAACGCCCGAGGCCAGCACACAAAAAAACGAAATTAATTCCTCCCCAATCACGGTACACGCCACATTCGAATGTGTGTCCAATTGCTTGGTAAAGTCTTTGTCTCCCACTGCTGTGCCGCCCGAGACCGGGTGCCATTGCTACCGTCATGAGTTAAGCCAAAGAAACACGCATTTTCAAGGTCACGGCTGCGCGTCAATGATATTAAACCGACAGCAATTCCGCAGGTAATTATGGTTCCAATCGATGGCAGACAGAGTGAGAGGCGTGCAACTCATGCGGATCGCCACTGACCGCAGATTGTTCCGATAGCACACGACGAGAGAATGCCACCGATTGCACAATGGTTGCAATGCCTTCGACGCGCGAAACATAGTTTCTATAAAAGAACTTGTACGCACTGAGTGAGGCATTCAGTTCATTAGTTCCTCAGTCAGTACAGACCTTCTTAACAACAAACCAAAAACCAAATCAAAATGTTCAAGTTGGTAAGGATTACGTCGAATTGAAGATGCTGAAAAAATGTCTTTGCTAATACTTGTGTTTTAACTTTCAGGTGGTATTGTCTGCTCTCCTCGCCGTAGCTGCTGCTCGTCCAGGACTCTACCATGAATCATCTCCAGTGGTGTACTCATCGCCCATTGTGCATCAGGAGCACAGCCTGGCCAGCGTTGGAGCTATTGTCAAGAGTGTACCAACCGCTGTCTCACACCAGAGTTCCACTGTTGTCCATAACTCGGCCCATGTTGTGGAACCAATTGTCGCTCCAGTTGTGAAGACCTATCACACTGCCCCGGTTGTACAGTCGTATGCCGCTCCAGTTGTGCACTCTTATGGCGCTCCATTGACATATGCTGCCCCGCATTTGACTTACGCTGCGTCACCTATCCATCATGCAGTCGCCTCTCCTCTTGCCTACACCGCAACGGGCTTGTGGTAAATACGGATGGGCTGTTGGACGGACATTAACGTTTAAACTGAATAAAATGAATGAATAATATCGATCGAAATGTTTGTTTGTGTTTTGTAAATTTCTGAATACCCAGGAGCTTGACATATCTTTTCAAGTTTTTTGTATTGCGTTGCTTTGTTTGAGCTTGGGGGTCCGCACAACTGTATGGCGACCCATACAAGGTATGTTTGGTTTTCACTTTATGGTGGCACAACGTGGGGCTGAGAAAGATGGCGAATTGGCATAATTCGGCCTAGGCAACCCCGGCAACCCAGACATTTGTCTGCTAAAACTTCAGATCTATGACACTTAATAGGTACACCAGCGGCTATAGACTCCTGTCAGAAATCTCCTAATCTCTCCTTCGGTCTCAGCTGTCCTCCAAGGAACAGGGGATATTTCTGCGAAGATTTTAAACGACGCTTTTGGAGCATAACAAGTGAAAAACGTTATTCATTCGATGCAAATGGGTGAGATAAGTTTTTGATGTGAAATATCTTATGGCGCGAATTGGGAGTAAAATCGATTCTTCAAAGCGGAAATGACCAAGCGGAAGTGCATGACGGAAATTGGCATGTCGCCATCACTATGCCGCCGCCTAAAACTCCTTAACCACTCAACCGATTCGAATGAAATTTTGTAGGTGGGTATGGTTGGTTGTAACTTGATGGATAGGATAGTTTTGGACCCGATAGGTGGCCCTGTTGTCGATCTTCTTAACCACTCAACCGATTTCAATGAAATTTTGTGGATGGGTATGGTTGGTTGTAACTTGATGGATAGGATAATTTTGGACCCGATAGATGGAGCTGTTGTCACTAGACTACTGAATCAGTGGACGATATGAAAACAAAATGTAAAAAAAAACTCTCGAAAAAGAAAACTTTTGATTGGATTGCGTTATGAAAACTTTTTAAATTAATGAACATAATTATCTACTACACTGTATTAAGATTATAATATTTTAAAGATTTGGTTTTTAAATTAAATTTCTTAATGAAATTCAACTACATACAACACAGTTCAATTTAACATCCACATTTAGCGAGAGAAGTTTCAACATCTGGCGTGTGGTCACAAGCACGCTCTCTGTTTTTGTTTAAGTATCTACAAGTTGTTGCCCGAGAATTGATTTGATGTACCTATACGCCAAAATGGAATTTTTTACCTGTTCGTGCGTTAGTTAGTTCTTTCCGAATACATCATCTATTGGGTTTTCATATCTCTTAGCTAATTCCGAGATATTTAGAGCAAAATTTGGCGTATATCCACCAAAATAAGCAAGCTTGATCATTGTATTTTAAGACACAATTTTGTGTAGGCGCAATAGGTTCCTTTAACAGAGGCCGCAGTGCCAGAGCCCCATGAACGGTTTTGTAATATAAAACCAACTCTTAATTGTTAGTTAAGCTTAATTCACCACGCTTTTGACATATGCAAATATGTTAACTGCTTTGCAATTTTAAAAATTGAAGGTTGTTCAAATATTTCCACGAACATCAGACGATTTTCTTCTCCAGAAGGTAAACTGTATTCAAAGTGGAATAGACAGAAGTCTCTGAAATCATAAAATATTTAGTCCACCTTCGCTTCTTCGACTTATTGAAAATGTGCAAATCCAGACAATTGTCATGAGTTCTTTTTTTGGTAATGTAAATCCAAATCCAGGAGCACTTAGACAAATTTCGGTCAATTTTACTCCAAGCAGAAACAACTTTTTTGGTGTAGTGATATCGCGCATTAAAGCTGAACTACGAGATACCCTAAAGAATAATTAAATCCGGCGTTGGATCGCCTAAAGTAAAGATTGTTAAACGACGCCGAGATCGACCATATGAGAGAGAGAGCAGTGAAATCCGTCCTGCTCTAATAGGTAGCATGGAGTAGGCTGCGAAACGCAGACATTTTCGGTGGCTTAAACGGTGAATGTGTCACTCATAAATTTAATTCATACCACTTTTTGTATCTGACCAGGTTGGTCGTATTACCGAGTTAAGGTCCGCTCAGATGGTTTCGGCTCTACGATTTGTTTACTGAGTTTTACAGGAAGAAGAGGTTTTCCTTGATGCAAGTGGAGGCTTACAACAGTCTTCCAAATAATATTTCACTCCACATGACCACATGAGCTAATTTTAAAACACATCCATCGCACTTTTGCATAGTTCGGTAAATTGAAATACAATTTTTGCAAAGCCTTACAACCACTTTATTATATCTTCACAACTTCCTACCACTGATGCCAACCGCCGTAGAGCGATCCACCGGAATAGCCACCATCCCATCCATCGTAGTAGGGCGATACAATTTCCGGAGCTGCGTACGCTTTCAAAACAGGGGTGTGTTCAATAATCGGCCGCAAGTAGGGTCGCTTCTCGTGCACAATTGTCTGACTCTGATGTGACACTGCCGTTGGAATGGAATGCAATGTATGTCCGACAATAGTTGGCTCCAGTTCATAGCCATACGGTACCACGGACGTGTGCAGGTAACTTGGACGCCCCCATGCCATCGACACCAAAGCGAGGATAATAATCTAAAAGGATTCAAATTTAATTGATTCGCCCTTTCGTACGGCAGGTTAAACCTTCTACTTACGTTTTTGTACATTTTCACTGTTTCTCGGGTAATCCACAAATCGAAACTGTGTCCAAACTGCCCGCCGCTAACCTCTTTTATAAGACCAGCTTCCATGGCGCAGTTTTTCGGTTTTTCCTCATGAATTCTTTTCAAACAATTGGACAATAACTCAACGGCGGGTATAAGCCAAATAATGCAAAAAAGACCAAAAGAATTCGCTAGATACAGTTACAAGTTTCCCGCAGCCTTGCGTTGTTCTTGCTATGCCAAGTGATCGCAAGTTTCCCTCGATGCGATGGTGGGCTTTATCGACCTAAACGCTTCCAAATCAGTTTGACTAGCCGAAATTAGCATAAATGCGTGTTTCTTCGATTGTGCGCCGGTGGACCGAAGCGAACTCGCACAAGACATGGAACGGCAACGGATTACATCACATGACGTATGTTGCGCCTATAGCATCGCAATGACGTGATGAAGTTGATCTCTCTGTAAACAATGGTACACATGTTTGTTTGGCTTTGTCGGCTTTTCATTTAGTTCCGGCTTGGTCTGCCATTGGATGCATGGATCAACGTAACGAGAAGTAACCTCAGATAGCCTATGAGAGTGGGTTATGAGAGCGATAAGTTATTCAGTTGTCCCACTCATGTTTGTAGGCAAGCGAAGTTGATTCTGACAGAAATCGATCTGATTCTGATACCGAATGCCAATGCCAGGAAGTGATAATAATATTTTTGAATCAAAATTGTTTGGAGGAATATTTCTGATTCTAGTACAGAAAGCTAGACCCACAAAACGTCAAATAAGCGCGGACAAAAGGCTTGAGAAACCCTAAGTCCATAAATGACTTGTTTATTTATTAAATCCATACCTACAAAACTCTTTTGAAAATCTCTAAAACTGAATGAATTGATCCTCAGGAGTTATGAGTTATGACATATCACCACCTCGAAACGACACCAAATCGACAGTTCATTTCACATTAGCTCTGTTTCTTTACTTTTTTGGCCAATTTCGGCAAAATGTCAGATATCAAGTGGGTTTAAAAAACTACCAGTTTGCAAACGTTGAAAAAAATCTGATTCAGTTTAATATTTTTTTTTTGCCGATTTATCCATTTTTAATAACAAATTTCAGCACCGAATAAACCAAACGAACGAAGTTTGACCTAATTTGGCTAATGGGTTCGAATTCATTATCGTTAGGAAACAGACCTATTATTCACAATTTCAATACGACAGGGAAGCTCCCCGAAGTTACGACAGAGGAAATTACTCTAGCATATTTTTTTTTAAACTTCAGAGAATTTTTTTACCCAAAATTGGAAAAAGCACCAGAACATTGTTTGGAAAATACACAAGAAACGATGGAAATTAGGCCAGACAAGTGTGGAAAAAAGGCCAGAAAAGTCAGGCCTTTTTTCCTAGGAATATTTACGCTATTTTTTTAATACATAAAATAGTTTGGCATCACCATAAACTAATTAAAGCAAAGTATGCCTATTTTTTCATCAAATAGGTACCTTTAGTAATATACAAAACTATTTCGGGTGGTTAAATTAAATAAATAAATAAATAAATAAATATTTTGGCGTGACAGGTCTATGAGACCCAAGGCCTAGCTTCTCACAACCATTCGTTTTGTGTGGGTTTTCAATTTTTGGGACGAATGGAAGGGATCTACAATTTTACGCCGAGCCAGTTATACTCTCAGATGTTTGACAGACGTTCGCGAGAGGTGGCGCAGTGGAAAAAAAACCTTAAGATGTAATTTGGCCCTTTCGGGATTCGAACCTGAGACCCCTCGCTTAGTAGCCCAACACACTACCACTAAGCCACTGCGCCGGGTGGTTAGCCTTTTTAAAACAAAATGAAATTTACATTTACAAGACTCACAAATCGTAATCACAGAAGGTTCCTTTCGAAACCTCTGCTTCGAACTGACAGTACCTACTGTCAACTTATAAAAGTGACGTACACATAGAGGCTGAATGCCAAAAATAAAATATAAAGATATCACAGTGCTGAAATTCATACCATTTCAAAATGCATTGTGAGTGAATTAACTGCGCAAATTAAAGAAAATAACGTGATTTAGCTATGATGCAAATTTGTATTCTCCTGTCAAATTGTATGATCAATTTGTATTAGCCAAAGTTGCATTTTTTTAAAGTTTTGGTTATAATCACTTTCGTTGACATTTTTGGTGGCTAAATTAATTGATGCGTATAGTTTATATATTTAGGGAATTATGTTTTCATCGATTGATTCCAAAACGTCAAATATTTGATTGCATCATGATCGCAGTACGCATTCATTTTGCGCATTTTTTGGAATTCAGCCAGAATTGTGCATTCACAATATAGAATTTGTAAAGCGCTTAAAAAAACTGCTCCTGATTTTCCCTTTCGTACCGCATTTTGATTAGTCAAGCTTAGTATGCTGCTCGAGCTAAACTAAATTTTAGCTGCTCTCCAACTTTTCTCTCCAAACATCAGCTAAAATCCTAGCTAAATTTTTGAATAGAGAGCGCTGTGGTAAGTGTCACAAAAAACAGCTGTTCTTTGAAAATTGATTCAAAATCTGTAAGGTTCCATATCGATGGTTGTTGCTCCACCAGCATCGCAAACTTTTTCTGAGGACTTCTCTGTTATTTCAATGAAAGACTCTAGCTCCAGGTACTCCTCGTCGAGGTATTTATTAAAACGACTCATATTTTTAAACACATCTGAACAACAGAGCACAGCGTTCTGTCAAAATTTATTTGGAAAAAAATGTCGCACCCATTAAATGAGTGCGCTAAATTTTGTCAGATAGATGAAGGACATTCGGAAACAGAAGTTTGATTTTAAACTCAAGCTGCGTCCCACTCGGCTTAAGTCCGCTTAAATTTAGCTCAGCTAAATTTTGGGGAGAATTTTGTATTGGAGCTAAAATTAAGCTCGAGCTGCGTACAAAGCTTAAGCGATACAATCCCAGCGAAAAATCGAACACCGTTCTATAATAACTTAGATCATGACAATCCATACATAGTATAAACCAAAGCCCAAAAAAAGAGTTGTTGCCGCTAATCTCGAGAACCAATGAACGAATTTAAATGCGATTTCACTGTGCTGATCTGATTTTCTCAGAGAAGGTTTACGCGTATTAATCATTGCTCTATCACTTAAGGAAGCTGAGCATTAAATGCTTAAATTAAATGTTACCCCATTTCAAGCTAAATGCATGAACTAAGTGAAAAAAAAAGTTATACGTACTTCACCCCTGATTCATTTAAGCTATAAATCATTTCTTTCTGTAGCAGAGAAATACTCAAAAGAAGCCATAAGGTCTACACTCAAAATTTTCCTTCAGCGCAGCTCACAGCTAAACCAACTGCCCTATAATCATGCAGCAGTGGCTGTCGACTGTCGTTGTCGGAATGAATATTTAAATTTATCGCTATGTTCGTACGCTAACCCCTGAAACCGCTCAACCGATTTTAATGAAGTTTTGTGAATGGGTATGGTTAGTTCCAGCTTGAACGACAGGATATTTTCGAACCCGATAGGTGGCGCTTTTGCCCATAAAATTGTAGCCACAAAAACCAAAGTGCAATCAAAAACTCTTAAAATGGGAAACCGTGGATTGGATTGCATTATGAAAACTATTTTAATTAATAAATGCAAATCTTCTGCTCTGTACTATGACTGTATTATATCTGTATCGAACTGCATGAGTATTGCAACTCTGCAGTCGATGTATGGAAAGAGTATACATATAAACTTAACGAAAGAGCGAGAAGGTTCTAGTAATTGTATAACGAGAGTTAGTCTTTCAGCAGGAACGAGTATGAGCAGGTCGCAGGTCTAATAAAAGTGGTTTTTTAATATTTTTCCACTCTAGTTCAATTGTGTTTTATTTATTCCGATGGTTATTGTTTTGTGATTCTTTATTTCCCTGAGCTACGATACAATATCTAAGGAGTTTTTAATGCCAAAATCAGATAAGGGAGTGTGCCACTCCTTGTGCAACAAAAAATTTGAAGCACCACTTATCGATACTCATGGGAGCTAATGTTGTAAATTTTAGAACCGATGCCCCTAAGCAATTACCTTCACTGTCTTTTACAAAACAAGAAAAGACCACCAGATCCTTGGAGAAGGAAAACGATATCCACAAATAAGTTCAGCAACATTTCATACAAATGCCATTTGAACGTCAGGTTATCTTACACTGGCAGTCTTGTCAAAGAAAAAAACAAATCAATAATATAGCCATCGATGACACCAGCGAAGGCCAAGCCAGCAAATTCGCTAAAAATTCGGCAAACATCAGCAGTAGCCACACTGGGAAAATCTACGCTCAATTGCCTAATCACCACACTTTGTACACTTTGCACCGCAAAGCACCCATTTAGTGTGTTTAACTACACCTACCTCAAGTTTGGTGTCTCAATTCACTCCAACAAGTTAGCTGCAGGTTTCAGCTTTTTTTTACCGGTCTGTTTGTCTACTTGAATAAGAGCCCGTGGCTAATATATTTATAACGACGCTCCAACTTGATTACCAACTTCGACAGCGCACTTCGCACCCAATTACATAGACACCTTGTTGAAATAATAACCCAACATGAGTTGGCATCAGAGGAAACAGCTCAATTGCGGTTTGTTACAATAGGAAGGTCAAAACCAAAGGTTAGTACACTCAAATGCGTTCAAAAACAAATATTTTTATTCAACTCAATTCAGCTCTCTTTACAGGCCAACATAGGGAAGGTAATCCGGATGGTAGTGTGTACCTGGAGCGACATACTGCACAGCTGGTTGACTGATATACACCACTGGTAGAGCACCGCGGCTACGAAGGATATCAGCGTTACGAAGGTTAAAGTGTTCGATACGAGCGGCGGCAACTTCGGGAGTGTACTGCACTGGTGGGGGAAGTGCGCTCAATCCAGCCTGTCCTAGTTGAGCTATTCTGACGGCTTCCAAGTGCGCGGCCTTAGCAGCAGCTACTTCAGGGGTATCCTCGACTACAGCCGAAGGAGCTGTTTCAATGACATCTCCATCGTCGTACACTTCTTCTGGGGTATGTTCTTCTTTGGGGATATTTGTTCCCGACACCACGAATCCATTGTGCTTGTCAGCGGTGTATGTGACAATTTGCACTTGTCCATCAGCATCGACATAGGTGTAAGCGCCCCGCACTACGCCTTCGGGTGAGCGTTCCTCATGGCGGGCCAGGCGGCCATCGTTGTAACCAAAGTGGTAGCCACCCGATTCGTCGATTGTTTGAAAAGTATCTTCTACGGGATGAGCAGGTCCAGCGAGGGTAACATGTGCACTACTGGCCAGAGCAGCGACAAGTAGGATTGCTTCGAAGGTTCTCATGATTTTTTGTGGGAAATTACTCAAGTGCGGAACGAAGACGATTGACTGATGACATTTGAACTGCAGAGGCGCATTTTATAATGAAAATGAACTGGGTGGCAATGCAGGTACCTGTTTGGTAATTAAGTGCAAGTCGCGTTGGGGGAGTCAATGCAGTTTCTGGTTATTGACGAACAAGTATAAGAGACCGATTTGATAACAGCCGTCAGAAGTACTGGATCTAGGTCTAACTGGAGACAGGGCCATACATGCAGAGTGACGAATGCTCTCTTCACATACACATGGATTATCCGGCTCCCTTTCGCCTAAGAAAAAATACTCTTGGAGGGGAAAAGAAACAAGTCTTGCTGACCTATTCCCAGAGAAGATGATTGTCTTTCTGACTGCCTCCGGGGTAAAAAAAAATGGCTCTAAGACAGCAGTAGGGAATCGCAATAGTTTCCTCTTAAAAGAGGTCGCAGAGCCAGGGCGACCTTCTGCAGAGTGGAGAGTTTCTCCTTCTTAAGTTTGTTGCACTATAGAATTGGTCAGTCACGGGACTTACTTCTTGCAATGTGCGAATATATACAATCGTCATGTTGGATGCGACCTTTTGGTGGGTGGAGCCGACTCTTAGACATCCCAATAACATTCTTCATTATACCATAGAAAGGCTTTCAAACTAAGTTCAGGAAGTTTGCAAAGTCGTCCTTCATAAAGTGTCGTAAGTCTTACAACCTGAGACTTTGATGCGGCCTATAGCCAAGCGATCGGCATACATGACAGCGGTAGATGCACGCACTTTGGGACCATTGTCGGTGGACGTGTTTTATTGGCATTCAAAGACTTGACGTATCTCATGATTGGCACAACGCTTTACGCAGACCAATTTAAGATTGAAGTCTCTAAGGGTTGGTGGTTAGACCGATTTGAAATACGAACGATGGTTTCGGTCATTACTTTCATTAATGCCAAAAATGTTCGAGTTTGGTCGATCCGACTGTAGAACCATAGCTCCATTTTTAACGGCAGTCTTGGGAGTATCCTTTTTTAAAATCCAATGCATTTTAGGATCTTAATATTGTTCCAAATTCGACAATTTTGTTTTTTGACCATTCATACAGAAATGGACCTCATTGTAAAAAAGGCACAACAGTGTCCTTGTTTTCGTCTTCATTTTTATCTTCGTACATACACGCACACTTACTTACTTATCGGGCTCCCGACCCGTGAAGAGTCTCTGCCTGAGACACTGCAGCCTTCCATCCTCTACGATCCCGGGCACTTTGCTTCCAGTTGTCCAGACCAAGTGCTCTGGCATCCGCGATGGCTTGGTATTTTAAACAGAGGTTCGGTCTTCATTGTCTTCTTGAACCTGGGGGCTGGGATTCCAAGATCCTCTTAGCCGCAGCATTATTGTCCATTCGCTCGATGTGGCCGAAAATCTAGTCGACGTGTTTTGGCTCTTTGTACTACATCCACATCTTGGTACAGATAGAGTTCGCGGTTGTATCTTGTCCTCCATTCGCCCTCTTCGCACACAGGACCAAAAATCGCTATCCCTTCTTGCCTATGGTCCAGCACTCGGCGCCATAAAGCACAACTGGCAAGATAAGGGTCTTGTAGAGCACACATTTCGTCCTTCGAGTTAGGAGTTTTGAACCCAGTTGTTTTGCCAAACCGAGCAACGGTTTCCTAGGGTAATTCTTCGCCGGATCTCCACTCTAGTGTCATTCGTGGAGTTTATGTTTACTCCGAGGTATGTAAACTCCTTAACTGCCTCGAAATTGTTGCTATCAATAGTGACGTTTTGTCCTAGGCGGTGGACAGATGCTTGTTTGTTTGTTGATAGCATGTACTTAGTCTTGCCCTCATTTACTTCAAGGCCAACGGATTTCGCCTGTTCTTCAATCGCCGTGAACGACCGGTGATGTCAATATCGTCCGCATAGCCCAGCAGCTGGACGGACCTGTTGAAGATACTGCCTTCCGTATTGACACTGACTGCGCACCATCTGCTCCAGTACGAGATTGAAGAAGTCGCCCGATAGCGCGTCTTCTTGCCGAAATCGGAGTTCAGAGGAGCTACTTCCAAACTGCACGCTGCAGCGCGTGTTTTCCAGCGTCACGCGACACATCAGCTGAATCGGTTTTCATATAACATTGGGTGGTATTAATAAAAACGTAGCATTTGCTTTTACTCGCAGAAGAAATGTCTAAATCGGAGCATTTGCTGCGTCTCGTAGGAATAGAAACTGCTTTGAGTTACCTCTAAGCTTTTGACATGTTCGAAAAGCGGCGCTACTTACCTTTTACTCAGATCGGTATGAATTAAACGTAGCAATTGCTTCGAAAATCCAAGACTCAGACCTAAATATTTTGTACGCACATTTTTCACATAAAATAATTGAGAATATTCATAAATTAATATAAATATTATTTGTAAAGGAAAAACTAAAACATTGTTTCTTTTTTAAATTTTGTTCACCATTGTTAAATTTTCCACAAAAGTCGCTGCACTCTCAAGAAAGACTCAAAAATTCAAATTTGATGGTCAGATTTGACAGGAACTGCAAGGCAAGTACACATACAGAGAAGTAAATGCCATGTTCGAATTTTTGAACTTACTTTAGCAAAATAGGTGTTTATTCGTACCGACTCGAAGCAATTGCTAAGTGCTATTACTTTGCTACAATCCTTAACTCAAAGCAAATGCTAGCTTTTATTCATACGACCCATTATAGAATAATTTGGCTGGTCTCCGCTGATATACCTACCACGCGTTTTTGTTGTTTTTTTTTTTTTCATTATCTTCACCTGCAAATTGTTTTTCACTGCCGTAATAAATAAAATACAAAACTCGAACAATAGATAATCGTTTCACGGTATCTCCAAATTAACATAATCCACACCATAACCGGCATCCCGCAGTCTCAAGCCATTAGCTCACGCTTCACTGCGTTCAAATCGCGCCAATTAGCGACCTTTAGCTTACAATGGAGTTTGTTTGGATTTTCCTTCTTATTTTGCATCCATTTAGAGTTCGAAAAGATCAAACGACACATCAAGTCATTCTCGCGACTGCTGAAACTGACCACGACACGACGCGACGCTGTGTTAAATGGTAATTGTAGATCAAACGTCCAGATGTGTGCTGGCAAAATCAATATTTTAAGCGTGCTCTCAAAGGTCACAAGCATAATGCCAACAATTGTTTGACTTGACTACTGACTAGTATCTATCTATCTGCTTCAGCCAGTCGGCTTAGTGCATCGCGGTAGCTTTGGCGGACGGTATAATGATGATGAATGGGCATTTTGAATGCAGATATGGCCGCGCTGCATACGTCAGTGTATCGAGTTCGGGTGTCTGCTATGCAAATAAAACAACCCAGTTTATCAGCACAAATTTGTGTGATGCCGATAAGTTATCTGCTTTTGACATAGTGAGGTCGTTTGTGCTCAATGATGCTGTTGGTATTCTGACAGTGACCACATTGATGTCAGAAGATGTCTATCTATGTCGCTGTTATTTATGAAATTCTTATCAAATGACGCAGAGAATGTAAAATACGTTGGCAGCTGACGCGTATTATGCAAACCAAGCTGTCAAAAAAATCGGTTCTAAGGATACCTCGTCTACGTATACGATAGCGAGTATGTTCCCTTCCCTGTTCAGAAAAACAGTTAAAAATTTTGTTCTTAACCATCCCCATTATTGGTCCATTTCTTTTCGAAAACACAAATAGACACTACGTGATTGACAGTTCGAACGAAAGATTTTACAATATTTTTTCATTTGGGCAGAAAAAGTACAATATTCGTATGTAATCAAACATTTTGGTGATGTTTCTTTTATTAGACAGCGTTGGACTTTCTTTGTTGCGTACCGCCAAAGTTCGACGTATTGCCAGTTATCCAGCGAAAATTCAGGAAAATTTCTGCGAAATCATTTAATAAAAAAATCTATTTACCTTATATAGACCTTCAGATTTATCATACAGACAAATCAAATAGGTTAAGATGTAGGGTCCGGCTTGCCAACACTCCACAGCTCAAAATGTCAAAAATGAATAACAAAAAGAGCTCCGATTAGCTTTTATATCATTTCGTGGTGAACAACTAAATGTTCGTCAAATTGTTCGATAATTTTTCGGACATAGGGACTTAGTTCATGTAAAACGTCAACTCGATTTATCTGGACTAGGTATACGAACGCGTTGACTTGTCAATGTGAGTTGTTGTTGTATTCTGAGGGCTTATTTTGTATTTTGACATTTTGTTATGCAGGCAGGATTTTCTGGACAAGATTTGTCGGCTACCCCTCCATAAACGTCAACTGAAAAAAATATTCACGTGACCAAACTGGGTCAATAAAACTCAGTCAGCTGTCAGACTTACTTAACTAGAAATCAACCATTAAAAATTAATGTTATTAAACTACTGTTACTCATATTTGTTTTTAGTTCAAAATTTGTAATATATTTTACATTTTTCAAAATATGACAGCCAATGACAACGTTTGATGAAACGCCAAATGAATCCCCTTTTTTGTGGAATACTAAGGATTTATTTGAAACCGCATGTACTAAATCTCGTAATAAGTGTCCAGCGAAGTGGAAACAGAGGACTGCAGCATTAGGCACAAAATTGGTAGAAAAAGAGGCACAAAACTCCTCAATTGGGCCACTACCAAGCCAATAAAACCGGTCGTATGAATTCATATTATATAATGTTTACAAACTCCAAAATAAAATAGCTTAACAGTTTCCCGCCGCATTGGTCCCTTGTTTAGTTTCTCATACATAGTATTGAATGTATAGACTACTATTAAAAACCACGGCAGCACTGAGCGGACGAAAAACATATTCCATTGCATACACTTGGGCTTAGTATTTATACGCCTTCAAACATACTCACTATCAAATTGGTACCTACATCAAAGCTTAGAGCCATGAATAATGGTTGTAGAATTGGATAGGGTGGTTTGAAAAACGTACAATTATTATTTGAATAGGTAATAACATCTAACAGCCGTATTAATAATAGCTAAGGACCTTCGTTTTATCCTTAACTAATGCCTAACACATTGGTTAAACTCAAATTCCTATTAATAAACATTTTAAGAAGATAACTAAGCTTTTGTAACTTTTGTGTTAGCGATTTGTTAGCCTTGCAAAACATAGTTGCCGCGCAAAATATGAAACAATTTTCAAAATTGTGGAGCAAAATGGTCCACCGTTTTTCAGTATTTTTTGATAAATTTAATGTGCTAGAGGACGATTTGGTTATCATCACTGCACCAAACATCAATGGTTTGAGTTTTATTATTAATACGGCTGTAAGTAAATAACGAAATTATGATAGGTAACTTTGGGGGCAAAACAATTCATAATTTTGATATAATCCAATTGGGTATAATGCCACTTAAGGTCTGATGCAGTATGATCTCGATTGAATATTGGAGATACAAGATTTCAGATTCCAGGACAAGAGAAACACTCGAAATTACCTGAATTTTCTATGGAATAGTTGCATTTAGCCACATACAGTTTCTCTGTAGCTAAACAGAAGACTGATGCTGTTGCGTAGCGTGTCTAAGGATAATAATGTCTCAAGGAATACATTTTCCATATTTGCTCTCGGACCGGACGTATACAATAAATTAAAAATGAAGACTACAAATTAGGAGTGAACGACCTAACTACCTAACTAACTAAGGCATAGATGATAGATCGGGCTAAGTTAGTTATAAATGACCTGACCAGAACAGTTCCTCTTTCAGAGTGTGTGTCCCGCCGCTCAGTTGGGACACCGAAATGTGTTGCTTTGGACCACCCCAAAATGATGACTCAAAATAGTTATCCAAAACATAATGATCTTTTCAAACAAGAAGTATCTACTCTAAATAAAGTGTAAAATAAAATTTATTATTACATTACACAATTTAATTTAAAAAATAATAAAAAAGAGTTTTTATAAAGTATGAACTAGGTATATCGAAACAAAATTAAAAAGCCCTTAAGTTCATTGAAAACACTCGCATGACAACTATAAAAAAATGACATTTTTTGCCTCTTAAAATTTGTATTTTTGAAATTTAAAAAAGTATGTATCTTGTTCAAAACAGTAGGGTTCGGGAATTAAAATTTTTAAGTGAAATTCAAAATTTTTAAAGGATTAAATCTGATAGAATCCAGCTTCAAACTTATAAAAACTTAGAAAATATCGATGACTCGAATATTTGTAAACTTTTTGAAAAATACCTAATATTGTGACAATATGTACATACGTAGGGTTAAAATATTAGATTTTTAGATAAGCAATTTAAATAATCTGCAAGATGCGACAAACCGAATTGCAGATGTTCTTCAGGTTTTGGATTTTTTTGATTGTGTGACACCAACGAATCGGAGGTAATCCATGAGACTTCGATAACTTGGTTCAGGAGATCCTACACAAAGAAAAGTTCTTTTAATATGGAATGGAAGTTCCACAATTAAACTTTTTACTAAATTTGGTCAATTTGTAATTAAGTAAGGACTACCAGAAGCATTAAAGTGACCGAGTGAAAAACGAAACACACATTATGTAAGAAGATCAACGACGGTATAAACGCTCACGGCTCACCAGGGCAACATGATAATGTATTGACTACTAGAAACCACTAGTTTGGGAATTTAAAAGGAGGAACTAACGACCATTACTTGTACTTGTACGCTATTCAGAGCTGCTTAAAAGGTCTTAACAGATAGTTATGTAACCCAACGTCTTCTTGTGACGGTTCGAGATAATAAAGCAGCAAACGTGATTCACGTGATTGATGAAGGTTCCCCCAATATAAAGGATCCCACAATACAATATGGCAAATCTACATTCCTTCGGATCAGCTCTTCTCTTCTCTTCTCTTCTCTATCTCTATCTCTATCTCTATCTTTTCTTCTCTATCTCTTCTCTTCTCTTCTTTTCTCTTCTCTTCTCTACTCTCTTCTCTTCTCATCTCATCTCAACATATAATAAAACTGTAGAATAAAAAATGCCTGACCGCGCATCATGCAGAAACTACTGGAAGGATTTTGATGAAACTTGGCATAGTGAATGCTTATGTTCTGGGTCGGGCTTTAGAATACTTTTTAACCCGGAATATACCTAACTTGGTTTTTACAAAATAGTCAAAAAACCGGATATTATTTAAGGAAACTTCTATTTATACAGACCAAGCTCAGTAATGGCTTATCGGATTGAAAAATAAAAAAAAATAGGTTAATTTAGTAAATTTTCCCCTGAATCATTTTAGATATAAAACATCCCCCTGCGTTGTCCTAAAGCTAAGCAATGTTCAACACAATTATTTAAAACATCGTCCAACATTTTCCTTCAGTGAATAACACTGCCAGTAGCGAGCAGCAGTGAGTATCGTTTCAGTAGTGTGTGTGTGTTTTGCAATTCAATGGGCAGTCGTCTCCTTTCAGCACACACATTTAGGCTGAATACATTTTCAGGTGTTGTTCATTGGGAAAAGTTTGGAAATGGGCTGGGGTGGGGATGTGGGGTTCGTGTCTCAATGTCAATGTGTTTCATTCGAGTTTTTTGTTTTCGTCGACATTTGCGGTGGGTAAGAGGGAAATAGCAGACCTCTGCGTAAATCTTTTATGTGTAGACTTTTTAGTATCTTGGAATTGAAATTATGTTTTTTTATTGCTTTATATTGATTTCAGAAAGGTCCAAGGGAGGGAACATATTTATAAAGAACTTCTGAAAATACTTTTCGTCTTTAAAATGGCAGGCGGGTGAAGCAAGGCGAGCACGGGTCAGCTAGTACTATATAAATTAGTAAAAAGACTGACAACCAAAAAAATCTGTTCATGATTTGTTCATGAAGGTCAATTCAGAGAAATTAACACAAAATGCATGTTTTTGATTTCTACTGGGAGCCGTCGCGCCGCAACGAAGCTTAATGGTGGATTTACAACATCATGCAAGAGCATTTTTAAATAATATGAAGGCGTTCGAATGAGATCAGAGGATCAAACACCTTGAGTGTCATAAATATTCTACCCATAATTATAGATATGTAAAACGGAAATAAAACAAGTTTCGGCGACCAACATTTTTGCAATCATATGAAAAAGTTTCGATTTCTTATTTAAAATATGTTAAATGAGATTTGTAATAAGTTTTAGTAAATTCAGCCATTCATCAATAAATTACACGCAATAAATAAATTATTATCCGATCATCACTTCCGGAAAGTATTTTGTTCCGAAGGAAGCGAAATTACCTAAGAATCGGCCCTAGCGAGGTATCCGTCGGAACGGAAAATTCTCCGATTTTATACGATTCGGAGGATTTTTGCTTCGAACATCTATTCGGATTATTTCTCCGACATTTTGTAACGCATATAGGCGAATTACGTTGAAGTGCGATGAAGTGCATATTTTTCTTCAATATTTGACAGCTAGGTTCCGATTCCGACAGAAATGGTTGCGGAATTTGTTTACGATCGCCTTCGACAGAGTATGTGTTACGGAGAATTTTCCGTTCCGACGGATACCTCGCTAGGGCCGATTGTTCCTTTCTGTTAGACGGAATTGTGTGATGTTGTAAATCCACCATTTTATAAACTGCTGAGATCGACAGAATGACAAGAGGCAAAAAGCAAAAGGAGAAGGTGAGTAGACAGCCAATTTTGACCAACTCGGTGCGGGACATCAAAAGATCCCTACACCCCTTCTCTGGAACTAAGAGGATAAAGAGCTGGACGTGGATGAGTTATTATGTTTATAATAAGAACAAGAACTTGTTCTACAACTAGACACATGTAGTTTGCTTTTAGCATCAGTCAACTACCTATGGTGCCTGGGGTAATGATAGGTAGGTATACTGATACTCACCTTGGGGTGGACGCCAAAAAATCCAGCTCCAAGACTTACGTTGACATTAATTGCAAACTACACTAATTCTGTGTCACGTCACGCGATTCGATTCCCCTAAAGTAGCTTATTTCATAGCCTCGTTCATTAGCGGTTAAATCGCTCTCATTCGTTCAGTCTTATTCCTAAAAATTATTTAAATTACCGGCTTCACTGTGTACGCGATTTCCAGATCAAATACCTCTGAGGCCTTTCCATAGATGTCTTAATTTGCTCGCAACCTTGAAGCGTCTCAATCTAGTCCTCCAATCAATCGATCACTGGGTAAATGTTCTCCGACTCGAATTACATCGATGTCAATTAAGTGCAACAGATCTGCGAGTAATTCATACCCTAAAACGGTTCGATTAACTTGTGCGTACATTATCTACAAATCTGCGTGAATATTTGAAAAAAGGTGGCATATGTTGTGGACATGTAAATTTCGATGTCCGAAAGATAGATTAATCGGTCATGCCTCCTACAACAACTACTGCAGCAGGTGTTGGCTGGTGCGTCAAATGGAAGTGTAATTCAAAACGAAAATGACAACAACACCGCCACCGCAAGAATGTGCGTTCCTTTGCCTAATTGCCGCAAAAACACAAGCAACGCCCCAGGGCAACGGTGTAAACTTTATTTTTATCGCGCACCGGTACCGCAGCAACTTATTGACTGTCATGTCGTGCAAGCGGACTTGTCATCTCTGATGCAGTTGTGGAATTAATCAGAATATTAAACTGGACAAGATTATCTAGATTGTGGAACCTGGGGCACATCAAGTGCAGTTGCAGTGGCACTGTCAGTGCGTATATATGTTACAACAATTCATTTTCGAAAGTACACTTGCATAAGAGACCAGAATACCACCGAAGGGTGATAGACAATGCGTTTGCGGCGCAGTCAGAACACGTTTGTTGAATGCATTTGATTTCTTTTAATCTACCGTAATTAAAATTGATTTTTTGTCAGCGCAATGCGAGTGACCACTTTGGGCTGGAAAAGTGAAAGTTGAAGTTATTTTCAGATGAATTCTCATTGCTTATGGGGATGTTAGGCGGTGGCATACTGTACAGTGTACACGCAACCTTATACTTTTTAGATTCAGTTGTGATTTGTTGCGTAATAGTTGATTCTGCGCTCATACAGTTCCTAGGATAAATAAATGAAACAAATTGTTGGCGCAACTACGGTCCCAACGCCTGGGTTCTTACATTTATTTATTTATTCATTTAATCATTCATTTACAGCCGGTTTTGATTTTGTGACGAAATTTGTTGCCTATCGATGCATGGGTCAGTCAGTTGACAGCTTTCTGAGGGACATTGGTGTGACGAAGACGCTTGAAAGAAGTTGATCTACCTGCGTTCATCAGAGCTGAAAACTTTTACAAAATTCAAATTTTCAAAAAATTACAAAAATTCGGGAAATGCTGAGATTGGTCAGAAAAAGGGCCGTCCATCGATAGCAGATTTTAAAACTGCTGCAACATAACTTTCCAGTTTCGATTCGATCGACGCTTGTAAACGGACGATGAAAAGAATGGAGCCTACAAATTTTACAAGGTTTGTTAAACTTTACAAAAAAAACATAGCCAAAAGAAAAAAGCACTTTTGACACATAAGCAGAAGAAAAGATGACTTGGAATGGGCCAAAAAACGTAAAAGATGGATTTTATGTCAATGATGGTCTGTTATTTGAAGTGATGAGTCCAGATTCGACGTTTGGGTTGGTATAACAAAATATGTGTTAAATGAATCGCAAAATTAGAATTTTCCAAAGACTGAATAAAGGTAAAAGTCATGTACCCCTACATCTCTAATGATGTGGGGATGCATGTCTTATGGGCGTGATTTCAGCATTTTACTCTTGTCAATGGAATGGGCAATGCTGCCAACAAACCAAAACATTTTGCAAGAAAAGCTTTATCCGTCAATAATAAGTCTTCAATAAAGTGTGGGAAACTACATTTCTAACAATACGGTCCTTCCTGCCACACGGCTAGATCGAAAATGGCCATTTTAACTGATGAAGCAGTTTCTTTAATGGAACGGCCTTCAAGCAGTTATTTCCTTTCACCAATCGAACCAGTTTGCCATAAAATGAAGCAAAAATTGCGACAAGAAACAGCTCTACATCCTCCAGACCGAAGGGCCTAAAGATCGTATATCTGGGAAGCTTTTGGCTTCAAAGAGTACAAACAATTGGTTAGAAGTTCTGTTCAAATCCAAATGTGACAAAAAAAGGGGTTAACTTCAAAATAAGGAATCGTAGGCCAACTATTTTGCATCGTAAAAAGTGTAGGTATAAAAAGCTTTTTTTAAAGCTCACTTCATAACATTTCTTTAATTAAGTTGCTTTCTTTTTACTGCCTTTTTCTATTTAAAATAACAAATTACTGAGCGAAGGTTTTCACGTTCAACTTCTTTCAAAATACATTGAAAATGGCTCTAACGATTTCAACCAAAATTGATCTTTGAACTTAAATGCATGAGGGTAACATGGCTGCAAACTAAGTTTTCCACAAAAAAGTCAAATAACGATACTTTTGAAAATTGGACATTATTATTATGTATCTCGAAAACGTTTGATACAATTGTAGCAAAAATTCATTTCTAAGGTAATATTTACATTTATAACTTGATAGTAAACCCAGATTTTTTCTAAATTACGAACAATGGATTTTTGAAAAAAAATCGTATTTTGAAAATTTTTTTTCTATGTTTAGGCCAAACTTTTCTGTTGCTTCGACCTAAAATTAAACATTAAAATATAATAATAGAGCTTATATTAGCTATGACCATAAACCAAAACCCTTGAATTCGTTGTTCAATACTTTCAAGAACTCTAACCAACGCGCAACACTACCCGTACACTTTTCACGACCGGCTTAAATCACACATCGTCTTAGCACTAAGCTTAGTAAGGGCCAAATTTCTTAAAGGCAGATGCACGAATCATCTTACACCACTGATCGATTTGATTGACGAAACGAACTTTATACTAACTTGTACGAATTCCAAGCGGGTTTCAGAAAAGGCTACTCCACAATAGACAAAAATGTCACGTTGACATGTTTTGCATAGGCGTACAAATGGTTAAAGAAAAAAAGTGTATGCGTTCTTCATTGATTTTAAACAGCCTTCGACACAATTTTTAAAAAACGCATTGTTCTACAAGTTGAAGGTAAATAAATAAATAAATAAATAAATATTTTGGCGCGACAGGTCTGTGGGACCCAAGGCCTAGCTTCTCACAACCATTCGTTTTGTGTGGATTTTCAATTTTTGGGACGAATGGAAGGGATCTACAATTTTACGCCGAGTCCAAACGGCTAATTGAGAAGCTCATTCATGACAGTTTTACTGTCATGAATGATGTTTGTCAGACTTTCGCGAGAGGTGGCGCAGTGGAAAAAAACCTTAAGATGTAATTTGGCCCTTTCGGGATTCGAACCTGGAACCCCTCGCTTAGTAGCCCAACACACTACCACTAAGCCATTGCGCCGAAGGTATGGATGGTATGAAGGTATGTCTTCAAAATTGCCGAGGGTCATATAAAGTCTTTTAAATATAATAAAGATGCTGTTGGGATGGACACAACAACTAGGTAGTTTAATTCTGAAATGGGAGTGAATCATGGATGTCACATGAGTCCAACTTCAATTCTGGATGGTCTCGTACCGTTCTTAACAAATAAAGTTGCTTTTCTATGCGGATGATATCGTCATTCTTTTAGAAACTCAAGCGATGTTACAAATGATGATAAATAAACTTCAAAACTGCTGAAATTAATGGAACCTAAAAGTGAACATCGGTATGGATGATACTTAAGGCAAGAAAGATGGACTTGGGAGAACCAGGAACTTGAAGTGGTTAAGGAGTATAAATACCTCGAAGTTTAACTTACATCCCAAGTATCCTTCAATCCCCACCTAGGAGTAAAATTGAAGGCAAAAAAGGCAACAGATTGTAATTGATGGGACATCCTTTTCAGGAATAATATTCCATCGTGCTGGAAAATTAAAATTTTTGAGTCTGCTATGAGATCAATCATGTTCGATGCTGCACAAAATTGGGTGGTACCTATTCGAGTAATTAAACAACTTTTAAGATATTTCCTTAAAAAAATTTGTAGATCACCCGAAAATACACTATACCTGGAGACATTTAGACCACATGTATAATAGTAGACGTGAATGGGAAATGCAGCTTATGCAATGCAACCTTCGACTTAAAGAAGACGTTTTAAATTAATTGGAACTTGTTCTATACTAAAGGAGATCAGACGAGCTCATTGCAATAGAGAGGCGTTGCCAATTGCTTATGCCCAATTGACAATGTCGCGTTGACAGATTATGTAGAAACAAAGCGTTTATATGCTGATGCCACACAAAATACAACTTCAGGCGTTGGATGGACTTTAGATCGTAAATATCGTAAAGTTCAACGCGACGCCTGAGTAGACCTACTCTCTACTATCACGTGTCCACGACTAAGATATACAAAACTTAAAAGACCGTCTTATAAAATAATCAAGTGTGGCAGTAGCGTATAGTGGGAGTATTGTAGTCGTAAGATGGAAACTGAAGACATCAGCGTTGCTTATACTTAGTGATTCTAAAGACATCTATACACTCAGAGAAAAACGTCCCATTAAATTGTCAATGGTACGACCATTGGATTTATAAAACGCGTTTTAATAAGATTTTCTATTAAAACAATAGTTTTCTAATAAAATTAAAGGTTTTCGTGTTATTAATACAATGGTATTGAAATTATTGCTATTAATGGGGTATACGTTATAAATATAATGGGAAACACTATTTATTTAATAGTCTTTTACCATTAATATTTTTTAACGTATACTATTGTCCCATTAATAAATACTATTATTTATTAATAGATGGAATACCATTGAAAAATCTTCATATTAATATTGCCGTCTTATTATTTCAATGGGAGGACTATTAATTTAAAAGTTTTTATTTTTATTTTGACAACACTGATACCATTTTTTTAATTAGGCACCCAGCAATAGATACAACTATTGATTTAATAGGATTTCATATTTTGAATATTAATAACATGAACTATTGTTATAATAGTTCCATGTAGTTAAATATATTGAATACTAAAAAACAATATATATTTAATATCGTATCCCATAAAATCAACGTAAAGGGTATTTAATAAAATAAATTGTAGTACTACTTTTTCAAACGCACCATTAATCGAATTAAAAATACCATTAATTTAACAAGAAATTCTTCCTTAATATTAATAAAACGGGTATCCCAAAATATTTAATTTTCAATAATAGTGCAAAGCTTGAATTTACTAAAAATCAAAGTGTAATACATTAATGCAGGTCTAAAAGAAATGATCTATTAACTTGTATATCCACTTATAATTCAAGTCCCAAAATAATGTTTTTGAGAAAAATATGTCATAATATCAAAATAATACTAATAAAAAGTCAGGCATAAGAAGTCTAAATAGAAATCTCAGATCAAAATCTAAAATCTAATCTATAACTTTCTGCGCTGTAAGAAATTAAAGTGGGAGATAACATTGTTTATTCCTTAATACGAATGTGACATTCGAAACGAGCAATTCCAAAGTAGTGTGTGATTGTGAAAAAAGTAAAATGAAGTGAAAAAAGAAACAAATATAGGTAAGTATTTTTAACTTTTTTTATTAAGTTTTTAGTTTGTTTGGTCTAGCTTCAGATATATGGTTTGAAAGCAATTTTGATATAACATCCATACTATAATTGCTTATCATAATATGGAACTTATATCAAAATTGTATAATATAAAAAATTAAAGAAAACAAATTATTTGTTGTCGCTTTAAAATAGTTGATTTGTTTCAATGTGATACATTTTTAAAGTTAATAGTATATCCCTTTAATATACGCGTCATTCAATAAAAGTTCCGTTAAAGTAACTGTACAAAATTCTTTAAAAGTGATTTTAATAGTATAAAACCTATTACTTTAAAGGGATTCATATTTAAAGTAATGGTATATCACATTAAAAAGCATAGTTTTTCAAAATGCTAATAGTATATCTTATAACTTTAATTATATTAATAGTATATCCCATTAGTAAGAATAGTAGGTATGTAGGTATATTATAAGGTTTCTTTTACTTAGACTCGTCAAAGTTTGCCATTACTATCGTTGTCGTGACAAAGTGCAGTTCATTGCAAAATATACTTCCTCTATTAAATCAACATTTTTTAATTGAAAAGCGAGTGCAACTCAGGTATAATTTAATGCATTTTATTTCATTATAATAGTGTTTTGTGACTATATTAAACTACTTTTTTTTTTAATAATTTTGGAAGTGCATTTATATGCGCGTCATTAGATAGATCCAGAAAGGATAAAACAGAAGAAAGGTGTATAAAATGCTCTTAAATTTGTATTTTATACATTTAATATTGTATTATCACGTGCAAAATAATTTTCTTTGGTCATTGTAGTGTTTTGTTTTTGTCCCAACTGTGATAAATTAAATATTTTGTTCGAGTAAATACATTTTTCGGTTTGATGTCTTAATGAAATATTTGCTTGCATTCAGTTTTATTTAATATTTGTAGGAATACTATTTGCATACGAGAGGAAGTAGTCTCAACCCAACTGGAAAGCTGCACGATAAGGCTGATAATGCCAGAATCAAAATAAAAGGTTTGGAAAGACAACACAACTGATAAGTGAAAACAAGGACGAAGGTATTTTGTATTGTACATTTTATTTGTTTAATACTCTTAACATCCGTTGATAATTATTACTAAAAGTGTTTTTTACATTATTATTTTTTAATACAGGTTTTAATAAGGCTTTTAATATATTTAAGTTTGTTTCATTTTTGATGTAGTTAATCGATTTTAAATTTCTGTTGAGTAATTGTAGAAACTACGGTCTCTGATCCACCGACGTATGAAGCAACTATATATGGCTTGCACATAACATTGAGCGATGAGTGAAGTTCGGACTAAATGGACTGAAGTCGCAAAACAACGGCACTATGATATCAAAACTGAAGCCTTAAATATCCTCACAAAATGGCCACACACTGGTAAGTCGAAGCATTATTCATCTCATTATTTCTATGGAATTAATAAAATAAATAACTCTTTTATTGCAGGCTTCAAAAGCTATGACTTCAAGGACCAATGTTTCTGCACCCTTGCATTTAATGCTGGACTTAAGTTTGCCGATATGCTTGTAAACCATATTTTTTTTGCATTTTTATTAATAAAAAAGGTGATACCTATATAAAAATGTATTGTATTGTACTATTGATTTTAAAAGGTATTCGGTTATTTTTCCAGCCATACGGTCCTATTATTGCAATAGTATATACTATTAATTATGATAGGGTACACCATTAAAACTTAAAGGAGGCTGATTGAAGCAATGGTATTGTGTTATTGTGTTAACAGTACAGTCCCATTGCTGTTATAGTAGATACCATTACTTTCAAGAGAATACGCAACTTTATATCTATAAGGGCCCCATTGAAACAATGGTATTGGGTTATTGTTTTAGCAGTACAGTCCTATTATAGTAATAGTAAATATTATTAAATTAATAAGTTAAATACTATTGACATAATAGTATGGTGTTATTGCTTTTATCATATTTTCTATTCCCTTTCATGGTATTTACTTTTGATAATTAATTGTATTTCCTATTAAAAACTATCGCAAACAAAAGTACATACTATTATTATTTAATAAGACAAAATATTGAATCAAAGGGGTGACAACATTAATACACATGGAAAATCGTACCATTACTGTTATAGTTTTGAAATTATTATTTCAATTGGATGAACACCATTGACCAATTTTAATAGTATAAAACCTTTGATTCAATTACTTTTCTTATTGATATTATAGTATTTTTTTCTGAGTGTAGCTCCGAGGTTAGGCAAATAGTTTGTAAGCCATTCTGAGTACTTAAATCAGTCTGTTCGGGAATGAAATCCGTCAATACCAATAGAAGTCTGGATTTGAAAATAATAAAATACTCGTTGTACGCAGAAAGATCCTAACTAACAAAAAGATCTTTCAAAGGATCCGTCAAATAAAATCGGTTTGACACCGATCGCCTCGAATGTAATCAAAATAGAGGAATCTTTGAAGCCGTATTTCGGTTAGTAGGGAACCCTAAACGTCACTAAAAATGCCACTCCTATATACATTGGCAAACATCAATATTGGCAGTCACTCAAAATATGACTCGTTAAAGCTAATCTGTCCACAGTGGCGGCAAATCCAAACAATAAAAGCTTGTGGCTTGTACGATTAGTTCCCGTTAATTATAGGCTTTCAATACGAATTACCGCGTCCCAACAATTATGCGACTATGTGCGAATTTATGGCAATTTCTGTCGATGATTAACTTAATAACAACGCTAAAGCCAAGCCAATGAAAGGCATGATACATGTACCCGTATGGGTACAATTATGAGTCCACACTTTGCGTGCGTTATCAAGGCAAGTCTTTAGCATTACAATCGGTCTACACCATGTACAATAAAAACGCTGAACAGGTGTTTGCTTGAATGAATCAGATCAGTGCGGTTGTGGCTTAATTAAAATCACATTATCTGCTAGTTGATCTCGTTTCCTTGGTCATTCGACATTTTTTTTTTGTTTTTTAATTTTTTTATTGTTCACAGACCATAAACTAAAATTATTAGATATGAGCTTCTAACCTTGAATTTCTATGGACTAGAACAAGAGAATTTGTCACACTTAACGATTTGCTGGATACGCTTCATTAGTGTAGATGCCGCGGGAAATGCTGGGGTAAAAGTCTCTATATACGTCAATCAACGTTATGTAATGCTTTATTGTCTTTCACGACATGATTACGAAAAAAAAGAAACAAATGGAATCATGAACAGTGCACTGCACAACTTCATTACAGTGCAAGGAGCGCAATGATTTGCGACGTCCGGCGCAGTATTGTGGTAAAAGCGGCCCGTTTTGTAGAATTATAGGTGGTAAATGTTTTTTTTTAGCTAGGTGTTTTTTGGCTGACCAACTTCCTGCACATGAGTGAAACACCTTGTCGATGGAGTCACCCGTTTTCCTTTACCAGCAATTAGCAGCATGATCCATTGAAAAGACGGGCCAATGTTGATGGCGGCTGCATAATTTACCATCGGAGCTTCGCAATAAATCAGTGCTTTTCATATGAAGCTAGCAGGTAAAGGTGGTAGGTATGTGTGTCAGGTGGTATCATCGTTGGTAGGGGCTGTAGTCTGTAGATAAGATTGATAAACTATGTTCATAAGCCGATTTTTAGTATCAGAGTGATCTGATTAGGTCACGCAAATAAAACATGGTGGATCATTTAAGTATTTAATTTTGGGTTGTGGCTGGTAGCAACAGTTGTTTTCAAACACAAGACAGGGTATGCCAAATTGTATAATATATTTCCACCAGCCGTATTTCAAATATTATGTGCAACGTGACGTCGATCACATTATTTACGCGTCGCATCGGGGGTATCACCATTTGAATCAAATTTGCGTAATTTCCAGTTTCAATATATTTTTTTTAAAAACATACCCATTTAAAATTTTGCCGAAGTCATAATTATTTAATTTTAGTTTATTTTATTTCGCCATACATAAAATATTAAGGTGCGTCCAAAACAGCGAAAAAATTAATTTCAAATCTCATTTCTCACTTAAAACTATTTAACATTTTTTTGTTTAAGTTATTATTACAAAAATATAATAAGTGAACAACAATAAATAAAGCCAAATCCATGACTATAAAAGTTAGTGATGAAAGGATACAAAACAGTTATAATAACTGACATCGAACATTTCATAAAAATATAATAAACATTTTGTAAAAATCTGTTTGTTTAATAAACGTATAAAAAATATTTATTAACCATGTTTATGAAGTGTTTGGCTGGTCTGGTCTGGACATAACCAAAAAGCAATATCTCGAAACACAGTTGGGGAATTTATTCGTATATGCAAAAAAATTAATTTATTTTTTGTGTTCTATATTTTTATCTGGCAACGCGGTTGTGTTTCTTTTATTAACAGGCACACCAACATTTAAGAATGAGAAAAACAACGCATCCAGAAATAGTAGAATATTATTTTCAGCTATTAAATTTGGTTTATTAAAGCCAAGAAAAATCCAAACCGCTTACCTACATACTACTTACTCTGTTTTTGATGGCGCTACCATCCGCGCGGACCGTTGGCCCCATCCAGGAGCGATATACGTGATAAGTGTAAAAGATTATTTGCTATATTGAGTTAAGCGAGTATGAAGCGATTAATCTCTGGTGGTAATTACCACAAATGCTTCTCTTTTTAACACCGCAAATGACTCATTCCTTGCGTTAAGGTCTGCGCTCGGATTTGTTATCAACAACAAGCAACCCAATTTGACATTTAATATGCCCTCCGTTGTTAAGGCTGTGTGCATGACGACGTGTACACAATTCTTTTGAAATGTCATCTGACCAATTAACATGCCGATGTGTGCTTAACTCACTTTGAACTCTCAACCTAAATGATTTATTCCTTGATCAATTTGAGTTTACGCGTGCGGTGTATCAACGTGAAGCCGATAAGATCGATGGTTTCACTTTCGTAGATACATCAGCAGTGATATTTCTTTTTATAAAAAAAACATAATTATTTTTTTTAATTTAAGTATTTATTATGAAAAAAACTCCTTGGAACATCGATTAATTGAGATCAACCAGATAAACCCAGATGAAACCGACTTATGACCAATACGGTTCCAAAAAAGCACTAGGTTTTTAAAGCTCCACTGATTTCAAATGCTACCTCAGTTTCGGCCTAAGCTTTCTGTAAGCGAAAGCGATTTTCACTTATTAACTTAACTGGTAGCAAATTTTGCATGCTAGAGGTAAGACTTGATGAACGACGCGGATAATACATTTTTTTTTTCAATGGCTTTTTCACCTTCTCATGATGTTCGCACATCATTTTGTCAATTTATTTTGCTAGTTTAAGAAGCTATTTTCTTCAGATTGAATTAAGCTTAGAAAGGCCCTCCAACCTTTAAGGAAGACCGAATGATAATAATGAAAGCACTTTGACATTTAAAGGATTTTGCTGAATTTGCTCAGAAATTGACATCAGCTAAGGCAAGTCTAGGCTGCAGTTAAAGCTGATACTAATTAAAAGGGACCAAAAACAAAGATCTGCATTTGGTTCAACTGAAATGGAAGAGGTTACATTTCAATGGACACAAGTTATCCGACCTCAGACCAAACAAGGATAAGCAGACAAAATGCGTCTTCTTTCAATGAACAGCGTGTTTTGCAGAATTAAATCAAATAACTTCACACCGCCATTTTGTGTAATTAGTATTTATAACAATCACTTATTATGAATATTTTACCCCTCTTACCAACTGACTTACATTCGTGCCTTACCTACTGCACGCAAACTGAAGACAAAAGCAAACAAAAATTACTTTCGCGATCCAAGAACCCAGTCAAGCCTGCAAAGAGCCCGTCAAAGACTGTAGGTCAAGGCAGTCGCATTACCACCACTACCACAGTTGCTATTTATTAATTAGTCTAATTAAGCGTGCTGCAAACTAAGAAACATGCAGATTATTATTCAACGGGAAAACCGCTTTTTCCCACCAAGAACATGAGACAAATAAAAATACAATGTTTCCAGTTTGTTTTCAACAACAAACCAACTGTTGAGTACATTATAAATTATTTCCTCAAGTCACTCTGCGACGGAAGGCAGACCAGCAGCGCTTCAATGAAACAGCACAAAAATGTTGAGCCCATAAAGAAAAAAAACTGTTACTCAACGACAATTTATACTTACCTACTCGTATTTTTGTCCCACATGCAATCGGCTATCTCGAACTCGAAGTCGAACACAAGAAATACAGAAAACGTGACGTCTTTTGCATGCCTCCACGGTTTACTGGGTAAGAGATTCGCATCAATTGCGGCGAGGCGTCGAAATCGAAATCGCAACGGAAAAATGGAAAACAACCTTTTGAAGGTCGTTATATGGCGGCATCGGGCTCGGGCATGGTAAAGTTGAATACCTATATGGAGATGGAGAAGTGCTTTGTATATTATTACGTAACATGGGAGTTGAAGGAACTTTTATTTATCACCGCACTGAGATAGATAATCGCTGTGGAAAGTGACAACCACATGGGACTAATGAAACTTGGGCTGGGCATTATTCACTTGTATAGGGTGGCGCTTATTTTTAAAACATTTTTTTTCTCTCGAAATTCACAAGTCCCGATGATGAACTGCTTTTTGATTTATATCCTGTTTCTTTAATATCGCTTATTTAAGAAGCCATATTCAATTTGCAATGGGCTTTATCTCTTATTATCAAATTGTTTATAAAGTCGAGACCTTGCACAACAAGGGGTTGCAAAAACCGATCCTGCTAATGTTGTTTTGGTGTATGTTGCACATTCTCCAACATACGTTGAATATATTTTTCCGATGGTAGCGTTAGTGAGGTTTCCTATCCTTACAAACCCTTCGAATTAAAAATTTTAACCTAGATGCTGTGTTGCTGGCTTTGCGAATCTGACCGACACATTGAAATATTGCCTATATTCACGATGCCGAAAACTTTTGTTCACAGTTCTGTTGTGCAGTATTCAGTATTGATGACGAAAAACAAATAGGTATACAAAAAAGTTATAACAAATTGGGAACATTTTTTTAGCGACACCCTGTACTTTTAAGGAAGAAAATTTAAAAATGAGTCTTGAAAGGTGGTATTAATAAATCGGAAAACTGCCAATTTAAGACTCGCTTCTGCCGGTTTTGGAATTGGGAAAACACTTAAAGGTAAACATTTTTATTTTGCATTTTTATTACAGGCAGCATTTTAAAGCAAATTTGAGCTCAGTGGTTGACTTACAAAGTAGCAAGCCGTGCGAGGTGCTTCCCTGAAAAAATCCAAATAATGTTAAAAGTAAAATATGAAATGTAATAATATTCAAGCGCCCTCTGTACTTTATTTTATGCAGCGTTGTTAGTTCTGCTTAAACATAATAGAAGCCGGAGCCAGGCTTTCCTGAGTGGTCACAGTTTCTGGGATTTTTGGGACGGCCGGCGGCTAAAAAAGATAAAGAAAGAACAAAAAAAACAAAGACAAGTAAAATCAGTTTTATTTAATGTAATAAATACATGATAACTTAAATGAATATTTGTTTTGGCTCTGTAAGTCGGCTTGGAACCCCAGTCCTAGTGTTTTGCAATCAGTCGTAAGTATGAGCTGTCTTAAATAGAAGGCAACTTAAATTGATAAATTGAATAGAAACATTTTTCAGGTTTGTTTTTCCCGGACTTGAACCTGAGATGTAGTATAGCAGCGCCATCAAGCGACATGAATAAGGTGTTGTTGGAACTCGCATTTTATCAATGAAACTTGTACGCAGTTCTACAGTTTGCTGGACTGTCATTCTTTTGCATTTATTTTCGAGAAAGGCTTGTTGAAAATTGTTTTAAATATTTTCAAAAACCACAGGTGATGTTCGAAACCAAAATTCAACAATTAATTCTAGATATACCAATATTACTCGAAAGCGATTGCTGTTCTCTTTCTGCGCCACAGCAAAAGCGGGGAATCGATTGTTATTGTTCAAAAACCTTGCGGTGGGATTCCATAAGATGAATGCATTTAATAGGTCTTCACTTGCACGAACGATTTGCTTCAAGGAACTCTGAAGTCTGAAAACGAAAGAAATTTTCGATTGCGCTAAAGCAGATTAAACGAAATTTATTTTGTTCACGTTTACGTTTTTTTTTTTGTTCGCGACAAATATTTTCGTTTAGTATGGAAGGAAAACAACGACAGCAGTTAACCTTGGTCAGCTTTCTCAAAGATGAAAACTTTCAGCCATTACAATTCGATTCGAAAGGAATTACTAAACGCACGGTTTTCGCATCCGCAATCCGCATATATATTTTTTTGTGATTAAATGTTTTACATAGGTATATAATTTTTTTTTTAAATACTACATCTGCGTTTTAATTTAACCTTTCGCCTGAACTCTGGCTCCAGTATCAATAATAGCTCGTCCTAAAAAGATAAGTTTAACAAACACTTTTTATCCTTGCGATAACCCTCATAGAAAGCAAAAGCAAATTTAATTTTACCAGATACATTCAGTTCTGACAAAATTAAACGATTTTTACTATTTTTGTTGCTGTTAAGTTCGTCAAATTTAATCGGTTACTATTTTTAGCAGTAACATGCAATAGCTTTATTTTCAATTTCATTAAACAGTGTAAAGTCTCCGGTGTTATCTTCAACTCAGCCCCTTCCATTCTAAAAACCTTCCAAACCTAATGCAAACATTAAACGGAACTCTTTAAAGAGAAAGCTTCCAAGTTTCCTTGTATTGTCTTTAAAAAAACTCTATGGACTCTTTCATTAAAATGCTTATAAACGGACAATTGCCATTTTGGAAAAGTTACTATTTAAAAAAAAAAGCTAAAGCATCTACTTGGGATTTGAAGGCTCTCGTATATCTTACCAACAAACTCAACTACATCTAGTTTGGAAACATACATTTTTTCACAAAAATAATCTAATCTATCTTATAACCTCGACGCAATCATCATACCAAATATTGTCAAACTTATTTTTTAAGACACTTAAGTTATACAACCTGGCGGCACAATTCCAGCAAAAACTCAAAACACTGAGCTCAAATATTGCACAGGTTATGGACTGACATTATTTCAAAGCGATTTTTTATCGATCTCTCACACAAAAAGGTAACAAGAACTATGGAACAGGAGTTCATCTTTCTTCCCAAGACAAGTTGCAGATTCCTGACTTACTAGCTTATAGTCATTAATATATAGGACCGACCTTTGGAGAATTAGTTGATACCTTCTTTTTGTCTTCATCTAAAACCCAATTTAATATTGGATCTGCTGGACGGCGGAGTGTTATCAACCCCCATATGATACTGATGATGCTGTATCAAAATGCCTCTACTGTACCGGAATGAACTAGTAATAGTGAATTTGAAAAAATGGTCTGCCACTGAATGGCACCATTTCCGCAAGCCTGCGATATATCAAATCATCTTATTGACAGCAAACTATATTGGAAGACTTGATTTATTTAACGCGTGTAGCAAGTCGGAGGAAATTTTTATTCGCGGAAAAGCTTGTAAAAACAGGGCTCGCGTTAAACTCAATATAAAGTCATGAGACTACTCTGAAATCACTTCAATGTCGGCCTGCAGAAAGAACATACATTTCTCTATCCAATGTAGTCCGCATAATAATTTCATCTCATTCCACATAATGCTCGACTACAAATTATCCCACAAGACATTCAATAAAACACTATATCTCACGCCCAGATACACACTTAAATACCCGCCAACCCATTATTTATCCGCACCCACTCTAATTCAATCAGCTCACTTTAGTATCTCACAATTTATGTAGGTAAATGCAGGCGAACATTGAAGAGTGATTTATATATGCACAACGTGCGGATACAAAAATAGATTGTTCTCTCCATCAGTGCATTTTACAAGCCACCTTACATGAATAGATAAATTAAGCGAATTTGAAATCCATTCAGCGACAAACTTGGAGTGCGAATACGAGTTCTCATAGAGCGAGCACAGTCTAGCTCTAGATAACGCACAACTCCCTGTCACACTTTTAACCGACTGATTATATTGTAACAGGTAACAGCGCACGTTCCGACTATGCAATCACTGAAATCGTAATTACAACGATTTTCAGATAATTAGGTCTGTTCATGTTGCCAAATCGCATAATACCTACCTACCTTTGCAAGTGTTTTCACTCGTTCCATCAAGAGATCTGTTGCAAGAAAACAAGTCTTAACGCTAAACACCTTAGTGGCGGACCACTGACTGGTGTGAAGTTATTTAATTCATTATTGAGTATGATACGAATCTATCTATCTAAGGGAGCAGTTAATGAGAACCTATCGCTATCGCATGTAGATAGAATGCTGCTCCGCCAAATCTCTGATTTGTGGCTGTGAGTTTTGACAGATATCCTGTCAAACTATTGACTTACAGTGATGGAAATCACTTTTGACTGGACTGGGAGATAGTTGCACGACTTTGAATAGAGTGGAATTCTTGGTGCCTGTTGCGTCAGCTGCCAACGCCAAAACGTTTACGACCGATGCCAACCTACGATAAAATTTCGCGAGCTTTACCGCGATAGGCATCTAATTTATGCAAATCCGCAAAGTGCCTTAGCGGAGAGGTTGCTCTTTTGACTTTGGCGTTGCACAGCCATGTGGAGAGTACTTTTCTTGCCGTTAAAGTTAACAATTGACTAGTAAAATACGCAAAGATACGAATTAGAAGATGGATTGTAATTGCAACTGACTGGTGTGTCAGTTGGTGGTGAGTGGCATGCGTTATACATCTGCATGCAGTGGAGCCACTATCAGCATCGGGGTCTGAAATAAATAACTAGGTGAACCAAAATCGCATGACTGTGCATATAGCTCGAAAATATCACGTCACAGCGCTTATCTGTAGTTTTGGTTTTTATAAACATTTTTGATATAGGTCAGGAGTTACAAAGTCAGGCGGCAAAATCTACAAGTTCGGGTTGACAAGGGTCAATTCGTCGTATCTTTCAAAGCGAATAGTAGTACAGATAGTGTATACTGTATGGATGGTCGAATTTGCGCATCGTCATCAAATGCGCCGTGAGCTATTTTAAAATGAGTCACACATCAACGTCAGAGGTTTTAATGTGATTAAAAAAATAGTTAAATCCTTTAAAGTGCGTGTGGAAAAAATTGCAACTCGATGCACCGTAAAAAGTATAAAGGCATGAACAACAGTGTATATTTGTATTGGATTTAGAATAAAAGTGTAGTATATAGCTTCGATCATTGGTTTTTTATCAGAATTTCAATCCAATGAAAAAAAGTAGCATTTAGGAAAAGCGTGCTAAGTCGTTTTGCTGGTAAAAGGGCTCAGGGGATGTTTATATTTATATTTATAAAAAAATAGTGCAATTAATATTTTTAAATAAAAGCAAAGTAGCTTTTGTTTTCGGAAGTATCACAAACAACCTGGGTATGAATTCACAGCTTTAACCTATTAGAACTTTTCATAAAAACGGCTGCGCATTGTTAGCCAGACTTCTTTTGACAAAAACTTATGAGGTTCAGGTATATATGTAATAATATTTTTTATATGATTTTCGTTTTTAAGATGTAGGTTTACCCAATAATTGGCCATTTTTGTTTATATCTATTGTAACTTTTCAGAATGTGAGCCCAAAGTCGAAAATGTACAGGGGAAATTGCCAGATAACTTTTACCATTTTTGAGCAGATTTTCCCCAAAAAAAAAAGACTTGGAGTCGAATTGCATCGTCCGTGATCGAGCATTACTTACGTGATCAAATTTATTTTTGTTTCACATGTAAAATCAAACTTAATTCCGTAAACGTAAAGCTCGTTCACGGACTACGCGATTCGACCCCTGAGTCGTACTTGACTTAAATCCTTATACTCTTTAAAATAAAAACAAGACATGTAAGCAGCAGCTGCCGAATAAAAAAATAAAAAGAAGTAAGCGAAGCCCTTGTACGTAGAAATTCTCAATTTGGTATAGAGTTCGTTCCTTACTCAAGGCGGTCGAAAGGGATTTTAAAGAAAGCGGTTCCGAACTTTTATGTTTTTACTTAATCAATATACAAAAAGCTAGAGTTAACTTTTAGGAAAATCTTCTCTTCATCTATTGAGCCACTGTGCATCTCTTTGCTTCATCTACAATGAAATCTCTTATGCAACTCATTCCCAACTCAAGTTTCATCTCCTGCAACCACCTTTCCCGCCTATATTAGGAAGATTCAAGTTTGCATTCTGTGCGCACATTTAAGTAAAAAAAAAGTGATTGCAGTCCCAATTTTGCAACATTTAATTGCAGATACATTACTCTAATTAGCTCAAGCCACAAAAAATAGTTATTTGTACGGACCTGGGAACATGCACTTATATTCAATTTTCATGGCAACCCAGTTAAGAGCTCCATAAAACGATGATGATTACGATTTACGAGTACCTACTCCCAGCCGCACACCCATATCCGACTGTCAAGAGTGTATTACACGAAGTGTATTGCCGACATCACAGGCGATATGGCAAGCGACTGATGGTGGTCCGCGTTTGTATTCATCCAACATAGTGGCAATAAATGTTGTTAAATAGACACCTCTCTGGCTAAAGATTGTTCCGACTTGCGGACATCCAGTTACGGATCCAGAGTGCGAGTCTATAGCCGAATTCGTCTCGACTTTATTCAAATCGACATTTTGTTGGTATGCAATGTACACATTCTTGCGCCATAATCAATCCAAATTGCAATTTTGCAATTAATTGCGCCGCAGTTTGCATAAAACGGTTGACAACACCAACGCGAAGATCAATGATAGTCATCGATCAGGACTTTCAAAGCGAACCAAGTCGGTCGACCGCCGGACGCTTAAATGCACTAATTGCTGCAGTACATTAATTGATTGCATTTGCGATGAATGAACGTAGCTTTGCACGTACCTTATGGTGTTATGTGCTTGGATATGACAACTTTCATTGCTGGCTTGGGGTCATGCGTCATGCATGTGGTGCGTTTTTGAATGGCGTGAGTGCGAATAATCTGATAACCTGATTATTTTTGGACTCCGAGCATTCACTTGGTGTATAGCCTTTGACTGGACCTGCTGTTGAATTTGCATAAGTTTGATACGGATCAGATTATGGAAGGCAGTGAATGACTGCCGGCTATCAGGACTTCATGATGTAGCGTTGTAACTCCGGGACTTTGAGAAACCTCAAAAACATATCTTATCGTATGTCGTTTCAAGAACCTAAAAAAAAAAAACAAATTGTTTTCAAAAAATTAAAGATACAATTTTTTTACTATGATTCCCTTTTAACTTCTGACTACAGAAAACTCTTAAAGCTGCTAATTATATTCTCATGACACTTATGATCTCATTAAAAGATTTTCCTGCGAATCTGTAAAAAGAAAGTATAAATTTAAAAAAAAAAGTGTAAATAACTGGTAAAATAAACAACATATTTTTATAGAGACAGCTATTGCTTTAATGTGTTTATTTAATAATTCAGTTCACTGTGATGCCTAAAAAGACTGGGTTCAAAGTATGCTCGACGTGAACAAGCTCTGTTTATTGGTTATTTTGAATGAGAAAAAAAACAAGGTTTGTAGGCCTTATTGACGCATTCTCACCCAAATGTTTATTGAAGAATGTATGTACCTATTTGATTTTACACTATACGAGTGTGTTTTTTAGTGGTCAAAAACTTGCTATTCTGTTTATTAACAACACCAAAACCAGCCGTAGCTCATTATGATGTGATTATTATAATAGTGATCATCTTTACTGAGTTCTAAAACCCGAGCATGCGGATTTTGCTGACGTACTATGTACTAAGAGAACATAATTTTTTTAAGACGATGCGAAACACATTTTAAGAACAATTTTTTTTTTCATTTTTTGTTAAAATATTTTTTTTTTTAAATTTTTTATTAAAAGTAAGAATACAATTCTTAAACGCAGGAACGTTTATAGAAATATACTGTAAATTAATAATAATTAAAATAGATAAGTCAATAAATAAGGTAGCAATCAGAAAACAAAAATTTTTCAACAAATTTATTAAAAAAAAAAAAGAAGTTTTTAATTTTTTGATACTGGAGCTTTCTGCAAAATTTCGCAATTTTTTCTTTTGTATTCATAAAAAGTTGCATGTATTTTTAAAAAAATGTGTTAAATAGAACAATAGACTTCACCGTTCGAGCTTGAATCTGATTTCTTTTTAATTTTGTATAATGTATAAATTTGCGGGACAAATCTGTAAATGAGGGGCATTATACTATAGTCGCTACGACTGTCAAATGCCATTCAAATCAAAATGTCAGCCATAACCCGCCCTCTGTTTTTTAAGTGTTTCAGATTTATAGTCAATTTTATTTGCATATAGAGTTTTTAATGTTTTTGTTGTATTCGGGGTGTCACATTTAACTGCCCAGAATTTACATAAAATTTTTAGTTTTACCACTTAAGCAAAGCTGCTTATATCTTCTAAATTTTGTTCTCCTTTTCGATTTGCTTTTGCAGTAGGCTGTTCCACCATGACATAAAATTGCACTAAAATGGTGAAGTATAAGTATATAAGTAGAAGTTCAAGAAGTTCAAAAAATTATTGTTTGGATATTAATTTACGTTTTAATTTGTTATTGGTGGACCATTGTGAGCAAGATTTGTCAAAATATTTTTTGGGCATAGATCCCATTACGGTTTAAATTTACAATTTAATAACTGAAAAACAGTAAATTGTAGAAACAATATAAATGTTTTATTACTAGCTACTGGAAAAGATTTTCCGGTTCGTTTTTTTTCTCAACTTTACCTATGTAATGAATTTTGTTCACCACTAAATCAAAGGGTCTGTTATGGACAAACCTCAACTTAAGTTGAATGAAATGAAATTGCTCGAAAATGTCTGTACATTTTATACATATTATAATATTGTTTCCGTATATTGAGTCATTAAAAAGCCTTTCAACAAATTATTGTCAGCTGACGACTTACTTGAAGCCCCAAAAAAATTCAATAGCTCACTTTCACTTTTCAGCATCAGAAGAAAATGAGATTTTCTATAAAATCTGGAAGCAACGGATCCTGTAAAAGTAAATGAATGCGAGCTTGGATAATTCAACTTAGAGGAAGTTAACTTACCATCAATTATATTCTTCGGGGTTTGCCTGTTTCCCACACAATTTTCTTTCGCATTTAAAAAATTTAAAAAAATTTAATGTTTTATTATACATAGGTATTTATTAAATATTTCGGTTAATTATAGCAAATGTTTGAAATTAGCGAAAAAAAATTCCATTCTTGCTGCCGGCTGTAATTTGATTCTTATAATTAATTCTCTTACCAATAATATAAAACATAAATTAAAATCAAATAAAAAATTAATCATTTCATGCAAACGATTTGTCAGCTCAATACAACTGGCAAAAGACTCAGAACAGTCCAACGGGCAGTCCATATATTAATTTATATTTCGCTTGCCAACCTCCGCAACATCACAATCAGTCAGTCCAGATCATAACTAGTAAACAGTAAACTAAATTTAATTGCCCACAAGCTATTCATTTGCCCGGTCAGTTAGTTTGTAGCGCATATGCAGATACCTTTCACCAAAAAAATATATTCCAATTCGAATCCGTCCAACCCGGACTTGAGTCAACCAATTTGCTCGAAGAGCTTAATGTTCTATTGAAGGTCTAGTGACCGCCTTTACCCGTGCATATACATACGAAAATGTCCATTTGTGATATGGATATGGGCAGCGCACGAACAAACACAGAAATATCTCTATAATAACTTGAATTAGCTCAACATCACTGTCTTGGTCAGTTTCAGGTATAGCGTGCGAAAAATTCATCTCAGGCTTTAGAGTATCCAATTTTAATCGTTCAATGGAAGGCTGTTCTCTTCTTAGTCTGACTCTATACTCTGAACGATGGCTGATGTAAGGCGAATTTGAAAAGTAGCGATCCACTTAAGTTGTTACACCAAGACGGCCGGCGTTGACTGACAGATGGTAGGTATTTTGATCGAAATGATTAAAGACTTAATCACTCTTTGTTCATTATGGTGAATTACTGGCAAGTTGCACTTGTTGGTTGTACTTCCAATTGCGAGGCTAGATAGCAAGGATTGTAATGTAACTTCCTTTGATTGAACGGCAGTCTTTCGGCCAGTAGTTATGTAGCCTTCCACATTATGATGAGCTTTGGCCCACACACTGCTTGACAAAAAAATCAAAATCGTGCTCGAACTGTGGAGTCCTTGGCAAGTTGTTGCTGTCTTAATCAAAGATTGCACGCAAGTCCCACCTTGTGACTTTTTACCGTCTGATACATTTCTAAACGTGGGTCAACGCGAATTTTTTTGACTCGGGTACTTCCAGATATAGGCCTTCAGTCGAAACCAAATACTAAACGCATTGAAATATCTTTAGAAGGAGTATACGTTTAATCTGTCCGCCTACTGGGTACCTGTGTCACTCATACAATTGTGTTTATATAAGAGACCGATCAGTTAATGGAAGCCCTGGAGGTTCAGATTCCGAGAAAACATTGTCTGAGCCGGCATAAGCGTTGGCCAAAATGATGAAGTCATCAAAACTGTCTCCGAGAGCCTAAAAAGGGCAAAAATAACAAAGAAAACCGCAAACCATAAATAAAAAGTCACTAATGCTGTAAAAAGTGGCGAAAACAGAGAATTTTTTAAAAGTCGTCACCATGCATACCAATCTCATTGGAGATCTAAAGTCTAGTGTGGTCGATTTCCACCAAAACACCAGTACAAGACCCGTAGCCGTAACTATATTTAGAGCCATCCGTAAAGATTCCACGGCACCCCAATCTAGGCTTCAACTCTCTGAACGCAATGGAAAGCTACTCTGAATTTTCATAGCCGCTAAAGTCCCAGTGTGTTTTGATATCAGACGACATGAACTAGGAACTAGGTTCATACGATTAGTCTCTAGCTTTTTTGAATATCTAATTTAGAAGACAATATTTTGTTTGTTTAAATCTTACATCGTTGTAAAGCTAACAAATTTTAAAATTGGCCCATACATACACTGTTCTTTGGACCGATTTTGACCTTAGAGTCAGAATGGTAAGTGGCTTGGGAGGTAGCTATAACCCCAAGAAAAGAAATTTGGAAGTGGGGACATGTAATCACATGCAGCCACGAGAAGCACATGGAGAGAGGGATATAGAATTAATTGTTTTATTTATCCGGCCAAAAAATGATCGAGTAAACCCTCTATAACTCTTGATCATTCCATCCCAACTTTGTACATTCTGAGCTAACGATGCCAACGATCCGATGCTGTTAGTGGAGAGTAGTTTGACTCGATCCGACCATATCCTATCTTGGGTTTGCCCAAAGGAAGTCAACCTTTTGTTACGATTTTTATAGAACGTCTTGCAATAACAGTTATGGGGACCTCTCTCCAGAGAACTATCTGCTCAACATTAGGTATTGAGAATAATAACTTAGCTTTCAGTCAGGTCGTGAGAAGATCCCGATCTCGTATACACCTTAACATTTTTACCAATTTACATAAAATTGATCAAGTTTACCTTTATCACAGTTTCAATATATGCGACTATAAAATACCAAGTAAATGATAAAGTTCAGTTTAGGAGAACCCAAAAGTGATAAAGTCATTATCGAATCAAAATCGACTTACCCTTGATTTCCCATTTGGAGGCATACATCGCCAAGGCTGTGAAAAGGGCCCAACCCATCGAATCCGTCGCGTCTATTGCCGCAAAGTATTCGACTGACAGGTTGATAAATTATACAGCATCTTTTGGAAGGTGACCCATAAGCAGCGCACGCGTGCTGAATAACTTTCTGTCAGTAGCACCTTGCACCCGTTGACAGTGGGCAAAGCGTGAGAAGAAACACTTTTATTGGTGGAAATATTTAGAGAATGAGAAGAACTGTGTTCGGCTGATAGGCATGGTTAACACTTTCAAACAAAATTTGCCACCAAAATTGAAAAAAAAAGGTACCAAACCATGTTAAAAGTTACCAAAAATCTTGAAGTTGATAAAAGAGGAACGAAAATTATACTTTACATATTGTCCTGAGCCTACTTTAAATTAAATTATATGACTTCAGATTCTTCGTGCTCAATGGAGCTTAAATGATATCACTTTTTTCCATTTGTGATAGTGCTTGATTTTAAAGTCAGATTTTCTTAAATAACTTGTGTTAATAAAATGTAAATTTTTCACTATTTTTTCAGAAACTCGTCGTCTAAAAATATTAATTGGGGACGTTCAAGTATATAGTTTAGTAAGTCTGACAGCTGACTGACTTGATGTATGTCAGTTTTAATTGGCCTAGATCGGTCACATGGGCAGCTGTTTCAGTTGACGTTTATGGAGGGGTAGCCGATGAATCTAGTCAAGAAATTCGTGACTGAGTACTAAGTTGACAGTTCGCATATGCGGCTGTCGCGACATGTCGTAGAAAAAGTGACGTTCCCTACCAATCTAGTTTTTGCGTTACTAAGATTTTTTAAGAAGAAATTGAGTGCATTTATTTTGAATAAACGTTAACATTGACATGTTGTTGCACATGCAATGCGTTCATTAAAAAACAGTAAGGCACCATTTACATGAGTTGATTTCGAGTGCTCTTTTTTTGTACTCTTGTTCAAAAAGTTACCAAAACCAGATAAAAATTTCCAAAAATCACCAATCGAATAAATTAAAATTACCAAATTTGGTAAAATATTACCAAAGTGGCAACTGTGCTAATAGGCAGTATTTTTAGATTGCGGGATTTTCTCCTTTTTTGGGAATTTCAATGAGCGAACATCATTCCGTGGAAAAAGGCAAAAAAATGTTGGTAATTTCAGGAATCTGTCAAAAAACATTCAAACTATCAATTTTTGATGAAATTTTTTAAATTTTACAATGATTAGTAACATTTTCTAGTTTCTACTCTGCCCGTTTCGTCGAGTAAGTCAACATTAAATGGCTATCAGGAGATTTCTTCGACTCCTTCTGGACAGCACTCCAAAGTCATATTCTTTCTCCATATTCAAATAAATAAAAATATATAGGTATAACATTCTTACAAACCTTCCCAAGTTAAGGTATAAAATGTAAACCTGGGAACACATTGCAGGCTTTTATACTCGTCCATCTTTCAAAAATCTTCTTTTCATAATTTTACCCCCATAAACACATGCGTCATAAGTTACCTATATTGGATTTGTAAAGGTTCAGTATTCTGAGAGTGAATGGGAAGTCGGTTCGGCCTCCAAGCAAATGAAATTCGCACGGCTCATCGCCTAATTCCAAGTTCCAACTCTGCAAAAGGCTACATTTTCTGGAAGACTTTCAAGTTGAATGCCCCTAATGTTAAACATTATGACAGTTTAACAACTGCGAGTTTTTTTTTGACACTTTCCCTTTCCATTTTAGTGACAAGTTTTCATCCACTAACAACATTGATTTAAACGATTTTGAAGATGTGATCGCGAAAGTGACTCCTCTTACTGTTGGACTATTTGGCGAAACTGTCACCCTCAGTGCGCTGTTCTCGATTGAGCAACTCAAAGAAGTGCTTCAATTCTTCACAAGTTTTCCACTCCCTCGAAGAACTCGTATAATATTCAGTTTTGGAGTTTATCGCTCTTTTGCGGTGCAACATTTCATTAAACAATTTTTAATAAAAATATTTCAACAACATATCAAATTCTCTTGCGACCGCAAGTCCAACCACCACGTATCGGCTATTCATCAGGGCGTGCGTCGTCGGTTGGTAACTATTTATCTTAAGTACCTCCGCAGATCTTTAATTCTATCTCGGCGCGTCCAACAAACCATAAAGCGAAAGCAATCAGCAAACCAAAAATGCTAACAACTAGTGAAGTTCCACAACCGCCACACGAAGGCAATTGATCGACAGAGTCACCACCACCGCCACGGCTGTTGCTCCCCTATACCCTACCACCCCTACCAACGTAAACGACTTCTTGGAAGCTTTTTTTGCCTACCTTCCGGTCGAAGCAGCAAGCTTCCACTGTGCCACCAGCCAACCAGCCACCACAAATAATCACGTTCGAAGTGACTCAGCTGTAAATAGGTAAGGGGCGCCAGACACTTTTGTTGCTGCTTTCAACAACTTGTGATTGTGACTTTTGGTATTATGCTCTCGCCGCTGTGCGCCATTTTTGACGTTTCTTTCCTTTCTGCTTGTGCGAATTTGTGAGAGACTGTGACTGTGATGGAGTGAGGGTTTGTTAGCTGCGCCTCCTCCTCCTCATGGTCCCTCTTGTGCGTGTTGAGCGCAATCACCGCAATGAAATCACAAACAGTCAGTTGTATAAATACGCGCATCGGTTACCGAATCGATATCATTCCAACTTCAGCTCTAGATCTCTACTAGTTACAGTTAGCAAAAGAACTCTAAGCAATATGTTCAAACTGGTAAGTTGATCGCGCTTTTGGATACCTACTAAAAAAAGGATATACTCACGAGGATAATTCTCGCAACTCTTCGTTTCAGTTCGTTGTCCTGTCAGCCCTCGTTGCAGCTTCCTCAGCCGGATATATCGGTGGATTGGGAGGAGGATACGGATTGGGTCATGGGGGAATAGCTTTGGGCAGTGGATACGGAGGATACGGACTCGGCCATGGATACGGCAGTGGAATCGGTGTCAGCTACGCTGCAGCTCCAGCAGTGGCCTACCAAGCACCAGCTGTTGCTGTTGCCGCCCCAGTTGTTAAGGCTATTGCCGCTCCCGCCTATGCCACATCATACGCCAACACCTACAAGGTCTCAGTAGCCGCTGCTCCAGTTGTTAAGGCTGTCGCTGCCCCAGCCATCTCCTATGCCGCACCAGTTGTAAAGGCTGTTTCATATGCCGCCCCAGCTGTCTCATATGCCGCCCCAGCTGTTTCATATGCTGCCCCAGCCGTCTCATATGCCGCCCCAGCCGTCTCATACGCAGCTCCATCTGTAGCATACCATGCCGCTCCAGCTGTATCTTATGCCGCTGCTCCAGCTGTGTCCTATGCCGCTGCTCCAGCCATTAGCGTTGGATATGGTGGTGGTTATGGCTACGGACATGGTCTGGGAGGTTTGTCCAGCATCTCATACGGTCATGGTTACGGTCACCATTAAGTGCAACATGTGCGCTTGATACGAAAATACTCAGTTAAAAAGAAACGAACAACGAAGATCCCAAAATTCAGTGAACAGTTCAATGAGGGTTGTGATTGGAAACAATGTGAAAATCATTATTAACGCTTGTATAACTGTAACGTCTTTTTTATATATTTGTTTGTAAATAATATTTAATTATTATTATTTTTTATTTAATTTGTTTGTTTTGTTTTGCAAATGGATTTTGCGCGAATACCTTAACGGGTACTTTGTCAATCAATACTTTTGCTGATGATCTATAAATGTAGTTGAAATGAGAGTGCGTGTAGTGAGAAATGCAACAAATAAAAAAAATTGTTTTAAAAATAATTCAGCTGAAGTTTCACTTGCAAGGACTACATTTTAAAAATGCTACCAATTATTTCTTCAATTGGTTAAAAATGTTGTTTCGTGAAAATATGTACAGTGGGTTTTTGAAAGTGCAACATAAATTAATATTTTTATATATTATACCAGATTTACTAACAAAATTTTGGTAAAAATGCTATTTCGAAAATCACTCCTCAGTTTTTGTAGACTTAAATCTTGCGGTATTTATAAATAAAGTGCACGACTGGATCGCACAAAACTTTCTCGTTCATATCATCAGTTTGGTTGGTTAATTTTTATTTTATTGGTCTTTATAGGCTGTAAAACAAGATTTTTCAAATTTGTGAAGTTGGTAGGTGGTGACTCGATGTAGGGTTTGCGATTGACCGATATCTTGACATAGATTTACAATGTAAGAATTCAGAGGTTTGTTTTTTAATTTATCGATGGACGCGTTTGGGAGTTGCAAATGAAGTGCGGGTTTCTGATAGGGTAAACTCCAATTGGTTGGAATTATTTTAAGGTTCATGATTGATATGGTTGAAAAAAGAAGAAGTGGGAAATATTTGCTAAAAAGGAGTTTCGAGTAGTTGTGATTACATTTTAACTGGTAGTGCGGTAATGTTTATAAGACGGCATTATTTGCATTTCACTAAGAAAAAATAAGTACGGGGTCTTATTTAGAATACTTATGTTATCATAAACAAGCATTTTAGTCAAATTCTTTAAAGCTGATTTTGGAAAATAATGCGTACAAAATAGTAACAAATATGGAATTTTGAGTTCAAAAAATAATCTTGCTCAACTATTTAGCTAAAAACTGAGTATAGGGTATTGTTGAGGATGTTAGTATTACTTGGTTTTTACAGTTTTATCCAAATCAAAAATCGCGTTTTCTAGATATGAACAGTTTTCAAAATCAGCGTTTCCGGTGGTTAGAATCGAAAATGAAGGACGCAATGATGTTGAAAACGTCAATTTTACTCCAAGTATGCATTTTGGTCAAAATCGCTTTAGCCGTTTTCATGTAGGTAAAACAAAAGAAAACCAAATTCTCAAAATATGCCTTTTTTCAAAAATCTATTATAGACAATTTAGAGAAAAACTAAGTTTGCTATCATGTTAGGAATGACCATATTACCTTAAAAATTAGTTTTTGTTCGAATCGTATTGACCGTTTTCGAGATAAGGCCACTTTTCATAAGTACCGTTATTCGACTTTTTAGCCAAAAACTGGGTATGCAGCCATGTTTACCCCATGTAGCGTAGAGCAAGTATACATTTTGGTTAAAATCGTTAAAGCCGTTTTCAAGTAAGCCATAATTAAATAAAGTCTTAAAAAACGACATTTTTCGAAAAAAGTCCGTTGAACGATAATTTAGGAAAAAACTGAGTTTGCCATCATGTTGGGAATGACCGTATTACCTTAGATATGAATTTTTGTCGAAATAGTTTTAACCGTTTTTGAGATATGACCAATTTTCAAAAATACCGTTATTCGATTTTTCTGGGAAAAACTGGGTATGCAGCCATGTTAACCGCACCTACATAAGCCCAAATATCAATTTTGGTTGAAATCGTTAGAGCCGTTTTTGAAAAAATCAAACTTGTTTAAAACCGTTATATGGAAAGTACCGTTAATAATAGGGTTAGCATGCAAAAAAAAAAATGGCCCCGAACTGTAAGCTCACCAACTCCAAATCCGAAGTTTGAAAGAAATCCGTCCAGCCGTTTGCGCTGTGGAGCTCAGGAAAGGACGGACAGACGGACAGACGGACAGACGGACAGACGGACAGAATTGCGAGACCCACTTTTTCGAGTTCCTCTATCATCGTAATGTCAGATTTGATTAAAATCTCGAGTTCGATTTTTTGTACGATTACAATACCTTTCTCTTACTACGTAATGCGAGAAAGTTAAAAATGTCGTTTAATGGAGACTTGCGCTGACAGAAAACGTCTGACAGCTTGGGGCTTTCTTATTTCAATTTAATTAAACAAGAGTCCCTTAAGTCCATCGAAACTTTCCGGTGGTCTCCAAATGAACAGCGAAACGTTTGCAAAAAGGCAGCGAAAAATCGTTTGTGGAGAGTTCCATCAGCTGCAACACAAGCACTAGTGACATTTTACAACAGCTCCTAGTTAGAAGGTATTCCTGCTTCAATTCAATTTTTCAAAAAAAGGAAAACTTCCCGTGTATGCGAAAGATAGTGGAGAATTACAGCAGCAGTGTACTGCAAAATGAACAGTAGAGCGAAATTTTTCGTAAATGATTTCGTTGTGTCACTTTTGTATGAAATAGAAGCGTATTAGGCTTCATCCATTCTCTTCTCTTCTCTTCTCTATCTCTATCTCTATATGTTTTTCTCTTCTCTATCTCACCTTTACATTATAATAAAACTGTAGAATAAAAAATGCCTGACCACTCATCACTCAAAAACAATTGTATGGATTTTGATTAAACTTGACAAAGTGATTGCATATATTATGTTCTTGGTCTGGACTTAGGATACTTTTTATCCCGGAATATAGCGCGGTTCTTACAAAATAGTCAAAAAACTGTATATCTGTACGGAAAATTCTAATTATACCAACCTAGCTCAGTAATGGCTTATCTGATTGAAAAATAAAAAAAAAGTGAATTTAGTAAACTTTCCTTCGAATCATTTAAGATATAAAACATCCTCCTGCGTTGTCTTGAAGCTGAGCAATGTTCAAAACAATTAATCAAGACATCGCCCAGAATTTTCCTTCAGTTGTGTTCGTAGTTGTCGGGAGAAAGTTTTCGAGAAAGAAAATTTTGGGAAAATCTCTGGAAAAGTCGGGAAATTGAAAAAAATCGAAAATTGACTTTTTGTATGGACTTTTGTGTGCAATGGGACTACCGAAGAAAAATGTTTATAAATAAATAACGCTTAGCAAAGCTGGCGTTGGTCCACTAGTCTTTCATAAATGGACCGTATAAAAAAGGATCAAAACGTAGCCAAAGTTTCCGTCTGCAGTATTTGCAAGAATTGTGAGTTGTGACTTGTGACTATGATTCCTCCGAAAACTTTTGTTGGGCATACAGAAAACATTACCTATGACCAAATACATTTTAAATTTTGAAAAAAAGAACCTAATTTTCGTTCGTCCATTGGAGAAGAGTACTGTATTGAATGAGATGAAGTAAAAGGACAAAAGGGTGCGTATTACGTATTTGTATGGTCACGAAATGTATTTATTCGTAGTGATCGGAAATATATTTGTGAGGCGTATAAAATCTATTCTTTGGGCCACTTTGTTATAACTGACTTAAGCTGTAAAACCTTTCAAAATCAATTTGAATTGGCAGTTTATATCGGTTTGCTTTATAAGGTGCTGAGATTTGTTATTAAATATGGATAAATCATATCATCAGTTTGGTTGGTTTATTTTTCTTTTATTATTTCAGAGATTTGTTTTTGAATTTAAACGTGTTTGGGGGTAAATGATGTGCGGGTTTTTGATAGTGTAGACTCCAATTGGTTTGAATTATTTTAAGGTTCATGATTAATTTTAATTTAATTTAATAATAATTTAATACATTTCCAGCTTAACAAAACTAATTAACAATTTTGTTTATAAATTGGAATGATAAAATAATGTACCTTCTATAACTTAGGAAGTTAGTGATGAAAGACATATCGTTTTATTACAAAGTTAGATGTGATGTGGGGTGACAATCACATCTTGTAATAGCAATTAAAAGACAAAATTAAAGCAAATTATTGTTACTAATAAGATGTCGAAGTTATTTTAACAAATTCAAAAAATAATATAATTTTAAAAAGAATAATATGGTTAAAAAAAGAAGAAGTGGCAAATATTTTCTAAAAATGAGTGTCTAGTAGTTGTGATTACATTTTAACTGGTAGTGCGGTTATATTTATAAGACGGAAATATTTGCATTTTTCTATGAAAAACTAGTTACGGGGTTTTATTAACACTTTATGTTATCGTAAGTACCTAAGCATTTTAGTCAAAATCTTTAAAGCTGATTTTGGAAAATAATGTAGACAAAATAGTAACAAATATTGCATGTTTAGTTCGAAAAATAATCTTCCTCAACTACTTAGCTAAAAACTGAGTATAGGGTACCTATTGTTCAGGATATTAGTACTACTTGGTTTTTAAAGTTTTATACAAATCGAAAGTCGCGTTTTCGAGATTTGAACAGTTTTCAAAATCAGAGTTTCCGGTGGCTAGAATCAAAATGAAGGACGCAATAATGTTGAAAACGTCAATTTTACTCCAAGTATGAATTTTTTTCAAAATGGCTTTAGCCGTTTTCATGTAGGTAGGTAAAACAAAAGAAAACCAAATTCTCAAAATATACCTTTTTTTTCAAAAATCCATTATAAATAATTTAATTCTAAAGGTCGCTAGCAAACTTTATCGAAGGATTTAAACGCACCACCGTGCATTTTCTTTAACATAATACTTTTTTTTTTTTTTTTTTTTTTTTGTTGGAGGTTGCTACTATCCGATGGAGCACTCAGACACAACTACTGGTCCATTGTACTGCCAAAACAGACACCTTACATTGCTGTACTTAGTTTGCCCGTCTTTCGAAGAAAGATGAGAAGGAGCTTCAGTGATGAAGAGCTTAGATGTTCGGCACTCACCACGTCAGCCCCAAAGATCCGCCACCTGATGCGAGCAAAGGCAGGACAACTACAGAGGAAGTGTTCCGCTGTATCGTCATCCTCTCCACAAGCAGGGCAGATGGTGGTGTCGCTCAAGCCCAACACATTTAAGTGTTTGGCAAAAGCTTGGTGGCCCGAAAGGACACCCACAAGCAGTCTACAATCAATTCTCCTGAGAGACAGAAGGAAAGATGCTGACCTTTTGCAGATGTCCGGTCGCAGTCGTTTGGTCTGTCTGCATCCACCACAGCCACGCCACCGACACCCGTGTTCACGAGAAACCCAAGTATCAATGGATGACCTTACCGCAGATGCTGGCAGACCCAACGCAGGTTCAGGCCCTGAGAGAGCTTCTTCGGAACCCAGCCTGGCAAGCTCATCAGCGATCTCGTTTCCCTGGATACCAGTGTGGCCTGGGACCCAGACAAGTTTCACTGTGTTTAGCCTACCGACCAGATTTAGAGAAAGCTTGAGTTCAAGCACTAACTTGGACGAGGTAAGAGGGTTGAGCAGCGCTTTTAGTGCAGCTTGGCTGTCACTGCAAACGCAAATGCTTCTAGCTCTCCACCTGTTTGTCACAATATAGTGCATAGCCATAAGGATAGCGAAAATCTCCGCTTGGAAGACAGACGCATGGTTCCCTAAGGGGTAGTGTAGTCTAACGCTTTCGCTTTCCACGAAGACTCCCGAACCTGACCCCTGTCCGGTTCTGGAGCCATCCGTGAAAACACGATGGCATTCTTTCCCTGGCTCAGAGTCTGGCCGAAGCCATTCCGTTGCCTGAGGAAAGTAGACGTGATAGTTTTGTCGCAGTAGGATTTCTGGTGTCATTGCGTCAGACGGCATATCCATAAGACAGGGGTCAAAGGATAATTCTCGCACAAGTTCATCAAAATTCCAATGCGCGTGGTACCAAAAGCCGCCTCTTTTTAACCGAGAGATGGATTTCAGCGTACACCCCATGATAAAAATATCAAGGGGGGGGAGGTTCATCATAGCATCTAGAGCAGAGCCCGGAGTACTGGGGAAGGCCCCTGTGCAGCCGAGACAAACCGTTCTTTGAAGTTTGGCAAAAGAGGCAGTAACACGTTTCCGCGAAAGCCTGTTCCACCATACAACCGATGCATACGAGAGGAGAGGTCTTACCATTGCCGTATAGATCCAAAGGACCCTTTTAGGAGATAAGCCCCATGTCTTGCCAAAAGCACCTTTGCACTGCCAGAAAGTGGACAGCGCTTTATCAGTTTTTGCTTCGACATGCTTGGACCAAAGAAGTTTTCTATCGAGGATTACTCCCAAATATTTGACTTCATCAGAGATCGGAATAGTGACACCTTTAAGCACAAGTTGAGTCAGACCGGTGACCTTCCTCCTTCTCGTGAAGAGAACAACCGTAGTTTTAAGAGGATTCACTGAAAGCCCATTTCTTGTGCACCAATCATCGATCATTCCCAAGGATCTCTGCGCCAGAGAGCAGACAGTCCTTAGGTCTGAACCGACAGACAGAACGGCGACATCATCCGCGTAGGCTTGTGTGTAGGTTCCAGGAAGATTGAGAACCGTTAGCAGAGAGTCTACTACCATACACCATAAAAGGGGAGACAGAACACCACCTTGAGGGCAGCCCCTGTTTACCCCTGTCATGACGCACTTTCCACAATCCGCCTCGGCAATCAACGTCCTGTGCATTAGCATTGCTTTAATCCACAACACCAATGTCTCATCTACACCATGATATCTGGCTGCGTTACACATGCTATCAAAGGTCGCATTGTCAAAAGCACCCTCGATATCGACGAAAATACCCAGCGCGTACTCCTTCCGATCAAGAGCACTTTCAATCCTACCAACAAGGTTCTGAAGCGCAGTTTCACAGGATTTTCCGCGCTGATAGGCATGTTGCATCTCAGAAAGAGGATGCGATCGAAGAGCAACCTTGCGCACGTGCAGCTCAACCAGTCTTTCCAAACTTTTCAGCAGGAAGGAAGACAGACTTATGGGTCTGAAACTCTTGGCGAGAGTGTAGTCAGTCTTACCAATTTTTGGTATAAACACGACTTTAACAATACGCCAAGGAGAAGGTATGTAAGCCAAGGCTAAGCTTGAGGTGAAAATTCTTTTCAGCGTCGGCATCACCTGACTACAACCTTGTTTCAGCATGGCTGGATAAATTCCATCCGGACCAGGTGACTTAAAACTCTCAAACGATGCAATTGCATATTTGATAGCGTCATCAGTCACCACTCTGGAAGCAATATACCAGTTACGCCGCGTGATGTTAGTTGATTCAGATGTGGCCACCGTTGCCGGTACCACAGAAGAACACGTAGTGACCTGATTTCCCGGGAAGTGAGTCTCCAGCAGGAGACTAAAAGTCTCCGCCTTTGTCTCAGTGAAGGTACCATCAGATTTTTGGAGCGATTCCAGTTTACTTGGTCTGTCCCTTTTGAGAACTTTAACAAGTCTACTGGTTGCACTTAGTGATTCGACCTCCTCACAAAATTTCCTATAAGAGTCACTTTTCGATTTACGAATTAGTCTCTTAAATTCTTTTTGTTTCGATCGATATAGATTCCAGTCCGCTTCTAAGTTGGTTTTTAGAGACCGATTTAGGAGTTTCCTGGTTTCTTTTCGAATACGCTGCAGTTCGGTATTCCACCAGGGTACCGGTTTTCTACAGGAGTTTTTTGTAACTGGACACGCTTGCTCAAAACAGCGGATAAGAACGCTGCTCAGATCCTGAGCAGACCTCTCCATCCTCTGGACTGATCTTAGTTTAAGTGGAACTTCAACAGAATTGCCAAGTTCCTCCCTAAAACGTGCCCAATTCGTTTTCCTCGGATTTCTCCTCTCTTGCGAAGGTGAAACTTCACAGTAGATTTGAAATTCGATATATCTGTGGTCTGACAGAGTGTTGTCTGTTGATACCCTCCAATTGACGATAGTCTTGGAGTGCCTATTGGACAGAGTAACATCGATTACTTGCTGTCTCCTGGCTGTAACAAATGTAGGTCGACAACCTACATTGTTAATGGTGATGTCAGACGATAAGATGAAGTCCAGAAGACGATCTCCTCTTATATTGCATTTACTGCTTAATACTTAAAGAAGTGTCAAAAGTTGCAAGCTATAACCTGTCAAAAATCTTATGAAAGCCAACTTATTTGACATAATCGGAACAGTGAGCTAAGCGTACGAAATCTGCTTAAACGAGGGCAAGACCAAATACGATAAATGGTATCAAAAAGGATACACAACATCTACTTTTTTCTACTAAATCTAACATCGGATATTAAGGAAAGAGCTTCACTTGCAAACCTCTATGTATCGTGCCTATGAAGGCCAACTGTCCTACTACTTAAAATGTGAAACCGTAAACTTATTACCAACCAGTTCCTCTGGTACAGCAAAAACGTATTAAACCCGCACCTATTTGAAACTGTTTTGACACTCCGTTCGTAATTATCTCATCGATTTTTGCACTCCGACCTTAAGTTGTGTGTAACCCATTATTTATGTACGACTGCAACCAGAAAAACAAAACCCACTTCTGTAGGTATACGCAAATTAATGCCCATGTCATTCACAAGTCTTTGCTACCGCGGCATATACCTATAAACATTGAGGTTAAGTATAACATGAAAATTGCTTCATTTCCCCTAACAAAAGTCGCTTGGACAGCAGCAGAAGAAAAAAATTGGCATTTCCATGGCGGCAAAGACACTTCCATTTGATTGCTTTCAAGTTGGGTCTACAACTTTATCTCAGTCCGCTGTCCATGTCCACATTAAAGGTGCTGCAACAACTGACATTGCGTGCATAATTCAAGCTCACATGAAGATGCTGCTTCTTCATGACCTTTTCTTGAGAACGTTCGGCAGATTTATTCATGCGATGAATTTGGAAAAAGAAATAAATAAATCAAAGCGCATCCCCTCCACAAGACTTCACTTCGGATCTGGATTATATAGGTTATACACCTGTGTGTCAAGTACCTTATCTCCAGTCTTATGCTCTTCATGGTCTATAATTATTCTCCATCAAGATTGACTGCATGTAATTATTTTTGTGGGCCACAATTACGAGACACGACTTCAGTGGATTTGGGTGGTATACACATAGATGAAAATGTTCCCTAAACTGGGAAAATTGAGGCCCGGCAGTAAAGGCAAAATTAATTTGCTAAACGGCGCTGAGACTTGTGGGCGGACTACATTGGAGACGTCATTATGGAATTAGTTCTGAGGCAATGGCATTTTAATGACTAATTGAAAGATTGGCGGTATTGGTGGGCTTGGTATGTAATTGTTAAAGCTGAATAGGAGACCTAATTGGCGTCAAGTTCAGAAATGATTTGGCATTCTGGCATAGATTTTAGTTCTTATAAATGGTGGTGGGTTTCAGGTTTTATTGGGTTCAATGTTCGTCATTAGGGTTTTCCCTAAAAAAAGGCCATTATGACCTAGAAAAGATTTAGGGTTAATGTTAAAAAGTGCCATCAGTGCCATCAAGGCTCAAACGATCTCCGAAGTCGAAGCTACCTCACTTACCTTACTTGTGTTTAATTTAAATTTATGAGTTAACTTGGGTTCAATGGGTGGAATTAAACACGAGGATAGAAAACGTCTGAGGGTGATAAGAAGTTCCAAGTAGTTAGGGGACAGGGGCCTCAGCCTAAAACATGTGTTGGTCTTAAGATACTGAAGTTATTAGCCCTCGTTGAGATCCTCGTATGCTTGTGGACCCCACCTAAATGGAGAACTTCTGATTCAAGTTTGTCTGTCCAGGTTGGATTCGAGCACCCAATAGGCTGGAGCGATGAGCGGAGAGTTTTCGTCGTGAATTCGATTTCTCTAAAGACCAACGCAGCATAATTTATTTATTTATTTATTTATTTAATATTTCACATTTAAGCCACAGTTAATCAGTTAATATAAATTATTTTCAAAAAAGGTAGTTATTTTACATTTCTCTCGATATTTTTTTAAATTGAATTTTGTAAGGTTAAAATCAATCAACTTCGTCAGGTTAGATGGGCCATTGATTCCATAGTTACATCAAAATTTCCTTGGAAATAAAAAAAAAATTGATTCCTTGTTGTTTTCGGTCTGGTATTGATGATAATACAACTTAGAATAGGTGGAGTTTATGTTGCATTTGCAGATTCAGCAACTTTAATCGACTTATTTAGGGTAAAAGACGACTTTCGGAGTGCCAACGGGATGCACATGCAATTACCGAATCTTGCAACTTTTTGGAAAAATAAGTAAGTTTAGTAAATGTATTTTTGCTGGTTGTGGAGAGAAATGAGTAGACTCTTATTGGCATGAGTTGGTGGTGCTCAGTTGTACCTCTCCACGGTATCCACCGGGTACTGCACTTGTCCATCCAGTCTTGATTGACTTCCAAAACTTATATAAACATGAGTGAAGAATATGAAAAAATGCAACGCTAATGCCCTGTCGGAAATTAGAATGAGCCTCAGCAGTCCTACATGGGCCTCTCAGAGGGAGAAACTATATTTGGTGGCACATCTCTTACGTAAGCTACCCTGACGTATCTGGAACTGAAGTCAGTTTTCAGTAATTGTCAGGACAAGTCAGGGTGCCGAAAAGACAGTAATTGCTTTTTGGTTCTACAGTCGAATGACAGTATCTGAGGAGACTGACTTTTCAGCGGATTTAAACGTCATCATTACTATCACACTGAGACTTAATGGTACGCCAAAAGGATAAAATTCAGATTATCAGTGACTGCCCTGCGAACATGCTGTCAAAAAGGTCCTCAGACTTTACTAGACAACCACTAGGATGCTCGTGTATTCAAGAACGTGGCCCATCAGTCAATATTCCTGATGAAATCCTGAGCTGGTATCAGTGCTGCTAATTAATAAAACCAGGAAGCGAGCGGTTTGCTTCTCGGTAAACCGATCTTCCCAAGGATTCAGTGGTCGAACAGAATTCCACTGAGATGAGTAGGTATGGGAATACGGTAGTACATTTACAGTTAGGGCTAAGGAAAGAACATTTCGTCAGCCGTGATAGACAACAATCAGCTGTCAAGTTACAACCTTGCTGATAATGACTAAAAGTTTTCTCCACCGACTATGAAAAGTGAAGACAGCGACATCCAAACATAAGTCCGACATGGACGCTGGGGCGCAAAAGCTCTATATGATATTAGGACTGATATTTATGAAGTTGCCAACGTTCAGATGTGGATATTCCATCCATAAAGAAGGTTTGCTAGGCAGGCTATGAAGCACTATATCTGCAAAACATTTTTGTGGTAACAAAAAGGCACATCAGTGCTACTTGGGTTCTTGTCGAACCTCCAACTCTACCTACCTACCTTCCTAAGTCCGTTTTTTATCAGTAATCTGAGACCTTGTCTGCTTTTTTTATGGATATGTTAATCCGTCCATGTTACCAACATGCACGATTCGCAAACCCGAATAATCGATGCCTTCAGTCTACGAACCAATCCACTCCCTTCAACCACTCTCCCCGCGGTTATTGTTAGCAAGTTATGCTATATCCTCTGGGTCTGTCACTTCGACTCTTCTTATTCTTTCCAGTCTTTTTAGATCTTCGTGTACACTCGTTATGAAGGAACATATATCCACCCAGTCATCTTCAGACAAACTAGTGGTAGCTAGAAGCTAGGCCGATGTTAAGCTTATTGCCCTTCTATTCTAACACTGTCTGCGTCAGAAACCAAATCAATCTCCTTCAAACCACTTATCACGGACATAACGCCATTTTGCTTAAGTATGTACTCATTCCCATCAAGTCACCTCCAATTGTGCCCATTTTTGAAAGCAGTTGATTATTATCAACAATAATTCGCAGAGGCCATATCTAATCTTTCAGTGGAGACATCTGTCAGAACCGCAGTAAAAGGTCTCACTTAGCAGATAGCTGGTCAATTGCAATGCAATCCACCTGAAGAATGTCATCTTACAAATGTATAGATTCCCAGACACCGATATACCCAATTTCAATCCAAATACGATGGCTACGAAATCATAATGCGCTCCCAATGCCCATATACGCAGCGACATTCGCACCGAGTTTGGTCTCACAAAGTCGTCGTTTATGTCCACAGTATTACGCCACAGATTGCATAGGTCTGGCGGCGGCCGGCGGGATACCACTTTGAAAATTGCTTCGATAGAGCTTTGCACCACTTTGCCAAAGCGCGATGCCTTCATATGAGCATTCCAGAGGCGGTCACCAGCATTTTATATATACCAAGAGTGGTTTCGGTCCATCTACCATCAACCTGATGGCATATAGTTTTCGAAGAAATGATAGGAATCCCTCTTTCATATAAATGACTGCACAAAGGGATTCAGTCGGTATATAACTGATTTATGAGGCAAGAGTAATTATTCATTGATTCGGCGTCAACTTTCATATTCAAGTGTCATATAGTGACAGACGGTTTGCGAATTTATCGCATTTCTAAATTAGTCACGTACAGAAATGCACGATGCTGGTCTCTCACTATCCGATAGATGGGGATTTGTCTCTTTGATTGGACATCGATAAATCTTAAAAGTTTTTGTGGTATATAAGGCTACGTGTCGGCATAACGATAGGCATTTCCCAATAACAGCGACAAATATCATTTCGATTTGAGGTACGATTTCAGGATGGCGGCTTTCAGTCACAGGCTCATGGTCTGTACAACGACGATTGCAGTCAATTCGAAAAAGAATTCGATTCACATTTCCGCCCTTTGGGCAACGTTCAAAACTGTAGATGTGCAGCAATGTACCTAGAGCCGGACATAGGTGACCTATATCCCTTCAAGTCGGATAAGACAATGCGGGCCTATAACGTGGAATGGGCAACGATGTCACCACTTTTGTAAAGCACATTGGCAAGTGTTGGGTTTGAGACAAATTTCATAATCTGGGTTCCTATATATAAATTGAACTAAGACCCGACACAGCAGCACCGATGGAGGAGTTCGTTAGATGATTCCTTCGATCCTCTTCACAAAGCCCACATTAACACTTGAGATTTCAACAGAAAGGGAACAATTTTATTTTACAAGTCCTTCTGGTCTCAGGTGAAGCCCGTCGGAGGGTGGATATTTTCACTTCATCCACATCTATGGAATCATTACACACATCCGATTTGCGGGTTGAATGTGGTCGCGCACACTTGCAAGAAAGCCTGCCAGTTGATTCTATACTAATAGCATGATGAAGCGGTGCTTACAGTATGCGGAAACAATATCAACTTGAATGGGCTTAAGGACCGCAACATATTTCGACACTTTACCACCAAAGTTAACGACAGAGTAGCGTTCCTAAGAAAAATTCAGTGCGCAAGTTGCTACAAAATTGAACCTCGTAGGGCCTTACAAAATCACTGCCGACATAGACACTTAAACGAAATATGGATTTAAGAGGCGTGTATCGGACGGCGTACGTGTTAATTATTTTTTTAAGCTTTCCATTAAAATACAAAAGAGTCGGTGAGCGAACTGAATTTTTAAAGAAATGACAATTGTTAATCATTTTTCTTTTCAAAATAATTAGAGACGAGCCACAAATTATTTAATTCTACGAGTTGATAGCTAATGAATGAGCGCTTCTTTTAATTCATGTGGCTTAGCATAATTCCAAAGGAATCTATTTTTTATTACTTTTCTAAATCTTTGTTTTTGGTAGGTCTAGCTTACCTTTTTTGGGACCATTTAGAGAAGATCGACACAATGTTCAATTTAATGAAGTCGTTGCCTACAAATATAAGCTTCTTTTAAGATATTTGGCATAGTAAAATTTTAGCTGGTTAGTTTTTTTCATAATTTGTTGCATTTACCTTGCAAAACAAAAGAGTTTTACTGCGAACTGGCAGTTGCAAAGAACACTTCAAAGATAATCGTGGGCGAACGACATTCCGAAAGAAAAAAATAATTCTATTTTCACAGAGCGAGAAAATTAAGGATAGGTATGTACAACGAAATCCTTAAAAAGTCAATGTGGGGTATCTAGCGTTACCGGTAAGCCGTCCTTCTAAAATGATCACTAGGTTTAAAAAAAAAAAGAAGGTTCGATGGCAGTAGGCGAAAATATATATTTAATACATATACCTTCTCATATACCAAAAACACACAGTTCATTTCCCCACACGAGTTTGTCTTCAGAATGATGAATTTAATACCACAATTTTCGCTCTACTTGTCCGCCTGTGCTGTATTACCCAAACCACCTGATATGTTAGTGCTAAGCTAAGCAACCAACATCTATTGATTCATTTCACGAACAAAAAACTGACTGACAGCCGCATACACGAACTATATAAATTTTACCCTCATCTCATCTTATCAGCATACTAATATTCCGTTACCGACATCACCTAGCTCGGTTAATGCGATTTCCCTTCCGCAAGTATGAAGCCATACCTGTGGGTAACAGTCTAGACAAGAAGGCAAAAATTTTCCACATTTTGGACTTGAAATTATTGTCAGCGATGGTTTAGGTTGCTTCACTAGGATTGTCCTACGGATATGAGTTCAATTGGAATCAACGTAACAGATTGTCTAATTGAGTTGATTAGATAACGGGCATTACTTGTACATTACGGTAGAATTACAAAAGGATTACGAATACACCAACTGGTAGGGGATCGAAATAGGTATCTATGCCAGTGCCTAAGGCGTGGCGTAATTTGAGTTTGTCCCGCAAAGAAAGGGAATATCTGCACAGTCAATCATCAATTGAGCTGCTAGACGTGTGGGTAGGAGTTGAAATTATTTGTTCCGATTTAAACAGACGACTACCTTTACTAGGTATATATTTTTATTAATTAAATTACAACATAAAGGTAGGTAGGTTTAAATTAGGTAAAATTAGGTAGGTAAATTAGATTATAGGGGGAAGCAAACTTTTGGCTTTTCTTATGACAGCAGCTTTTAAGTCAGCTTAACAAAAATATCGCGGATGATTTGTAACAACAGTGGTGCCAGATCACATCAATAACATCGCGGAAGTTAGGGGTTTTTAGTGGTGGTATTCTAAATAGAACAGATTGCGATGTAACTTTTTTAAAATATTTCTAAAGACTTGGAGAAGGCTTTATGCCATGACTACTCGTTGGGAGAATTTTTGACCAAAATGTATTTATTTTTTTACTCATTGCCTTTAAATTCCTATAACTTAAATAATATTTATTTAATTAGAAAATGGACTACTTTAAAGTGCCCAGCACTTCCATAAATAGTTAAGCGAACCTGTCAATCGGCTTTCTGCTTCATTCAAACGCCGAGCTTCAGTTTAGCGAAAAACTGTAGCCTACTTATTTTGAAAATGTTGAAAATTAATCTTTTGCACATTATCTATATAATTTTTTTAAATAATTTTCGATGTTTTAAGTTCCTTTAAGTGCGTAGAAGTATGCGTGAAATATCAATTGTTACTGCCAGTGCTACTGCTTTGGTCGCTGCCACTCGGAAAAAAATTACACTCATTTTCTTCTTTTTTTTTAAGTTGACTATTAACCAATTAAAGTTAACCCACATATATAAATAATAAAAATATATATAAAAAAAATCAAAATTCAAATAAAATAATTTAGCTTAACCCGCCAATGGTGACGCGAATTTGACTTTGATCAATGGTGACGCCGGCCGGTCTCACGCACCTAGGTTTTCAACTGAAGATTTTTCGAAATGTTACTAATAGTTCTTTTTTTCTTTAATTTATGCCCTTTGACAATAAGGCAAAGATATTTAATCAATTTAAGCTCTTTTATTTCAATATTGAAATCAACAAAATTTTTAATTAAAGAGTTAAAAAAAAACAATTTTTTCGTAAAACATTTTTTTGAATTAAGGAAAAAAATAAAAAGTCACATATTCATAAAGAAAAGTAACAATTTTTAGTATTTAGGCATTCGGAACTTTTACACTCTCATGGCACCAGTCAATTCTTGAAAGACTCGATGTCCAAGCACATCATGTATAATATGTAAAATCACCGACTTACTTTACTTACATACGGGGTGACATACGGTCTCACGGGTGGGTAAAAAAAAATACACAACGTGTCCTAACTAAGCAGTTTCGACGTGAACTGATATGGTAGGGACGTGCAATGCGGCAGCTACTCTGAATTGCAACAAAAAACAATAACGGAGAATAAAGAAATTCAATTTTTTTTAACACACCCGGTCTCACAGACCAGTAGGTCACCATTGGCGGGTTAAAGACTGACAAAGTTCCTTCTTCTATAATCTGCCTACCTAATTGCATTTTAAATTCGTCTAAGACGATATGTTAAACTTTTGGTAACTTTTATCTTACTTTGGTAATTTTTTTTTTTTCAATTTTGGTGGCAAATTAGTTTTGCAAGTGAAAACCATGGCATCAACTCGCGAAAACCAATTCCATCCGTTCGATGAGAAACATAGGTACATGCATAATGTGTGATCACCTATCGTTTCTGTACAACTGGGGTAACTTGAATTGGTACCAAAACGCTTTGAAAAATATTTTCAAACACATCGTAATTGACTCCAAAAATATGTATAAACTAGCGGACCCGGCAAACTTCGTATCGCCTTCAGATAAACTCTATAGAGTAATTATAAAACACAAATATGTAGTTAAAATTTCAATTTGATTTACTTCAATCGAATCGAAATCAGTAGAGGGCGATATGATAAACATTGTTTTTCGATGTTTGCCTTGTAAAAACAGGCAACGAATTCCTGACCGTGCGAAAAATAGGGAAATTTGAGATTAATCCCACAGACTTGCAACGATTGGCCTTGCTATGTATTGATTGTCATCGCAAAAGCAAATCGAAGGGTAAACTGAATATGCTTGAACTGGAATGGAAGACCAATTGGAATAATCGGAATATGTGGGATAAGGACATCCTCTCCTTTGAATTTGCCCTTGATGATCGTCGTTTGAATCAAATTGTTCATACGTTTCTTGACGGACAACCGTGTACCATTGCGCAATTTCGTATAATTAAGATTCCGCGACATAATTATAATCGATCCTGCCTTTAGCTGCGGCGGAGTTTCTGGTACATCAAGCGAGTTCAAAAATTCCGTCGGATAGTCGCTTCAACCTCACGCGATCAACGGATTTGTACGAATGCAATTCTCCAGCGATTTTACTTTGAATAATCAAATTCAAGCTACCGACGACGTCCTTATTCTTCGCTGCTAGTATTGTCCGTTCACTAATCCAGTCGAAATTTTTATAATTTTGTGCAATGCCGGCGAACACTTTGGTGATGAGTTCCTTCTTCAATGATGTGGACTCACAAAAATTTGCAGGGAACCAATCAATCCAGTCGAAACATCAACAGGAATTTGGCAATTGCCAAGTGCCAGCATTTGTCTCGAGAATTCAGCAGCCGATTGGTCGCTCTGCAATGCGACTTTTATATTCGTGGTCTTTTTTGACTTCTTCATATGCCTCCACAAAAAAGACGATTTCAGGCATGCATTGAGTTAATTGCCAGTAGATTTCGGGATTACGGGAAGCGTTTGACGAAAATTTCCGGAGAGCAATATCATAGCCCCACCAAATCATCTCGAATCACCTCGTAAATCGGTTATTGTTCGGTCAACTGACTCCAAAACTCGTTTATGCGCCGTAGTTCATTCATCCCAATTCGATACTCATCTCATCAATTTCGATACTGCTGAATTCTTGGTCATTGTGTACGCTTGTCAACCGTGAGAATATTCATCGGCAGCTTCGAAGCGGAATGTGCAGTTCGACCGCCTTCCAACAGTGTGGCAGCATCCAGAGGATGCAACAGTCAACGCAATTTGAGATTTGAGCGAATTGTTGCCAGAATCAACGAAATGACGGATGTCTCGCCTGTCCCATCGGGAGAATCGAGAAAGTAAATGCCTCCCGTCAACAACCCTTTTCAACGAATCGTACACGTACAGCAGAAGAACTGCTCGGCATTCAAAAGCGGTACATTACTGTGATCGGTATTTCGGCCAGCTCATACCGATCATAGTCTTCCCTCCGTTGCAATTCGCGCTTGAATGCATCGTGCATCGAACTATTTGGCGTTGGCATTCCCAATTTCGACAGCAGACTGTCGCATATGAGTACGCATATGTCTTCGATCAGAACTAACGCTTCGTTGCTCATCCCGTCGTTAATTTCAAGATCGAAATTCGAAGTTGTCGTGCGAACTCTATGCAAAATGTCGTCAGCCACGTCGCGGTCGGGTTCAAGGGATGAAATATCGCTATGATGATCGCAAACAATGTACCAATTTGATTCACTGACGTAGAAAAAGTTGCATCGGCGAGCGTTGAGTTTTCGAGCAAATTTACATATTGGTAAACCTCCTGAAAACTGGCGCACAGCACACCATCTCCAGTACGCAAGGAATCGAAGGTTGTAGAGCCTCTAATGTTCACAAAAAGCTATAAATCATCAAATCATGCGATAAAATGCAAAAATTCGTCGAAAAAAAAAATTCAAAATTTTGTGTTTTTCCGGAATTTTCCAAATTTTCCACTAAGAATTTTTTATTTTTCCATTCGAAAAGCCATTCCGGAATAATTGCACAAAAAATTCCATACAAAAAATCAAATTTCGATTTTTCCAATTTCCCGACTTTTCTGGAGGGTTTTCCCAAAATTTTCTTTCGTAACAATATGCTCCTGGTAATTACGAAGAACTGAAAAGAAATTTGAGCCAAATCGGCCCAGCCGTTTTCAATTGATGATTCACTATACATTTTTCACACCATTTTTATATATATAGATGTATGTATAAATTCCCCATCATTCCAATAAGGCAATAATAACTTTGAATACTACCCTTTCCTTATTGTACCTAATATGTTACATGCTAGGATGGATTTTTTTTTTTGAGGTAAGTGCTAAGCCCATTTACGTACCGGTAATCAAATCTCATTAAAATGAAACAATTGGTCAATTTGTTGTCCCTGCTTTTGCATCACACTTACGCAACCATTTTAACACGAACAGTATCTACTAATTATATTTTTCAACTCGGAGGAATGCAACTATTTTCATATTTAGCCAGCGTTTTGGATCGTTCTCCTCTGACACAAACCGCAGCAACCAACTCTACTAATATTAAGGAAATAAGTCTTTTAAAATGATTGTGTGCTAAATACTGGTTTCGTCAATTTACCTGGAATTGGTTCATTGTTACTGCCGATTAAAAACGCTTGCATTAACTTGCGCTGCATGTGACTAAAGTTGATAATCCAATTATGATGAAGACAGTTATCCGGCTCATTATATTTTTTTCTTTTCGGAAATTGCGGTGTATCTAATGATTAATTTTCAAGCTTCCGGGAAAGCGGAATGTTTGTAATTGTACTTTCATGGCAAATCAGCTAAATGCTTCAAGGTTGAAAAAGGCATCAGGAATTGAAAGAAATGAGTCGTGTAATTTTTAAGTGAGGGGGCTTTGAAGTTGGTTAAAAAAACAGGATGAACATTGCCTACTGCTTATGGCATGTTTTCTTAAGGTTTATTTTTCTTGTCAAACATCATCTCAGTGTGTTTTTTTTTCATTTTGTTGGTGGTAATAATACGACTTCCCAGCCAGATCAATCCTCAGCCAATTAAGTCGAAGTATGGTCACCGAGTTGGTGGAGGCCACCCTCCACAAGAGCACGCTAGTCAAGATGAGATTTTACCCTCTTTTGAAAGCGTATAAGGACTATCCGTGTTGGGGATAAGTTACATGAGTATATGGATGTGCAGTGCTGTCCATAAGTAGGAGGTAGTTCTTTTCTATTGGTAAGCACGGAAAAAGCCTAGTTTCATTGAACATACGTTTTTTGCAAAAAAATCTATGTAAAGTCAATTTTTAGCACGTAATTAGAATAACTGAACTGGACGCTTCAGAAATTTATACTACGTAACTACTTATCTCTAGGAGAACTGAGCAGTTCATGTTGACACCTTTCTGGCGACTTGTTCATAGCATGGCTAGTAAACTGCGTTTAGCGCCTTCACTTTCAGCCGGCGTAAACTAGAAATATGTTGACTGAAACTAAAACTCGAGACGCACAACAAAGTAAACAACACTTCATCACAAATGTGACAGTGAACTGTTTTATTGAGCATTCGTTTACTTTACTTTGCTGAGGGGCGATGTTCAATGAAGCAGTATTTTATTTGATCTTGACAAAGCCTAAATTTGTCCACCTTAATCAATATATTGCAGTTTAAGGCTGCAGTTATATTTCACGTTCGCATATAAGACACAATATAGAATTGCTGATTCGTTGCGCTTTTACAGCATTATTTATAAACCGAGCGTAGAGTCACTTAACTTACGCATCCTCTACAATGCGCATCCTCTTACGCGGGAAAACGTGATTTATAAACAAAAATAACGTTGCCTTGAGGCTGCGTAACCTTATATTTGCGTATAGATTTTGCGTAAAGTTGTCATATTTTTTTACATTTTTGAAATGTCATTTTGATTATGTTTTCAGGATTTTGCCATTAGCCAGGCCTTCGATACTCGGAATTGGAACCAACAAACATCTGATGTCGATTTCAGAGCAAAAAGTAATAGATTTTAATTTTTTTTTGTAATAGTTTATCCAAATTCGTAAACAACAATTTCAGAAAAGGCACGTGGAGGCTGCGCAAATTTTTACGCGATATATAACTAAACAACATCGTAAATACGTCGTAAGGAAATATAATAAATACGCCTGCAAAAGAATGCCGACCTCTCGTTGTCGTTATTGCGCGTTATTTCTCACTCCATTCAAAAACTCCACCCTCTCTTTTTCCCGCTCGACTTCAACCCAAGCCATCTGACAGCTCAGTGGCCGCGTTCCACACTCCTTACGAAAAGACATAATTCAGCTGACACACGTGAATTGGCATCGTTCCAAATTCGACCAAATTCATTCAGGCCTCATAGCTAAAGAAAATTTTTTGATGAAAACTAGGGTCAGTTTCCAACTGCATCTGCATTTGATCGAACAATTTTATCATTTAATGCTATTTCCGTCTTTTCTGATGAGGTAAAACAGACTGAATAAATGAGAGCCAATTTGACAGATGTTGCCTTAACAACATGCCCGCTATCAACTGTCGAAGTCCCTTTTGGCTTTCCAGGCTCGATTTAACGAACTCACGGTGATGTAATTTTCCATATAAAAATAACCATTGTGCGATAAACAATATTTAGGTTGCATGTAAAAAATAATAAGTAGTTACCCCCATTGTGAACATATATTCCAGATATAGATAGGTGCAGTTGTTGTTAAACACTGTGCTGACAAAATCTGATAAAATTAGTCCAAAAATGCCAATTTGACTCCTACTGTGCTATACGCCATTAGCGAATATAAATGTCATGCACTGACGTCTGACGCCTTCATAGGTATCTATATTCCCACGATTACTAGAAACTGTATTACACCGAGTGGCAAACACAATATGCCCATGCCCACCTCACCAAAGGAATATTTATGCATTCGGCATGCAATTTGCATTTCAATTTTTCTCATTCATATCGATAATCGAATCGTGTCAAAACATGTGCACTGTGCGGTATTAATTTTCAATCAGCAAAGCCACTGATTTTCGGATTACCTACCGTGGGAGGCACATTAAGCCAGCTAAAATATGCATGGGCTCGAAGAAGATGGAAGATTCGATGATTTTAGTGTCCACCTTAAAAACTGTCAACTCTGGTTGTATCCGTTGTGACAATATAAGCTGAAAATTAAAAAAAAGCTATTGGAATAAGGTCCAATGACATTCTAAATGCATAAATTAACATCATACAGCTATACTTGACCACAAATTCGGTGTCGACTTTTCTTACACTCGAACTCGATGTGGATTGTTACCCGAGGTGGCTTCAAAGTATAGCTGCCTTACCAAAAGGAGGTGGTAGTGGTCAACTAGTTCATAGAGTTGCTTTCCATCACACGCAGGTTGTGTGCCAACGTTGCCATAGAAATCCATTAAAATTATGTCCACTTGCTTGGTCTAATGTTGACAGTTCGATTAGGAAATAACCGTTTGCTCTGACATCGATCATGAGAAACGAAAAAAAAAAACACATTTGCTGGGGAAAGATTGACAGGAAAATGACTGCTGCCTAAAACGACGCATGCGTACCTACCTAGTTTCGTTTACTAGCCCACAAAGAGTTGAATGAAATTCCGCATCCATGTACGACGAATGTTTATGTCATACCTGTCAATCGGTTTCCGAAACCACCGACTATGCTAACATTGTGTATGCACACGCAATGCTGCGAATAGGTGCAATGATAGATTCAGTGAATGGAGTGCAGCACATTTTATATTTAATATCGCTATAAAAACAGAGGAAGCAAAGGCGCCATTTGTGGCTAAAGGGTAAAGGACGTGTGGTTAGTATTTCGGAGAGAGTTGTCAAATTCCTCTATTATTTACACCCAAAGGTGTTTTCCCGCTGCTAAGCCTCTTGCGAACGTCGGACAAATATTCAATAGTTAAATGTCTTGTTAAAGTTACTCTTGTTTCAAAAACGGCAAAAAAAAATGTACCATTCGCTTCATAAATATTGAAATCCACATAAACTAATGGTTGGATGAAGCTTGAGCTAGGTTGCGATTTGGGTCTATTGCGATGTATTTTTTTTTATGAAAAACTATGGTTGATACCCCCGTAACCTTAACCGAGCATCATTGGTTGAGCATCACGATGAACGTGAACACACACGACAACTGACACCTTCATGAAATATTTCAATCTCAGTTTATCCAATCGTCCACTAGGTGCTTTCGTGGGTCGATCTGCGAGGCCTAGACACATAGCTGTCTTGGTCCAGACAATTGTGGAAGAAAATGGCAACTGAACTTCATATATGACTTCATCCTCCGTAAAATAGGCAGTGTCCCGGTGATAGATAATTATCTACACGTTAATTTTTTATGTTTCAAATTTCATTGCACAAAATTGTTGACGTCCTAACTACACGTAGAGTAAGTGCTGCAAACATGGCCCACCCTTAACATTTTTTGAAATAAAACCATGAATTTAAGTCGAATTCATTTAATTTTTTTATAATAGTCGTAGAAATTATTTCTACTTCCCTCTTTTATAATTTTAATAATAAAATCAAACTCAACAAAAATATAAAAACAAAAACTTAAGGAAAGATGGCGGAACAATTCAAATCAATTTCACATTATCTGGGTGCCGGGCCATAGGGACATTCCAGGTAACTGAACGACCGACGAACTCGCCAGACATGGTACAACTGTCTCGATTCTACCGGAAAAGGAGAATCTCTGCATGCCTCTCGCTACTTGTAAACTACGAATCAAACAAAACGCGATAAACGCTACTACCCGCAAGTGGGCAAACTGCACCACTTGCTCTATCACGAAACAAATTTGGCCCAGGCTGGATCTCAAACGCTCCATCAGTCTTATAAGATTAAAGAGATCCTTCATAAGCACACTAGTAGGTGTGATCGCGGTTCACTGTATAATAGGGAGACATGCCCTCCAGGCTGAGTCTTCCCGCTAATGACTTCTGCAGAAGTTGCATGGATGAGGAGGAGGAAGGGTCCATTCGCCACTTCCTATGCACCTGTCCTGCTCTTTCTACTCGAAGAAGATTACATCTCGGAGAATACTTCTTTGATAATCTTGGTGAACTCGATATTATTAATATCAATCGCCTCCGTCGCTTTACTTTGAGCTCCTGTTGGTTCAACGGGTAGTTTGAGATCATTAGATCCTGTGGTGTCACAATTCTGGCCTAAGTGTGTCTGTACTTGTGTGTAGCCTGCCACTATAACCTAACCTAACCTAAGGAAACTCTATTTTTCTCTATTCAAAAGAGTGCTGCTAATATGGCCCACGCCCCCTAGTGTTAAATATGCCCATGCCCAACCCTTGTTTTTTTTTATCAACTGTAATGATTGCTCGCATTATATCTTTCTTAGCCCTAATCGCGTGTCTAATATGGCCTACTGGGTCAAATGCCCACAAATAGGGTGGGACAGACATTATGGTTTTTCACTGAATTTAATTTTTCATACACGTCTAAAACTGTTTTTCTGATAGCACAAAAAATAAGAAAAGCCTTAGACTTAGAAAAAGATTTTCGAATTAACAATTAACAATTAAACAATTAACAAAAGTTACCAAAAAGTTACAGGTATGGAAAACGAAAAAAAAGTGAATACTATCAATATCTTCCACATCCTTCGATCCATGCGTACCTCGATTGAATGAAACAAAAACTTTTTATCAAATCCTTTAATGATCCAGTGTTCTATTGTATGGGCATGCGATTAGGACTCCCATGTTGACTTAAACTGGATTTACTGCTCCTACTTCCTTGCAATTTAAATACAACCGCCGACTGTCCCTGCTTTAGAATCCGAAAGTTGTTTCAGCGTTGACAAAATGGAGGTCAATCTCCAATCAGTCACCTTGCAATCTGAACGGCGACATCAATCCGATTAGAAGGTTGAAGCCAGCTTTAAAATTAGATACCTACCTAGAATGCTTCAGCAGAATAAGTACCTACTCTACCCTTTCGAGAGTGACAGATGAGCAAGATGACATCCCCGATATTGTTTTCACGCAATATTTGGATATATGTACTTAGAACCGTTTGTAGCGAAGGCATATTTATTAAAGTTCACATTCACGCTGACCTCTATTGAAAACCAAAATGGTGTTTGTACAGTGTACACACAATCTTTTCCTCGATTCTATCCACTTGACTTAAGTTGTCATCCTATTTGTCTATCTTGCTTTTATTGGCTAATCTCATTTTTGTCATGTTTACTAACCAACCATCCTTCATTAAAAACGAGCGTGACTCCACCAATGTCAAAAGACAAATGTCCGCAACACCTCATCAATCAATTTTAAGTCAACTCCATTAAGCACTTTTTCTACCCAAGCACATGCAGCAACGTGCTTCCCTACCGCATTCGCCCGTTAAAACTTCGTACACCCTTTATTGGAAATTTCGCGTCGCAAGCTGCCTATGGACATAGCTGACCAACAGTCAACAGACCAGCTGCCTGTCGACTTGATTGATCAACATTCACTCTGCGAATCCATTTGTGCCTTGTTTTGAGTGTTTCGGTTCATTGTCCGTCTTTAACCGCACCAATACCCCCCTCCAGCGGAAGGGTACGGTCTATAAAAACAAACTGTTTCGCACTAAACAGCACATTGTGCCTTCGGCCGAGGCGCGTTTTTCCAGCGCCTCTCTTGTTTTCCATCTATTTTCGACTCTACCCGCTTCAAAACAAAACAAATAATAGCAAGCGTAGAAATACTACGTCGCAGTTGAGACACATACAGATACAATCATCTTCCGCAATGTCCACCCCAAGGACATCCATCAACTGCGCATCGCTATTGATTGTTTCAGTATTCTATTTTCTATATTGATGTTTGACGCGCAATTTTCCAACGGAGAGGTACTTATGTATTCGACTACCATTATGCAGAGTTATCCTTTGGTTGTTCGCTCTGCGGCGTGGGTGGACATGATGCCCATGTAAACATAAACAATCAACATTGAAGGATATTTTTTTTAAAATTAGCAATCTAGTCTATTACTGTTTTAGGTAGTCCTTCTGATAGTTTATTGGGCTTTGGTCGTATAATTTCGAAAACACACATAGTAGGCCAGATATTTTTAGCCAAAACAGTGGGTGTGCTCAATATTAATTCAATTTACATCAAGCTCCGTTGTAGGTCAGTGAACAAACATGTAGGTATATAAATATCAGCCGAGTTGTACCTAGATATCGTTGAACTCGTCAATTTTGGCAAATAATTGGGGCTAAGAATATTTTTCAAATCAAATCGAATCGAGAATAAAGAAATACGCGAATTGGCTAGACGTGAAGCACAATGGCTGGATTGGGATTATATTCGTAGAAAAGGAGCTTTTTTTATACATTTGTAGAAAAACATTTGTAGATACTAATGAATGTGTTGACCAAAGTTGAAGGCATTTTTTGTAGGCCTTCTTGTCAAATGAACGCATGTGAATAAGGTCAAAGGTGATGGGTGCGCGTTCTTTTAATAGCAAATTCGAGACTGCCGATGCGGTGGGATTTGTATTTGAATTTTGAGGTTGTTGACAGGAAAGCTGATCAGTAATCGATTTGAATTATTTGAAGACTTGTTGAGAGCGCTTAAAGTTGAGTTTGGGTAGGTAGAAGAAGTGCTGCCGATTTCGGGATTGGTTTACAATTTTTCACATTTTATGTGTCTAAATTTAAAATTTTTTTTTCATAAGCAGAATTCTGCAAATGGTTTTTTTTTTTTAAATTCAGGCTATCTTTTATTTCTTAAAGACAGTGGTCCTAAGTAATAGAAATTCGTAAAGTCGAAACTTGTTAGGTGTAGCTGGAGTACTTTTAAGTTTTCGTAGTATAATAAAGAAGCTTTAACAAAATAATAAAACATAAATAAATAATTGTGAAAGGACATAAAAAAAAAACGCTAAGAATTGAGTCCAAATCGCGTCGAAAAAGCTCTGTTAAAAACCATCGAAAAAACTCATCAAAAACGCGTCGAAAATGACTCCTAAATCCAAAATCGAGGAAAAGAGCGCTCCAGAGGCAATTCGAAAATCACGTCAAAAATTCTTCGGAAATTCCGTAAAAAAAACAAGCTGCATAAAAATCAAGTAAAAGAACGCGTTAAAAAACTTTTCAAAAACGAGACCAAAAAAGCCGAAAAGCGATTCAGAAAACGTGTTTAAGAACGCCTCAAAAATCTATTCCCAAAACACGTCAAAATCTTGTTAAAAAACTGGTTAAGAAACCGAATCAAAAAACGCTTCAAATGCGATTTTAGAAAGTGCTTCAATTAGAGTAATAAAAACGTCCCAAAAACGCATCTAGAAACGCTTAAAATGCTAGTCCAAATACGCGTCGCCTCAGCCTCAAAAAACAAGCTAAAAACGATTCAGAAATGGGATTCAGAAAATGTGTGTAGGTAAACCCGTTAAAAATCCGCCCGAAATGAATCCAAAAACTGGTTAAGAAACATTATCAAAAAACGTTTCAAAAGCGATTCAAAAATGCCTCGAAACAGAGTAATAAAAACGTCAAAAAACTCTTCCAGAAACGCTTTAAAATGCGAGTGAAAGAACGCTACAGAAACGTTTTTCAAGATCGATAACGAATAGCTCTTTGCAGCCATAATTTAGAACGCCTTTTAAAATATAGCTTTGTTAACGTTTGAAAGCAATAAAGTCAAGAGAAAAATGGTCGGATCTCCCACAACCTCATTTTCAAGTTGTAAGCACTGTCTAAAGTCCCGGCTAAGTCATCATTTATACATATTCACTGCAAGCACACCTGTCCTTGACACCACATTCGATCACCATTACTCATCAGAGACCCAATTTCAAATGTATGGTAACAAAATTATATAATCCGCATCGGAACGACATTAGCGACCGGTGCAATTGAACCTAGGCCTCGATTCTCCCCTCGTCCTCAGGCATGTTTACACTTTTTTCAATCATATCCGCCAATCGCACGTGGCAAGTGCTCATAATCGATAACACCGATAATTAGGTGCCTACCGCAATGAATATAATCCGTCCGATTGCGCGCCATTGAAATTCAATTTGCGTACAGAATTATGTACATCCGAACGCATATTGGGTTATCTAATTTCAAAACGCTAAGAGCATATACCTCACGGCACGCTGCCTTTGCTTACTTAATTCTTCATGTTAATAGCTTTCGATTTTATTAAACATCCACTTGGGACCGTCATTTGGTATTCCAACAAGTTAATGCATCCAATTTTGCATTCCATATAAAAGGTAGTCTTCCCTGAGATAGCGTCAAAGTCATTTGAATTTTCTTACGAACAACATACCTGGAGCAACTATCAAGTCAAGAGAAATGGTGGCCAAGAGTGTGGTAAGTAAATGTTTCTTTAAACAAATAAGCTCACACATAAGTGCATCTTTTCAATTTATTTACATTTAGATTTTTGTTGTCCTTGCTGTTGTTGCTTTCGCTGAGGCCGGTGTACTAGGCCCGGCTTTTGTGGCGCCATACGCCTCTTCATACAATGCCCACCACATCAATCATGCCGTAGCACATCCACTTCTGGCTCCGGCTCCAGTTGCTCTGCCAGTTCCGGTTCCAGCACCTGGAGTGTTTGCTGCGCCAGCTGCAGTGCCCGCTCTTCTGCCTGGTCCAATTCCAGCTCAAACTGTTTTTGCGGCGCAGGCTCTCCCAGCACCTGCATTCCTACCAGCCCCTGCTCCATTTCCCTATTCATCAGGGCTTCCGAGCAGATACCTATGGTAGTGGGTCTTTAAATTGTTACTGTAGAATAAGGACGTTAAATATGAGGCTAATAATGCATTATTAAGGATGTCAATGGACGAAACTTCACTCTAGTGAAGAAGATATTTGTTTTCAAATAAAAGGCTTAAAAAATTATTTTAATGAAGCTCTTTCTTTTTATGAGGCGATAGTAAGTTAAACATCATAGATGAGGAATTTTTGTTCTACAATATTCAAGACTGTCACCAGCTTTTTTGTCAAAGCCGTTCAATAATGCGAGTGTTTTTTGAGAACCCACAATTGGTGTCGTGTGCATATCGTCACCGCCCTCAGCACTTTGGTCCAACCACATTGTTTAAAGTAAAATTGACTCAAAGAAGATTTCCATATCACTTAAAATAAAACCAAAGAGTCGCTCGGATGGTTGAATATATGGCGCCCCCTGTATTTGTAACTACAATATGATTACACGAAAAAAGTATCTAAAATCAAAAAGTAACTTACCAATGGCAATTCTATTATAAAAAAAAATATATTATTAAAAATAAATTGCTGATAATGATAACACCATGCCTTCTCTGAGTGATTTTCAAGTCCATCAAGTCCGACGATTTTGACCTAACCTAACTACAAGCAAAACATTTGGACGTGCTGCTCAATCGTGGAACTTGCCATGACGAACACCAGACAAATGGTCGCCGATGCCGATTGCTGCCAACATCTTTATATATTTTTAAAAATAAATGGGTGCCTATCTGTAGTTATTTTGCTCATATACCGAATAACCTTTTGAGCTCAGAAGTTGAAAAAACTGAAAAATATGTTTAAAAAAGGTTTTTATCGTTGGTACATCAAAAAATGTACGATAGGTTGCGCGCAAATATCCTTGTGAAAATCTCTAAGTAGAATAGATAAATGACACGTTGAGAGTTCCAAAGTGTGACCAAAATGATTAACTCAGTTTTTTATCAGCGCGCTACAGGTTTAACTTCAATTAAGCCATTTAGACTCCTTTAGACGTCTGTTCGAGATAGGTCTTTAAAGAAGTAATATCCAGAGATCCTAGATATAGCGGCAAGAGCTGGATAGTTGTTTCTTATTTTTTCTTGCAGTAAAGCATCTAGGTACAGAAATTGTTGTATGGTACTTCCATACACCGTGCCTGATATTGTTTATATTTATAGAATGAATCCTGCTGGTTGTTGATGTATCTCAGGCTTTAATTGCTGCCTGGCTCTCTTCGTAAATCTATCTACCGCGTACAAGACAAATCTGCAAGCCGCTTCGAGAATGCAATTCTTTTTCCCTCAAAAACGATCCAGTGGCAGTGTTGCCTCCGAAAATTTTCAGAAGGAGTAAAAAAAAAAGAGTCCCAACTAAAAAAAGGAGTGCCATTCCTGTCATAGTTTTTTTTATACTTCACTACTTTCCACCGAACCGAAACGGGCAAAAATCTAACCGGGCACCAACAAAACACAGAAAAAAATCCATTTAACGTAGTAGTTTCCAGTTAATTTTTCATTTTCATTTCCAATGTGCTACTGCAACTTCTTTCTCACAGTCGCAGAACAGGTAAAGTTTTTTTCACAAATCGATTGACAAAGCGCATAAATTATGTTAATTCAAGTAGGTGTAGGCGAATGATTTTTACTGATTAAGTCAATTAAAGGGGTTTCAGGAGTTTATGATTAAATTACAGAAAAAGCGTCCTACATTTGAAAAAAGAGTCCGATTTCACTTATTTTCAAAAAGATGAGTCCGGAGTCCGACCTGCTAAAAAGGAGTCGAAATTACTCTAAAGCGTCCCGAAGGTACCTATACGTATAGGCAGTGATGCCATTCCGGCATTTTTAATGCTAGATCTAGCATTTTTGCAGATTTGAAAGCATTTTTTTAAAAAAGAAAAATGCTAAATGCTTTTTAGCATTTTCTCGAATTTGTTCCAATTTTTGCATTCTTGCTCTCTTTTGCTGGAACTTTGGTCATAAGCTTACTTCCTTGCATTGCAAATGTTTCCCATCACTTTCCACTGCATTGAATGAAATGTGAAATACCTACGGTCCAAGTGTCTGCGATAAATCATCATTGTATGAACGTGTAGGTCACGTACTTTCGACCGCTTGTACCTTGGACCCAGTGTTACCTTCGAAAATTTTCGTAAAGGGTCCAAAAAGGTGTCCCTGGCCTTCAAAAAGGGTCCCGTATGAAATTAAAGAACAACAACCGCATCGAAACAGTATCGCATACGTTTTAAAATTATTGAAAAAAAAATCAAGTACATTATACTAAGGGTATAAATACAGAATATTGAATAGGCCCCTATTGGTAAATACATTTTTTAATAAAAGCAAATAGGTATAGATTGCCTATGTTCCTATTATAACTAAAAAAATAAAATAAAATAACAGAGCATTTAAATTAAGTTTTTCACAGTTTGCTAAAAATCTAAAAAAAACATCAGGGAGCTAGCTTTACTTTAAGCATGAATTTGATACAGAATGCACTCACTATAAGAGAGTATTGTGTTTCCAAAGAAAACAGGAACAGGTAGCTATCTTTAAAAATATAAGTGTCAGAGCGAGATTTATGTCTATTCGATGTCGATAGTCGAAGTCGATGACTATTTGAAGAGAGAATATAATGTTTTGCTTCCTGATGTGATGAGATGAATAGCCAATTCCGAAAAAGGGTCCACAGGCGTTCAAAGGTGTCCTGTTTTTTCGTAAACGGGTCCGATTTGCGCTATTTTCAAAAAGGCGGGTCCTGGGGTCCGAGTGTTGAAGAAAGGTTCAATCGGACTCCAAGGGGTCCCAAAGGTAACCCTGCTTGGACCGAGTGCCAATTACTGTCAATTGGCGCAACATGTTGCAACAAGTTCTTCCATACATTTTCCTGTGTGTCTATAGGATTCATTTCAGTTTGAGTTCATTTGACGTAAGCACGGAGGTGAACATTAAAAATTAAAAAAACAAATTACACCCACAAAGTACAAAGATGTGTACTTAAATTTTAATTTAATGGACAAAGATGCTTAAATATACAAATTAAAATGAACACAATTGATTCACTGTAGGTATGTACCTCGGAACGTTTGAGGTTTGCTTACGAAATAGGATTTTCCAGGTATACGGTAACTTCTTTAGAAATAATTTTAACACCAACTCATATCCATAATAATGTTAAAATCTCTTCTCTTCTCTTCTCTTCTCTACATATAATAAAACTGTAGAATAAAAAATGCCTAACCGCGCATCACGCAGAAACTACTGGACGGATTTTGATGAAACTTGGCATAGTGATTGCTTATGTTCTGGGTCGGGCTTTAGGATACTTTTTAACCCGGAATATAACTTGGTATTTAGAAAAAAAAATCAAAAAAACCGGATATATGTAAGGAAAATTGTGTTTATACAGAGCTAGCTCAGTAATGGCTTATCGGATTGAAAAATAAAATAAAACAAGTGAATTTAGTTAATGTTCACCTGAATCTTTTAAGATATAAAACATCCTCCTACGTTGTCCTGAAGCTGAGCAATGTTCAAATCATCGCCCACAATTTTCTTTCAGTGGATACCACTGTCAGTAGTCATGCAGCAGTGAGTATCGTTGCAGTAGTGTGTGTGTGATTATTATGTGTGCGCTCTATCGTGATCATATGTTTTGCACTTCAATGGCAGTCGTCTCTTTTCAGGGCATACATTCAGGTTGAATACGTTTTCAGGTGTTGTTCATTGGGAAAAGTTTGGAAATGGGCTGGTGGGTTTCGTGTGTCAAGTTGTTTCATTCGTGTTGCTTTTTTTCGCCGGAATTTGAGGCGGGTAAGAGGGAACAAATAACAGAACTTTGCGTAAATCTTTTTGTGTAGACTTTTTAGTAGGAATTAAAATTATATTTTTGTTGTCTTTGTTTTTGCTTTATATTGCTTTTATAAAAAGGTCCAAGCGAGGGAACATATTTAAAAAAAAAAAAAACGGCGGGTGAAGCAAGGCGAGCACGGGTCAGCTAGTAAAAAATGAAAATTGAAAAAATTTGCGTTGAACGAAGGGAGCATTTAAAATTGAGAAATCTGGTCCAAGGTAGATGAGCTCCCCCTAAACTCGTAACGAATATTGTAGTTGCAATTATTTCGAACTAAACCACTGATTCATCATCAGACTCCTTAAGTGATTTGATCAGTTGAATTCTCTCAGTAAATTCTTCGTTTATTACTGCTTTTCCCCTGTCAGTAAGATTCGCATTCAATTGTCACAGCGACTACCAGTGAACTAGGCCAACAATAATTCTTCAATAGAACGGAGAAGTTGGCTCACGTAATATTTTTTTTCGTGTCTTTTTTTTTCTCTTCTTCTACTTTCATCAGTTTGCTGCAAAACATACCACTGTCAGTCGTGGTTAAAGAGGAAACGTCATTGCCGCTTTACATAGGGAACATTCTAAAAATTAGTACTCTTAAGTCGACTAGATTGGTCTGAAATATAATGTAACCTAAACGCACGCAGTAAATTGTTCGGGAACGTCACTTTTCCTACGTCAGCCACATATGCGAACTGTCAACCTAGTACTCAGTCACAAATTGCCTGACTAGATTCGTCGGCTACCCCTACATAAACGTCAACTGAAACAGCGGCCCATGTGGCCAATCAAAACTGAGATACATCAAGTCAGTCAGCTGTCAGACTTACTAAACTAGATACTTGAACGTCCCCATTTTTAGCGACACTTACATCAGTCAAAATGCATAGTTCCAATATTATCGACTCTACTGTTATTTGTTGATTGCATTTGCACACCTTAAAACAAACATAGGTACATCGCGTAGTAGTGTTGTGGTCCAGCTTCTCCCATGTAAACTACGCAAACTATTTGTTGTTTTGATAACGTTGATTGCATTTCAATTGCAACAAGTGCTATAAATAAATTAATCTAACAAATGCATCCACTGCAAATACGATGCGAGCTTTCGTGCTGAGGTACTCGAAACCCTGATCTTCAGTTGCTCGTCAGTTTGTAGCGCGTCAAGTTCAAAACTATATAAATTAACAGAAAATATGAACTTCCAAGGCAAGAATGTTGTCTACGTCGGTGGCATGGGTGGAATCGGTTTCGCCACCTGCAAGCTGCTTGTTAAGAAAGATGTTGCGGTAAATATACCTTCGAGTGGAAGGATTCACGCGCTTATACTACTCAGGAATTCCTTGTTTCCAGAACTTGACTATTCTTGATGTCAAGGAGAATGCTGCCTACATGAGGGAACTCATGGCAATGAATCCCAAAACCAAAGTGACGTTCACCCATCTGGACTTGTGCAACAAGGAGCAAATTCTGCAAGTTGTGAAGGATGTGATCACCAAAGTGGGGACTATTGATGTCCTGGTCAATGGCAGTGGCATGATTAATGACAGAAAGCCAGAGATGACCATGGGTGTCAACCTGGTAAGTATTGGTTATGATTTATGACAAAAAAAGATTATAGTTGCTGTTTAAACCGACCTCTAGCTTGGTTTGATCCACACAACAATGACCGTCATTCCGCACATGGACAAGGCGAACGGAGGTCGCGGTGGACTTATTGTCAATATTGCGTCAGTGCTCGGCTTGGAACCCGGTCCGATGTTGGCTATTTACACCGCGTCGAAGCACGGTGTGATGGGATTCAGTCGGTCCATTTCTGTAAGTATGACCTTGGCAAAAAGGCAGTTGATTAAAGTGTGCTCCAACAGGACGAATACTATTACAACAGATCGGGAATCGCTGTTATGACCATCTGTCCAGGGATCACAGTAACCGGATTGTGGGATACCTTCCGTGGCAATGATACTTTCACCTACTCGGACAAGTTGACCGACCGGTTCTGTTCGGCAAAGAGTCAAACTGCTGAGGTGTGCGCCGTAAACTTTATGAAGGCCATGGAAACCGGAAAGAACGGCTCGATTTGGATCCTCGATCTGGGCAAATTGGAGGAGGTGCATCCCCGCAAATACTGGGACATGACGTTTTAGCATGGCGGATGCATTTAGTTGTGGAGAGTTTGGGATGCCAATTTAGCAAAATAAAAAATAAATAAATAGTGACGCATTTTTTTTATTTTACTGTGGTAATTTTGATGGACTCCGGGGTAAGGTGGTGCGGTTTTTTACAATGATGCAACACTGGCGACTACCTGGCATATATTTGACAATTCTTCTTAAGCCAGGCTTCTTTCCATTCATAAATAAAATATAAAACGCACTGTGTGTATCTTTTCCTACTGTCTTAAGTTCGGTCCTAGTCTACTATAGTTCCCTAATGGGGACATGCCTTCGTCTAGAATTGAGACCCATCAGGTTTGGAGCTAACTATCTGCAACAGATCGTAAGCAACAATATGGAGAGCAGGCGGGCTTTCAGAAAACCTGTTTCCGAAAGCCTTGGTCAAAAAATTGTGAAAATAATGAGATAGATGGTAATAGGTGGAAGGGTAACACAAGTAACACTGTTTAGAGGCAACCATGGGTCTCAAATATCCATTCAACACAATAAGCTGCTATCATTGACTTACGCATGACGTAGCTACTCCACGCGCAGAGTCCTACATACCACAGACAATGGACCCAGAAAATACAAGATCAACAACGAAGTACGTAGTACCACAGAGCTCAGTACTAGGACTTTAAGATATGACTGGCAAGATGAAATAAATAATGGACAATAGGAAATGAAGGTAACTGGACGGGCAAGCCTACGTAACTGAAAACAGTGAGGCCTCATCAGAGTAATGTGATGTCTAATTATCCAGGCATAGGATTTGTTCCATAAAAATCCACTCTCGTATCTTCCTTCCCGGCGCTTTTGTTTGTTAACATTTTAGTCGCTCTTTCAATAAACCTTTTTTGGGAAACCAGGTTAGAGTGCAGTTATAGCGATTTAAATTTTCATGAAACAGACGACCGCATTCTCAAGCTTTATAGTGGTGTTCATTTTGTTGTCCTGGTCCAATGCAAGTCCCTGCACACACAAGCTTCCGTAGTCAAGTCGTGAATGCTATCGGATCATTCCATTTTCCCTCACGTACTAAGTTTTTAATTTTAAAACCGATTAGCAGATCGGGCCTAGCGATGTGTACGATGGTCGTTTTAACTGACCATATTTCTTTTGAGCGCCTTCAACATCGAATGACTGCGTTGGAATATCGAATTTCTCTACCGTTTTCAGTGATGAAGCGCTTTGTTTTAGCAAAATAGTTTTCATTACAGAAGAGCAGTGGCGAACGATTCGAGCTAAGATACCCCAGGAGAGAAGCCGGCTTCTTAAGGGGGCTGTTGGGAAAGATAATTCGAAGCAAATGCTTCTGCTTTGGATTTTTTTAAGAAGCAATACCAAAAATGGGCTATTCTTGAGAAAAATGGTAAGAACTGGTTAGTGGATATAAATTTTACACTATTACCGGGTACAGGGTACAGGCCCGATTTTGTCTCTCGAAGATTGCCACATACAAACGCAAAGGAAAAATAAAATCGAGGAGATCTCTGCGTTCAAACTTTGACCGCACTCTAGGGAAAACCCGTTTTTCTAGCTTCTAACGTAGGCCTTTGTTTTATGGGAACGTAAATGTATACGTAAAATTCGAAATATCTTAAGGCTTTGCCAAATAGAACGCGTTTTAACGCCGCGGTGAGATTAATTTACGCTGCGGTAAGATCATTTTGACGCTACGTTCTAACCGCCGCGTTAGAGGACGTCAAACAAAAAAGCTCTCATTAATGTCCATGACTCTTGGTTTTCATTTTCTAACAAAATGTCAAGCAGCTAGGAGGAAGAATTAATTCTTTTATTTGCCGTGATATGTAATTCCCGAAAAACCAAAAGGATTTGGGTGCATGAAATTTACAAAAACAGAAATACTTTTGCTATTTCTTCCCATATCTCAGCCTTTAAAACTGCATTTTTATACGGTTCATCATACATAACGTAATTTCAAACAGTTTATGTAAGCCTTTCAATTGGTCCTTAATTCATAAAAATAGTGTTTGAAATAACGCAGTAACCATGTACGACAGTCAGACGTGTAGCATTATAACCACCAAACAGACACCAGGTCGACGAGTCTTTCAGTGTAACCCGGAAGGACAACGCATCGGCACAGAGAAAAACCTCTTCATAGCTCGTATACGTATATAGCTCGTGCCCTCCATTTTTGAGACCTACATCAACCAACTAGGCTTACTGAGAAGCTAGGGGTAGAGGGTTTGTTGGTTGCGTCGGTTTAAAACGCCGTCTAAAAGAAAATCCACTATTACCCAGCAATTTATTATTATATTCCTATGCTTGAATAGTTTAACACGTGCTAAAGATAAGAAGTATTGCAGTCACGTTATAAATCACGCAGATCTGTATCAGTTCATAAGGCTCAAAAAACCATCACCAGGTTTTTGAGGGTTTTACTTTGTCACCTAACCTAACCCCTTCACATTCTAAACGCCTCAATTGTTCCTAGACGCTACACCCCCTTCTATACACTTTTGCGATAAGAGAGGTTATCTTGTTTACCTACATAGCAACAGATTAAGTTACTACTAGTAAATAGATTGTCTAAATACCTCAAGTATACGCGGATAGCCTATACGTTAATTGGCAGCGCCGACCCAAACAAGTTATCGCCTTATAATCGTACGTTTTACACTTTGTTTATATTTTTACTACAAAAATATTATTATTTACAACACCACAGTTTGTTGTGAACAGCACAGCGAAACCGCATACGCAATCGATAACACGATTAGATGTAGGGCTGTTGGAGCTAGAGCCCACGTGATTGGAACTGACTTTGCGATATCGCATCTGAGTCTGTCTGCATAGTTGCTTGTGGCACTTTTTTTGTTCCTCATCGCTTATGATGATCGAGCCGTATACTTCCATCGAAGTTGGTTATCTGTTACATAAATTAGTAGAGATTTGTGGGAATAGCACACAAATTGGATTCATCACCATCTACGCTTTTATGTAGGCACTTGGTTGACTGGTTTAGTGGATATTAATTTCAGCTGAATGATTCTGTTTTTTGCCACACAAATACCTACGATTTTTTACGCTTTCCTTATACGCAACGATTTAATGGAGATTCGCCTTAAGGCAAGGTGCCCTCCGAAGAAGTGTGGTAGTGGTGAGGTAATGGAATGGTAGATTAGATTAGATTAGGTTAGGGAGTTGGAAGCAAGTTACCATTATCACTGCGGCCACAGGTGGGCCTATTGTGATTTACTGCAATTAGAGCTCACTCATGATACCGGACTTCGTGATAAATCCTAGTAAATCTTTGAGTGCGGGCTGTCAGATATGTCCTATACTTCAAGGTAGTATTTACCAGTTACAGTGACACAGGATGTGGTCTGCTGATTCTTCGTCCTCGTTGCATAGACTGCAAGTGTTATCTTCCATTATTCCAAGGTGTTCTTGGACTTGACAGTGTCGACTAAGGAACCCTGTGACAGTTCTGACAATTTGACTTCTTGATATGTAGAAGTTGGTTCGTTCTTGTTTGATGAGAAGTGTTTGGCATGAACATTTTGGCTTGTCTCTTACCTTCAGTATTAGTCCAGTAATGATTGACCCTATTTTCCGGCCATGTTTCAATATGGAATTTAGCAGGGCTGATGGGTAGTCCACAAAATGGTCTTGTCATTATTAAAGTTGATGCCGATCCTTTTCTGTCTAGTATATCTGCTACTTCATTGCATTAGTGTCCACTGTGTCCTGGCACCCAGATGATATGTACTCTGTTTGTGATGGCTAGCGATGTGAGTAGTTGTAGGCAATCCCATACTAGTTTTAATGTTATCTCGTAACTTTGTAAGGCTAGGAGTGCTGCTTTCCTGTCAGAAAAAAAAAAATATATGTGTTCTTGTTTGTTATGATTTAGATTTAGATTGTAGATTTTCTCTGAGATATATTTCTACAGCAAAGATATTAATTAATAAATTAGATATTTATTATTAAAATTCTAATAAAACTTCAAAATTAATGTTTTTCTTAAAGAGTCATGTTTTGCAAAGGATTATAAATACTTTTAAAATGTAAGTGTTTTTATTTTAAAGGACCCTCCAAGACAAGGATAAGTGTTTAGCGGCAAAAAAAAGATTAGTAATCTAGGGCTAACTGAATTTTTTAGGGTCAATCTACAAATATGGGAGCAATACTCGAGATCTGGAGTGGAATCCCTCAAGGCAGTCGTCAACCTTTGGCGATCTTAAAATTTATCTGTAAACAGTGAGGAGCTATCTTCGGGCTGAAGAACCTCTTTGCTTTATAAATAATTTTACTTTGAGGAGACTGATTTGGATAAAGGAATATGCGATATTTTTCCCAAATTGATTGTGAGTTCAAGAAGAAAAATCGATGGATTTTGTTTAAAAGGTTGTTAGCTGTGTCTTCGGGGCCTAAAATTCAAGCAAGTTTATCTTTTCGGCGAAGATAAATCAGGTCTTTGACATAGAATAGATGTAGAACTTGGGAAAGGAAAGAACCTTGTGGCATTCCAACGTTTATATTAAGCGTGTCAATCTTTATTCTTCGAAGACCTTAAAAAGAGCGTTGCAGTCCATGCCTTCTTAAAAAACCTATAAAAAGCAAACGGCTTTTTCCAATGCTGAGATTGGAAAATAATTGATGTTCTTTTATAAGTCCTTGAGAATCAGCCCGTTGTACCGTTGTGTCGAAGTTGTCTATCTGTAAATGTAAGGTAGGTTAGTAGGTTTTACGTGACGAAATTTTGTTTTGTTTGGTGTGTGCAATCGTCATGATTCCTTAGAGCTATAGCTCGTTTACGGAATACCAACATTGATATTTAAAAAGAACTCTATACGAATTTTTATAATTCAACTTTAATAATTCTGCGCAACCTTGTGAACTGTCTTGGAATCTTCCAACTAATTTGCCAACTTGTTGACAAATTGATCAGCTTTCACATCTTTATGAGGTCGCTTTCAGTTGTTCATGTCTACACCAGAGCAGGGTTTTGGCTTCTCCTTCCTTGTCATTTTTGATTAACGTTCATTTGTTATTTATTTCCATTCTGAGTCTCACGTATCCAGCCATTTTTTAGAAACGGATGAACACTCATCCTCAGTTTCATCAGAGCCCAAGAGTATGCAATTAATCTAAGCAAACAGCACTTGACGACTCCACTGTACGCATAGCGCTTAGATGGGTACCCATGGTGTTCGTATAGAGGCCAACGGTCATCATACATGTTGGACTGTATGCGCTGTTTGCTGCCGAAAAATTAAATTCAGGTTCAAAGATAACGATGCTCCTATCTACTCCATTGACGGTCACATCTAGCCTTTATCAGTAAGCCCCAAACGCCATACGAGTTTTCCAGCAGGCAAAAGTAACAACCTAACATCAGTAGTTTTTGACATCTCATCGAGTTAAGGTAAATAAAAAGTAAAATTAAACAACAAAACATGGTTTTGGCATTGGAGGGTAAAAATGTTGTCTACGTTGGTGGCTTTGGTGGAATTGGTTTCGCCACTGCCAAGCTCCTAGTGAAAAAGAAAGTTGCAGTAAGTAGATAGATGGTAAGACTTGGAAAATTGCACACCCTATAAACTGATTTACATTGCAGAACCTGTTTATACTTGATGTCGCCGAAAATACCGCCTTCTTGAACGAACTTAAAGCCTTGAGCGTCGGCGGCACAAATGTGTACTTTGCCCAACTTGACCTCTTGAAGAAGGAGCAAATCGTGTCAGTTCTGAAGGATGTCGTTACCAAGATCAAGTATTTCGATATTCTGATCAATGGAAGTGGCATTATCAACGACCGCAAGCCAGAGGCGACCATTGGCATCAACTTGGTAAGAATCTTTTGTCATCTACGCCCAGGCAAGGTATAATCCAACCACCTCTTAGATGGGATTGATCTACACTACCATGGAAGCAATTCCCTATATGGACAAGTCTAATGGCGGACGTGGTGGCTTGATTGTTAACATTGCATCCGTTGTGGGTTTGGAACCAATTGCATGTCTGGCCATCTACACCGCTTCCAAGCACGGCGTGATGGGATTCACTCGCTCAATCGCTGTAAGTTTTGTCCTTTTGAGTATTGCAAGAAAGTCGTTTGATGTGTTTTGAATTTTGCCAGGATGAGTACTACTACAAGAGGACCGGAATCGCTGTTATGGCCATTTGTCCGGGCATCACAACTACTGGCCTATGGCATGAGTTCGAAGGTAATGACACCTTCCCCTACTCAGATGCACTGAGTCAGGTATTCTTCAAGGCCAAGGACCAAACTGCTGACGTGTGCGCTGTCAACTTTATAAAGGCTATCGAGACTGGAAAGAACGATTCGATTTGGATCCTGGATTTGGGCAAGCTGGAGGAGGTGAAGCCAACCAAATACTGGGGTACGACCTACGATTGAGCCGAACTTCGGTCTTGCAGTTCTGAGAGATTAAATTAAGCAAATTTTGTTGCATCGATATTTAGGAAATTAAATATTACATTTTGAGGCTTTTTTACGCACATCAGGGTGTACTTTTTTTAATGATACATATTATGTTGTTCAGGTCTTGGTTGCTAAGGGAGCTCTGGGCGAGTTTAGGTATGTGGAATTTTGACCCCAATTCGGTTGGTAGAGGCGTGTGCGAGGCGTGTGCACTTTTCAAATTGAACAACTTGTGTTACTAGGTTCTCCATTGCAAGATGAATAAAGTAGACGAAAAGGCAGCTATCACGAGGGAAGGTTGTGATCGTCAGCTTTTGCGTATTGGCACCATCTTTTGAAAATAAAAATATCCAAGATACTGTTGACCCAAAAATACGTATACTTCACAATGACGAGCTATATTTTATGGAAAGTTTTCATCAAAATATTCCATAAAGTGTTTTGTTTACGAAAAGAACACACTTAGTTTTAGGTCGCCCGATCATGGTGGAGACTTTGGAACCAAATTTAATTTTAAAAATAATTCATTTTAGTCGAAAAACTACACACATGGAAATTGTCTTTCAACTGAACTGCTCTTGGAAACACATCATGAAGTAGATATTATTTCAAAATTGTTTTCCACAATCTTAGCACCATCAATGGATTAGATAAAAAAAAATTAAAATGCTTAGGCACGGCACACGCAGGTCGAATCAATCTTTGGCTAAGAAAATTTGTTCGATAATTTCTGGGAAATCGAATAATGAACTGTTGCACAGCAGTTTATTGTGGCTGTGTAAGTATACCTCGATGTTTTCATGACAAATGTTGTCTTGGTAGTGGCCTATCTGTCGTTTTATAATGAAACTAGCCAGCAAGACATAACATTGGTTCGATAACACACATAAAGAACAACTGCGTTCAGCCATTGAAAGTTTAGTAAAAAATTTGTTTAATTTTTGACGTCTTGATAAATTACGGCATCAGCTACATTATGTATGGTCGCTTAGGTACTTTTCGTTAAAATATATACAAGCACCAATGCTGACAAATTATAAAAGTCTGCAAATAAAGTGCAAGACTGGGTCGCACGAAACTTCTCGTTAACATCAAAAGTTTATTTTTTTATTTTATTAGGTATGTAAAGAAAACTAAAAAATATATTTAAATAAAGTGCACTTTTGGCTTTAACATATTGATTTTATATGTCAGTACATTTTAAAAAAAATTGTTACCTTGGCAATCCTTTTCATTTTCCGTCAATTAAAAAATTTAAAATTATTTGCATATTTTTGCTACAATTGCATTGACCGTTTTCGAGATATTATGTCCAAAAGTATCATTACTTGATTTTTTAGCGAAAAACTGGGCATGCACCTACGTTAACCTAATGCATTTCAGCACAAATATCAATGATGGTTTGAATCGCTTAAGCCGTTTTAATGTTGAATGCAGAAATGTTTAAAAAACGAAATTTTTCAAAACAAAAGTCCGATGTTCGATAATTAAAAGAAAAACTAAGTTTGCCATCATGTTAGGAATGACAATATGACCGTTTGTAACGAATTATCGGGAACATCAAGGAAGTTGTAAGTTCTTATTTCTTCCTCTTCGTAAACCACCCTTATGACCCATAACTACAGGACTTTATGAGCCAATCCAGGCAGTGAAGACAGAATGAGTAACTTTAGCATCAGCAAGCTTGTATTATGCACAACCTAGCTGGATGGTCATGGGGAATTCTTACTGAAGACGCAACGAACTGCTGTTACTTACTTTCATGATGAAATTATAGGAAAAGCTGTTATTTTTACTAATATTGAAATTTGATTAGGCTGGAATAATTGTCTTGAGATTTCTTAAACATTTATTATAGCGGTAATGATTTTGTTTAGAGCGGGAAGCGAAAATTATATTATGCTTGTCAAGAGTTAGCCTTCCTCTATGTCATCAAATATAATTTGAAGACACTTCCCTGCTATTAAACAGCTCTGTATTATTATTTTTATAATAGCTCAAAATATTTATACCATAATTGCTCCTCTTTAGACATCATCGTAGCTCTGCCACATCCACCAAACAAAAGAATTTAGTATATCATTTTTAAGTCTTTAATAATTTTAACTCTTAAATGTATTTATTCAAATATCTGTTAATTATGGCAATATTTATTATGATTTTTAATAAACTATAATAAATATAGATAAATTAAATTATAAATCAAATTAATAAAAATAACTAAAAGTAATTACAATGTAGGTATGTAGAACTTAAAGTCAAGATAAAATTACGAATTAAGAAATTATGAGATTGAGAAAGGAGCGAATATCAAAATTATATTATTATTTCAAAAAAAAAAACGATGGTATTTAATAAAAGCTATAAAATTAAAAAAAATTAAAGAAATTCACTCCTACCAAATAAGTTGTGCACAACAACCGCAGCCCGTATTGAATTTTGTATTTAGTTGACCTTTCAATAAATTCAAAAGTACGAAATCAATTTTCATTATTTTGTTTTTAGACAATCCCTACAAGATAAAATTTTAATTAAATTAATCAAAATACTTAACTTAAAAATTTACTATTTAAAGCTCTTTTTTTCCTCTTTTTTTTGAGATCCTCTGCTTAATATTGATCTGTAATTATATTTTATTCAGCTTGTGCTCATATTTTATCCTGTTATGCTTACTTATTTATTTATCATTAGTCCTATTTTATCTTCTTTTCTTTTAAATAAAATTTATATGATAATTTTAAAGTACATAATTTTATTTATCTTCTTATGATGTTATTTACTTTTTCAGTCAGGAAGTTTCTAGTCATGTTGTATGTTTTTTTTGCTTTAACTTCTTTGTAAAGGTATTTTTATTTTATACAAAAATTTAAAAATATTTGCAAATTCTTACAATGGTCCCCCCCTTTCCATTAAAGAGGTCAATTAAAAATTAGACGAATTGCGATCCAGTGAAACTCGTGTGGGTTGGCGTTGTCCCATATACGGAAATTTTGCTTTTTAACATAGTCACTCATCCAAAAATGGGCCTAGCCCCTACACTACTTTGCGCCACACACATTTTTTGGAGGCTTGTTTGAAAATCGTAAGGGCGATGGCTTAGTGGTAAGTGTTTTTGTCCCGATCTCGGTTCGATCCCTGGAGAAACCCACACTGCTTTCTAAGTCGGCGCAGTGGCTTAGTGGTAGTGTGTTGGGCTACTAAGCGAGGGGTCCCCGGTTCGAATTCCGAAAGAAACAAATTACATCTTAAGTTTTTTTTCCACTGCGCCAACTCTCGCGAACGTCTGACTTACATCCGAGAGTAAAACTGTCATGAAAGAGCTTCTCACTTAGCCGTTTGGACTCGGCGTAAAACTGTAGATCCCGAGATAGATATCAGAGAAAGAGGTTCTCAATTAGCCAATTGGACTCGGCACACAATTCCATTCGTCCCAGAAAGGAATAGTTGTGAGAAGTTAGGCCTTGGGTCCCTTTTTTATTTTTGTTTAAAAACTATTGTTATTATGTTATTATTTTGTTATTTGCACAAATATTTCCATTGCATAAATTGAAGTGGCAACCACTAAAAAAAAGCTATAGCACACCACACAATCCGCCCAACTCTCGATGTAGTGTTTCCTATTGTTTTTCTCACACATCTCAAACAACGCATAACACTCGAGTGCGAATGCAGCTCCTGCTTTGAGAACTGTGAAGTTTATTGCCAAAAATATAAAATTCAACGATAACGATGCTCTTATCTACGCCATTGACGTGAACATTTAGCGATTACCAGCCAACCAACTACTTTAAGAGTTTTCCAGCTGGCAGAAGTAGCAGCTAACCATCAGTAGTTCGCGGCATCTCATCGAGTTAAGACAAAAAGCAAAACCATGGTTCTAGAGTTGGAAGGAAAGAATGTTGTCTACGTTGGTGGCTTTGGTGGAATTGGTTTCGCCACTGCCAAGCTCCTAGTGCAAAAGAAAGTTGCTGTAAGTTTAACTGCAAAACGAAGTGTTTTCACTGAAAGACTATTTTTTCTTAGAACTTGTACATAATTGATGTCGCCGAAAATACCGCCTTTTTGGACGAGCTTAAGTCCTTGAGCTCTGGCACAAATGTTTACTTCTCCAAGCTGAACCTGCTGCAGAAGGAACAAATCCCAATTGTTCTCAAGGAAGTGGTTGCCAAAATCAAATATTTCGATATATTGGTCAACGGAAGTGGCATTATCAATGACCACAAACCAGAGGCGACCATTGGCATCAACTTGGTAAGGGAGTTTGGCATTTTCTGCCAAAGACTGGCTAACCAAATAATTTCGATTTAAGATGGGATTGATCTACACAACCATGGAAGCAATTCCCTATATGGACAAGTCTAATGGCGGACGTGGTGGCTTGATTGTTAACATTGCATCCGTTGTGGGCTTGGTGCCGGTTTCATGTCTGGCTATCTACACCGGCTCCAAGCACGGTGTGATGGGATTCACTCGGTCAATTGCTGTAAGTTTTATTGTTTTGGGTATTGCAAGAAAGTTGTTTGATGGTTTTGAATTTTGCCAGGACGAATACTACTACAAGAGGACCGGCATCGCTGTTATGGCCATTTGTCCGGGCATCACAACTACTGGCTTGTGGCACGAATTCGTCGGCAATGACACCTTCCCCTACTCAAAGGAACTGAGCGAGCAATTCTTTGCTGCCAAGGATCAAACTGCCGAAGAGTGCGCTGTCAACTTTATAAAAGCCATTGAGACTGGAAAGAACGATTCAATTTGGATCCTGGACTTGGGCAAGCTGGAGGAGGTTAAGCCCACCCAATACTGGAGCACAACTTATGATTAAGCGGTGGTAAAGGGTATTGGGATATTAGTTTATATTTTGTTAATGTTATATGTTAAAAAGGAAATTAAAGTGAGATTGTTGTTTTTTTATACATATAGTGAGTTTTGGGTGTTTCAAAAGAATCTAAGGGAGTATGGCCATGGCCACATAAAAGGAATGCAGTACTGACTTATGAAGACACCCAGGTCCAATGATTCAAGTGATTTCGTTAGAACTTTTTACATTCGTTCTATTTGTAGGGTCAATAGGTAGTAGATGTAGTCGGATGTGGCTCATATTTCACCCAATACTTTACTTTTTTTAGGTGTGAACAAGAAATATCTATTTATGAACAGCCATATCAAAAATAGCAGTTTGTTTAATCGCTGAAAACATGTTATCCGTCAAATTTTTATTTGAATAGCTAGTTGTCTGTCGCTCGAATTTATTGCCAAGAGGCCGGACTATAGTGCGCTTTCATAAGATCTGAGTTCGGAGATATATCCAAGTTTGAATTTTTAACATAATTGAATAGGTAGCTATTGACAAATCAATATTTTTGACTTACTTGGAAAACTAAATGTAGATAATTATTACGTCAATAACCTTACTTCTGTCATGGAAGTTCAGATGCATAACTTGCTGTGGCTCAGTCTTGTACTATTGTTTACTGAGTACAATGAATAAATAAATAAAATAAATATTTTGGCGCGACAGGTCTATGGGACCCAAGGCCTAGCTTCTCACGCCCATTCGTTTTGTGTGGGTTTTCAATTTTTTGGGACGAATGGAAGGGATCTACAATTTTACGCCGAGTCCAAACGGCTAATTGAGAAGCTCATTCATGACAGTTTTACTCTCGGATGTTTGTCAGACGTTCGCGAGAGGTGGCGCAGTGGAAAAAAACCTTAAGATGTAATTTGGCCCTCTCGGGATTCGAACCTGGAACCCCTCGCTTAGTAGCCCAACACACTACCACTAAGCCACTGCGCCGACTGAGTACAATGAGGACTATTTAAATAATTGTCCTCCTAAGTTATTCCCAGCAGTAGGTTAGGTACCGTGAATCTATACAAAGTTAAGGCTGAAAATCTGTCGCTTTATGTCTTTGGCTAAATCTCGGTAGATGTCGAGTCAAATGGGCGCGTATAGTGAAGATTGTGATGGTTCGTCTATATGAGTAGGTACTCACTTCACTTTCATAATTTCAAGCATAATTTTAAGCACTTCACAAGGTTTGATCACTTCATAATTTTAGAATAATTTTTAAACTCCTTTTAGTTGCCAAATATCACACCGAATATGACGCAGGTAACCAACGATATCCCTCTAGTTTGGAATCAAAAATTGTTCAGGTCGTGGAGCATTAAAAAAAGCATGTAGAAAGTTCGGATGTATCCAAAGTGGAATCTAAATTCCAGTGTACCTATTTCAATCTGAACTCCACGCTATTCAAGAATGAGAAGCATGAAATCTAAGATAAAAGGTATTCTCATCGACACACTTATTTAAACCACTCAATCTAAGCTTATAACTTCAATCAGATCGATCAATAGATACTCTGGACAATTTTTGAAACATGAATAAGACAAGGCTCTGGTGCCAAAGCGTTAGGACGTTTAAGGAAACAATTTAAGCGATAAATGAAAATTGTATCCCAGTTGTTGGGGGATAAGAGTAGTTGACAAAATTATGCATACCATTTTAATGTGAATAGTAGAAGAGCTTGAAGGATAATCCCTAAAGATGAAAAGGGAAACTAATAAAAGACTATTGGATTGTCTTATGGGAAATGATACACTTTTACAAAATAAATCTAATTTTAGAAACCGAATGTATCTGCACCTACATCGGCGGTAACATAGGAAGCTTCCTTAAAACTACAAAATATTTCATCAGAAAGATGCCACATTCGTAAAGAAAATTTAACACCTCCTGACTTTGACAAAAGATCTTCCTGGTCACACTGTACCCCTAGTAGGTCAATTAAAAATCAGCCAGCCGATAAAGCTATACGATGATGCATTTTGATAAATAGTTTCGTTCTTCTACGATCCCTCATCCGAATGCTCTGCCTATCTCAACAGGCAATACCCTGTTTCCTGTCGCTTTTTCGTTTCATTAGAGTTCGTAAGTAATGCCTGACTAGACATGGGAAATTTCCACTGGTAGAGCGATTTCAGCACTCATTACCATTCTGGAAAATCATGTCATACAGTTGGAATTGCAAAGTTTTGTTATATTTTCGACTTTGCGTACAAATATATGGACAGAAAATATTAAAGACAATTCGATTCTTCTGTAATATGCGAAAAATAGCGAAATTGAACTACTTACCATAAATGATGCTTATAGTTCATTTTGACCACGTCTCCGGCTTAAGCTAAACGCACACTACGGCCTAATTGAGAAGGCTTGTCCTCTATACAAAGTCAAATGTTTCATTTTATTTTTTTTTAAGACAACATTTCGTCCTTCTTCACTCTTAAAACTCAAGTGAGTGCCGCTAATTCTGCTTCAAGTGAATAAGATTATTATTCTCTCAAAGCATGTATTTTATAAATAATTTTCATCTCATTTTAAAAACCACAATTAAAATTAATTTCTTTTTCATCCGCTTTATTTATGCTGGAGGTTTTTCAAATGCAGCTCTACCCTAGAGATTACGCACACAAAATCTTGATCAGTTATTATTGATAAATAATATTCACTTTCCCGCTTTCATTGGAAAAATAGTAATTTATAAGTAGGTAATCTTAATCTATTTACAGCATTGAGTATGAAGTCTTATCAGTCAAATGTGATGCACCTCAAATAATCTCGGATCATGTTCCCTTTGGGTTAACATAATCGATTTCATAATGGCACTCCAAGCGATAAGAGTAGGTATAGGTGACGATTGCCGCCATTGCATAATGCGAAATATATATTTTGGTCGGCGTAAGAGGAGGGTGTTTGCAATTACAGAACCGCTCTTGACCTTGGTCACTGGTATCGCGACGCAATCGGATCAGGTCGCTTTATATTTGGCTCGCAAGACTAAAAATAAAAAACACGGGGCGTTATTATGCAGAGTTCATATACAACAGATAAACAACGCTCTTGGGAATGAATTGAATGAGGCGATGGCTTATCGCTTGGCCTGCAGATCAAAACAAGCCAGCTGCAAAATTGTTAGTTGGTTCACTTTTTTACGCGGTGGCTGGTTATCGTTTGTTGTTTACACTGGCAACTTTTCTTCGAGGCACTCGGATACCGCTGTGTTCCTCGGTTCGACCCCCGAAAAAAACACAAGTTACATATTAAGGTTTTTTCACTGGGCCATCTCTCGCGAACGAAAATCCTAGAGTTACTGTCATGAAAGAGATCTAATTAGCAATTTGGATTCGGCATAAAATTGAAGATTCATTCCATTCATCCCAAACATGAATGGATGTGGGAAGCTTGGCCTATCGTTCGACGGACCTGTTGCGTCAACTGTTTATTTATTTTTATGATAAGTATGGAGCAAGCGAAAGTCAGCAGAACACTGTGAACGGTGGTCAGGAACGAACAAATGTGTCATCCAGTACGCTCAATATCGCGAAATATATCTTAAAGAAGATTAGCTTTCCATAATTGTGTGAATTCATGCTCTGAAAAAGTGGAGTGGCAGCACAAATGTGTAATGCCAGCAGAAGAATAGGTAAAACCCAAAATGGCCAGTCTAGGCGCTGACCCATATCCATTTTTTTTAAGTAGATTCATATAGGATATACTACCTTTACTTCTATAGTAGTATACTACCATGCCAGGTGTTTTTAAACATTTTAAAATATTTCTCCAAATGCAACATATGAATACCCTACACAAGATAAGAACCCAATGCACATAACCTATCCTATATAACTATACATTTAAAAACCTTTGGGACTTCATATATTTAATCCCCTTTTAATCTTTCAAACTCGCTTCCTAAGCACATATTTTCAGAAGGTGCCGGACGAGTATTTGGCCGTACATAGGTTGGTAGGCCTTGGATTTTGTAAGAAATCTATAAAAGCTATCCGTAAGTGACAATCCATTTGCCGTGAAATGTAGCCGCCAAGAAAGGCGTTCACGTAAAGCACGTACAGTTCATCGTCGAATATCTCATCCAAAGTCAACTCAGATGAGACCCAAAATTTAACGAGGAATCTTTCTCTTAAAGTGAATTTTAAGAAATTGTCGCCTGCCTTTAGACTCAAGACATGACACGGGCGAGTGGTTTCCTCAGGAGAAGTTTAAACTTTTAACGAAGGACAAAGCTTAATAAAAGATACCTAAATAAAAGGTAGATGGAATCTTGTGAGCGAGAGTCTCCAGTGTTTAAAACCTCGAAGAAAACGCAAAAAAAAAAATCATATCTTGCAAGAGTTTAACAAATATTAAAGAATTTAACAGTCATCAGAAAGCGTCTTTGGATAGCGTATTGCCATCCATTCGTTCTACAAATATGAATAGTTGTGTGTGGTATGTTATTATAATGTATGGTACACATCAACGCAAGCTATCATACACGCACCCATCATACAAACAAAACATTGTGAAATGCCTTATCTTATTTATTCTATTTAAATCAGACACAGTGACGATTTTTTGCATAGGCACATCAGGAAGCTGCCCGAGGCGAACAGGTTGAAGAGGGCGTACATAAATTTTACTTGTTAAGCGCCTCGAAAGTACGGATGTAGGTATAACGAAAAAGCTACAGGTCGACGATTTTTAATTAGTTAAATAAAGATATCTACCTAAGGCCAAAGATTTCTTTGCGGGACTGAGGGGAGGAAAATATGACAACATTCCTTCTGCATTTCTTTTTTAATACTATCTAGGAAGACCAAGTGCCAAAATTTGACCGCAATCGAGAGAAAAGTTGAAATTTTTTTTAAGTTTTTTGGCTTTGACTCAATCAATGGAGGCACATAAACTTTGTTAAGTTTTAATTTGAAATGTCCAAAATAACATAGTTAACAACGCACACTTTTGGAGCCACAACTAAATACCTATGAATTAAAATCACGATTCAATGAAATTTGATATGGCTTGAAATTTCAGTTGTTTAATTCCGATCACTACTTCTCTCTCCTTTCCTGCTGTCAATTTAGGTTGAACTTATATGCGTTTTGTTAATCTTTAAACATAAAACAACAAAATCGGGAAATCCCATACGGAAATTGAACTTCCATTTGATCTATTTTTCATAAAAATCGCTTTTGACGCCAAAAGCCGGACTTAGCCAACAGTAGGATACTTACCAGCTTTGTAAATCTGGTCAAGAAAATCCTGCCAAAATTTTGAAGCAAAACTTTTAGGAATTGCGGACAAATAAGAAAAAACACGTTAAAACCCTTTAAAGGTAGCAAGTCTTTTTAATTTTTGTGTTAATTTTTAGTATTATTGTATTTTATTTTTTAAAATTGTTCTACATTTTTTTAATTTTCCTGATGAAGAACTTCGTCTTAATTCTGTTAAGAGCTGGGCTGGGCATTCGCATGTAAAATGTAAATTATTCAGCAGTTTCGTCTTTCTCGTGAATCGTTCCTATGTAGATTTAGAATTTTCTTTTTCGAATGACCGAATTTCCCATTTATTTTATCTTAATTAAACGACCTAATGAGGTAGAAAGACTGTAACAACTCCGACAGTGACTCAATGGATCTTAAGTATTGGAGATCCTAAGAATTTTTAACATTTAGGCATACATAATCCCAAGTCCGTCGCTGTACTATCATCCGTTGTCTTTCTGATATAGTTAACTGCCATAAACTACCCTACCTGTCGGCAATAACAACAAAAACATGTTGATAAAGTTCTAAAATTAAAATTAAAAGAAATTTAAGAAAAAATAAATAAAAAAAAATCGTCAACGAAACTGGAAATTTTCAGTTAGGTACCAATAAAATTGTTATTCAACACCCGACCAAATCTTTTGATAACCTCCTCCCCTACATCGCGCGCGTCATTTTTCCAAGTGGTACGCATTCCATGGGCACCTCAAGCCAACTGGAGATAAAATTGTTTATGTTTACAGTCGTATCATGCAACATGCCAGTTCAGTGTGCGCAATAAATAAGAACCCGGACACTTTCAGTTCTAAATGCTTAAAATGACTACTCGTAGGTGTACCTTAAGTGCGTACCTATGCACATGTTTACTTTCGAAAGATTTTATTTTTATTTATAGACCTATTATTTGAAACACGCTTAACATTTTTTTATCACCTGTTAGCTCAAGTGGTTATAGCGCATTATACTATTATACACGATTATTATCAAAGTGCTAATTTTTGGGGGGCCATATTAGTAGTGGCTTACAGCACACGAACAGGATGAATGTTAGATAAAAATACCGCCCGTCAATAAAGTATATTTAATTTGATTTCAAAAGCCAATGTTATCGGAGACAATTTGCGACTTGGTTTATTAGCGGCTTTGAGGTGCAGGTTGGGGGGCCTTTCTTTTATGAATTACGCGCTGAATCATTATAATTTGATACCTTTGTTAAAGATTAGTTTTATTTAAATGGCTTGAGCTGGAAAAAAAGATGTTTGACATCCTATTAGTTTAATGGCTGTTGACCACGCTGGTACTATATAGATTACAACTTGCACACTAAGAAATCTCCTTCATCAACTTGCCGAATCTCCTTTAAGGACTTCAGGTCGATTTAAAAAAAAATGTAGATAATTTTTGGAGTCCTGCAGTCGTTCCGGATTTGTCAAGCTTCCCACTAGTCTTCTCTCATATATGCCTTTGGATAGCGCCTAAAAACTAGTAAAAATACGATTTAAATAACACACCAAAAATGTGTCAAAAACACTGCAAAAATGATTTGAAAAAAGTATCAGAAAATGCTTCAATAAAATACGTCTAAAATTCAATAAAAGCACCAAAAGTTTGTCAAAATTCGCTTTAAAAAACGCTCTGAAAATCAAATAAGAACCTCGTCAATATTAGCTTCAAGAAACTTGTCAAAAAACCTTTCAAAGAACGCGTCTAAAAACGCTTCAAAAGATGCTTCGAAACCGGGTAAAAGCACATCGAAAATCCCTTCAAAAATGACTGGAAATCGCGTCAAAATTCACTTCCAAAAGTGCTTCATTAAACACTCCAAAAATGTATCAAAAAACGCGTTAATAACGATTTTTAAAAAGTGCCAGAAAGTGTTTCAAAAAACACGTCGTTAAAATGCATTTAAAAAAAACACCTGGAAACTACTCTAAAAACGCTTTAAAAAACCCTTCAAAGAACGCTTAAAAAAATGCCTCAAAAATTCATCCAAAACGCTCATAATGGCATAAAAAATGTATCAAAATCGCTTTAAACCCTCGTTATAAAAACTTCCAAAGAATGTGTCAAAAAATGTATCAAAAATGCGTCAAAAAACGCATAAAAAAACGCGACAAGTACGCTTCAAAAAAGTCTTTAAAAAACACTCCAATTAAAGCGTCGAAAACAAAAAAAAAACCTTTAAAAAACGCCAAATAACTCGTCGAAAATCCCTTCAAAAATTACTGAAAAGCACATCTTAGAAAGCGACAAAATTCACTTCAAAAAGCGCCTAATAAAACGCTCAAAAAATCGTCTCAAACAGCGTGTCAAAAAACTAGAAAAAAAAAACAGCTTAAAAAAACATCTACAAACTTGTTGACTTAAAGGTTAATCTTCATCATGTCAAACGAATTTGCTGACATTTCGGACACCAATTTCCTCTGAAGGTTCATCACAGCCCTTCATCGCACCTCACAAGCCAAACAACTTAATTTTCATTTCATTGTCATATGTCAAATCTGTTAAATTTATTCATCGTCTACCTACACAACTATATTTATATAATACAAACTAATTAACAAACAAATTAAATATTAAAATCAGCCATAGATGTACAAAATTTGTAACTACTCCTTGGTACAAGTCCTGTCATAGACTCCTGTTGCAGTGTTCCAAATTGCAATTAGGCAATGACATGATGATGGTGATGATGATGCGGTAGACTGATGAGTGGCGCCGAATGTGCGTGTACATGTGCGTGCGATGGCTGGGCAATAAGTTTCAACGGATGCACATGAGGGGCTGCTATAACCTTAGCCGGAACTGGATGAGCCCATCCAACTGATACATGATGTGTCTTGGTCACTGGTCCGGGTATGGCACGATATGTGGGAGCGAAGGGGATGGCATCGAACACGGATGGAAGGGGTAAGGGAGCCGGAACTAGGGGAGCAGACACAGGTGCAGGCCATAATGGCGCCGCAGGAGCAAATACTGGTGCTGGCCACAATGGAGCTGCTGGTGGGGGAGGTGCATGAAATATGGGTGCTGGTGGGGAATGGAATATAGGTGCGGGGGGTGCATGGAATATAGGTGCTGGAGGTGCATGGAATACAGGTGGTGGAAGGACTGGTGGTGGTAGTAGAGGCTGTGGTGCGTATGCCAATGGTGCTGGCCCGTAAGGCAAATGTGCAGCTACATCGTAGTGGGATCCAATGCTAGCGCAGGCCCTTGACGCGACTGCCAATATGACACAAGCCTAAGGATAAGGTGACGTTAAAACCGATTATGATTGTGGTTAAAATGCATACTCACCAATTTCAACAGAGACATTTTGTAAAATCGAAATGTTGATCCTTAAGACGGAAGAGACTTAAGCTACTCCTATGTGGGTTATCCTTTGCTTGTCAGGTGCGGTAATACAAGTAACACACTTGTAACTGACTGTTGTCGAATGCTGATGAGTTGTTAATTACACCCACAATTTATATTAAAAACGCAATGAGTGGAATTGCTTAGCCGATGTTGTGGCCAGCCCATATAACGACTGTTGGTAATTTCACTTTCGTTGCGCTAGTGACCATTTTTGGGAACCGTTTTGGCGATCGAACTTCGTGACTTCTACTTGTGGTCTATTGAAACGTGAGTCTCCGAAAGCACTTCTTGCTACATACCGGCGCGGTACTGACATTTGTTTAATATTTGGTTCCCCATTATGTAATTCACGTAGTGCGGTGTTTGGCGGTAAACGGAACTTTGTGTTATGTCAGACTTATGTCATTTTACAAACCGGGCAGTACGGAAACTATTTGTAAGTGCTACAAAAGGTGAATTTTGTGCTCGGCCATAGTTGTGGCACTGTGGGAATTCATTGTTTTAGAGATTTAGAAGACAGGCGCGTTTATGGACAGAGGATGCTTAAGAAATTCAGTCTGCAGAGTTCCGTGCAGTATAGTATTGGAGGTGTCTGTTAATTCCATTAGAGATCGCAGAGTTGCAATAACTCGGCAAATCTGTCCTTTATGTAATAGAATTTAGGTTAAAAGCTTAATATCTTGCTCTGAAGGATATGCTTGATTTTTTCAGCTGCCAGATGTCATCGAAAGTAGTTGCTGCTCTTAAAAAAGCAGGTTCGATAGTCCTTAAATCAGTTTTTAAGCTTGCTGAACGGAATATATCTACAGCTTATCCGCTGATCTTCTCTACTCGTTGCTAAGGAAATATTACCTGATATATTGTAATGACGAGTAAAAACAGTATTGGTCTTAGTACAACGCCCTGTGGAATTTCAATTGACGGTCGAAGCAGTTGCGAGGCAACATTTAGTTGCCTTTTTTTTTTTTAAAAACAACTCTGTGAATGTAATCATTTTTGCAACATTCCAATAAACGCGAATTTGTGTACTGTCCCTTTATTATAGACATTATTAAGTTGGCTTTAAACATTTTTTTGCTCTCAATAAAATGCTGAAATAGAGCCGGCTGAACACCTTGAGCGTAAATCTTAAGAACGCTTTGCATATTTTTACCTTTGCCCATTTGACTGATCGATAATATCTCTGAAAAAAGGACTTTATCTGAGTTCTATCCCTGCTGATTGTATTGTCTGTTTTCATTTGGGAAGATGAGAGCTTAAACTTTATTGAAGCTTCACTGAGATAATATACTCCTTTTGTTAAAACTACATTGACTATGTTAAACAGCAATAACTTCAAAACAATATTCATAATAATAATAAATAGCACGGTCGCGATCGCGAACTCGGAAAAATTACCTTGTCGGTCAGACGCATAAAGAGAACTCAACTCAATATCACGGACCCACCCACCGAGCTGCGTTTGCAGTCCTGCACTAACACTAACTAATAAACTGTCTATATTCATTGTTTTTGTATTTGTATTTGTATTTGTATTGAAGTGTTGCCGCTATACACTTTGATTAAATGTTTCAATATTTTTTAAGGCCTCAGGCAGATAGCTATTTTAAAAATGATTTTTGAATGTTTTACAAAAGTATACGCATCAATAGATATGCACCTTCTCGTGACACAACTGCAAAAGCCAGCCAAAAAAAGCACGAACTACGTCTTAAAGTTATTTCCACTGCGCGCCCGCTCTCGCAAACTTCTTGCAAACATCGGAGAGTAACTGTCATGAAAGAGCTTCCCCATTAGCCGTTTGGACTCGGCAAATTTTGTGGATACATTCCATTCTTCTCAAATATGAAAAAAAAAAACTCACACAAAACGAATGGTTGTGAGGAGTTCCATATGGATCCGTGTAAAACTGTTGTGCTAACTATTTATTTTATTTCTTTATAGCGTTCGAGGTAAAATTTGGAAAGGATGAAAAGACAGTGGATAAACACAACTAACGCCATCTTTTGAAAACAAGAGTGGTAATGCTACATGTCGCAGTAACAAATTAACTTGTGTCGCTCGCTACCCACCTACCTATTTTAAGTCAGTTGTTTGGTGCTATTCTTAATAAGATCGTTCTAAATGTCGTAGGTACGCTTGGGAATGTCCACATGTAATTCGCTATTACAATTCTTCCGGAATATCAATTGTTACTGTTTAGCTTTCGATTTCAAAACAAATGTCTTTTTTTTTCTTTTTAAAGAATAAATTTATTTTTTCACGCCAATCTACATCGCATCAAAAGTCAAAACCAGTATGTACCTCGCAGATCGCTTATTTTGCTATGCTCCCTTTTTATGATATTTTCTCCAATGCGATCAATAGGAATTGTGATTCGAAGCACGCACAACTCTGTCGGTATATATCGAAAATTAACAAATTGTGGTAAGTATTTATAAAATGTAGCGTGAAAAATGAATGAAATATGTATTTCGCGTATTTATTGTAGGTACAAATAATGTAAATATTATTGTTATGGTGCATGAAAAATACAGTATTTACCAAAAAAAGAAATTATTTATATAGGTAAGCAATAAATAAAATAGCAGCAAAAATATTTTATTTATTAATACAACAAAAGAGCTCCGCTGCTGAACATGAGTCCTTATTTTTCTTAAGCTTTTTAATATTAGCTATTACTAACTAACTAACTAAACCGGGTGTTGGAACTGGCTCTTCATTGACTGAACGTATGGGTTCTCTTTTTGTCCTACCTCTATCTCTCTACTTGATCTACATGACTGTTTAGCTGCCGCTGAATATGCTGCTTAAGCACATATTTTATTGTTTATTTCCTGCTTTTATTTCTGGTCTTAAAGCCAGCAGTCATAGTTGCTTTGCTTTCTTATAGAACATTCCTTGTCCTACTACGAGACTTTTCGATTGGGGTAAGTTTTTCTTCATATCGTTGGGTAGCGCAAATGAATTATGTGCGAAGTGATAGTAATATATGGCTTTGAAATGGCCAACACACACCAAATACATTAAATGTGTCTCCAACAACTGTGACTATGTCATTCCCGATAATTGCTGAACAACGCACATCTGCTTCTGGGGCAGCTCACACTCACACGTCACACCGTATAATGGCAAAACAAAGCGAAACAGAAAAACATGTTTCGTTTCCGATAGCTTCCTGGACCATTATGAAATTAAAACACTTTTTTCAAAATTCCAGTGAATAGTGAACAATGTTTAAACACTTGGGTGCATAGATGAAAAAACGCTTATGTAATGAATTCAGTTTTAACTTTCCCGCAAACCCAAGAACCACTTTTTCAATTTTGTGTTATATTCCTGGATAAAGATCAGAAATGTTTATCACCAATCAGATGTAAAAACCGCTTAGCTGCTGTTATCTTTATTGATTGAGGTATTGACTGACATTTGAGTCACGCGATCTTCAGTGAGATATCGGCATTTGTATGTCGATTTTTATCTGTCAAATGTATTAGCAAGGGCGATAGATATCTAGCGAGTGTTCGTACCGAAAACCCATCATTATGATGGGAAGCGAACCTGCACTTTTAATTAGGTGATTATTTGACCCAGCGATTGCGCGAACTAACCGATAACACCTGGGGTGGAATCGGCTAAGGTGATAGTTCATTGTTTATAGTTGATTTTTTATTCTCGTTTTTGATTATCAACTCTTTTTGCTCTGCGTAAAACGATCACAAAAAGCTGATTGATTATTGTCAGCACTTAAAATTTTGAACTTCACTTCCTTGCCGACGCTGTCATTCCAAGCAGCTGATAGGTAGGTAGGTACTCGTACAATTTATATTCGAATTGTTTAATTGTGAAAAATGTAAGTGAATTTATAATACAATGTTAACAAATAACAATAAATTTGGTTGGTTTTTTAGGTCTCAAGCTCTTCCGATTGAAGAACATATTCTCATTTTCCGTTGGCCTTAAAATCATGATATGAGTTCCACCAACGCACCCTATAACTGCAAAATGTAAAGGACAATTAAAGGATTAATCAGCCTTATCGCGAAAAAAATTTCCCCGGAGATATTTCCCATTTTGGGAAAGTTGGTATCGCGAATCAACTTCGAAAAGAGGAAAAAATGTTTCCCTAAAAAAGTAGCTATCGCGAATAATTTTTTTGGGGAACTTTTTCATTATTTACGCGTGAATTTTTCCGTTAGTGGTTTGTTGGGGAAAAAATGAAAGTATTTGTTGATATTCTGCAAAAATTAAATATTTATGAAAATTTAATTATTTTTCTAAGGGCTTATACAACAAATAAAAGACAGCTAGAGATCCTTGTAGGTTTAATGGAAAATTATCCAGATATTGCTACAGGATACTCTAAAAGGAGCAAAGACGAAGCTCAAAAAATTTGGAAAACCATCGAAAAGGAGTTAAACAGCATCGGACCACCATCAAAATCTGCATTTGAATGGAAAAGGGTACATATTTGTTAATTCGTCATTTTTTAAACTAAATTTTTTACAGTTTTCAATTTTATTTGTTTCAGGTGTGGAGTGATAAGAAGTAATACATAAAAAAGAAAATGTCGGAAAACTTGAAACTCTACTGGTGGCGGCCCTAGCAGAGAATACAAGTTTTCAGATCTGGAGGAGACCATTATAAAAATATGTGCAATGAGTGAGTCTGTGGAAGGTCATTGCGATACTCTGCGTTTTGGATTGCCTTCCTGCTCTAAAAAACGAAAACTCTTAACTTTGGACGAAGTAAAGGAAAACACACCTGAGGACGAGGACGGCGACGCGGACGACTTTCCGCCAGATGAATTAGACGCAGTTTTTCGGTCTTTAATTGGCACAGATGACACATCGTGCAATGTTTTAAATAATGCAGTGGATAATGTCGACAGTGATAAAACACCACAAAGCAAGCAAAAAAGGAGCACAGTAACAAAAAACTCAATGGATTTTCTAGAAAAAGAAACACGTCTTCAAGAAAAACTTGTCGAACAAATTGGTGAAGCTGTGTTACTAATGAAGAACCATCAAAAAGAGATCCGAACTTGTGCCAAAAAAATATATCGCTCAATTGATCGACTTTACGACCAACAAAAAGAAAGTCTAAAAGAAGCCATACGCCACAACACTGAAATGGAAAAGCTCAGAAAATATGAAATTGAGCAAAAGTTGGAGCTGAAAACAAAACTTCTAGAAATAGAAGTAGCTAAACAGTAAGTAAGCTAACTACATAAATGCGATACTAATATTAACCAAAACTGAAATTTGAGACTTTATTTTTTATTAAATGGATTTATTTATTTTTACTTATTGTTACTACTAGAATAGTCTTTTTGTTATTTGTTTTTGTTATTTACTTAAATAAACCTGTTTAAAGAGAGTTTCCTATTTCTCTTCGTATGCCCCAAATTCTCTTTGAAAGCCACCACCCCCAAGATGATTTAAAGTTGCAGCCAATTGAACGCTTCTTTTAATAAGCGAAAGTTTTTCAAAAATCTAAAAGACACAATAGTTAATGCTACTTTAACAATGAATAATAATTATAAATATGCATTCTTACATCCGGTTTGGAAGTTCCAATTTATTTGCGTTATTTCTCTGGATTCTTCGTAATAGTTGGAAATTTTTGTAATTATTTTATTCATTTTCCTCTCTGTTTGAGTTGTTGAAAATTTCCAATAAAGTAAACATTGCACTAATTTCTAATTTCAAGTTTTTTTTATTTTAATTTGTTTCATATATTTTTTTTATCACTAAAGTAGACATTTAATTTATTTGGGGTAGAAGTTGAGGGGCCTACCTATGAAAATGACACAAATGTATGAAAGCGACACCTAAATAGCTGTCACATGAAACTGATTGCAAAAAAAGCGATTGTCAATTTCATAATCACCTTAAGTGACGTAAAGCTATGATTTTTATTATCAGCTATCACTCTAGCCGATTCCAGCCCAGTTTTTAGTACTCTTGCAACTGGTGCATGCTTAAACTCAATTCTCACAGCTCTAACATGTGGGAACTCTGAAAATATTAAACTGGCCTTCTTAAACCGATTTCTCATGAACGTAGATTTCATCTTGCAACCTCACTTTCATTTCATTCACTACTAAATTCAATCACCAGTCGAATATGTTATTATTGCAGTCTTGTGCTCTGCCGACTAGACAAAAACAGCGTATCCCGAATGTGTTTGTATAAATCAATTCCGAAAAAGCACCCTTTGACTACTAAGCAGGCGTGTATGTATGTGAAGTTATTTGAAAATCTCATCACATCTTCCGACAACGAGCTATGGGACATTCGATTTGGCGAATCACTGTCAAGAATTCAAATTAAGACGAGCCCCGGCGATCAGCTGATGGAGACCCGGCTATACTTTTACGTCCAAATTTGTTTGCCGAATTCCAATCGAACAATTTCAATCCAATCACGTATCCATGCAAATATACTAGTTGTAAACGGTGGAATGGAAATTGTCGAAAATAGCACCACCTGGAAAATAAAATTTGCTATAAAAGTTGCTGTGGCATCCGGTTAAAGTACATTCCACCCAGAGTCATCAGCCAGCAGATAACTATTGATCGCGTCCAGTTGAAGCCACCGAGCAAAATCCCCATCACAATGTACAGATATGTAAGTCACGGAGAGCCATACCCTAATGGATTTTAACAGCTGTTCAATTTTTCTCAACAGATCGCAGTCTTCGTGGCCCTTGTTGCTTGCAGCAGCGCCAAGCCAGCAATTGTAGCGCCCATCTCCTATGGAGCACCGTTCTACCCATCAGCGGGAACCTCCCAGGTTGACATACGAAACAGCTACAACGGGGCATATTCAACAGCATTGGGTTATACTGCACCTTTTGCAGCTAGGTTTGCAGCTCCCAGCGGTCCGTTCGCTTACACAGCGCCAGTTGCTAAATATGCAGCCCCCGCTATTGCCACTCCGTTTGGTTATACTGCTCCAGCTCCAGTGGCCAAGTACGCTTCGCCTCTGGCGGCAGCAGCTTATGCCGCACCATATGCCGCTGCATACACACCGTATGCTGGCGGTTATCCTTCCTACCCTTCCCCATATGCACTAACCGCCCCCGCGGCAGCTCCCTATTTTTTGTAAGCTCGTGGAAGTAGATCGATTGCTGTGTGTGACTAATTAATTTATATAAATGTATTATTATTATTTGACATTTAATATAGAAAACGGTTTAGATGAATATTTGCCAATAATCAATTAGTTGCTGGCTAAGCATGAGATCATTGGTACCATTAAGTTTGAGGCATCGACTTTGAATTTCAACTAATCTTAACGCCCCGCGGCTGACAACTGTCACAGAGGCTATGCAAATCAATTTCGATTTGAAAATGAAGTAATTTACTGTCGAACATAATAAATCACCTTGAGGTATGATTAGCCAATAATCCGTGAAAACAGTTGAGGAAGATGTTCAAAAGTGTCGAAGGTCTGTGTAACTTTGCTAATGAAGTTGAAACTTTACGAAATGTACACAGCCCCGGAGTAAGTTTACAATTTCCGCATTGCATAGTGCATGACTGCGTCGCACGAAACTTATCTGAGCGATATCCTCTATAGGTAAACATTTTTATTAAATTTCCGACTTTGTGCGTTGATGTCGATTTCGATACTAATCGATCTCATTAACATACAGGGAAAAAAGAAGATGACCAAGAATAGAACCTTGTGGAACGCCTCTAAACGTGAAATGGAGGTCGGAAGCGTAATGAAAAATTAATAAAATTAATGATCAGCGGTTTAATAAACCAAAGAACGTATGAAAAACTGTTTGCATAAATTACAAAGGGTTATATATATAAAATTGTGGATGACCAAGCACTCAAAATAGAAAAGAGCCATTGACCGAACAGCTGTGAATAAGAAAAATATTTACTGATTTAGAAAAAAAATCTTTAGTTTTTAAAAATGTTATTTTAAAAAAGCTGATGAAATCAGAGAGCTGTCTTAACCTACTAATGGATTCCTTGGAAAAGATGAGTTTGTTGTCCACTTCCAACAGTCGAGTCGATGCATTTTTCTTTATAAAACTTTTGAATTGAAGCTGTGTTTTCCGGGCTTTAAATAACAAACTCTGCCCAGACTAGATAGTCGGCTTCAGTGCTCCTACCGTGTTTGCTCTTATTTTTCCAGTTTGTGAATACGTGTAAAATGTCAAACTTAATTGCCGTAGGGTGGACAAAATTTCAATAAGGCCCCAGTTATAGCCATACGTAAAATGCAACCGAAAAATGGGAACAGTATGAAACATAATTCACTAATTTTTTTTGATAAACTAACTTTATAATTAGTAAGCAACATTTTAAAATAAAGATTGAGTTCAAACATAACTCTAAGTGGTCAAAAAAAGGGAAAAGAAAATTTGTATGCCCAAAACACAGAATTTTTCCTGCAGTGGAAATAGAATACACACGTTTAAATGGGAGAGAACACATGTAAATTCAGCATGCAGTACTGAAAGTTGTCTGTATTTCTAAATCCACTGCAAAAGACAATACCACCACAACACAGAAAAATAAAAAAAAAATTAACAGGTTTGGCATCATCGTGATTGACGTTTACCTTGAATTTAAATGTTTTGCGTACAAATAACACCGGCTGACTGACGAAATGGAGAAACAATTAATAGAATTCGTGATGAAAATTACATGTTTTATAACAATCGCAAGAATTATTACAAAAAAACATTGGAGCCGAGAAAAAAAAAAATTTCTCTTAACACCACAGATGTAAACAAAAGAAAGACGTTTCGCTGTTGTATGATTTATCTCACTGCAATAACGTCAAACAAAAGTTCTGCTCGTGTGTCTTGCTTGCTTCACAGCGTCCAGAAATTCTGCACATGTATTTTGGACATTACTGTTTCGTTTTACGTATTGCTATAACTGGGGCCTAACACAAATTTTGTAAATCAACTTATAGCAATAAATGTAGAAAAAAAACTATTGGTATGGTTTCGTGGACTTTTTTTGTGTCATCTATCAATCTTTGGCGCCAAAAATTATTCCTCCATTATTGCTTGTTTTTAAATTTTTTTTATGTGGGGGTTGCTCAAGAAATAAGTTTAAAAACTGCAAATTTTATCCAAGTTCCCACTAGGGAATATGTGAATTTTAGAAAATATTTCCAAACACTGAATTTACCAATTTTTCCGATTTCAGGATTTGCGCGTTCAATCGAATATAGGGATCCCTATTATAGCCCGTCCAAACTTAATTGAAATTTTCACGCGCAGGTGTTTATATGAAAACATAAATGGGAATACTAGTAGTTTGAAATGGAATGTATAAGGTTTTCCCTAAATTTTGTTTAAATATTTTGTTTTAATATGACTTCGAAAAATATTAAAATAAATTCGAAGTTAAAATATAAATATAAATAAATAAATATTTTTGACATTACTACTAAATTATATCAGGAGTTCCATTTGGTAAACAATTCCATAAACTTTAAAAACTCTTCTCTTAGACTTATTTAATTTAACAATTAATTTTGTTGCTTTAGGGTGTGTCCAGTCCAGCGAAACATTTCAAAAATGTTTGATAAATTTTTAAGAAGAAAATCGGAACACATTTCTGAAATATTTTTTCCTTTAAATATTTATTATATGTTTATGAAATGTTTCTTTTTTTAACATTTTAATTTTATTTTCAAAAAAGTATAATCGAAAAACAATGCTCACCTAACAGTGATCTAATAAAGTAATTCGAATTTGATTCAGAAAACACAGACAGCATTATGCTCAAGTTTGATAAGAACTTTCGGTGTCGGTATCCCATTCAGGTCATTCTGGGAGGCGGGAGGGTGAAGTTTTTACGAGACAAGTAGGTTTATTTTTACTCTGACGGATGAAAAACTGACGAGAGGGTGGGTCAATATTACTCTCCTCGTCGAACCAAGTATATCACTGACGGTCCTGGAATGCGTGGTAGTTGTACTGTTGGTTAGCCAAAAGCACGCAGCATTTAAAAATGTTTCGGTCGTAAGTTTATTTTTGAGCTACTAGACTCATTTGTCACACTAAACGTTTTCCGGTTCCATTCCGACATCCGGCGTCCAGCACTAAGATAAATGGTCGTTGAAAATGCTCGACTAATTTACATTGTCAGTGTTATTATAAAAAACGCCCTTATCACGTTCAACATCAATTTGAAAAAGTGCCTCCGTTGCCATTTATGAGGCTCTATAACTAAAGGGAAATAGAGACACAACCTTCGCCTTATTTAGCCACACAAAACATTCTCTTTTGCCTTTCTTCCGACCTCGTGCGACCTAATACCCAAAACGTTTTTAACTAGATGTGGTTCCCTCAATTATACCGTATTGGATTGGTTATACCCAATTAACTTGGTGCCCCCAAAAGACTGTTTACTTTCACAGACTGTCGCATTCCACTCTGGTCTTAGGCACATTAATTTCCAGCAAATAAACAGCTTAAGTCACTACCCCCTACGGCATATATGTTTCTATTTTTAATGAGCAACAGTTTTTCGGATTGGCTTCAACGCCGCCACACAACCATCGAAGCTACATAACACAATTAAGATAACTAATCCCATTACAACCAAATTCACATGTTCCCACAGATAGCCATCCTCGGTAGCGTCGAATCACCCTGCGCTAACGAAATTTCCCCCACGCCTTACGCCAGCTCATAGTCGCCAGACTATGGCATGCAAATTTTGATCACACATTCATCAGGCAGGGCACCAAATTAATTAATCATAAATTTAAATTAAACCTCACGAGGCATATGCAGAAACAACAACAGCATTTATCAAAATTAAAAGTTTATCATTCTGTCGGGCAGGTACCTACCCAATCACAGTATCAGTGTTGGTTTTGCACAATAGTCGGCCCTAAAGTCGGAGCCGCAATACCACAGTTCAAGTCCCCACCAAACATAATGTGAAAGAAACAAAACCGAAAAGACTGGGACAAGTTACTTAATGAGCCCGCAGATCGCGGCTCTTCGATCGGATGTCATCTTCGCCAGATGAAATTGAACGTGATGGCTCGCGCCGTCTAATCGTGGATGGTCATGATACACACTGCGGTTCGCCGATAGCCATTAAAAAGTGAGAGTGGTGATAGAAAAATCCACTTTGCTTCGGCTGGAGGGGATTGGGATATAAAGACTTAACTGATGATTTTAAACAGATCATTTGGTCGGCAAACTTTTAAGCGGCATCGGCGGTCGTTCGAACATGTGGGCCAAGGTATTTACGAATTGTGTTCACCAAAATCGGTTCGAGATTTATAACGTTTGGCATTTTCTAGATACTTGTGCTGATAGTCGTTACAACGACTGGTGTCAGGATCAATGGATTACAAAACGATCTTGACATTGGATACTCCTACGCTCACCCTCACAGTAGCTTATCTTCGGCCGTTCAGGCGTCTTTGGCGTACTACGTCAATATACCGGCTAATCGTGACGCTGGGCAGCACTTTTACGTGATTTCCACTCCCAGCAACGGGCGATATATGCAGCAGTTTGGCCGGGACTTCGGGGTAAACTTTGCCAACCACGGAATAAGGCAATTTTCCCCGCAGTACAGTCAAACTTTGTCTCCGAGTCACAATGTTAATGGTCTGAACTACCCAAGGCGACCGCTTTTCCCGCCGGATAATTTCCAACTCCATAGATATCAGACCGATCCTCGGAGTAGCGCCCGAAACACTCATCAAGGCGGTGGATATATAATTCATAAATCAATTGTGGAAAATGTGCAACAAAACAATTTCAACAAAAAATTTGCAGATCAGATTTATCAACGGTCACCAATCCGAAGCGAGGGAGTCATCGCTCAGCCGTACGCGCCTCACGTGACCGTGCAGTTTGAACCAAAGACACGTCAGTTACCCGCGCAAAAACAATACCGACTAGTTACGTCGATGGCATCGATACCAATGTCATATGACGCACAATTGCCGTTTCCCATCGGAGCAGTTCCCATCAAGTTTAGACCTCTGCCGCTAAAGACGCATCTTCGGCAAGGTCTGCTGCTGCCAATAACGTCGTATCAAGCAAGGGATACTTATATGAAGTAGGCGCGTGAGTGAATGTGTTTAGTGAATGAGGTTGATAAGCTGTGATTGAATTTTAGATACAGTACTCGATGCAGATATTTAAGTATTTATTTTTTATTCTAGGTTAATAAATTCGTGAAAGTTCAAAAAGTGTTTTTGTATTTTGTGTGCCATTGCAACGAGTGGGGATCTTGTATAACAAATAGAGACAACTATTTTCAGCCTTCACCATAAATATTTTTTGAGTCAGTTCTTTATGACAAAAAGATTTAAAAATGTGATCTGGAATTAAATGATTAACCTCATAGGTTCTATAAATATTGCCATAGTGGGGAGCAAAAAGAACCTTCCTTTTATTAAAATGGACTTGCAGAACTGGTTCAGGGGAATAATATCTACCTTTTTGGGACGTTAGTTTAGAAATCAAAAATATGGAAAATAGGATTGTAATTAGAAGATTATAACAAGTTTTTTCCCATAAACAAACACCTTTTAAAAACAAGTTCCATTTTTATCATCCGAGAAAAGCTCAGCTGATCATTTTCTAATTTCCGCCTTGTGCTGTACTCAAGCGATGTGAAATATTATCTTATATTTTAATAGCGGGATAGGCAAATAGTAATATTTCTGTAAAATATTTCTTTTGTTTTTTTTTTAACCACTAAACTTAATGGTTGAACTCTATCTTGGTCGTAAAATTTTGCTTAGGAATTGTAAAGTTAGTTCATAAAAAAAGTAAGTAAATTATCTTAAATTTTTTAAGAAAAAGAATTCATTAATTTTTCTGTACGAAAAAAATTGTTTTTTTTTCTTTTTTCGAAAATTTAAGGTAATTTGCTTAAATTTGCTGTGTTTCTTTCGTCCCCGTCACGGCTATAGGATAAGCAATAAGCTTCGCGGCAATGTGTATGGTATCGATAACTTGTATGGATATTTCATAAATGAAATTTTACATGCTGACAAAAATTAAATTTTGAAAAAAAATGTCTCCGCAAGCCGATTAATTTTTTATTTGAATTGAAACCTTTGGTACCTCTGCTTCGTTGGAATTTTCCATGAATAATATTTTATCAAATTAAAACTTTCAAATGTAATGTAAATATAACTGATAGAGACGCTGATAGGGACGAAAGAAACAAAGCCATTGCTGGGTATTATCCGTATAAAGCACTTTGTGAAATGTAGTCGGGATTGGATTGGCGTGACACATAATTGAAAATTGAAAAATAATCGATATTAGCTGTGTTTCTTTCGTCCCTAACAGCGTCTCTATCAAGGATTGCCAAGCTGATAGTTAAATTGACATTGACAGTAAAATTGGTATTTGAAAAACAATTTTTTTATTAAACGCAGCTATTGCGAATGCCATTTCTCAACACCCGTGTGAGCTAAAGTTTTCTAAACATTAGGATATTAAGAAGCAAAACTTGATATGAAAGGTAAGTCACGTTCCTTTTTAGATTTTACTAGAAAAGAACGCATTCAAACAGCAAAGTTTTTGAGCACTTTTTAAGCTTCATTATCATTACCCACCAAGGTTGTGACTTGTAATGGTAGGTTGAGCGTTACTCCTGATGTCCTTAAGTGAAGCCAATCCTTTCTGTTCATTCTCAATAGCAATGTCGTTATATATTGTGCTATCTTCCTTTTTGTGGGAATTTTGATATAAAACAGTGGGATTTTCAGGAATCTGACACAAAAACATTTAAACTATAAATTTTTGCGGAAATTTCATCAACACACTAAAAGTCCATAAAAATCTCACGTATATCGCCTTTTAAAAAACAACGACAAACAGACGAACTGCGACTTTTAAATGGTTAATTTAATGTGACTTTCTTTTCATATAATACAAATTCTACACTTAAAAGTTGGATTTTTTCAAAAAAGGAGTTTTTTCAAGTTTAAAGAAAGCCTGTAACTCACTCCACTCACTTGAAAACCTTAAAACTTTTTAGTTTCCTCGGTTTGGTGCGTTCCTTAGTCCACTCAGAAAAACACTGTCCTCAATGGAAGCTCGGAATGTTGCTTTGTTCTCGCCTTTTGTCTTCCATATATGTATTGACAAAGAAAAAGTACGAGAGTATTCACTTATTTAGCTCAGAGATGTTATTCATGGCAAAATGACAGCCAACCGAATTACAATTTTATCCTCCCAAAGGAAGGCTAAGGGACGAAATGAATATTTTTTCTAACAAGTTAGAATCTTTTCCCTTCAGTGAGTAGTATCCTGGACTAAAGAACATAGAGTTAATAGATTCAACCGTAGAGACGCAAACCACTCCTCAAGGGTTTTTCCACTACGCCACCTCTGGCGAACGTCTGACACTCATTCGAGATCATAACTGTCCTTGAAGAGATTCTTCCATTCGTCCCAAAAATAAAAAACTCACACAATAAATGATTTTAAAAAGTGTACTATATTTTTTTATTTTTTTTTATCATCACAGTTGAAAACATTTTACCAGGCAGACAGTTCAGCACCATGTCCAATGGATCCATATGTAGCATGACCGGCTAATGGGGATGCATAGCTGGCAAGTGGAGTGGCATCATAAGATCCATGTACTCCCAATGGGGCAGCATAACTTCCATAACCAACGATTGGAGCAGCGGCATACGAACTGTGACCGATGAGAGGCGCTGAATAGCTTGCATAACTCTGAATTGGAGCAGCGTACGATGCATGTGCCAATGGAGCAGCAGCGTACGTAGCATGTGCTAGTGGAGCAGCAGCCAATGATGTAGTGTACTTGGCAATTGGAGCAGCGTACGCAGCAGTCAAAGGAGCAGCACCGTATCCAGTGGCGTAGCCAGAATGAGCGGCATATCTTCCAGCATAGGCGGCAGTCAATGGAGCAGCGTTATACGATGTAGCTGTGATCAACGGAGACGAGTAGGCGCCCAACTTAGCATAAGGAGCCGAAGCAGCATAGCCGTATTCAGCTGCTGGAATCGCCGAGTACGATTCTCCATGAAGAAGCCCTCCGCATGCCGACTGAATGGACACCAAGACGGCGACAAGAACTGCGGACTAAAAGGGAATGCGTGATGTTAGGCCAGAATATTTACAAGTCTCAATATAGGTATCCCTACACTTACGTATTTGAACATATTTAAGGATTTTTGAGTGTGGTGAACCTGTTGGAAGCTTGCGGAAGAGTGTGCTGTCAACAAGTCGGCTTTTGGCTTTTATACAAAAGTACTTTCGAATAATGGCCTAAAATTAACGAATCGCACTTGTCCACAAAGCAAGAGCTCTTTGAAGGTATCGAAAGGTACCCACAATCGGTTTTATTATGCGCGATGTAGTGTAAGTTATGGCACTGAAGACCTTCCCGTCGCCGCCGTGCGTGTTGGTCACGTTTTTTTATCTCTCTTTTTTTGCCACGAAGAGTATGCGCGGTGCACCACGAAAAACCTGTCAAACTCCGTGCGTCTACTCGAGAAGCCACACATCAACACATGACTCATTGGGCTGGTGGTAGATAATCACTTTGATCGTTTCCTGCCGCCGCTGGTCGGTATAGAATTAGACTGTAACTGTGGTAAAGAATCCAGTAAAAGTTGTTGAACCTAAGGTCGAAGTGGGTAAACGGTGGGGCCGGTAGTTATGTCATTATTTCTCGGTCTTGTTGTACTAATATTAATCTTGTTGAAGTGGAAGTGAATTACTGATGACCAGATGCGATGCTAGTCAACTCGATATGTTTTTTTTATTTTTAATTACGCGGTAATATAGCTTTATGAGGGCAATTACAGAAATCTGTTTCCATTTGCCGCTTGCAGGCGACAACCTTGAGATGCGTTCGGAATGCTAAGTGAGCAATTTGGGTTTATGGAAATTTAATGTGTGCAAGTAGAGGGATTTTAGCAATCGTTCATGTACTAAAATTGTCGCACATTTTGCCAGTGACATACAAATGCAGTGTACCTTGGGTAGGTACATAACATAATACTCAAATAAGTTTGGCGATATACGGATTTGTTTACTATTGTTTGCCAATTCGTTTGAACTGCTCCCCAAAGTTGAATGTGTTTATTGTGGCCTTCTGACCAAGGGGCTGATAAATAATATCCTTTGAAATGAATGGTGCCGCTGAGTTCATAAATACCAAGTTAGCCTTCTTTTTTCTGATTTCTAATGATATATTTCTTGATTGTCCACCGAAAGGTTTTTCAGCATCAGCTTGGGAGAAACACAGCTCGTCCCTAGTCGCTATATAGTCCGGGGTGGACCTGAGCGTCAACCAGAAAGCTGTCTTCAGTTTCACACGCTAAGTTGGTTAAGGCCCCCTTCCATTAACTGCGCCATCTGAGTCTCGGTCTTCCTCTATTGTGCCGTCCCTCTGGTGTGGATTCGAAGATCTTCTAGGCCAGAGCATTCGTGTTATTTTGCTTTGCATGACCCAGCCACCTCAGTCGTTGGACATTTACTCTTGTGACTAGGTTTATGTCGCTGTATAGCCCGCAGAGTTCGTCGTTGTATCTCTTCCTCCATTCATCGTCTATGCTGGCGGGACCAAAAATTACTCGAAGAATTTTCAGCTCGAAACAACCAAGAGTTACCTCATCCGCTTTTGATAGAGTCCATGCCTCTGCTCCATAAAGTAGGACTGGGACGATTTCGGTCTAATAAAGGTTTACTTCCGTTGTTTGAAAGAGGGCTTTGCTACTCAATTGCCTTTTTAGCACAAAGAAACAGCGACTGGTTTCATTTTCTGATTTCACGGCGGAGCCTAGGTAGACAAAGTCCCTAACTGCCTTAATAATATTTGTATGACACGTAGGTATTGTATGTCCTTTTTTGTTGTTATCATTCATCAGCATATCTCGATCAACCTTGACTCGGTTTATTTTTGCGCAATGCTTTCCATCTGCAGATCTTTGCTCGAAACATCACGCCTCTTGGTAGGCAGTTGGTACGTGTCCTTAGTTTGTTGCGCATACATTTTCAACAGTCAATCTTTAAGCTGTATTTTTGTTTTCTGTCCTATACGCTGATGTCAATTTAGCTTGAAACTCGTCAGAAATACTTAAAAACTGACAACATAATCCGCTACTTATAAACCCAAAAAATTCAAAACGTACTGCCATATTTTGGAAAATTTTAAGCACATCATTTTCTCCACCTATCTACCTTAATGATAGTCCAATGCCAATCGAATATGTTAACAAAAAATTTGGGTATGTTATTTAATAAAATGTTTACTTAAGGTTGGCAAAGTTTATGGTAGGCTCTCCCGCAAAATATATCGAAACAAGAACTGTGGCATATGTGGCCGAAATTAGGCACACATTGAAGAGACCAAACTATAACATTGCGAAGCAGCCCTTCCAATAGAATTGTCAAGATATACGGCTGAAGTACCTGGCCGCAGATGAGAAGAATGGAAGAAATTTGTCGCCGCCCTATACCCCACGCAGGGTTGAAGGATTCTTCGTTTTCTATAATCAACTTTACTCCCATAAACCCGCGATTCCTGTAAGCTATGGCTTAATTACACCAATTTGAACCTTTGGTTGCGAATTTTCTAGAATGCGTGTTACTCGATTAGTATTCTTCGGGTAAATGTCGCTTCGGTCTTTGAACATACGACTTTTCCGGATCTGTAACATCACGTTTGATAGACTTTTACAGTACGGTACCATATTACTGTTGTATTATATAATTTTTACACGTCGACGTTAGCCCCGCAATTTTTTTAACCGCCTTACGTTTTGTGCATCTATCTTCAAGATATCAGGACAAGATAAATTTGATCCCGAGTTATTCTTGTTTAACATCTGAACTTAAAGTTTCTGTTAATGCCACTCTGAAACTCCCTCTGTCGCAAAATCAGAGAAGTACATAAGACTAGTTTGTCAGTAAAGATCAACTTTTTTGTTTTTTTGTATCTAATCGTGAACCAAATTTTTATTTTATTTGTGAACTTGAATCAGCCCTTTATGTTTTTAATAATTATTTCGTGCTTTTCGTTTAATAATAGTCCTCATTGTTACTCTTATCACTATTACAAAATATGTAATATATCTTAATGTGTAAGCAGTCTACTTAAAATTAAGAAAAAAACATTCTAAAACTTAACAAAAGACGCTTAAGAAAGGTTAGCAAACGAGTTGAAAAAGTGGCAGAAAACGCTTGAAAAACACTTTTAAAATACATAAAAATACAACACAAAATAGCTCAAAAAATGAATAAGAAAACACAAAATAAAGCGCCGTAAAATCCATCAAAAAAAGTGCTGAAACACATTATTTAAAAAAAAACAGCTCTAAAAAACGCATTCAATTACGCATAATACACAAAATAGCACCGAAAACACGTCCAAAATCGCGTTCAAAAATGGGAAAAAACTCATCAACAAAGCTTAAAAAAATTGTTAGAAAAAACATCAAAATTGTGTCCAAGAAAATATCGAAAAACCTTTTAAAGCAGTTCAAAATAAAACGTTAATGCGTTGAAAAACAGATTAATAAAACTCCTTTCAAAAGCCATACAAAAATGCATCGAAACACGTATATTAAAAAAAGACATAAATACTCCGAAAAATTCTTTAAAAAACGTGTCGAAATACCTATTACAAACCGCAAAACACTTCAAAATCTCAACCCTTAAAACGCTAGTTTTGTTTGGCTTTTTTATGACACCTGAAATGCGTTACAGCTTAATAAATCAGATGAATCAAGTATTCGTTTACAGGTTCGTCTACAAGACGCAATTCGATACTGCATTACAAAGTTGGGCCAACTGAGCTTGTGCCGATAAACAGATCGCATATGATAGCAAAACTGAAAGCCCAGATTTTATACGCGTAAGACATATATATTTAAATTAAAGAATTCAGTGACTACAGGATCATCAACAGACTTTCCGACTAACCACATGTACAACCTCTCTCCTCTCTAACGAAGAGAAGAACACAGCCAGTCCACTATATGGCCTTGGTGAAGGGCAAGAGTTTTTTCCTTTCCTTAACTAGGTACAATTTGTTCATAAAATTCGTCAATTTATTCAAATAGGTACCCATTTTCAGCCATAACTCCATTGCGCAAGAAAAATATTCACTGCTTAACCTATAAAGAAAAACCACGAAAAACAGCTTTACCGTCTATTTATTTACTTTCTTTCCATTGCTATCTTGAAACTCATGCCCGAAAAGTTTAACAAACGTCTCTGGATCAAGGCTGTAATTTAAACGGTTTGCACTCTTTTCATCATAGTCGAGAGCCCGAACGGCGCCGCTTTCACCGCTGCTCATCAAATAGCTTAACCCTTTCAAGGCATATGGTGCATGATGCAGTGCCGACGGCAGAGCATTATAAGCACTCAAAGCGCCGTATCCATATGGCAATGAAACTGTGTAGACCTGAAGACTGGAGCTCGCAGGATGACTCAATACGGATGGTGGGTAATCAAGAAGAACCGCCGCCGTCAGCAGGATGAACACCTTCACGATCTGCATTTGAATGAATACTAATTTAATGTTGCCAATTATTATTATTATTTGTTTTTATGATTTTTACCTTAATGAGCATGCTTCCAATTTGAACAGTAGCCATATGCGAGATGCGGCTACTTTTATAGGTCTGCAAAGATTCGCCATACAAGAACATCAAGTTCGGTGAAAAATGTTAAACTTAACTTTCTAAGAGTTTCACTTTCGCAATCGGTATCTTTTAAGGTAGAAATATTTTTAATGATTTCATGAGTCAAAAATGTTCCCAATATACCTAGTGTCGAATGAATGTGAAGTTTGAGTGGTGGCATTTGTAATTTATGCAGTCCGATAAAAATAGAATTCAATCTTGCTCTTGGCTGAAGCTATTTGCCTATTTATAATCTGTCTAAAATGGAAAACATTTCTGATCAATAAAAACGGAAAGAAACGATTTGCTCGCAGTTTCTACATCAAAAATGGTAATGAGGTTGTTACCCCTATAGGTAGATATATTATGTTAAGAAGACAAACGCCCTGAAAGCGCGTTATAAATAAATAGATAAACCAACGAATAAAAAACTCGTTCGAACTTAACCTCAAAATCGAAATGGCATTGCAATTTGTTTGTATTCATAATTATTTTATTTTGTGGTCATGTGAATGCGATGAACAGGTATCTGCGACCAAACAAAATGTAGGAATGTAGTATACATATAGATATCACTCGTAAGAATAGACTGTCGTCAAAACTTCTGAGGATGATACCCGGTCCAGTTTGTATTGTTAGCGTATGGCTCAAGGTAGTGGCAGAGTGATCTGGCATAAAAAACCTACCTACCAAGTATACAAATCGATTATAAAACTTATCAGCCCTATGGGTCTTTGAGTCCACAACTGAGACCCCAACCAAAATGGTGTGCGTAGTTTAAGGCAGCAAGGTCGGAAGGGACCGTATTAGTTGAAGTGATTTGTTGATTGAGGGGTAGCCGCCGCGTCATTCACTTACGACCTAGAACGCGTTACGTTCATTTTAGTGAAAGCTGTTTTTCGCTTTAGATGACATTTACAGTCCAACCGCACCACTGAAACTACTTGATCGAATAGACGAATAGTGAGTCACAGCATAATCGGAAGCGGTCAGAACAAAATGCCAGTGGTTGTTGATGTTCTCATAATTTAGTGGAGAACAATCAAATTTTTATTGGCGATTTTCACCGACGCTGTGTCATAATCAAACAGAGGCTTACAAATGTGGAAGTCCAGAGTAGACGCACGCAATGTTTGAAAACCAACCGGTTAGAACTGTGGTTCTATTTTCGGTAGTGCAAAAGAGAAATTTGTATTTTCGCTATAAAGACGCAGTAGCTAAAAATGTGGGGATTTCCAGTAGTTAAGCAATGTTTTATTTTTATATATTTTGTTTTTGTCTGGAAAAAATTGGACAAGAATAATTTATTTTTCGTTTCATTTCGCTTTTTCCCTTGCAGCGCTTTGCGTTCGAAAAGAAAAATGGGAAAAATTTGGAACATTTCCCCGATTTTCATCTGGGTGAAAATCAAACATACTAAACGCGCAATTATTTACATCTCCATTAACTTAATTTTATGTGACCGATAGAAGCAGTATGTTGGTTGGTGTGCTAAGAAAAAAAAAACCTATAAAAGAAATGTCAAATAATGTAGGATAGACGTTTCTGCTCTCTTGCTCAGTTCCTCTTTCATTCATGCATTCATAAATCCTGTATACCTGCCTACCTGGCAGTGGCGTGTCGTCGATATAAGGCGATTCCTACCGACCTCCCTTTTTAAATTTCCACCAGTTTACACTATCTACCAAAAACCAAGAAAGACTACCAAATGAATTTAGTATTCACAAAACGGTGCACAATGCACACTTCTAAGCCATTAACTGTGTGTGTTTCATACACATTTTCATTTTCATACATCATCATCATCGTCACGACAAAGCGAAAGTAACTCCATATGTCGGGATCAGTGCTGCCACTTTGCTACGATCGTAGCAAAACTGCTACGTGATTTCCAATTTCCTACGCTCCCACTCTACCTTAAAACGTCTATTTTGCTACATTTTTTAATACACGAAATGTGCACTTTTCTTGAAAAAAAAATAAACGAAAGTAGGTATATTCATATTCAATCTTTACTCACATTCCCACACCAACTTATATTCTTTTCTACCTACCATACCCAACAAGTACCTATTTCTTCGGATGTGTTAGTGTTTGAATTTGACTGGAATCGGTCTGGAATTACATTGCAAAATTGTAATGGAAAATAAGAGTAGCAAATCTACATGGACGCACCTCTTTGTCCATGTTCTTGCTGTCAGAGTTTGTTATTGTTTTCTTTGCGACGCGACGAGTGTTTTGTGTATTATTTTGAAGCTTAAAAATAATTATTAATTTAAAGTTAAATGCTGTATTGTCCTCAAATTATGTTCTATTTAGTATTCTGGCTGTCATGGATATAGATATGAAATAATTAATTTGAAGAATTAATTGTTTTTTGTTTGTTTTCGAAAAAAATTATAGTTTTTGCTACACAAATTTGCTACGCTGGATACCTAGTTGATTTTGAAAGAACATTTATTTGTATCTCTTTTTTTCTTCCGTGAGTAGAGTAGAGTATACTGTGTTTAACACCTCTTTGTTCAACCCGCTTGGTCAATTGCTCATGCGCAATCACAGTTCACAGTACAGCGGGTACATTTATTTATTTATCTGGGCCGCTTCATACACTTTTACAACGCTTTTTTTTTTAAGCCAAAAGTACAATAAATTTATTTAGCTTCAGAGTTCTTATCTAATCTATCTATCTATATATATAAAAATGAAACCCGTTTTCCGTTGTCATGACATCACGCGTGAACGGCTGGACCGATTTCGTTAATTCTTTTTTTGTTGTGTTTGTTATTGTCAGCAGAAGGTTCTTATGAAAGAAAAAATTAAGAAAATGGGCGAAAAATTAGAAAATTTAAGAATCCTTAACCACCATATTAAATTTCTACTGTATTATTCTAAAAAAAAAATAGAAAAAGTATTTGCAGGGCTGTCATTCATTTCTATTTTATAAAAAAATATATTCCTAAGCCTACCAATTGAATTTAATATTCACAAAATGGTGCAAATACGTAAGCCATCACCTAAATATTGTGTGTGTATTCATTTTCATCCATCATCGTCATTGTCACGGCAAAGCAAAGGTAACCCCGATAGGTGGCGCTGTTGTCGATCTTCTTAACCACTCAACCGATTTGAATGAAATTTTGTAGGTGGGTATGGTTGGTTGTAACTTGATGGATAGGATAGTTTTGGACCCGATAGGTGGCGCTGTTGTCGATCTTCTCAACCACTCAACCGATTTGAATGAAATTTTGTAGGTGGGTATGGTTGGTTGTAACTTGATGGATAGGATAGTTTTGGATCCGATAGGTGGCGCTGTTGTCGATCTTCTTAACCACTTAACCAATTTCAATGATTTTTTTTGGTTTGTATGGTTATATGGAAGGATATATTTTTTTAATTTTTTCAACTAAACTCTCATTAAAGTGAATACCTATATGGGCACGTTGGAGTGAACTGAAGAAGCTTGGTTTTATACAGACACTATACACAAAAACTCCCGAAATAGAAATAGAAAACTTTGGATTGGATAAATTAATGAATACAATTATCAACTGCGCTGTGTTAAGATTATAATATAAGGTATAACGATTTGGTTTTTTAATTAAATTTCTTAATGAAATTCAACATACAACACAGTTCAATTTAACATCCACATTTAGCGAGAGAAGTTTCACATCTGGCGTGTGGTCACAAGCACAATAAACGACAGCAATGTGCATGCAGATCTTCAATTTTTTTTGTTTTTGGAAAAGGTATTTCTAGACCACTATTGGCACTATTGCTTTAGTTAGAATAAGAATTTTTTGAAATTGAGTTGAACTAATTTTGTATCCCTTTTAATAAGTAATGCAGAAAAGGACAAAGGGTTCCTTAAGTGTACTTGAAGTGATTGACAATCGGCATTAATCGGCGAGCGAAGCCGCGGGCAACAGCTAGTAAAATAATAAAATAAAACGATAATATGAACGAGAAAGTTTCGTGCGACCCAGTCATGCACTTTATTTGTGTCTGATAGTGATTCGTTTATATCAAAATATTAAATCAACTGTTTATTTACCAGTCTCTCAACTTTTTTGCTCACGTTTCCGCCGGCTTATGAGTGCACTCAAGAGGTTTTGAAGAAGACAGGTCCCAACAATTTGGAATGAACTTAACCTTATTTTAGAAACGAGAAACCTAACCTAACCTAACCTATGTTAATAACCTCATTTTGGTTATTATTTAATCGGTCTCCCTCAAGTCTAGACAGCTTTTGCTGTATGAAAAAAAAACTCTACTCAGTACTGATTCCTTTAAAAAAATTGTCGTGACATCCTTATTACCTGTGGCTGTGGCATAATCAGACGTCATATTTACTACGCAATCGCTTCATGCATGATCGATGACTTATCAATATTCAGTCTGACAGTAAATGCATCAGTGCACTGCCTTCCAACATGCCATTTCCATTTTTATGCATAAATTGATGAGCAGAAAGATGAGTGCGCCAGAAGAAAGGGACTCGGGGGCGCGCAAAAGTGTTTTTAGAAAGTAATTATTATTTCGTACCATGTCCATGACCATGACTATCCAATGCATATAAAAGGAGATGGCAATGGATATACCTAGCGCACTTGACCACTGTACACTGACTCGGACAAAACCATCAATCTTTGGATATGATTACCTACACGGTAAGTTTTGGCGCCGCCAAAAGTGTTTGATATATATGGAGTTTCCTTTTCCCCCTCCATAGGTACCAACCATCATTCTCGCTCTTACTGGTGTCATACAGGGCAGCCTGTTTGGACCTTCCCATGGATACGAATACGCTCAACGGACTTCGAAACCAACAACCTACGTTGTGAACTTACCACTTTATCAGAGAATTGCAGCGGCATTGACGGCACTCAACTCTAATGCAGGACATCACGATAGCACTGGTTGCGTATTTAATCATCACCCACATGATCCCGAGCAAGGCGAGGTGGTGCAATCAGCTGCATACCCTCATCCGAACTACCAACCACCACAATGGACTCCAGTTGTGTACGGTCCGTCTGTTGGATACAACCAGCCTCTTCCGTACAGTGCTCCAGTTGCATACCACCATCAAGGTCCGGTAAACAGGATTCGACACCGAACGCCGCCGGTGGGTTATCCACTGGCAGCTTTCCCACTGGAAGGGGTTCCCTCAGTTGACTATGGATACCCGTATCCACAGTCCTTATACTAACAATAGTTCCACTTGGGAATCATCTTATTTAATCGTTTCTATTATATAATTCTCGTATGTTTTATTATAAAGGTTTAAAAAATAAATGATGTTAAAAATAAACCTTTTGTATTGATGCACGTACGAAGACTTTCCCTTATGTGTGGGCCCATTCCCGGCACGTGACTATTATGATGACAAATCGAATCGATTCGGTGATGTACGGATCGACTGTCTGGTTTGGTCACGCGTATTTCAGAGCGTTTTGCCTAATTGAATACCTATTAAATGTGAGTGATTTAGGCAACAAATTGACTTTTAGCAAATTGTATCTGCGGTGAATTGCAGGGGCGCGAGTGTCATATGATATTATAAACAGTTAAGGATATACAAATTGGGTTCATTTAGCGGCACTTGTCGAAAAGATTTTGACCAAATAATTTCTCTGCTTGAGTCCGAATGTCGTCTCGTCAGCGTTGGGAGGAGCCTACAAAGTGTTTTGAAAACTGAATTTCTCATTTTTAAATGGACGGCAGCCGACATAATCATCAATTTGTAGAAACCTTTCATTCTTTCCAAAAATAAAAAATCCAGTATATGGTTCTGAAAGGGTTTTTTATTATTTTTATTTATTATAAATTAATTATATAAAGAAAATAGATTACAATATGAGCTCTGATTAAGAAATATAAAGTGATTATAATATATTCATTATCATTCAAAAATAACTGACATAGGGTACCAGCTGTTCTTACTGAAATAGAGAAGAAACAAGTATAGTTCTAGGGCAGGAAATAATGAAATAAGGCTCCAAAAGAGGAAATGAAATAACACCCCAATTTTTTGTTGTTGTTTTTCTTTTATATTTCATTGCTTTTTTATACAATATATTGTTTTCTTAGAAACGAATTTAAAGTTTTTTATATGTATTTTTAATGAAATAAAGACTTGCATTTTCTTTAATATATTAGAATATTTCTTCGTAACATTTTCTTGTTTTTTTATTTATTAAAATAAAAAATTACGGAAAAATCTAAAAACCAATTTGTAAATATTTTTAAATTTGGATTTTAAGTAAAATAAACAACTTATAACATTAAGAAATAATAAAATTCAGAGATAATAAAAATGTGGTACAAAAAATCACGTGATTTGTTGTACCAAATTTTCGACCGCGGCGCTAACATTAAAACAATTTTTTTAATTAAAATAATGTCATCACCTTATCAAAATATTGAATATAGAAGATAACTAGAAGCTAGTTTAAGAAACCTTTGTAAGCTATTTTAAAAATTCCTTCTGTTAAATATCTTCTATTCGGTCGTGGTATGTTTTCCTTTATTTCGCTTATTATTTTTAAACACGAAAATATACAAAAGGCATGTTTTCGGTCTTCAAAAATATAAACCTAAAACTAATTTTAAAACGGTACAAAATCCAATATTTCTTATTTTAGCAAAAATTAGAAAAATGAAATAAGATCCCAAAAAATGCATATTGAAAATTGCGGCTTTTTCATAATATAAATGAAATAAGTCCCCAAAATATAGTTTTCGGGCCTTTTTTTCATTTCTTCTTTTAAGGTCTTGTTTCATAATGAAATTTTCATTAGGAAATAAGGCCCCAAAAAAGGAAATAACATACCAAATTTTATTAAAGGTCGTTGTTGTTTTTTGGGACCTTATTTCATTTGTTTATGTCTCATTTCATTGTGGCAAAATTTCGAAAAACCATAGTTCCAAGTTAGAAGAGCTCACAGTTAAAAGCCAGTCTTTAAGAGATTTCGAAAATGAATGAAAATTGAGATTTTATACGATTCTGAGTACATATTGGACACTAACCCTCAAATTTAGTTTGTTGTCAATATACCTATATATACTAAGACAATTGAACGAATCAACTGATTAAACTTTAAAACAAATAGTTGAACAATGACTATTAAAATTGAGGTTATGTCTCCCACAGGTAAATATGTAGTGGTAAACAAAACTTTGAAAACAGGCTAGAGTGAAAAATTAACTTAAAATTTTCGAAAACATCATGTGATAGTAGTTAAAAGTTAATTATTTTTCTTTTTTTTTAACTGACAATGAGCTTGTGGACGTTAAACCAGCTAACGTTAAGCTAAAGTGAAGCCCTGTAAAAAACATTGACTAATACCCTCTGCTTCTTTTTCCAGGAAATTTGTCTTTAGGGATTCATATGCCATCTTTGTACAGCTTATGCAATAAAATTTGTAGAACCACTATATCAAGTGCTTTTGTCATATCAATGAAAAGAGCCGTAGTTGAATGATTTTCTAAAACACCACTAAACAAATCGTTGCAGACCTTGAAAATAGCATCTTCTGTCAATTATTTATGTATTGATTATGGGAATAGCCATTCAGGGAAGTACACTAAAAACTTTCTCAGTTCCATTCTCCCTCAATCTTTTAGACTGCATTAAATAACTGTTTTTCAGCAGAAATTGCAGCTTTTCGTAAAACCGCTGAACTGATGAAGGTTGGTGCTTGGTAATACACGATAAAACGACGAAACGAATTCCAACGATGACAGGGACAAATGAAAAGCAGCGAGATCCCAATTATATAATAATTTATTGTGTTACCGTCTACTCTGAAGGTCCAAATCCAAGTGACCGAGAAAATGAAAAACGCTTTACAAATTACCAATTACAAGTGAACTGAGAACGATAGAGAAAGTACTAAAAAACAGTAATTAACAAATAAACGAGAGTATACTAAATTCAAATAGAGAGATAATTTGCTTTACCGTAAACGTTAGCATAGCAAGATTAGCAAGTAGGTAAATACATAATTCATTTGATTTCAATAACAGCAACAACTAACTCCAGTTTATGTATGTTGTAAAATATTTGCAAGTATAGGGTATGATTGTTAGGTTGGTAAGAAAAAACCACTAATATTTCCAAACATTCCGCCGCCCCTGGAACACAGTTTCAGCATAAGGGTAGAACTGCCAGCTTATGAATTGGACGAATGAAACTCCCGTTGGCGGTCTTTAGGGTAACAACTCGTATACGTCCGTCTTTGCCGGGATGAGTTTTAAGTACTCGTCCCATCAGCCATTTGCCCGGTGGTAGATTTGAATCCTTCACAAGAACTAGGTCATCGATCTGTAGATCCCTTTGTGTTTGTTGCCACTTTGGTCGATTTTGTAACGATGTCAAATATTCCATGCTCCATCTCTTCCAGTAGCCTTGAACCTTGGCTTGTATAGACTGCCAGGATGACAAGCGATTGGCTGGTAATTCCAAAGTTGGCTCGGGAACTGCAGAGTAGGGTGCACCTAGAAAGAAGTGTGCTGGAGTTAATGGGTCGATATCATTATCAGACATTTGACACAAAGGCCTAGAATTAAGGATAGCCTCCACTTGTGTGAGGAAGGTGTATAAATCTTCAAAGTTAAGCGCATCATCCCCTATTACCCTCCGAAGATGATACTTGACGGATTTTACACCCGCCTCCCATAATCCGCCGAAGTGTGGTGCTGAGGGAGGTATGAAATGCCAAGTAACACCCTCGCGTGCCAATGATTCTTCGATCAACGAGTTATGGTTTTCTGAGAGAACTAAATTATGCATCTCTGACAATGTACGAGCAGATCCACGGAAATTTGTACCGTTGTCCGAATACATATGTGATGGCTTTCCGCGGCGTGCAACAAACCGACGAAACGCTGCCAAAAACGCGTCGGTTGTCAGGTCACTTACCAATTCGAGGTGTATCGCTTTCGTTACCATGCAGACGAAGAGTGATATGTATGCTTTAGTGAAATGACATTTCCTACCAAGTTTTGTTTTAACAACGATTGGGCCGGCGTAATCGCATCCACAATGAACAAATGGTCTGCACTGCTGCACTCGTTGAGGAGGTAAATTTCCCATAATTTGGCTGGCGGTAGCTTTCCTCTGCTTAAAGCACGGTATGCACTCGTGAGATATTTTCCGCAACAAATTTCTGCAGCCGATTATCCAGTACTCCTGCCTGATGAGAACGAACAGAGTTGATACCCCTGGGTGCAGGAATCGTTGATGTGCGTCGATTAATATTAGCCTGGTAATGCGATGTTGCTTCGGAATTATAATAGGATGCTTAGCGTTGTACGATATATTGGCCTCCTCAATTCTTCCGCCTACTCGAAGTACCTTGTCCTCATCTAGAAATGGATTAAGATGTACAATTTTGCAGGTGTTAGGAAATTTACCATATTTCTCAAAATATGCAATTGAGCTTCCGAAGTAAACATTTTGTAACCATTTGAGGAGAGTAAGCTTCGCGTAATGAAGTTCCTGTGCCTTTAAATAAAGAGCAGAAGTACAGGTTATTTTACGAGAGTTCGATATAAATCGAAATATGTATGCGACAGTCCGTATTAATCGAATCCATGATGACAAACGGGTTGAAAGAGATTCGAAAGGATGTTCATCATTAGTCACAACCAACGATTGTTGCAACTGCTTCCGTTGTTCCAGCATGCAGTCCGGATGCTCTTCGAGTTCATTAACAACGGGCCAATTTCCAACGTTTTGCTGAAGCCAATGTGGACCGTGCAACCAGGTAGTGTGTTCCAACAACTTCGACGGTGGCAGACCTCGAGAAGCACAATCAGCGGGGTTGTACTCTGACCGAACGTGGAACCATCGGCTTCGTGGTATTGTAGTTAATATTTCCGATGTACGATTCCCTACGAATGCATCCCATCGACGAGGTGGTGATGACAACCAGATAAGACTACTTGTGAGTCGCTCCATGCGAAAACATTTCGAAATGTTACCTTTAATGATTTTTGAACCGCTTCAAGCAGTCTTGACAGAAGTAGAGCAGCGCACAATTCAAGACGGGGAATGCTAAGTTGCTTTAACGGAGCAACGCGAGTCTTAGCAGCTACAATTTGAGTCTCGAAAAGACCATTGGGTAGCAGGAACCTTGAATATATTACTGCAGCGTACGCAGCTGCCGAAGCGTCGGAAAAACCATGCAGCTGAAGAGAATTGTTTGACAAACCAATCGATCTAGGTATAGCGATTTTAGTAAGGATAGAAAACTCTTCCCGATATTTTGTCCATTGTGTTGCAATGCAGTCTGGAACCTCCTCGTCCCATTCTAACTTACGATGCCACAGCTCCTGGAATATAATTTTAAGAAGAATGACAGAAGGAGCCAGAAAGCCGAGTGGGTCGAAAATGCTAGCGACGTCTCTGAGAATTTGGCGTTTTGTAACGCATTCACTAGGGTTTAAGTTAAAGCGAAAACTAAAACAATCCGTCTTTGAATTCCAATACAATCCCAAGACCTTGACCCAGGGATCACCATCACTGTCCATGGAAATCAGCTCGTTCTGCCTTTCACAGTTATCCTTCAAAAGCTCCACGCAATTACTCTGCCATTTGCTGAGCGTTAGGCCACCTTTTGATAGAAGTTCTATTAACGAATTCCGTTTAATTAGCGCATCTTCCAATGTGTCGGCACCTGATACGACATCATCGACATAGAAATCGTTCTGAACTATTTCAGCTGCAGCAGGGAACTCCTTTTCGTAGTCCTTAGCTAACTGTTCCAATACACGAACGGAAAGAAAAGGTGCACATGATGTACCATATGTCACAGTGCACAATTGGTAATGTTCCAAAGGACCCGTAGATGAACTCCGCCAAACGATGCGCTGAAAATCTCGATCCTTCTCCGACACCCAAATTTGCCGGAACATTTTTACAATGTCCGCGGTGAAGACGAATTTGTGCTGTCTAAATCTCGAGCACACAGAAAAAAGGTTTCGCTGAATAGGAGGACCTACCATTAGTGATTCGTTCAACGACCTTCCATTGGAATCCTTAAAGGACCCATCGAAAACTACCCGAAGTTTGGTGGAGGAACTGTCGGGTTTAAGTACGGCGTGATGTGGTAAGTAGAACACATTTGTTCGAGCGATATCTGGCGATTCAATTTTGCGCATGTGTCCCAATGACAAGTACTCTTCGAGAAACTGAGTATAATTCTTGTGGAGGTTTTCATTTTTTAGAAATTTCATCTCCATGGACTTAAGACGATTAATTGCACCGCTAACAGTGTGCGCGAAACTAGGACTTGTTTTGAATGGAAGATCCACAATGTATTTCCCGTTAGCATCTCTTTGATGTGTGCGAAGAAAATGCTCTTCAATATCCCTTTCTTCCTTGGAGAGATAGGATTGTGGATCTACTTCCTCAATAGTCCAAAACGCTTGAAGGATTGAGTCAACGTCAAGTATGCTATGATGCGAGTAAATGTTTTGGTGCCCATTGTCTGTTAACTGACCTGCCACAACCCAACCAAATATTGTTCTTTGTGCTATTGGATAACCTCGTTCACTGTACTTGAACTCTCCTTGAAGTATATCCCAAACCTTGTCGGCTCCTAACAGAATGTCGATAGAACTTGATTGGTTGAACAAATTATCTGCCAATTCCAAAGTGGTAATGTGATCCCAATCATCGGTACTAAACGAAACCGTTGGTAAGTTTGCAGTAACGTTAGGTAGTACATATGCATCAACTGAGATGCTAGATGATCCAAAGCGAGAAGCTATGCACATCGAAACCATTCCCCTAGATTTGCCTGCACTGGTAGTACCTATACCGCTTATAAGTATACGTGCATTTCGACGTTTCAATCCTAGCTTTTGAGCACACGATTCGGAAACGAAGGATACTTGAGATCCCGAGTCTAGGAGCAACCGCACCTGCTGATATCTACCCCTGCTATCTAAAACGTTTCCGATAGCGGTGGGCAATAAAGTTTGCGGCAGCCGATGCGCTTTGCTTAATGAGTGGTTGTTAACCAAACGGTCTGATGATAAATGAGACACAAACCGAGAGCTCGTAGGAAGTGGATGAACATGATTGCTTCCAGATGAGCTTGTTGGAGGTTGCGATACTTGAGTGCTTCCTGCCGAGTTTGTTGAAACCGATGCCATGATCGAGTCTAAGTGGACTAAGCTGTGGTGGCGCGTGTTGCAAGTTTTGCATCGGGACTTAGATTGGCACCGAGCCGATGTATGCCCAGCGCGGAGGCAATTAAAACATAGTTTATTTAATTTAACGAAATCCCGTTTAGTCTGAATATCCATCGATAAAAAATCTGCACATTGAGGCAGCGTATGCGATTCACTGCATCTAGGGCAACTGAACGAAGACGAAGCATGCATACTTTTGACTGTCGTATTTTTACCCCTCTGCGACTCCCTCTGCAGGTTTCCAAAGCTTCACACCGTCGCTCCAAAAATTTCAGAAAAAAATCCATTCTAGGGTAATCCTCATCAACACAATACTCTGACCATGCCTGCCGAGTTTCAGAATCCACCTTATTCAGAATTATGTGTATAAGCCATGGGTCTCTATCCAACGAGTTTATGGACGTAAGTCCCCTGACTACCTCATCTGCCCCATCCGATATCCTGCGCAATGTGGAAACGTTCGGAGAAACAATGGATGGTAAATCGAAAAAGGTTTTCACAAAGTTGTTTATAATGTGCCGGGGTTTATTATACCGTTTTTCTAGCCGTTCCCATGCCTGGTCATATGTGGCATCCGAAATTGTTATGTGATTTAGCAAATTGAGTGCATCACCACGAAGATTGGATTTTAAAAGATGGAACTTTTGAGTGGGAGAAAGATTGGTTCGATTATGCACTGACCCCTCGTACATATCTCGAAATGTGGGCCAGTCGCGATAATTTCCCGAAAAGGGCTCGATTCTTATTGTTGGTAAGGGAGTTTCTACATGCTGCAATTGTGATATAGCAGCCGAATTATTTGAACGATCTTGCTGTTCCGCTAGACGAGCTACCGCATCTTCACTCTGTACTGTAATTTTGCGTTCTCTAATTGTAGCAAGTAGCACGGATTTTACCATGAGACATTTAGACTCGAACTCCTCACATTCTGCATCAGGATCTATATAATCCTCTTCCTCCGAAAATTCATACATAGCATTTTGGTTTGCTTTAAACTCGTTCCAGAGTTCATCAACTTTTTCTATGCGCACTGCCAAAGCCTCTACCGAAACTGTCTCTACTAATTTTTCCGTAAAGGAGGCGAGTTTGGTTAGTGAACCCTTGATACGACCACGCGTACTGCGCAACACAGCTAATTTTGCTTTCACACTCATATTACAAACCGCACGAAATGCCTTTGTCCAAGCGAATGCTAAATCGACGTGGCAAATGAAAGCGTACCGCTAGTTAATTATCTTTGTCAAAGAACACCAAAGGCCACCGTTATTAGAACCAACGAACGAAACCCACGAAAGAAAGCCGAAACCAATATCCAGACTGCTGCACGAGTACTCCGAATAATGCGAAAATTGTTATAATATCAGAGCAAAATATCCGGCTCGATATGGACCAAAAAATGCTTGGTAATACACGATAAAACGACGAAACGAATTCCAACGATGACAGGGACAAATGAAAAGCAGCGAGATCCCAATTATATAATAATTTATTGTGTTACCGTCTACTCTGAAGGTCCAAATCCAAGTGACCGAGAAAATGAAAAACGCTTTACAAATTACCAATTACAAGTGAACTGAGAACGATAGAGAAAGTACTAAAAAACAGTAATTAACAAATAAACGAGAGTATACTAAATTCAAATAGAGAGATAATTTGCTTTACCGTAAACGTTAGCATAGCAAGATTAGCAAGTAGGTAAATACATAATTCATTTGATTTCAATAACAGCAACAACTAACTCCAGTTTATGTATGTTGTAAAATATTTGCAAGTATAGGGTATGATTGTTAGGTTGGTAAGAAAAAACCACTAATATTTCCAAACAGTTGGGTTTGTATAGAAATCAAACTCGTTACCCACAACGACAGTCAGGCAGTCATGAAAGCAGTTGAATTACCAAAAAACAACCCTCAGTTGGTGTAGCACAAAAAGCCTACTAATTGTCGGCAGAGGCTTATAACATATCTATAAGCACTTGCCGAGGTATGATTTGATGGAGGACGAGAAGAAAGAATAACCTTTCAACTAACTGCCTGGCACTATCCTCGATAAGAAAGAAATATGCAAGTGAGTACTTCCTCGTGGAGCTTATACGGAATGCAGTTATCGCCGATAAGGACATTAGCGGAAAATCCTTCCAAATTTAAAATGGTTTCCCCTTGAAAGTATGGATATAGTTCAAACCAAAAGTCTGTGCAACTAAACTTCAAAAATACCGACGACATCGACATCATCGGCACAAAACCATCGAGCTGGTCAGTGGTGCGTTTGAATGTTCAGTGGCCAAAATGGATTTAGTTATAAATGAGGGCAAAACAGAATAAAGGAAAAGACACATAAGACGCAACTTCGGCAAATCGGACAGTGCCTCACAATAGACAGGATAAACTTTGAGGTAGTTGGGACTTTTTCCACCTCGGCTCCTGACAATGACATCACAGCAGATATCAAGCGAGGTGTTACACTTGCCAATCGCCTTTACATTCGAGAAACACTAAGGAGACTCTATATAAGACCCTCATCATCACAGTCCTGATTTATGCCGGCGACGCATGGACGTAAGCAAAGGTGTACGAAGAACGGAAAATTCTTCGAGTGATCATCGATCCGAAGAATCTTCGATTCCAACACAGAGAGACAACGCGTGGGAGGTATTTACACTTGAAGCGCGCAACTGGAAGGCAAAGATCACGCCGCCCGAAATTTAGCGCTACCTCTCAAGTTTGTAAACTAACCTTAGTGGGTTTGTTGGGTTCTGCTTTCACAACATCAGGGGAGGACATTTCGTCAGAAACTTATCCATGAGCTACAAAGACTGTGGCTTGTATCAGAGGAGGTGAACTCCGTGAGCATTTCTAATTTCTAAAGGATGTGAGAGCTGCCGATGCGTGCCCAGTAGCTTTGTGAAAAGGCTATAGCAGCGGGTCTGATACCTAACTTAAGTGTGTGCAAATATTTTTGTTGATTCCCGTCGCTCTGTTTAATGTGCTGCACAATATAACTGAAGGCATCAAACCTTACTTTTGGTTACAGCCGCTACAAAGTTAACAGTTGTTGTACTTAGGTATCCTAACATGACACAACACCCTGCGGTACCACATGAAGAAAATGCGACACTGTGTAAGTCTCCAATACTCCCAAGAACAAATTTCTCGGAAAATTCTTCTTCCATAACCTGAGCAAGATGTCTAGTACAACAACAGACAAAATAATGAGCTTCATTAAATCCTCAGGATCAGGATGATTTAAAGGACTTAAAGAAAAGTTTATAATGGGAAGGGCGGAAAACCCCTTTCCCCCGACATGTAATAAGTTAACACTAATCTGAGTGTGGCGCGGACTACTATTCGGCAGCTCGCTAAGTGAAAATTATCTTTAATTCAAATGCATTGCATGTCACGATCACAACCTAAGCGTTTCTAATAAAAAAGTGTGTCCCTGCGAAAGCAACATTGCAGCCGAACGTGTCGGTTATGGTTATGTGTGGATTGAAACAACAATTGGCACAGTAATTCACCTAATAAGGAAATTGATTCGTTATTGTGCACCACACCCATAAACCATATCCATAGTTCTTCCCGCACCAATAAGTTGTGCATCCAATCGCCCACTCGCGCCAGCCAAAGACTACAATTATGTCTTCGATGAGCTATTTACGGACCCCTTTTGAAACAATAGCCAATTGTCCTCACGACTTTCCCATAAAAATTATACTCCACCACGCTCCTCACTGAAGCAATAGGTAAACAAAATCCACTCTGGAGCACAACATCGAAAACGACTCCGCAACCAGCATCAACACCTCCTAGCGACCATTACCTAATTTCTGATGCCGTAACAAATCGAACACGAAAAGGCCTACTCCATTCCGTGCACCGCACCCAACCAACTGGTTACGTGCTGCTGCTAACACAGTTTTCCAGCAATGCAGCCATACCACACGTTAGATGGCCGCCGCAACCACACATTATAGGCACAGACGTCAGCCAGACTCGTCAAGGAGCAAGAATCGAGGTGTATATGACCGAAATGGGAGCGAAGCGGGACCTGCATTTGGCTCTTGGGCAGGTGGCATTCGGTTAAGTAATTGGATTAATGTGGCAGCGGCGGATTGAAATGATCCAAATGAGTGCAATGGCCAAAAGCCGGTGCGAAGACAACGCACGATGTCGCGACTATAACATGTTTTCCGCGTTTGCGCGTATGGGACGCATTTTTTTAGACGCACGGTCTTAGGTAAACAAGCCGATTCCTAGTTGTGTCCATAGTGCAACTGGGGAGGCGGTATGATTTAGATTTAGGGTATAAATTGCCGCAGGAATCGCTACAACGATATCATTCACCAGTTGTCCATCACTCGAGCAGTTCCATCACCCAGCATCAAGATGTTCAGATTTGTAAGTACAGACAGCTGCGGTCAGAATTTTCGGGTATCCAGATTGAAACAATAACTCACCCTTACAGATTGCCGTTGTGTTCACTTTGATGGTGTGCGTCCAGTCCAGCTTGGGAGGATTCTTGGGCGGCTATGGCGGATATGGTGGCGGTTACGGTCACGGATACGGAGGATACGGTGGATACGGATTGGGTCATGGGTATGGTGGACTAGGGCATGGATACGGTATTGCAACTAGCTATGTTGCACCGGCAATAACCAAGATAGCAGCGCCAGTGATAGCTGCTCCCATCAGCCATGGATACGGATTCGGTGGACTGGGATATGGTCATGGTATTGGACATGGCATCGGACATGGTGTCGGAATTGCGGCAGTTGCCGCTCCTGTGGCTGTTGCAGCTCCTGTTGTGAAAGTTGCCGCTGGCATCGGCCACGGATATGGAGGCTATGGAGGCTTTGGCCACGGCATCGGATACGGCATCGGCTATGGTCATGGCTACGGACATGGCTATGGATATGGACATGGGTGGTAAGGCTGCTAGTTAGTATAGGGCGCAGGGAAAGCGATATAAGCTCCTTTCTCTTAAATAGACTTAGTACTTACTATATAGTCAACATACTGATGTGTGCATTTATACTTTGTTACAAATTTATCGTTTTTGTTATACCAAAAATATTAAAAATACAAACGAGTTGCAAGACTTACATGCTTGTTTATTTGATTTTAAGTCCTCCACTTAGAAAATTAGGTGTCCAGATTTTGTGAATTCTTTGAATTTATTAATTTTTTTTTTTAAACTTTTTGGCAAATTTTACATTAAAGATACCTGTAGACCCATGAAAGCCTATTTAAAGTGATGTGCCCCTACAGCCATTTCCGTTCTCCAAGTCTCCAGTTCTCCATTTTACCTTGTTCTTGAGATCTAACATTTGTAGCCTTTAGAAAGCCGTATAAACCGCTTTACCAGGGTCTATGGTTATATTCCAGAGATCTTCCAAAGGTTCTTTGAGATATTTAACAGCACTGGTAGAAAAAGTTTGATCTGTAACCAATGTAGCCGGAGTCGTTTACTGTATGTACACTATATGCGTTACAAACTATACACTCCGCTTACTGCTCGCCAAGTGCTTCCTCGGCGAATGCGAGAAATTTGTCAAAATTAAGAAATGTTGCATTTTTTAATTGCGACTTTCTTGGGGGTTGGCGAAACAGTATAAGTCTGTGCACAGCCACACTTATACCTATGACCCTGGGGTTTATGATCACCAAATTTTAGAAATCTAGAAATTCTTCTTCCAAATAAATACGTGCAATGTGCATACATTGTATGGCTAAGGCCCCGCTGCGAGCGGCATAAAACTGAAATTGCTTAATTTAAAGCATATGAAATTGAATGGTTATGTTTATGGACTTTTTGTGAAGATCCTGTTTTTGTGATTGCCAAAATCGTGAATATCGGACACTCCGAAAAAAACGTTGTTATCCGAAGAATTTTCAGTTAGTTTTAGATTCTGAGTAAAAAGTTTTTGCCTCTAAAAAAGTCATTGATATTTAAGAATTAAGTTTAAAAATAAAAGTCCAATAAAAACAATTTTAAAATTCTTAAGCAATTTTAAAAATGAAAAATTATATTTAAAAAAAAATTGTTACGTTTTCTACAATTATTCATAAAAAACTAACTGTAAATCATCATGAATTGCGATCGCGTTTTTACATTAACATTTTATGTAAAAAGCGCATAAAATCAAAAAGTGCAACATCAAAAAGTGATTTTAAAATTAAATTTAAGATAGGTCAACCTGAAAATTAAATGAAATGCGATGGGCTAAAAGCATTGGAAAAAATATATGTCTTTTTAAGAGTTTAGCATTTATTATTCTTGAATAAAGATTTTCTCTCTTAAAATGTTAAATATTTACGTATTTGGACCGCACGATTTAAATTGTTGATCTGTTTTAACTACTCGTTCATCGTTCTTCAGACAACAGTTTACATTCTTAAAATTTTGACATTTTTTTTTCTATTTTTGAGTCAAGAATAAAAGTTCTTTCATTAGTCTTGCACATGTATTCTCAAATTAAGAATTTTAGGAATTTTAAACTACGAAATTTGTTGGCCAAAGTATGAAATTCTTGATATTTTTTTAAGAAACATTTTTTAAATATCTTTGGAAACAATTAAGTTATAACGTTAGCGGCAAAGCTTTTATGTCTTAGTCAACTAGGCTTCTGGAAAATACCATAAAGCTTGTTGTTGACGTCAATGATAACGACAACAGTGACGGTGACGGTGACGGTGACGGTGACGGTGACACCGTGTGAGGTGGAATGCACCCATCCATTTCAAAATATCCCACAAGGGAATTTATGTCATTTTTTTTACAAAACGTCAATTCAATGAGATATATAAATGTATAACGTAAATGAAATAAAATTAAATTCTTATAACGTTTGCCGAACCGTGCAGTTTTAATTCTTTGCGGTTTTAGAATTACAGTTTGTTCTTTGATTTGTCTTTGGTGCACTTTGCCCTTTTCCTTTGTTCAACCTCGAACATTTTGGTCCTTCTAAGCCTAACTTTAACTCGACACTTATTGTGACCAGAGATTTTTTTTCATTTCAATTGGCATTCGGCAAGTTAAACCGAAAATTAAAATTTACAAAGTGTGTTCTGCCGCCGGAGATTTTCAAAAACCATCCTCAATATTCATCGTTGGATCTCATCTTGAATTAACAAAGAGTGTTCTGCCGTCGGAGATTTTCAACATCCATCAGCAATATTCATCGCGGGATTTCATCACCACCAGCAAGAATATTAATTCAACAACAGTGTGTTCTGCCGTCGAAGGTTTCAAGCAATCAGCAATATTCATCGCTTATCAGTACCAACGCAAGGAAACGTAGAGTGTGCGACGGGAATTGGACGAGAAGCTGAAATTAACAAGTAAGTGCATTTGTGTGGTGTCTCTTACTGTGCATATATTTATTGCATGTATATATATTTATATATTTACAACATATATATATAAAACTACGACTACAACATGAAAAAGGGTATGTTAGGAAAGATTTTAAAACAGTTGGAGAAGGATATTTCTAACTTCGCCAAGACAGGTCTAACCAGGCGTACAACCAATTATTTAACGGGCCGCTTGTCCACGCTTGAAAAGGTAATGGAGTCGGCGGAGCAGGAGTATAAAATAAAACTCTCTGCGTTGGGTGATGACGATGAGGAAACGGAATCTGCATTGGATGACATGTACGAGAAAATTAGAGAATCGTATTTCGAATATCGCAGCGACCTTCTCGATGCTATCGACAAGGCAGAAGCATCTAAGGTGACATCGGATAACAAGCCGCAAGATACCACAAAGGCTGAGACAACAGAGTCCAGGTCGGCAGAGATAAGGCTTCCTAAGATCAATTTGCCGGTTTTCTCGGGCAGCTACGAGACTTGGCGCGCTTTTCGTGATTTATTTGTCTCACTTATTCATCACAACGCATCACTTTCTGAAACACAAAAGATGCATTACTTAAAATCAAGTGTGTCTGGTGAAGCTGATAAGCTCTTGGCTCACCTGGGTATGGATATAGGTAACTATTCCAAAGCATGGGAAATATTGCAGGATAGGTATGATCACAAACGCTTCCTAGTAAACACACAATTAAAGCGATTGTTCAACCAGCCATCGATTTCTCAAGAACGTGCCGATTCCATCAAGGAGCTGTTAGACACATCGACTGAAGTGGTACATAGCTTGGCTAATTTGAAGGTTGCTGTTGCACACTGGGACGTTGTGCTCATATTCGTGTTGCTGCAAAAACTACCTGCAAAAACGCAGCATCTATGGGAGGAGAAGTTAGGATCCAAAGAAGACAGCAAAGCTTTGCCAACATTCGCTGAATTTACCCAATTCTTGGAAACTAGGTTCCGTACTTTGGAGGCAGTCAACCAGCAGCAAGTAAGAGTCACACCGAATCCTATTAAGAGTGTGCCCCATCGAAACGTCCTGCATTCCACCACAAATAATGCAAAATACTCTTGCCAAATTTGCAGCAAGGGTCAGCATGCTATTAGGAAATGTAGCAAGTTTTTAAAATTGAGTATTGCAGATCGCTGTAAACAGGTAAATAGATTAGGGATCTGTAAAAATTGTTTAGCATATAGCCATACCTCTGATCAGTGTCCAAGTAGTCGTCGTTGTTATTACTGTCAACAAACTCACCATTCACTTCTCCACGTAAACGGCAACATTGGCGCAAGCCAAACGAACGCTTTCACCGCACAAGGACAGAATGTTGGGCCAACCACTTCCTCTATGAATGCCGGACCACCTATTTGTCACCAACAAACGCCTTCTCAAGTCAATAACAATCCGATGGTAGGGCAATCGAACGCCTGCACTGTTCAAGGATACGCTTCGGGGCCATCCACTTCCTCGATGAACGCTGGTGCACCTTCATTCCAACCATCGGAAAGAGACACTGGGGTAAGGACAAACATCAACGCATTCTACGCATCAAACGCAGGAACACAAGTGCTGCTTGCAACTGCACTAGTCAAGGTGAGCTCGGCGAACGGCGAATCTTTTTCATTGCGAGCGTTATTAGACTCAGGCTCAGAAGCGAGTTTTATAACCACATCAGCTGCTCAGCTACTTTGTCTTCCGTCAAGGCAAACTTCCGTCAAGGTTTCTGGGTTGGGTTTGGTCAACAGCGGCACCTGCTCAAAGGTGGTTGATATATCCTTAGCTTCTCACCATTCAGCGTTCAGAGTGTCAACTCAAGCTCTAGTCCTCAAGTCGCTGTCTGGGCATCTTCCAACCCAAACTTTAACCACGAAAGGTTGGGAACATTTGACCGGTTTAACGTTGGCCGATCCCGATTTCAACCGATCAGCCAAGGTCGACTTGTTACTGGGCAGTGATGTCCTGGCTGATATTTTGCTGCCTGAAATGGTCAAACCGATCGACATCAACTTGCCCATCGCTCAGAAGACGAAATTGGGATGGATCTTATTTGGTAGAGCTCCGATAATAACCCGAGAAATAAACAGCTTCCTTCAAACATGTTGCCTGGACACTGAACTCCGAAAATTCTGGGAACTGGAGGAGATTGGTCATCAACCATATGAAAGGCCAGAGGACATCGAGTGTGAGGCACATTTTCGAAGAAACGTTCGACGCCTTGAGGATGGTCGCTTCCAAGTATCCTTACCATTCAAAGGTGATGTCGCTCCCGTACTGGGCAGATCCAGAGAAGGTGCACTTGCTCGCTTTAGGAGTCTGGAAAGGAAGCTGGAAAAAGATTCAAATTTAAAACAACGCTACACAGATTGCATCGAAGATTACCTGAAGCTCGGGCATATGGAAGAAGTGGAGGAATGCACTATTCCGGAACAGCATCACTACTTCTTGCCACATCACGCCGTACTCAAGGAGGGGAGCTCGACTACAAAGCTCAGAGTAGTGTTTGACGCTTCGTTCAAGACGGCTGATAATATTTCATTGAATGATCAACTGATGGTAGGCCCGGCGCTCCAACAAAACATCATGGACATAATCCTCAGATGGAGATTTTATCGCTACACGTTTACTGGAGATATAGAGAAGATGTATCGACAAATAATGGTTCCAGAACGGGACTCAAATTACCAACTTATCCTCTGGCGAAGGCAATCATCCGACATTTTAAGGACATATCGCTTAAGGACTGTGACCTTTGGCACAGCACCTGCCCCATATTTGGCGATTCGTACACTTCAGGCATTGGCAGAGGAAAACGAAAGGCTGCACCCAGGAGCTACAAGGATGATCCGTAATGAAATGTACGTCGATGACTTAATCTCAGGAGCTGATACTCTGTCTGAAGCTATGGAAAAAATGGACGAAATTAAGGAGATTTTGGATGGAGCCGGTTTTCATCTACGAAAATGGACCGCCAACCATAAGAATCTTCTTGACAACGTACCCAGTCAGGATCATGAGGCATCCTTTTCGTTACCGATTGGGGATACAGAGAGAGTGAAGACCCTAGGCATACAGTGGCTCCCTCTTCATGATGTATTCTCCTTCAATTACACGACTTCGGAAATTCCACAACTTACGAAGCGATCCATATTATCGTCGATTGCACGCCTTTTCGATCCTATGGGATGGATCGCACCATCTATTATCAAGGCAAAACTCCTAATGCAGCTTCTGTGGATCCGCAAACAATCCTGGGATGATCCTGTTGATCCCGACATTTTAGAAGAATGGAACACTTTTCACAATGATTTGCAATCTATTAACACGCTATACATTCCACGATGGTTGGGCACGAGCAGGGGCAATCGTCTTCAATTGCATGGGTTCTGCGATGCCTCCGAAAGGGCATACGGAGCAGCTGTGTACCTCAGAGTACAAGATGAGGATGGCAGCATTCAAATGCACCTGCTCATGTCCAAGTCAAAGGTCGCACCTATAAGCCCTGTCACTCTACCGCGATTGGAGTTATGTGGAGCTGTTTTGCTTGCCAAGCTCATACACAACATTGTACAGACTCTTGAGGGGAGAGGCATTCCCACCTTCGCATGGACAGATTCCATGATCACGCTGTGCTGGATACGTGCAGATCCAATGAAGTGGGAAACCTTTGTCCGAAACAGAGTCGGGGAGATCCATCGTCTGACGAAGATCAAGATATGGAATCATGTTCCTACCCAGCATAATCCTGCAGATCTTGTCTCGCGAGGAATGTTCCCATCTGCGTTGATCCAAACCACCTTGTGGTGGAATGGGCCCACATTTCTAAAAACTGCATGGAACTTCGACTTTCCAGAACAACCAGCTGATTGCAACACCGAGGAAGGGGAAAGGTCCATAAGAGCTCATCACGCAAACACCAACGAAACCGACAGCGGGCTCCGTCAGCTGATACATAGATCCTCTAGGCTTAGCCGGCTAATCAGGATAACCGCCTACTGCAAAAGATTCGTGGGAAATTCCCGAAAGGCGAGCTCTCAACGAACACTTGGGCCATTAAATCCGTCGGAACTCGATGTGGCGACGACTGTTCTGGTACGCATAGCTCAGCTTGAAATGTTTCAGCAAGGGCCAACAAAGACTAGAGGCATGGGATCTTTGAACCCGTTCATGGATGGTGAAGGCATTCTGAGGGTCGGGGGACGGCTGAAAAATGCTGATCTCTCCTTTGATCAACAACACCCAATCATCCTGGAACCAAACCATCACCTCACAAAATTAATTATCGGCGAAGCGCACAGTAAGACTCTTCATGGCGGCATCCAATTGATGATGGGTCACCTGCGAAACAAATATTGGATCTTCCAGTTGAAAAGAGCTGTCAAAAAGCATATCCACGGTTGTACGATCTGCTATAGGTACCGCAGCAAATCCGCTCATCAACTAATGGGAGATCTACCTGGCCCCAGGGTGAGGATTGCAAAACCCTTCACGCACACCGGGGTTGACTACGCAGGGCCGATAGAGATAAAAACATGGAGGGGCCGAGGAACCAGGAATTATAAAGGCTATCTGGCCATATTCGTCTGCCTGGCAACCAAGGCAATACACTTAGAGGCCGTAACAGACCTAACTACCCAAGCCTTTTTGGCTGCCTTTAGAAGGTTTACCGCGCGAAGAGGACTCTGCTATGAAATGCATAGCGACTGCGGCACGAATTTCGTCGGAGCAGAAGCGGAACTGCATCGTCTATTAGACCACGCAACCCACGATTGGAAGGAGATAGCTGAAGTTTTGGCGAGCCAAGGAACTCAGTGGAAATTCATTCCCCCAGCTTCCCCTCATTTCGGAGGTTTATGGGAAGCGGGCGTAAAGAGTGTCAAACACCACTTCAAAAGAGTTGTCGGTAATGGGACACTTACCTATGAAGAGCTAACCACGCTTCTTACACAAATTGAAGCGTGTCTTAACTCTAGGCCATTGTGCCCCCTTTCAGAAGACCCCGATGACTTCCGTGCCTTAACTCCAGCACACTTTTTAATCGGTCAAGAGGTTCTAATTGTTCCAGAACCGGATCTGATGTCCGGAAAAATAAGCTTAAGCGACCGATGGAAGACGGTTCAACTACGCATGCAGACGTTTTGGAAGCAATGGCAACAGGAGTACCTCACACGGCTGCAACATCGACCAAAGTGGCTTAAGCAGCAACCGCAGTTGAAGACCGGAGACCTTGTCCTCCTAAAGGACGAAAGACTGCCACCTTCAAGATGGAGCCTAGCACGCATATCAGAGACCTACCCTGGAGCGGACAATATAACAAGAGTCGTGAAAATCAAGACTCAAGCCGGCGAATTCAAAAGGCCTATAACAAAACTTTGTCCACTGCCAGTGAACTCTCTTTATGAGGAAGACGATTCCTCACCACAACAAAATAAAACATAATCACCGTAGAATCTCCACTCAACACTTTACACAAAACCCAGCGACTCACGGTTATCACCCAAACAGATCACAATTAAATTACATAAATCCTATGCACTATGATACAGTCCAATCAACCCTACACACTCACAAACACCCATTTGAGGTTAAATGCCACGGCATTAATATAGCCGAAAGAAATTAGAATTTACCCTATCAAATCAAACACACGAAAATCCCACACGCGTAAGAGAAGACGCTATAAACAATATGTACATATAATTTACTTACCCACAAAAATATGCACATTAAATGCACTTACACTACACACTACATTGAAATAAATAATTAAGGAATTCACTCACCTGCATTATCAGCATTCCCGAAATGATCAATTAATTATAATTTAATACAACACAAAAAAAAAATCGATTATAATCCCGCACTGCACAACACAACTTTCACAAACGTAATTAAACCCGAATGGAAGCAACAATTAGCATTCACAAATGGTGCATGGAAATCCCCTTCGACCTCACTTGGAGTTCCAGTCCATCGCCAACCAAAACAATATCTTCGTTTCACCCTTCATCTCAACTTCCAGTCCACAAACAAACAAATTCTTCGCAATACTCTCAAACTTCCAGTCAACTACAATATGCAGATCAATAACAACAAGAGCAATCAGCTATCAGCAGCATATACTCTTATCAGCAGGAGAATAGCAAAACAAAGCAAAAAAAAAAAAATGTTTCACTCATAAGCGATCGCCTAGACACAAACGGGATCATGTGTGGGCTCGAAATTCGAATGCTGGCGTAATTGCTGTGTTCTCTCGTCGAGTGTTTGTTGTTGTTTTCCGTGTCACTGTCTTTACATTAACATTTGGTATTAATCTCTGGTTTCGTTTCATGTACCCAAATGCATTTTGTCAACAACCAAGTTATCAAGGGCAACAGTGGAGGCAGCGGCACAGAAGAAGGAGAACAGAAGAAGTGGACACAAGACGAATATATTTCTTCGTTGGGGGAGAATGTTGACGTCAATGATAACGACAACAGTGACGGTGACGGTGACGGTGACGGTGACGGTGACACCGTGTGAGGTGGAATGCACCCATCCATTTCAAAATATCCCACAAGGGAATTTATGTCATTTTTTTTACAAAACGTCAATTCAATGAGATATATAAATGTATAACGTAAATGAAATAAAATTAAATTCTTATAACGTTTGCCGAACCGTGCAGTTTTAATTCTTTGCGGTTTTAGAATTACAGTTTGTTCTTTGATTTGTCTTTGGTGCACTTTGCCCTTTTCCTTTGTTCAACCTCGAACACTTGTGATTGCGGGTTATTCAACATGTGAAGCATTCAAGTAAGATGGGACGTATTTTCTGAGCCTATAAGATGAAAAGGTAACTTGTACTATTAAAAGAAAAAAGGAGTTTAAACCTTTCTTCTATTTATAGTCACACTCCGAAATAACGAGTGAGTTGCAGACGACATGAGGCGAGGGAAACGTTTATTACGTTACTGGCCTTAGTTTCAAACACTATTAAGGTTCTTGAACAAGCTTACGAACATCGTCAATAGCTGACAAAAGAAACCATTCACCTTTCTCATTCATACACAAAATTTGAGCCTTGGTTAGCCTTGAACGTCATGCAAATATCGTATTAAAAAATCAGAAAATCGTAGAAATTTGAATAAACCAAGAAGAAACCGGAGCGTCGTCTCTGAACCTCAAAATCGTAACAATTACGATCGATCTAGAAGAATCAGTCGAAAAGTATTCACCCACAAATTTCGGTTTTATAATTATGTTCTCGAATGATGTGATGTCGCGCATTTCATTTTGAAGCCCATCACAGCTTACTTTTTGACCTGCGATGATCCAAATGCAGACACTAAATCATTTAATTCCCTACAAAGATTGCAACAGACAGCCGCACCGATGAATTAGGCTAAAATGAGATATCTAAAAATAATGACCGGGATTTTAAGGAACTTGTCGTCGCCTTCTGTGCAATTTTGATACAACTAGCGCCTTTACCAAAATTACAGACGAAAACCTTCATCATCACTCAAGCCTGTCGCCTTTTCGTTTCATCGGAGCTCGGAAGTACTGCCAAATGTTCTGTCACTCTTTCTGCCACTGTCCTAAATTGTTCCTTCACCCTTGAATTCTCTGCGATCCCGGTAACGTTTCCTACAAGTTTCCAAAGGAATTGCTTTTCCAAGCGGAGATCTGGTCTTCCTTGTCGTCTGAAATCTCGATTCAGCAAATTCACTTTGCGTAAACAGAACGACAAAATTCCCCCACGAACCCCCGAAGAGAAATAAAAACTCAAAATTCTGTACAATTTAGGGTTTAATGTCCAAACAGACCCTAACACCACAACAGGCAGAGCGCCTTGGCAGAAAAATCTTTACCAAATTGGAGCACCCAATCCGTGGGCGCCAAGTCCCAAACCATGGGCACCAAGTCCCAGTCCATGCGCACCATAAGCACTGATTCCCAACGGAGCAGCATGTCCAATAATTCCAGATCCGTATCCCAAATGTCCACCCAATGGAGCATAAGCTGGGCCAGCGATTTTTGTAATTGGAGCAGCATACGAGATGGGTGCAGCGTACTTGGTGATCGGTGCACCATACGAAATCGGTGCAGACAGAGCCAAATGGGAGCCATATCCGCCCAAGATTGGTCCATGGCCCAAAGATGCATATCCTGGTGCAGCTGCAACACAGGCGATCATGGCGACGGCAATGGTGATCTAGAGAGATAAAATTAATTAAAACGACCTGGAGTTCACAGCAGTCCACTTACGAATTTGAACATATTTTTTAGTTTTGCTTGCTAAAAGACTGGACGCTATAAAGTTGATCACTTGAGAACGGTCTCGAACAGAGTATAACACTGGAGATCGGCGCTAATGCTTTTATATGAAAATCGTTTGTGGTGACTTTTACTTTTTTTTTTCCCCAGCTGCACACGAGGATACTATGGGGTAATAGGGGTCTATGAGTGCACCGCACCTCAGATTCATTGGAACCTTTAAGCGCCGCATATATATAGAGTGCACAACGGCTGTCGGCCGCTTTACCTAGGGCTGTAGTGCAACTAATAATGTTGCCAGGGGCGAAGAATAAATTAATTCAACAGCAACAATTGGGCGTTTGTATGAGTGGCACCACCGCAAAATTTGACCAGGGACTTGCATGACAGATGCATATTCGCGCACTTGATTCTTGGACACGAGTTGATCTTAGTCAGCCTGTCATCAGTTGCAGCATAGGCATAAAGTTTATCGTGATAGTCGCCAATCTGGACGATTATGCGTGCGCAGTCGTTTATTGCAATTATGTGCGGTGACTGGGTTAATTGTAATCGGACTTCGATTTCGGCGTGCGCTAGTGTAGCGGAAACGGTTAATTGTGTCTTATGGGGCAAGAAATTGTTATGAGTTATTAAAACACAAAGTGGCAGGGTATGCGCATGCAGTACCTGCAGCTTCAAGATGGATCGGTTTGCTGGGCGATGCAAATAATTGTTTTACAGAGTCTCGCCATTTGGCGCAAGCTCCTCTTCATTATTTTCTATGGCCCTCGTGTCTGTTACAAGGGTGCAGGTGCAGGCTGAGCTCTAGGTCTAAATACCTGTAGAAGGTGTAGAAAAAAGAGACGGTGTACATTTTTCTTGATTGAAATTTGAAGGTGGTTTCACATGTCCTTTGGAACGGAGGGTCGGTCTTCAATGTCGTCTCGAACATTGGTATTTAAAAACCCTTTAAGCACTTTCTCCATTCGAACAATGTGCCAGAGGGAGGAGCCATTGGAGTCGACATTGTTTTTATGGCTACATCCTCATCAGTCGCGGTTGCAGCTTTTGTCCGCCCAGTGTTCCAAGTAGTTACGCTTCCTTGCGGAGCACCGACGCGACGTAAGTTTCTTTGAATTCGGAGTATTCAGTCTCATGTCATAGACGAAAGAGTCTTTTTTGAAGGTTTTCTGTACACATTTTCCGGTAGGGTTACCCTTAGCTTATACCTTAGGCCTGCTTGCCATACCTTGTCAAAGGCTTGCGATACGTGGAGAAAAGCGCAAGAGCAAATCTTTTTCTCTTCCAGAGCTTTTACAATTTTATTCGTTATTCGATACACTTGATCGACTGTTTGACCGGAAGCCGAAGTAATGATTCATTATCAAGCGTCTTGTCTTATGTTGTTGTCTTCCGATAAGGAGTGATTTGCCACGCTGCTCTCTGAATGCTTTCCACAATATATACTGTCAATCTGATCTTCTATTTCAAGCGATGTCTTTAGTGGCACATTTAATACAACATTGTCCTTGCAGTTCAAATGACAACTGACAACAAGATTCTAGTTTAAAAGAACGATGTAATGACAAATTTGTATTACTATATATTTTGCGATCACCTTTCGTAAAAAAAGAACTAAATTGTTAAATTTAAACAAGTTTTGTTTTTTGCGATAGTCAAATTGTTTTTCTACTAAGTAAGTTGATCGCATAGAGTCTTGGGAACCATTCATTCTTAAAAGGCGCACATTTGAGTTATTATTATATTCCTCACTATTACTATGAATAAATAACTGTACCTAATGATATAAACATTTTCACTCTTGATAATTCCAATGCCAACAACTCTAAAAGAAAATTTAATTTATATGAATGAATGAATGAAGCTCTCTAAGTCAGTGTTGCCATTAAAAACAAGTGAATCCTTTTTTTTAATTTGGTCTTAAAATGCGTTCAATTCAAAGATAAAGAAAAAAATGTTGACCAGAAATTTAGTAAAAAATAGCATATAGTAATATAGGTAATTAATTTTGACTATAGGTATCTACTAGTAGTTACATTAAGTTTCTTTATTTTACCAAAATAATATTAAGTCTAATAAAACAAAATATTATGTTTATGTTAAGTACATAAAACAATATTATTTTGTTGGTCAAAAAAGGTTTTCCTGTTTCGTTTCGGTGAAAAATTGATGAGACCGGATTTTTAAATTCTCTCCGGCAGAGTAAAAATAATTTGGCCAGGTTGGCAAAACTGTTGTTAGTAACAATTGGCAATTTTTGTAACGAAGATGCTCAAATTGACCTCTCTAGCAGTGAAATTAAGTTCCTTCATGCGCAACGGTCATCAAAAGATTCGACAAATGGGTCGATAAAAAATTAACAAATTTCCAAACTACTTTTTGGGTGAGTTTTGAGACACTCTTTGGAAACCGGATTCTGAGGATCTATACAGAAAACATAAAAATAAATATATACTTTTTTCTTCATTTTAAGATTGGAAATAAGTTCTATGACTTTTCAACTTGGTTTATAAACAAAATTAATTAAATTATGAGAAAACTTATCAGGATATATTTTAACTTATATATTGCTAGCTGACCCGAACTAAAGGAAAATTGTAGGCAATGTTATGAATAATTGTTTTGAACATTGCTCAGCTTTAAAATCTTTTATAATATTAAATGAATCAGTTGAAAATTAACCAAATTCCCCAATTTTTTTTTATTTTTCGACTCGATAAGCCATTATTTAGCTAGGTGTGTATAATTAGAATTTTCCTTACATATATTCAGTTTTTTGACTATTTTGTAAGAACCACGTTATATTCCGGGATAAAAGTATCCTAAGTTCCGATCCAGAACATAAGCAACCACTACACCAAGTTTCATCAAAATTCGTCCTATAGTTTCTGCATGATGCGCGGTCAGTCATTTTTTATCCTACAGTTTTGTTATATGTAGAGAGATAGAGATATTTTATATTATTTTGAGACGATTAAAATTCCCCTCATAAGAAAATCCATACCTACCTGCCAAATGCAAAGAGTTTTAAAGGGAAAATAAAACATTCAGCTTTTTATTTTGTTTTGGTTTGATTGTTTCGTAAACTGTAAGTAAAAGTTGAAAACGATTAAGTGGCAACCTTTCTGAAAAGTGAAGAAGTGAGAACTGCCAAAAGTATAGAAAACGGTTCTATCGCTTTAAGATTACTCTTCAGGTCTAAATATCCCAGGCTAGTTCACGTCCTGACTGTTAAAGACGCAATTAGTTCCACCTAATGAATTCAATGGCCATTCGCCCTACCTATGGTTTGTGTGCTGGACTGACGAGGAATTTCTTGTAAATTTAATTTGTTCACTGCGCCACCTCTTGAGTGTCTGACAAACGCCCGAGGGAATAACTTTCACAAAAGGGCTTCTCAATTCAATTCTCGATTCGAACTCGCCATAAAATTCGTGGTAGATTTCAAGTCCTAATAATTATTTTCCCTCCATTAAAAAGGGTTATAGGTATGTGCCTCACAGATCTGAAAATATAAACATTTATGACCTCCCCGCTGATTATAATCTATATTTCAATTGCTTGGTCGACACCTTTTCATTAAATAGAATCACCTCTAAGCCAGGTGTTAAGAGTACTATCTATATACAGCTTGAAATATCACAGCAATCTCACGCTCAAAACAATACAACAATTAAACTGAATTGAAGTGCGCCCACAATTGCGGTTATGACCACTCTCCTTGTGAAACCGAATCCAATACGATTTCCTGTCATTTGAATTAAGAAAATCCATTGCACCGCATGACAATAATAATTGCTCCCCTGTAACGTAATGCAACAGAGGCCGAGATTGATTCAAATGACTTAATACAATCGGCAAATGGCAACAAATCCAAACCAGTTCCTTTCTAAATCACCAAGACGTTTTAAATTTCAATCGGATTTCGTCTTCCCCCTTTCGCATACGAATCCAATCCACATTACGTAAGATTCTTCACTCCTCCTTTTATCCTAATTTACCGACCGTACACACGAACACGCAGTTAATACCGTCCGACACCGACCGTAAGAATTCACTTTCAATAAACTCGCAGTGTGTCGGGAATTCAAATCAGCATAATTTCACTATCAGCATTCTTTCGTCGGTCGGTGTGCTTTTCTTATGACAGCCATCCGCACGATCATCTGCAGGTTGTATCGAATTTGTCAATTTAATCGGCTCTAATCCGCGGTGCATTCGGCTGTGACGAATTATCTGATCTTAGCGCTTCTATCTGAACCTTCACGATATTATAGCTTCTCTTAAACGATCTTGATGTCCACCGATCGTTTCGTGGTCGTAATAATATTAATGATCGGCTGCTGGGTTGATCGACCACCTATCTGTCACTCGATTAAAAGAATCTTAAATGGGACACACGCTGACTGCGCGTTCGATAATATTTAAATTTATTATATAAATTATGCAGTCATAGCTTGAATGGGTCATTTGCATTTCATAATTAATGTGAGGCAACGTCCCATTAGATCGGGCAAGCAATCGATTTTGTTTTTAGAATTAAGTGGGCGCGCCGACGACAGAAAGTCTGGTAAGTGCACATGAAAAATACATATAACGTCATATCGTTTGAGAGTAGAACACTTGTGTTCGAGTTGTTCACCTAAACGGCCGTTGATTTGTGGCTAAGTCAAGTCGTCTGACAAGCCAGTGGGCTTACACGCACAACCAGTGAACTTCATAAAGTGTCTTAATTCAGTGGTTTGGATGTGACAATGTAGGTCCAATTAATTCGTCTGCAAGAGTAGATCTTTCACAAGAGAATGGGTGCAGAAGCGGTACTTAATGGACATACAAAATATCATAACCAGCTACATCTTTTAATTGATCGACTGTCTCATGCATTTTGGAAATGAACTAAAAGTAAACGACTGGGTCGCATGAAACTTTCTCGTTTATCAAAAGTTTGGTGTGTTGGTTTTTTATTTTATTTGGTAGGTAGGTAAAAAATTTAGAAGTGATAAAATATTCATCTGCTATGGAAAACAATGTTAAATTTTTTTGTCGTAACGCAGATACAATGTTCTGAGTAACAGAAGATTTTCTTGAGTTCTGGTAAAAAAGTTTTAAGCTTTTAGGGCATGAGGCAGGCAAAGAAACTTCTGAGACAATACAACAGGAAAAGATTCCAAGCTTGCATCGGCAAGAGTAAAAATAACCTCCGCATCTTAACGTGCTTCCTTACAGGGCGGTTTTGAATATGAACACTAGACTACCAAAAGAAGGGGTTCAACAAGCAATACGCTCTAGGACAGGATGGTACAGGGAGTGGATGCAACTCGCTGAGGGTTGCGGGAAATGCTTGGATCTGGAGAATAGAGTAGATTGAAAAACTCAACGTTATAAACTCATTGCAAAGATGGATGAAAAAGCTCGGTCAAAGGACTCGGAACAAGCTTCGGGATCACTGCATAGAATGATCTACAGCCGCTTGTATCATTATCTGCTGGAAAAGAATTACTTCCGTGATGAATATCATCATCATCATCATCATATAAATAAAATTGGTGTAGTTCTGTTCGACTTATATTGAATTTGACTGCATGTCTTTGAATGCAAAAATCTTAAAAACTGCTGAAGTTATTCTGATGAATTTTTCACGCGCCTATAGAGGATACCTAGGCCTACAATCTCCACTTTGTTTCAACTCTATATCTCTTTAAATTCCAGAGAAAATTGGACATGAGTAATTTATTTTTTCGTTTTCTTTCGTTTTTTCCTTTGCAACGCTTTGCGTTCGAAAATACTGGGAGCATTTAAATATAGTAAATGCCAACTTAAAGAGGACATATGTAGGTACAACATAGGATATCCATTAACTCGATATCTTAAAAGGTTTTTAAATAAATAGACAAAATTTGAAACATTTGTACTATTTTCACCTGGGTGAGGGGAAATGCACTTCATTCTCAAATCAAACATACTTAACGCGCAATATATTTGGGTACATCTCTTTTAACTTTATGTTACATCTCTGACAGACAGAGATAGTATGCTGTTTGGTTTGCTAAGCAAAAAAGAAACCTAGGGTAAAATAGCCTATTGTTGGCACCCCACCATGAGCTACTGGCACAAAGTACACTGCCCATCATTGGAAAATTGAGAATTGAGACACCGCTTGCCCGTTTTTTTTTTTTATTATTTTATACCACAATATATAGAAGCCAATAATAGGACTGAGGAATGCCAATGAATGGAACGAAGTGCCGATAATTGGTGAAAATTGTCTTTGCTTTATTTTACTGTATGTTTTTTAAAGAAATTTTATGTGTTGTTTATGTTTTTTATTAAAAAAATATCTTAATAAATGTAAATGAATTATGTACTTTAATGTTATTTGAATGTTTTTTTTTATATTTACACACCCATAAAGACTCAAGTTTTCTTAAGGTGCCAATGATTGGGTATTTTACCCTATAAATTATAATGTGAAATATGTAGCAAAGACGTGTCTGCTCTCTTGCTCAGTTCCTATTTCACTCATGCATTAATAAACCCTGTGGTGTCCATATAACCCGATTCCCACCGACTTCACATTTTTAATTTCTACCATTCAACACTATCTAACAAAAACCAAACATACAAAAAGCCTAACTACCAAATAAATTTAATATTCACAAAAAAAGTACACACACGTAACCCATCAACTAAATATTTGTGTGTGTATCCGTTTTCATCCATCATCGTGCGTAGTCTTCACGACACAGCAATCGTAACCCCAAATATGTCGGGTTATTAAAGCTCTCACTGTCACTGGACAGTTGATTTTGAAAGAACAATTTTATTTGTATCTATTTTTTTTCCTTAGGAGAGAAGAGTATACTGTGAGACCTCTTTGTTCAACCCGCTTGGACATGCGCAATCACACACACACATACAACACAGTACAGCGGATGCAGTGCAGGAATGTAATGTGAGGTGTTTCGTGTGTGTCGATGCTTTAGACACTTTTACACCGTCTTTGTTTTGCTCTCTTGATGAGTTTCTATTTCATTTAATTTCATTTATCCATAAATCGCATTTCCTGGGTGTTTGGCTCTTTGGTGTTGTTCAGGCCGTGGCCAGGGCCCAGGGGGCGTGGGATTGAGAGACATAGCAGAAAGCAGATACGGTGTGAAATTTTTACGGGATTGAGAGAGACAATGATTTAACATTTTAACATTTGAAGCGAATATCTGTTAACATAACGTTAATAAGAAGGAAGACGAATTATTTTATACAGTGCTAACTGGTAAGAAATATCTCTTATTCGACAAATTACGCGTTATGAGAAATGTGGATGTGATATAGTTCATAAAAAAAATACTAAGCTACTACTAATTGTAACGATTAATCAAAGAAACCACATTTTGCACGGGCGAAGCCGGGCGGGTACAGCTAGTAGTACATAATATCGGAAATAACGACAGTTTTTAAGTTACGTGGACAGCTTCTGGTTCTGAATCTTAATTATATCCCACACAGAGAAGATCTACCAGTGCTGTGCGACTCGTGTAATTTGGAAGAAAGAGAAGATGTCATACATTTTATTGGGATCTGGATACGAAATTAGGAGGCACATCTTGGGAAGCACTGTCCTATCGGCGGATGCAGTCTTTATACTGCTTAATGAAATAAACATGGAAAAGATAAAACAGTTCTGCAAAATAGCTTTAAATTATCCTGAAAGAATTATCAATGAAAATTTCTAAACACTGCTGAATTCTCATTTTAAAACAGACCCACGAGGCCCCATGTTTCGTTTATTTGGTGGTATTTTATTTGAAGCTTTCAAGATGTTCCAAGCAGCAATTTTTTTTGACTCATTTTTGGATGCGTTTTTCGACTTATTTTTAGGCCTTTTTTGACTTGTTTTTTCTTCACTAGGTTTTTACAAAATTTTCGCGTTTTTTGGATGTGTTTTTTTTAAGCTGTTCTTTAATCTTTAAAAATATGAGGGATAAAATATGGTACCCTCATATGTTAGGTGAAGATCTGCAATCTTGTTCATATTTCTCTCACAACATAAGTTCCTAAGATGTAAACCAAGAGCTGTTGAATGTTCCCTTAAAAACATTTCCATGACAACAATTGACTGTAATTTCTGTTTTTGTCAGAAGAAACCCAAAGGAAAATCGTTATTACTCCTTATTTTCCACTCCAGTAATTCGAATAGACCTACTATGCGTAGAATTGAAAACTTTCCACTCACTACCATCAGCCAATGTCCAGTGTCAACTCAGGATAGGACAACACCCAGATTACAATAACTCGAACATAAACTGTTTCCACACGAATAGCGTGCCAAATATGCCTCCAGCATCTGGCTCAAATCAGACGGTCAAACTGTGTTAAATAATTACAATACGACCTCCATTAGAACAGCCCATGTCTGTCTACCAGCGAAGCAATTAAATGTGCATTACAATGGGGAACAACGACTCGATTGTCCTCCGTTGACATTTAATTGCTCCTTCAAGTGGAAGGCGAACGCGTTTATAGTGCGGCAGGACAACACTTCGCACTGGCAAATGGAAAAAAAAACACGTCTCAATTTCACTTCAATGACTCTTCAACTTTTTAATACGAAACTCTTCTAGACACCGCGTGCGTTTACTTTTTCAACACGATTGGGGCGACCGGAGCGACTGGTGCCACTGCAGCAACTGGGGCAACTGGAACAGCGCGAGCGAATGGGAAGGCGCGGGCAACTGGAGCAGCATAGGCGACTGGGGCGGCAACTGGAGCAGCAACTGGAGCACTGTATGCGAGTGGCGCGTTGTAAGCGAGCGGAGCGTTGTAGGCGAGAGGAGCGTTGTAGGCGAATGGAGCTGCATAGGCGGCTGGGAAGGCAGCCGAATGGACAACACTATTGGCGGTGTAGCTGGATGCATAGGGGGCAACCACTGGAGCGTATCCGGCAGTATAGGCAAGCGGTGCGCTATAAGGAGAGTAGGCCAAAGGAGCAGCTGCTAAGATACCAGGCTTAGCTGCGGCGCAGGCAAACACTGCCATCGTGCAAAGAGCGAACTGAAACAAAAGTTATAATTTTTTCGAAGTTAATCCTTTTGAGGGTTCCACTCACCAACTTGAACATGTTGAAGAGGGTTTTTGCTTTGTTTTCTGTTCCCGAAAATGCTTCCTAGACAAAGGCCACAATTGAAGTGCTATATGGTGGGATCGTGACTGTTCTCTTTATATACCTTGGCGAATATTTTATGACCACCTATACCGACCGTTGGTATATCCTTGATAGTGAATTCGCGTACCAATGCGCTTTGATTTATACTAATGACGTATTATCCATGCCCGAGCACGTACGATTTCACGGTCAAATTGAGAAATTCCTCAGAGGTTCGTCGATTTGAATATTGAATTTCCATTACGAATATTTCCAACAGTTTCTGTGTCCATTTAGCCATACCGCTTCATAAGCAGGCGGCGCGCGGGTGGTTATTCCCATGACAAGTATAAAGGTACTCTGAAGTCTGAACTGAAGCTTAAGAACTAAAAACAAAACAAATCCGCCGCTCAAGAGTGAGTGAGAGTTTAACGACAGCATAATTCGGTGGACGTCTCAGAATGCTAAATTGGCTCTAATTGCCGGTCGATTACATAACCAAACCATCAGCCGGTATTTTGCTCCGGTTTTTGATTTGTGACTATTATTTCGTTGATAAACAAATGGGGCGATTATTTTGAAAAAGTTATTGCCTGTAATGGAAGTAGTCCTATTGAATAAGGTCTGAATTTCGAATTATGAAAAATTCAGCTGAAAAATAAATGGTACAATGTGAAGTTTGTAGGTAGGTAAAAACGAATGCCAATGAACTAACCTAAACAAGTTTTATTATTTTTTTATAAGGAAATGCACTGCTGGGTATGTAAATACCTTATGCCAGAGATGTTCAAAAATATTTATGTTGACGATGGTGAGAGGTGAGTCGTGATCCGTCTAGGAAATATTTACTTTCAGTAGTATCACCGAGAGGAAATCTGCGACTGTATAGTTTTAATCCTTTTGAAATAAACTTTAGGAAGCACACATTCACATGCATACAAAATTCTTAGATTCGAGTTAATTTTTAACTTTCTCGTATACGTATTCGTACGAAATTTCGAACTCTCGAACTCGAGATTTTAATCAATAGTACATTACGATGATAGAGGAACTCAAAAAAGTACGTCTGGCAATTCTGTCCGTCCTCTCCTGAGCTCTACGTCCATAGCCTAAACGGTTGGACAGATTTGTTTCAAACTTCGGATTTGAACTTTCTAGGCTTATAGTTCGGAGCCACTTTGCAAGTTAGCATTGTTATTAACGGTACTCACCATATAACAGTTTTAAGTGAGTTTGATTTTTTCGAAAACGGATCTAATTATTTCAATTTCAACCAAAAAAAGGTTGTTTTTCGTTTAAAAATTGAATACCTTTAAAATCTCGAAAACGGTCAATACGACTGTAACAAAAACGCATTCCTTATGTAGGATACTCATTTATAACTTGAGTTTTGGGATAAACCGAGTCCTTAACCAACAAAACTCCATAGGTAGTCCGGTTCTTAGCAATCTGTCTCTAGTTGCGCACTTAAAGTCGATTAAGGCCCACTTCAAACTTTCTCTATAGCGTTGTACCTCTGGGTTGGACTAGAAGTCTTTACGGGCCGAAGTATTTGAGTTCATCCGCTTTACATGTCCTTGCCATCTTCGATAATAATTGTTGGGAAACTTTGAACCCGGTCTATGTTGTTTTACTGCTCGTATATTTTTTACCTGAAACAGAATCCAACATTTTACCTTGTATGTCTACATAGGCCATAATATTAGCCAAAACTTTACCTTCCCAGCAGTGATTTGCGAGAGTTCTTGGCATTATTGATGTTAAACTAGCGAACCCTCTGCAGCTTTGCTAGGCGTTATTTAGTTGTAAACATTTTTCTTCGATAGGAATCAAGGAATTTGTCCAATTCACATTCTTCTTCGCTAAAATCGTAAATGACAGTCAGTCAACACACAATGTGGAAAAATCAACGAACGTGAACAAAGCAGAGAAGGAAAAAAATAGTTTTGTTCTGGTCTCTGTGAAAACAACCACAAGAGTTGCATGCGTGTATGAATTTGTTCAAATAAAATATGGAGCATTTTTAAAATATACACATTTTAAAAAAAGAATTTTAAAAATATGCACATTTTAATAAAAGAAATTTGTAAACTGGTACAATTTTTGTGGACACTATAATCTTTTCATTCAGTTTTATGTAGAGATACATAAATAGCTACAGCTGTCCCCACCCTACTTTGCTCGTACCATTCGCAGAGTGTTTTTGAATACTGCCTAGAATGTCCTTTTACTAATCTTTAAGGCTTTATAAATGTCCATATATCGTATTTTAATAATTTGCTTGTATTATAGGTTAGTTTAAGTTCCCATTGCCCTTTCGCGCTTCTTTTTTGTTAAGTTCTTTGTTAAGGCAATGCTGATCAAAGTTCTAAACTTTACAACATGAGCTTCTATAGGTATTGAGAAATAGCGTTTCGAAAAAAAAAATATTCACAACACAACATATAGAAATATATCGCAGTACAATTAGTGTAGGTATTTATTAATTAAAAAAGTTTCTGTAACGCAATCCAATCCAAGATTTTCTATTTTTGAAATAGTTGCCGTTTGCACTTTTTTCACGTGGTTACAATTTTATCGGCATAAATGCGACTTATCGAGTCCAAAACTATTCTATTGTTTAAGTTGGAACCAACCTCACCCATCTAAAAAATTAAATTGAAAATGTTAAGCGATTTCACTGAATAGCGAAATGTGCGCTTACAGCTCCACTTGTTGAGAATTGTCCGACTTTTCTTTCTCCCTATACCCTCCCTGATTCAAAACGAACAAAACAAAAAAAATCATAAAATTCGGTGTTGCCAAAGTCTAGATATAAACGGACAAACATTTACATCAAACTCATTTTTATAGTAATAGATTAGTCCTTGTTGGGGCCCTTTCCCGTGTCACATCAATGTCAAGATATCGTTTCTTAGGAATTTAAAAAAATTTTGATTTTGTGAAAAGGCAATCGAAAAACAGAGACGCGTTTAAGAGTCTTAGGGCCGTTTATTCACTATTGTTCAACTTCCCAATAACTCCGAGGTTGACCAACTGATCACAAAGTCATAACGTTGGCTTAGTTTTTTAGATAAGCTTCAACAGACAATCAACAGACCATTCAAAACCACTATCAACTTCGAGCTCTAAAAACACATCATTTTATTGGTTGTAAATAAAAATAACATATACCACAAACTAAAAAGTTAAAAACAAAAAGACTACAGAGAGAACACATTAAAATGGAATAAATGCATTTGGTCCTCACAGGCGGTGAAAGAGGGCAGCAGGAAGTTCAAGTCGCATAGGTCAGGTCACGCAATGTCACACATCAGTCAAGTTGCTGGCCACTTAACGGAAGTAAGCGGAAGCATATGGGTATGCTGAGTACGCCGATGCATATGGGTAGGCCGAGTACGCTGAGTAGGCGGCATAAGGAGCAGAGTAAGCTGCAGCATATGGAGCGGTGTAGGCAGCAGTGTATGGTGAAGCGACCAGAGGTGAGGAGTATGCCGAGTAGGCAACTGGAGCAACTATGGCTGGCTTAGCGGCAACAACGGCAATGATGGCCAACAAGCAGATAGCGAACTAGAAGAAGAAGAGAAAAAAAACGTTATTATATCCTTGCAAGTCCCGGTGGTATTCCTTTCGAGTGCCTTACGAATTTCGACATGATGATTGGTTGTTTTTTTTTTTGTGTTGACGGTTGTTCTATGAAGAGTTGATTCCTAGAAGTGATGTCTTTCCACAACGATTCCAGTCGCTTTTATACCCGACATCGATGCCCAAACAATTGGCGCTGTTATTGACCAACACGCACGTACACTGTCCGTACACACCTTATACATACAAGTGATTCTGCCAAGCCAGCACTGTCGAAGGCTACTACTGCCTACAGAAGTGCAAATTAGAACGAACCAGCAAGCAATGGGGGTGCTTCAAGGAAAAATGAACAAATCCGAATCGAATACATTTGGCCGTCCGCGTGCGCGCGCATCTTGCATACATAATGACACCAGACGCGTTTTGATGGCTTATTGTCATAACGCCAAAAAAAGTCAGCGGGCTATGTGAGGTAGGTATATAAACGAGTGCGGTTGTGAATTCTCAATCGCAGATACTCGTTAAATTTACCCCCGGACTAATAAAAACAATCAGAAAGACCGCCATAAAAATGTTCAAATTCGTAAGTCACACACGTGAAAGGAGCAAAAGTGATAACAGTGCTCCGGCTCACATTAGGGATAACCATAAAAGTTGTTGGAATATTTCAGATTGCACTATGTCTGATGGTGATCGTAGCTTGCGTTGCTGCCAAGCCGGCTGTATTCGCTCCTTTGACCTACTCAGCGCCGTTGGTCGCTGCAGCGCCATATGCCGCGGCTTATGCTGCTGCTCCAGTGATTGCACCCTACGCCAGCAGTTACACCGCCCACTCAGTTGTACACTCCGCTGCCTACCCAACAGTGTATGCCGCCGCGCCAGCAGCTCCAGTTGCACCAGTGGCTCCTGTTGCTCCCGCAGCTCCAGTTGCACCAACTCTCAACAATCCAGCCGCTGAGATATTGTTTTAATTATCTAATGTAACTGACCGCCTTTTATTTACGTTTGTGTTTTTCTAAGTTTTGTGTTAAGTTTTTTGAATATAATTTGTGATCGTTTTTTGGACATGAGTTTTTAAAGTTTTTCTTTATGTCAGTTGGGAGACATTTTTTAGCAATAGCTACCATTTGAGGACTACTACGATCCTAAGCTGGGCTTTAAATGTGCTTTATGGTGGAATAGCAATACCCAACCTTTTCGATTCTCAAATGCTGCAACCCTTTCAATTGAACTCTTAAAAATGCAAATGTGAAAAACACAAGTGCTGCTAGTTCTTTGTTTCTAAAAGAGTTGGTGTGCAAACTGTGCTCCTTAGAGCCCTAATATTTCGATTTTAAACTAGTAACCAACGGAAGTGTAATCTCTTTCAGAAAACCACTTATACGATATCCAACTTGGAAATAAAGAAAAAATTGTTGTTTGGACTAGTCAAATGTGACAGTTTTTTTATCAAAAAATTACGCCACGAAAACCGCATTACAAAATCTTACAAATAACGCCTCCAAAACTTGCTAGTAAGAGTAGAGATCGCATGTAATATTTTTTACTAACCTGAAGAAAATAACTCCTTACCAGTATTGTAAACTTTTACCTACCTACCAGTAGAAGATTTTTAGCTACTTTTACTTGTAACTTTACTTTAAAAACAATTGTAGAATGTACTTGGGATTTAAATGTCTAAGGCTATTTTTTAAAGTCAAGTTACCAAAAATTGCGATAGTGCTTTTTTAATAATAGTATAATTTCTTGGCACTAGTCTGAACGCTATACCAACAAAATAGATCACCTGATAAGAACATGCCATGTAATTTAATATTAGTTAGAAATATACCCATTGACGTAACCCAAAATTGTACTTAAAATGTACAGAAGACGTTGGTGTATGACAATGCCCCATAAATGCCAATAAATGACAAAAGGCTCCAAAAATGTCCATGAGAATAGCTTGTCTCCCAAACGAAAAAGGTTTAAATTGCACTAAAAACAACAGAAACGCCTCAAAATACTACAAAAAAAAACATTTAAATATTCACCGAAAAAAGAGCTTAGTTAAAAAAAATTATTCAAAATCGATTGCGTCCAAAACAATGTGCCGAAAGGCTCCCCAAAATCCTCAAGATTTCTAAAAAAACCTTAAAAAAAACGTTCGAAGGAACAAACAAACTTATTCCAAAAAACTGAAAACTCCCAAATGCCTTAAATAGTTAAATAGTCCCACCGAAAATTGCTGTAACCCTTAACTAATATAAAAAGACGATTTTTCGTAACCAGCGAATAAGGTCCAGAAATAGCAAGTGAGGATTGGCATGTGCCAAAACAGCCTTTGCGGCGGAAATAGCCGGGATGTGTACCAAAAAATGGAAATTTAATGTGTAAATTAAAACAGTTTAGTTAAAAAGTTTTTTTGTATTTGCATTTAAAAAAAAGAATACAAAATAAATGCGTTATTTAGACCCCATCGTAGTTATTGCATTTTTCCAAAGTTGCATAGGATCTAAGGGTTTATGGACAACAGAAATACAACCCACAGAGATTTAAACAAAAAGAATTAAACTGAACCGGAAACTCATTCAAAACCGATCCGAAAATCAAACACACCATATCATTTTTACAATTACTAAAGCAATGACCCAAAAACCGCAAAAAAAGTCCTTTTAGAATCGCCTAGCCAAAAAACAGCCCGAATATCGTAAAAAAAATCCCATTAAAAAACACACAAAAATAGTTCAAAAAAGCAAATTACGCATCGAAGAACGAAATATTTAAAACGCCAAGAGAAGTGCAAAAGAACACACCAAAAAACTTAAGAAAAGCACCTCGAAAATCATCCCGAAAATGACTTAAACCTCCTCAAAAGAATCGAACATTTTTCCCAAAAACTGATTCCAAAGTATCCCGAAAACTGAACACTTCATATAAAAAAATTTGAGTGCGTATTTTCGGCCTTTTTGGTTACGTCTAAGTGTAGGTCGGTCATCTCTTGACAACAAAATGAGGAAAATTTCATTTAAGGACGAACGCTTGTCAACGATAGAAAATTTAATTGTTGTTGATGCATAAATGTATACAAAAGTACAAACGTACATAAACGTCATAGTCTAAGTTGGTGAAGAGGAAAGAACACCCTAAATCTGGCAAGCTGAGCCTACCAACCGACCATAAGAAAGGCGCCCTCTTCTTGTAACGAATGATTTCTCGCCGTAACCGTAAGAGATGATGTTGAAACGAGGAAAACTTTAAAACACCTTCCATCCCCTATGCTACCTTTATGACTCCAGGCCACAGGACTCCTTGAGTCACTCTAGGAAGCGAGACGGAAAGGGATCCAGGCCACTGCAGCTTCAGGCATGCTAGCTATGCTCATCCTAGCTCGTCGGAATTGGGGGGGGGGTTCTTGCTGCTGCGACACTGGACGGGTGTTACGATTGAACATGCCTGTTGAAACGATGGGGTTTTCAATTTTAAATTAAGAATTTGGAAGGCGCGAAACTTCTGTGATTGGGTCACAAACACTACTTCATATCCTTTAGGGGGCAAGAGCGTAAGATATTGAAAGCTCTGCTGAGTTTGCCCACCCCATCTCACCTAGACCAGGGCCGTAGGGAGACAACCTTGGCTACCACTCACTCGTATCTTGTGATAGCCCCTAACATAAAAAAACCAACGCTTCCCTCCAACACTTAACCCATCTCACGCGCCTAATTCACCGTCTCATCCAACCGTCACTATCTTACTCCATTATACTTTCAAATAAACGCTTTCATTCAAACGAAAAAAGATTACACTGCCTTCTAGTTAACATTTCACCACACAAAAAAAAAAATCAATTGGTTTCAGTGTACTACCTAATCATACAATCTTTATTCGAAACTAAATCAATTCAGCCTATTATTTAAAATTAAAAAGCTCACAGCTCACTCTTAATATATGTAGAATGATCTTCTAAAGTCAATAATGCAATTTTAACAATTCAATTCTAAAAATTCTATTACAAGAGTTTAAGTTCAACAGTTTGATTCTTAAATTAAGGCTAACTCTTCTTTCCTCATTCGAGAGATTCCCCGTATTCTATTTTGCACGATACACGATCGAAAGCGAATTCACCACCGACATAATAATTCAATATATGTAAGAATATGATTCCCGATTTTGTTTCTCACCACCGATAATAACAATGTAGATAATAATAGCAATATTAATGTATAAGAGATATATACATATCGGTATATACGAAAAATAAACTACCAAAAATTTGCTCGCTGTTACATATATATACATATTGAAGCTGAATGGACTTACCGAGGTGAAATAGTTATTATTTTTCTGTTTGGTTGTTTTCCCCGTATTTTTTTGTAGAGTTGTGTGTCCAGGGGTGTGGTGACTTTGCGCGCAATTTCTCCAGCCCGAGGGATGCTTGATTGTAGATTGTAATTTTCCTGATGCGATGTTATATTACCAAATGTAATGTCCCCCAAATTTAGCGAGTACACCCAGATGATTGCTAATTTTAAAACGTACATATATGTAATAGGCGAACTTTACAAAAGAAATTTCCCTACAAAACTTGTTCCTTTCGTAGCGCAAGCGAACGCAAGGAAGAAGAAAAGGAACGGTAGTGCAATATTACCCACCCCTGATCTGGTCTTATGCACAGATTGAGCTGGCCGGGCAAGCAGAAGTTTCCCATCACTTTCTCAGATCTTTGCAGTGATACACACCGACTCTTTTCCCTTGAACATCTTCTAGCTCATATAGGTTGTTTCCGAGGACTTTTTTAATTCTCATTTTGATGAACTTTGGGCTGAGCTTCGCGCTAATGCGCTTCGTTGCATCACTGAGAATAAAATTTCGTCTAAAAACGACATCTCCTACAGAATATCTCACGTTTTTGCTGCGCGTATTGTAAACTCTTTCGTATTCGTTGTGAGCTCTTTCCAGCGACTCCTTTACATAAGAGTGTAGGATGTTCATTTTTGAGGCCATTGAGAGGGGGTTCACTCCGGAATTATTCAGGCACCCTAGGCTCCTAAGCAGCTTGTAATCCGACGCGTGCTCGACCATCCGTTGACCGAACAGGGCCTCATATGGGGACATTTTTATTGCAGAGTGGACTGCAGTGCGTAGTGCGCAAGCTATATAAGGAAGCTGTATATCCCAGGTCCTTTGGTCAGGTTCAATGTAGGAGCGAATAGCAGCTAGAATGGACCTGTTTACCCTTTCGCTGGCATTAGCCTGTGGGGAATAAGCAGCAGTTCTAATATGTCGGATGCCATAAGACGTCAACAGTTTACCAAACTCTCGACTCAAAAATTGTTGTCCATTGTCGGACAAGACGGATTCTGGAATTCCAAATTTGCAAAATATTTCCTCCAGCAAAAATTTCACTACTGCGGAAGCCGTCGCTGCTTTTACAGGTTGAACCATTACAAATTTTGTGAGTTGGTCCAGGACAATGAATATGTGGGTATTACCACTTTTTGACCGAGGATACGGCCCAAGAAAGTCAATATAAATAAGTTGGAATGGTCTCTCGACGACGAAAGCCTTTCCCATTAGTGGCCTTAAAATAGCATTCGGTGCCTTAGATGTTTTACAAACATCACAACTTCCAATGAAGGACCTTACCTGGGCTGCCATATTGGGCCAAAAATAATTCTGTCGAAGCCGGTATATGGTTTTGGCGATACCTCCGTGCGAGGCTTGAGGTGGCTCATGGGCCAATGAGATCAGACGGTCGGTTAGCTCTTCTGGAACCCACAGTTTCCACGTCAGATCATCTTCGAGGGGATTCCCCGTACTATGTTGTACCCTTTTGTACACGAAACCTTCAGACACTTGTAAATCCGGCAATCGTTCCTTTTGGTCCACGATTGTGTCGCGGATTTTGCTGTATTTCTCGGAGCGAAAACTGGGATCCTCGAGGTCTATGTGCAACACCTCAAACTGATCATTGGACATTTTAACACCGGGGTCACTCAGAGCGTCAACCTCATATATTCTGGATAAGGCATCCGGTACAACGTTCTGGGAGCCCTTGCGATGTTCAATGACAAAGTCGAATGCCTGCAGTTTAAGGCTCCATCGAGCAAGACGACCGCTGAGGTCCTTTTGGCTCATAAGCCACTTCAAACTCGCGTGATCCGTCACAATCCGGAAAGGCTGTCCTTCGACATAAGCTCGGAATTTTTGAACACCCATGACAGCGGCCAGGCATTCTCGCTCGGTTACGCTATAGTTCCGTTGGGCGGAGTTAAGCTTGTGGGAGTAGTAAATTATCGGACACTCCACGCCATCGGCATTTTTCTGACATAGTACACATCCGATACCCGATGCGGACGCGTCGCAAAGGATCACAAATTCTTTTGTGAAATCAGGATTCACGAGTATCGGTGCCGAGGTCAGGGAGTTCTTAATGTCGTTAAAGGCGACGAGAGCCTTGTCATCAAAATTAAATTTTACCCCCTTCTTTAGCGTATCAGTCAACGGTGAAGCCAGCGAAGAAAAATCTTTGACAAACCTGCGATACCACCCAGCTAGTCCCAAGAACCGTCTTACCTGGCGGGCAGTTTTCGGGACAGGAAAGTCTTGAATTGCAGATATTTTCCGAGGATCTGTTTTCAGACAACCGTCTCCTACCAAGTATCCAAGGTATCGAAGTTCCCGGAAACAGAACTTTGACTTATCAACATTGATCGTCAGGCCCGCATCCGTTAACAACCTCGCTACAACCCGCAACAGCTTGATATGCTCATCGAACGTTCGTGAGACTATCAGCAAGTCATCCAAATATACAAATATCTTTTCTCTAAGCTCGTGGGGTACCACCTTGTCCATCAATCGGCACATGCGCTGAGGCGCATTGCAAAGAACAAATGGCATTACCTTGAACTGGTACAGAGGTCTGCCGGGAACCGTAAAAGCCGTCTTTTGCGTAGATTCCTTCTCCAACGGTATCTGCCAAAAGGCGTCCTTCAGATCCACACTCGAAATGAAGTGTGTATCTGTAAGGCGGCCTAGCAATCCTTCAATATGAGGAAGTGGATACGCATCCTTCCTCGTGACCAGGTTAAGCTTTCGGTAGTCCAAACAAAATCGGTTTTTGCCCGGTTTACGGACTAAGACCACCGGAGAGTTCCATGGACTGGTGCTTTCCTCGATCACCCCAAGTTTTAGCATGCGATCCAGCTCCCCATACAAAAGTTCCTGTACCGCCGGAGAAACCGGATAGTGACGCTGCTTTATCGGTTCGGCAACCCCTGTATCAATTACATGTTCCTCAAGCGATGTTCTTCCTAGGCCACCAGTGGCCGAGGACGGAAACAGGTTGATGGCTTCATTAAGCATTTTGGAATCTTTAGCTGACAATTCGTGCGAATTCGAGTCACGCTCTCGCAGTATCGGATCATCACAAATTTCGGATACAAGATGCGGCGCGACGTCAAACATTTTCCAGAAATCTACCCCGAGGTAGAGCTTTTGCTGCAGGGATGGCACCACAAATAAACATACGTTTTTAGTTACTCCTTTGTAAAACAAATCAGCAAAAATTTTACCAACGATTGGCTGGTGTTTTCCATCAGCCGTTTTAATGGCTGATGAAAAGGACTGAATTGCGATTTTGTGTCTTTTGAGAAATTCTACGCTTCCCTCCCCCAAACAGCTTATGCTAGCTCCACTGTCGAGCAGACCTAACATTTTCTCCCCATAGATAGAAACCGACGCATACGGACGAGGGTCATCAGTAGAGCTACCTATAGTTGTGGCTTCGATGGACTTATGCAGACACTTCTTTGCCTTAAACTTTTCGCGTAGTTTTCGAGTCTTCTCAGACACTATGGGGGTGGAATTTCCAAAAATTCGTTTTCGAACGGCGTTGTAGTTCAAAAGGCGTTCATGAAGGGATTTGACTGGTGGATTGGGTTTCGCCGCTGATGTATGAAGAGAGTCTGATTGAATCGGAGTTAATATTTCAGTTGAATGATTGTCGCGGTCAGGTTTTAAAATAGTGAAGTGGGTGGTAAAAGTAGATGAGAGGCTGTGAGTAGGTGAAACAGCGAATTGGGAGCAATCACTGTTGTTGTTTGGTTGAGGGATTTCTAATTGCACGGGTCCTCGCTGGGAGAGCAATTCTGCCCGGTTATCAAACTGCTCCTCTCCCCGTTTCCCGAGCATCTGGGACATTGTGGGGTGGTGGTATTTTCTCTCCCACATTTGTAGCAGAAAAGCGCTCTTTGCGGACTGATACAGTCATAAAATGAATGCCCATGCTGCCTACAGTTCCAACAAATGAAGCTGCGAACATTTCTATTGGGATGTAATGATTCGACATTAGGGGTCTCTTCGTCGGCCAGAGTATCGCTACCTAAAAATTCCGATACAACTGGTCTGCGTGGAGGATTACCGAAATTATTCTTTAACCTTTGCTGATCATGGTCGTTGATGTATTTTTCAATATTACGGCAAACATATACCATTTCCGGAAGACTATCTGTTTGGAAAGTAATCAGCAACTCCCCCATACGCCTGCGAACGTTCTGCTTTAATAATTCGACAATTTCTCGAGCAGGTTTGGGAGTTCTCAACCGGGTGTTCATTAACTGAATGGAATTATAAAAATCGTCAAACGTTTCTGTCTGACCTTGCTTCCTATCGCCCATTTTCCTTGATAGCTCTGAATCTGTTTCTAGGCTACGAAATTGCTCAATTAGCGCACATCGGAGGATCGTCCAGTTGACGGTAGGGTTGGATTTAAGATAAACCCAAAACCAATTTTCAACCTGCCCCGAAACGAACTGGTGAAAGTTTAGGACGATATCGTCCCACGAAGCGTTGTAACACCGTTTAAGTCGCTCAAGCCTAAAGAGGAAGTCATCCACAGTCATGCTTCTATTGTCAAACTTTATGCCCCATTTGTGAAAGTTGTGGGCAGCTGCCTGTGTTCCGGCGAACCGACGGGGACTTGCATCAGAACTGCTCGAAGCGTCATTTAGATTTAGGTTATTCAACCGTTGCAGAAAATCATTAGCGTTTGTATTTTGACTTAGACCCGACGGGCGAGAATCCCGATCGGTTCTTGGTGCCGCTACCTGGATGGGAGCATTATAAACAGGGGTAGGTTCTTCGCTTGCTTCAGCTCGAAAAGTTGCCGGGTCAGCAAGAGGTGCACTACCATGTCCCAACGATTGACGAGCCAGAGACGCAAACTCGTCACGGATGAGATTACGGCTTTTATTCATTTCCTCTCGTATAAGTCTTAGCTCTCCAGCTCGACTTAAACCTACACTAGCCTCTACTACCTCCAAAATGTACCTACTTAGTTCCTCTTCCTCGGATACTCCCCGTCCCTGTTGGCTTATAAAAGACCTACGGGCCATACCGGTCCCTTGAAGGCCTGAGGTTTCGTTGATCGTCAGTAGCCTTCCAGGAGCACTATTTTCTGTGATGTTGGGAGCACTAACTTCTTGGTAGCCACTAGCTTCGTCTGGAGCTTGGTCACTTGATTCCTCTAAAGTCCTTAAGATCTTGTGAGTCTTGTTTCTGACCTCGTCAGCGTTGGCCTTCTTTGTAGCCGATCTACCTCTCCGTAAAACAGACCGGTCAGCTTTGGGAATAGCTCCCGTCGACTTTCCGGGCTTAGACATTTGGATACGTAGCTTTAAGGCTCAATCGCAACCAAAATCACCGAAACCGGATGTACTCTAGGGAACCAACAACAAATACTTAAACTTTACCTATTTAATATTGACGTCGCTCAGTTACTAAACCAATTTAAATTTAACACCAAAGTAACTTTATTTCTTTCCTAATTTGGTATCTCAGTAATTGCCAAATATTAAGAAATAGTAAAAATGTATACTAACTAATCCTTAAAAAAAATCTAGGTAAAAAAGTCAAATCTACTTTTTCTAACAACAAATATTATGTAGGTATATATATCATTAAATTCGGAGAGATGAGTCCGGGTCATTAGGGCCAGCTTAACTGCGATTAGGCTGCTGGAGGGAGCGGGAATCCCGCCAAAAGGAAGAAGTATCTGTGACTGTGAGTAACTGGTGAACATAGGAGTTGTTTAACCCGGTGTAACACTTCGGTCTTTTGAAGATACTCAAAACTCTGCAACTGCGCATCAGCTTAGATACAAAGCAATACTGCAGGTCAATGAGTTGGGTAGTCTCTTGCTTGTTTTCGGATCCTGGCAAAGCAGGCTAGAGCGAATTGGGGAAGTGTAGGATACGTTGCTGCATAGGAACAGGGGGGTACATCTACCCAATTACCGGACATCGCATCCGCTTTCCTCTCCTTACCTAAAGAATTATATCAGTTAAAGCCTCACAACAGGGTAGAGTAAAAGAGGAAAAAAACTCATTCCCCGGATGAGGTAAGAACTGTACACCACGTTGACCCTTCGAGGAGAACGACGGAGGCTGAAGCTGCTTTCAGGGTACGGCAACGGGCGTATGCGGAAAACCATCCACATACCGGACAATACCTTGAGCTACTCACGCTAGAGTAGTTCTTCGAAGGAAGTAAGAAAGAATCTGAAAATCAAAAACCGATTTGGGTACACCGCAATTAAAACTTCCCATGCTCACTGTCTTTCCAAGAATGTTAGGAATAGAATAGAAAATAGAAGTTTCGGGCCCCACGTTGGGCGCCACCTGTAACGAATGATTTCTCGCCGTAACCGTAAGAGATGATGTTGAAACGAGGAAAACTTTAAAACACCTTCCATCCCCTATGCTACCTTTATGACTCCAGGCCACAGGACTCCTTGAGTCACTCTAGGAAGCGAGACGGAAAGGGATCCAGGCCACTGCAGCTTCAGGCATGCTAGCTATGCTCATCCTAGCTCGTCGGAATTGGGGGGGGGTTCTTGCTGCTGCGACACTGGACGGGTGTTACGATTGAACATGCCTGTTGAAACGATGGGGTTTTCAATTTTAAATTAAGAATTTGGAAGGCGCGAAACTTCTGTGATTGGGTCACAAACACTACTTCATATCCTTTAGGGGGCAAGAGCGTAAGATATTGAAAGCTCTGCTGAGTTTGCCCACCCCATCTCACCTAGACCAGGGCCGTAGGGAGACAACCTTGGCTACCACTCACTCGTATCTTGTGATAGCCCCTAACATAAAAAAACCAACGCTTCCCTCCAACACTTAACCCATCTCACGCGCCTAATTCACCGTCTCATCCAACCGTCACTATCTTACTCCATTATACTTTCAAATAAACGCTTTCATTCAAACGAAAAAAGATTACACTGCCTTCTAGTTAACATTTCACCACACAAAAAAAAAAATCAATTGGTTTCAGTGTACTACCTAATCATACAATCTTTATTCGAAACTAAATCAATTCAGCCTATTATTTAAAATTAAAAAGCTCACAGCTCACTCTTAATATATGTAGAATGATCTTCTAAAGTCAATAATGCAATTTTAACAATTCAATTCTAAAAATTCTATTACAAGAGTTTAAGTTCAACAGTTTGATTCTTAAATTAAGGCTAACTCTTCTTTCCTCATTCGAGAGATTCCCCGTATTCTATTTTGCACGATACACGATCGAAAGCGAATTCACCACCGACATAATAATTCAATATATGTAAGAATATGATTCCCGATTTTGTTTCTCACCACCGATAATAACAATGTAGATAATAATAGCAATATTAATGTATAAGAGATATATACATATCGGTATATACGAAAAATAAACTACCAAAAATTTGCTCGCTGTTACATATATATACATATTGAAGCTGAATGGACTTACCGAGGTGAAATAGTTATTATTTTTCTGTTTGGTTGTTTTCCCCGTATTTTTTTGTAGAGTTGTGTGTCCAGGGGTGTGGTGACTTTGCGCGCAATTTCTCCAGCCCGAGGGATGCTTGATTGTAGATTGTAATTTTCCTGATGCGATGTTATATTACCAAATGTAATGTCCCCCAAATTTAGCGAGTACACCCAGATGATTGCTAATTTTAAAACGTACATATATGTAATAGGCGAACTTTACAAAAGAAATTTCCCTACAAAACTTGTTCCTTTCGTAGCGCAAGCGAACGCAAGGAAGAAGAAAAGGAACGGTAGTGCAATATTACCCACCCCTGATCTGGTCTTATGCACAGATTGAGCTGGCCGGGCAAGCAGAAGTTTCCCATCACTTTCTCAGATCTTTGCAGTGATACACACCGACTCTTTTCCCTTGAACATCTTCTAGCTCATATAGGTTGTTTCCGAGGACTTTTTTAATTCTCATTTTGATGAACTTTGGGCTGAGCTTCGCGCTAATGCGCTTCGTTGCATCACTGAGAATAAAATTTCGTCTAAAAACGACATCTCCTACAGAATATCTCACGTTTTTGCTGCGCGTATTGTAAACTCTTTCGTATTCGTTGTGAGCTCTTTCCAGCGACTCCTTTACATAAGAGTGTAGGATGTTCATTTTTGAGGCCATTGAGAGGGGGTTCACTCCGGAATTATTCAGGCACCCTAGGCTCCTAAGCAGCTTGTAATCCGACGCGTGCTCGACCATCCGTTGACCGAACAGGGCCTCATATGGGGACATTTTTATTGCAGAGTGGACTGCAGTGCGTAGTGCGCAAGCTATATAAGGAAGCTGTATATCCCAGGTCCTTTGGTCAGGTTCAATGTAGGAGCGAATAGCAGCTAGAATGGACCTGTTTACCCTTTCGCTGGCATTAGCCTGTGGGGAATAAGCAGCAGTTCTAATATGTCGGATGCCATAAGACGTCAACAGTTTACCAAACTCTCGACTCAAAAATTGTTGTCCATTGTCGGACAAGACGGATTCTGGAATTCCAAATTTGCAAAATATTTCCTCCAGCAAAAATTTCACTACTGCGGAAGCCGTCGCTGCTTTTACAGGTTGAACCATTACAAATTTTGTGAGTTGGTCCAGGACAATGAATATGTGGGTATTACCACTTTTTGACCGAGGATACGGCCCAAGAAAGTCAATATAAATAAGTTGGAATGGTCTCTCGACGACGAAAGCCTTTCCCATTAGTGGCCTTAAAATAGCATTCGGTGCCTTAGATGTTTTACAAACATCACAACTTCCAATGAAGGACCTTACCTGGGCTGCCATATTGGGCCAAAAATAATTCTGTCGAAGCCGGTATATGGTTTTGGCGATACCTCCGTGCGAGGCTTGAGGTGGCTCATGGGCCAATGAGATCAGACGGTCGGTTAGCTCTTCTGGAACCCACAGTTTCCACGTCAGATCATCTTCGAGGGGATTCCCCGTACTATGTTGTACCCTTTTGTACACGAAACCTTCAGACACTTGTAAATCCGGCAATCGTTCCTTTTGGTCCACGATTGTGTCGCGGATTTTGCTGTATTTCTCGGAGCGAAAACTGGGATCCTCGAGGTCTATGTGCAACACCTCAAACTGATCATTGGACATTTTAACACCGGGGTCACTCAGAGCGTCAACCTCATATATTCTGGATAAGGCATCCGGTACAACGTTCTGGGAGCCCTTGCGATGTTCAATGACAAAGTCGAATGCCTGCAGTTTAAGGCTCCATCGAGCAAGACGACCGCTGAGGTCCTTTTGGCTCATAAGCCACTTCAAACTCGCGTGATCCGTCACAATCCGGAAAGGCTGTCCTTCGACATAAGCTCGGAATTTTTGAACACCCATGACAGCGGCCAGGCATTCTCGCTCGGTTACGCTATAGTTCCGTTGGGCGGAGTTAAGCTTGTGGGAGTAGTAAATTATCGGACACTCCACGCCATCGGCATTTTTCTGACATAGTACACATCCGATACCCGATGCGGACGCGTCGCAAAGGATCACAAATTCTTTTGTGAAATCAGGATTCACGAGTATCGGTGCCGAGGTCAGGGAGTTCTTAATGTCGTTAAAGGCGACGAGAGCCTTGTCATCAAAATTAAATTTTACCCCCTTCTTTAGCGTATCAGTCAACGGTGAAGCCAGCGAAGAAAAATCTTTGACAAACCTGCGATACCACCCAGCTAGTCCCAAGAACCGTCTTACCTGGCGGGCAGTTTTCGGGACAGGAAAGTCTTGAATTGCAGATATTTTCCGAGGATCTGTTTTCAGACAACCGTCTCCTACCAAGTATCCAAGGTATCGAAGTTCCCGGAAACAGAACTTTGACTTATCAACATTGATCGTCAGGCCCGCATCCGTTAACAACCTCGCTACAACCCGCAACAGCTTGATATGCTCATCGAACGTTCGTGAGACTATCAGCAAGTCATCCAAATATACAAATATCTTTTCTCTAAGCTCGTGGGGTACCACCTTGTCCATCAATCGGCACATGCGCTGAGGCGCATTGCAAAGAACAAATGGCATTACCTTGAACTGGTACAGAGGTCTGCCGGGAACCGTAAAAGCCGTCTTTTGCGTAGATTCCTTCTCCAACGGTATCTGCCAAAAGGCGTCCTTCAGATCCACACTCGAAATGAAGTGTGTATCTGTAAGGCGGCCTAGCAATCCTTCAATATGAGGAAGTGGATACGCATCCTTCCTCGTGACCAGGTTAAGCTTTCGGTAGTCCAAACAAAATCGGTTTTTGCCCGGTTTACGGACTAAGACCACCGGAGAGTTCCATGGACTGGTGCTTTCCTCGATCACCCCAAGTTTTAGCATGCGATCCAGCTCCCCATACAAAAGTTCCTGTACCGCCGGAGAAACCGGATAGTGACGCTGCTTTATCGGTTCGGCAACCCCTGTATCAATTACATGTTCCTCAAGCGATGTTCTTCCTAGGCCACCAGTGGCCGAGGACGGAAACAGGTTGATGGCTTCATTAAGCATTTTGGAATCTTTAGCTGACAATTCGTGCGAATTCGAGTCACGCTCTCGCAGTATCGGATCATCACAAATTTCGGATACAAGATGCGGCGCGACGTCAAACATTTTCCAGAAATCTACCCCGAGGTAGAGCTTTTGCTGCAGGGATGGCACCACAAATAAACATACGTTTTTAGTTACTCCTTTGTAAAACAAATCAGCAAAAATTTTACCAACGATTGGCTGGTGTTTTCCATCAGCCGTTTTAATGGCTGATGAAAAGGACTGAATTGCGATTTTGTGTCTTTTGAGAAATTCTACGCTTCCCTCCCCCAAACAGCTTATGCTAGCTCCACTGTCGAGCAGACCTAACATTTTCTCCCCATAGATAGAAACCGACGCATACGGACGAGGGTCATCAGTAGAGCTACCTATAGTTGTGGCTTCGATGGACTTATGCAGACACTTCTTTGCCTTAAACTTTTCGCGTAGTTTTCGAGTCTTCTCAGACACTATGGGGGTGGAATTTCCAAAAATTCGTTTTCGAACGGCGTTGTAGTTCAAAAGGCGTTCATGAAGGGATTTGACTGGTGGATTGGGTTTCGCCGCTGATGTATGAAGAGAGTCTGATTGAATCGGAGTTAATATTTCAGTTGAATGATTGTCGCGGTCAGGTTTTAAAATAGTGAAGTGGGTGGTAAAAGTAGATGAGAGGCTGTGAGTAGGTGAAACAGCGAATTGGGAGCAATCACTGTTGTTGTTTGGTTGAGGGATTTCTAATTGCACGGGTCCTCGCTGGGAGAGCAATTCTGCCCGGTTATCAAACTGCTCCTCTCCCCGTTTCCCGAGCATCTGGGACATTGTGGGGTGGTGGTATTTTCTCTCCCACATTTGTAGCAGAAAAGCGCTCTTTGCGGACTGATACAGTCATAAAATGAATGCCCATGCTGCCTACAGTTCCAACAAATGAAGCTGCGAACATTTCTATTGGGATGTAATGATTCGACATTAGGGGTCTCTTCGTCGGCCAGAGTATCGCTACCTAAAAATTCCGATACAACTGGTCTGCGTGGAGGATTACCGAAATTATTCTTTAACCTTTGCTGATCATGGTCGTTGATGTATTTTTCAATATTACGGCAAACATATACCATTTCCGGAAGACTATCTGTTTGGAAAGTAATCAGCAACTCCCCCATACGCCTGCGAACGTTCTGCTTTAATAATTCGACAATTTCTCGAGCAGGTTTGGGAGTTCTCAACCGGGTGTTCATTAACTGAATGGAATTATAAAAATCGTCAAACGTTTCTGTCTGACCTTGCTTCCTATCGCCCATTTTCCTTGATAGCTCTGAATCTGTTTCTAGGCTACGAAATTGCTCAATTAGCGCACATCGGAGGATCGTCCAGTTGACGGTAGGGTTGGATTTAAGATAAACCCAAAACCAATTTTCAACCTGCCCCGAAACGAACTGGTGAAAGTTTAGGACGATATCGTCCCACGAAGCGTTGTAACACCGTTTAAGTCGCTCAAGCCTAAAGAGGAAGTCATCCACAGTCATGCTTCTATTGTCAAACTTTATGCCCCATTTGTGAAAGTTGTGGGCAGCTGCCTGTGTTCCGGCGAACCGACGGGGACTTGCATCAGAACTGCTCGAAGCGTCATTTAGATTTAGGTTATTCAACCGTTGCAGAAAATCATTAGCGTTTGTATTTTGACTTAGACCCGACGGGCGAGAATCCCGATCGGTTCTTGGTGCCGCTACCTGGATGGGAGCATTATAAACAGGGGTAGGTTCTTCGCTTGCTTCAGCTCGAAAAGTTGCCGGGTCAGCAAGAGGTGCACTACCATGTCCCAACGATTGACGAGCCAGAGACGCAAACTCGTCACGGATGAGATTACGGCTTTTATTCATTTCCTCTCGTATAAGTCTTAGCTCTCCAGCTCGACTTAAACCTACACTAGCCTCTACTACCTCCAAAATGTACCTACTTAGTTCCTCTTCCTCGGATACTCCCCGTCCCTGTTGGCTTATAAAAGACCTACGGGCCATACCGGTCCCTTGAAGGCCTGAGGTTTCGTTGATCGTCAGTAGCCTTCCAGGAGCACTATTTTCTGTGATGTTGGGAGCACTAACTTCTTGGTAGCCACTAGCTTCGTCTGGAGCTTGGTCACTTGATTCCTCTAAAGTCCTTAAGATCTTGTGAGTCTTGTTTCTGACCTCGTCAGCGTTGGCCTTCTTTGTAGCCGATCTACCTCTCCGTAAAACAGACCGGTCAGCTTTGGGAATAGCTCCCGTCGACTTTCCGGGCTTAGACATTTGGATACGTAGCTTTAAGGCTCAATCGCAACCAAAATCACCGAAACCGGATGTACTCTAGGGAACCAACAACAAATACTTAAACTTTACCTATTTAATATTGACGTCGCTCAGTTACTAAACCAATTTAAATTTAACACCAAAGTAACTTTATTTCTTTCCTAATTTGGTATCTCAGTAATTGCCAAATATTAAGAAATAGTAAAAATGTATACTAACTAATCCTTAAAAAAAATCTAGGTAAAAAAGTCAAATCTACTTTTTCTAACAACAAATATTATGTAGGTATATATATCATTAAATTCGGAGAGATGAGTCCGGGTCATTAGGGCCAGCTTAACTGCGATTAGGCTGCTGGAGGGAGCGGGAATCCCGCCAAAAGGAAGAAGTATCTGTGACTGTGAGTAACTGGTGAACATAGGAGTTGTTTAACCCGGTGTAACACTTCGGTCTTTTGAAGATACTCAAAACTCTGCAACTGCGCATCAGCTTAGATACAAAGCAATACTGCAGGTCAATGAGTTGGGTAGTCTCTTGCTTGTTTTCGGATCCTGGCAAAGCAGGCTAGAGCGAATTGGGGAAGTGTAGGATACGTTGCTGCATAGGAACAGGGGGGTACATCTACCCAATTACCGGACATCGCATCCGCTTTCCTCTCCTTACCTAAAGAATTATATCAGTTAAAGCCTCACAACAGGGTAGAGTAAAAGAGGAAAAAAACTCATTCCCCGGATGAGGTAAGAACTGTACACCACGTTGACCCTTCGAGGAGAACGACGGAGGCTGAAGCTGCTTTCAGGGTACGGCAACGGGCGTATGCGGAAAACCATCCACATACCGGACAATACCTTGAGCTACTCACGCTAGAGTAGTTCTTCGAAGGAAGTAAGAAAGAATCTGAAAATCAAAAACCGATTTGGGTACACCGCAATTAAAACTTCCCATGCTCACTGTCTTTCCAAGAATGTTAGGAATAGAATAGAAAATAGAAGTTTCGGGCCCCACGTTGGGCGCCACCTGTAACGAATGATTTCTCGCCGTAACCGTAAGAGATGATGTTGAAACGAGGAAAACTTTAAAACACCTTCCATCCCCTATGCTACCTTTATGACTCCAGGCCACAGGACTCCTTGAGTCACTCTAGGAAGCGAGACGGAAAGGGATCCAGGCCACTGCAGCTTCAGGCATGCTAGCTATGCTCATCCTAGCTCGTCGGAATTGGGGGGGGGTTCTTGCTGCTGCGACACTGGACGGGTGTTACGATTGAACATGCCTGTTGAAACGATGGGGTTTTCAATTTTAAATTAAGAATTTGGAAGGCGCGAAACTTCTGTGATTGGGTCACAAACACTACTTCATATCCTTTAGGGGGCAAGAGCGTAAGATATTGAAAGCTCTGCTGAGTTTGCCCACCCCATCTCACCTAGACCAGGGCCGTAGGGAGACAACCTTGGCTACCACTCACTCGTATCTTGTGATAGCCCCTAACATAAAAAAACCAACGCTTCCCTCCAACACTTAACCCATCTCACGCGCCTAATTCACCGTCTCATCCAACCGTCACTATCTTACTCCATTATACTTTCAAATAAACGCTTTCATTCAAACGAAAAAAGATTACACTGCCTTCTAGTTAACATTTCACCACACAAAAAAAAAAATCAATTGGTTTCAGTGTACTACCTAATCATACAATCTTTATTCGAAACTAAATCAATTCAGCCTATTATTTAAAATTAAAAAGCTCACAGCTCACTCTTAATATATGTAGAATGATCTTCTAAAGTCAATAATGCAATTTTAACAATTCAATTCTAAAAATTCTATTACAAGAGTTTAAGTTCAACAGTTTGATTCTTAAATTAAGGCTAACTCTTCTTTCCTCATTCGAGAGATTCCCCGTATTCTATTTTGCACGATACACGATCGAAAGCGAATTCACCACCGACATAATAATTCAATATATGTAAGAATATGATTCCCGATTTTGTTTCTCACCACCGATAATAACAATGTAGATAATAATAGCAATATTAATGTATAAGAGATATATACATATCGGTATATACGAAAAATAAACTACCAAAAATTTGCTCGCTGTTACATATATATACATATTGAAGCTGAATGGACTTACCGAGGTGAAATAGTTATTATTTTTCTGTTTGGTTGTTTTCCCCGTATTTTTTTGTAGAGTTGTGTGTCCAGGGGTGTGGTGACTTTGCGCGCAATTTCTCCAGCCCGAGGGATGCTTGATTGTAGATTGTAATTTTCCTGATGCGATGTTATATTACCAAATGTAATGTCCCCCAAATTTAGCGAGTACACCCAGATGATTGCTAATTTTAAAACGTACATATATGTAATAGGCGAACTTTACAAAAGAAATTTGGACAGATACTTAGCTTTAGATCAATATTATCTATACTTAAGGTGGTGAGTTTCAAGGTTATTATGCGCCGCGCTGGGGAGGGTGAGAACTATGCTTTGGTCTTGCAGGTGATGATGTTGACAGGTGTTGGTGAGCACAGAACAGCAGGTGAATAGGTTCGAATATGTGGAACACTGAATCACACCCGGATTATCTCAGACGATATTTCTGACTTGGATTGGTGGCCAGCTGTGGTGGAAGAATATGGAACCTGGTGTAAACATTGGCATGATTGAACGATCATATTATGTTGTGGGGTCTATACGCACCGATTAACAGATTGGAGGATGCACACTAGTGGAACGGGTAGCTTTGTTTGTTGCACTGGCACTGCTTATATCTTGGCGCATACGAGCGAAGGCGGTGCGTCCGATTGGGATTAGCGGGAGACTCGGCTGTGGTACGATACCTGCACATGCAAATTGGTGGCGACGTGTTCGCTAATCTTGCATGGACGTACAGGTCCACAGGTCGACGAGCTGACCCCCTGAACCGAGTTCCGTTGACGTAGAGAACGCTCTTCCACTACTGTAATTTATGCTCCGAATTAAGCGGTGAACAGTGTTTACCCCAGATAATCCCACCAGCTCCTATTTGTCGATAAAATATAGCTCGGAAAAGGGCAACGTGGAAACACTGTACCTCCAGGTCAGTTTTACCGTCCAACGACAATTTTGTGGCAAAATTCCACCGCAATTACTATTATGTGTGAGCGGCCGATCACCCACACTGTGCACAAGCTTGGTGCAACTCAACTTGACAACTGACACGTGAAAACTGATAATGAAGAACGGGGAAGCAGTGCGTGAGTCTCTTATATAGACAATGGTTGTGCTCTTGGTCTCACAAAACATTCGATCGGAACCGTTTTTTCTTTCAGTGTCAATCGCCTAATTCAGTTTTTCTGCTTCGCGCGGGAAAGCTAATTCATGCAGGCCCCTTGCTCCTTCACCCGCTTATTTTTTCTTCCTGTCAAATAATTCTCTCCTGTCTTTAGTGTCTTGTTTCTTGTTTCGGATAAACTACCTGACCTACATTATGCGAGTTTGACCTAGATAAGTGAGTGTTTTTACCCAATATATTTACACTCTTCACAAAAAACAATATTTTTTTTTTATAATTAAGAAACAGCAAAGAAATATTCTCGCTACATCGTTCCCTACATTCTCACCAAATCTGCCTCTGTTCTGTGGCTCTACCGCGAATGTCGAGACGAAAGCAATTTCAACTCAAATGGCTTCGTCAAATAATATAAAATAAATTTCTGGGGTGCTACCAATTGCGTTCAAATATTGGGATTGTCCGAAAACCAAATAGGATTCAATTGAGCATTCTCAGTAATTTAAACCTGAAAAGAAATGAGCTAGTGCTGGTTTCACTGTCGAAATCTTTGTGTATTATATTTTGGGTGCACTTTTAGTTGGCAGTTCTTCGCCAGTAACAAATTATTATTTCTACCGCTTTACAGTCTGTTTAACTATCAAAATATTCCCTAACCGATGCAATAAATTCTTTCGCCCATTCAAGTAAACGTCCTACGATATAAAATCAGCATCATTTATGCAACAAATACTTTAAATTACCAGAACTCGCGTCTAGAATAATTGTTTTTAATTCTATGCACAGTTGGTATGTTGGAAATGCCCAAGGCCTTATTTGCAACAACGTAAAATTTATATAGAACGTTATATTCACGAATTTGCGACAGATATCTGGTTCTATATCGTTTTGTTTAAGACGCGCTTTGCATACTAACATGGGAATTAAAATTAGATCAACGTTTTCTGATTATATACATATATATATTTAATTGTGTATAGGTATATTGTTATTTAGTATTCGAATTGACTTTTCAAGTAAATCTCACGGATGTTATGGAATTCGTTGGTTTGTTCTTAAATGTTCGAATGGGTTTTTGAATATTTATCTTTTTTTAAATCCTGTCTTGGATCGGCTCTTAAAGTGGTTTGTTTATAACCATTCTTCTCCGATACATAATGTTGATGGTAAGTAAGTTCGTAGGCACACTAATAAAACAAACACACACACTGCATACACACAGGTATTCAATTAAAGTTTATTACCTACCCCATTTTTTTTAACTGTAGGTGCCGTGAGTTTGGTGGGTAGTGTGTTAGACTACTAAGCGAGGGCTCCCAGGTTCTATCCCCGGAAAAACACGAATTAAATCTTAAGGTTTTTTCTACTGCGCCACGTTCGCAAAAGTCTGAAGAACATCTAAGAATTTAACTGCCCTGTCATGAAAAGGCGCAGCGTCATAAGTCCACAAGCCAAAAGTCCATAATGGACATTTGACCCACCCGTGTGGGTTATAAGTTCTCAAATCAGTTGTGCACTTCAAACCCACTCAAATGGGCCAAAAATCCACACGAAATTCTTGTGGACTATTGACTCATTTGTTGTGGTGTTTTGGCTCACTATCGTAGAATTTCTTTAGTACCTGTGAAACAGTGTTTCTTTTCAGTCAGGCGTGTATGCCGGCAAACTTAATATAAACTTCATATTAACTGATAACGAGCAAGTGTTTTAAGCATACTTAAGACAAATTTTAATAAAATTATTTAACAAAAACTTCGAGATTCTTTCGGGTTTGGGGAGAAATAGTGTTATGCTGTACACATGATTCTCAAAAACTATATACTAGTATATCTTAAAAACTTGCTTCCTTATGTAAATATTTAAATTTATGTAGTTTTTTAACTTTAGAATTTTTTTTAGAAACTAGAATTATACAAAAACATATTTAAATTAAGTTTCTAAGAAAAAAGTTTTTCCTAGAAACTGTATTGAAATATTTATATAAGGAAGCAAGTATTTAAGATATAGTTTTTAAGAAGCATGTGTACAGCACAACCCACAAACATTTTCGTATTTTTCACTTCGTTTTAATATGTATTATAAGTCAAACGAAGAAAAGGTGACTTATGGCTCACTTCATGTTTAGAATTGTGAGACTATGACCCGAAATATTGTGGACTTTTGACCGACTTGAGTGAGTCAAAAGTGAATTATGGACTTTTGGCCTGTGGACTTATGACCCTGCGCCTCATGCAAATGAGTAGCTATAATGTGAGATGCCAGACCAAGGATACCTTAGAGACCTGTTGCTCAAACCATTTATTTTTTAATTCGGTTTTGTATTTAAATTGTTGATAGATAATATACAGATATACAAATGCAGATGATTATAATAACTAAAATTACAAAAATAAATGATAAAAAAATAAAATGGCAACAAAGGACAAGCTAAAACAAAATTTTAAGTTGAAAGTGATCAATTTACTTGAGTCAAAATAGATTCAAATAGGAGTCTCTAAACCTTTTTGAGTTGGTGATATAACTTGGCATAACTTCAATCGACTCTTACTAATACACTCCGAGGGTGACAAGAACCTTTTATATAAGTATAGCGTACGTTTTTACGGTAGAAAAGGCAAACTAGTTTTAGTTTACAGAATGAACAAATACCTAGTGTAAACATAGCTTGTAGTTATGAAGTCTGAAATTGAGACCAATAGTCCCACTTTTGGATTTTAAAACAAAACTCATCTCGGTGACCGAGAGTTCTTCCCTTAAATATTAACTGCTATGCAAGCTTAAAATTTAGGCGATCTTAAGTGCCCGGGACTCTATTTTCGAGAAACTATTATCGAACTGAAACGCAGTGCAGAAGGATCGTAGTTGCGGTTGAGCGTTAGGGATCTAAGTGGCATATGAGAGATTGTAGTCAATTTTGTTACTCATTTTAAAGCGATTGCGCAGCTCCGACTTCATGATGACTTATTAAATTTAAAACCAAAAAAAAAGTTTTGTTTGAAAACATTCCCCGAAAAATAAAAGCTAGACATCTCTCTCAATAATCCTGAAACTATGAGCATTGTTTCAAAGAAATTATTAATTTACCACCAATATAATTGTTCATCATTTCAGACCAGTGCAACAGTGTCTAATGCCCGTCGTCCACTTAGTGCGCAACTCATCAACCAATTTTATCAAACAGTTTATTCCACTTTTTTGTTTACCAAAATATATTTTTAACTCGTTCACTAGCGCACAAAGTAATTTTCTGCATATTGTGCAATGTAAACGTAAACATTTAGTTATTAAACGTATTGCGGGCGCCGTAAACTTAGTTGATCAACATGTCTGATTTTGGTACCTCGACTTGATCAACTGCTTTTTCAAGTGGTTGTTCAAAGAGTTGGTGGACATGTTGATACCTTTGTACACTTAACAAGGCATCATTGGTTGAGCACCCCGTGGAACACACTTTGCGACTAAGAGTTATTCACACACCTTCATAAAATAAATAAATAAATAAATATTTTGGCGCGACAGGTCTGTGGGACGCAAGGCCTAGCTTCTCACAACCATTTGTTTTGTGTGGGTTTTCAATTTTTGGGACGAATGGAAGGGATCTACAATTTCACGCCGAGTCCAAACGGCTAATTGAGAAGCTCATTCATGACAGTTTTACTCTCGGATGTTTGTCAGACGTTCGCGAGAGGTGGCGCAGTGGAAAAAAACCTTAAGATGTATCTCGGGTTTCGAACCTGGAACCCCTCGCTTAGTAGCCCAACACACTACTACTAAGCCACTGCGCCGACCACCTTCATAAAATAATTCGATTTAAATTTTGCCGGTCATAAACTATGAGCGTTTTCTGCGAGCGTATACTTTATTTTGATATCTCTCTTGTTCTGGACAGTAGTCAAGTTAGATATTTATAAACTAAAATCTTCAACCGTTAAAAATGCATAAACGAGCGTTATTTGGTTAAACTCCTCGCACGGGCACACAAATTTCGTCGCACCCAACACAACTCATGTCAACAAAAAATACAAGAACTTGAGCAACGTATTGAGTAGATAATGTTTTTACATGAGCTCAAATCCTACCTAGTTTCTCCCATCAAAAGTAATACACCATGGATTGGTTACAATTTTTACTTGTAACCCAAGCAATATCCGTTCGAACTGAGAACATCTATGTAGATAAAAATAAATAAATATTTTGGCGCGACAGGTCTATAGGACCCAAGGCCTAGCTTCTCGCAACCATTCGCTTTGTGTGGGTTTTCAATTTTTGGGACGAATGGAAGGGATCTACAATTTTACGTCGAGTCCAAACGGCTAATTGAGAAGCTTATTCATGACAGTTTTACTCTCGGATGTTTGTCAGACGTTCGCGAGAGGTGGCGCAGTGGAAAAAAACCTTAAGATGTAATTTGGCCCTCTCGGGATTCGAACCTGAGCCCCTCTATGTAGATACTCAATCCAAAAATACCAAGCCAAACCAGCTGCGTCTATGTCCTAATGCTTAAGTTTGGACTTATATAAAAATACTTCCCTAAGAAGTTGAGGAAAGAGAGGTACATCTTGAGACCTTTTAAGATTTTCGTCTGATTTATGTGCGTACAGTCAAAGAAGCAAGCCACTGTTGCATTTCAACTTTTCGTTACCTATAGCAAGACTTAAGATACTTACGAAAATGTAGAAAAACGTCGCAATGTTACAAAGTTCAAGTTCACGTCACGACAAAAGGAGGAAAACTGTGTCTGCGGAAGATATAACCATAACCAACCGTGCCTAGACAATCGTGACATTTGTGTTACACCAAGTGAGCAGAACCAAGGTGCTGACGGTGACGATAACCTTGCACACTTTGTCGTCCGGCACGATTCTCAATTGACTATGACGACTCTATCTGCAACTGGTCCCACTTTCGTTAAATCCAAAACATTGACTTGTACAACTTTTGTTAACATTTTATTTCACAACAATAAAATAGAAAATAAAAACTATTGTCCTTCAAGTAAATAATGTTTCCATTTCGGGGGTGTTAAATCACATCAAATAGGCATCATGGCATAAGTCCGTCGCATCAGCTCGTCCACAAAACGATGTTTAGAAGAATGTGGTGTAAGCAGCAGAGTTGTAGGGGTAGTACGAAGCGTAGGGAGCAGCATAGGCAGCAGCAACTGGGGCGGTATATGCAGCAGCAACTGGAGCGGTATAAGCAGCAGCAACTGGGGCGGTATATGCAGCGGCAACATATGGAGCGGCAGCAATTCCATTGTAGTTCCTAGCAAAGTACTGCGAACTGGTAGCAGTTGCATAGGCTGGGGCAGCCACAACGGGGCTGGTGAAGGCGAGCTGGGGCTTAGCCGAGACGGTGCAGGCCAGAGCCAAGACAACAAGTGCGAACTGCAACGAAAGAAATAAACAAAAAAAAATTCAAATAAAAATGCCAACTAAATTGAAAAAGTATTTTACCAATTTGAACATTTTGGTTTGGATTAAGGTTTTGTTTAGTGCAATTGACTAGTTTGTAAGCTGGAGCTGTACTACGCTCATCCACCCCAGAACTGTGGCTTTTATAGCTCACCCCCAAAAAAAAACAGCGGAGCCAAAAAAGAGCTGTCCTCGAGCATTACTGACTGCTAATTGTTCTATAGCGATCGTCTTTGGAACGGTGACCAGTCAACAGCGCAATGTATGTCTAACGTCGCGTCGTCAACACCAATTTGCATAAAGATTCTCTATGGTGAGTGGTGGGGTTGACTAACTAAATACCTTACCAAGTCTATGTGTCGTCGGTTGATACTGATTCGAGTCACGTCCTCGCCAATTTGACACATTTATTCGAACCTACCGGGGGCCTATTTGATTGATGGCGATGGCTTTTAAAATCATCGTGACGCTGTTGGTGCAATTTTTGGCACTCCAATCTGTATGCGATTGCAGTAGCTTGATATTAATAACGATTTTTACCATCAAAACAATATCTTTCACAATTCAGGTAGCCAGGTGGTGCACTGGTTGCATTGTTGCTGACTTAGTTAGCCAACAAATTGGCATAAACTATAATCGCATTGCAAGACCAGTTGGGGAGGTAATAAGACTTAGAGTGCTTTGACCCAAAAAGAAAAAAACGCTTTTAAGTTCAAGACAAACCACATGTAGGTACTTTGTGCATACCCGTTATCAATAAATGAATCTTGGCAAAGTGTCTCGCCTGCGGGTATGTGGGTCAGCTTGAGTCAGCCCTGAAAATGTGTTAAACTGATGGACAAATTGATATGGGGGTGCCTTGCAAAGACCAGATGTAGAATATTAAAAAATGTATTTATTTTTGTAACAACTGAATAATGTTGTTTTTCGCAACTTAAAATTGCGGTCGAAAAGGACAGTGGAAAATACCATTTTTTCGAAATTGGTTTGTTTCTACATTTTTACTGAATATTTTAATTACAAATTTTATCGGCACGGATATAATTTTCGTGGTCAAAAAGGTGACAGTAAACTGTTAAATTGTAATAACAAGACGACGATGAACACAGTAGTCAGACAGCCTCCTTCCTCCGAATCATGCTTCAGATACTAGTTTAGTTTTCAAATAAGTGTTTTTGACTATGGAAACATTTTCATTGCAACGAGTATGACTATCATTTTCACAAAGGACTACACTACACACAATAACAAGGCGTCATAAGAAGACATTATTTTCGGCAGGTAGAGATATAGAAATCACAAATAAATTCCATAGTGCAACAGTCTCTGAAGTCCCTCAAGAAGAGGATCATTGTCATTAATAAATATAAATGTAAGTCCCCAATAAGAGTCGTTGCAGCTAATGTCGAGAACAAATAAACAGATCACGATCAGGGAAGGTTTACGTGTAATAAAAATCGTTCTTCACTTAAGAGAAATGTGCATCAGAGGTCTAAGTCAAATGCTGCCTAATTTCAAGGTCAATGCACGGTTCGTACTCCACAACGGCTTATCGGATTAATGCTAAACAAAATCTTTATACTTATACCCTGATTCACTAAAGCTATAAACCATATCTATTTGTAGTATTAAAGCTGGTTTTGGTTTGGCCCGGGAGTGTTAATTTAAAGTTTGGTCAAAATCAGACAAAGGCGCGTTGCACCTCCCATCCAAACAAAAGACGTAGATACTCCTTTATGTACCCACGTCTTAAAAGTGATTTTGTCCCAAAAATTCTAAATACAAAAGTTCCTTTTTTCACAAATTTACTTCTTCACTCACACTTTTCTTTTTTCGGGAAGCCATTGTGGACATACATAGGAATTGTCTTATAAGCTTTTAGAACTAAACACACAAATTTTATACTTTTTTAATTTGACATAAAATGCAAAGAGGGGAAAAGGTAAGTTTGCCAAACATTTTAAATTATATTAATTTGACATAAATCCTAAAAAAATACATATTTATTTTATCAAACAAGATTTAGCTGCCTCAAAAACATAACGAATTTATTTTAAAAACATGAAAATCAATATATACACAACAATTTATAGCATATAGTCAGAGAGAACAGACTCTATGCCAGCGAAATCAAATAGAGAAGCCATTTTTTACGAGCTAGAGATTAGGCGGAATAAGGTCTTCAAAACTTAAAACAATAGATACAAATGTCGCACAAAGGAAAATGAATTTATTTCTGTATTATCAAGATCAAGAGTGTTTGTATTTAATTTTTACAAACACCTTCCCAGCAAGTAATTCCATATTTTAGTTTAGAATGAACAATACCATAATAAATAGTTTTTAGCAAAGTAGTCGAAAAAACAAATAAAAAACGCAAATAAAAAAAAAAATTTAAGCGTGCAACGAAAATCTAAATGATTCGAGAAGCTTAATCTTGATTCTATGGTAAGACGTAAGACCCAGGTATTTGATTTCATTAACATTAACTGCTGTCAGGCAACTATAAAAAGCAAAACAAGAAGAACTAAACCGACAGATGCAACATGCAAGTTTAAATCTTTGGCACTCAAATGCATGAAAACAAACATCACATTAAAATCAAGTAGAGACGACTAACTAAAAATCATAATCTTGATATATACCGATATCCTAACACATAAGTAAAGTATCTACGTACGAATTTATAGTTTACTAGCTGTACTCCCACGGCAATCCCGCCACAATTCGCAGAGTCGTTTTTTAAGGGAGGTGCTACGGCGCCCTTTTTGATTACTGCCCCATTGTGTTGAACACCATTTACAAAAATTCAAGGCTTCATAAATGTCCAGATACCTATAGTAATTTAATTATTTTGTTACCTGTATGGCAAGTGCCATATCCCGATTTCTATCCCGATTATTTTTTGCAAATGGCTTTGTTAACGAAAGAACCAAATTACATCTTAAGGTTTTTTCCACTGCGCCACCTCTCGCGAACGTCTGACAAACATCCGAGAGTAAAACTGTCATGAAAGAGCCGTTTGGACTCGGCGTAAAGCTCTTGATCCCTTCCATTCGTCCCAAAAATTGAAAACCCACACAAAACGAATGGTTGTGAGAAGCTAGGCCTTGGGTCCCACAGACCTGTCGCGCCAAAATATTTATTTATTTATTTTTAATCCAAGGTTTTCTATTTGTATTGTTTTTTAATTGCACTTTGTTTCCATTAGGGCCCAAAACTATTCTATCTTTCAAGTTGGAATCAACCATGCGCATTCACAAAGTTTCATTGAAATCGGTTGAGCGCACTTAGCAGTAAAGTGTTTCTATCACAAAAGATCAACAAACTGTGATTTTGAAAATATTTTTTTTCTATATTTGAAGTGTCACTACTCGATTTCTATCCAGTTTATTTATTTTTTTTTCAAAGTGCGTTTCCCCATGAAAAATGTAATATGTGCCTACAACACCACCTGTTGAGAATAGTGTGAAGTACACAGCGCGAGCATTAAGGAAAAATGGAAGAGACGAGAGGAGATACCGATGGACACAGATCCTGGTATTTTGTAAATCAATTCACATTCGTGTTGTACGACTTAAGAATGAGTCTCTATATTTCGTAGTACAACCGAAAACAGGCTTAAGAGTGAAATTGATGGGCAGTCCTAGCATGACAAGTATTGCGGTTGAATTGTTGAGGTGAAGAAATGCAGAAGAAATCCCCAGAAAAACAGAGCATTTATATGTTTTTTCTACTGCGCCACCTCTCGCTTCTCAGTTCAGCCGCTCGGACTTGGCATTTAACTGTAGGTTCTTTCATTTGTCACCAAAAAAGGTTGATCCTACCAAATAAAAAGAATGGTCCTGAGAAGTTACAGGACCTCTTTATGGATATGGAGGGCTCAGAGCTGAAGCGAACCAAGTCAGAAATATAAAATTCTGGAATTGAAATTTAAATAATACTAAAATCAGTTTAAAAGATTACTTTTAAGATTATTTCCTAATATAATAATTAAATACTAGAGTTCAAAAACTTTCGAAAAAAATATGCAAAAAATAAAAAAAAATTGACTTGGTTAATTTTTACTCCGAATATATTGTTGTCAAAGAAAATGAAAGTCGTATAACTTATGACAAAAGTAATTAAAAAAATAATTCATATTTAACAAAAAAATTTAGATAATATATTAAAAGAAAAATAGGAAAGTAAGGTTTAAAAAAAACGTTTACACATAAAAAAAATTTTCTTCGTTATTTTGGGCTTGTCCTGATGTTGTTTCGTTTTCAATTCTTGTTTAATTGGTAGATTCTTACAGAAACTGTGGTACTTATAGGTGGAATAAATTTAAGCAAATCAGCCATATCTCGATTTTTCTCTGACGTAACTCTCCGGCGAGTTGGGTAGGTACAGAATGTTTTGTTGTAAATGTTGAAGAGATTGCAGGATCCTCCTTTTCTATGTTTTTCCTAAATAAACTTCATCAAATTGGACTTGGACTTGGTCCGTTTAAGCCTTGAAAAATATTGAACAATGAAAACCATTGAATTGGTTTTTGTACCGTTAGCTAAGGAACGAAATTTAACGCGTTACTGAACTGAATAGAGTTACCTAACCTTTGCGGAGAATTTTTATGGAATTTTTTAATTTTCATTACTTGATTCGCTTCAGCTCTGAGCCCTCCAGTTCGTCTTGCAAGTCAAAATCAGCAAGTGGTTGATCAACCGTGTTGCTACAAATTGGGGGAATAAAAAAGTCGCCTCTATTCTGTGTACAAATATATCTGAAACTACATCCAACTAAAAGATGTGACAGTAACAATCAAACACTAGGTAACTTAAATAAATAAGTTCAAAATAGCGCGGGACTTCTTGTCACAAAGTGAAATTTCAAAGTGCGATGATGTAGCACACAGATTTTGTTACCCGCTGTGGAATTTGTAAAAGAAACAAACTAACTTCAATAACAAACCCTAGACCTCCTTGTCGACGTGATTCGAATTCAATTAGACTATACCCCCGTCTTTCATCTGCCCACAAACTAATAACTCATAATATGAAAATATGCAAAAAAAAATATGTCTCACCTTGAGTGCGTCCAATGCCAGTTTTTAATCCACAACGCAAAAGTGTGACAAGAATAATGTTAACCGCCCCGAATACTAAGTATGTACATTCCACGATCGATAAGTGACTAATAACTGTTACAAACTAATTATACGTAAAGTCTGACATTTAGGTGTCAGTGCTCCATGGCGCTGTTCATGGTCGCGTTAGATCGAAACACAATGCTCCCGTTACGCCCGAACTGTCCCGAGTAGCGATTGCCACGACACTTTACATACTTCAATGTCACTATGACAGTGCACACACACACCAGGATAACCAACAAAATTTTCATAACCAGCAGGTAGTTCTGTAAGCGGTCCTCGTAGAGCTTCAGATGCGCGATGGTTCCTTTCAGGATCCTGATTTCTAGATCGTCCTGCTGGTGAGAGCGGCTGTGCTCACTGCGCCTGGCACTGGTGCAGGTGATGTCCCGAATGTGCGTGGACTCCTCGGTGGAGGATTCCGGCTCCACGTGCAGCTCCACAAAGCTCGACAGGAACGGCGGTGACAGTATGCTATGCAGGTACGAACAGTTGAAGCGGTTCTTCGACAGACCGACCTTTACCAAATTCGGAAAGGCGTACGCAAACGTGGACTTTCCATGGATTTCGCTCAAACTATTGCCATCGATATAGAAGTTCTTGATCTTGGACATATAGGGGAAGAAAATGCTCAGATCGAGCTCCGTGATATTGTTGAAGGACAGGTCCAGCGTTTCGAGGCTGGTTTGCTTTGAGAACATTCCGAAACTGATGTTCGATATGTTGGTACTGCGCAAGTTGAGCTCCTTGAGGCGTCGCAACCTGTCGAAGGTGGTGATGTTAAGAGGCCCGATGTTGTTATACGACAGATCCAGTCCGGTCAGCAGTGTCAGATTGGTGATGTTGGATATGTCCGTCAAGTGGTTCCGGCCCAGGATGAGCTTCTCCAAGAAGTTAGCATTCACCGCACTAACCGACGAAATGCTATTGTTCTCCGCTCGGACGGTCTTTGTGCCATTGATCACCAACGACGTAAGATTGTTGTTATCCAGGCTTAGGCGCTGGATGATGCTTTTGTCCGCCAGGCTAAAGTTCTGCAACCGGTTACCATTCAAAATAAGCGTATCGAATGCGTAAGCTGTTTGAAACGTGTTCGGGTGCAAGTGCAGCAGCCGGTTGTTGGCCAAATTGACTTCGCGAATGCGGCGAAGCCTTGAGAACACCTCCGGGTCCAGGCTCTCTATCAGATTGTTCTCCAGGGCTACAGTCTCGAGGTACAGATTCTCGAAGAAGATGTCCCTGCTGAGCGTCTTGATCCTATTGTACGCCAATGAAATTTTGTCAACCTTCGACAAGCCCCGAAACGTGAACTCGTTAATGTCTTCAATCAAATTGCGACTCAGATCAATCCGTATCAGCGCGTTGGTTCCGATAAAGACCGACGTGGTGATGGATGTGATATTGTTGTTGCTCATGTTGAGGAAGGACAAGCTGTTCGCCGAGGCGAATGTGTTCCGTGGAATATCTAGGATTTCGGTGAAGGAAACGTCCAGCGTTCGCAGATTGGGAAAGTGCTCAAACAGCTTAAACGGCAGATACAACAGCCGCGAGTCGTAGAACTTCATGAACTTGGTCATGTTCGCCTTTGTGTAGTTCATCATCTTGACATTGTGACTGTGCGTCACATAGAAGCCACTGACGGTGCAAAACGCCTCCTGGCTCTCGTAGTTACTTTCGGACTCATCGCACTTGAGTAGAATTTCGTCTGCCAGTATCACCGACAGACAGAGAAGACTAGCCGACAACTGGATCCACATGGCTTGGGAACGAAGGAAAAAAACCGAACTAACCCACAGAGCCGACAGGCTTGAACTGAAAGTCGAAGAGGAAATATCTTTCACCAGAAGATGGAATTGTACTGCGCTCCTTATCGGGAACGCAGACATTGTTTTCTTTTGTTCCAAACTGCCAGCGAGGCGATAAGGATTGCAAGGCTTTTGCGCATTTTGAGATAGAGCGCCGGTCAAAGTGCTTTGTATGATAAAAGGCAAGCATTTCATTCACTGAATTGATGATAAATAGAAAATAAAAATGCAACTTCAAGTTCACGCTAGGGCTGGACAGTTATCACAGTCACAGCTTGGTGCAATACAAAGCACGAGACTTGCTTGAGAAAAAAAAGTATCCGACTTCCGAGTTTGCAGACCTTTTCAGTTCCGAGGGGGTTCGTCCCCTGCGGCCTTGGGTGAATATCTTTGCATTTCGTATCGTGCATATCTCAACTGAGCGCTTTCTGGCGAACGCGATCTATTTATACGCGCGGAGGTTATCTTTAGGGAATGCGAAGGAGGTTGCGGATATAAGCGCCCGACGACAAACGAAGGAAGGCGAGTTAAGTATAGCAACAACGTATATCAGTTTATCGGAGAAGAATGAAATCGCACTGACCCTTGAGGATGTATCAAGAAAAAAATTTTTTGATGGTTCTGCGAGTAATGTGGAAATAGTTTTGTTATACTTGGAGAACCTGCTACACCGTCGAAACAAGTGACACTCCCTCTGTGAGTATCCTGCCTCGCACCCTCAATATTGATGTGGAGAAAAAGACACAAAGGGGCGAATGCTAGATGAACCGCCAGGCACCATCGGAATTGGGTACGCGTATTACCACAGAAAAGCCAGGACTGTTCTACAAACGATTCAGATCCCCTAAGAAGATTGGAAGGATTAAGAAGAGTCGAAGTGACAGACATAGATGACATAAGATAAGTTGGTAGCAAGCCCCGCAGGCAAAGAGGTTGAAGGGCTTGGATTAGTAGGTACATGTAGGCGCAATCCTGGCACCGATTATTCGGGTTTGCGAATTATGCATGTTGGTAGCATGGGCGGACATCCGCATAGTTAGAAGATTTTCGCATCGGGTAAAAAGCGGTTAAATGTAGGATGTAGGTAATATAATGTATTTGATATGTATTTGATATGCAAAATATTCCCAAATATGAGCTTAATTGACAGCTATCAATTCATTCGAACATATCTTCGAAAAATTCCGGGGGAAATAAATTCCGATGGAGATTCCCGATAAGAGGAATAATTTCCATGTAACAAAAAATGTTCGGGGGGAATTTTTTTCCGCCGGAATTGCCGATAGCCCTGATTATAGACAATTTAAAGAAAAACTGAGTTTGCTATCATGTTAGAAATGACCATATTATTTACCTTAAAAATTGAATTTTTTACAATACCGTTATTCAAGTGTTTGCCCGAATTTATTAAAGTCCAATTCGTATTTCATATGAGACTGCCAATAATCGCCCAAAACTTCTAACTGAACAATCATTTTTGCCAATAACAATTATTTTGCTTTTTGCAATTTTCGAAATGCAGACAAATACAGAAAAATTGTAAAAAAACCTTTTCAAAAGACCAACATCCATAATATTTTTATTTTCTCAAGTTGTCTAAAAATAAAACAAAAAAAATAGAGAAATTGAGAAAATGAAAATTCGCGTTCACCTAAGGGCTTTGCCAAACAGAATGCGTTTTTAACGCCGCGGTAAGATTAATTTACGCAGCGGTAAGATTATTTTGACGCTACGTTCTAACCGCCGCGTTAGAGGACGTCAAACAGAAAGATCTAATTAATGTCCATGACTCTTGGTTTTCATTGTTTTAACAAATGTCAAGCAGCTCAGAGGAAGAATTATTGCTTTTTTGCCGTGATATGTAATTCCCTAAAAAGAAAAAAGGATTTAGGTGCACGAAATTTACAAAAAAAAATTCTTTTGATATTCAGGGCTATCGTGAACAAAACTCCCCCCGAAACATTTCCCATATTTTAAAAATAGGTATAGGCAATGAATTTCGAAAAAGGGAAAAAATTACCCCCGGAATTTGATTGAATTCCCCCGGAATATTTCCTTCGTAAATTTGCAGGTGGAAATTCAAAAAGTAAGCAGTTTCTATGGGAGTTTAAAGTCTTTTGTTTTTTTTATTCAATTCGGTTGATTTGAACCGAGAAAATAGAAGTGCGACATAGGATTGGTATACTTCAAACAATACAGAACAATACTTTTTAATCATCTTCTAGAAAATGAGCTTCTGAGAATGAAGACTGTGCCAATCCATGATCCGTTCAAACTCCTATCGAATTACCACCTTTTGCAAAGAACCTCAACCTCAGGCATGCAGTCAGCTTGATGATGGCAGGAGTGGCGAATGTTTTTTTTGATTGTTGACAGATTCTCAGATTCGCAGAAAGAAAATCCAGCAGATACTTGAACTGGTTAAATCTTATAAGAAACGAACATGTAATAACTGCATTGCAACGCTATTAAATTTTTACTTACAACGCCTGTGGTAACTCTTAAGAGATTGGATTTATCTCTTAACGTCCTTCTGTTCAGCTTCACTTCATTTTTTCTTGTTGAATTCTTTAAACACTGCGCTGTGCATTTTGTTAGCTTCATATTTTGTTTTCTATTTTACCGAATCGAACACTTTCTTTACTAAAATACGGATAAATCCAATTCGCGTCCTTGTAATTGCTCAAATTAACAAAATTAATTGTTTTACAACAAATACATATTTGCAAAATATTCCCAAATATGAGCTGGGGTGGCAGCACGTAACTTGATACAATCGAGTTCAGTCGATACGATTGAGCTCTGGCAGCACCTAATTTGTCACAATCGATTATCCTCGATTGTATCGTCGAAGGTGGCAGCACACAAACCAGAAAATGACGTTTGAAACAAAACATTTTACTCGATAGCGAATACTTGTCGTCAGCAGTTGTTTTTCTTTGTTCAAATATGGAATCCAAACAAAAGATGTCAATAAATAGAAAACAAATAAAAATGTTAACTAATTTTATGAGTGATCACCATGATTTTGCCAGAAAAATCTTAAAAACTGCAGTTTTCTCTGGGAAAGACTATCCAATTCACTGAACACAGAGGGTCCTCCACAAAAAGATATGAAAGATTGGAAAAAGGTTTTGATTTTAAATATGTACTTATTTATTTATTTACAATTACGTTTTGTTTTAGACTTAGAGCGATTTAAAATATAAAGTCAAGAACAAACTGAGAAGCAATAAACTTCATTTAAAGGGCACGGGCGGAGGTCTATATATGCAAAAAAGATCGATGAGTGGGAAGAAAAAATAATCGAGCCATACCCAGCAACACATTTGTTCCGACATTGATTTGGTAACTGCCACTGGCTAGGAGACTCAATTTTAAACAAAGTTTTAAAATGGGTGGAGCTGATGTGCATCTTATTTGGCTTAAAAGTTTTGATAAATTAAGGATCATAAGGAAGCATTCCTTGTTTACTCTAAACTGCTGCACAAAGCTAAAAATATGTATTTAATTTTGCAATGTTGTCAGTGTTATTGTTTTATTTCTGAATACTCATTTTCACTTAACTCTAATGGGTTGCTGTTATCTCTCAAAGCTCTTCTTTTTATTTTGGAATTAGACACTTCCTCATCCTCACTCTCCGAATCAAAAAATATCATCTTCTTTCTATCCACTTTTCAAAATAAAAAATAGTTGGAATACCGATTTGCATTTCGCTTCATAATTCACAATCATTTTTTTAAGTACAAGTCACAATGAAACTCGTTTCAAGTTACGTGCTGGCAAAAATGTTTTGTTTCGAGTTGAGCTCACGATGAACAGTCTCGATTGTATCAAGTTAGGTGCTGACACCCCTGAATTGACAGCTATCAATTCATTCGAACATGTCTTCGAAAATTCCGGGGGAATAAATTCCGATGGAGATTCACGATACGAGGAATATTTTCCATGGAACAAAAAAAGTTCGGGGGGAATTTTTTTCCCTCGGAATTGCCGATAGCCCTGATTGCCTTTCATATCTCAGCCTTTAAATTTAAAACTGCATTTGTATACGATTCATCACACATAACGAAGGTACACATATCAAACGCGCCGCGTCATAAAATAATCTGTAATTTTTCACAACCCCGCGTTTCAACGCTGTGGTAGATTCAACGCGGCGTTGAAAACGCGCTCTATGTGGCGGGGGATACATATGTTATTCAGTATACCTAATACAACGCGGCGGTAAAATGGAGCGTCAAAATGCGGGGCCTTTAAATATTATTTTGGACTGATTTCCATTTCGAACAATTTAAAATTCGCAAAGTCGTCCAAACCCGCGACCAAATTATAATGAACAGCTCCCACAATGCCGTATGCATTTTTTTTTGGTCGATTGTTGCTTGAGCTATTATTCGCCGTGCCATTTCATCTCGCATCACTTGGCCTTATTTTGTGAAATAGAGTCAAATGTTGAAATCTAAAAAGTTTGCCTTATTTCACGGCACCATTGAAACTTCTTCAGCTCACTACTCGTCACATCACAAGAAAAAAAATTAAAAAACAAAACTGTATAATCTTCAGTGTGCGTTCTTCTGTCAAACTAATTTATTCACATTATGTATCACGTTACTAAGAAATAAAGTAAGTCAGTCGACAACCGGCTCCTGATCCTTTTATCCTCGATGTTTTTACTTCAACAAGTAAGGGGAAGTGTAAGCGGCGGTGTATGGTGATGCGTAGGCAGCAGTGTATGGAGCAGCATATGGAGCGGCATATGAAGCAGCATAGGGAGCGGCATAGGGAGCGGCATAGGGAGCAGCGTATGGGGCAGCATACTGAGCAGCGTATGGAGCAGCGTATCCGGTATAGGCAGCGGCAGCAGTATATGGCGATGCTACGACTGGAGCAGCGGCATATGGAGCAGCAACATAGGGTGATGCAAAGTTGCCATGATACTCCCGTGAGTAGACAGCCGAAGCTGGAGCGGCAGCGATCAGTGGTGAACTATAAGCCAATGGGGAGACGATACCGGGCTTAGCAGCGGCCAGAGCCACCAACGCCATCAGGACAACAGTCACGAACTTGAACATATTGAAGTGAATGAATTTGTTTGGTTGTTTTCGAATAGAAGACGAACTGAACTATGCCTTACCAATCGCAATGATAGCAAGTTTTATAGTTAAAACGCAAAAAAAGTGACAACCCTTGGCGCTGCCACACAACTAGGTGAGGGACCTTCAACTTACTTTTCATCATCGAAATCGAAAGCGAAGACATGGCAACTTGCAAATGAATTACAAATCATCACTACCAACACTGCCATCCTCATTTACACCCCCGACACACGCAGATACTTGGGGTTTCTTTGATTATGCAACGGACTACCGCTGTCCGCTGTGCATACTGATTAACAGATAATAGCCACTGGCTGATTTACGAAGCGTAAGCGTGTCCAAAATTAATTATCCATCAGCGGATACTATGGTCGACGATAGTTAGCTTCAAAGCAAAATCGTAATTGCTTTGACAGAATGCCATTTCAGCATAAAACATATCAGATCCGTAAGTCGAGTGCTTGCTTGTCTATTGTGGATTCTCCGTTGGATGCGTTCAATTGTGTTTTTATTGCTTTTTAATGGTATAGCGCGTAGTTCATGTGGAATTGTCGTACATGAGCAATATGCTCATCAACAGTATAAGTTATGTTTCACGCATGCGAAATTTTGGCGAACATTTTTGACGGAATACTGCGAAAGGGAAGGGTGCTTCGAAGCGATGTTATCGGGGCGGAGTTTTTGTCATGCTGTGCGGAGTTGAGTCAAATTCAATAATGTTTTATGTCTGTCCGGAACTTGAAAGTTCATAAGAAATCATTGGCAAGGTCGTAACTTTGTTTTGTATCAAAGTCTGCTGTATCCTACGAGTGCCTACTTGAAAATATATCAACTTTAGTCTGGAAGCTTACGCAAAGACTGCACAAATAAAAAAAAATAGTTACCTAAGAACGCTAACTGTGTGGTCATATATGTTGATGTTTAGAAAGTTATTTATGCATCGGGCATTAGCTAAATAAATCCTTCCTTAACGTCATTTTGAAGAGGAGCCTAGTTTCCTGCTCAAGCTCCACACCAATAGGGTGAGTCGGATGGCACACTTAACAGTAAACAAATAAAATGAAATAGTAAATATCAAGTTTGGTACAAGATTTTCTCAATTTCATTGGAGTATTATTTTATTTCATAAACCAACAAAGGAAAAAACTAACAAAAACCCTTATAAATAATCTCTTCTCTTCTCTTCTCTTCTCTTCTCTTTTCTTCTCTTCTCTTCTCTTCTCTTCTCTTCTCTTCTCTTCTCTTCTTCTCTTCTCTACATATAATAAAACTGTAGAATAAAAAATGCCTGACCGCGCATCACGCAGAAACTACTGGACGGATTTTGATGAAACTTGGCATAGTGATTGCTTATGTTCTGGGTCGGGCTTTAGGTACTTTTTAACCGGGAATATAACTTGGTTTTTACAAAATAGTCAAAAAAAAACGGATATATGTAAGGAAAGTTCTGTTTATACAGACCTAGCTCAGTAATGGCTTATCGGATTGAAAAATACAAAAATAGGTGAAATTAGTAAATTTTCTCCTGAATCATTTAAGATATAAAACATCCTCCTGCGTGGTCCTGAAGCTGAGCAATGTTCAAAGCAAGTGTTCAAAACATCGCCCACAATTTTCATTCAGTGGATACCACTGTCAGTAGTCATGCAGTGAGTATCGTTGTGTGTGTGACTATTATGTGCGCGCTCTAACGTGATCATAATATGTTTTGCACTTAAATGTGCAGTCGTCTCTTTTCAGCACACACATTGAGGTTGAACACATTTTCAGGTGTGGTTCATTGGGAAAAGTTTGGAAATGGGCTTGGAAGGGGTCAAGTTGTTTCATTCGCGAAGCTTCTTTTTCATCGACATCATCCTTCGTGTTGCGTGAATCTTTATTTTTTCAAAAAATCAGGGCCGATTTTCAAAAGATGTAAGAATATTTAAAGCTTAAAAACAAAGTCAAGAATTTAGCTTGGGATTAATTAAAATTAATGTTATAATAAATAGTTGGGGTTCCTATCTTAAATTTTTTAATTTTTATTCGTTTGAAATCTATTTCGATCGTTCAAATGTCCGCCGCGGCTTCCGTAAGTGGCGCGCATCCGCGCATAAATCAGGCTGAATTTGACTTAAGCAACTTTTAGACGCTCTTGTATCTCATGTGAATTGGTATCATCCCAAATTCGACAAATTTGTTTGTTTACTTACCCATACCTATTCATTCAGAAATGGGCCTCATCGCTAAAGGTTAAAATTAGGCTAAGTTTCGAACTTCTTTTCATAAAACAATTGAATTGAACAACCCGTGCTGTTCCACGGTTTTCCCGTCCATGGTGATTTGACAAAAGAGGCTGAATAAATGACAGCTGATTTGACAAATGTAGCTGAAACAATATGGCCCCAATCAACTATCAAAGTTCGGAGGTCCCTATTGGAAGACCCTGTATAGGAGTAAAACATGTATTTTACTACCAATATTTTTAAAATAAAAACAAATTTGCAAATGAATACGACCCAAAGGTACGCTTGGAAGTCCTTTTAAAAATATTTTTCTTAGAATGAAGGAATGTTTAAAGCTAGGAAGAATAGCTGTCAATAAAAAAAAGTTTTTGCTTAAAAATTCTCAACATTCAATTGATTATAAACTACCTACCTTCCTGCCCGTTCAATTCAAGTTGTTTTGGATTACCTCAAGTCCGAAATTAATCATATAAATGCTGTGTCCGACCCTCTTATTCCTCATTTTGATAATTGATATTCTGTCTACAACTCCTAATCTAATTCACTCCTTCGCTGATGACAGCACCCTAAGCTTTTCATACTCATTCCAGGAACTGCTGTTCCGCCGTAGAACTGGAACTACAACGTACCTAAACTATGCTTATTAAATTGCGGGTTCAGCTAAAATAGTGGATTTGAATGTGTCTAAACCACAGTGCTGGCTGCCGTATCTAAAGTCTAAAAATAAATCTGAATCCCTGAATCCACGAATGGAGCATTATTTCACCCTTAAGCCGGTTTTCGATCGTACAAAAAAATAAGCAGAAAAACAATTATTGGGAGATTAAGGTAGTCCTACAATAAACAGTACCTAACGCCAAAAAACACCGTCGCACCGTGACTAATTTTGTAAATGAGCCAACAACAACTAAAACTATGATTTAAGAAATATGGTTTTGTTAAATTATACCACACGCCTATAAGTAGTCTATGGAAAGTCTATGATAAAACATTGAATATTTACTCCAAAAATTATACAGTGTTATTGGTTGCTACTGTTATTCCGTGTGTCGCAGAATAAAAATGACGGCCTCATCAATTATTTACATATTTCATTAAAAAGTAGGATTTTCAGCACGCAATTATAACAACTACGTCCCACTTGACATTTGACAAGTTAACTTTCCATTTTTTGACACATTTAAAGAAGAACGACAAATTATTGATGTGAAAAATCTATGGCACGACTTGGGAATAAAATCGATTCGACCGAGACGGAAATGACCGGAAATTCGACTGTCGCCATCACAATGCCGCCGCTCTCGACTCTGAAACTACTTAACCGATTTCAATACAATTTTGTTGGTGGGTATGGTTGGTTGCAATTTAAAAGATAGAATCGTTTTGGACCCGATGGTGGCGCTGTTGTCGACCTTCTAAACCACTCAACTGATTTCTTTGAAATTTTGTGGGTGGGTATGGTTGGTTGGATAATAAAATCATTATATTTTTCAACTCCACAGGCTGTTTTTGAGCTCCCGTAACATATTCTCTTCCTTTCATCTTCTGGTTACCCTAGTTGTGGTTTTAAAACGGCGCTCATGCGCTATTTGTGTTTCTTCCCTTGTCAGGTAACAGGGAATTCGCAGCCACTTAAACCAACCGCGTGGTTGGTTGCAATTTCAAAGATTTAGTTTTTTTCAATTCTTTCAACTTAATTATTCTTAAAGTGAATACTTATATGGACACGCAGGAGTGAAATTATAAAGCAAGGTATTCCACAGACACTAGGACTAGAGACTAGACTACTGAGTCAGTTGACTAAATTAAATCTTAGCTGTAACGTTATGAAAAAAAAACGTATCTAAATAAAAACTCTTAAAAAAGAAATAGAAGACTTTGGATTGGATTGCGTTATAAAAACTTTTTAAATTCATAAAAACACTTATCTACTGCGCTGTTCTAATATTATGTTACATACAACACAATTCAATTAAACGTCCACAAGACGCTTCTCTTAATCTATGTAAATAAAATAAATAAATATTTTGGCGCGACAGGTCTGTGGGACCCAAGGCCTATCTTCGCAAAACCATTCGTTTTGTGTGAGTTTTTAATTTTTGGGACGAATGGAAGGGATCTACAATTTTATGCCGGGTCCAAACGGCTAATTGAGAAGCTCTTTCATGACAGTTTTACTTTCGGATGTTTGTCAGACGTTCGCGAGAGGTGGCGCAGTGGGAAAAAAAACCTTAAGATGTAATTTGGTTTTTTCGGGACTCGACCCGGGGATCCCTCGCTTAGTAGTCCAACACACTAACTCTAAGCCACTGTGGCTCAGTTTTTTTTTTTGGTATATCTAGCTTACCTTTTAGAGAAGAGTGAGACATTTTTGTATGGAGAAGTAGATATTTCAGATATTTCCGGTACTAGAATACGAACGGGTCAATTTTTTCTAATTTTTTCATAATTGTTTTGCCTTTACCTTGGAAAACAAAAGAGTTTTACTGCGAACTGGCGGTTCAAAAAACAAAAAACACTTAAATGACGATTCTGGGCGAACGGCTTATCCGAATGAATAAATTGCATTTCCCTAGAGCGATTAAATCCACAAAAAAATCCTTTAAATGTCAATAAATAACCTACGTTATATTTGAGGCTCTTCCGAAAACTATCATACTGTTTTTGAGAAGCCAAAACAAAATCAAATACACATGACATCTGATTAAAGACGAATTATTCAAACAAGCAGAAAGAAACCGTTTTATATTTTAAAACAAAAAAGGATGCAAATGTACTTAAGTCCAACAGGGAGAAATCATTTCGCTTTATCTCGTCCTAATGAATCAATCCGTTGGTGATCAAACCACCATGAACTCCCACTGGAACGCCAATCCTCAGACCAACTGGAGCAATGGATGACCGAATAATGCCGACTGGGGCCGAAATGATTCTTGGAACAGCAGCAACTCTAATGGCTGGCGCAAGGACTCCAGGTTCAGCAAAAACGGCAGCAACGAGGCAGAAGAAAACAACCTGCAAAGGAAATTTACCTAGTCGATCTTATAGAGAACCTCAAAGTCCTACTTACGTATTTAAACATGATGACTGAAGAAACAAGAGTGCGGCTTGAAGTGTTGTTGAATGCTGATGGTAATCTGATGTCTTACCCCTAGTTCGCGCCACAATTTATACCCAAAAAGAGTTCTTGCCTGCGCACAGAAACCACTCAACCCTCAGCAGTGCGGTTGGCCTTGCAATGTGTCATCTTTCCGATGCAGTCGATGCGTTTCTAGTACGTCACCATTGCGAAATTGTATACTGCACGCGTCTGCATTTGGTCTGCCGCCACATTGTCTATTGCCTAAGTCACCAATCAAGACCAACAGCAACTGTAACCGACATCCATCCACTGTGGGGCGTATTAATTTACATTTTTCCTCGCGTTTCGCAAATTATAAACACAACCACAGGCGAGAAGACTAGGCGCCTTCCCCCCATCTCCATCCATTGCAATCGGTGCTCTGTTGATGGTGCAATTAAAATTCAAAGCAGTCTAGCTATACACTGAAAGTGACTGCCGTTTGATGAAGATGTGTCACAGCATCATCTGGTCAAAGAACAGGTGCAGAGATGTGTCAACGAAGTATTTTTGGCAATCGATTTGATTGCGTGAGGCAAACCCCAGAGAGACAGGATTTCTATTCGAAGATATTCTGTTGCGTAACGTTCTTATCCAATGACTAATTAAAACACTTTGTGTGTGCGTGACGGATTATTGCGCGTGAATCCGATTAGAATCGATTAAGACGGGAAAAAGTGTACTAAGAATGATAATGCCACCCATTTGCCAGGACTTTCTTTCCCTATCATTATATACTTTGGATGGGGCCCTCTTCCCAAGGCTAGTGCTATGTGCTTTCCTCGCATAAGGAGAAGGACACGTGCAGCATTTTTTAAAGTGCTTAAGCCCGTTGAATGAAATGTTGACATTTTTCTTCTCTCAATGCCACACGTAGTAGCTCTTTAGATCACGTGTAAAATTTTTGCGCCTGGTTCAAAGTAAATCAGTTTGACAGTTTTAAGGGGTTGGATTGTACGCGAGCGGCAGTTGTAGCATGAATTGGAATCAAACTTGCTTAGCAATCTATCAAAATCACTGTGCATCGTGTGTTTATGTACCCTTTTGGCACCAGGCATCATTATGGCCAGTCGCGATCCCTAAGGAACTCTTTGCAGTAAACTAGAATGGAAAAACAGACCTTATATTCAATCTCCTTACAGAAACCGAGTACCCCTTCGTAGTCCGTGCATTCTTTCTGCTTCAAAGAAGTTCTCAGAAACTTCTTGCGGTTACGAGATATTGCTTGCGGAATTATCTACAATTGTCTGTGTCTGCCAGTTGAAGCGGAATACCGGGAACATCAAGAGAGATGAGATTCTTATTTCTTTCCCGTAAACTTCTGCTTCGTAAACCACCCTTATGACCCACAACTACAGGAATGTATGAGTCAGTCCGGGCAGTGAAAAATTTTGCATTTTGCACAAACTAGCTCGACGGATATGGGTGGTTCTTTCTGAAGACGCAACGGACTAATGTTTCTTTCTTTCATGCTGACATTTTGGAAAAAATGATATTTTTTTTATTTAGTCCAGAATTGTCCAAAGTTCTCTAAATATTATTTTATAATACTGATTCCATAAGCGAAAAATATTTTTTATGTTTGCCCAGAGTTAGACCTTCCTGTGTAATCTTGTATAACTTGAAGACACTTCCTGGCTACCAAAAATTCTATATTTTAATTTTTTATAGTAGCCCCAAAAGTAGCGCTTTTTGAATGCAAAAAGAGAAAACGAGGGGAAAGCTTAAAAAAAAGGGGAAAAAATCAAAAATCTCTTTAAAACTTAATTTGGTTAAAAGTAAAATTAAAACTCATTTTCATTACAAATAAATTTAGAAGTTTACTCAGAATTAAATATTCACACTCAATATGAAAGATCGAACGTCTACGTAATCATTTTGTGTATCTGAATGCATTCTCTCGTTTTGACATTTTTCTAATAGAAAAGGAAATCGTTTCAAATCCAATTTTTTTATTTTTTTTATTTTTTCATATAAAACTCAAGGCAAATTTCACTTAGGGGAAAAAGGGTGAACTTTTTGGGAATTTATGGGAAAATTATTGCATTTGCTGATAAAAACAGGGGAAAACAGTCTTCACATGATTTATACAAATATCTGTAAATTGCGGCAATATTTTATGATACTTTAATAAACATCCAAATTTAATTAGGAAGTAATTATATTTCTATAATGGATCGTTGCATAAACTATAAAATTTCTAAAAAAATAACCCTCCGAATCATTAGAATTATCCAGAAGTGAAGAGGATTTTGTTCACACAAAATTTTAATTAAAGATCAGCAAAACAAGAAAAGTGTTAATTTAGTTAAATGAAATATGCACCTACTTAATTGAATTGAAAAATATGTAAATTGTCTATGGTCTGGTTTATTTATTTAGATAACCTCTGTCAGATCTTTATTCCATAATGTAAGGAAATAGATGGAGCTCCTTTTAAACATTGTATCCTCTTATGCGCTTTTGTTTTCACCTTTTTCCACCTTTAATAAAAACTTACATAATTGTTTTAAATTATATTAATAATTACTAATTATGTATTTATTAATAAGTAAAATAAATTAACAATACTAATACAATGAATTCCACCGATGAATTCCAGAGATGCTTTCGGCTGTTTGAATTATATATTTTTCTAGATAGATGGTTTTTCATTTATTATATCCTTTTATTTATTTTTATTTATTCATTGTTTTGCTGTCGGAAATATTATTATTTCCTCTTTCAAGACAGATTGCATTATTTTGTCCTTAGAATTTGCTTGAATTCCTCAGTAGAGATTTTTGTAAGATCCTTATTGATTATCTATTAGGTACAAAGTAGTAGCATTTTGTTTTATTAATTTTTAGAAAAAGACAATTTCGTGTAAAATATTCCGCAAAAGTGGTAGATGACAAATTTTTCTACGTTTCTGACATAGCAATTAATTTATTTTTCTTAAGATTTATTTTCTGTAATTTTTCTTTATAGTGAGATTTTGTAAACTTGCAAAGGGGCCGGAATAAGTGTTTAATATATTACTATTCAGAAACTTATGTAGCTCCCTATAGAGTCGAAGTCTTTTTGCATGTTTTCTTAGAAGGTAGTGCCCTGAAAGTATTCCTGTAGCCTGACATGTATAACTTATTACCTTGTTCATTTCCAATTCAACCGCAGTGTATTGGCACCCAACATCAACTGCTATTTCACAGAACTTGCTGATCTTGTCTAATTGCCCCTTACCCCACTCCAGATATTATAGTTTTCGACGATTTTTGTATGCGTTTTTGTTCATTTTTCTAAGTTAAAAAACTTATTAAAGAAAATCTGAAGAGACGTAATTAAAATGCGTTGAAGAAAGCAAAACAGCTCGCTTTAAGCCCAGACTTGTGACGTCTGTGTTACAGCAGATTAACACTCAAAAACTAAAAGCCTAATGAAGATTGCTTGATCAAAGTATTACAGATGCCTCCTGGATGTACCGCGATGCACTGCCCCAGCTCAAAGGGTTCAAATAAATAATAGTAAAAACTGAGGTTTCATGAAATCATTTTTTTATTACGCAAATAACTTAAATTTCATATTGACTGAGGAACTGACACAAGTGTTCTTAATGAATTAGTCCACCATGAACCAACCCTCCGGACAGTATTTTTCCAGATACTAATCCACTATTGAGAAGCCCACCAGACACCAATCCATTGGAAACCAGTCCATGGGAAATTAAACCTCCAGTTACCAATCCATTAGATAACAAACCCTTTGAGACCAATCCATTGGAAACCAGTCCATGGGAAATTAAACCTCCAGTTACCAATCCGTTGGATATCAAACCATTTGAGACCAACCCATTGGAGATAAGTCCATTAGATACCAGTCCACTGGATAGGAGACCGTTGCTGAGAGCCAATGGAGCCCCCAAACCGGAAGTCAATGCAATTGGAGCTGTGTTGACGATTCCCACCGAGGGTGCTGAAATAAGGGTTGGGGCGAGCACTCCTGGCTTGGCAAAAGCGGCAGCGATCACACTGACAAAGACCAACTGTCAAAGAAAAGTTAAAATTTTTATTAAAATGGAGAATCTGTTAAAAATCCCTTACTTGTTTGAACATGATGATATTGGAGTTAAAGTGATTTTTTCTTTGAGGAATAGCTGAACTCTTGTTGAATGCTGACGAGTGTGTGACAATCCATTGAAGGTATCTTTCCCATTTTATAGTCAGACATACATTATCTTCTAGTCCCCAAGTACTACACATGCACCCATCAATGGGGTGGAGGCAAAAAACGATCGTTAGGTAAAGGGTGCTACGAGTAACCAGCAACCAGCCCAGACCACAATCCCTCTTGCAACATCTCAAAGAGCCGTAACCAGAGTAGTATGACTTCATCTGTTATTTTCCACTCTTTCGCTGCTAGGCAAGAGACCATTTTCTTGTGCCTATAAAATGCGACAGACACTCTGAGTTGAGCATCAGACACTTGTCCGCTTTCAAAACAAAAGTTCACTTAGCCCTCTACCATCATCATGTTCAAATACGTAAGCCATTTGAAGGGAGACAGGACTTCCTAGAAATTAATCAATTCAAAATTTACTTCCAGATTGTTTTCTTCAGTGTGATTGCTGCCGTACTCGCTGTTGCTCAGCCAGGAGTGCGAAGCCAGTCGTACGGGATTGTGTCAGCACCTACTGTCGGCATCGTGAGGTCCCCGCTGGTTTTGAATAGCGGTTTGGTTTCCAGCGGTATCGTATCCAAGGGACTAGTGTCGAATGGATTGGTCACAGGAAGAGTGCTGTCCGGTGGTTTGGTATCCAGTGGACTCGTATCTGGTAAAGTGTTGTCCGGAGGACTCGTATCTGGCGGATTAGTCTACTAAGTCGGCAGTGGACAGAGTAATATTTCCCCTTGGCAATTTTTTGACAGTGGAATTAAATAAAAAATTTAAAAAGAAACTCTTGTATTTACCTTTGCAATGGTGTCCCGAAATTGGGTCTAACTTTGGAATAGCAATTGCTTATATTTATATGAAAATAAGTTTGGGATTGCTTGATTCTTTGTCCGATTGTGCATCCTGATTTGGAACTACTGTTGAGCGCAAAACAAATTATTGTAGATCACTGTAGCTTATTTCCGGATCTACAAAAACTAAAAATTGGGTAAATCTTACCACATTTAAGCCACGCAAATACCGATTTCAGCATTTCAAATGCGGTACCTAATCCTTTCTATTAATTTAATTTGTACCTCCGTACTGAAAGCGAGACTGAGAAGTTGGATGATATTAAAAAAATATATAAACTAAAAGCATTGACTGGAGAAAAATATCTAGCTACACATTTTTTACTTAACATAATGGTTAATTAATAACAATGCTGAGCTGCAAGCACTTTGTATTAGCAGAAGCTGCAAGTCGCAAGTTCTTACCGGAACTTACTATCATGTGTGTTGTATTATGAATTTTTTTTTAGAAAATGTTCGGAAGTTTTTGAGAAGTTTGGGACACTCCAAAAAATATATTCTTTAAATAGCGCTCAAAAATAATACTATTACAAGTTTGTTTGAAAACGGACGTATCAAAACGGGTAGCGATATTTCATGAAAAATGGAAAATTGGCAAGCAATCCACTGCGGGAAGACTCGACGATGCAGAGATACAACGTCGAGTTATGTGTGTGCGAACAGCAAAGTGTTCTAAAACACTCATTATACAATTGCATTATTATTGTTGTTAATTTCTGCTTTATAAAATGGTAGATAGACTGTTTTAAGATTAGTTTTAATTTAGACACAAAAAAAATGGTTCAATAATATGAAACAAAAAAATAAATACAAGCATTTTTCATGATGCTGCTTTCAAGAAGAGTAGATATTATAAAAGCAAGAACTTTACAGTCCATAGCTTCTACCAGCTGAACTTTCGGCAATCTGCTTTGGCCTTTACTGGCAATGTTGTTTGAAAAAACGGACTTGATATTGAAAAAAGCTTTCTCATCCATTTTCTAGACGGTCGAAGCGATGTGTTCTTCATCGCAATCCTCAGCAAACGTCGCTGGTAGTTTTCTATGTGGTACCCTCGTGGTATACATATATTTTCGTTCCGAGAAGGGAAGGGCTTAACTGCGGAATGATGTTGTGTTGTGCAGATAATATCTCGACGACCTGTCTGCCAAAGCTTAATAACGGGATGGTAACACATATACGGTGAGGAACATTTAAGAACGATAAGAAACGATAGGAATTTGCACGATTTTTAAATGTTTCAACAAAATCTAAGTGATCCTTTGAAAGTAGGAGATGAGTGGTTTCAGAGCCTATTTACAGTCTGCGAACTTTTGTACGTTGCTACGAACATCATCCTAAGGCCCACGAATAAAGGGGTAGCCAAGGGTTTAAGATAGGATAACAATTTAGGACACTATAGAGCACAAACAGACATACAGCGATAGATCAGCGTTTGCATTCATGTTTATATTGGAGTAGACTATGATATTTCGGTTAACACAGAAATTGGGTGATATCAGGATAGGAACAGTAGTTCCAAATACATTCATCAGGATGCACAATCGGACAAAGAATTAAGCAATCCCAAACTTCTTTTCATATAGACCCAATTTCGGGACACCTCTGCAAAGGTAAATACAAAAGCACGTTTCTTTTTAATTTTTTTATTAAATTCCACTGTCAAAAAGTTGCCAAGGGGAAATATTACTCTGTCCACTGCAGACTTAGTAAACTAATCCGCGAGATACGAGTCCTCCGGACAACACTTTACCAGATACGAGTCCACTGGATACCAAACCACCGGACAGCACTCTTCCTGTGACCAATCCATTCGACACTAGTCCCTTGGATACGATACCGCTGGAAACCAAACCGCTATTCAAAACCAGCGGGGACCTCACGATGCCGACAGTAGGTGCTGACACAATCCCGTACGACTGGCTTAGCACTCCTGGCTGAGCAACGGCGAATACGGCAGCAATCACACTGAAGAAAACAATCTGGAAGTACATTTTGAATTGATTAATTTCTAGGAAGTCCTGTCTCCCTTCAAATGGCTTACGTATTTGAACATGATGATGGTAGAGGGCTAAGTGAACTTTTGTTTTGAAAGCGGACAAGTGTCTGATGCTCAACTCAGAGTGTCTGTCGCATTTTATAGGCACAAGAAAATGGTCTCTTGCCAAGCAGCGAAAGAGTGGAAAATAACAGATGAAGTCATACTACTCTGGTTACGGTTTGAGTAAGCTTAGCTCTGTGAGGTGTTGCAAGAGGGATTGTGGTCTGGGCTGGTTGCTGGTTACTCGTAGCACCCTTTACCTAACGATCGTTTTTTGCCTCCACCCCATTGATGGGTGCATGTGCAGTACTTGGGGACTAGAAGGTAATGTATGTCTGACTATAAAATGGGAGAGATATCTTCAATGGATTGTCACACACTCGTCAGCATTCAACAAGAGTTCAGCTATTCCTCAAAGAAAAAATCACTTTAACTACAATATCATCATGTTCAAACAAGTAAGGGATTTTTAACAGATTCTCCATTTAAATAAAAATTGTAACCTTTCTTTGACAGTTGGTCTTTGTCAGTGTGATCGCCGCCGCTTTTGCCAAGCCAGGAGTGCTCGCGCCAACCCTTATTTCAGCACCCTCGGTGGGAATCGTCAACACAGCTCCAATTGCATTGCATTCCGGTTTGGGGGCTCCATTGGCTCTCAGCAACGGTCTCCTATCCAGTGGACTGGTATCTAATGGACTTATCTCCAATGGGTTGGTCTCAAATGGTTTGATATCCAACGGATTGGTAACTGGAGGTTTAATTTCCCATGGACTGGTTTCGAATGGATTGGTCTCAAAGGGTTTGTTATCTAATGGATTGGTAACTGGAGGTTTAATTTCCCATGGACTGGTTTCCAATGGATTGGTGTCTGGTGGGCTTCTCAATAGTGGATTAGTATCTGGAAAAATACTCTCCGGAGGGTTGGTTCATGGTGGAATAATTCATTAATATTGTGATTTTTGCAGTGGCTATAGTGCAATTTAATAAATAAAGAACTGGTTGTAATGCATTCATAAAACTTAATTATTTTGTGGTCGGATATTTCATTTGAATTTTTAAATGTTTTATTACGTAGGAGACAGTTTGTGTTTGAGGGCGCAAGTAAAGTGAGAGCTATTAATTGTTACACAGGATTCAGGTTAAAAAATAAATAACTCGCGAAGATGGGTGTAATTTATTAAAACTAAGTTATTAGCTGCTTTGCTATCTGTATTTCAACTTTAAAAAAAATATGTGCAAATTTATGAGAAAATATTTTCTAGACATAATAAGAAATACGAAATATTCGTCAAATGAATTAAATTTTATTATATTCAATAGTAAGTTTATGAATCAAAAAAATTTAATTCATATTTAACAAACAAATATAATATATTGATTTAAGAAACGACATTTGTATAGCAAAGTTAAAGTCAAGAAGTATTATGAATTTTAAACTTTACAAATTTAAATAGAATTTTATTGAGCTTATAGAGAAAATAGAATTTAAACTACAATATTTTAGATCGAAACTACATAGCTACTATTAGACTATGTTTTTTTAGAAGGAGAAAAAGTGGCTCCTTCATTTATATTTTGGTACGGCTTATGAGAAACAAATTATGCAAATAGGTATAAATTTGATTAAGAAACGCTCGATTTAAGAAAAACTTATTGATATAGATACAATTTCCCTTTTTTTCTCAGTCTTTAATTATGCAGGGAAATGTAAATAAAGTGCTCGACTGGATCGCACGAAACTTTCTCGTTCATATCATCAGTTTGGTTGGTTTATTTTTATTTTATTATTGTTTATAGTCTATAAAACAAAATTTTTCAAATTGGTGATGCAGGTAGGTGGTGACTCGATGTAGGGTTTGTGATAGACCGTTATAAACCGTTTTCGAGATTTAAACAGTTTTCAAAATCAGCGTTTCCGGTGATTCGAATCGAAAATGAAGGACGCAGTAATGTTGAAAACGTAAGTTTTAATCCAAGTATGAATTTTGGTCGGCGCAGTGGCTTAGTGGTAGTGTGTTGGGCTACTAAGCGAGGGGCTCAGGTTCGAATCCCGAGAGGGCCAAATTACATCTTAAGGTTTTTTTCCACTGCGCCACCTCTCGCGAACGTCTGACAAACATCCGAGAGTAAAACTGTCATGAATGAGCTTCTCAATTAGCCGTTTGGACTCGCCGTAAAATTGTAGATCCCTTCCATTCGTCCCAAAAATTGAAAACCCACACAAAGCGAATGGTTGCGAGAAGCTAGGCCTTGGGTCCCATAGACCTGTCGCGCCAAAGTATTTATTTATTATTTATGAATTTTGGTCAAAATTGGTTTAGCCGTTTTCATGTAAGTAAACCCAAGAAAACCAAATTCTCAAAATATGCCTTTTTCAAAAATCCATTATAGACAACTTATAGAAAAACTGTCAACACGCCTGCATACCCAGTTTTTCACTAAAAAAAAATAATTTTTAAGGTAATATGGTCATTCCTTACATGATACCAAACTCATTTTTTCTCTAAATTGTCTAAAATTGATTTTTGAAGAAATGCTTATTTTGAGAATTCGGGTTTCTTTGGTTTTTCTACATGAAATAAGGTAAAAAGATTTTGAGTAAAATTCACGTTTTCAACATTATTGCGTGCATAGTAAACGCCGTTTAAAAAAACTGTCCGTATCTCGAAAACGCCATTTTCGATTTGGATAAAACTTTAAAAACCAAGTACATAATGCTAATATCTTGAACAACACTCTATACGCAGTCTTAAGCTGAATAGTTGATCAAGCATATTTTTTTAACTAAACATTGCATTATTTGTTACTATTTTGTCGGTATTATTTTCTAAAAACCGCTCTAAAGGTTTTCACAAAAATCCCCATTTTAGTAGTATAACGTACTTAGTTTTCTTTAAAGGCCATCTTTTAAGAATTACTGTACTACTAGTAATAAAGAAATTACAACTACTCAAAATTCCTTTTAAGGGGCCTGTTATAGCTACACGAAAAATGCAACCGAAAAAAAATCTCTTGCTTTTTTTAACCACTTAAACTTAATTGTTGAACTCAATCTTGGTCTTAAAATGTTGCTAATGCCTTTTAAAGTTAGTTTATCAAAAAAAAAAAAAAAATAAGCAAATTATCCAAAATTTTCGAAAGAAAAAAAACATTTATCAATTTTTCTGTACGTAAAACTTTTTTCGTACAGAAAAATTAATGAATTCTTTTTCTAGAAAAATTTAAGGCAGTTAACTTACTTTTTTTTGATAAACTAACTTAACAATTCCTAAGCAACACTTTAAGACCAAGATTGAGTCCAAAAATTAAGTTTAAGTGGTTGATAGTGAAACTTTGAACTCATGATACAAAAAAAATGCAAATTCATTTTTTCCGTCAGTACTTTTAATTTTATTCTAAGTCAGAATCACTTAGGCAATAATTCCACCGGACAATAGTTTACCAGACACCAAACCACCATTGACAAGTCCAGATGACACCAATCCGCTGGAAATAAGTCCCCCATTGGCAATCAAACCATTAGAGATCAAACCATTTGAGACCAGCCCACTTGAGATCAAACCATTCGAGATCAACCCCTTTGTGATCAAACCATTTGACACTAAGCCATTAGAGATCAATCCATTGGAGATTAATCCATTTGACAGCAGTCCACTGCTAATTGTCAATGGAGCGCCAATGGTGCCAAGCGAAATTGGAGCGGTCCTTACAATGCCAACAGATGGAGCCGAAGCAATAGTTGGAGCAGCAATGCGCAGGGATGGAGCAAGAAATCCTGGCTTGGCGAAGGCAGCAGCGATCACACAGATGAAGACGAACTAAATGAAATTATATTTATTATGAGATGATGAAAAGGACCCTCTGAAGGCTTCTTACATATTTGAACATGATGATTGTTGAGGTGGTTTCTGCTTTGAGAGCTAATGCGATTGTTGAATGCTGACAAGTGTCTGATGCTTAGTTCGAGGTTGGTGTTTCGTTTTATAGGCAAGAAAAAGAAATGAAAAGGTGTTGGGTTTCTTTGCGAGTGTGTCATGGGGTGGGTATTGTCGCCACAGGCCCATGGCGTAGGGTGAACTGTATTCAGATCGTTGCTGTTGAAAGAAAGAATGGGGCGGCTTTGGTGTCGGTGTGGTGATCTTAAAGCCTGTTGTGCAATATGCTGAATATTGGAAGACATAAAAAATGGTAACCTAATAGCATTCTGCGTCCGTGTGTCTTTATTTTTGGTTTAGGTGATGAAGGAATGTGGAAGGTGTATCCTACTGTCTGGAATTTTTTCGATGTGAAATTTCATTGCGTTCTGAATGCCAGTATATTTGCCTTACTTTATTAAAAATATCTATATATTTCACTCGCACTTGAAAGCATAACCTTGGCTACATCGGGTAGCTAAAATTGACTTAACTTCAATTTAATTTAAATTTAAATTACCTTTTCTTTATTCCCGCTTAAGTGATCTCTGTATCACCCGCGATGAGAAGCCGCGGCGGACACCTCAACGATGATTAATTCCGTGGCCTACATACCTAGGCATTTATTACTTATTGGAAAACCCTTTTGCATAAATGATATACTGGAAGAATTCGAAGACCATTGAGTGCTCAACAAGGAGTCGTGATTTTTTTTATCGCTAACATTTACATAATTGTAAGCTATTGTAGTTATGATAAACACCATCCCAACAGAAGAGTCCATTTTACAATCTTGACCGTTCTTAAAAACTTTAGGGAGATATGTTTCGTGATTCTATTTATAATGATAGTGGACATCACGATTAATGTCAGATTTTAGGTACCATCAGAACAGTTAACGAAGCCAATGTCATCTGCAAAGGCCAAACTTTGGCTTAGAAACGAAATGGACCACCTACAGAACCTTGGGATACACCCAGGATGTTAGTTAGAAGTTTAAAACATTAGCTCCCATATTAATAAGCGAATTTGCACAAGTTGGTTTGCTAGCAGACGTCAGTTAACATACAAAAAACTGACATAACTGCTGGGTAACAAGTTGATAACTTTAACACAGCCTTTATTAATACGGTGGTAGAGATATTAGCATTTCCATTGAGTAATTATTATTATACATATTTTCCTATTTAAACTGCTGTTTATTATCTACATTCCAATATTTTCCTGGCTTCAGATTTCAAAACTCAATCTATGGGTATGTAAACAATATTATTTTGGTAAAGGGATTAAAAAATATAACCCGTTACTCTACATTTAAAGCTTTCTAAAAAGTATATCTGTCCTGTCATGCAGTGATTCCTTATGTCCTGTCATATTTAGAACCTATAACTGGCAATGACTTTTATCGTCCCATCTATACGAAGTTAAGAATTTACAGCCTTTTTCATAGCATTTAATTAAAGCTGAAATAAGGCGAAAATGATACAGTTGTGCTAAACTGCCCCCATACATTTTATCTCTGTAGATATTTTCACATTGGAGATTAAGTTTAGAAAGATACTGTACCTGAATGTGTAAAACTGTTTCACATTATCCAAACGTTTGTCAGAAGAGAGGATCAGGTACGGAAATTTGTAAATATTTCCTAGAACTCGCATACGAGGCACGTTGTTTCTGTTCTCAATGACTTAAACGCGTTTACAGCAAAGGAAGTTGTTTTCGATATTGCAAATTTGTTGTGGCCTCGTTGAAGAAAAAACGAGCCACTTTGGTTTCGCTAAATCCTCCAACGCGAAGAAAAATCTGTCCAATTAATTATTAGTTGCCCCTTGAAAAAACGGAACTTTTTGCGTATATTGATGGAGCCTTTTATTTTCGACTGTAGGGGGTTATCCGTGATTTAAAAAGAAGGTGGGTTGTTGGTAGACTTTGTCTTGTGAACAAGCTACACAGATACATTTTCGTCGAAAACGTATTAGGTATATGTAAGTGCCCTAGTCTTATTATCAAAAAATTAATTGCTCGTATTCAAATTCAAATGCATGTTTGTGATGAAGTTTTTTTCCGACTGATTTGGGGGGCAATTGTTTTCAAATATTTCTGTTTCGGAAATCTCCTTTAGATGTGTCTTGTATAATGTATACCATGCGTGGCTGTCTTTTGGAGAAAATATTTGTACTTTTAAATTTTTTGCAGAGATGTATTACGGGATTTCAGTATTACACGAAGGCTGCACGAATTTCTAGGAAAACAAACAAACTTGTTGAACAACAGCTTTTATATGTAGATGAACTAAAAAACTAAACTTAATTTTATATGAATCGGTGAAAATAAGTGCAGCGTAAACAATACCCCGAATAGTTGTACGACGAGATTTCCTTCTATTAAATTTATATTCAATCATAGAAACTTGCTCCTGATTTAACTATTAGAACAGCTGCTCACCAAAAAATATTTCGACAAATAAATACAATTTAGGGTACCTGCCTACATTTACAATTGGTAGAACAAGAAAATACGTTCTGCCTGATAATGTTCAATACGTTCTTTCTTGTGATTTATTCCATTGTATGTCAGTCAACAGCTCTTTGTTATGTAAACGTCTATAGTTCGTAAAAAAGAATGCAATGGGGGAATCATCTACTAAAGATCAACTTTCATTCGATCCATGTTTCACAAAAATCGGTTTCGAAATAGTGACGTAATCGGATTTTTTTATCGTGTTGGCTGTGGAATTGGTGGCATGAGCCATTCAGATAGATGTTGACTTAAATTTATTGTCAATAGATAAATTTACAAAAAAACCTTGTGTCTACGGCTGAGGTCAGGTTCTTAAAAATATAAGGCAGACTGTCAAAACCAAGTACACTACATACTGTCAACAAGAGGGCTATAACTTGTAGGCAGCAATAAAATACTAACCCAGTCCTACTTTTTCGTTAAATAATTGGTCCTGTTGGCGTTGATGGGCTTTAGATGTGGAGATTCTCTAAACAACGACAGCATCATTCGTGTAAGTTGGCTAAGACCCTTGAGCGGATGCACTCAAATGTTCCAGATAGCACAGTCTTTGAGTGAAACCAGGAGGGCCAATTCAGTAGAGAAAGATCCCAGCTTAGGTCGCGCGCACAAGTAGGATGTGGGCTTTGAAGACCATGATGATCCACGAGTGCGCAAAAGAAGGCAGTTAGCTAAGAACCTGTTTAACTGGGAAGACTACTTGAGGCCTCTATTCACCCCAAACTGCAGTTATGTCTTAATTAGTAAGGCTCAATCGTTTCTAGCATACATTTGAGATTAGAGCAATACAATTTTTATTGATAAGACATCCCCGAGAAGTCCAGGGGATGCCTGGCTGTGGATCAGATTTTTTAATTGGATACTAGCCCAAAAAGGTTTCTAAGAAAAAAAAAACAAAGCTGTATCTACTTATATAATGTGGAGCTCAAAGCTGCTTTAGTAGGTCCTTACCATTATCTCTCATTACATAGGTATTTCCAAGAAAAAAAAATAAAGAAAATAGTTGCGGCTAAAATCAGCTTAACTAACAAAAAAAATATTTTCTAAAATTAAACTTCTTTCCAACCTAATCTAATTGAGTTGAGCAAAAACAACGCTAAGTGGAGCAATATTGCCCACAATTGCCTTTCTGTCTTTGACGAAAATCTCCTTAAGCTTTGCTTGCTTGGACCAAAAGAATCATCAAGCAGAAAGGATAAAAGCTTGGAAACAAATAACTAAACTAACAATTAATTCTCCAAATGACTTTGATTCTTAAAATCCGGACAAAATGCTAGAATCGAATAGTATAGACCGCATAGAAGTGACTTCATTCCCAGGTGTCTGCTAGGTTATCTGTATCAGGATGAGAAACACTTTTAGTTGTTTAATTTGCATATTTCAATTACATTTCCAGTTCCAGTTACATCCTGTGTTATATCCGGATTGCCGTCAAAAAAGATCAATAACAATACTCAATAATTAATTTTTTTTTCATTTATTTCCTCTATCAAAAAGGACAACAATGATATCATCACATTCTTTTTTTAGTAAACCAATCCACTTGAAACGAGTCCACCAGACACCAATCCTCCGGATAGGACTTTGCCGGATATAAGTCCACCATTGATCAGTGCCCCAGAAACCAATCCATTGGAGAGAAGTCCACCCGAAATCAAACCTCCTGAGAGTAGTCCCTTGGATACCAGACCATTGGAAACCAATCCATTGGCTATCAGCCCATTAGAAAGCAATCCGTTTGATACCAATCCACTGGAAACCAATCCACTGCTAAGAGACAATGGAGTGCCAATTCTGGAATCCAAAGCAACCGGCGCACTCCTAAGGATACCCACACTGGGTGCTGACAAAATAGCTGGAGCCGTAGAAATACTGAGAGACGGAGCTAGTACTCCTGGCTTAGCGAAAGTTGCCGCAATCACACTGAAGAAAACCAACTGAAAATAGGTGCAAATTGAATTATTAAATTTAGGAAGTCCTTGAAGCCGTCTGTATTATTATTACGTAAGTGAACATATTGATGGAATCGGTTGTTGTCGCTTTGAGCGCTAATGAAACTCTTGTAATAAATGCTGACAAGTGTATGATACTCAATGCCAGAGTGCTCTATTATTTTATAGGCAAATGAAAGTGCTTGTGCGTGCCATTTGTGGTAAGGGTAGTGGCATTTTGCATATCGTTGATGGCATTGCAAAAGAAATTGTAGGTAGAGAAAGACTGGTATGATTTGCACCAACAATCCGTTGAACTATTTGCGCAACAGATTCATATAGCACCCAAAAGGCTTCTCGCAATTATTTATTTTGGGACGGATCAAAGAGATTTGCAGTTCCATGCTAAATTCATGAATTTGTATTTTCGGAATTGACGTTCTCAGTTGTTTTTTGACATTTTTGTTGCGTTTGCAGGTACAGATTGGGTTATACATTTTAAGTGAATTTAGTAAAATCTATTCTATTTTCATAAACATCAAGTTTGTAATTTTGTAGGTGGATTTGAACAGACAATCATTGTGAATTTGTCAGATTTCATATCAATCAACCATCTCAATCAGAAATTGGGTGAAATGGCTCAGAGGTTACTACGAAGTGTTTGCGAATGGACTGGTGGTATTCGTCTTTCGCATTGCTTTCGTTCTTTTGTTGCATCATTTTCGTTGAGTATAAAAGTAGGTAAGAGGAATTCAAACAGCTTTTTATATTTTTGGCTCTAGGGTATAAGAACGTTGAAAGTCAAATTTGAGAGTCCTCAAAAGTGTATGATCAGACAGCTCTTCACACAGCAAGCTTCATGTAGCTCTCTCCCGTCCTAGCAACTCCAGCAATCTTAATGTGCACTCTACATTTGCATTGAAAAAATAATTACCAAAATTCCGTTGTTGCTGTGTTTAGGGTTTTTTTATTTACTGCATCTGGGTGCTTCTCCAGTAATGTCGCTTTAGTTGACGAACACCTTCGACATCGATGATAAATATTTCAAGCTAAGAATCTCACGAAAGATTTTACGGAGAATATAACTTGCACTTTTTTTCCCACAAAATCTAATTACATCAAAAAGTGCTTGCCAGAGACTCTATCTACATACAAGTCGCCAACTGCTGTCTCCCATTCTACTTATAGTATTATAGTACTTATAGTATATAGGGTTATAAATTATATCGAAAATATCTCATTTCTACAATGAAGGCTTTCGATTAATTCTGAGATACAAATGCACCCACTTCCAGTCACGGTTTGTTGTGGTTATATGTTTTTGAGGATGAAAATATTCATCTAAAAAGAAGGGAACCAATTTTAAAAATATGAACACCCGCATCTGGCTCAGTAAGAAAAAGTTAAAATAAAGAAAAATCTTTGCAAACGGCTAGTTTTGGCGCAATCTAAATGGGTAAACTACCACGGCTCCAACTTGCAACAAAAAGTTAAACAATGTTCCTTGCATTTAAATTCAAGTACATATAATGAAAATAAAAACTTGCGCTATGGTCTGAAGGTGCTACTAAATACCGACACAGTTATTACAGCTTCGATGTCTTCCATTTATGGTCCCTTCTATGAGACTGAAATCTCCTGAAGGTTTGGCATTGTTTGGATATTTTTATTCCCGCTTATATTTGATCCCTTAAAATACCTGTTGAGAAATTATATTCGAATTTAAGTGAATTATATTTCAAAGAAAAATAATACTTATTTGTAACCATAAACAAACTATGAAATAGACTGTCAGCTTCGGTGTTTTCCACCGAAGTGGGTGGCAAAAAACTCCTTCAAATTGTTTCGTCTTTGGTTTTTTTTTTTCTGAAATTAAAGTCAAAAATTGCCGATTGCCTAAAATAATATTTTGGTTTGATCTCCTGCTTAAACAATTTGGGCTATTTTTCAATAAGAAAAAATAGCAAAATTTTAAATTTACAGACTAGTCCAAGCTTAAAGGAAAAATCGGCCAAACTATACTGGACGCTGGAAAATTATGGGTCTAGTGGCTCTGCTATTAATTTCAATTAACCTGAGCAACAGGTACAATACTTCTTAAAAAAAAAAGCTGGATGGGACATAGTTCGATAAATGTCCATAATGAACTTATGTCTCTTGGACTTATGCCCCTGTGCCGTTTGTTTCGAATTAGACGTCTGGAAAGGGATCTGATGATAATTTTTTGGTGTTCAAGTCATTTGAGACAACCACTCATCCATATTCTCTCAACTGCTAAAATTTATTTTCCTATACTTTATTTCGACCTTGCCTATACACTGAGCCCTTCTCGCATTACATAACGTTAAGTAACAACCCAGTTTTAATAAACTAACCCCAACAGTGTTGTTTGGACTCTCTCTTCATTTTTTGCGACGAAGTGTAGTAATTTTTCCCTTTTTATCGAACTCAAATTCCCTGTAAATTTCCCTCGGTACATTTTTATGAAAAAAAATAACTTTAAGAAGTAGAGTAGCGATTTACATGAGCTATTTTTTAGGGTCATTGGGTGTATTGATATTTATGGTAAAGTGCACATGTTTTGAAGAAATTTCAACAAAAATTTATAGTTTTTTGTCGGATTCCTAAAATTCCCACAAATTTGTTCCTTTTTGGACAATGATAAATCCCCCGACCTAAAACACTGCGGCCAACAAGTTCTTTTTCTTTTAATTCCAAACAAGTATTTTGTTCCGATCGATCTTATGTTTCCATTGAGTTTTCTCTAAAAAAATTGTATACATTTTCGATTTTGCTTAAACAATTTTATTCAAATGTCATAGGAACGCAAATGTTGGGCTACGTTTAAATCAGTTTGGTAGATACCAATCCGCCGGACACCAGTCCTCCAGACACTAGTCCCTTCGAAAGCAACTGCCCAGATACCAATCCACTGTTCAGCAAACCACCAGTCACCAATCCGTTTGAAACGAGTCCTGTCGAAATTAACCCACCATTTAGGGTCAATGGCGAGGCAATTCGTGTGCCCAATACTATTGGTGACAATGAGGCAATCGGAGCAGTCCTGACAACGCCAATAGTGGGTACGGACACAATAGCTGGTGCAGCGGCAATGCTGATCGATGGGGCAAGAAGTGTTGGCTTGGCGAAAGCAACGGCGACCACACACGAGAAGACCAACTGAAAGGAAGAGCGCATTAATCACCTGCCTTCCGGTCGTCGAAATTCCCTTACGTATTTGAACATGATGAGATGGGCTCGCTTCAACGGCTATTGGAAACTAATGCTGACAAGTAGTGTCTGACGCCTACCTCAGGTGTTGAACGCCGTTTTATAGCCAGGTGGCAAGTGGCAAATCGGCCTTGCTTGATCCCCTATTCCCAGGGTAGTTTACTCAAAGCTGCTTCTTTCAATCGTAACTTGTCATGAAATTCGACACCCTCAATTAAAACGAATTAAAACAAAGTGAAATAAAAAAATTGTGTAACCCATCAAAACGGTTGGCAAGTTTATTTCACGTCAGCATCGCAGTGCTAGTCAGGTGTCGCATTACATTTCGCACTGCGGTGCGCATCCAGGGTGTGGTGATGTGGTGGTGGGCTTAGTATAGAAAACCGGCAGAATAGGTCAATGGTGTGTAATCTGATCGGTATTGTTGCTGGAATTGGTTGGCTGTTGCCACACTGTTGTATGTTTCTGATCCAGCTCGCGCAGCATAGGCCAGCGGAATACCGGCGGGTATTTGTGATCCCACTGCAGTGTAGTATGCCGGTGAGTAGAGTACTGGGTTAGCAGAAGCGATGGCCAAAAGGCATGCGAGTAAATACTGAAAGGGAATTATTATTGGGTATCTTTTGAGAAGACTGTACACCGGCTGAGAGAACTTACCACTTTGAGCATGTTGAATGTGATGTTGCGATGTGCGTCTTGTCCTGGTGATTAAGCTGAACTATGATCCTGTAGGGGAATGGGTTTCTTTTTATACGCGATGGTAAAAGGGATTTTTAATGCGCATTACTTGTTGGAATGGGCTTAAAATAGACATGGCTTGTTTGTGGGGAAAAACTCGTTTGCGGACAGAGATAATGAGAGACAAAGACAAAGGATCAAAGTATGTATGCATGTTCGTGGAATTCTCTAGTTAGTTCGCTTTGCAATTTGCCCGTTCCAGAGAACTTCTTGCAGTTGAATCTTAAATCGTTGGCAGATAGATATTCCTTTCCTTCTTTGTTCTTTTATCGTCTTATGGTTGCCGTGAACAAAAGTACCTTACATTTTCCATGCCGTGTTGTGCACTTTGCCACTGTCGCTATTGGAGCAAATGTATACGGAAATCTTTTAAGCGGCATAGACATAGAAGTCCACGACTTTTTCGTTATTGAGAAAATGTCAATAAGTACTTGATTGACGCGACCTGCTTTTTTGTAATTTTTTTTAGTTTTTGTCTTTTTTTTTTTGTTGGCCCGAAACAATTTGAACCGTCGAGACGAGTTGAGTAATACGATGAACTCAGGTTGTTTAGTGAACTATACGATGCAGTGTCTTCAATTATTCGACAAAAAATGAGAATATATGTTAACCACATTTTAAACATCTAAATTCCAAATGCTGGGCTATAAAAATGAAGCTTGTTAGGGTGAGTCTAAAAGTGGCATTTGAACTTGAATAAACTTTTATTTGTTAAGCGAAGTTTTTCAAAGTCGGAACAATATTGACGCGTAGTCTTTGCTATATTATTAGGAGAGTCACAAATAAATAAAAAATGAGAAAATATGACCACCATTTTAATTTTATCAACACTTGCAATTAATAAAAAAATGTGTATTTTTTTGAGCTCCTACCACAGCAAAGCTATGTTAAGTAGACGATTGCGACAAAAAACGGTTCCAGTCACATTTGGTCTTGAGTGGTACAAACTGGAAAAAAATGTTGTGTTTCTCGATGTTTAGTTTGCAGTTGCAATTTCAACCCACATCACCAGAAATTAAGTGCTGTCACGTAACTACCACTTGGATTAAATACCTAGTCCGAAATAGTAGTTTTTGTAGTTGCGTGCTGGAAATCGAACTTTACTTTGCTTTGCTGGGATAAAAGCTCAACAAAAACTCGATTGCCTATTGTCACTTGTTTGAGCTTGCCACTTATTTCTAAAGATTTTGCAATTAAAATCCTTTGTAGCCGTATAATAAATGACACCGTCGACAAACCACACTGAAGTTTTAACAAATTCTTCGAGATGTCTTGTTTGGCATTTTTAAATATTTCTCCTCATCGATCCGGCTGAATTTGAGGGATGATATTGGTTAAGTTGGCTTTAGGGGCATCAGTCGGTAGACCTAGGACTTTAGAAAGCCCTCCGCATCTGGCATCCGCTGTGTGGCGCCTAGCTCGTTCAATTTGGGCCGACAAAAATCGGTTAGCATCGTTCTGTAGCACTTGCCGTTGATGGTGACGGCCTCACCAATGTCATTTTTAAAAAAGTATGGAACAATGACAACCGTTCCAGAGTTCTCTCCAAACAGCAACTTTTTGTGAATACATTGCAATGTGGTGCGCCCAAAATTGGAGTCCTCTTTCAAGCAGTCCGAAGCCGAGTAAACGAACAAACGGCGTTGTATATGGTCATTAGCTTTAAGTTCCTGGATTAGTTAGATCTTTTACGGGTGTAGGTCCAAGTCCCGAAAAGCCCACTTCTTCTGCGCAGTGAGGAATTGACTGCCTTTGACATACGAGTGTTGGCTGATTGTTTAACGCTGCAGAGTCAACTTTGAAGTGCCAATGCGTCTGGCTCAACAATCTCCTTGTTAGGAAAGTTTTTTCATTTGGACTCAATCGTGTATGAAAGGAACATACCCACTACAGGCTAACAACGTCGACCCGTCCCAATTGAATATGCCTAACAAGTCATCATGCGAAAGAACTCGCAGTGGATGGTGTTGTCAGTAGTTTTCGAACAAGTTGCCGATGATTTTCCTTCGGACTGCTATCTGCACAGCCACTAGAAATTTTCAAATCCGAAAACTTGGTTTTTAAAATGCGTGTATTTCCTTGGGCTGCCACTGCCATTTGTTTCACCCTCCTTCTCTCTTTTCTAACATTTAGAAACATTCGGGCTTAGAGATTGCGCCCTGCCCGAAATTAATAAGAAGCACCTAGATGCAGATCACTGTTCACTGTAAAGAAAACGTTTAAAGCTTTATTTACTTTTCTTGCGCCTCGGACAATATTGAGCCCAAACTAAAAATAATAGACATCCAATTACCCGTTTATTTTTCAACAATTTTTTAAACACAATCATTTCTTGAAAACTCTTAATTTTTCTAACGTAATTCACATTGTTTTTTATATGAATACGTGTAAAAAATTGACAAGCCGTAATATCAAGAGACTTTCAAAGTCTACCAGTGTTCAATTAAGAATTTATTCATCAAATTAAATTTAAATGATATGGGCATAATTAACCTGTAAGTATGTCATATAATTCTCACCTTCAAGGACGTCTGTTAAGCCTATTACACCCACGATTTTCTATCCCTACAAACTACCCCACTGTAATAGTCCAACCACAATATATCGAATACCATAATAACAACACACACAACCTATCTTCGCGCCTTTTGTATGGCTCATCAGTAAAATATCCAACATTTTGTTTACAAACAAAATAAATTCTCACCAGTTGACATTGCCTTGATATTGAATTAATCACTCCTACCAATACGAAAACAAGCAGTATTTCTCTCCCTTATCAAAGGTAAGAAACCCACCCCACATCAGAAAACTACCAAGGACACGTCAAAATATATTGGGTAAATGAGGAAATTAAATGAAGAGTAATGGAGACCATTTTCGAGCCGATAATAATAGAAAATCAGCCCACACCGGCCTAATGATTAATTGTTGTTTGACAACAAAATAGCCAGGAAGTGCGACCATTGTTAACACGAGGAACGCCCATTGTTTATATGTTGTTTCCAGAAAAACAAACGTACGCTTCGTAAATTGCGCATTCAAATTATAAGCTAATAAACAGAACACCTACAAGTGAGCTGACATTGTCCCTCGACAGATTTTTTAGATTCTAAGAAAGTGTTTACTCACATTTTAAAGAAACATTGTATTTTGCTTGTAACGTCGTTCTTTTGATAAAATAAATAAAAATTAATGTGAATGTGAGTCGCCCTATCGATTTTTAAATACCATTGGTTTTAAATTTTTATTTAATCTGTTAAAAGGAGGAGCAAAGTTTTGCGCTTTAATTGTAGAGCGGATGCTCACAAATTTTGTTCGGAAGTAGGTAAGGATTTTTCTTGACCGTGAGCTTTGGCATATTTTAGTAAATGTGCATTAAATTTGAGTATGCACTGAAACGAAATAATCATCGCTTTTTATGTGATTTAAATTTGATTTTGACTAAAAAAAATGCAAATAAAAAAGAGCAGAGAATTTTTATTTTAAATTTTCATTATAAGTCAAATAAATTTGAAATGTTTGACATGTTTTTATGGCAATCAAATTTTCATTCTATGTGGAAGTAAAATTTTAATATTTTTTGGCAAGTTCATGTTCACGTTCATTTTCTTGTCTTTGACTGGAAAAGATTGGTGATTTTGGTTTTAGGTGTCTATGATTGGAGTTTGGAGAATGCAAATTGCATTTGAAGTGCAGATTATGACCTAGAGCTATCATTGAAGACCAATGAAAAAAGCAACAGAAACCATTTAGAAAAATCCACTTTAAGGCACAGTCAAATTCTTACTTCTTTACTGAAACTTATAATAATTTTCTTTTATGACATCACGTGAAATCTCTTTTCCTTCCATATTCAAACATTGTAAATATTTCAACACCCGTACAAATCCAATATAGCAAACACATAAAATTTATTTCAGGCATAAAACACCCGCTTTGCACATTTAAAAAATAGAACCTGCATTCTCCAAGTATCTTACCGATTAAGACTCCCACTTCACGTCAAAAACAGACTGTCATCTCTGGTTTTACCGTGGCTTGTGGTCAATAGACTTTTAGCAGATTATCCAGAACTAAACTTTTCAGTATTCCGTCATTTGCCCTACGCAAATTCAACTCGAGTCACTGGAAATATAAGTTGCTCCGAAGCTTAACTTGAATTCGTAGAATCTTTTGTGATGAGAGAATATTACCAAACGCAAGATAGAAAATTAGTAGCAGCCTTATGCTCTTACTTGCTCATTTACTCACCCCTCTTCATTCAGTATTTTACAGTATAAATTAATTGAAAATAAATGAAAGGCAGATGACAGATCCCTGAAATATTGCCAAACTGTCAAATTTCCGAGTCGGTGGTCGCAACTTAAAAAGCTTAAACTCGCATTTTTGGTAAAAAGGCTTCGTCAATAAACAAAACCCTCATGTGCTTCATAAAACAGCACTTCATCCACAAAAAGTTACTGTTTGGTGCGGTTTTCATGCCGTTGCGTGCTGTTAGAAAATGACCGTCAAGTTATGGTGAATGGTGTTCGCTACTGAGACATATTGGTACGTTCTTTCTTTGAGAAATTCCATGAATTAGACATCAGTGATATGTGGTTCCAAAAAGACTGTGCCACAAGACACACAGCGGGTGCAACAACCGAGTTATTAAAGTCTCAGTTCGGTGAACGAGAAACGGATACGCCGAGATCGTGTGATTTAACGCCCCTACGTCCATGCCAACAAGCCGGCGAAGTTAGAAGACCTCAAAGCAAATATTGAGCAAGTAATAGCGGCCATATCTTTCTTAATGTGTCGAAAATTGGGTTCAAGGTATCGACCGCTGCATACGTTCCCGTTGTCAAGTCCTAAATAAAAGAAACCTCGTTTCGCATATAAGAAGCTCAAGGTATCAGGCCTGTAAATTACATTTGCATATTACCTTTTATGTTGAACGTTCTTAAGCACTAACATACATTTGGTAATGATAGTTTAATGGGTCTCTAAAGTTATTGATGTGAAACATCTTATGGCGCGACTTGGGCGTAAAATCGATTCATCTAAGACGGAAATGACTTAGCGGAAGTGCGTGACGGAAAATGGGCTGTCGCCATCACTATACCGCCGCCTAAAACTCCTTATCCTTTGTTCCGTAACGATAATACATTTGAGCACATTAGTTCCCTTACGCAAAACGTTAAATATAGAAATGAACCAAATTTGAATAAAGTTGGGTTATGTGTTCGAATGTATTATCATTAGGGAAAGCGCGAAACTAAGCCTTTGTATATTACCCTGAGTGATGAGAAACAGATTTCCTATAGCATTTGTTCAAGTCCAAAAATTAAGCCTTGAAACTACAATTAAAACCCACATTGATGTCAATTGATTGATCATCTCTAACCATACTTTGTAATAACTCCATCACTCGTTAGGTATAAATATTTCACAATAACTAGAGCTCAACTACTGTCATTCAATACCAATTTTCAATGTTGCGCACAACAACCCACCAGCGGCATCAGGTTCCACATTCATTACCACAGTGAAACATATAAAAATGTCACCCCAACAGCTGTTGGCTATCAAATCATTTCCAATCGTCTAACAATTAGCATATCAGCACACAGCAATCGTCAGGATGTTCAAATACGTAAGTCGAATGAGTTTTGTTATATCAAAATGGAATACAGGATTGATTCTACCATTTTAGTTGGTATTCTTCTGCATCATCGCCTTGGCTTTGGCTGCCCCTGGAATCCTGGGACCAGCTATCTTGGGCGCTCCAACTTTGACTCTATCCAGTCCAGTAGTTCGTGGTGCAATTGTCAGTCCACGCCTGGTCGCCGCCCCACTGGCCATCAAATCAGGATTATTGATTTAAGGCAATACACCATCCAACAGAGCAGCAAAGAAAAAATGTAAGCAAATCATCGCTCGATTGACAGCAATAAAGGCAAAATAAGTTTACAAAAAAAAATGCTTTCCCCCTCATTCCTTTCAAATGAGATTCTTTCCTTGCATAACATGAGATTAAATGAATGCCAACCTTGAAGTGTTCTCTTTGGTTAAATTCATGGGCAGGTGGTGGTGGCAGAAGAAGTGGATTTGCTTCTTGTTTGGTGAGTGCAAGAACCAAGAACACAAACTGCGTTGCGAGATGTTTCTTTACGGCGCAGAATAGTTGTTGTTAGTGTTTCTTGGGCGGAAGAGAAAATCAGAGGCAACATATTCTGTACCTGACTTGCGTCTGGAGGAAATCGAAAGCATCGAAGAACTGACGATGTTAAGTTGATGGTTGAATAAAAAAAAAAAACAGCTCGATGGCGCATTGGAAATGGAAATGAAAAATTAACTCAGATTTGGTGTTCTTTCAGGTAGAGACAATTTTATCAAAACTGCTTTTGTTCTCGTCATTTTTTCAAAGGCTGGAAATTTTCAAACTTAGGTACCTAACAAGCGTAACTATTTTTGTGTCGAAGTAAACTTTCTTCAAAAGCGGGGTAACCGGTTCGAATCCCGAAAGAACCAAATTACATCTTAAGGTTTTTTTCCACTGCGCCACCTCTTGCGAACGTCTGACAAACATCCGAGAGTAAAACTGTCATGAAAGAGCTTCTCAAATAGCCGTTTGGACTCGGCGTAAAATTGTAGATCCCTTCCATTCGTCCCAAAAATTGAAAACCCACACAAACCCAATGGTTGTGAGAAGCTAGGCCTTGGGTCCCACAGACCTGTCGCGCCAAAATATTTATTTATTTATTTATTTTATACTCAGTTTTTCGCTTTAAAATTGAATAAGAATGTTAAAAGGTATACAAAGTTGGTGAGCGAACTGGATTTTCGAAGAAATGACAATCTTTTTACTTTTTGACATTTCACATTGACATTTAAAAAATAGCGCCAAATTACTTTATTCTTTGGGCTAATAGTTTATAAATACACGCTTCTCTTGAGCTTCCTGGCATACTAGAGTTCGATCGGTATATAAAGGGTTTTCCAATTAGAGGTGTTATTTTGAATAGCCCGCTATTTCGGTAGCTGTCACTTTTGAAGCTGTTATTTTTTTTTACATTTGACAAGTAGAAACTACGCCACTACTAAAAATGGAACGATACACGCTTCAACAACGCATTGAAATTATATAAATTGGGTCCTTAAAATGCATGAATATGATCCAGAATCAAATCGAAAAATCATCTTGACTGATGAGGCCCATTTCCACCTCGGTGGCTACGTCAACAAGCAAAATTGTCGCATCTGGGGCTCGAAAAACCCAAGAGTTATTGTTGAGAAGCCTCTCCATCCTCAACGTGTGACTATTTGGTGCGGTTTATGGACCAGCGGGGTTATTGGACCTTACTTTTTCGAAAATGAGGTTGGATCAACAGTTACGGTGAATGGATTGCGCTATCGAGAGATGATTAATGATTTTTTATGGCCGGAGTTGGATGGTATTGATCTGGACGACGCGACGTTTACTTTCAACAAGATAGCGCTACGTGCCACACAAGCAACGAAACCATTGATCTTTTACGGGAAAAGTTTCCGGAACGTGTTATCTCTCGAAGAGGTGACCACAATTGGCCACCGAGATCGTGTGATTTAACACCTTGCGACTTCTTCCTTTGGGGCCACGTAAAAGATGAGGTCTACGCTAACAGCCCAGCGTCGATTCAAGACCTCAAAGATTGAGGGCATAGGGCAGCCACTTTGCGATTTTGTTATGGAAAATTTCATGAAAAGGATAAGGTCCTGTAATGTAAGCGTGGTCGTGGTGGTCATTTGGCTGATGTTGTTTTTTCATTATAAACGGCACACCGTCCTCTTTATTATGAAATATATAAATATAATAAATTTTTCTTTGAATATCAAGTATCGTTTTTTTTAAATGTTTATTTTTACTTTTAATGTCGAAAAATTATCTTTTCACTTTTTGACACATTTAGAGAATAACATCAAATTACTTCATTTTATGAGTTGTTAGCCAATGAATAGACGCTTCTCTTCATATATGTGGTTTAGTATAGTAGAATTCAGAAGGAATATTTTTTTTTAATTTTTTAAAATCTTTATTTTTGGTCGGCCTTTTCTGGATCTTCTCTAAATAAGAGCGATAAAATATTTGGTTATTATCGAGTAGCAGCCTATAAATGAACGCTTCTTTTGAGATATTCGTCGTAGTATAATTTGATCGGGTTTATTTTTTCATAATTTTTTGCCTTTTTCTTGAAAATTAAAAGAGTTTTACTACGAACGGCAGCTACTAAAAAACACTAAATGACGGCTGATAGAAAAAAATTGCATTTCCTCAGAGCGACTGAATCGGTGTATGTGCAAAAAAAAAGATCGAAAGCTATGAAGGCGACACTGGCGGGACACTCGAAATGGACACTCGTCAAAGTTTTCTATTTTTTTTTTCAGCTCAGCGCAGTGGCTCAGTGCTTAGTGTGTAGAGTGTAGACTACTGACCGCAGAATCGCAGGTTCAATCCCCAGAGAAACACAAATGAAATCTCAAGGTTTTACCCTGCCCCACCTTATTATTTTTAGCTCGGTAATTGTTGTGAAATGTGTTGCAGCTAAAAAACATAACCCACTATACCCTATATTCAAATTGTATTTTTCTCTATCATTTGTAATCTTATGTACTTAATCTTGAATTCGCCATAACGGCCTATGCGCCACACTCTCGCTATGTAATGACTGTTTGTTGCCGTTGTCTTCATGCAAGCAGTGCATTCGAAAAATTGAATCGCTCTCTTTGCTGTCGACCGCCATCAAGCACACATCTTCCTCTGGAATAAAATTAATATTATAACGTGGTTTTACATCAACGCTTTTTTATCGACAAGATTCACGCAGTGTCTTTTCAGTAATATTCGAATAAATCCCCTTTGAAACTAATCATAGTTATAGAGCAATCCCACATTCCTTTATTAAGCAGCCCCTAGCTCCTATGTACTAATACGCTTGAGATATAGAATCCAAACCCCAGCCCATTTCGTGGAAACTATTCAAGTCTTCGACTCATTCCCGACTAATCGTTCGAATAAGACAATATACAGAAGTGCGACAGGTCACAAGCTCTTCCATATTGTTCCTCTATTTACGCCGCGCCACCTCCAAGATACACCCCTCAGTAAATCAAAAAGTCTTTTATCTATTCCTTCGTAGACTTAAGTTGTACATATAATCAAAATATTTGCCCCCTCCAAGTGGCACTAAACAACCGACCCTCCTCCAGTTGCCAAAGCTTATAATATACTAATTCCCGCACGAGCAAGTCCTTTTCTACGATTTCGAAAGGGAATACCTGCGCCATGCTTAAGTGTGCACGAAATATAAAAAGGATTTCACTGACACAGTTTCTAAATCAATTACACGCGCAACTTTCAAAAGGTATCCCCACTAATATATAAATATAAATCGCCTGCCCTCCCCCGACCGTATTCCGTCGAATCCCTTGAAAGTGCTTTCCATTGAAATGTGATGTGTTATAGAAGAAAAGTCTATAAGGAAGTTCGCCCGCACAAGGAAGAATATAAACAAAAGGAAGGCATACGCAATTGAATATTGTATACATTATCCTGCGCTTATAGTATCCACGTGTTGGGTAGACTCTAGACTACCCTTCTCGGAACAACCCAAGGGAGAGTCGTTTTAAAGACAATCTGTCAACACACTTAAGAAAGTTTACGATGAAGCGATGCGAACGTGTAGATACTTGTGGATTGCATTAGTGTTTTTAATGAGCTTTATATCCTTATAGCGGTTAGAGCGCCAACCCGTGGTACTTCTATATAAATTGTGGTATAAATTACTCTAAAAATAAATTGCAGCGAGTGTGGAAAAAGGCATCACAGAGAACACAATGTTGAATTGTTTGTGCGTAAACGACTATTGAAGAAATTAATGCAGGATAACATATGGATAAGGCAAATGTGTAGATCTCAGTGGGATGCAAAGTATTACTAAACCCGATATGCCGAAAATAGATACGATTACGATTACACCAGCATAGGGCACAAAAAAGCACTTATCCACGTCCTGCGGTTCTGAAAAGTGTTTTTACAGAGTTCCTCTTAATTACAAAGACATATACTTTTTAAGATTAGTAAAAGAGAACTGAACGAAGAGTGTCGTAGGAAAGGGAAAGAATTTTTTGTATTTAAAAAACCATTTATTTATTTAAATGACAACTATATCTATAGACTCAGAGGTCAGAGTGGGGACGTTCAAGTATCTAGTTTAGTAAGTCTGACAGCTGACTGACTTGATGTATCTCAGTTTTGATTGGCCTAGATCGGTCACATGGGCAGCTGTGTCAGTTTTGAAATTTGTGCCCTTCAAAGTGTTGGTTTGCGAGTTTTGCACAATTTTCTCAAGTACGCTATTGAAGAATTCACATAACAGGGTGGTCTCCCTTATGTGGATCGGACAAACAATGCCCAAACTTCATAAATATGAACTGGGGAAAAATACTGGGGATGAATACCGAACTCTCGAGATTAGCGGCAACAACCCCTTTTTGGGACTTTTCTTTATGCAACGTACGATGATGAATTGACTATTGAATGATGATCTGATGATTATAATTGATGATGAGTATTTTTTGTGTATGCAGCTGCAGCTAATGGAATGTACATTGTTGACACAGAGCACTTTCATCGGTAAATTACAAGAACAACAACATAAGTGAGCAACATGCCAAAGTATCTGTCTGTTTGTGCTATCTTGTTTTGATATCGAGTTACTCTGACGACAAATTTTGTATATACCTAGTCTATGTATCTACTACTAATTTAGGCAACGCAATTTGTTGTTTGCCAGTAAGTGCTTCTATTCAGAAGCAAACAAAAAATTAAAGACATCCGATGAATAACTCTGTAGGTGTGCAGGACATCAAGGACACTGAATGACACTTAATTGATTTAGTTAGGGTAGGCACTGTGGCGTGTATAGGGGAGGCCCGGCTGTGACTGATATTAAGGATAATATCTACTTCATTTAATTTGATTATGAATTTCGGATTAAATTGCCTCCGTCTACTGTGCTGAGGAAAAAAATATATAATTTTTATGCGATTCATTTAAGCAAAATTCTCAGTTGCACAATCATCGAAATCCTATTTTGTCTTACGTTTCCAATTAGGGTGACGTAAAATAAACCTACTTACGATATTGCGGAGGAGGCCATTTCTCAGTCGCGCAATTACAAAGACAAACACGGAGAAAATCGTTTATGGAGAAAATCAATAGGAATGAAAAGGGTTTTGTATGGTTTGATATGGAGAAATTGGTGTCCTTGAAAATATTTCTAAGGTCTCGACTTAATACTGAAGATTTACTTAACGAATTTGGACCGTTTTAAACAATTTAAAAATGTTAAAAAAAACTTCATTATTACAGATAATACTAGCATCATTATAGAAACTGGCTACAATTTTTGTTTGTCGTACCAATAACGGCGTTATTTCGAACCAGAAATATTTAAAACAAAAAAATGCACTAACTGAAAGATGACATAGGTTAATTTAAGCATGAAATTTTAAAAGGTAGTTATGCCACATAAAGTAGAGAGAAGGTGTGAACATTCCCAGTGAACGTATCACACAAAAAACACAAATGTAAAAAAGAAAACAAGGTCGCCTATTTACAGAACAAATAAATCTGCGTCAAGCTTTTAGTTCAAGACGGTTTAATGTGTAAAAAATATGAAAAATTAGCTATAAGCTTGCCATAACAGGTTCATATTGGATCCAAAGCCTATAAGCTCCTTACAACAGTCACTTGCATGGGCTTGGGCGTTCCTGTGTGGAACTGATGCGCAATTTGTTGAAGCTGTTGCAACTCTTATATATGTTGTCGTTGAAGCTCCCCTCCAAAGCAAAACTGAGGATGATCAAAGGTTTTTACTGAATCCCATGAGTTTTTCGGAACAGGTACAGGACTTCACTTCCCAAAAAAAACTGCGATAGGCAAGAGTTGGCAATAACAGGTTTATACAGAATTCAAAAACTGTAGCCTATGATAATGATTCGGTTATTGTGTAAACTTGATGGCTAAACATTCTCTGGGCAGCTCATCTAGAAAAAGGTATCCGTGCTCTTCCTTTTACAACTTCCTCAATCCCTAAGTGTGGTCTACTTCCTAGAGCGGAGCTAACTGCTGACTGCTTTCCCTCACAATCAGTAAAAGGGTGTTTTTCTATTCAAAGCCCAAAGCCTTCAAAGGTTCCACGAAATAAAAAACCTTTAACGGGTCACACAGTTCTCATACAACTGCCAGTAACAGGTCATAGACCCAATCCCTAGTGGAAGTTGTAAGCGCTTCAATCTCAGGGCTAATCTTTAGCTGCATTAAGTATGCATTGAATATGCAGCAAAAGAATCGGCTGTTAAAGGTACCCTCAATATCAACATAAAGTGTTCAATGTTCAATGGTATGGTTTGTCCTAGGAAAAAACGCGGCGTAAATACCGCGAAATTTGGCTTTTTTCCATAAATGTTTTGGGCATTTTTTCCATTAAAAGAAAATGAAAAAAAAGCAAAAAAAAATATTGGAAAAAACACCAGAAAAGCTTTTGGTCTTTTTTCCAAATTAAAAAAAGCTTTTTTGGTCTTATTTCCAATTCGATGTGGAAATTATGCCAAAAGTATAAACTTTTTCTGGCGTAATTTCCTTTTATTTCTTGGCTATTTTTCCAAAAACATGGCCTAATTTCCTGGCATTCTGGCGAATTTTAGTTTTTAGTTTTTGGCGTTTTTGACAAAATTATTAAGCCCGAACTATTTTGGTCTTTTTTGCAAAAAAATTTTTTGGCGTAGGTATCTAATTTCAGGGAAGCCACGTCAAAACACAAAATTGTCAAATTTGGGACTATACAAATCCACATGAGATTCAAGAGCGTCCAATGCATCCCGAAAAAGTCACTGATGTTTGGTTTATATTTTAGGCTGGTGGCGTCATTGGTCTACATTTATTTTGAGAACGACGTTGGCCAGGCCATCACCGTTTATAGAATTTCTTTTTGTCTTTATTGATGATATTAACACCAATGGCATGTGGTTTCAAAAAGATGGCGCAACTCGACATTTGTAATTCTGCATAAGCCATTCGAGGGCATGGTCATTTCACGATGTGAATTGGCCACCGAGGACGTGCGATTTGACTTCATTAGACTTTTTCTGGTGGGGTTTTCTAAAGTCACAAGTCCATACCCTCAAAACCAATATAATCCATGCCATCGGTGAAACTCAGCCTGATTTATAAGGCAGAGTCATGGTAAATTCGACATTTCAGATGCGCCCCACCCAGGGAATCCGCGGCGGACAATTGAGCTTTCAAAAAATAAAATAATTCGATGATTTCTAACACACACTTTGTTTTATTTAAATTTAAAGATAGGAAGCGCTTAATGAAGGACCCTTTATAGGTTGGTAGTATATCGAATATGCTTAAAACTTGCGCTCTCCAAAACAATTCACTTGGCCTGCTATTCCACAAGGTCGTTAAAATGTCTCTTCAAGCACACTTCTTATTAAATCGATTTTCCTCACAGGCCTTTATACTCCTTTACGGGTCAATCTCAAATTGACGTCAAATGGAATAACCCACCCTGTTTACATATTTCCAAAAAGCCGTGTAGTATGAAGTGAAAGCGTGCTCATTTTTACACATACGCACAAGGAGTAACATCACCTTTGACACACACCTAATGACCTGGACATCACCAATTGTCTTCATATAGCCAAACACAGTCAAGCCGATTTTGTTCTTTCTCTTATTGGGTCGATACAGCCTCACATGTCGCCATGCTGTCGCATGAGTTCGAAACCCTTTCTATTTCCGAGACTGAACAGTGAACACCCACAAGATCACCAGTGCGTGTAGTTCAAGACCCCTTGTGAGTTCAAGTATTGAACCCTCAACGTCCCCATGGCGAGGGTATGAAATTGGGTGCCAAATGTCAAAGTCCCGTACCTAATCAAGGAGAAAGCTCCACATTCGATGACCCCAATGGTCAACAACAATCACATGCAATTTGCAACAGCTACGCTGGTTCATCCAACTTTGACAACCCATCGATCAACGCACCACGTTTATAGATAGATTGTAGGCATATCCAGCTACGGTTTCTCTGACCTCGCACACTGAAATGCAAAAATAAAACAACAGCATGTCCCGTGCTCCCATTACCTTGAACCTGAACTCAATATCAGGTAACAAAAAACAAAACAGCTACTCAGCTACGACTCGCATCGCCAATGCGTACATATTCGACACGTCATCATGACGAAAAAGTTCAGCTTTCGATTGTTGTTCACTTAGGTCGACGGCGCGGCGTGTCGGTAATGGTGGTTGGTTCAACCCTTACAAAAAAATGTTGGCATAGTCATGGTCGCACTTTGCTGACAAAACAATAGCAGGACTTACCACTTACGTCGCCTCCATCGCATCGTGTCCTTTTTGTAACCAAATATAGTCGTATACAGTTTCACACCTTCTTCGCAAGGCAAGAATCCTTAGAGGTTGTTAGTCGTCGTTGTCGTCGGAGAACACAAAGACTGAGGTAAACCGAACATGTGACCGAGATTGCCACGTTTTTAAATCTCTATTAGAGGAACTGACTTTAGTCGGAATCGGTGAGAATTAGCTACGCTCCTTCACTTAAGTCACATTGTTTGGAAGACCTACAATCGCAGCTGCACCGGCATATACCCCACAGTTCACGAGACTGCACAGTCAGAAGTCAGAGGAATTTGCCAAAGAGTTTTGTAACAAATGCCAACTATACTTTGGGAATTGGAAATATGACGTTACTGGGTGTGTTGTACATTATGCAACCAATCAATTCGGGACTTGGCGGTTATTTTAGCTGTACCATGTATGTTCCATTATTATATGCGGGGTTTGTTGGATGCCAACATGATGTCGTTATTTTATTCACCTTTAATGACTTTCAAGTGAGGTTCTCTGTACAAAAAGTTGAAAACCCCCAAGGTAACAAGTGCTACAAGATGACCCCAAATATGTTGCTTCGTTAGATGCAGTAAATAGATTTCTAGGAAGTTGGCTCCGCAGCACTTTTGTATAAGCTTCTAAATATTTTAGAGACTTTTGGAGACTTTAAAAGATTTAAAGGTTTTGGTTTGGTTAGACCGAAAGAGTAAAGTGTCTGCTCTTGAATGAGGTAATACGTAATGTAAGTTATATCGTCTTCTGGGCGATTACGCGTGGTAGCACGACTTCAGTGCGGTTCTTGGGAATGATACGCTTTTTTTAAATCAATAGGGATGACGTTATTATATAATGAGGCTTAAATTGAGCGTATTACGGTTTGTGTTGGCGATTTTCTATGTCAAGAGGTTTGTTTTTCCTCCTAATACGTGTCCCACCTACGTGGTTAAGAATATTATGCGAAATCAAAAAATAGCCTACATCATTTCCCGGTGGGGTAGGCGGCTTTAACTGGAGAATCAATTTTTAGCGATTCGGAAGCACGTCGTAAATTTAAGGCTGTGGGGGAAAAAGAAAATGCTTAATTGTCTTACATCATTCAACTTGAAGAACATTTGAAGTGCTGTTGTTTTCTTTCTAGGGACTTACTCGGAGAGCACCTTCTTCGAATCTGAAAAAGCGCGTTTCGTCTCATCTAAGACGCACGAAAGCGCTTTAAGACTCGCGAAGCCGGGGAACGGAAAAAAGAAGAACTTGGTAAGCTGGACAGGTACTGTCGAAGTGAAAAGTGAACGTTTCAAGGTGACGGTGTTGAAATTGTGCGAGGAATACAAGTACCATGGAGTTCTTATCACCTATAATTTAAATATGAACAGGCATCTTCAAAACAAAACAACACCTCTTAAAAACAAAATTAAAAATGTTCACATAATATAGCAGCACGAACAACCAAGCCACTGCAATAGATACACGGCCGCCAAATGCCATGGCATCCTTCTCCAGACAAATGCGCAAATTTTCCCAGTAACGCTGGTACCTATACCTATACTCAACAACAGCACCACTCTTGATCTTGACCTTGAATTACTACTGGAGCTGAGGCTGAGTTAATTCTTTTCCAGTTCTTCTTCTCATGATTCCTGTTTGTTGCACGCTATCGCCACATGCCTGTTCTATGCACACGTCCCTCGGTCGCACCAAAGAGAGATACTTGTTCTATGGCACTATTTACTAAACAAAGATTCTTGCATCTTGCAAGGGCACAGGCAGAGCTACAACTGGTTTTTCATATTTACCCGATTCACCTTGGCGAATGGTGGTCAATGTGCACTACGCAGTGAGTACCAATCATCAGGACTGGGCCTATAAAAGGGCGCCCGCTCATTTAACTTCTAAGTCAATCTGTTGCCTGTGCTCCTAGAAGACGTATCTATTGAGTTTTTACAACCAAGAAATGCTGAAGTTTGTAAGTAGACCAACAAGAAGCCTCAACACATCTGACCTGTCATCCTTTCAGTTGATTTTCGCCCTCTTTTTGGCGTTTGCCGGTGCTAATCCCGTGCACCCATTCAACCAAGCGTACACCTACAGTTCAGGTTCGATTCTGCCAGAATACGCATCGCCACAGTTCTATGGATCTCACATCTATGCCGCTCCCTACCAGTACAACTACATCGGAGGATTGCGTTCATATCCAGCTTATCTCTAAGGCGTGGACACCACCGACTGTAATTTGAAACACACCGATTCTGAAACGGCTTGCAATAAAAATGATTTGTATACAAAATTACTGAAGGCATGCTTTTTGTTTGCTCGTTGATTGTCCTCCTCGCAGGATGAGGCTATTTATAGCAGCTGGTGATAAAATTAGATAGTAGTACGTCGACTTTCTTTAGAAATATTTGTGTTTACCTAATACCTTGTAGTTTCTCGGAAATGCTGCTCTCAATACAATTGGGACGGTTGCATCCTTAAAACCGGGTTATGGACGCCTTTTTTCGTGACGTATTTAAAGACTCTCGTTCGATTTGTATAGATTGGAAAACCTGTGGGAATACGGCCAGACATCTAGCAAGGAGTATCCTTTAGCTGAGTGGCAGAGAAGTTATGTAAGGTGGCTCGATTTGCACTTTCGCGACTAGAGATGTTCTATAATTGGATCGAGTGACAATGTTTTTAAATACCAGGTGGGACTGTGTGTTTGTTTAAATAGCATTGGCAATAATGAATGGATATAACCTCTGAATGTATACAATGCTGGACTCACGTTGGTTAGTGCTTAGCATGGGGAAGACCATGTCAGGTTAGCACGTATGTTGAGTTAGGATTGGATGGAGTTTGGTAATCATATGTCAAATAAATAAACACACTGTACAAAACGTGATAGGTTGTGGACTTTCCATGTATAGGCCTTAAGTTACAGATTTTGAATACGGAGAACCCCTAATTGTTTCTTTTGGTAAGTATATACGGGCACGGAACCCAAACCCTCAAGTAACTATTTGACTTCTGTATAGTTTAGATTTGTAATTTCTGTAATTTTCTTTGCAAAAGCTTCGATAGAGCTTTACTAGTATGTGTCAACCGAAGTAGAGCAATTTCGAAGTAATTGCTTCGAAAAATAACTTCTATAAGACCTTTGTGTGAGGAGCTTCTTTACCGGAGTTTCCGACCGGAGGCATTATAGAAGCAATGAACTGTTTGCATTCATCTCTTAGGAGTCACACTTGTTTAGTGACCGCAAAACCATGAATACTCGAAATCGTCGAAAACGTCGAATGTCGACGTGTGTTTTGTACCAATCTTGTGTACCAGATAAGTCTCCCGCTTGGAAAAGGACTTCGGTCTTTGTTTCCTGAATTTTTTGCGGCTGAATTCCCTCTGGGAAATCGGCCTTGTATTAAGCAGTGTCAGCAATCCCAGCTGGCTTGCTTCCCTGCCCATCTTAGGAACCACGCCGTCGTAGGGCCACGTAGTTTAGACGTAGCTTGGACCGTATTGAACTACTGTTAAGTTTGTGAAATATTGTAACTAGCCTAAGTAAATGCTGCGAATAAGTAACCAGAATTATATGAAAATGTTGTAATTAGCCTATGTAAAGTACTGCGAATAAATAGTACCTGTTAACCAGAGTTTTATGTGTTTCTTTGGGTAAACCCTGAATCCGGCGAACAAAACCTCGGCCTGTGAAAAAACACATAATAATCTTACAGATATATATTTTAAGACTAATTTGTCATAAACCTCGTAGACATCTTAGCTTTTTTTTTGTTCTGTGACCTGAATATTCTTGCCTGTTAAACAATCCGGTGCAGGATGTGAGTCGGCTAACTTTTTCTTTTACTTTCCTAAATATTTAGTATGTTGTATAAACTTATAAAATGTTATTGTACCATAACAAAATCATAAGAAAATAAATATTATATCTATCTCTATATCTATCTATCTATCTTATAACACTTTTTAACTGGGAGCAGAAAGGAGACCATTTTTCAAAAACTAAACCTCTGAGATGACATTCCTTCAGAAATGCAACAAAAACTCGTTGCATCGGTTCCAAAACGATTACAGAAAGTTATTAATTTTCCTCTTTTTCAAGTTTTAAATTTTCTTCATTTTTTCAGTAAAGCATACTTGTCAAACTATAATTAGTCAGAAATACTAGAAATACAAAATTCTTTTTCCGCTGACTGTAGAATAGTTTTCGACCAAGGGTCCAATATTTTTTTGTTATAAGATATTTAATAGAACATTTTTAAATTTAAAACACCGCTCTGATAATATTTGCGAGTAGTTTGGACAGAGCCGGCCCTACCATATGTGCAAGATGTGCAAATGCGCAGGGCACCAAGTTCTGGGTGCGTATTGCTAGTTTTAGTTTTACCACTAGCATTTTAAACAAAATGCTTGTTAAAATAAGCCCAAAAGAACAACACCCATCAAAAATGTGCTGAATTATTTCTTGGACATTAACTCACATGACTTGCAATGTTGCAACTTCAAGGAGAATCCAACTCAAAATATCGCAAAATAAAAAATCCCACTACACCTATATGCAAGTTCATTTCTTATCTACCTAATCTCAAAGTATTCCACCCTGTTCGTCTAGGTATATTTCCTTCCTTCCTTGAAATCCTATTGTGAAGAAAGGAAAGCTGCGACCTGCGAGGGATTGGGCAGAAGGTTCTGCATAATGAATTTCTGTGGATTTGACTAATGCCTTTTCTCATTATTACTATTAGATATACTCTGGTGCAGATTAAAAAAGGGCGCTTTCTGTAAATCTTTCACAGGGCGCTAGTTTGACTGGAGCCGGCACTGCATTTGGATAGATCATTTTATCAAAGTCATAGCATATAAAGCATTCATAAATAAAAAAAGGTTTTATTTGGGATTAGTTATAAAATGCAAAAATATGTTCAGTATATTTTTAATTTTTCAGAACATGTATTTGCAGCTAAGAAGTATTTGTTCCGGGATTACTGACGTTGATAGCTCTTTAGTTACAAACAGCAAATTTCGGTAGATCGTAGATGACTGAAAGGGGTTGATTATAGTAAACGAATTATCGAGAACATCAAGGAAAATTTAATTCTTATTTCTTTCCCGTAACAGAAGGTTGGCCGCGTGTCTTTAGCATCTGCATGTCTGTATTTCGCAAAACCTTGCATTAAATATAACTTGCTATTAAACAAATCTGTATTATTTTTTATAATAGCCCCAAAATATTTATACCATCATTGCCCTTCTTTAGACATCTTCGTAGATCTGTTACATATACCAACCAAACAAAAGATTTTAGTATATCATTTTTAAGTCTTTAATAATTTTACCTTTTAAATGCATAAGCAAATATATGCAAATTAAGGCAATATTTTTAACGATTGTAATAAACTACAATCAAGATAGAAAATTAAATTCTTAATCAAATTAATAAAAATTACTTAAATGTATTAGAATGTTTGAAATACTTTAAGTCAAGATTAAATTACGAATTAAGAAATTATGAGATTGGGAAAGGAGCGATTATCACAATAATTATATAATTTTTTCAAAAAAATGGATCGTAATCAAAATTATGAAATTTGAAAAAAAAAAAATTAAGGAAATCCAGTGATGAAGAAGATATTGTGAACAATAACCGCTGAAGTAGGTTAAAAGTAGGAAATCGATTTTTATAATTTAGTTTTTAGACGATCCTTACAAGATAAAATTTTAATTTAATTAATCAAAACACTTAGCTTTAGCGAATAAAATAATATAAAAATTTACTATTTAAATCTCTTTCTCTCGAATTAAATTAATTCATCTTGTCCTCATAATTTATTTATTTTTTAATTTTTTTATTTATTTATTTATTCATTCATTTATCCTATTAAGCGTGTTTATTTTGTCCTTTTTTATCTTATTTTCTTTTAATTAAAATTTATATGATTGGTTTTGATTAATTTTCTGCCTACTTTTACTTTTATTTCTTTATTAGTTTGCTACCCAAAATGCTGTTCAAGAATTTGTGTTATTTTGTTAAGTATAAAAGAATATTGAAACTAGTGCAATTATCATTTATTAACTAATAGCTAATACTTAAAGTTCTTCTAATGATGAGTAAGTTCTGTCTTAATATGTCAAACAAGTCACAAATGATGGCCCTACCTTTCGCCAAAGAACAGATGGGTAAGAAGTCATATAATAAGAACTCATGCCTACTACCAACAAATGCGCAAATTCTCCCAGTACCGTACCTATACCTATACTCAACAACGCCACTCTTGATCTTGACCTTGAATTACTACCGGAGCTAGTTTATTCTTTTCCACTTCTTCTCCCCATGGATCCTGTTTGTTGCACGCTATCGCCACATGCCTGTTCTATGCACACGTCCCTCGGTCGCACCAAAGAGAGATACTTGTTCTATGGCACTATTTACTAAACAAAGATTCTTGCATCTTGCAAGGGCACAGGAGGAGCAGCAACTGGTTTTCCATATCTACACGATTCAATGTGCACTACGCAGTGGGTTCCAATCATCAGGACTGGGCCTATAAAAGAGCGCCCGCTCATTTCACTTCTAAGTCAATCTGTTGCCAGTGCTCCTAGAAGACGTATCTATTGAGTTTTTACAAACAAGAAATGCTGAAGTTTGTAAGTAGACCAACAAGAAGCCTCAACACATCTGACCTGTTATCCTTTCAGTTGATTTTCGCCCTCTTTTTGGCGTTTGCCGGTGCTAACCCCGTGCACACATTCAACCCAGCGTACACCTATAGTTCTGGTTCGATTCTGCCAGAATACGCATCGCCACAGTTCTATCGATCTCACATCTATGCCGCTCCCTACCAGTACAACTACATCGGAGGATTGCGTTCATATCCAGCTTATCTCTAAGCCGTGAACACCACCGACTGTAATTTGAAACACACCGATTCTGAAACGGCTTGCAATAAAAATGATTTGTATACAAAATTACTGAAGGCATGCTTTTTGTTTGCTCGTTGATTGTCCTCCTCGCAGAATGAGGCTATTTATAGCAGCTGTAGATAAAATTAGATAGTAGTACGTCGACTTTCTTTAGAAATATTTGTGTTTACCTAATTGTTTGCACTGTTGTTTACCTAACAGTTGCATCCTTAAAACCGGGTTATGGACGCCGTGACGTGACGTATTTAAAGACTGTCGTTCGATTTGTATAGATTGGAAAACCTGTGGGAATACGGCCAGACATCTAGGAAGGAGTATCCTTTAGCTGAGTGACAGAGAAGTTATGTAAGGTGGCTCGATTTGCACTTTCTCGACTAGAGATGTTCTATAATTGGATCGAGTGACAAGGTTTTTAAATACCAGGTGGGACTTTGTATTTGTGTGAATGAATACAACGCTGGACTCACGTTGGTTGGTGCTTAGCATTGGGAAGACCGTGTCGGGTTGTTGTATTGTATGATTGGTTTGGCGCTCATATGTCAAATAACCAAACACAGCGTAGGTACTAAACGTGTTCGTCTAATGATTGAAAAAGCATAGCTTTTCACCAATGCCACTATTCAACCACCAGCTATTGTGGTCATTCGATAATTATGTGCATGTTGATGATGCGACTTGGAATACTCACATGTTGAGTGGGATAAATCTGTTCGTTTTGGATGATGTCGGTATGTGGAACTTGGGTAACCACTTGCAGCTAAATGCGATCGAATTCACGTGACTGGTTAAAGCTGTGCTTTTAATTTTGGGGGCTTCTAATAGTGGGATTGTATAACGTCGGCGGTGAAGTCAAAAGCGGAATGTAGGGAGCTACCATTTTGAAGCAGTTGTTTATTTGCGTATTTCAATTATCAATTATCATGTCTTAAAAAATCAAATTTACAAGATTTTATAAAAGTGAAAATATGCGTGTTTTTTTTAATAATCAAGATAATGATAAAAGACACAAAATTTTATGTTTTTAACTCCTTTGATAAATCAAATGAGGCAAATAAAGCAAAAGGTTAGCTTTTTAATTTACAAAAACAATGGACTGGACTGGAACTTTCAGGCATTTTGCCGTAGCACTTTGGAACCCCTAAAAGTGATAAAAAAAATGCGTTTTCTCTTTTTATTTATTAAAAATATTAAATACGTTTATTTTTGTGTTGTATTTTAAATTTGTATCAATTTATTTATAATCCAACCAAGTAGATCGCAAGATGACAGCTCGTCGTTCACTTCTGACGTTTGTCAGTTTTATGCAATAGACACTTTTCTTTAATACCAATTGCAATGATGATGAATGAGACGATTGACGATTAAGTCTCTTACTACCTAGGACTAGGAGTAACCATCAACTCTACACGGGAGACGCCATACTGTACCCTGGGATACCGCTGCTACTTTAAGCTCAAAAATTCTGACGACAAACAGGAAGAGGGACCTACATTTCGAACTGCTTCGGAAGTACAATACGTTGGAAGGCGAACTTGTATTGACCGCCCATACAACAGTTTTCTAATTGGTAAACAACTTCCACAATTAAATTGGACCTAAAGTGGCAACGCGTTTTTTTCGCCTTCTTCCCTATAGGCAGGTAATCCATCCTTCATTCGCTTGTTGGTTCTCTGTATTCCGCACTTGCAGGGCAAGCCCCACTGAAGTGGCAATTTATTTTAAAAGCCACCTACCTGTGGGTCACTTCAGGAAATCTCATCTTATACTCAAAAAATACAACAAAACAATGCACTCCAACTAAGGAGGTCAAACGAACGGAGTTTCCACTAAAAAATGTAAACACAAGAGGTTGATATATCCTCCTTCGGCGATTTGAATATTTCCCGAGGGAGTCAGAGTGAGAAATCAATACTGTGACTCCTTCTTGGAAAGCCCTAAAATCAAGAATGCGGACTAGTACGAGTAATACGTTGCCTTCTCCTGAAAACCCAAGCAGCTTACACTACATGCTGATGGACGGTTTCGTGGCAAGTGGAAACAAACAAAAAACTACAAAAGTCTCGTATCGCCTGATGAGTACAAGACCTTGTGCAGAAACCCATTCATTGTTCACCGAGATGGAACATGACCGCAACCAAACGTGCCCAACTAAGCAACCTGGCGCGTAGAGTTCGTGTAAAAGCACGAGCTCACACACGCTACCGAACGCAGCACACATCCTCCTGCCGATACCAATGCCCACGCACCATATGGCAGTGTCATTCGCCACGAAGCTTGTAATAATCCCATTGCCGATAGGAAACTGCTTGCGACAATTAAACGTATCCCACCGAACACGCATCCACTCGCAAGTCAATCGACTGAAACTATAAAGCCAACGTATGCAAACACGTTTTAAAGAGAAACTTACTCGTTACGGGTAAAAATATTTCTGAGGATCACACGTTGTCACGTTTGAATGCCTGCCATCATCGCACTTACATTGCGGGTGCGGAGCAATCCAACACGCCACACTATTCTTGTCCGCATCACTAAAAAACGTGCTATTTTCATTCCCTCTTTAGCAACAGGTGTGAAGCGAATCAGAGCTCAAGTCTAGCAAGGATTTTCCTTCCGTTGGGTAAGGGTTGCGAGGCCATTCGTAGAAATGTATTTCAACATTCTACCCTTCTTTGGTTTCACTGAACGTTGGTCGCTCCTGGTCCCTGTGATGCTTTCACTCACGTTTTCTACCGATGGATGATGCCTCTGTTTGTTGCAGCATCACTCTGTGTGTGCGTCTGTGTGTGTACTCCAACCGAGGACACAGCGAATCATCTACGCAAATGCCAAAGCTTTCTCCACTCCACAAGGCTATTGCCACAGTCGGAAAATCTCCTATAAAAGGCGACGCCAGTCGACGAGAAGTTCAGAAGTTCCCATTGCTTCAACCGTGTAGTATTCTCTAAACAAGGATTACCTTACCAACAACCAAACAAAAAAAGCATCAACTATGGATAACCGCAGTGAAAGTACCTTCGACTTTGGCGATTTACAAAAACCCAAAGCCATATCACCGCGCCGTCAGCGAGCTATGCAGTTCCTGCAGAGCCTCAGCAAGCGTCTCGGCCGTCGTGTCCAAAACGATTTAATCTACAACAGTCAAGAGGACATCCCCACCTCGTCGACAGACTCGTTTTCGCTCAGCCTCGACCAAACCGAAAAGAGCCTTCGCAGCTCCAGCATCGACTTCTCCAGCGTATCGTGTACCAGCTCCAGTTCTGACTTGGATAAATTCGAACTGGAAGAGGAGCACTCCGGCAGTCAGGCCATCGTCGAGAGGACACCATTTAAGTGCATCCACCTCAACCGCATATCAATTTCGTCGGTTGGCAAGGTCTTACAAAGCTTATCACCATCTTCCCGTTCGCTATCCTGCAACAGCACACCGCTCAAGTCGCAGAATAAAAAACCCGCCAGCAAGCCAGCTAAGCAGCCTAAGCAACCGCAACCACAACCGCAAAGGATACTCCGCCAGCCAGTGAACTATGTCTACCTGAAGGGTATGTCTGGTCTGCCAACACGACGAGTGCCGCGCTCATCACTGTGCTGCACCTATGCTTACAGATAAGCTGGATGAATTTGTTTAAACAAATTAATTATGCAGAAACTGATTTTGTTGCTGAAAAGAGTGATCTAGTGCCTGAGACTGTTTAAAAAGTGAACTGAAAGGACTTAAGTTTAACAATGAACATTTCTTTTTTTTATTTGAAACAATAATTTTTCAAAAATGTTTGAAAAAATTAGTTACTAAGAATTTTTGTACCTAAAATTAAGTTTTTGAAAAAAAATACGAATTTATTTAAAATATAAATTTAAGAAAATATCTAAAACAAAATTTCCAAATGGTGTTCTTCTTCTTCTTGAATTTTAAGTTTCCATTCTTTTTTTCTAGGTGAAAAATTTCCCCACAACAGGTCGCGGAAACTTTGGGAATAATTTCTCCGGCAGAGCTTTGGAGAAATATCCTTGGGAGAGTCTCTGCTATCCCCTTAAAGTGCACATCCGACTCCCCTTCGTTGTATCATATGGGAAGTGTATTTTATGTACTCAAGGCCATTGCACTTGGTCCTATTTACTGGGGCAGATATATTTTTTTTTTAAATAGTGTCATGCGCATTCGGGCCTTACGCACGTGTTGTACAAGAAAATGCTCCACTACTGCTCATGTACTGCAGTGGAATGTAGGAGACGGGACAGGAGGCAGGACATAAATCAGTTGCCAGATAATGTGGTGAATGGGTAATCCTAATGTAATTGCACTAAGTGGAAATTGTGGCCTTTGACAGATGATGCTGCGTTATTTGAAAATGGGGGTAGGAAACTCTGGTTTCTGTCACGCAAGTCGCCAATTGTGGTTTTTTGTGGACTTTCTTCATATTTAACAACCAGTCGTGATAGTCGTTTATTGAAGGAAAACTGCAATGACAGGATAACCAGCAAAGCTGTATTTTTGAGTGAGAAATGTAGATCCCCTCTATTCAAAGGGAAAGCCAATTTCTTAAGACAGTAGTCATAAGTGGCAATATATTTACACAGAGAACTCACAACATTTCCCAAGACAAGTGCCTTTGGAAATAGAAAAAACAAAAATTATTAGTTTCAGATCGGATGACCCTTCGAAGGGTGCACAATTGATAGATAGATTATAAGACGGGAGAACAGTTAGGGGGGCTCTGGCACTGCGACCTCTATTAAAGGAGCCTTTTGTGCCTTCCGTAGTAAGGTCTTAGAACCATCTTTTCACTCCGGATGCAGTCAGGAAGACAATTTCATCGCCAAGGATGTTTTTCTTGAGATTGAGTAGAGCCGGACATTGCATGGGTATGTGAAGAGAGGATTCGTCACTCTCAAGACATGCATGTTGGATCCGGTGAGACTTTAATGCGGTGTAGGTGTTTTTTTATGATACCGTGGCCACTGATTATTCCTGTTAGTATTCTCAAGTTATTTTTGCCTAGGTTGATAAGGAAGTAGGATTTCCGTTGAGACGATTCGGGAAATAATTGTCTGGTACAGTTTCGCTCAGGAGATTTAAGGTAGACTTCATTGAATTCAATATGTGATAGCTTTTTAATGTAGCCCCTGAAAAGATTTTCGATGACTCCCCAGAAGGGTTCAGGTCCTATAAGAGGAATTTAGCCAGTGAGTCAGCTGCTTCGTTGCCAGTGTGGGCTAGAATCCACTGGGCTAGAATCCACTGGAGAATGACTAGGTTTTCTTAGAAAGTCCGTAGATGGCTGTAAATGTTTTTAAGACGAGCTTCGATTTCATGACAAATGAGTCCAGAACTTTGGGAACTGCTTGGCTGTTTATGCTAAAACTTGGATTTATTCTAGCACAGTGGTTGATTGCAAGGGCCTCAGCCTGGAAAATCGGTGAATTTTTGCCAAAACTGACTGAATAGTTCGCTTGAAGCGACTCTTCATAGATTTCAGAACCATTCCATGAACTGTCTGTGTACCAGACGAGGTCGGAAGGTTATGGGATTGTTTTATATTTTTCCCTTGGTGGGACGATGGTAGAGAAGTTCTTGTGGAGGCCATATTCCGGTAGCATGACTTGCAGAGGCATGCTGAATGGGTGTTTAGACTCCATAGGGTTAAGCAAAGATAAATGACCTTGATAAGAATAGGGGTCGGTGTTGTTCGAATGGAAGAGTCGATGGATAGTCCGTCTTGCCTAGATTTGAATATGTGTTTGACCTAAGATGACATTCAATGCTGTGGTCGAGGTTGGACCGACACTTATTTTTATAAAAAGAAGGTACTTGTTGCGCCCGCCATGAAAGTCATATGTTCGCGTGGGATACGACAAACATTTCTCGTCAAAATCAAGGGTCCAAAAATGTTTCCAAGAATTCAACGAAAAATGCTGCATTACAAAACGCTAAAAAGGAGTACTTATACGAAAATGTGACATGAATGTGCCAAAAATGCAACTGAAAGCCTTCAGAACCGCACCCGTAAACGCATAAAAATACAGTCTTAATATAACTTTTCCAGATCGATATAGTATTTCGCACCTTTTCAAGTCTATTGAATCTTGAAACTTGCAATTATTGTAACCTATTTTTCAGCCCAGTGCGGAAACCTGCTCGATCCAGAATAGAGCCAGGCTTTTACATGAAGATTTCATTTTATAAGTCCCAGAACTAGAAATAACCGAATTATAGAATCGGCAAGGATCTACAAATTAAAAGAAATGTAAGCACAAAAATAAAGCTAATATGACAAATTCTACTCAAGCCGCCGATCACGAGCATCAAAGCCATATGGAATTTAAGTAATACTAATCAAAAACTGTTCACCAGAAACAGAAAATATAAGTCATAAATTTAAATCATTGAAAGCATAACTTGTCAAATCAAACTTGAACAATTGCCATCTAAAATTATAACCAATTTAAGATCGAATTATCTTGCGAGTGGATGCCACTTTGTTGGTTTCTTGGTACTATTTAAGTTCAATTTTTGCAGCGTCACGTTTTTTTTTGGACACAAACAGAAGCAAAACGCCAGCGTTTATGCTGTTGAATTTAGTAGCAGCCCAATTTTAATATTTAGTACGTCTGTGACTATAGACAATTTTCTTTAGATTTTCAGAGCAAAATCTGAACTGTCAAAAGAGTGTTTTCTTAGCTCCACTTAGAAAAAGTGCTCCTTCTTTATGAGTTCAAAATAAATGGACCAGCTGTGTGGCTAAGAATGTCAGCACATCATATTTTGAACCGCTTTTCATATAATAGGTAATCAGGAACGCGAATTCTGATACTGAAAAAGGTAGTGGATTGGCAAAAAGTTGTTTTATATTGGCAAACATTGTAAGACACTAATAAGTGTGTTCTTTTAGGTTTTATTCATATTCAAAGCAAAAACAGAAATAGTTTCCAACCATAAATTCATGCAATCCCAAAATATTGTTTTTCCGATAGTTCACGCAAGTTTAAGTTAAACCTTCAAAGCTTCGAAAACATGACAATCGACTAAAAACTTAAAATTCGCTTTTATTGACTTGAAATTTGATTTCACATAAATCTGATTCAGTCCAAAAACCTTCCATTGGTAATGGAACGTTAGTTAAATTTAGTGACTTAAGGCTAATGGAAACAGGTAGGTACTTAAGGTAAATGAATTTTCTAAATTTTTATAATTTTTTATTTACTTTAACGAATTTTCAAAGTTAGTCTGAATTGAATTCCAGGTAATGGCTGCCAAATGCAAGTTGCAACTAAAAAAAAATCGCTCCTCTGAGAAGCACGGCTGTCAATCTTCAGCTTCACTTCTTTGTTTCTCAGAAAGAGACAAAAATCTCCGTCTTACACTGATGTTTAGACTGATTTACACTGAAAACACGAACTTCAGTGATGCCACTTGTTGGACTTTATTTGCTTTATGATTCAATTTATTAGAATAAATAAAAAAGCGCCTTGTCTTCTGTGCATTCTCGTATACAATCGGATGACCCTTCTTATGTGTGCAGTGTGCACCTTACTAGAGCTCAAACACTTGATACGGTCAAATTTTTGTACATGCTTTCACATTGTTTCGAGTTGCAACTTCTAGACAATGACGTATCAATTTACGGTCAATGGATGCGTTTCGTCACAAAAGCCCACCGGCATATTTCTTTATCCTTCCTGTGATTGCCGTCTTTGTATCCCGGTTCATAATAATTCGAAAAGTCAATAACCACCTGCCCCATCACAAAGAGCAACAAGTAACAACTAATTTGTGTAACAACCGGTAACTTAATAGCATTTGACCACAATTGACTGTAAAAAAAAGCACAAGTAATCAAGAAGCTAAATGCATTTAATAGTTCATTCCTTTTTTCTCTTTTGAATTTTCTTTGTTCTTTGCGTAGAATCCTTGTTCTGATTGCACCATAGACGATACAAACTGTAGTAGCTCCAGCGAGAATTGCATTACATTGTCATATGTCAACGCCTCTGTTCTTGTAAGGAGAGGACATTGTAACGAAAATTAAGTGTACCTACATACATTAATTAATTGTACGACATACGAATCAATTAAGGAAGTCCTAATTAATATGGACGGCTCTGTGACGTAGTTTGGTTATAGAAAATGTATTCGAATAATTTAATGATTGTTCGTTTGTGTCTTGCAGTTAATTTAAGAAATGTTTACACGCTTAAGCAATTCATAGCATGAACTTAAGTTTTAAAGATTGCTTAGTTTAACTTTTGATATCTGTAAGAGACTGTGGTCTCCTTCCTTTTGAAGAAGTCTGCAGTTGTCGGGTCTGGAGAACGAGCCGTTCAACCTATCTCTCCATTTTTTTTAATTTTTAAGACACAGCTGGAGACGTAAACAATGATTGAGATCGTCCATTTTTATCGTTACTGGAACGAGGTCATATTTTAATTTTTGCCAAGATCACAAGCTAAGTTGCGGGTTTTTATATTTCATGGTGGAAGCCATATTTCCCATGGTATTCGGTTATTGGATAGTGGTCGATCGTCTGGTGGTAACTCTCCCAATTTCTCTGTAATAAAAATAGGATAGGTACACAAAAAGAATTCGGCGACTCGGAAAACTGAAATTTTTGTAATTTTTAGTGCAAGCTAAATTCTTATTGTGCCATTTAAAATTTCCGTCGAATGAATGTGTACGATTATTTATTTAAAATTGGAATGTATAATCCAGGAGCGAAAAATTTAATATATAAAGAAATTATATTAAAAATGTAATATATAAAGAAATATTAATTTATAAAGAAAATTTAAAATATAAACTACCTGATCCGTGCTCGCCTTGCTTTTTTTTAAATATGTTCCTACCCTTGGACCTTTCTAAAAAGGTCCATAATAATCACACACACACTACAACAACGATACTGACACTTGACAGTAGTATCCACAAAAGGAAAATTGTGGGCGATGTTTCGAATAATTGTTTTAAACGTTGCTCAGCTTCAGAACAACGCAGGAGGATGTTTTGTATTTTAAATGAATCAGGGGAAAATTAACGAAATTTACCTATTTTTTATTTTTCAATCCGATAAGCCATTACTGATCTAGGTCTCTATAAAAAGAATTTTCCTCGCGCGTCTGTATTATTAGAATTTTCCATCGCGTTCTATTCCGGTATAAAAAGTATCCTAAGTCCTGACCCAAGTTTTTGCCAAGTTTCATCAAAATCCGTCCAGTAGTTTATGCGTGATGCGCGGTCAGGCATTTTTAATTCTACACGACCTCGAAAGAACTTCAAAATGTTTGTTGTTTCGAAATTCGTAGCAAACCTACGACGGATTCTGTGATAGTTCTTTCGGGGTCCGTAGCAAAATTCCGAATACGACGGATTCTGTGATTGACGTGATTATTCCGCTACGGTTTCTAAGAATTTATTTTTGAATCTAAGAATTTCTTATATTCAGACATAGGCGGACAGAAAAAAGCGTTATTGCTGATATGCAAAGCAAAAAAGGATTCTTTTCACATATTCCTTTAATGCTTAGACTGCCATAAGGTACAGTTCCTTAAAAGCACATGTATTTAAGAGAACGCCTTTGCAAATCCTATCTGTATGTTAAAATAGATAATTTAAAGATAAACAACAATTCACGATACACTCGTACTTCAATCAAGTTCTTTTGGCTACAACCGCTTTAAGGACTGAACTTTGATGGGTTTGTCTTTGAAATCCATGACGGCATCAATATAGTAAGTGTTCATTTGATAGCACCTACTTATATAAAGATGATAGGTCAATCATCCAAAGGTTGGTTCAATGTCCACCTCCAGTCAAAGTTCATCGGCACCTGAGGAGTGCACCTACATTTGAAGTATAACTACGTTCTTATTGAGTCTTATAGATAACAAACGATTCAGAACTACCTACTTGAACTTTAAATATTCCTTGGTGGGTATTACCATTTCGCTCTACTTAAATGCAATTACACCCTTCATCTGGTCATTATTTTCTATAAATCGTCCTTAATCCCTGGCGCGTGCAGTCTTCACTTTTTTAATCCAATTGCATAAAAAGATGAGCTTACAGTTGTATTATATATTATATAGCAGAGCTACAATATTATAAAATGTTATATGGGCAATGACACAGCAACACCGCCCTAAATCCACATAGTCCTTACTTCCGATGCAACAAAAACATTGCGACCATACCCGTCGCATTATTTACCACCCCCTATTCGATTGCACAAAGGCCAACGCACTCTCTCATTGTTTACATCGTTGACTGCACCAGCCTTCACAGCTTTTGTTAGGGGAACACTATATACCATTGCGCATATCCTTGAGCAAAGCACACAGTGCCCCACCACAGAAGGTATAAATGGAACCTCGTAATCTGAAACTTTTCCATTCGTTTACCAACCATTCTCTGTGTTGTAGCAGTGCAAGAAGCTATAAGCTAAAGGACATTTTTCATTTCGAAAATCGTTACTACAATTTGTTTGCAAATCGCACAGTGTGATGAGTGTTTTTGTGTTACTCGAACTGTTTATAAATTAAAGAACTCTACCACATCCAGTGGACGATTTGTGAAGTGATTAAAAGTGGGAAAACAAAAATGGAAGCAACCCGAACCTGCTACATTGATATCCAAACAGTGCCGGGGGGTCGTAGTAGCAATCACTCGCTTTCCTCAATGACACCATCGCCGCGTTTTGAACGCAATCTGGGTTTCTTTCACGCCCTAAGCCGTCGCTTTGGCCTACGCTCCCACGACGACCTAATCTATCAAGTCGAAGATGATTCTCGGAGTTCATCCACCGACTCGTGTTCCTCGACCACCGGAGCACTAGCCAGGCAGGTGCCATCCAAAGATGTTCATGGTTCAAGTCTAGAACTATCGTGTGCGTCCAGCGACTGCAGTAGTACCGTCGACGAAAGCGAGAAGACCGTTCGTTCGACCTCACGTCTCCATCGCCGTTCGACATCATCAATCCGAAGAGCATTCGAAAGCATCTCCATCTCATCCAGATCCCTATCCTGCAGCGGAACTCCATCGAAGGAGTCCTCAAAAGCAACGAAAAAGGTCACCAAGAAACCACCCCAAAGGATACTACGACAACCAGTTACTTATACATATCTAAAAGGAATGTCCGGACTGCCGACACAGCGCGTACCACGAAGCACTGTATGCTGCCACTATGCGCGCCGGTAAACCACGCCAAAAAAAATGTAAAAATAAAAAATCCAGGTATCTTCTATTCAATCGGTAAAAGATATTACCCTTTTCGGTTCTAAAACTATTAATTTTCCACTCCTTAACAAAGTGCACACCGAATTTACTTAAACGTAGATTTATTAATCAAATCTAAAATCGTGAGATAATTTTTTCCATTCCCCTATAAAATTTCTAAATTTATACAATAAGTCTTAAAAAAGAAAATCGCAATACTTACATATTTAATACTCTAAACTAAGTTACAAAACAAATAAGTATGTCCCCACTAATTTTAAAATCACTCTAAAGGAAAGTTATTAATGATTTTTTTTTAATATATAAAATAATTGAAGTAAAATAAGAAACAAAAATTAAAGAAAAATTTATGAGGAAATTTTTAAGACTGGAATATGATAAAACGTAAAACACTTTAGCAACATATTGATAAAAATGTTTACTATATATAAGTCGAAATAAATTGGTAAATTCTTTTTTTATTTATTAAAAAAATATTCTCTTATTTAAAATGAATAAAGGAAATATAAGAAACGTATTAATTGTGCCTTTCTTAAGAATTAAAAATACGTGGTATATAATTTCGATTTCACTTTACTTCGTTGGTTTGTTAGTTTTTAAATTTTTTTTCTCTCTCTGTGCGAGTTTGATTCCTGAAAAGGACACTTTGTTTCAAATTTTATAGGAGACGTTTTGTAAAAGCGGAAGCGGAAAAAATGCGTTCGAAGCATGGATAAGGGTGACAGGAGGAGTTTTTCCTGTTTCGACAGAAAAGCATTGAGATGGTTTCTCGTAGAAATTAAGTGCGACAAGTTTGTTGTCAAACATTCAAAAGAGTGTGGAATTAATTATTATCCACATTACTTTTATGGCAAAAAGTGCAAAACTCGAAGATGATTGTGTACCCGTACTATAGACCTTCTGTAGATCAACAGTCCAACCCGAGTCGCTTTCAGTACACAATACCCAAGGTAGTTGAAGTAGAGTCGGTGGCTCAAGGTAGTTTGTAAAAGAGACACAACTGAGTTAATGTCGATCATGGTCATTGCAGGTGAAGCATTTTTTCTTAAAATTGATTTCGCAGCTTTAAGAACTGCATATTCAAATTGATGACTCTTCTATCGGTATAAACTTATATTCTGGTTCTTCATACCTAGTTTCAGGGAAAACGTTTCATTTAACTGCTTGAAAAGTTCGACTTTTTTAATAAATTATAAAAATATACAAAAAAAGTTTCAAGGCTCCCCAATCAATCAATGATAAACTGCTGTAGACACTTTTTAAGGAAGGTGCTTATCCGATTGGTAGACCTTGAGATTGGGCCTTTCAATGCTTGGGTTAGGTTTTGCTTTTTCAAATTTCTTTCAAATAACCCCTCTGACTGGTATCGATGGAAGAATCATACGGCTGAACAATAATTCTCTCTTCAATTCGGGGGACTTGAACGCTGCTTGCAATAGAGTCAATACAAATTGTCTGCTCTGCAAGTCATCAGCAATAGGGCTTTTAGACATTTCATTGAAGTCACTCAAATTTCCCACATTCCCACATTGAATTTGGAAAGAAAGTTTTAAAATTGACCGAGTATTACTCAGGGTTCTATGCCTAGCCCTCTTGCGTTATAGTTGCAATTTCTGTAATATCTGATTTGGAGGTGTGGTTAGGTTTGTTTAGGTGTAAGACCGGCTGCAATGAAACAAACAATAGTATATCCGTTTCTTAATTCTTCTCAAGTCATATACAGACTTTTCAGAGAGCTCTTCAAAGGAGTGGATAAGATGGCAGAGAAAGTTTGCGGTATCCTCATGCTCATTTTCGTTGCAGCATTTATTGCACCGACCAATTTTGATGGTATATATCAGCATGTGACCTAAAGCTCAGAATAACTATCATTGATAACAAATCACCAGCTAATAAAAGACTGACAATCCTATATATATTATAAATGTGAATGTTTGGATGTTTGTTCCACAATAACTCAAAAACTACTGAACGTATTGAGATGGGATTTTTTTTAATTTATTCGGGCTAGATCCGAAGCCCTAATAGGCCTTATTTGGTGGCAATACCATCCCGGGAATACCATCGTTGGAAGCTTTTTAAGCCTTTTAGCATGTTCTTCTTCTTCTCCTATCATTTTAAGAGTAGCGTGACTGTGGAAAAGGGGTTGCAAATTTGTCTTTTTTTACCTTTCTTTAATCATCTTGCTGTTACATTCATAGATCTAGGTTAATCGGAATAAGCTTAAAACTGCATTTAGCCAATACTTCACCGATTATTTTGAAGTATCATTCATCTCTCTGCTCCTTCCAGGGGCTGAGCTAGAAGGAATTGAAAACAGACTTTTCTGACCAACGAAAAAATAATGATTTCTTGATTGCCAGTTCTGCTTTGGGGTGGTGGGTTGAATACACATTAAAGGAAATAAAGATATACATTCACACACAACGAATGTCGCACCTCGCAGTGTTTCCCCTGAACGTCGTCATGTGGTCGTCAATGACAACGGCTAACGGTTGTCAATAATGTTTTCTGCATTGTGCGCAGCCAGCCTACATGCAAAATATAGGTAGTTCGATTTGTGGGTTTCATATGAATAATTACTATACTACATAAATGGTGGAAATAACTTTTTGATATGAAACATCTTATGCGCGACTTGGGAGTAAAATCGATTCGACCGAGATGGAAATGACCAAGCGGAAATTGGCATGTCGCCATCGCCATCACTACGCCGCCGCCTAAACTCCTAAAACACTCAACCAATTTAAATACAATTTTGTGGTTGGGTATGGTTGGTTGTTACTTGATGAATAGGATAGTTTTGGACCCGATAGGTGGCGCCGTTGTCGATCTTCTTAACCACTTAACCGATTTAAATAAAATTTTGTGGGTGGGTATGGTTGATTGTAACATGCTGAATAGGATAGTTTTGGACCCGATAGGTGGCGCCGTTGTCGATCTTCTTAACCACTTAACCGATTTAAATAAAATTTTGTGGGTGGGTATGGTTGATTGTAACATGATGAATAGGATAGTTTTGGACCCGATAGGTGGCGCCGTTGTCGATCTTCTTAACCACTTAACCGATTTAAATAAAATTTTGTGGGTGGGTATGGTTGATTGTAACATGATGAATAGGATAGTTTTGGACCCGATAGGTGGCGCCGTTGTCGATCTTCTTAACCACTCAACCGATTTAAATAAAATTTTGTGGGTGGATATGGTTGATTGTAACTTGATGAATAGGATAGTTTTGGACCCGATAGGTGGCGCTGTTGTCGATCTTCTTAACCACTCAACCGATTTCGATAAAATATTGTGGGCAGGTATGGTTGGTTACGACTTAATGGATAGGATAGTTTTGGACCCGATAGGTGGCGCTGTTGTCGATTTTCTTAACCACACAACCGATTTCAATGAAATTTTGTGGGTTTGCATGGTTGATTGTAACTTGATGGATAGGATAGTTTTGGACCCGATAGGTGGCGCTGATGTCGATCTTCTTAATCACTCAACCGATTTAAATAAAATTTTGTGGGTGGGTATGGTTGGTTGTTACTTGATGAATAGGATAGTTTTGGACCCGATAGGTGGCGCCGTTGTCGATCTTCTTAACCACTCAACCGATTTAAATAAAATTTTGTGGGTGGGTATGGTTGGTTGTAACTTAATGGATAGGATAGTTTTGAAGCCGATAGGTGGCGCTGTTGTCGATCTTCTTAACCACTCAACCGATTTCGATAAAATATTGTGGGCAGGTATGGTTGGTTACGACTTAATGGATAGGATAGTTTTGGACCCGATAGGTGGCGCTGTTGTCGATTTTCTTAACCACACAACCGATTTCAATGAAATTTTGTGGGTTTGCATGGTTGATTGTAACTTGATGAATAGGATAGTTTTGGACCCGATAGGTGGCGCCGTTGTCGATCTTCTTAACCACTCAACCGATTTAAATAAAATTTTGTGGGTGGATATGGTTGATTGTAACTTGATGAATAGGATAGTTTTGGACCCGATAGGTGGCGCTGTTGTCGATCTTCTTAACCACTCAACCGATTTCGATAAAATATTGTGGGCAGGTATGGTTGGTTACGACTTAATGGATAGGATAGTTTTGGACCCGATAGGTGGCGCTGTTGTCGATTTTCTTAACCACACAACCGATTTCAATGAAATTTTGTGGGTTTGCATGGTTGATTGTAACTTGATGGATAGGATAGTTTTGGACCCGATAGGTGGCGCTGATGTCGATCTTCTTAATCACTCAACCGATTTAAATAAAATTTTGTGGGTGGGTATGGTTGGTTGTTACTTGATGAATAGGATAGTTTTGGACCCGATAGGTGGCGCCGTTGTCGATCTTCTTAACCACTCAACCGATTTAAATAAAATTTTGTGGGTGGGTATGGTTGGTTGTTACTTGATGAATAGGATAGTTTTGGACCCGATAGGTGGCGCCGTTGTCGATCTTCTTAACCACTTAACCGATTTAAATAAAATTTTGTGGGTGGGTATGGTTGATTGTAACATGATGAATAGGATAGTTTTGGACCCGATAGGTGGCGCCGTTGTCGATCTTCTTAACCACTCAACCGATTTAAATAAAATTTTGTGGGTGGATATGGTTGATTGTAACTTGATGAATAGGATAGTTTTGGACCCGATAGGTGGCGCTGTTGTCGATCTTCTTAACCACTCAACCGATTTCGATAAAATTTTGTGGGTGGGTATGGTTGGTTGTAACTTAATGGATAGGATAGTTTTGAACCCGATAGGTGGCGCCGTTGTCGATCTTCTTAACCACTTAACCGATTTAAATAAAATTTTGTGGGTGGGTATGGTTGATTGTAACTTGATGGATAGGATAGTTTTGGACCCGGTAGGTGGCGCTGATGTCGATCTTCTTAACCACTCAACCGATTTAAATAAAATTTTGTGGGTGGGTATGGTTGGTTGTAACTTAATGGATAGGATAGTTTTGGACCCGATAGGTGGCGCTGTTGTCGATTTTCTTAACCACACAACCGATTTCAATGAAATTTTGTGGGTTTGCATGGTTGATTGTAACTTGATGGATAGGATAGTTTTGGACCCGATAGGTGGCGCTGTTGTCGATCTTCTTAACCACTCAACCGATTTCGATAAAATTTTGTGGGTGGGTATGGTTGGTTGTAACTTAATGGATAGGATAGTTTTGAACCCGATAGGTGGCGCCGTTGTCGATCTTCTTAACCACTTAACCGATTTAAATAAAATTTTGTGGGTGGGTATGGTTGATTGTAACTTGATGGATAGGATAGTTTTGGACCCGATAGCTGGCGCTGTTGTCGATCTTCTTAACCACTCAACCGATTTCGATAAAATTTTGTGGGTGGGTATGGTTGGTTGTAACTTAATGGATAGGATAGTTTTGGACCCGATAGGTGGCGCCGTTGTCGATCTTCTTAACCACTCAACCGATTTAAATAAAATTTTGTGGGTGGGTATGGTTGGTTGTTACTTGATGAATAGGATAGTTTTGGACCCGATAGGTGGCGCCGTTGTCGATCTTCTTAACCACTCAACCGATTTAAATAAAATTTTGTGGGTGGATATGGTTGATTGTAACTTGATGAATATGATAGTTTTGGACCCGATAGGTGGCGCTGTTGTCGATCTTCTTAACCACTCAACCGATTTCGATAAAATTTTGTGGGTGGGTATGGTTGGTTGTAACTTAATGGATAGGATAGTTTTGAACCCGATAGGTGGCGCCGTTGTCGATCTTCTTAACCACTTAACCGATTTAAATAAAATTTTGTGGGTGGGTATGGTTGATTGTAACTTGATGGATAGGATAGTTTTGGACCCGATAGGTGGCGCTGATGTCGATCTTCTTAATCACTCAACCGATTTAAATAAAATTTTGTGGGTGGGTATGGTTGGTTGTTACTTGATGAATAGGATAGTTTTGGACCCGATAGGTGGCGCCGTTGTCGATCTTCTTAACCACTCAACCGATTTAAATAAAATTTTGTGGGTGGGTATGGTTGGTTGTAACTTAATGGATAGGATAGTTTTGAACCCGATAGGTGGCGCCGTTGTCGATCTTCTTAACCACTTAACCGATTTAAATAAAATTTTGTGGGTGGGTATGGTTGGTTGTTACTTGATGAATAGGATAGTTTTGGACCCGATAGGTGGCGCCGTTGTCGATCTTCTTAACCACTCAACCGATTTAAATAAAATTTTGTGGGTGGGTATGGTTGGTTGTTACTTGATGAATAGGATAGTTTTGGACCCGATAGGTGGCGCCGTTGTCGATCTTCTTAACCACTCAACCGATTTAAATAAAATTTTGTGGGTGGGTATGGTTGGTTGTAACTTAATGGATAGGATAGTTTTGAAGCCGATAGGTGGCGCCGTTGTCGATCTTCTTAACCACTTAACCGATTTAAATAGAATTTTTGTGGGTGGGTATGGTTGATTGTAACATGATGAATAGGATAGTTTTGGACCCGATAGGTGGCGCCGTTGTCGATCTTCTTAACCACTTAACCGATTTAAATAAAATTTTGTGGGTGGGTATGGTTGATTGTAACATGATGAATAGGATAGTTTTGGAACCGATAGGTGGCGCCGTTGTCGATCTTCTTAACCACTCAACCGATTTAAATAAAATTTTGTGGGTGGGTATGGTTAGTTGTAACTTGATGGATAGGATAGTTTTGAACCCGATAGGTGGCGCTGATGTCGATCTTCTTAATCACTCAACCGATTTAAATAAAATTTTGTGGGTGGGTATGGTTGGTTGTTACTTGATGAATAGGATAGTTTTGGACCCGATAGGTGGCGCCGTTGTCGATCTTCTTAACCACTCAACTGATTTAAATAAAATTTTGTGGTTGTGTATGGTTGGTTGTAACTTAATGGATAGGATAGTTTTAAACCCGATAGGTGGCGCTGATGTCGATCTTCTTAATCACTCAACCGATTTAAATAAAATTTTGTGGGTGGGTATGGTTGGTTGTTACTTGATGAATAGGATAGTTTTGGACCCGATAGGTGGCGCCGTTGTCGATCTTCTTAACCACTCAACCGATTTAAATAAAATTTTGTGGGTGGATATGGTTGATTGTAACTTGATGAATAGGATAGTTTTGGACCCGATAGGTGGCGCTGTTGTCGATCTTCTTAACCACTCAACCGATTTCGATAAAATATTGTGGGCAGGTATGGTTGGTTACGACTTAATGGATAGGATAGTTTTGGACCCGATAGGTGGCGCTGTTGTCGATTTTCTTAACCACACAACCGATTTCAATGAAATTTTGTGGGTTTGCATGGTTATATGGAAAGATATATTTTTCGATTTTTTTCAACTAAATTCTCATTTAAGTGAATACTTATATGGGCACGTTGGAGTGAACTGAAGAATTTCTTGAAATTCTTTTGTATCTGTTTTGTATCCGTTTTAATAAGTAATGCAGAAAAGGACAAAGGGTTCCTTAAGTGTAGGTACTTGAAGTGATTGACAAAATCGGCATTAATGCGAGCGAAGCCGCGGGCAACAGCTAGTAATTATATATTTTTTAAATTGTTCACTTTTATTTTCTTAAGTTCTCTGAGTACTCAAAATTTAATTCTAGTTTTAGAAATATTAGAAAATCAGCACGAGGCTTTGTCAAATATTTCTTTCATATACACAAAGAAATAAACACCAAGGACCAATTTTTATTAATGATAAAATGGAACTTAAAGCACGAATTAAATGTTCAAATTTCAAACGGGTTAAATCGCTGATTTTATGCGCTCTTTTCGATCCTTATTTGGTAATCATGTGGGTCAGAAGAATATGCTTGACTTGAATGTTTTTGAAGCCAAGTACATTTATTTCGCTTACTACCTTTAAATTGTGAATTTTTTACTAAATTTAGTTTTTTTTTGGAAAACTATCTTAACATGCTATTAAGGGAGGCTTTATTGTATATAGTTCACGAACAAAACCTAATATTACGGTCAAAAACGCCCCCTGAAAGTGGACATGTCAAAACGTTGTATGCGTACAGGACACTATCGAAATATTTTCATATAGGCTCCAGTTTTAAATCCGCCGAACGTCTGAAAACATTGATGTTAACTTCTGAGAAAACTTCTCAATTCAGTCCTTCGAACGCGGCATGAAATAAAATTCTTTTCCACTAATTAACTGCATGTAAAGTCATAATTTGAAATGATACAAAACGTTGCGAATTGTATTTTTTTATCATATACGCAACTTATATTTTTTTGAGAGAAATTAGCTCACCCTTATATACATTTCATGGATTGTAGATGCAATACACTAAAAGAAAAGAAAATTGCAGACTCTGACACCGATTTAGAGACGCGCGATAAGAATGAAATTACGAGATCTAGTACATTTCCTTAGGGCAAAGTTTAAGCGGTTCGAACGATTAAAAAATGTTTTTTTTATAAAAATTAACTTCTTTTGAACTTATATTTTAACTGTTTTCGGTGAAAGAATAAACATAATTTTTATAAATACCAACCACAAAAATTACAAAAAATAAATTCGATATTAAACGAAATCTTATCCTAACCGCCACGTCAAATAAAATAAAACAAAGTTCTCGTTAGAGCTAAAAAAACAAAAACAATAACAAATTCAATATCAGGATATTTTCCAAATAAAATAACGCAAGCTTTTAATTTTAAATGAAAACGAAATTAAAAGTGAAAACAAAATAAAAGCATTTTCAAAACAATAATTTCTAGTCGCAAAAGTTTTTGTTTCCATTATCAATTTGATAAACTTAATAACTAAATAAATATAAATATGTACTTATGAACTGCACTTATGTAGCAAACTATTTATTAAAATAAATTTCCAACAATATTAACAACAAAAAACGTTTTTATTGCATACATAAAATAAAAATAAAATAAAATTGTAAATAAAAATATTAATATACGAATACGATTAAAAATAAAAAATGAATTATATACAATATCATTTATAACTTAGTAATTGAAGTAATAAATATTAATTATAGAGAATATACCCTCAATTTGATGTTGTTTCTTTTTACTAAAGATATTCGTAAAATATGTATTTGGTAGGAATAGCATTTCGCAATTCATTCTCGAGGGACATTGTTGCTTTTGCATTCATTGGATTCGAAGAATTATCACGGAATAGGTAATGTATGTCATTCGGCTGAAAGGATAATGACAATTGACAAGTTCGGATAAGGATTCCTATATTTCTATTTATATGAAACTAGGTCAGAGAACATTCATTCAAATCGTATATTATGAAGCCACATCGAGGAAATAATGCGTAAGTGGGATTTCTTTATTACCCGAAGGCATTTTGAAAAGTTTCTTGTTGAATATACTTCAGTTGGTTTGAAGGACATTTCTGGGAAAATACGATTTCTCTGTGATTTTTTTTGTCTCAAGCGAAGGACGATTTGTACATCATACAGAGCCCACTGCCCAAACCCATGGTCTAGCATCGAGTCACTTCACTGAAACAATCGTGACAGGAAGAAAGGTAAGATCAGGTTTGGGTGTCTGAAATTGGTTTTTATAGGGCCCACGTCTCAACCAAGAATCAAAGGAGTTACCGGCTTAAAGGTTCCCATGCAGATATACAAACGAGCGATATTTTGATATATTTTTAAATTAATTTATAAAAGATGGTGTTTTAATGAATTGCCCTTCACAATTCTTTTGTATGCATAAATATATCTCTGCTGGTTTTTCAAGTTCCGGTTATCTCGGTTGCTAGACGATTTTTTCGGGCTTTTTGTACTATTTGTAGAGACTCATTGTTTATTTATTTTGCGATGTCAACAAATGGGTCTGGTTCCAGATTCCAGAAATAATGTCTGAGAAGGTTGACGATCCAAAAAGAAAGAGATTGCGAGATTCTATTATAACGGTAAAAATAGGTTCAACTCCTTACCACGCGCACATAATTTTTGTGTAAAAGTTTTCTAAGCACTGGAGGTGCTTTACACAGCATAAATGCAATAAGGCGATTACGCGGTTCAAGTTTTTAGGTTTCACTGAATTTTTCAAACAGATTTCATGGGAATGTACAAGAATACCGAATTCATTTGAATATTCTGTGTGCACTCTTTCGAATTCAGCGATTTCTTGGAATTTTTGTATTTGTTGCATTGTAAAGGTGTGAAAGCTTGTCTGAGCGCATAGGCACTTAGTGGAAGCAGGTAATTTTAAGGTTCATACCTTATAAAGACATCTGCAGCGAATGCTGTGAAATTGATTCCAAGTAATTTAGTCACTTAGCATATGAGTTCCTTATAAAAGTAAAGTGTACCTAGGCCAACTATTTATTTATTTATTAACTGTGTTTATTTTTTACAGATTTCGGGCCGTTTCAAATACAGTAGACGCTTGATATAGTGAACTTATAAAAACCACGTCTTTTTACTATATCGAAATTATTTTGAGCGGGAGTTTTTAAATGTTTAGGTACCAAAGCCTTACTTGATATATATATAGGTTAATAATTTTTTTTCAAATTTTCTTAATTAATTCAACAATTTAAACTAAAAAAACAACAATAAACATATAAATTGTTATTTCAAAACACTATAAAAACTAACAAAAAAGTAAATTGTATTAATGTTTAAACAATTTATTGGATAGTTCACTAAACAGAGGTTCACTATACCGAGCATCTACTGTATTATCTGCTTCCTTTTGTAGCTCTCACTTTGCATTTTGGTACAGCAGTATTATTTATATGCAAAAGTTGTCCCCTCTGTTTCTTCATTTCCTGGTTAACTGCTGGTTAAAGGAACCTACAAGACAGGGCTTATTACACTGCATTGTTGTAAACCAACTTAAATTGAGTACTCTTTTGGTTTCTCGATTCTGAAAAACTACGTAGTAAGACTCTAGAATTTTTGAGTAAGGTACTTTGGCTTGTTATTGATTAATTCTTAATGCCTCACTTCATCGAAAGCCTGTGCTACATCAAGACATTTTGGTTTTGTCTTTTCAAATGCTTTCCCAGTTTTAGCCAGACGGTTATTCTATGCGGTTCGGAACTACGATAACATTCTCATCTTTTAAATACAGTTGTATAGTTTTTCACTACTAAATGGTTTACAAGTTCCTCAAAATGTCTTGCAATATTAACAACTCTATGCAATTGTTTTTTTCCTGCAGTATATTTGAGATTTTAATCCAATACTTATTTTAATTAAATGTAATAAATAATGCAATGTAGTATATCTCTGATACTGTTCATATAGCAATTTTAAAAAGGTAGTTAAAAACGAATTTATACCTGAAAGTATTTGACAAATTTGGTGCACATCGGTTAACATTTTGTGGGTTTTTGTCTTAAATCATAAATATTTTAAGCTATTGCTAAAATCGCATTTTTTATCGCAATTTTTTTTTTCATATAGCACAAACCTCGTTCAGGTCGCATATAAATTCACCTAAAATATGACTGATCCTGGATTTTGAGAACTGATTTCTCAAAAATTTGTTTTTGGATGAAAAGGAGCAACCTTTACGGGACTTACCCTTTATAGATTGTAAGGCTAATACCCGTACCAAGTCTTAAAATTGTTTTCTCTCATTAACGTTTGCAGTTATATGATAGCTATCGGTTATTGGTATGAGAAGTAAGGCCGTACCCAACTGTATTTGAACTTTCTATTTCAAATTTTATATGGCGCGGTAAGTGTTTTCAACATCGAAATTTTGTCTATATTTAGCACTGAAAGCTGTTAAAAATGTTGTGACTTTTTTGGACCAAAATCTTCAACAATTTTCTAAGAACGACAATTTTCTATCGTCTATTGGCTTGTAACATTTTTTTTTTGCAATGTCTGTTTCAGTTTTTTGTCTCTGTTAACAGTTTTAATTTTTGTTTGTAAAGAAAAAAGTGGTTTGATCATAAGGATTTGTAAGTTATATCCACCCACTCCATGTAGAACATGAAGAGTTCCCAACGAAAAAAAAAATTGAAGAAATTTCAACATTAATGCTCCAGAGTTTGAATAAATGGCAATAAGTTCAAAATGGGTGAGTATCGTTGGTCCACAGAGATCCAATGATGGACTTATTTGCGACGAAATTCCATTAAATGTCGGATTTAATCTACGTTCTTCTACAGTATTTGGATCGTGACCTTTGAATTTGTAGGCATTTGTTAAAAAATGTACGCAATGGTTCTTGTGGTTGAGTCAATATTGGCAATTTTACTTTTCCACCTGTGTCTCTGAATGAAACATAAGCGCAATTTAAATTGTGTTTCGCTATAGTTAGTCGTAAAATCATATTCTGTGTTTGTCCTGCATGAATTCCCGACGCATCTGCTGAAAGCTTCAACGCGTTGCTCAGGTGTTTGATTTTCATGGTGTATGAAAAATCTTAGTGCATTTAATTATCTCCTCAGCGTTTTATGACGCCAAACATTGAAAGTACAATGCTGAAGAAGTCAACCTATCCTTGTAATAAATAGTATTACCTGATTCTCGATAAACTCACCGAAATCACTGAAATGTCCTCTTTAATCACCGGCCAACAAAATCTGACGAAACCGCACTGTAAGACTAAACGCGAATAACTTGAATAATTAACTATGAGGAAATAATCAATGTTTTACAAAATATACTCACAACATACCTCTGCTGTTTGCCCAAATCGAATGTTCACCTTTCACTCTGGCGTATACGTAATATTTTTCCATCGTCGGGAATAATTTCCTTTGCTGTTCCTACACTTTTCTGCTTATGAAATATCCGCTTGTTGTCATCCAAGAAAATTAAAGGAAAATCCTAAAAATAGCCCCGAACCATTCTATTGTTATAAGTTGTTAACTTATGGCTTGTCTGTAACCCATATTACACAATGTGTGTTAACATCAGACTTTCTACAGCACATACTGATGACTGGCACCATAAATATAATTAAATTTGTGAATCCTTAAAACAGAAAAAAATATTCGTCAATGGTGGGCCGTGATAGCAGTCACGTATTCATCGTTGGACTTATTTCATCGAACGTATGAGCCGCTCCCATTTAGAATTGACGTATATATTAGCACCTCACCATGGCAGCCAACGGGTGAGTTCCAATGGAAGGAGTTGTGTTTGAAATTGTATTAATAACTCCTTCCCAATTAGGTGTGTTCATTTTGATTTAAGTTCTACATGAATGGCACTTGAAAATTAGTCACAAAAGACTCGGTAAGAATGCAGTTGTGAACATCGAAGCTGAAAGTATACCAAATCCGAAAGTGTGTCACTTAGTTCAAATTGATATATCGAAATGGGCAGATATTTCTCTCATCAAAATCAATGGCATACAAAAACGCGGATAAGAAGTCCTCAAAAATACACCAGAGATGAGGTGCGAAAAGACTTTGCTTTTACAATGTCCATGAGGGAACTAATGCCGTTTACTGGATTTAAGTGTAAACTTTTTGAACAGTAGCCAGCTCAACGTCATACTTTGTTAGTCAACCGAAGTGAATAGAAGTGAAAAGGGAATAAGCAATAATCTTAAGCCACATCACGAACCACGAAGACCAGTGTGGGAATAGAAAATTTCTAATCATATGGAAGAGTTCTCAGATTTTTCTACCCACCGCACTAAATATTTCCCCAAGAAGCATATAGTATTTCATTACAACCCTCACATTGACGGTGTAAGAGGCTTTTTTATTATTCATATAAGACACCTCATTTAACAACTTAATTAAATCGCAAGCGACAGTGATTAAATTTCCGCGAACATTAGTTAAAAATTCTTGGAAATCAACAAAACTTTTCCACTATATTGGAGTTTTGTTTTGGCTTATATGCAGAAGCCGAGGCTTAACGTTTGCGAGCGTATCACGAATATCCAAGAGATAATATAATGTCAATTCAGCTTTTCGGCATAAAATTGCAGGTCTCATATAACATTTTTTTTTAATTATATAGAAAAGAAAAAACATGAGACTATATGATACAAGTACGCGCATGGCGATTGGATATTTTACTGTATAAGCAAATTAAAAACCACTAGCTTTACTCATTTTTCAAAAAAAAAAAAATAACTCCCCAAGAAGGTAGTGCTTAGCGCTTAGTTCAAAAATATGCTTGCTTAACATTTTAGCTAAAAATTGAGTATAGGGTATTGCTCAAGATGTTTGCATTACTGGGTTTTTAAAGTTTTATTCAAATTCATTTCCATTTTCGAGATATGAACAGATTTCAAAATCAGCGTTTCCGGTGATTCGAATCAAAAATGAAGGACGCAATAATGTTGGAAACGTCAATTTTACTCCAAGTATGCATTTTGGTCAAAATTGTTTTAGCCGTTTTCATGAAGGTAAAATAAAAGATAACCAAGTTCTCAAAATATTCCTTTTGTCAAAAATCCAATTTGGACAATTCAGGAAAAATCTGAGTTTGCTATCATGTTAGGAATGACCGTATTACCCTAAATATTAATTTTTGTCGAAATGGTTTTGACCGTTTTTGAGATATGACCCATTTTCAAAATTACCGTTATTCGATCTTTTGTTAAAATCGTATAGACCGTTTATGAGAATTGTCCAAATTTTTAAATTACCGGTTTTCGGGTATACAGCCATGTTAACTTCACCTCCATGAGCCCAAATATCAATTTTGGTTGAAAACATTAGAGCCGTTTTCGAAAAAATCAAACTTGTTTAAAACTGTTATAGGTATGGGAATATAAGGGTTAACGTGCAAAAAAAAAGTGAACGAAATCCTTCCAACCGTTGCGCTGTGTACCTCAAGAACGGACGGACAGAATTGCGAGACCCATTTTTTGAGTTTCATTATCATCGAAATGTCAGATTTGATTTGTAAATTAAGTTGGGCATTTTCTTAAGCACTCCGTTCTTTTAACCGTTTTCCCTTAATAAATTCATGTCGAAAGTAAATTCTCATACAAATCTACAAATGTAAACACATTTTCTTACGCATCCTCGTACGTAAACTGTGTTGACTACTTCTCCACCTACTTGTTGGCAAATCGCTGGAAAACATAGTGACGCCTATGACGTAAAACGCCACCAGTCAATCCCAAATCGAAAGCAAAAACTTTCCATTCGGCATGGAAGGACTATTGTGATGCTAATTAAATTGCGTTGCGGCCCAATCCTTTCCTACACCAACTCAACATGTAGATATGTGTAGATATGTTTTCGAACATATCCATTTGACCTGATTTTATACAAATCTAATTCGTGGGAGGACGTCCACAAAATAACACAAATAATTTCCTCTTACTGCGATGTATCGTTTCAGTTGACAGGACCTAACCTAACCGATTACCAATAGGACAAGGCTATTTTGGGATAACTAAAATGTCTTTATTTGTAACGAATATCCTGTATTTGTATAAATAGAGTTGGAATTTTGAGATGTAAATCCATTAAAGGTATCACTCATGACTCACGTAGTGTAGGGTTAGCTCAAATTGTTTGTCTTTTAGTTCTTGCATTGACATTCAGCAGGAGGCATTCAAATCGACAATAGAATATCCGATGCTTTGTGTTGTATTGTGTTGTGTTGAACTTTATATAAAATCTGTAATTAATAGTTTAAACCCCTAAGTTACAAACTCTTAAAAACTCACTTAGCATCTCTTAAGTATAGAGGCTAACGAAAGCCTGACTCAAATTCAACTACATAGATTCGACGAGTCGGAACGTCGGTTTGTGTTGTCGTCAGAAAAATAGAAAAATATAAGTAAAGTGCAGGTTAGGCTACCTAAGTACAGAGTTTTTTCTGTTACTCGCGAGCCATTAGTCGTATAAACTTAAAATTTTGTAGGTTTAGAAATCATCGAATGTCTATTTCGGTTTTTTTTTCAAAATTCGTCTTATAAAAGTTGAAAAAGAGGTTGCAAACTTTTTTATTTTAACATTACTTAACTCAACCTGCTATTTCATTCAATATTACTTGGTCAATCTATAAAATCTTAAGCTGCTCTTCAGCCACGAGTATTTTAAGCCATCATATATCTTTCTGCTCCTTCCAGAGGCTGAGCTAAGAGAAATTAAAGACAGATGCTATTTAATCAACGAGAAATTAAAATTGATTCCACGATTGCTAGCTCTGCTTGGGGGTACAGTGTACAGCGTACACATGGAAAGCATTATAGCACATTATAGATGGATACACATACAGACACTCCCAGATCACAGCCCCAGTGCGTTCGGTTTCTCAACAATGGTTAAATAGTTATGACTTGCCGTTCCATATACCATTCCGTATCGTTTTGGGACTCAGGGTTGTATGCGGTGAGCATGCGAGTTGCGAGTATAACTGAAATGAATAATAATGGCAGTCTACTTCCATAGCAACCAATGCGTACATGGCTAGGTATTTGCTGTGGGCTGTGACGTGGGCCCTGTGGGTTTGGTGTTGGCTGAAGTGGTGAAGTATGAGTGAGAATGTGCTTATCGCGTCAGTTTGAGTTCAATTTAGTCTCATTCTTTTGGCGTATGAATGGATATGTATGTAAGTTTTTAGGTATAATTTTCGCGAGCGACCTTATGCAACATTTATATGCAGATTTTAAGCGGCAGATTGAACGACAGGTCGCAAATAGTATTGAACATCTTTTAGACAAAGAGTACATTAAATGATTTCCTATATAGTAATCCCCGGATTGTTGCGTCGGGGATATTGTAAAATTCTTAACGCATTTATCGCAATTACAAGAATCCCGTTTAAGTGTATTGTTGACCCAATAAGGAAAACCCCGCTTTATTGCATTTCAAACGCAGTAAAGCATTGACCATTAAAGTGTCTTTGATTTTATTAAAGCTGTAAGCACAAAAAGTTATGTGTGTTTATTTAACTGGGAGATTTTTTATGACGTTTAATGAGGAGATTTACTTTTTGTAGCGCAATTAAGTGGGACGCATTTAAACAGGAAAAGCTATGCACATTTCTTATGGAATGTTTTGTTTTCTCAGTTTTCGGATGAATTAAATGAGCAACGCAATTAAGCGAGGGTCACTTACGGGGAATCACTGTATCTTATATGTTATCGAAGAAGGTGTCTTAGCATTAGGTGAAGTTACCATTGAGCAATGGTACACAGGCAAGTAGACCCTGAAGGAGATTAACTAAAGTGTTCAGGCTTTAGACAAGTCTGCCACTAAAAGTGATAATCCTATTGAATGGTTTTAACTCCACCCGCTTGAAGGCAATTCATCTGTGGACCAGCAGACAAACTGGCCACTCGTCCATTCTGAATAATATAGGATGTATACCAAAAGACACTGATTACACCCTCCCTCAACTTCAGTTCAACAAACACTTTGAAACCTGTATACCCTCCAGAGCTGACTGGGAGAGAGTTGCAGGTTCTCGAAGGGAATCCATCTGCTCTTACACAGATGGGTCAAAAACGGAAACAGGAGTGGGGGGTGGTGTATTCTCCCAAGATCTGGATTGTAAGATCTCCTTCCGTCTCCCTAACCACTGTAGCGTGTTCCAGGCGGAAATTATGGCGATCAAGGAGGCCCTGTCGTGGTTGCGGTATAATGTAATATCTGCAAGGGACATCACTATTTTTACCGACAGTCAAGCCGCGATTAAATCCTTGGAATCGGTCACCTTTAACTCCAAGACTGCCCTCAATTGCCGCCTATCTCTCAACGAGATGGCGGAACAATTCAAAATTCACCTTATTTGGGTGCCGGGCCATAGGGACATTCCAGGCAACTGTACGGCCAACGAACTCGCCAGACATGGCACAACAGCCTCGATTCTACCGGAAAAGGAGAATCTCTGCATGCCTCTCGCTACTTGTAAACTTCTTATCAAACAAAACGCGATAAACGCTACTAACCGCAGGTGGGCAAACTGCACCACTTGCTCTATCACGAAACAAATTTGGCCCAGGCTGGATCTCAAGCGCTCCAGCGCTCTTATAAGATTAAAGAGATCCGACATAAGCCCCCTAGTAGGGGTGATCACGGGGCACTGCTTAATAGGCAGACATGCCCTCAGGCTGGGTCTTCCCGCTGTTACAATTTACACCGTGCTTCCTCGTGAGAGGGAAGAGTGCAAAGCGGAGAGTTAAAATGAAATACTTTTATATATTTTGGTTACATCAAAGCCCGCTGTCTAGTGCGAGGCTGCGACTTTGAGTTTGTTTATTTAATAGTTTATTTTAATTTATTATTTGTATTTTCGGGTCCGCCGTCTTGTGCGTCGCTGCGACCTTTGCTTCTAAATTAACTCTGCCCTTTCCTGGTCACAACCTTCGCCTTTTATACCATCATTGTTCATGACCCATCTCCTATCTTCCCCCTCCATGCACCATCGTTTCCTTACCAATTACCATATGTGCATACGCGCTATTTTTAGGTATTGCTTAATTGTTTTCCGTTCCCATTAAAAAGTACCCAAATGACATCTTGGGTGTCGTTTGCCTTACGCTGGTGTCAAGTGTCATCCATTCATAAATTATTATGATTTCCCCGATACCACAACGTAGTATTCCTCCGATATGCAACTATTGCAGTTTTGCCATATGTTGGCGTGCCGCTGTGCAATCGGATCGGAGTTGGGTTACGTGTGTATCGTTATGGGTAGGAATTCACTTGACTTATTGCGCTTGGGTGGCGTTTTTGGATAATTGGTAAACAAATGAAAACGAAGCAAATGACCTATTAATAGCCGTGCGCTCCGGTAATGTATTTGGTGTATTGGAATGGTTTGCTAGTGAGAAGGTGATGATTAGGGTAGGTCATGAGTAGGGTATGGTTGTGCGGATCACAACACCGCTAATGACTTCTGCAGAAGTTGCAGAAGTTGCATGGATGAGGAGGAGGAGGAGTCCGTTCTTCACCTCCTATGCACCTGTCCTGCTCTTTCAACTCGAAGAAGATTACATCTCGGAGAGTACTTCTTTGACAATCTTTGCGAACTCGATATTATTAATATCAATCGCCTCCGCCGCTTTACCTTTAGCTCCTGTTGGTTCAACGGGTAGTCTGAGATCATTGGATCCTGTGGTGTCACAATGGGCCAATTCTGGCCTAAGTGTGGCTGCACTTGTGTGTAGCCTGCCACTATAACCTAACCTAACCTAACTCCAAAGAATAATAACTTAAGTCTTTTGACGGGGAAGAAGTGGTCTATAAATCGAAAGACACTGTTTGCAATGTATCCGGTACTGTTTTAAATTCCTTTAAACCATCGGGAATTCCATACCATAGACTTACTCATCGGAAGAGTACTCCTGTAATACACCTTCAAAATTTAAAACCACAAGAACTACGTACCTAATAGAACCGGACTGGAAATCAAAACTTTGCATACAAATTTAATTGAAGCTATTATATTGACCGGGATTGTAATATTACTGCCGCCCCATGAAAAAACAAAAAGAAATCCTTAAAAAAAAAAAACATAGAGCGTGCTTGTGACCTCACGCCAGATGTGAAACTTCTCTCGCTAAATGTGGATGTTAAATTGAACTGTGTTGTATGTAGTTGAATTTCATTAAGAAATTAAATTTAAAAACCAAATCTTTATAATATTATAATGTTAACTAGCGGACCCGACAGACGTTGTCCTGCATGCTTTTTGAAGCCACGTATGATTAATATAATTAGCTTGTAAATCGGGAAATATGCTTTCAATCAAAGCATCTTTCGTATTTTCCATGTTGCAGAAGTTGTCCGGCAATTTGATGCATTGTGTGTCTCCATGCAATGGTATTGCTCCATTTCCAATGTTGAGCAATTGCTCGGAGAATGATAGTGCCAATGGATCGTTTTGTAGTTGAACTCTTATATTTGTGTTAAGACGTAATGTACAGACATTTCGCCATAGATATGATTGTTTTATACATGCGTTGATTTCGTAAGTGAATGCTTGTGTGCCATAGTGCATTCATCCCAGATAATAATTTTGCATTTTTGCAAAAAAAAAAAACGGTTCTAAAATACCCACAATTTATCGCTCCTCCATCTGCTCGATATGGTTGTACTGGCAGCGTGCGTTTATTTGCTGTTCCTCATCACCCATGAAGTAAATTTGGAGAAATTTTGAATCGGTATTAGGCATCGGCATTAAAGAACCAATTTGATGATACACTTGGCCCTGAATCTTAAACGTTGATTGAAAATTGCGACCATCCGCGTTCTGAACGATTTTTGTTGCTCCAAATGAGGTCATTTGAAATTGAATTTGCGAATTTTACGCAAAAACAATTTGGATTGTGATGTAGCTCCAGCCAATAGCGCTTTCAATGGTTCTGGCGGCGAATTTAATGGTGGCAATACAACTTTTCCAGACGCGCAGCAGAAACCGGCCGATTCACCTTTGTATGTGAGTGCATAACAGTGTTGGCATTGTTTGTTCATAGCACCGATTACAATTTGTGAATGTGACGAATAGTCGATGTCCGACTCATATTCAAACGCAAGGCGAAGAAGTGATGCACGTGTCAATGCGCGATACACTTGCAAACGCTGTTGTTCACGTGTTCTGAATGTATCGGTGACTATTTGACGGGCCAGTCTTTGTCTTAATGCATTGGCTCGAAGACGTTCGTTGCGTTGCTCTTGATTTTCATTTACACGTTTGATTACATCCTGGTTTCTTAAATTTTCATTGTCCGTCAATTTATCTTCTGCCGATCTATTTAACCGACGGTTCTGGACTATTTGTGAATTCGAAGTACGTCGACCAATATTTCCTCCCCGTTCCCGAAGACGTGGCATTGTTGTATGTATATGTGAATATAATTCACTTAATATTCACTGAAATGCGACACCGGAAATATCAAAAGGCTCCGTACAAAATAATACATCGATTTTTGGAGCACTGTGTTCCGTATGAACAGTGGAGTGTGATATTGTTTCAACTTTTTTTGTCTTATATATTCCAAATAAATATATCAATTTTGTATTTTACTTAATAACTCGTAGTCATGATTCGGTTGGTTTTGAAATACATAAGATTTTGAATGTAATTTTTGTATAGGCGGTACCACGCCCCTTTGTCCAATGTTGACCAATCTTCACAGGAATACTCCTGGGCCAATACCTAAGACTATGTGTAAATTTGAACCCGATCGATTCGGTGGTTTTCAAGATATAAGATTTTGAATGTAATTTTTGTATGGGCGGTACCACACCCCTTTGTCCAATTTTGACCAATCGGCTTCTAAACCATCCAGGGCGCCACCCAAACGCATACAAAAAAATTTATTCAAATCGGTCCAGCCGTTTAGGAGGAGTTCAGTGACATACACACGTACAGTAGAATTATATATATAAAGATACAGCGCAGTAGATAATTATGTACATTAATTTAAAAAGTTTGCATAACGCAATCCAATCCAAAGTTTCCTTTTTCGAGAGTTTTTGTTTACATTTTGTGTTCATAGCTTCAACTGATTCAGTTGTCTAGTGTCTGCGTAAAACCTAGCTTCTCCATACAAGTATTCATACTTTGACAATTAAGTTGAAAAAATTAAAAAATATATCTTTCAATACTACCAAGCAAACCCACAAAATTTCATTGAAATCGGTTGAGTGGTTAAAAAGCTCAACAACCTATCGGGTCAAAAATTATCCTATCCATCAAGTTACAACCAACCGATTTTACTCCCAAGTCGCGCCATAAGATGTTTCACATCAAAAACAATTTAGGTATAGCAATTTTTCTGAAAATGTACATTTTTTTAATAAAGTGCCACGAGGACAAAGTCGCGGGTAAATTGCTAGTCTAAATATAAATTTGAACCATCTACCTCGCCAAAGGACCAATCAATTTATGACACTCAGACTTACTGTAGCTTCCTCTCAACTGAAATGAATTCTTTGATATAAATTTTATGGAAACCTTCTTCTACCTCCAAACCAAGTCGTTGTGTCCATAAATAGATTTGTATTTTTATAATATCACACAAATTGAGGCTTTACCTCGAAAGCGGGTGCGTTGTTGGTAGGGGTAGTGGTCCATAAAGGGGTAACCAATTTGTATTAAGTGGTCTCCATGAAAATTAAAAAAGTTCGATATCCGCTGGGGAATGCTGCTTGACTTTGCAATTTATATCACCGCACCAAAACGAGAAGTTTGCAAGACCTCAGCGTAAATGAAAATTAACATTTTCCAGGAAACTTTCGACACACGCATCCAACTCATCGCACACCCCGCTGAAAGCCCTCCCACACGATGTATATCCTTTCAGGAATTCACAATTTCAATTGAACACAATTTATGGCTCAGTCGGGGTCAAGGAATTTTGGCCTTGAATTTTTAGCTGCCATATTGTGTTTGCCTAATGGAATATTCAAAGAGATGCTTCCTTTTCTTTAATTTTTTTTTTTTTTTTTTTTTTATTTCCCAGTTTTATTTACGTCTGTCCTTGGACACTAAGTAATTGTTTTTACAGTGGATCAGTGGGATGTAAAATAGTCTTTAGACCAATGTCTTAAAGCGATTTGTTATTACAGCGATATACAATACAGGTACAAGTTATACAATACAATTTTAAATTTTGGACGGTTATTTACAATACATTTATATAGACATTATATAATATGAACGACAAATAATTCTCACTTTACAAAAAATATGTATGTAATTGTATGTATACAAATAGCAAATTTTAAATTTCATTGCAGGTCTACTGGTCTGCGTCTTTTTAATCGTCTTCTTATATTAACTTCATTGTCAGGTAGATTGCGTATGTCGTTGTTTAGATGGTTTGATATTTTCATTTGATAATTCCTACTTTGTTGTTTAATTTCGTCCTTAACACTCAGTATGTTGAGATCACGATGGATGTCTTCGTTAGGGATGTACCAGGGTGCATTGACAATCGTCCGAAGTATTTTTGATTGCAGTCGTTGTATAATGGCGATATTTGATTTGGCGGCGGTCCCCCATATTTGAATGCCATATGTCCATATCGGTTTTATCACAGTCTTGTATATTAATAGCTTGTTTTGCGTTGAAAGTTTCGAGTTTTTCCCTAGGAGCCAGAAAAATTGTCTAAACTTGTTTTTAATTTGGTTGCGTTTTTGAGTTATGTGCTGTTTCCATGTTAGCTTGCTGTCAATTGTCATGCCTAGGTATTTCGCTGAGTTGGCTGTAGTTATGTTCTTGTTATTTAAGGAGATAATTTGAGGGTTGGAATATCTTTTTGTGGTGTATATAACTTGGAGCGTTTTTTCCTCGTTAACTTGAATTCCCCATTTGTGGAACCAGTTTGTTGTTTTAGTTAGGTGTTGTTGTGTTTGGTTTATTGCAGTTTGTAGACAGCTGTGTGAAGATAGGACCACCGTATCGTCTGCAAAAGTTGCTAGCATGGAGTCTTGTGAAACTGTGTTAGGTATGTCCGATGTGTAAAGGAGGTAAAGGGTGGGTCCTAAGACACTCCCTTGGGGAACGCCTGCGTCGATTTCTCGTAGATTCGAGAATACGTCGTTATAATGCACATAGAAGTGCCGATCGCAAAGGTAGCTTTTTATAAGCTGGTAGTATTCAGGTAACATTGTCCTAAGTTTGAATAAGAGTCCATTGTGCCATACACTGTCAAAAGCTTTAGCAACGTCAAGGTAAACTGCGACACAAAATTTTTGCTCGTCCAAGTCGTTAAGTATTTTGTTTGTCACTCGATGTACCTGCTGAATGGTGGAGTGCTTCTGTCGAAAGCCAAATTGATGGTCCGGGATAAGGTGTTTTTGTTTTAAAGATATATCTATACGGTCAGATAGCAGTTTTTCGAATATCTTGGAGATGATCGGCAGAAGACTGATTGGTCTATATGATGAGGGTTTAGTTGCGTCTTTTCCTGGTTTCGGGATAGCAATTATTTTCGAAACTTTCCATACTTTTGGGTAGTAGTTTAGCCTTAAGATCGAGTTGAAAACATTTCTAAGATAAATTATGGCTTTGTCAGGTAATTGTTTTAATATTTGTCCAGAGATTAAATCGTATCCAGGGGATTTGTTGCCTTTTAATCTATTTTGTAGGTAATGTTTTATTTCTTTCGTGTTGATTTTTTTTATTGTGTTACTTGTTGTTATGTTGTTGTCTGGAAGAGGTATTTTTTGAGCATCGTAGGCATTAGTAAAAGTTGTTTTGAAATAGTCTGCCAATGTTTTTGCTTTGTCAGTGTTTGTTCTAGACCACGTTCCGTCATTCTTCAACAAAGGCGGCTGGTGGGTTATTCCTTTTTTAAGTTTTTTGGTTAGCTTCCAGAGTGAATAGTTTGTAGCTTGAGTTGCTGTTAGTTTTGTCAGGAATGTGTTAATGCGTCGGTTATTATTTGTTTTTAAAAGGTCTTTGAGTTCTTTAACTGATTTATTGTAATTAGCTTTGTCGAGAGGTGATCTGCTGCATTGCCAAGTCTTTCGTAGCTTTCGTTTTTCTTTGATTTTTTGTCGTATTAGCTTCGGGGTATAGTTGGGTGATTCGTTTTGTGTAATATCAGGTGTTGCTTTGGTTGCTGCCAGGTGTATTATGTCATTGAAGTAAATTATAGAGCTTTCAAGGTCTTTATGTGATTTGAGAGGAATCCTTACGTCCATGCTTACGTCAATTACTTTCCGGAAAGTGTCCCAATCAGTTTTATTGTTGGTTAGAGAAGGATTTGGGTCTCGCACTTTAATGTTAGTTGAGTATTGAACTATAATAGGAGAGTGATCAGACGAAAGATCAAGGCAAGTTTTTGTTGTTAAGTGACTATGGTTGATGTTCTTAGTGATGCAGAAGTCTATGAGGTCCGGTTTTTTCTTAATGTCAGTAGGCCAGTAGGTGGGCTCTCCAGTGCTTATGTATTTGCAGTTGTTTTTGGTTAAAGCTTCCATTAGATTTTTCCCTTTTTTATTGGTAAGTCTTGATCCCCAGTCTGTATTTTTAGCGTTGAAGTCACCTCCCGCAATAAAGCGTGGTCCTATTGTTTTAATGTAGTCTGAATATTGTATGGTACTAATTATGTGTTTAGGTGGACAGTATAACGCAGATAATATTAATGGTCCATATTTGTCCTCAATTTGAAGTGACATAGCTTGTAGATATTCCTTTTCAAATTTCTCTAGTACTTCGTACTTGATTTTTTCACGTATTATTATTGCTGCACCACCGTGAGCTCGTCCACTGGGGTGGTTGGCAACATATGTGCGGTATTTGGGAATTTGTATGTGACTTTTATTTGTGAAATGGGTCTCGGATATTAAGAGTATGTCAATAGAGTTGTCGATTATGAATTTTTTTAGCTCCAGAGCATGTTGGCTAAGTCCATTTGCATTCCATACTAGTATTTTTAGGTCGGTATTATTGTCCATTTATTTTAGTAATAAGTAAGGTTAAAATGTTCATCATATTAGACATTTGGGTTATTAGCTGTTTCATCATTTCTTTGATTTCAGATAGGTCATCTGGTTTGGATTCTTTTTGCTGTTTTTGTGTTTCGTGATTTATTTTATTCTTTACGGCGGCGTCTGCGAATGGTGTCGGGGGCTTTATATTGGTTGGAACATGATTTTGTGTTTGTGCGTCATTATTTTTTGTATTCTTTACGGTGTCTGCAAACGTTATCGAAGGGTTTGTTCTGGTTGGGTTTGGGTTTTGTACTTGTGTGTCAGTTAGTGTTTGTTTTTCTTCGATGTTTTTTGCTCGAAGAGAAGGGAATCTTTGCACCTTCAGGGCTTTGTAAATTTCACAGCCCTTGTAATTGGCTGTGTGTGATCCACCGCACAATGCGCATTTTATATTGGTGCTTTCCGATTTTAATGTGCATTCAATTGTTTTGTGCCTTCCTGCGCATTTTACACAAGTTGGCTCCAGTGTACAAAAGTTTTTGGTATGTCCGTATTTTTGGCAGTTTGAGCATTGTGGTATACTTCTTTTTTGGTGAGGCGGTTCGAATGATATTTTGCAGTGTAGTAAGTGGGTTATATTATAGATGTCTTTATTGTTAATATTGGTTTCGATTTCGATGGCGAAGAGTGGTAGCGGTTTTTTTGTTCCTCTTTGCAATATGTTATGGATGTTGACTACTTTATGGTCATGTTGAGCGAGTTCGTTTTTAATTTCGTTGAGGTCGGTCGAATGGTGCATATTCCTAAGGATGACGCGGAATCCTCGTTGTTCTTTGGGCTTAAATGTATAGTATTGTGTGTTTTTGAGTTGGAGTGTTATTATAATTTTTGTATAGGTTACTGAGTCTGTTGGTTGTATTTTGATTTCGTTGTTTGTTAAAACTTTTAGTTCGTATGTGTCCTTAGTTGTTGTCGAGTTTAGTGCGTTTATTAAGACGTGAATATATTTAACGCCCTGGACATATATTGGTGGAGGTTTTCTTTAATAATATTTGAATATTTCAATTTTCCATTCCACTATATGAGTTTCTGGTTCCACCAAAATTCACAAACTCACACAGCTCGTCCTATGTCGAGTAATAATAAAATACAGGCCTTTATGCTGTAGAATGTACATGCCACGTGTGTGCAATGGTTTCCTTTTATGATTCATGTTACACCCAATTATGATAAAGCATTCCGATTGCCAGTTATCAGACAAAAATTGTGACTATGTAGATTTAAGATAGGTGGGGGCGTGACACATGTTTAAGAGAGGAATGGTCGCTTCCCAAATATGTCTGGCTCTTATGTGTTATATTTTATCAGGAGAGTTATTTGTGGTGAAGTAATTTGAAGCGTTTTAAGACAACAATAATGGCAACCGAGTCCATTTTTGTCGTGAGATTCTATACCTCCAGCGTTTTCGGGCAATACTGCATTAGAGCAGGAAATAAATTGCCAAATGATGAAATAAAATCTGCAAAAGGATTTTCTCTTTCTAGCTTCAAGTTCTCCCGACGTAAGGACAACAACTCAAAAGTTTGCCGTTGCAAAAGTGGTCCACTCTAAGTCGTACCATTCTTAAAATAGCTTCGCCTTGTAAAATTGGTTCTAAAGGCTAATTTCCCATCTACATTGTCACCCTCTGTCGTGTACTGCATGCTAGCGAATATAAATCATGAATTCGCATTAAAATTCAGTTGCTGTCACCCATAAATTCCCCCATTTATATAGGGGCACATATAGGAGAACAAACAGAAAAGTGTCCTTCAACAGAAATAGTAGCAGCAGCTAAATAGCGATATCGACGTAAGCGGCAAGGAAAGCAGGAAGTTCTCTCCTCTAGAGTATCACTCATGAATCTGGGTGAGCTATGTATTAGTTCATTTGGAATCTGAAGGATGTTCGATACCCCAAACGCATGTGGAAACGCGCCCCGCGGATGTTGCAGTACAATGTTCTGGTAGGTTCGCTCCCTGGCTACATTTGTATTCAGCGAAGGCTGTGCGCCTAGTTCTACTGGGTAAAGGCAAGTCCAATGGTGGTTCAATTCCCAGGGAATACGGGGATGAAAACCCATTTTCATTCACAAGAAGCTGCGCCACCATGAACGGCAGTCTGGCATACACCTCCTATCGCCGTCTCTTTTTCTCTCTCTCGCTTCCCATCCTTACATTGTGTATCTGTTCGAGGGGATGAAAATCGATGAAATGTCTGTGACCTACTTTCCGAATTAAATTTCATTGTCCTTCCTATAGACACAGCAATTTTACTGCGGCATCTACAGTGCACCCGAAAACTCTATACATATAGACTCAGTGGTGGTAAATCGGAGGATGCGTATACGACCCGTGTGTATAACACCCGGCAAAAAGTATCGTCCCAGTGACGTCAGCGAGCAGTGACGTCATTAATCCAAGAGAGCAAGGATATTGTTAACTTGTTTGCAAGAAGGTTATGCTACTTGCAAGGTTGAAGCGGTCCATCTCGTTCGCACTCACTCTCTTCGTAAAAGATCAATACAACCAACGGTGTATGCCACCCTGTTTAACCAACTGACCGAGTGAGGCAAATGATTGCCCTACTTTTTCCGCAGATAAATTGCATGGGAATCCGCCGCGCAACCCTCTGGTCTGGAGTTTATATTTAGAACAGTAGTCTCAATGGGAATACCTATTTTTAGATCTACGAACAACGCTCATCATGAAAGCCGTGTATTGAAATTCTTTCCCGCTCTGTCATAAAGCTTCTCTGTGACAGTCGCCTTTGTTTTATCGCGTAGCGGAAAATTTTCCATAAAAACGGTGTCCTTGTCGAATGGCACGTACTCCTTCCTTACATTCTTGGAAACTTCGAGAGAAAAAAAGACACCGTCCATGCACTGATAAATACAAAGGATTCAATTCATTTTGTGCAGCTTCTAATGCTTACTTGGAGCGAGGGATTTGGTTTGTTTCGGCAGTCAACAAAAGGCGACTTAATTCAGTTTCTGTAGGGACTTCCCGGTGAATTTGATACCCAATTGATTGGGTCCTACATACGACTGTATGACAATTTTTCTTTTGTGGCTTTATCAGCGATTGAGTATTTGTCAAATTTTGTTACAGTTGATATAGGTATTTTCTAGAAAGTCATTGCTTGTCAGAAATCAGGCATACAACAGAGGAGTCTCTGAAGATACAGGGGCTAGCATTTTTTTTTTTTTTTGCCTTAAGCACAATTTAGACAAAAATCGCAATTGCAATCGCTTTAGGTCAAAATGTATTCAAGATGAGTTTCGGTCAAAAATCACAAAAATTGACAGGTCGGGGGTGGTCAATTTGTCAACAAATTTAAAAAATTTCAATTTTTTTATTTTGACATAAAGTGTTGTCAAACGACTTCTAGCAACCATTTGACATGCAATTTTGACAAAAATCGTTAGATATTGAAATCTTTTAGGGTAAAATTGTATCCAGTTAAGTTTCGGTCAAAATCACAAAAATTGACAGGTCGGGGGTCGTAAATTTATAGAAAAATTTCAAAAATTTTAATTTTTTTATTTTGACAAAAGTGTTGTCAAACGACTTCTAGCAACCATTTGACATGCAATTTTGACAAAAATCGCAATTGCAGTCGCCTAAGGTCAAAATGTATTCAAGTTAAGTTTCGGTCAAAAATCACAAAAAGTGACAAGTCGGGGGTCGTCAATTTTTCGAAAAGTTTAAAAAATTTTAATTTTTTATTTCGACATAAAGTGTTGTCAAATGACTTGTAGCAACCACTTGAAATGCAATTTTGACAAAAATCGCAATTGCAATCGCTTAAGGTCAAATTTTTTAAAAGTTGAATTTCTGCCAAAAATCACAAAAGTTGATAGGGCGGGGGTAATGCAAACACATTTCACAGCTTTAAATTATGAGCAGCATTACTCACATCAATTATATTATAACCAATGCTCTCCTGTGCTTGTGCTAATTCGCAGTGCGTCCTCGCCTGCACTCTATGCAATGAAAACTCCATCTAATCAAAGTGTTTTGCACTCTTCATTCAATACGGTCACTCGCGCTCCATTGACCCACAACAATAAATCCAGCCATTACGTACAGTTACAATTCCTTCGCTTGCTAACTTCAAACTCAGCCAGTACAAATAGATCGTGTAAAATGCACAAGGACTCTGTACGGTGTTCTTTCAAACGCCTTGACGCTTCACCTTTCACCGGACAACATCCAAGTATTCACATGCATGTGTTAGCTACACTAAAGTACGCATTCCACCGACACATCGGCCCAGTATGAATTGCTGAGCCATTGGAATTTAAATCAGAAACGCGTACAACAGAAGCAAGGACAACACTTACAGCCCCTCCTAACGCTGTTCGCTGCTCCCCCTGTTGTCTATCTCATGACCCAGTGACCCAATGGTGCTGCTTCCACCCAAACCACCACCCTAATGACGAAGCTCTCTGTACTCCGTTGGACCACAAAATGCCAATAGCTCCGCGTTAACTATCCTTCTTCATACAGGGTATGGGGTAGAAACAGGAAACCCAACTTATTGAAGGCACTTTCCGCCGTCATAATGCGAAACAAACATGGCTGTGTGTGGTGTTAATTTGAAATGCCAAACAACGCGCAGTGTCCCCTGTGTTATGTCCTTCCACTTATTCATAAAGGCCACACAGGCTATTTATAAATCATAAATTTGTCAGTCAAATATGAGGTTCACACTGCGTACTGTCGAAGGACAGTATTACTCAATCAATCGCAACTTGATTTTTCAATGACACTCACAGCGTATGAAGTGTTCCGTTAGCCGGGTTAGCCGAGTGTTTTGGTTGTTTTTATTTTGTTTTGGCCCAACGTTACCTACTTTTTACAACAAACCTATACATGCAGTGACGTCGTCAACACTGCGGTATACGTCACCCATTTGTCGATGCCGATAGTAGGTCAGGGACCGTGAGTAACCTTACTGTGCTGAATGGTTGTTGTCTCCTTCAATCATGTGCAAGCTCAAAACACTGCAACACGCTATCATTGGAAGCTCTAAGCTTTCTTTCAATTCATGTATTTTACTGGATATGACCATGAGGCAATCATTGCCCAGAGTTTACTGTTGAAGACGCTACACATTACCTTCGACACGAGGTCGCTAAAGTTCATTTGATGTCAGAGGAGCAATTGCGGCCGGGTTTGCATTCAGAGTTTCCTTGGATTAAATATGCAAAGTGACGTCACTTTTAGGTCTCAGTTTGTATATTTCTGAATTTAACATTGCAATGTAACACAAGGAGCATTACATTCATACGAAGCGAGAACAAATTCCGTCGCGTGTTGCACCCTTTAAGTATGCTCATTTTAAAACTGTTTTAATCTTTAGATATAATAATGAAAAATGCTGGACCACGCATCACGCAAAAACTACTGGACAGATTTTGATAAAACATGGCATAGTGATTGCTTATGTTCTGGGACGGGACTTAGGATACTTTTTATCCCGGAATATAACGCTGTTCTTGCTAAATAGGCAAAAAAAAACAGATACATATAAGGAAATTCTATTTATACAGACCTAGCTCAGTAATGGCTCATCGGATTGAAAAATAAAAAATGGTGAATTTCATAAATTTTTCCCTGATTCATTTAAATTACAAAACATCATCCTGCGATATCCTGAAGCTGAGCAATTGTCTTTAACGAACAGGGAGCATTTAGTTAAATGGCTATATTCACGGATTTTTGAATGGCCGACAAGCGGCGCCTCTGGTTCGTCCGTCACCATCAATGGCGAGCACTACAGACAGCAGGACTTCTTTGAACCGATATGGAGGTAAACGATGTGTGATGAGAAGCAGGACGGAGCTACGTGCCACACAGCAGACTCCACGTTGAATATTCTGCATGAACGATTTCAGGATATGATTCTTCTTCGCAGAGGTGACACGTAAATAGACAACAAAGATCGTCCTAATTGATCTCACTAGACTTTTTCTTGTGCATCTATTGGACCACTAGGATACGTGTCACCAAGAGAAGCCGCAGCGGACATTTGAACGATCTTATATTCCATACAACATACCAGTGGCATCACGTGAAATATTTAGATGGGTGTGCAATTCTTGAAATTTGGGGCAGTTTTTCGTTTATTGGAAACGATGATGTTGAGACTCTAGTCAAAGTTACGGCTTTGGACTCGTCGTCCTGAGTCGCCTGCTACGTTCCTCAAAAGTTATAGATATCCTTTAGAAGGGCAGACGGCTGTGAAATCCACACTACCATTCGCTTATTAACGTAACTTTCCAGATACATATTTGATTATATGACATTTAACACATTTTGTGGCAACAATTTTCTTCCTTCAAATGCCAAATGTCTTCAAACTTCCTTACCTTTCTTATTCACACTTGCTTGTCATTCAATTTGCGCAACACGCTACTGAAACGTATTCAACTCTATTCCCGTGGTGAGGAACGTGATTTTTAGCAGCAAAATTTCTCGCCGCTATTTCAATATTCTACTTTTTTCTTAATTAAATATGCTTCCCACATGTGCAATGTGCAAGTGCATCCACCTACTCAACCATCTAGCAATAGTATAGTTTGTATATTATAAACTGTTTCCTATGTTACGTACTTTTGCAGCAACAACAACAACTATACAAACTCCATTTGAAACAGCTACTTGTGTGTATCACAAACAGACTTTTCTAGTCGGAAATGGTAAGTAGAGGACAATTGAACTAATTAAAAATTGGTCATCTAACTTTGTCATGTCAAAACTGAAAGAATTGCATAATATTGCGTGGTTGTTGGCAGGACACCCCTGGGAACAGTAAATTCCTCAAAGAGTTGTACTTTAATTAGAGCTTTAAGGAAGCTATTGTATGGCTGGCACGATTATATCTCAGTGTGCCTATATAAATAGCAATAAGGACTCGCAGTACTAGCTTGGTACACGTATACATCGGAACCAGGGGACTTGAAACTTGATAGGTATTGGAAGGCTTTATTGTATCTCTCCTGTCAAGGAGTGAACTTGCATCTCGGTTAAAAGTGTTGTGGGTTACACGTAGTTCCGTACAAAATAATATGTTGTATACAAATAAGTTGACAAATTATAAAAAGAAACAAAAACACATGAAATCAAATTAATACTAGCGACCACCCAGGTGGACATAAAACCGACCAACAATAACCTGTAGTATAAGGTATAGTTTACGAAAAAGTTAGCTCTGTAAATCGGCAGTGCTGTTAGAACCTATTTACCCAGACAGTCAGATCACATTGCGTGCTGTCATAGCCTGTTGAAGTACTTGTTATCTCTAATAGTATACACACCTGTAAGAACCCTTCAGAGATTTAGAGAGCCTGTATTAGCTACTATGTCTTTAAAACCATTTATAATACTGCATAGTTACCTGTTTGTAGTTCTTTACAGATCTTAAAAGATGTTAGCAGAAAGTTACATCGAATTGACATGACAACTTTAAACTTTCAGTATGAACGCACCCTTAAACCGATAACCGAACTGTCAATGTCAAAATATTCAGTAAAATCAACATTTTGCATCACGGTGGTCCCAACTTTAAAAGACCGAATTGTGAACAAATCAATTTAACTGTATTTGTGAATTGAAAATAGCTATTTGTTCTACAAGAATGCATTTATTTAATTAATCTAACATCTTATCGTAAAAAAAACTGAGTCTTAATTCATTTAAATACCGAAATTTACAATTACAGACATTTTTTAGCGAACATTTAGCTGCGAACTGTCACACTTCATTCGCAATCCACATGATACATTCGCGATCCACACGATCGCGATCACGATAAAAAAATTCGTTCGAACTTAACCTTTAAAATTAACTTTGCTTGGAGAGACCAAAACCAGTTTTCATGTGAATGAAGTGACAGAATTGATGAATATTCCTTCAGAGTCCCTAAGAGCGTTAATGGCAATTTTCGGCCGCAATTCTGGTGAAAAAAATTGAGTCAGAATATTTGCTGCTTGATGTTCTTTAATGAAATATCCTTCATTATATTCTTCTGCTCATTGTGGTTGTGATATGTAATTAGTTTTTGCATTCTTGCTCAAAGTCTAAATATAACAATAGAACAATATGATAAGTAGGGGGATGATAAGTAAAAGAACAGTCCCCAAAAAGAGTTGTTGCCGCTAATCTTGAGAAACAATAGACGTATGTCGCTACGGTTTTTACTGTCATGAACTGAGTTTCATAAGGAAGGTTTATGCATATTAAAAATTGCTTTATCACTTAAGGAAGCCGAGCATAAGAGGCCTGACAATGTTGTTTATTTCAAGCTAAATGCACTATTCTTAAGAACGATTTTTTCTTAAATTGATACATAAATTTGTAATTTCACATTGAAAACGGCGGAAATTACAAAATAATGTTTGTTAGGATTTACGATTAGAAGTATTAATTCAAGCTTCTCTTGTTAATCCTGAATTGCAAGATTTTTTGACGCAATTTATCACTTCAATAGATAAATTTATCAATTAACATTTAACCATCCCAAATTGCAAAAAATATTTGGTGATTCGCTACCACCGAATGATGATTTCACATGTACCTACCTAAATTGAAAACGTAAATTGGCGTATAGAAATCGTAAATTGCAAAATATTTAATTTGTTTAAGTTTAATTTGTTCATAGTAATACTGAGTCTATGAATGTACTTACCGCAAAGGATTAGCAAACATTCTCGAATATAAATGGTAAGTATTAAATAATCTAGGTAGGTATGCAAATCTGGCTATAAGAGATAAGGAAATTGGAATGGATTGTAAAATATACAAATTTAAAATCGAAAAGGATTGTTCAAGGTTCGTATCAATGTCAAGTTCTTCTAAACAATATGTTTGTATTTTTTATTTCAGTGCAGTAAGAAAAACCAACCCAAACATATCCCGTTGTTTCCAGACGATATTATTCTCATGGATATCAGGACGAAAAAACAATGTTGGAAAATACGACAAATTTATATATTATAAAACCGTAAATCTATGTTCATATGTAAAAGTCTCTATGTAAAAGTAGTGTAATGAAAATAAAGTTTCTAATTGCCTCAAAACAGGTTGCAAATCAATACCCAAGAATCGTAAATTACAACAAATTAGTTGCAATTTGAGGAAGATTGCAACAAAAAAGTGGCAATTTACGAATTTTTTTCTGCAATTTGCAATCCATTGAAGATCAAATTGATAACTATTTGTGGCAAATTGCGATCGGTTATGGCAATATGTTTTCGTCGTTGGATCACATTATTAATAACGAAAAGTGTTGATTCTCGATTTTTGAGGGTCAATATCTTCACTTTGTACAGTTTCTAGAATTGCGAATAAAAAGTCGTGAATTAGTAAATCCTGAGCTAAGCTGTAAAACTGCAAAAACTTTTCGTGATTTTGCTCTCATTTTTTTTTTTGATTTGATCCTAGAATTCTTTCCGTGTATGGTCAAGGAATAGCATCAATGGTGTGTTAAAGTTGTCAGCTTGTTATTAATAACTAAATGTTCATCTTTATTGAAGAGTTTAATTAGTGCGCTGGAATCTGGTATAGGTAAATGTAACGCGGATCTTTTCATACATCATTGCATACTTTTAGGGTACACCTAATATAGAATACATAGTCCAGAGTATGTACTGGTTAATAGCAGTAGGCACAAACCACAAAGTTAAAAATGACCAGGTAAGTATTACTGATGAGTTCGATTTTCGGTTGCCTACCCGCACCCTAGGTACAGTAAAAAGAAAAAGTGTATCAATTTTATTGTGTAATAATTTTTCGTAAGTGTGCGCCGATTTCCCGCACGTCCGGCACCAACTGAGAAAATACTGCGACGCTTAGCCACTCGCCTAGAAGACTATGGAACAACACGAGATTCACCAGGTATGGCCGCCCGCGGAGAAGCGGTTCTATTGAGAATATCGCAGCTATGCCTGAAGACTTCACACATATTTCGCGCATGTCAAATTTATTAACACCCAAGTGTCACATGACATATCGTTAATCCAGAGTGGCATAGATATGACAGGTTTTGAGTTTTGACGTCACTTTCATCTGACACTTGCATACTCCTCTAACATGCCAGCTCACATCGACCGCATTGATTAAAATATTCATGCAACCTACGTCGTCACGATAATGTACATGCAACTTTCTGAACCTGTAAGGACAAAAATAGAATCTCATCGCATCTCTGCTCGTGGATGTATCCATTGTCTATAAGAAGGGTTATCCTACATTAGCCGGTGGGAGTCGGCTTCCACAAATCGATTTTGTTTGCATCCGCATATTTTTAACTTGATGCAAATAATCCACTTTCGCTGGTATCAACAAAATGTGACTCTCTTCAGTGAGGGGGGCGTAATACGGCAAAGGTGTCTAAATGAATTGAACCCTCACTGAATTAGTCACTTCGTGGAAATAAAATTTCAGGTAGATAACCAAGACGACACGCACATAGAATGCCTGATGGTTTCTTGTAAGTGGCATCGATGCAAATAAAATAATGAGGAATTAGCATGTCAAATGAAGAGACTCTCATTTTAATGACGCTAAGCGGATCAACACGCTCGTGGCATTCCACCCTCAGCACACAAACACGTTCAAAGGCTTCATTTACAATTTTAATATAAAACGGATGTGGCCTTTTAACGAATGTGGCTATGCCCAAAGACGTGTAAGATGCGCATACCCGCACTGTGAATCCTCGACCTCGGTCTAGTTGTGAAGTGCTACTTGGGGGATGGTGGATGAGAAAGCATTCCCTTTGTATAATGACAAACGTCCTTTCAAATGCAACATGTTATGGAATTGAGGACATGAATATAGAATACGTGCGGGTATGATGTTCGTGCGCACATTTGGAGATTATATAAAGCTCACGTGCTAAAAGGCTTATTGTGTGCAGATAAGTCAACCGAGAGGCAAGACGCCACATTCAAGGCATTTTTCTCGTTATCCTAAATTGTAGTTATGAATGTGAATATTTTGGTCAAGGAGTTAGGGGGTAGCTAAAGTGGTAGAATTCCCTTGGACTTATTTTACAGCTCTTAAAAGCAAAACTTTCTCAAGGTAAGTTAAAAAGTGGCACGATCAGATCAGTAGGACGTTAAAATCTTCATAATTCATTTTTATGCTAGATTAACCAATTTGGGCATCTTTTGGAGCACAATCACACTTTGCTGCTTACCAAACTGTTACTATATTTAGCACGCACGGTTTCTTCAATTTGATTTATTCCACATTTCAAATCCGCAGACACATTTTTATAAATGCTTTTTTTAAAGAATTCTTAATTTTCTTAAATGCTTAAAATAAAAATAAATTCTTAATGAAGTAAAAAAAAATAAAAATTGTGATTGCGCAATCTTTCTGGATCCGATTTTGAAAATTTTAGAATTGGGCTATCGAACTTGTTCGAGACCGTGCAACCCTGAGCAGAAGAGTCGCGCGATTAATTAAATTGTGAGCAAAGTTCGGCAGTCTACCTTCAGGTCAAGGCAACAAAACTCGACCAGAGACTTGTAGAGATGAATTCTTATAGTGAAGTACAGTCTCGGTGTTGTGGATACGGAAAAGCCACTCCCCTTTGGGCTATTAAATAACGAAGGTCGCTCTCAGTAGAAAGAACAATTCGATTTCGACAATGAAAACCAAGACTTTTGTCCACCTGACCAAAATAAGCAAGGACAGCAATATCTAAACAAGTCCAACAAGTACCAAACGACCTGACAGGCGAACATTTATAAGCAACGGGTCACGGCTTGGTGGAGAGCATACACCGGTGACGTATCAAATTTTGGAAATTTGACTTATTTTGTTTGGTTTAACTTTACGTCACGACTTACAGCAACTTTTCTACAAGATCTCGGCGAAAGGAAGTTTGCTTTATGAGTGGAACCTTGGTTACCCAATCCATAAGAGAAAATGCGCTGTAATCTGTAAGTCCTAGCCCCATCACGATTTAGGGCTCATTAAGTTTCTGCAGATGCTGGAGAAAACTCAAAAAGTCCGGACCGATATTTACCATTTGTTTATCAATTTAAATTCCGCATATCCGACGACTCGAATAAAACTTGATGATGGAAGACATTTCACACCTTCTTTGTGAATGTCAAGCAATTGCTCGGAGTAGAAGAAGAAGAAATCACCTCGGCATGCAGATACTTCTTTGATAACTTTGAAGAGGTCGGTTCCTCAAACAGTATTGGGACCATACTTAAATTCTAAAGGGATAAATTGGGTGAATCGGTTTAGGCCCTTTAATGATTCCCTTGGGATGGCGATGGGCTCTATTTATGATGTATAGACCTACGAATTTAGAAACCCCCCCAAAGAAAAAGTCTACTGCGGTGGGCAGTTCACATCACCTCCACGTGAGATAACCATACCCCCGAATTGCTCGTGCAGAGCGGTGTGGTACGTAGCGCCGTTTGCTGTAACCACATATCATTAGTGTCCATATCATCAATTTAGGCCAAACGAAATTGGTAATCATCGACCTATATAGACGGTGATGTTCTGCAAAACGTCGTTCTCAAAGTAATATGGACCGATCACGCGGCCAGCCCAAAATACACACAAAAAGTGACTTTTTCGGGATGCATTCGACTCTATTGGATCTCATGTGGATTGATATCGTCCCAAATTGACAATTTTTTTCGATGTACCCATTCATCCAGAAATGGGCCTTATCGCTGAAGATGACTTTTCGATGAAAATAAGGGTCAGTTTGCAACGGATTTTGATAAAACAATAGGTTCTTACCTTGAAAGTTTAACAGCGAAAAAATATTCCAATTATTCACTTTGGAAAACTATAAAAGGCACCAAAAGGCCCAAAATCCCAACGCCGCCAATTAAAATAAATCAAAATGAATGGGCAAGTGAAGTTTTTGGCGATTATCTAGAAGAAATCTTTAATAGGACGAATTTAACACTCTCAAACTCAAGAAAGCTGCTTGGTTTGATTCGATCACTGGATAAGTTCCCAAAGTCCTACAAAGAAAAGCATTTTTAATTAATCTTCTTCATATAATAAATGCAGCGCTCAGACTATAACATGTGCCGAGCCAATGGAAATTCGCAGTTGTGGAGATCATAATGTTTTTAATACCATAAACGCATGGGCGAGGAACTGGCGGATCGCCCTTACGAAACTAGATCTGTTCATGTGAATTTCACGCATAAGAAAACGAATAACTTGCCAGTTTTTTTAAACTTGCCCGAATACCCTTTGCTAACGAGGCCAAATACCTGGGAATGAAACTCGAAGCAAAGCTGAAATGGAATTCGCACGTGCAAATGAAACGTAAAGAACTCGATATCAAATATAGATAAATGTACTGGTATCTTTACGATTTCCAGAACATCTCTTTAAAAGAGAACACGTCCTCTTTTTTGCCAGTGATTTCACTCTTTCTTTTTTCGCTTGGCGCCCTGTGGGCGCAGTGGCTTAGTGGTAGTGTGTTGGGCTACTAAGCGAGGGGTTCCAGGTTCGAATCCCGAGAGGGCCAAATTACATCTTAAGGTTTCTTTCCACTGCGCCACCTCTCGCGAACGTCTGACAAACATCCGAGAGTAAAACTGTCATGAATGAGCTTCTCAATTTGCCGTTTGGACTCGGCGTAAAATTGTAGATCCCTTCCATTCGTCCCAAAAATTGAAAACCCACACAAAACGAATGATTGTGAGAAGCCTTGGGTCCCATAGACCTGTCGCGCCAAAATATTTATTTATTTATTTATTTTTTTTTAATCGATGTGTATGATATCTATAATGGCGACAAAGGCAATACGCCTGAGTGAGTCCTACAAAGCAGACACATCCACGAGCCCTGGACACTTTCCTTACTCTTATCAATTAGAGCTTGCACCTCTACTCTTTCAATTCCATTGCCTTGTTTGAGTAACCCTTAGCTGGCATTGCGCTTTGAACCATTCCTAGTGTTTTTGCCTCAGCAGCAGCCCGTTGTTGTGGTGTTTTGGCCCAATCCTGGAGCTCACCCGATGCGAAGCACCAATAAATGATGCAACCACCTACATACACGCCAGCCGCGATGAGGAACACTATTTGCCATTCACTAATGCTCTGGAAATGTACTCAAATTTTATCAAACAAATCAGATCCCCGCACAGGACACTAGTCATACCTGATGTTGAACGATATATCCAGTAAGAAGTGGACTCACAATGCCGGGAATCGCGGCAATTGTGTTACTTATTCCCATTAGCACACTAGCATGCTGGGGAGCAATATCCAGAGGGTTCACACTGAAATGCGGGTGAATGTCACATATATGGGTTTGGGTTGGAAGGATGTCTTACGCAAATCCGGACATAGCGAAGGCACTCACGCTAATAGCTACCGTAATGTAAAAAACGCTCCAGGTTGGATTAGGAAAATACGCTGCGAGCAACATGAAAGCAATTTGTCCCACAAAAGCACCGCAGTTGAAGTACTTTCGGACCTGAGTCGTTGTCAGATAGCCCTTCACCTGCACCCAGTCGGCAAGATATCCCGAGCCGCTCAGGACTATACCTGTGGCGAGAAATGGGAGCGCCGACAAGAATCCAGTCTTGTTCAAATCGAAGTCCAGTGAATCTGTTACGATCTGGGTTAAACATTTTTTTCCAAAAAAATCTGTAATATACTTTGCCTTTTAGGAACGTAGGAAGCTGCGTGAGCATGGTAAAGGATCCCCAGTTTTCAGCGAAATGCGACGCAATAATGGCGTACACCGCTGCAGATGTGAAAATAGCCCTCCACGGATGGGTAATGTGCGTCCGGCCAACAGTTCCCAGCGCCTTTTCAATGTAATCTCGTTCGTGCTGCGAGCAGTAGGGATCCTTCTCTGGTCCTTCCTTGACGATTATGAGCCACAGTACGAACCAGACACAGCCAACTGTGCCGAATATGTAGAATATACTCGGCCAACCGTACATGGTGGCGAATATGCCGGACAGCAGCATCGACGTCACTGTCCCAGCATAGTTTCCAGCAATGGCTATCGACGCCATGCGGGAACGTTCGAGTGGAGGCGCCCAACGTGCCCACACTGCTTGGATGCACGGCCATGATACACCCTAAGAAGTGGAAGCTTATAAGTTGTAGATAACTGGTAGATATAGCCTTACCTCGAAGATGCCTTCGACGATGCGCAACGCCACCAACATGGCTAAACTGTGATTTGCGGCGAGTGGTGTGAAAAGCGTCAGAATCGCTGTTGCACCGATGCCTATGGCGAAAACCTGAAAAATTCGTTCCAACATCAAGCCCTTACTGACTCATCGGGTTCGTTCAAATTCTTACTATGTTGCCACCTATCCTTGCTGCGAGATATCCCCCAGCAACCTGGGTTAAGATGTAGCCATAGAAGAAGGAACTCAGAATCAAGCCCTTCTGCTTGGAGTCCCATGAAAAGTCCTGCTCGTAGTAGATGCTACCATCGTCAGCGACCATGGTGCGATTTGCTGTCATAGCAACTATGGCCACACTCAGGTTAACCCGCAAGATGAAGGAAATGGAGAAACCAAAGAACGCCATAAGGACTACGATGTAACGCCGTTTCTTCCAGAACTTCCATGTGAAGGGTTCGGCTGCCAACTCGTTGTTGCTGTAGAGAGATTTAAGACTCTCAAGTCAGTTGTTAAAATGGTTAGTTTTGGTGTCGAATTGGATACATTTTTTTCGGCAAATTGGGCTTACATATCGACAGCTTTTGTTTCCAATTGAAGTCTATTGACTGTTTTACTATCATGGTCGGTCATTTTCATTTTCGGTTCATGTAGGTAGATGCTATGCGACTTTTCCTTAAAATAAATAGATTGAGAAAGACTGTTTTACTATTTTTGTGGTGCTACTGATCGTGTGGGGTTCAAGTCAGGGACTAAACTTTGATTCCCACTATCTCACGACTTTAGAAAGTTTGAAGACAAATAAATGTGATTGTCCGACTCGAATTATGGACTGCCAAAAGGATTGCTTTCATGGAAGACTTAGCAGGAACGGTCAAAGAAGGCTCTGTTAGCTTTCTATGCCTGCATTGGAATATTCCGCTGTACCTTGGGTCTTTGTCTAAAATTGTAAAAGCGAGACCGGTTATTACTTATCGTCGGGGACCACTGAAAACTATGACGCAATCCACAGAATGACATGTATTGACACGACGTCGATACTGAGGATTAACCCCACCATCAGGTCTTCTTAAGCCCCTAGATCTATTTGTACAGAAATCTGCTGCAAGCCAGGCTGGGAGCTGGAATCACAGGGCAAAAGGGACAACCGCTTTCCATTGAATCAACAATAGGTACTCATTTATACAGATGGCCGATGGACGTCGGCGTTCCAGTGGGATTCTACTCGGAAATACTTGAATGGTCTAGTGCATTCAGGGGTTGAATTACCGCATCCGTGATCGAGCAATACGTGACTGAATTTGTTATTGTTTTGCATGTAAATTCAACAAAATTAAGTGACGTATCGCTCGCTCACGGGTGCGGTAATTCGACCCCAGACTTCCTGACAACAGCAGCTTGTTTCAGGCTGAGGTTCTGGAAAATGTTTTCATTGACAGCTAAGCGGTAATAAAAGCGATTTCTGCCATTGAACAGCTACGTGTTATTGGCGCTCAGCACAATCTCAGAATCTGCTAGGACATCCGACTTGAAGGAGTACCCGATAATAGAAAATCTAATAAGCTGGTAAGAACTTAACCAGACCGCCGTAATATCAGACCGGCAATTGAGGAAAATTGACAGATGATAGGTTGAGTTAACTGGATTCCTCTGTCATAACCAGCAAAATGTGGCCATTGCCGCAGGCCTTTACAGAAGTCAAGCAAATGAAGTTGAATCCTGCCGCCGGACGGAAATGATCGCTACATTTAACCGGAAAATAACACTTCACCAAAATCATTCTGGCACTAGATATACGCCACTGAGTTGAGGCCATAGTAAAATCTAAATCTTTTGAAGATCCCAGTATCAACTACGCAGTTAGAACGTTTATTTTTTAGCTGGGGGTATGTACACAGTGACATTTAAAAACCGGTTCACTGAAGAGACGTCGAAGAAGCTTAAAATTTTTTTACGTTTCGTTCATCCGATAAAGTAGTCGACGATATATGTTAACGTACAGCGATTTTGTCATATCGGACCGAATTCTCTCTACTCTGACCGGAACAAAATATGAAAGCCGGTCTAACCGATTTTTTGAACGGAAAAATTATATTGTTCTATAGACTAAAAATAAAAAAATATGTATTTGCATAAGTTAGGTTTCATTTAAACTTAACGAACTTGCCCACAATATCAAACCGAAAACAATTTATTGTGAATAATCCCAGAAAAATACAGCTGCGCCTAAATTTGACTGAATTTTAATTTAAAGTTCCTTTTTGTAATGCATGTTTTGTTTCATTAGATTTAAGATTTGTTTTGTAAATCTACTATGGTAAAAAGAAATTGCCATGTTCTATTTTTGACCTGATATCTGATTAAAAAATCTTATTTAACTTTTGACCAGTTTTTCTGACAAAATGCAAAATAAATAAAATCGATCATTCGGTCAGATTTTACCAGATTCACCTATTTGTAATCCATTGTAGTTTACATTTATCCAGAATTTAATTGCTGATATTTTTTTTAGCTATTTCGAACTATTCCACTCAACGGCTGCGTTCTGTCAGTAAGTTCTTCATATACATTCCACTTGGAAGGAAGCTATTGTTTACCCCTGTCAGGTAGTAAATATGAATTTCTATTCGCAGTCAATTGTACAACTTCCACTTGCGCCAACTGAGCAATAGGGATTAGGCCACCAATTCTTGAATACAACAGAGAGCTTGAAAGCCGTATTGCATTTGCTTTGCTTTTTACTTAGTTTTGTCGATCTCTCGAGTCTTCTAATCCTCTTCGATTTTTACAAATGAATATAAAAGGACAAGGCACTTTTACCCAGCGTTGCCAAAGGCGTATAAAACGACCATTTCCAAAAATGTTTGATCCACATTGGTACTTTGATGTATTTTCTGCACAAGCGGCGCCTCGCATTAAAATAGTCTCTATAATTCTGACTATAAAGCACAATCATATAAAATTAGTTATTTATTTTTATAACTCTATTTTGAATTAAAAGGAAACAACTTAGGGTCGACCAAGGTTGTCAATTCACACAGTCATAAAACCCAGCTGTTTAGAACTTGCTATCAATAAATAAACTGCTTTCAACAAACAAAAACAAGTTAAATTTGTATGATGCCTGCACACAATCTACTCTTCCCAACAATCGTCTCACAACAACAGCAATCAAAAAGCATCGCATCGCAGATTGGAGTAATTACGAAATTAATGACAATTTTAAATTTGATATGGAAAATAACTGATCACATACACTGTATACGTATAGATATGTGACAAAGCGACAGCAACAGATTTGTTGACGCTTTATTTCAAAAATTATTTTTGTTTTACTTACCAACCTACAAAAAAACGTATTTATTTTGAATTAAGCAACTCCACTGGACTCTTTCACTGTCACTTCACAAATGCTGTGAATTCTTTATAAATTCTGAGCCAGTCCTAGTACTAGAGATGCAAAACTAAAACCAGCTCTTCCAGTATCGTACCTAACAGGGTGGACAAGTTTCACAATAAACCCAGCTAAAATTTGAAAAGCACTCACAAGCAGTTGGAACTCAAAAGAAACCAAATTGTGTGCAAACTTTTTGGAAACTCTCAATTTTTCTATCTTTCAGTTTCTGTTAAGAAAATTGGTGCGTTAAATTGGCCGATTGATATTCACATGTCACATAAAACTGTCAAAGCTACTAGGTGTATACACAATACAGTATACCCAATGTTTGCACAAGTCTTCTTAAGGCAGTTTACACAAGTTTTATACTCTGACAGTGGGGAATTTTAGTCAAAAATTTAATGAGAAGGGGAATCTCCCCTCTTCTAGAACCAATAAAATGTCGATAAGTACTTATAACTCTAATATTTCGTTTCAAACATGACTGAGCACCAAGTTGCCAGTTCATATGAGGATGACGCTGACGCAGGAAAAGTGACATTACCAACAAATTATTTTTTTGCGTTTGGGGTAGGTTCGACAAATTCAACTAGGTTTTTTCAACGTGTCCACTGACTTGAAAATGAGCCATATGCAATAAACATCTGTTCATTTAAACTGTAGGGGAATGCGAATGCAGGAAATTACCGCTGGTAAGTGAAGACATTTAGGGCTTAATATAAGGGCAAGTCTGATGGAATATCCCGTGTCATAGAATCTTAAGATGGCATTGCATAACGTGACGAAATTCGCAGGGACGCGACGGCTATTACAAAAATAATTGCTTTTTGTTAAAAATGAACTTTTCCTATGTACAGTGCATTTATGTTAGACTTGATGTCATGTTTTCTATAGACTTATGCAATTAAGAATGGAATGACAGCAGATTACACCAAATTATTTTTAGCGCCATCTACAAAGACCTTCGTAATGAAATTTAAGTATCCAGTGGCTTCTAAATATTGAAAAATTGCTGATTTCTGATGATAAATATTTTTGACAGAAGACTTTAACTCATTCTTGAATTATTCAGTTACCAGAATGTACTAGAATTTTCAGGAAGTAACCGATAGAATTTATGTATACTATAAGAGAAAGTTGTAAGTTTTATTTTTAAATAAATATTATAAAATATTATTAAGAGATTTAATTTACTACAAATCGATAGAAATGCGCATTTATAGTTATGGCTTAAGCTACAAGTTGCCAATTTGTAGATTTACAAAACTAAGGCGGTGAAATGTTTCACCATTGGGCTGGTAACTCAATGCATAACAGAAATTTGTTTCAGACTGTAATCAGTTGAGAAAGCTTTAAAGTATTTATATGATAATGCATTTAATCTTTAATCGTTAAAAGTCAGTTCAAAAAATAAGAGAATGTACTTGTGAATCTTGAGAGCCTAATCGAGCATTAATATTTTATACTATATTCAAAAAATCTTAATAAATTATAAGTATGCGATTGCGCACTACTATGAAAAGATTCCCATCAATTGTTGTCTATGTTTATTAGGAACGGGCAACAGCGTTGTTATGAGGTCGTATTTAGCGTAAAAGTTACGATTTCCAAAGGTAAATACGATGTTGCGATTTTTGCTATTTTTTCCCCAATTGCTACGATTTCGTAAATATTTTTCCGATTTTTTCCGATATTATACAAAAATAAATACGATGGGTAAACCAAAATACAACGCGATAAATAAAATACAACTTCAGAAACTGATAAATAAAAATAGTTAAAATGGGTAACAATTTAAAAAGCATTTTCCTTTCTTAAGGGATATGATTTTTCCTAACCGCCTGCTATAAGGATGTGCAGTTTTACATGGTGATAAAATTACATATAGAAAAGCCTTTTCTCAATAGATCTCGGGTTAAGCCCACTAACTTATTTAAAGCTTAGTACGCTGCTCGAACTAAATTTTAGCTCCCATACAAAGTTCTCTCCAAAATTAAGCTGAGCCAAGTGGTTCGCAGCTTGAGCAAAAAATCAAACTTTTGTTTCCTTCATGTATCAACCTATCTGTCAAAATTTAGCACACCCGTGTAATTAGTCGGAACATTTTTTTTTTCAAGCTTAATTTTGACAGATAGCTCTTCTCTGTTGTTTTTAAAAACATGAGTGAATTTAATTAATACCTCGACGAGGAGTATCTGCAGCTAAAGTCTTTCTTTGAAATGGCAGAGAAGTCCTCAGAAAAAGTTGGCGATGATGGTGGGGCCTTTATTCTATGTGCGCTGGATAGTAAATTACGTGCCTAAAAAAGTTTTTACTTCAAAAATCGATTCCGTAGTCTCAAAGATATGTCTGTCGAAATGTAAAGCACAACAAAAAGTATAACTTTTGATTAAAATATTTTTAGCTTCCGAGGAATATCTTTCTCCGACACCCTGTTACAGAAAATAAATTAAATCTTTTAATCTAAAACGTAGGTATTGTCTCTTTAATATATGTACGTATATATAGGATAGGAATCGACTGATCGCATTCAAAGGGGAAACCCCTGTATCCAAAGACAGTAGGGTCGCTATTCAGTCAGTGGTTATCCACAGACTAGTTATCAGCTCGTGTGATGTGAACAACTATAGTCTCACTGATACTGATCCACTGTGCGGCGGAGTGGAAACAGGTTTCCCATCCGAAAGATGTAAACAATTATTTTCATATGCTCAGTGGACAGAATGATCGATAGACTTAACAGTAAATATTGAACGTCACTGATGGCATTGGTCTACCACTACAACATTTCCATACGAAAATTCTTTTGTTTCGTATTTGCCTGAGGTGTCTATCAATGAAAATGAGCACAAGGTTGAATTTGGGGCGCAAGACATTGACACGCCATAATTCTGGTTCCAAGAACCTCTTAATGGACTTCGTTTCAATGAACCTTTGCCTATATAGCTACATGTGATAACAAAAAAAAATTGTTTGAGTCTTATCGAATGCTAATTCGTACTCGATGATCATTGCACTCTTATTACCACAATAATAAATATCAAAGTGTGAGAATGAAATGGTAAATTAGATGTAGCATCGCTACAGGCAACAGGTTCACATTTGACTGAATGGCAAGCTTCTTAAAACGCTTGCGAGCGAGTTTTGTTTTTGGGATAAACATAAAAAATCTACAAGTATAGAAAGGAAAGTAGAAACAATACTTTTTTTGTCGGGCTGGTCCAACTAACAGGAAACAAATCCAGTATCACCGAATTTACTTGAATTGTCTCGACTTTTTTAAAAAAAATTTTAGAATGCACTTCAGAGATATCAGCACACACCACATCAACACCGGATGATCTGATACCCGATCCGAACAAAAGCAGGACAATACCAAAGGATGTGATGCCAATTATCGTCGCATTTTCCACAAGCGTAAGTTGTCTGCAGTCTTTTCGTCAATGGTGTCCCTGACCGAGGACGTAGAAAGAGCCTTGTGTAGCCATCTTATCGGAAATCTCATTTCCCGCAATCCCAGTGTGACCTGGGTACTGGAATCCATATACAAGTGTCAAGGAATTTAGCTTGGTAACCGAATGCAGAGAATTTCTTTAATACCGACCTAATCTGGAACGGTTTTCAGGGTTTAGCAAGACCTTAAGCGCAGCCTGACTGTCGCTACAGACACAAATACTCCTACCGTCACACTTGCCTAACGAATAATAGAGTCGAGTGTTGTCAATTTCAACGAAGACACCAGCAGCAGACCTTTTAATAGTGGCTGAAGACAGTCCTCAAGAGAAGAAATGTTGACACTTAATTTGCACGTCAGGCAAAGTCTCGGTGTTATTGAGCCAGACATCGGAGGATAAGTGCCGCGCAAGGTCATCGAGACTGTGGATGATGCCAAAAACCACCCCGCATTAGACGCTATTTGATAGTACAGCCCATGATAAACGTACCAAGGCAAATTAAGCAGAGCGTCTAGAGTAGCGGTAGGCGTATTCGGGAATGCTCCCGTGAAACCGAGACGGGCCGTTCTTTGAAGTTTAGTGCAGACATCTAATCAAACCTCTCCACCCAACAACCGATGCGTATAACCAACAAGGATACCAATTTCGGAGATAATCCCCAAGCCTAATGCTCCTTTACACTGACAGAAAACTGAGAGCGAGTTAAGTATCCATAGCAAAACATATTGAGAAAAAAGATAACATTATTTGTATTCAATGATATCTTTAGTCTCTAGTACAGTCTTGCACACAACGCTACAATGATAACATATGTAAAAGAGATAATATCGTTTGTATACAATGTTGGAATATTATCTCTTCTTCATTATCAAGCAAGACGATTGTACGCTTGGGTCTCCTTGTAGATAGATAAGAAAAGTATATAAATACGACTGTATGATGAATTTATCAACAGTCTTATTGTAACTACATAGTAGCCTTAAGCTCCTTTTAGAATTAGTAAAAAGTATTTCAATAATAAAGGACATAGTTCCAAATAAATATTGTTTAATTTTAAAAGTAAGAAACAAGTGTTTTAATTGGCGATCCTGCCAGGAGGTTAAATATACTTTTTAACTTCAATCGAGCGGACCTCGGGAACAAGTAGTGAAATCTAGTATAAACAGAACACTCGCGTTACCGGTTACAAGAATTACCTAGCATAGCAGGTACAAATATAGCTTCTTCGTACGAAGCAGCAAAGCAATTCAGTGAAAGTGTATATGTGGAGAAAAAAAACACACAAATTCGACGACAACAGACACGAGTTCAAAATGGAACAACTCGCAGTATTAATGGCAAGATTAGAAGCTTTAGAAACCAGGTGCAACACAGTAACACAAACCCTAGAGCACACACGCACAGAGAATGCAAGGTTAGCAGCAATAATAACTAACCAAAATCAAATAAACACTAATTTAGAAACAAAACTAAATGAAGTAAAATCTGGATTAGGCATAGTACCAAACATACCTGTGCTAGAGGAAATAAGAACCACATATACAGATGGTAGTGAAATACAGTTAGACGCATTTAAAAGCCTACCTATTTTCAACGGCGATCAATCAAATTATCGGTCGTGGCGCGAAGAAGCATCCAGATTAATGGACAGCATTAAAAACTTCAAAACACACAGTAAGTACGCAGCAGCATTGACTATAGTGAAAAGTAAAATACAGGGTGCAGCCGCGAATGTGTTAACTAATTATAACACAATTTTTAATTTTGAGGCGATACGTAACAGATTAGATTATACGTACTCTAATCAAGAACCTCTATACGTGCTACAAGACATGATGAAAGCCATCACGCAAAAAAGAAGCACACTGTCTGAATACCACGACGAGATAAATAAAAATCTCAATTTAATAATATCAAAAATCACTATGTCAGGTGATCCGCCGAATATAATCGACAGACTAATTAAAAATGCTAACGACGACGCAGTTCGTATATTCATTGATGGTATGAGTGACAACTTTACAAGAGGATCATTATATTCAGCTACAATAAATGATCTAGAACACGCATTCGCAATTGCTCGCAGAATAGAACATGATAATGTGCACAGGCATTTACATCTCACTCAAGATAAGCACCACAAAAATATGCCACATGAACGCAGAAACGAAAGAAGACCAAATTATTCGAGCCAAACAACGAATTATCAACCCCAGAAGCAATACGATAATATGCAGCAACACAATCAAGGACCACAGCCGATGGAGATAAACTCGAGACAAATTGTACATGCACAGCGACAAAATTGGAATCAATACAAACCCGATGTATATAATCCACCAGCGAAACGTGAACACAGCGGGAGTTTCAACACACACAACAGACCGCAACGATCTTATCAGCAGAACTTCAAGCAGCAGAGAGTAAATAACTCCCGACAACAACGCAGAGACGATGTCAGCAGTACATATGCAGAAGCAGATGAAACGGAATGTATGGTAAATAATAACATAAGAATAGATCATTTAAACTAGTAGACGGGTTGCCCTGCTTAAATTTAACTAGTACTATTTCTAAGGAAATTTATAAAATTCTTATTGATACTGGTGCAACCCATAATTACATTAATAGAAAATGCGATTCTAGCGAAAAAATTAAAATTAAACCTATAAAAATAAAAACAATGCATGGTTATTCTATGGTAGATACAAAGAAAGTAGTTAGGATATTAAAGAAAAATATAACATTTTTTGAATTAGAGGATATTCAGTCTTTTGATATGATATTAGGATATGAAGGACTTAAAGTTCTAAACGCGGAAATAAATTTCAGTAATATGACTCTAACTACCATAAGCAGTGTCGAATCTATTCAGAAAATTAATTACATAATTGGGGAAAATAATATTTATAAAGCAGATATAGATAGACTGATGAAGATTAATAACAGCATAGGACCGTTACCCTTTACAGATACTATAGAAGCAAGCATTAGGACGACCAATGATAATCCGGTTTATGTTAAACAATATCCATATCCCATAGCAGATAACGAATTCGTAAACAAAGAAATACAGAAACTCTTACATGACGATATAATAGAAAAAAGCCATAGTCCTTATAACAGTCCCATATGGACAGTACCTAAAAAAGGTTTGGACGAAAAAGGAAAACCAAAACGGCGCATGGTTGTTGATTTCCAAAAACTTAACGCTCACACTGTAACAGACAGATACCCCATTCCGGATGTCAACATGACAATTCAAAATTTAGGTAAAGCCAAGTACTTTACAACATTAGATTTGGAGTCAGGTTTCCACCAAATTAGAATCAAAACAGATGATAAAGAAAAAACAGCTTTTGCTATAAATGGCGCAAAATATCATTTTAAACGAATGCCTTTCGGGCTCAAAAATGCACCAAGCATATTTCAGAGATGCGTGGACGACATTTTGAGAGACTTTGTAGGTAAATTCGTACACGTTTACATTGATGACGTATTGATATATTCTTCATCTGAGGAAGAACATATACAGCACATAAGTCAAGTATTCGACGTACTCAATAAAGCCACATTAAAAATATCTGATGAGAAAAGTAAGTTTTTTCAAGAAGAAGTAGAATACTTAGGTCACATAATCAGACATGGTAGAATCACTACGAACCCTGAGAAAATAGCAGCTATAGAAAATTTTCCAGTCCCACAAACGGTAAAGGATTTGAGAGGATTTTTAGGTCTTACAGGTTACTATCGTAAGTTTATAAAAGGATACGCAAGCATAGCCCAGCCCCTGACATTATATTTACGAGGAGATAACGGTAAAGTAAACAAAAAACAAAGTAAAAATATTAAGTTAAATCTGAATGATTCAGCATTAGAAGCGATTAGAATTTTAAAAAATTATTTGAAAGAACAAGTCGAACTTTTTCAACCGGATTATAGTAAACCATTCGAGCTTACTACTGATGCATCCAACATAGCTATTGGAGCCGTACTAAGTCAGAATAAGCAACCTATACACTTCTTGTCAAGAACACTGAGTAAGACAGAAGAGAACTATAGCACAAACGAGAAAGAGCTATTAGCGATCATATGGTCCTTACAAAAACTCAGAAACTACATATATGGTATAGCAGACTTAACCATATATACCGATCACCAGAGCCTTATATATTCTGTATCAGAAAAAAATCCCAACACAAAGCTGAAACGTTGGAAGGGAATCATTGAAGACTTTGGAGCAAAATTAGTTTATAAACCAGGAAACCTAAATCTTGTAGCTGACGCATTATCACGTCAACGCATAAATACTTCTACCATAGAAACAGCACATTCAGCTGGAAGTTCTTCTAATGATATAATAAAAACTGTGAATCAGCCTTTTAATGCATACACTGCACAGTTCGAACTTATTGAAGATATAACAAATAATATCGAAACACAAATCTATTTTAGTAACAAAATAAGACTCATAATAAAGTTTAAGGACAAAGACTCTTTACTAAGGCAGATGAAAGAAGTTATACAACCCCAAAAGATTGTAGCTTTGCATACGAAATTTGAAAACATATACAAATATGGTAAAAACATTTGTGAAATTAACTTTGAAGAAGAAAATTGTCTTATTCCACTTTTAAAGAATATAACTTCAAAATGCAACATTAAACAAGAATACGATTACGACTTAGAAATTGAATCCGGTGTTATGTTATTAAGCGGTAAGCATAAGTTAAATAATCAAACAATTAATGGTATAAACTTAGTTACTTATGAAAATACTATAAATCTAGACGATAAAATATACAAAAACATGCATAAGCAAATTAAAGAAGTTATATTAAGAAATCATAATTCAGAGTCTTACATCGACCAAATAATTAAAGAAGATACAATGTACAAATTCGATAACATAGATACTTTAAAAAAACTAATTATTCCTTTTGAAGAAAAACCGATATTATCAACTATATACACAATTGTAACACTGATTGTTATTCTAGCATTTACGTACGTAATGATAAAAACTATACAATGTATAACAGATCGTCAAAAACAAAAAAAGATTGACGCATATAACAAAACTTATGAAAGAGAAATGTTAAAAATAGCGTCGAAAAATCGGGACGATTTCGTTTAACAAGGGGGGGAGTTAAGTATCCATAGCAAAACATATTGAGAAAAAAGATAACATTATTTGTATTCAATGATATCTTTAGTCTCTAGTACAGTCTTGCACACAACGCTACAATGATAACATATGTAAAAGAGATAATATCGTTTGTATACAATGTTGGAATATTATCTCTTCTTCATTATCAAGCAAGACGATTGTACGCTTGGGTCTCCTTGTAGATAGATAAGAAAAGTATATAAATACGACTGTATGATGAATTTATCAACAGTCTTATTGTAACTACATAGTAGCCTTAAGCTCCTTTTAGAATTAGTAAAAAGTATTTCAATAATAAAGGACATAGTTCCAAATAAATATTGTTTAATTTTAAAAGTAAGAAACAAGTGTTTTAATTAGCGCTTTGGATGTCTTTGACTTAACGTGCCCAAAGAAGTTTCATATTCAGAATCACTCTTAAATATTTCGCTTCATCAGATATCTGGACGGTGACGCCTTTTAGCACTGGTAGAGTCAGACCGGTTACAGTTTTTAAAGGATTGACCTGAATCCCATTCCTAGGGCACAATTCATCGACAATGTCTAAGGCAATCTGAGTGTTAGCGCATACCGTCCGTAGGCATGATCGGACAGAAAATATGCCTGAGTGTAAACATTTCAATTATTGAGGGTATGCAGCATGGTCAACTACCAAGCACCTAGCCAAACATAACAGGGTTAAACTTGGATGGGTACCCGGTCATCAGGGCATTGCAGGCAACGAACATGCAGACAAACTAGCCAGGGCAGGTTCCGAATCCATTCTCTTTGGACCAGAACCATACTGTTCAGTCAATTGGACTACTGCACTAAGGCTAATTAATGAATGGGAAAATCAACTTCGTCTTGAACACTGGGAAAAGGTCCCGGATCTAAGACAATCCAAACCATTAATACGGCCTTACTTCTACAAGGAAGTCCTTTGGCTCAGTAAGGAAAATATAAGAAAGCTAGTGGGTTTCCTCACAGGCCACTGTGGTCTAAAATATCACCTCAACAAAATAAGCCTATACCCGGACATAGAATGTTTGGAGGATGTCGAATCAAAAACATTAAAAAATCTGATCAGGGAGGTCACACGTCTCTTAGAGACGTCGATACAATTGATCTTTTAGGTCGCATTGTCAGCCAATAGGGCATGGAAATTTTAATTAAAAAAATAAAACAAAAAGCTACAACCAAAAGTTCTATTCATCCGCATTGCCCTGATCCACAATACCAATGTCTCATCTATCCCGTGTTGTCTGGCAGGTTCACACATGCAGTCAAAAGTGCATGATCAAAGGCGCCCTCTATATCGATGAAAATATGAAAATGAAATAGCGTATTCTTTCCATCCTGGTATACGCATGTTGCATCCTACATAGAGTGAAAACCTGGTCACGTGAATCTCGACCAGTCTCTTCAAGCTTATCCGCAAAAAAGAAGATAGACTTATAGGTCTACCGGGGGTATTGCAATGACCACCATAATGGACATTGAAGGTGCCTTCGATAAGATATGCTTTGAAAGTCTGAAGCAAGCCTTGGAAAAACGTAGGGTTAACCCACTGGTGGTAAGATGGGTGGACAATATGTTGAATACAAGGGCGATAAATATTCAGACGGGAACCTCAAAACTCAGAGGAAGGGTTTGCAGAGGTTGCCCACAAGGAGGTGTTCTCTCACCTACACTGTGGAATATCACTGTGGACTCTCTTCTCGACAGACTTGAGGCGACTGGCATTCACACAGTGGGATATGCCGACGACATAGCAATAATGGCTAGAGGCAAATTCATAGACGTCACTGCAGATATCATGAGGAATGCACTCAAAGTGGTGGAGCGGTGGTGTCTGGAACAAGGGCTCTCCATTAATGCGGCAAAAACAGATCTAATAGTCTTCACTAGGAAGAGGAAAAATCTGGAATTTCAGCCCCTGACACTTTTTGGATCGGAACTAACGATGGCCAGAAAGGTTAAGTATCTGGGAGTTTACCTAGATACTGGACTTACCTGGAACTATCATGTTGAGGAGAAGGTCCGGAAAGCAAAAAGGGTACTACATCAGTGCAAACGTGTATGTGGACAGAGGTGGGGACTCTCGCCTAGGTCAGCATATTGGATGTACACGATGATAACTAGACCCATTATCACCTACGCCTCTGTTGTATGGTGGGCGAAAGCTTCCCAAAAAACTGTGAGGAAGCACCTGGATAGGGTCCAACGTTTAGCATGTTTAGGAGTTACAGGTGCAATAAGGACAACACCAACATGCGCATTGGAAGTGATCCTAGGGATCTTACCGCTAGACTTATTTATTAAGAAAACAGCGGCCCTAACGGCACTTCGTTTGCATCGAGATGCGAATTGGCACAATCGTGGTACCATCTATGGACATAGGAAGATCCTGGAACTTGTCAAAGATTAGGGAGCTGAACATGCCTATGGATGGGATAACAAGGGTGCGTATTATGGAAAGGAATCACAAAACTCGTATCGAGAATGGATTACTTCCAGAAAAAAGGAGTGGTGAAATAGTAATTTTCACAGATGGATCCATGATGGATGGCGGAGCGGGTGCCGGTATCTATTCAGAAGAGCTGGAACTAGCCCGTCACGTCAGCCTCGGGAAACACACTTCTGTATACCAGGCTGAGATGATTGCATTGCTGCATGCGTTGGATTACTTACTTGAAGGTCAGGTGGAGGGAAGAAATATCCTTATAGCACTGGACAATCAGGCGGTGATCAGATGCATGGAACAGACAAATATCACAACATCATTAGCACTGGAATGTGTACTCAAGCTCAATAAGTGTTCATCTAAAAATGATGTAACACTTATGTGGGTACGAGGACACATAGGAATCGAAGGCAACGAAAAGGCGGACTCCCTTGCAAAACAGGGGTCAACCGGAAAGTTGCTGGGACCAGAACCATTTTCTACAATTGGCGAAGGAATGGTAGAACAACTGATTCACAAATGGATCACGGCAGAACACCTGAGAAGGTGGTCTACCATGGAACAATGTAGACAAGCTAAAATGGCAATTAATTGGCCGACCTGCTCCACTCAAAGAAGGGTTCTAAGCATGAGTCGACGAACTCTGAAATGGGTGGTGGCTTTATCTACAGAACATGTTAATTTCGGGTATCACTTAAGGGAGATGGGCCTTAGAGAAGATGATACCTGTAAACTATGCCTGGAAGAATCTGAGAAAGCGGCGCATATAGGTACTGTGCCAATGTCCGGCGTTGGCTGGCAGAAGAATGAGGATCTTGGGACATCACTGGGTCGAGACTCAGTCGATGAAAGAGATCTCCCATAAACAGATGCTAGCGTTAACACTAGGAATCGAGCCCAGGGAAGAACTCTGGAGAAATCCAGAGACTCTCTCTGGGTAAGTTTTATAGTGGTAGAGAGACGAAAAGAGATTCACTTTAGAGTTGGTAGCAGCTGGCTTATACCCTGTTGCAGAAAAACTGCCAAACTGTCATATTTGATAGCCCCACCAGAAACAATTATACTGTCGGATATTATTTGTCAGACGTTCACAAGAAGTCGTCAAAATGTTTAACATATTTTTTGAACTGCAGACTTACAGTGCCCATGCCCACCTCATCAAATGCGAGGGCGAGAGACACAAATTAAATAAAGCCCCTTTTTTCCGACAACTACGCAGAACAAAAGTTGCATTCATAGAGTCAGCATTCAATGTCCATCTACACATGGATCCTGTCCTCTTTTCCACTGAACTGAATAATCTTAGCCAATGTCACACCAAGTAGAATATTGACACTTGCATGGAATGGCGCTCCAGTTTGAGGTTGTAAATATTGTAAAGCATCCTTGACTGCTTATGTATACCCAGCCCAACTATTAAAAATGCATTCTGCTCCATTTTTTTTCCATCATAGAATATTCTTTTATAAATAATTTTACAAAACACGAAGCAGAACAACGAAAAGTAGAATGCAAGCAATCGTCCTCGCTTAGATTTTCAACAGAATCCACTACAGAAAGGCTGCATAATGCATATGCATATAGTGGAATGGGAGCGGTGCATTTGAGAGCGCTTCGCTAGCTTTTTACAAGCAGTGACGTCATTGAAATAAGGAAAATCTATTTTTAACCCAAATAAAGTTCGGCGAACTTGTGAACTCTCTCCGATTCTCTTTAGATCAGTGTGCCTGCAATCTGCTGAGTGCCGAGGATGTGTACAGCTACAGATATACACACGAACACTATAATAGCTTTGAACTAGTTTCGCAGGGGATGAGATGAGGATTGAGGATGCAGCTATGCGGCAATCGGATGTGCCATGTGTCAACGAACCTTAACATAGCTCTCGTTGCGGGTTGCGATGGTGGATGGTGCATAGCATATAAACATGAATCGAAAATAGACTACGCACGCATGCACATACAGTTGGCCGGTATGCAGTGCTACGATTCAGAGATGCAGTTGCAGAGATATGTACTTTCCACCAACCGGTGGCGGTAGAAGGACATCCCATCTACATGGATATCGATCGATGGCAGAAGGGATGGGGTGGATGTCATCGTGGATATGCGGTAGAAGAGGCCTCGACTGAACACTTCTCTGCTTGTTCAGCAAAAGCAAGGGAATTGCATGATGCATGTTCGCAGTAAGCTCCGATTTAGGTTAGCGAAACACTTTATCAATGCGAATACTAGATATGCATTTTATACTTTAAAGTGACAGTTCGGAGAGATAATCGAAAGGTCTTGGTGGGGGATTTGGTAAAATCTATACCGCAAATAATCAAATCGAAATACATAGTGGGATAGTTGGGCGTCATAGAGATACGTCATGAATGACACTGTTTGAAAGAAAAGTAAGAGATCTTGGAAAACGAAATGTTCAACTGTAAAATAAAAGCTTTCAAAAATGCTCAAGCGGTTATATCTAGTATATACAGGGTGTGCCATTAAGTTTTACGGGAGGAAACGTTAAAGCGCTTTAGTACAAACAAAAATTCTTAAATAGCTGTGTGGCGTTTGTTTTATTAGTATTAGTATTCGTCAGTATTTATTTTTAGTAAGGCAAGTGCTGATTATCTTACGAAGGCTAAGGCAGAGCAAAGGCACTCAAATGTTATAGTAAAAAGGGTGCCAGTGACGAATATTTCGATTATAAATACTGTCAATGAACTAGCGCCATCTATTGTAGACAAGACAAGTTAAAAGTATCCAGCAGATTACAATGGTTAAAAATGATTAACCATGATAAATTATGGTAAAAGAAACCAGTTTATCCAAAAGTGACACAACAAAATCATGAACAAAAATATTCGCTCTCCTTTTCGTTTCGCAGTATGCTGCTGTTGCAAAATGATGGCGAAAAGTGGGTAGTTGTAGTAGATTGCCTGGTACAATTCTCCACTCTCTTTTCCAAACATTTATTGTCAAATAAAAAAAATAAAATATATTTTGACGCGACAGGTGTATGGGACCCAAGGCCTAGCTTCTCACAATCATTCGTTTTGTGTGAGTTTTAAATTTTTTGGGAAGAATGGAAGGGATCTACAATTTTACGCCGAGTCCAAACGGCTAATTGATAAGCTCATTCATGACAGTTTTACTCTCGGATGTTTGTCAGACCTCAGACGTTCGCGAGAGGTGGCGCAGTGGAAAAAAAACCTTAAGAAGTAATTTGGTTCTTTCGGGATTCAAACGCCTCGCTAAGTAGCCCAACACACTACCACTAAGCCACTGCGCCGACTTATTGTCAGGAACATTATTTTCCTGCGAAAATTTGACATGTTTTTTTATTTTGGGGTTGCTTTTGTTAAAATGAAATCTCACAAAGGGGACAATCGTTGATGACACATTCTGACATTAATATTGAAAAAACTTCCAGCTTATTCTAACAATCACAATCAGTCAACCACAGCGCCATACGCTAGTCGCTCAATAAAAGTAAATAAATAATAGTTGGCGCAACAGGTCCGTTGAAGCCTAAGCCTAGCTAAATAAAGCTTTTCAATAAAAGTTGAACACCAAGCTTTGGATGAGCATATTACCGACAAACACATAGTTGCGCAAACATTTTTTGGCATTTAAATTACCTAGTCGTGCACTTTATTTTTATTGCACAGAGAATTAAAAATGTTTTGTCTTTTTAAATATATAACACATATGAGGAATTTTATTCAACTCAGCGTAAATGATAACGCCTCTTAAATTTTTTTCTTTCCAGAGCATTTTTAACTGGGCAAAATTGCAGGTCCTGGTTTTGCGACGGATTTTATTGAAAATATTTATTTTCAGTGGTGGTTTGACTAGGTGTGACCTATAAATTAATTTATTAGCATTAAGTTTAGGTAGTCCCTTCAAAACAATTTACAAAGAAAAATTCAATTGCTTTTCCTCCTAGTTATAGATATTATTTGTTCAATATTGAATCCTTGAGGCATTGGTACTATTAAGAAAATATGGAAATGGAAGAGGTATAACAAAATAAATAAATTGTTTGCTCCACCCTGTATAACTAATCAAGTCTATAAAGTCATCATTTAGCCTTTATATATGTCACAAAATCCGACAGGGAATGCAAAAAATGCAGTCTAAAAAAATTTCCAATAAATGTCGAATAAATCGCCAAAGATCGCCTTAAAAAGCATATCAACAACGGCTTCTCAAAAGTATCAAAAATGTGGCAACTACTAATAAGTGTGCACAAAGAATGCATCTTAAAACCCGTCAGACATTTTCTATGCGTCAAAAATCATTCAAAAGTAATCAAAAGTTGCAACGAAAATCGTTTCGAAAATTTTTTAATTTGTGCAGTCATTTTAAAATAAAAGAACGCATTTAAAATGACGTCACAATTTGCCTTTTTCGACGTTTTATCGACGAGTTAAAAAGCACCTTAATTGTCATCCCGTATATTGAGTCTAAAGGTGGGTATGAAATTTTGTAAAAGTCCTTTCAATATACAGAAACGAAGTTTAAAAACCTGTCAAAAAATAGTTTTAGAATGTGATAAATTGCCAATCCTAATTCATGTCTGCATAGAAAGCAAAAACTGCTGCAAGATTGAAAAGAGTACCACAAACTGTTGCGAAAAGCTTTCTAAAAACACGTATGTAGAGGAACTTAGAAAGTATCATAAATCTCAGTCAAAAAGGCTGTCAGAAAGTGGCAAAAATTCCGCTTAAGAATTGATTCAAATTATGCACACGGAAAATCGTCTTCAAGGCTTCAAAAAAAAATGAAATTAGTCAAAAAACTGCTTTTTAGTTGCATATTTTTTTATATTTAAAAAATCAACTACGAAGCTTCTGACAAATATGAAAGCACTTTTAGTTTCGGCTAGATAATTTTAAGCGGTGCCGTGACATAAGACCATGTGACATTATGACGGTTACACAGGAAAGCAAGCCTACTGGCTTTGGTCGAAGGCAGACATTTAAATACTACTGTGGGCTTCAATAATCAGTAGTCGACGTTAAAAGGCATTTTTAAAAGGACACTTTAACGGACCAGTTACGCCATCTATTAATTTTTTTAATACACAATATAGCCGGGATCAGGAAACGAATGGCGGATATGGAAAAATATTCCTCGATGGCAAAGCGGGTTGCAATATTCCTGCAAACATTTTAATGAGCCTTTGAACTTTCAAATTCCACGCAACCATTAAATCAGGCAAATTTTCGATTCCCGTAAAATTATATTCCCCTGCATAGCCTTGTACATATAATTCAATAATAATTTAAATCAAACTCAGGGATAAAGGATTTCCTGCCATGGTAACTGCCTCCCTTACAACGAAAATCGAAAAAAAAATATAAATTTACAGTCATACCTGGAAGTAGGTTAAAACGATTATGCTTTCACCAATTCCGCGAACTCATGTACTGCACGTGAAAAAAACTCAAAGGGACTTGTATTTTTTGCACATTCAAAAGCCGGGAGTCGTGTCCCACTGTATTGCAAAACACGTGGATTTGACATCTTGGATTTATACGTACAAGCCAGCAGCAAAAGTAAATTACTTGCAGGAATTTTAATAGGCAATCGATGAGGTATCATTTTTTTTTCAACTGTTGGTGGCAGAGGTAAAAATTTGAGTTCCTTATAACTGTAACCAAATTTGCTCCGATGTCTTAAAAGTGAGGTTCCGCTTCCATTTGTGATTGTGTTGTGACACGTGTGACCGTATGAGCAGAGGCAGTTCAATGACAAGGGTTGCGTATGTTCACGGCATAGTATAAGCCATGTTCACTCACCCTGCAGCGTGAGCAATTTGTACGATTTTTCAGCTGAATTGTGCCACAAGGTAATGTGAGTTGTTATAATTGGTATTGATTGAGATTTTTCTTTTTCATTATACAGAGACACTTTTTTTATTTGGAAATAAGTCCGCCTGTATTTAGAGGGATTCCGTTTCATGGTCGGGAAAGCAATCAGTGTAATTTTTTATGTAATCGGCATAACCTTTTCATCGGAAGGATCTTGCGTGACTAATATCGTCGGAAATCACATTCTAGAGACACACTACTACACTACACACTAATGCAAAAAAAACACATGTGGTGAAATTTTGGATGCATTGCAAAATGCAGATGTGCAGAAAATTGTTTGGCATACATTGCATCGGCTAAAAATGCTACTCTCACTCGCCGACTAAGCAGATGATCTGTTTTTTTAAAAATTTATTTGCGTTGAAAACGAAAATTGAGAAATTCAATAAAATCGACAACTTCTTTTGTTAAAGAGAAATTAATTTTGCCGAAGTTTGAGAAGTAGTCTTCCATCCTTACAAACCCAAAAAAACAAACACGATTAGAAAATGTCAAAAGCCAATGATGCCAAATGCTTAAAATTTGAATTTATTTTCTTTTGTGTTGTGGTAGGTTTGAATTTTGCAGAAAATTTAGAAACAGAAACATGTTGCATTGTTGCCGTGCGTGCAGAGCTTACGTGTAGGTTTCTATATACATACAAACATGTATATTATAATCTTGCTGCGCAGTGAACTCTGCATATGTGTTTTGGAATAAGTAACAGCACTCTAACATTAAAGCAGGTGGAACTTTGAATCTACAGCCGTCAGCAAAGAGCTTCTTGAGAACAAGAAGTGTTTATCTTTTGGAAAATAAATGCCTGCCTGATTGGCGCCAGATTGCAATGTGTGATTGTTCAAAGTATGTTCGGGTTTATTGTCAAAACGATTGAAACAACACGTTAAAAGCCGTTGAACGAGATACAACACACAACCCCAGTGAATTGCAGACCCGCCACCATTTTCAATCTCCACAAAACTCAGTTTCAGAAGCTTATTGAATTATTTTTATGCTTTTGGGCGAATCGTAGACGATTGACTTTGTTTCTGTGAGTTAAATGCGCTACTTTCCTTATAAAATGTGGCCAAAGAATCAAATTGATCAAAGTGTATCTGACATGTCCTCTCGTTAAGGGTTTTTTTTTTATTTCAAGCTTGTGATTTTAAGCCAAGGTTTTTAATAAACTCCTGTAACATGTCTTCCTTCCTCTTAACTTCTTCGGTATTACTTTTTCGTTTTTTACGTGGCAATTGAGACGCTGACGAATACTACAATTAAAACTACGGCACTTAGAACAAATTATACCACGTAAGATATAAGTTAAAAATAAAAAACAGCTACCTACTATGCGAGGGGTCCCAGGTTCAATCCTCAAAAAAAAAACAAATTCCATCTTAAGGTTTTTTTTCCACTGCGCCACCTCTCGCGAACGTCTGACAAACATCCTCTGAATTGGGCGTTTGCACTCGGCATAAAATTGTAGATCCCTTATCCACTAAAAACAAATTTCGGTTCAAGGAAAAGCTGATAAGTTGCAGTATAGTAGTAAAAACCGGCATTAAATTGAATTATTCTCACTTGACAGCTTAACTCTAATAGATTTCTTGAAACTCAATATTACCATAACCTTGGATTGGATTTCCTCAAACTCTGTTTTTTTTTTTTTAGTTACCAAGCCAGATTATGTTTATGCTGGGTCAAAGATCACTGCAACATAGAAGAGAGCGAGTTCGACGATGAATTGGCGAAAAAAGGACATATCATTGAAGGTACCGTCTGTATCATGGAAGCTAGCTATATTCCTTGAGTTAAGAGCAGTTTCCGTGGATTTGGCCTTTTGGATGGGCATGATGAGTGCTTGAGATCAGCGATTGGTCAACAGTGCCCTTAATGTTGGGCTTGATGATCCTCTCAAGAGTTTTCAGAAGAAGGACGACAAAACTGATAACTCTGAAGTCCTTTAGAAGTGTGTGGGAGGCCTTGCCAGGTTGGGGGATGAATACCACTTCGACCACTGTCCAGGATGATGGGATGCTGGCCAGTGTTTTGCAGCCCACCCGAATCAGCCTGAGACTGTCTTTGACAACACCAAAGCGTTCTATATTTGCGCCAGGAAGATGAGCTACGTTCTTTCGTGTTAACTCTTTGAGAATCTCAGGAAATCTTGGTATGCCTTCCAGTCCGTGCTTTGTTGTTTTTGGCCTTTTTGAAGGCCTACCGTTGGTCTCTTGTCTTCTCTCACATTTCTTGGGATGTAGCAGCCTATATTCTAGCCGGTTTTTGACAATAAGCGTCGCACTTTTCTCCGATGTCTTTCTTTCTTTTGACTCGCTTTCTATGTTCATTGTCAAACGAGGGATGGAGGTTATATCTAAATAAACATAAAAGGGCTTCTCTAGAATTATGTAATCGCCCATGAATCTGCATCCTTGCCCAGGCTAACTGATATCGATATGTCTCCATTATTTTACACATTAGTCCTTGGGCAACTCTTCAATGCCAAATATTCATCACCATCCACCTCACATATATCTTCAAGGTAGATACTAAAAATATCACAATCCCCAATCGGTATTTTAAAATTGAAACGTACAAAAGGTGGATCCCTTTGCATCCTTCAAACTTATTGATTACTTGTTGGAACTCTCTTAGAAATGCAACACTACCTACCTACACATTAATTCCTTTGTCGAAAATGTACCTTTTGTTGCCGCACGGCCCCTTCTCGATGTGCACCCTATACACCGACGAGGTAAACGAATCCATCCCCCCCATATAGCTTCCTTAACATTTTTTGTTGCCGGTTTTTCTGCAGAAAATAGTTGTGCAATGACGCACACGCCCTACAACCTCTGTACATTATCCGACAGCCGGACAAATTGAGTGGAAAATAACTTCCGTCACTTGCCGTATGATCCTTATTCTTTATCCTGAAAATGTGAACGATGCGATAGGTGCCAACCAATCATAGATCACGTTGCAGCCCCGTGACCATTGGCAGTGTTTTACAATAGATATGCCAAGCGCCTTCCTTGCAACACCATAGAGTCTGCTGTTGTGATATCCTTGGGGATACAATAGTTGGGGGTGCAACATACTGATGTTAGATGGTGCGTGTTCAGGTCAACGTGCTGCAGTTGTTTTACGTGGTCGAAAATCATCTCAGGCTCTGTATGGTGGTTGACCCTTTTTCTTTGAATATTCAGAGATGATTGAATTTCACCTCAAGTTGCAACCGCATAATTTCAACCACAAAACTCCACCTGGGTGGATAACTAATTGCAACCACTTGCTGGGTCCTCGAGTATTTTCATACTTTGACATTTCACTGTATACCCGTCTCCTTCAGCAGCCACGTGCCAGGTCAACACATTCGCCGATTTCTTAATCCTTACCTGGAATTTGACATTAAACCTTCATCAGATATATCGTGTGTTGTGTACATTTGAAGGCTGGATGCCAATAAACCGAGACAGGATGTTAACCTGAAATGTGTGGACACCTGGATGTCTTCGAATGTGTGCCTCCCAACAGGGAGTGCTCGCACATTTATTTGCCATGGATATTTACATTTGTATGGCGAATATTCTCTTTTCTTTAATTACTATCCTTTTGTTCGGTGCGCCAGACATCGATAGAAATAGAACTCAACTCGAAACTGGATGGGGGCTGTTGCTGTTGGTAAGAGAACAAATTTAAATATTAAAATGTGTGTTGATGTGACAACACCGACATGATTATGCACCTCAAAGAGTCGGTAAAAGGTAATTAAGCTTCAAAGATCTTCTTGGTGTCTATAGGCCTGGAAGAATGGCATGAGTTACTCAATCGGTTGACATTTGAAATGGCTTCTTTCCTGGAGGGGCGTAACGCCGTAGTATTGGCTCGAATTAAACTTTTATTCATCTTGAAATATGCGGATAGCGGGCTTATACGATGATGTTCGTTGGTTGGTTGTCCATTTTCAGGGAAAAACACAATAATTTGGGGGGCCACAAATCAAAGGGGCTGCAGGTAATGAGTGAGAGGTATATGTTAGACAAGCTGAAAACCATCGCCTGTGGAGTTGATAAAATTGATGATGTTATTTAAATGGATGCGTTGTATTGCCAAGGAGTCATCATAAAATACCTAGTTGTGCACTTACAAAAATAATGTGCACGACTGGTTCACACGAAACTTTCTCGTTCATATGACCAGTTTGATTGGTTGCTGTTTTTTTTATTAGGTATGTAAGTGGAAGACTGAGAAGCAATAATAAAACGTACACAAAACATAAGATTGTAAGGACATTTGATTTAAACATATTCATTTGAGATGGCAGTAAGTACATATAAAATAACAGTGTCAGGCTTAAGCTTTTAAAACGTTTAAAGCCGCGAATGCAGTGTTTTTAGGCAATCACAACTTACAAGTTTTTTGTGAACAAGGGCAAGTGTAGCAGGACATTCTGATCCTTAAGTGCATGATTTTTTGACTGGGATAGATTAGTAATGCAAGTGCCTATGATTGGTATTGGGTTTGTGATTCTTGCATAGATATATATGTAAGCATTTAGTGATCTGTTTTTCAGTTTTCGTTCATCGTTACAAACTACACAGCTGCTTGTGCTGGTACAAATGAAGTGCGCATTTCTGATTGTGTAAGCTTCACGTCGTTGCTATTATTTTAAGGTGCATGTTTGATTTGGTTGAAAAAATAAGAAGTGAGTACCTATTATTTCCAAAAGAAAAGTTTTTCGTTGTTGTAATTGTAGATATATTTATCGGCAGTGCGGCATAGAGTTTAGGCCGCTTTTTTGCGATCAACTTCATGTGACACCTTTTTAGGTGTCGCTTTCATACATTTGTGCCAATTTCATAGGTATGCCCCTCAGCTTCTGCTCCAATGAATGGCTGCAGTCATTAAAAAAATGCAGCCAAATTTATTGTTATTTGTTAACATTTTACAATTATAAAATCACTTACATTTTTCACACTTGAACAATTCGAATATAATTTGAACGAGTAGCTACCTATCAGCTGCTCAGAATGACAGCGTCGGCAAGCTTGTGACGTTTAAAATTCTAAGTGCTGACAATAATCAAACAGTTTTTTGTGATCGCTTTACGCAGAGCAAAGAAGAGTTGATAATCAAAAACGACAACCACTTTTGTAAAACTCAGGCATACCGCATGCTTTTTTGAGGATAGTCGATTCTAACGAGTGTCTCGAATGAACTTTGTGTATTTTGAGATTCGAACGACTGAAAGTGTCACACAATGAATTCAAATGAATTCAATTTTCGAAATCAGCTGGTTGACATTTTGGTGGACGTTTTTTTTTTCATTGTTTTATTAAAATTAAATAATTATTAAAAATTTCAACTATTTAATGAGAAATAAATGCTATAAAATTCAAAAAACAACATTTTTCTTAAAAACAAAAAATGACAATTGTTTTATTTATGGAAAACGAAGAGGAAATACGACACCGAAAGAGAAATAATAATGGGTGCCTGCTTAAATATACTTGAGCTTAAACTTCGAAGTATGTAGGAATATTATAGTTATTTACTTTGGTTTCCAGTCGAATTTGCACTTAAACAATCATCCCAGATAGCAATTCCTCCGATGCCTGCGAAAACATGTTAGCTTATGTTCACAATTGTCTATATATATATATTTTTTTTTTATTTTAACAACATATTTAACATTTTTGTAAATCAAACCGCCAGGAAATGTGGAAAAACAATAATCGCTGCGACGAATAAACAAAATGACATTATTGTTGTGAAAGATTAGAAAGTCAAAATGCACACAACATTTAAATGAAAAATGAATCATCGATTAATGGATTAAACTTTCGATTAATGGAATGAACTTTCTATCTATTCGAATGTCAAAATATAAGTTCTTCGAATTAGACACACTTTCGAAAGAAATCGAATCTCAAAATAAGCATGAGGTTACGAGTAGACAGAGAGACTGACAAAATTGCGAAATCCACTTCTTAAGTTCCTCGTAATGTCAGAATTGATTGAAATCTCAAGTTCGAAAGTTTTTCCGAATACAATAAATTTTGTATTCAAGAAATTTTAGTATGCCAAATGGGTAATTGGGACACCGTAGACCGATCGGTTCATAAGTGTCAGATGCTTATAGAGTCAGCAAATAAAAGGCTTCGGACTTGCTTAACCTTCAACTATTTACATCAGCATAACCTTCGCGAAAATGCTTTTGTTGTACTGTCATTAAGCTTAGGTCTGGATGCTTGTCAAAAATCACATGAACACACAACACACAAGGTTACGACATTTGCGTGAATCATTCTTTTTGTTGTAAAATTTGACAGAAATGTATAGGAAGTTATATTGTGACGTTTCTCTTTCTTATAATGGGGACGTTCAGGTATCTAGTTTAGTTGCTTAGTAAGTCTGACAGCTGACTGACTTGATGTATCTCAGTTTTGATTGGCCTGAATCGGTCACATGGGTAGCTGTTTCAGTTGACGTTTATGGAGGGGTTGCCGACGAATCTAGTCAAGAAATTCGTGACTGAGAGCTGACGTAGGAAAAGTGACGTTCCCGACCAATCTAGTTTTGCGTTCAGGTTCAGGTTTCAGACCAATCTAGTCGACTTAAGATAACTAAGTTTTTGAATGTGCCCAATGTGACGCATCTGTGCAGAGTTAAAAAAAATGTTTTCTTTTTGATTTTTTTTTTTTGTTGCGTACTGTAGAAGCCAACTGGTTCAAGCCAAATGTCACAATCTTATATTTTCTTCATGAGCTCACGGCTGCTTACATTGTAGTAGCTGCCCGTTGTTGAATATGGGCTATAAATGAACTGTTCATCAATATGCCTTTGGGATCTGCTTATCAGTTGCTGTGAAGGACTTTTCATAGTGATACCAATCTGAAAGGAAAACTTTGAAAACAACGCTCAAGGCTCAAGGAGTAATCACTTCAAACGAAAGTGAAGTACGTCACGATCTGAGTGAGCTCCTGAGGAATGTCATTTCTCTATCAATTTAGAACTCATTTTAAGTGCCCGCATCAAAACACTTTTTACCATCCATCCGTCATGGCCCTTTATATCCTCTGTATGAAACTACAATAATTAATTGGGATAATATGAGGCCTACTACAACAGGTAACAAACAAAAGAAAAGTTTCACTCGAGAATGAACCTCCATCTAAAAATACCCCCAAGGCATCTTTTGTGTCAACCTCGAAATCGCCATTATCGCCGCACCCCCAGCCAGTATCATATAGCTTTGTGATTAGTATCCACCCACCTTGCAGTGCTACAACGGCATACAAAGGACAAAAAGACAGTAAGAATGATGTACTTTCTTGTTTGCCCTCTCCCATATCTCTCATTCTGTCATCCTTTTTTCAGCGTACTTATGTAATATTATGTGAAATTCAAACCAGAGTGGAAAAATACCAAGAATAATATTTGTATAGTTTGTACGGGTTCCCGCATATCCTTGGACCCGGCCCCAGCCGCGCTCATAATGACAATTGGAGAAGGAATAACGATAACGAATAACGACATCATACTGTGTTCGCAATAACGCTTGAGTTGAGACAGAGATTGAGGATATACAAAGTCGAAGGATAATAATATAACAGCAGGGAAATTATAAATTCATTGAAACGGTTGTTTAGGAGAATAATTCAACATGTAGACAAACGACTTTGGCGACGTTTCCTCTGTTTGCAAACTAAAAGCGGTCCCGGTTCATTGTACCGTGCGAAGTGATGGCGGAGGACAGGAACCAGTTGATCCCTGTCTCCTGGAATGAGTGCTTTTCCAATGGAATAAATTTTGGGGATGATGAGCTGCCGATGGATTTACATATACCACCAGTCTGTATGGAAGTCTCAAGCGTCGCGACGTGGGCTGTAAGGGTTTGTCTTTGGTTCGATGAATGTTATGATATGATCCAATAAGGTTAAGACAATTATTCCGGGTTTAGACCGTATACGTATACGGTATACCTAAATTGCGGAAGGGTGTTGATATTTTTGATAATTGATTTGCTGGCAGTGTTCGTGTTTAGTTGGCTTTCTAATTTTAGATAGGAATTGCAACTGATGTAGTGTTGTTTAAGTAAGTCGTGTCGGGGAAGGACTACTTGCTAACTGGGAATAGGTACGGGAGGGAAAGCAATAAAATTGTAGACAAAAAAGTACAACGTGTTAAGAGACAAGTTAACAGACGGTGACATGCACCAAAACCAGAGTGAGTCGCTAGAGGATAGTAAAAGTACATTAATGCACCACAATCAGTTGTGAGAATGGACTGCACTATCCTTTTAAGGATCCAAAATTCAACAATGCATGGGTTTATAAAGCAGAAACACCAGGGTTTAACTTTATTGCATTCGTGTACATATTAGAGGTATCTGTTCCTTTGCTTTTGTAGTAAGATTGGAAAAGACTGTCAAAATGGCAGTGGTGAGTTAATAATTCGATCAGCGAGAACTTAAGAAAAAGTTAGCGTACGCTTTTTCAGTAGTAATCTATAAAAATCAACGGGAAAATAGATTAAAAATTCAAAAAGTGGTACAGAAAACTCTTGACATGTCTGATAATTTTCGGATTCGGAATAATCGAACTTTAACTTCGTTTTTATGAATCCGAATATGCGGAAGAGTTTGTACTGACTGAACTATTTACAAGTAAGTACCCGAACAGCTAAAAGAATCTTGAGGAGAACATTTATAAGATGACATTTATTTTGCCGCCTTTGATACCATTTTAATACGCAGGTGTATGCCAAAGCCAAGTAGAACAAAACATTTTTAAATCATCTGTTAATTGTCAAGTGGGTGACAGTGACAGCTTTTCAAATTCGTACACCAAGAAATTTGTTGAGTAAACATTCTAAAGATTCTCAGTGGAGGGGTCGGGTTTCGGGTAATATCTTGGTCTCTGGATGACGCTCTCTTTTACGAATTTTTCGAGTTAAGGAACGACATTGAGTAAAACTTCGTAAAAATTCGTGAAATTTAATAAAAATTCGTAAAAATTAAAAGTAAAGGAAGAGATTGGTTTTCGAATGTTGCTGTGACAGTAATGGCGGCGTGGGGTAAGGTTTCCAGTGGCTTATTTTGATGAGTTGTAAATTTGACATTTGGTAAGAGAGTGTCGGTGAACTCAGGACATTTCCTTAAAAATACATCAAACTCTTCTGTCGTCTTATTAAAAGTCTGTATTTTAATCTTATGCTTAAAACTCGAGAACGGCTCAACCGATTTGAATGATCTTTGTTTTGTTTTGTTTGTCTTACATCAGCGATGGTTTAGAAGAAAAGAAAGGTTGGAAAATTCTCAACAGGTGGCGTTGTAGGCACACATTACATTTTTCATGGGGAAACGCACTTTGAAAAAAAAAAATAAACTGGATAGAAATCGAGTAGTGACACTTCAAATATAGAAAATTTTTTTTTAAAAATAACAGTTTGTTGCTCTTGTGTGATAGAAACACTTTACTGCTAAGTGCGAGACAATCAACAGGTGGCGCTGTGGTCGATTTTCAGAGCCGCTCAACCGATTTCAATGAAACTTTGTGAATGCGCATGGTTGATTCCAACTTGAAAGATAGTATAGTTTTGGGCCCTAATGGAAACAAAGTGCAATCAAAAACCATACAAATAGAAAACCTTGGATTAAAAATAAATAAATAAATATTTTGGCGCGACAGGTCTATGGGACCCAAGTCCTAGCTTCTCACAACCATTCGTTTTGTGTGGGTTTTCAATTTTTGGGATGAATGGAAGGGATCTAGAGCTTTACGCCGAGTCCAAACGGCTCTTTCATGACAGTTTTACTCTCGGATGTTTGTCAGACGTTCGCGAGAGGTGGCGCAGTGGAAAAAACCTTAAGATGTAATTTGGTTCTTTCGTTAACAAAGCCATTTGCAAAAAATAATCGGGGTAGAAATCGGGATATGGCACTTGCCATACAGGTAACAAAATAATTAAATTACTATAGGTATCTGGACATTTATGAAGCCTTGAATTTTTGTAAATGGTGTTCAACACAATGGGGCAGTAATCAAAAAGGGCGCCGTTGCACCTCCCTTAAAAAACGACTCTGCGAATTGTGGCGGGACTTAATACGAAAGGCACGGGCAGCGCCGTGGGAGTACAGCTAGTTGAAACATAGAAATAACGCTTCTTAATTCGCTCATATAAAAATATAGAAGGGACAATTCGTTTTTTTAATCGAAAACGCCAGTCTAACAGCAGGCAGATATCGTTTGTCTGAGATTAATGGTCTTTGTTCATCACGTAAAAAAAATATTTTTCAGCTGACGTTTATGAAATGGTTGCCAACAATCCAAGCCACGAACTTCTCGACTGCGTACTAAGCTATGGTTTATAAAAAAAATAAATATTTCGGCGCGACAGGTCTGTGGGACCCAAGGCCTAGCTTCTCACAACCATTCGTTTTGTGTGGGGTTTCTACAATTTGACGCCGAGTCAAAACGACTAATTGAGAAGCTCTTTCATGACAGTTTTACTCTCGGATGTTTGTCAGACGTTCGCGAGAGGTGGCGCAGCAGAAAAAAAAACCTTATTATTATTATTATTATGATGAGGGTACAGTGCACTACGACCTTGTGATCTATTGTGCCCCCTGCTTATACCTCGGAAAGGTTCCTGCCCTTCTCCAGAGCTCCCTCGCATTGCAGTTCCATTCAGAACTGTGTTTGAGGATCATCGCTCTGTCTTGGCCTCGGCAAGAATATCGACTTTAGAGCACTTCCTCTAGTCCAGTTTCTCTCATGAATCTAAGGATGAGTAGCGGGTCTATGGTCTGGATATCCTTGTCTGATATCTGGTACTTGCCCAGATGTTTGAGCCTCTTGTGGGTCAGTGCCCCACAGTGTTCCAGAATGTGATCTGGGGTCTCAGCGCTCTCATCACAGAATCTACAGAGACCTTCTTCTGATAGTCCTATTTTCCTCAGGTGCTCCCTCAGTTTACAGTGTCCCGTTAGGAGACCTGTTAGGATTCTCAAGTTGTTTTTGCTTAGGCCAATGCATGCCTTAAATCTTTTAGGGTTATAGTCCCCTAAAAGTTTTTTAGCTTGCCTCAGGCCTTGGTGGTTTTTGAAAATGGCAGTTCTTTTTTCCTTTTCTATCCTCCTGAATTCCTCTCTTAGGGTGTGGTCCCCTATGCCACAGAATGGTTCAGGGCCAATGAAGGGCTCCGCTGCTCCCTGTCTTGCCAGAGAATCCGCGGCTTCGTTGCCCATGATGCCCACATGACCAGGTATCCAGCAGATAGTTACTCTGTTTTTCTTGCCCAATTCGTTCAGCCTGTGCAGACATTCCCGTACAAGCTTGGATTTTATGATATGGGCATCAAGTGCCTTGATGGCAGCTTGACTATCTGACATTATTGCTATGTCACAGTTCCTGTAGTTTTTCTCGAGAATAATCCGAACGCACCTATCTATAGCACATATTTCTGCTTGAAAGATGCTGGTACATTTGCCCATGGATTCGTAGTGTTTAGTTCCTGGCCCAAACACTCCTGCACCAGTTCCTTCGTCTGTTCTCGATCCATCTGTATACCATTTTACGGTATGGTTGCTCAGTCCGTATGCCATGGATTCATTGCTCCAATTTTTCTTACTACTGAGTTTCGTTATGAAATTCCTCTCAAAGTTGAATTTCCTGATGCTGTCATCCCTGGGTATTGCTAGAAGTGGAAGTTTTCCGAGTAATACATCATATTCTTTAGAACTTATGCATTTCCCCCTTCCGATTCCTTCCTTTGCCATCCGTAGGATTGCTTTATCTGCCGCATCCTCAACCATGAGGTGTAGAGGAGTTAACTCCAATAATACCTCCATGGCTGCAGTTGGGCATGTACGCATTGCTCCGGTTATGCATAGGCACGCCAGTCTTTGCACTTTACTGAGAATATCCCTAGTTGTGGCTAGACTTGTTCGTTTTGCCCATGCTACAGCTCCGTATGTGATCATAGGCCTCACGATTGCAATGTACATCCATCGTAGAATACTTGGGCTGCATCCCCATGATTTTCCCGCTAAGCTTTTACAAATCATAAGAGCGCGTGTTGCCTTACTTAAAATCTCCTCTGTGTGTTTACGCCAGATGAGTTTACTATCAAGGTGTAATCCAAGATATTTTACTTCGTTGACTGGTGTCAGTATCGTGCCTGATAATCGTATTGTTTTCAGTCTCTGAAGTTTTCTTTTCCTTGTGAATGGTACAATAGTTGTTTTTGCCGGATTGATGTTTAATCCTGCTGTGTGGCACCATTCTTGGGTTGCTCTTAATCCTCTCTGTATGATGTCACAGAGGGTCTCCTCAAACTTTCCCCTAGCAATCAACACTATATCATCGGCATATGCCTGACAGTCGATGCCAAGGTTGGTAAGTTTTTCCAATAGTTCATCTACAACTAGGCTCCACATTAAGGGTGATAATACCCCTCCTTGTGGACATCCTCTAGTTGTGTTTACTTTGATAGTCCCGGTTGACGTTTGAGTCTCCGCTGATCTAGTGCTCAGCAGTTCGCACATCCACCTGGATATTGTACTGTTTACTCCTTTTCTGTCTAGTGATCGTTTGATGGCCTCATGAGAGGTATTGTCAAACGCTCCTTCAATGTCAAGGAAAGCGCACAGTACCGTCTCTTTTGCGCTCAAGGCGCTCTGAATAATCGTCGTTAGCTGATATAATGCAGTCTCCGTTGATCTGCCCGCTCTATATGCATGCTGACAATGATGTAGGGGGGATGTGCTTAGCACTTCTTCCCTCAAATAGTTGTCCACTGCCTTTTCTGTTGTCTTTAAAAGAAAAGATGTAAGGCTGATGGGTCTGTATGACTTCGGGTGTGATGGGTCTTTTTTCCCTACTTTTGGTATGAACACAACCTTAGCCCGTCTCCATTGCATTGGTATGTATCCCAAGGCAATACTGCTTTTTGTGATTCTGATTAGGTGTGGCAGGAGTGTATCCCACCCCTTCTGTAGTTGGGCAGGAATGATTCCGTCCACGCCTGGTGCTTTGAAAGGTTGAAAGGAACTTATTGCCCATTCTAGTCTGCCCCTGGAACAGATGGCTGATGCTGCTTCCCAGTCCTCCTTCCGGGGCCTGGCTGAAATGGTCACGTCCCCTCCATCGTTGCTGAGTGAGCTTTCTGGAAAATGAGTTTCTAAAAGCAGTAGAGCCCGCTGATCTTCATTTTCTGTATAGCTACCATCCTGCTTCTTTAATGACGTTGATATTCCCCCCGTCTTTGCCAAGGCCTTATGCAGTCTTGCCGCCGTGGGGGTACTTGTGATTGTCTCGCAGAATTTTCTGAAGCTGCTTCTTTTAGCTTTTCTTATTTCCTTATTATAGGTTGTCAGAGCCATTTGGTAGCTCTGCCAATCTCCGTTTCGCTTTGCAGTATTGAACAGCTTACGCGTTTCGGATCTAAGTTTTGACAGATTTTTGCTCCACCATGGCGCGTCTTTTTCTCTCCTTTCTTTACTGAGAGGACAGCTATCTTCGAGTGATTTGTTGATGGCTTTTGTTATGTCATCAACTGCACTTTCCAGTTCCAGAGAGTGTGCTGGAGCTTTCCTCATTTTGAGCCGTTCCAGGTTACTCTTAAGGTTCAATTGGTAGTTATCCCAATTGGTTTTCCTAGGATTTTTTACCGGATTTCTCGTGAGATTTGTACTGTCCAACTCGAATTCAATTATTCTGTGGTCAGACAGTGATGGCTCACTAGATACTTTCCAGTTCCTGATTAGTCTAGTTACGCTAGTGCTACCGAGTGTAAGATCGAGTACCTCTTGCCTAACTCTAGTTACAAACGTGGGGGTGTTCCCCACATTATAGATATCAAGGGACGAACTTAGTATAAATTCTAATAAGTACTCACCCCTGGTATTGGTGTCGGTGCTACCCCACACGATATTATGAGCATTCGCATCACATCCTATTAGCAGTGGCATACGGAGCCTGTTGGAATGCTCCACTAGCCGTTGCAGCTCTGGCGAGATGATTGGCTCATCTCCTGCGCAGTACATCGAGGCGATGATGATGGTGCGGTTGACTCCTTCCATATTTAAGGATACTTGTACTGGCACCATGTCTCGCGTCGTGTATTCTGAAAGTAAAATAAATTTGTCTTTATATTTTTTATCTATAAGGATGCATGCTCTCGGTTTTTCAGCCCGAGAGTCCCAAATTACCTTTGCATCCTTGTTTGTTAATCCTTTAACTTGTCCTTTCAAGATCCATGGCTCCTGAATTAAGACCAGTTCCAGGCCTCTGGTGGTAAACATTCTGGATATAGCAGCTGAGGCTCCTATAGCATGATGAATGTTTACCTGTGCTATCTTAATTTTGTTGGTCGAGGTCATCGGGCTATTGCTCGCGCGGGGCCTTTGCCCCGCCCTCAGCCAGCAAATTTTCTTCCTCCTCCGAAGTGATGTTCCGGAAGAGATCGATTGCCGTGTCGTCTAAATCCTCCTCTGAGAGCATGCTCCCCGAGATGGACATCAGATCCTCCGCCTCCTCAGAATCTTGAGCCGCATCATCCAGATCTCCAACCGAGAGCGTGCTCTCCAGGATGGGCATGGATTTCTCGGCCTCTTCTCGATTCTTGTCGTCTGGTTCCTCTCCTGAGATGACACTCTCTAAGATAGGCATCTGTTTTACAGCTTCGTCAGAGCCCTGAACCATCGGCTCGACAGTGGAGGCTAGTGTTGTACCCTTCTGTGGATCAGATAGCTCCTCATGGGGTTGCGTGCTCTGTGAGTTCCGACTGGATTCGCTCTGGGCTTGCCCAATGAGGCTAATCTCGTCAGATTTCTTGAGCCCGCACACCGTCACCCTGCCGAACCGGTAGCTCAAGGATCCATTCTGCTGCTTTATGGCATTTAAGGACTCATGATCAATACTAAGAGCCAGTACCTGCCCGGTTCCCTCGTTTCGACCATGGAGCACCTTCCATGCCTTCACATTGAGCCCTTCATTTTGTGCTACCAGCAATGCCAAGGATGTTTTAGGCTCCTGATTAGCACTACGTGGAAGGAAAATGGTAATGGAATGGGTTCGTGGTATATCCGTCCCACTACAGGCGATCAGTCTTGCACCCTTCCAGTTGCTGAGTTTGGGTACTACTTCTCGTAGCCATTCTGCTGTTTGTAGAGTCTCGCAATCCACAAGTAGCATCCCACTTCTGAAATGTATGCCTTGGAATTTAAGCTTATGCTCCCATCCCAGGGCCATTTCCCTTACTATGGCGTCTTCCAATGCTGTGAGGTCTGAGTTGCTCAGTACTTCCTGCGGATATTCCCCTGGAAGAACAGCAACTTGCTCGGCTATGGGACCCGTGGCTTGTTGTCCGCGTGCTGAAGCAGCTTTCGCCGCCGCAGCATAGCTTTTACCTTCCACAGTACCGCTAGCTTTCGCAGGCTCTTTCCTCAAGGCATTTCGTTCCATCTTCTGCCTTTTAGCCTTGTTCTCGGTGGGAGGAGTGATGTTGCTGTTTCCTCTTTTCTCCGGAGCCGCTTCAGTGGAACTAGGAATTACCCGGTGTTCCTCTGCTCTTCTTCTTGCTTCCTCTGGACCGAAGCCTTTTTCAAGGTAGCGTAGGTACCAGCGCATCCCGGCACCACTTAGCCCTTTTCGTAGGGGATCATCTCTTCCACCCGGTTTCCCTAGTGGTGGTAAGGTCGGATATCTGTTCCTATTTGTCTTGGCAGGGGGTTTGGATATTTCCGGCACTTGAGCCGTGCTGTTTCCTGCCTTGCCAGACGGAGTGGTGGTCGTTGTTTCCGTCCCGCTGTTACTGTCTGCAATCTTCCGTGCATCCGGTTCAGTTTTGTCCGCTGATTGCAGACCCAAGACTTGTTTTGAGGTGGTGACGGTTTTTTGGCTGGTGCGTTGCACCTTCCTAGAACCTCCCTCTCGACTCGTCCCAGGCCTGTCGTAAATCTGTCGGTCGTCATGGATATCCTGCTCCAGTCTGACGACGATTTCTGATGCGGTCTTCCCCCGCATTGTGTTCAAATTAATGTTTTTGTTTTTGTTTTTGTTTTTATTTTTCTTTTTGTTTTGGTCCATGTCCCACGAGTAGCGCGGGAAAAATCGTCAGCCACGTCAGAGCCCCGTTAACGTGGTAAGGCCAAAGTTACTCTCCAAGGTGGCCCGGTATCAGAGAGGCTCCGTTATAATACAGCCGGTTACCCCTGGCTGCAAACCATCCAATAAGTACGGGTCGCATAACGCTCTGGATTAGGGGGGGTGGCAGACTTAGTTCACCAACATCATCAACCTTTCGACTAGATAAACTCCATCAGGAACCGACGTACTAGTGTAAGTCGGTAGCTGATAGTGTTGATCCTGTCAACAGGCCGTTGAGTTGGCTTAAGCTCCCGCACCGACGTCAGAGTGACGTCATTCGCCAAGGTGTCTGCCGCGCGAGAGCCTTAAGATGTAATTTGGTTCTTTCGGGATTCGAACCGGGGACCTCTCGCTTAGTAGCCCAACACACTACCACTAAGCCAATGCGCCGACACGGTAATTTAGTCCAGGCTAATATAGTCGATCTGCAAAGCCATAAGTAAAGATTGTGCCTACGTTGGCAACGCTTTTTCAGTAATAAGAAACTCTACGCTGACAGATTTTAATCATCAAACAAAGTACATCAATATCGGCCGAGTACTTTTGTGAAGAGAGCTTCAGGCATCCAAATGGGCAGCGGAATGTCTTCGAAAAGGCAGCGGGAAAACAAAAACAATTTATGCAGAGTTCCATCAGATGCTACACAAGTGCCACAAGTATACCTACAAGCAATGATACCAACCTAGGCATAAGTATGCCTTTTAGGCCTAATTCCGATACTTCAGGCATTTTGAGATAAAAGTTATAATTTTTTGTCAATTTTTTTTACAATTTAGTTTTTGGATTTGGTAAATTTGGTACTTTGATCAACGTCGCATTAATAATTATTTTCATACACAACTTTGCATCAAAATGCGAAATAAAATCTGGAAATATGACATTACAGTTGGTTTTCGTTGTTAAAAAATAAATTTTGAAAAGTTAGTTTTTTTTAAAGTTCAAGTTTAATAGATCACGATGAGTTTGATGAAGGTTCATCGAACACTTGCTGTCAATGCCAAACAAATTATTACGAAAAGTGTTTGCTTCTGGGATTACAGAGACCAAAAAAATGTTGTCTTGTTGAAAATCTTGTAAAATATACAATTTTGATGGCAAAATGGCCACTTAACAAGCAAGAATATGTAACTTGAGACTTCCTTCCTTATTTTTCGTTTTTACCAAAAACATGTAGATACCTACCTTACTTTTTCGGGTTTAGTCATAAAAACTTCAATCCGGGTTGGCATCACTGAGAACAAGTGTCGTTTGACATTTGTAATTGTAATTAATAATGCTGGTGGGCCATCTGCCTATTTCATTTTTACAAAATTAAATTTTCACAAGCAATTAATGTCCCGGACAATAAATCTGTGCCAAAAGAGAGTGAAGCATTGAACCAAGTAAGCTACTACAACTACGCGCACTTTTGGCCATAATTTCACAGCGACAGCTTAAGCTTACAGCAAAACGAAAAGGAGAGCGAAATTTTTCGTTCATGATTTCGTTTTCACTTTTGTATTGGATTTTTTGTTCCGAAACGGCAGCGTACTACACTTAAGCGTTTAAGCTAATGAAATTTAAATTCCCGGCAGGTTGATCGTTAGTCTAGCGGAGTCTGCACTAGTTCTAGAAAATATTTTCGTTGTCCTAATTCTTTTGTAAGGCAATCTTTTTTGAAATAAAGGAATTCATCAGATTTGTCAATGGTGCAAAAATGGCTTTAGCAATATCTCCTTCTGTCTCTCTATTGGTTCAGTCACTCGATGAGTGTATAAGGTTGTGGGTAAAATGAAAGGTACTTAATCGAGATCTGGGAACTCTTATGCCTACATAAAGGACAAGACTTTTGCTTTAAGACTGTAGCCGGAAGTAGCCGTGAATCAATTCAATAAAGAGAACGGAGGGAGTACCCAAATTTCAAAAACAAAGAACCGTATTAAAATCAATTGAATTTTTATAATTGCTGTTGAATTGTTTTACAGTCTTATATGGAAGGGCACCCTAGCGATATGAATTAAAAATGCAAAACCTAATTAACTGAAAAGGATGTTGTTGCCAGTTCTTGGCGCAAAGAAATAATCGCCCATAACAATTAATTCCTAAATGGGATTTTATCCCTTCAACGCAACCTTGAGGATTATCCGCATAATAGCAAAAATAAGAAAAAAATAAAAACATTTTCGAATCATTGTTTTTGTTTGTACTCGTAATGTCGATGGAAAATTACCATCAAACAGCGTGCGGTTATAATTTCCATCACAGCTGGATGTTGTATAATAGAAATCAAATAGAAAACTCCAAGCGACATGAAAGTCTGCGAAAGCGCCTCACCAACAATGTCCGTGGTGAGGAAAATTGCTGATCCTCTCGAAGATGGATGATTCTTTCAAATGGGTATATTCGCTGGTACTACAGAAATCATTTGCAAATAAATAATTGGATGTCCTGGCGAATAGTACTTTTTCGAAGCACAGTGTATGGCAATTTAGAGTTCACTTGATAAACATCTGGTGCGTTCGTGGAATTACCAATTAGCAGTCGTTTCAATTGGCCTCTGAGACGGCAGCCAGACTAAGTCAAGTGGTATGAGGTGAATAATATTTTTATACAGATTATCCGCTCTAAAGGAGGAAGTACTGAGGTCAAGGCATTGTTTTCGATCTAAATGAAGGTATATTGTCAGAGATGGTGAGACGTATCTATAAAATCCTAATCCTAATTCAATAGGTTCATTCGGGGATACAAACGAGACGAATGCTATAATCACATTATGTATGTAGACACAGACAGTACTGGTATAGCGCCACCGAAGAAAGTGTGGCTCTTCTATTTTTGATTGATTGCAAACTTCAGTTACATAAATATTTTCAGTTAAATCCTGAAGACTCACTCTTTTCAAGCAGATTACAATATGAGTATTTGTATTGGCTATTGACTTGTGCCCTTGCTTTATTTTGAACTGTCAGTTGCTATGGTGAGTCAGTACCCTACTCGTGCCTTTTAATTACGTTTTTTACAGGGCGAAAGGGAATTACTTTTGTAATATAATTGGCTTCTGTTAGTGGTATGTAATGGTTAATTGTGTCTTGTGATTGTGATTTGTGATAAGCGGCAGACTTAGCTATAAGAAGTCGTGATATCTTTGGATTAGTGTTGCTAAACGAATTTGTTTTAAATCGTAAAGCTTGTTGGTTTTGTACCCGAACTCAAGTTAAATATCAACCGAAGTCATTAAAAAACAATCAATTGTTGAAAAATAGTATGCGATGTTTTTTTATTTAATGCACTTGTCTTACCTCAAATATGGTCTATCTTCAAAGTCTTATAACTTTTAAAGGCAATTCATATTTCTTTTAAACAATTTTTGACAACCTATTCGTTCTTTACTACTGGGAAGGTTCCTAGTATTGTATTATTTAACAAAAATCGTAAAACCGTGTTCGAGATAAAGATAGAAAAGTTAATTTAATAAACTTAAAAACTCTAAAAGAACTAAAAAATGTAAACAAGACACATTCAGGTACATGGCAATCGAAGGCAACCTTCACAATGTTCATCAATATTTGCAAAGCCTCCGTCTGCCATCAAGCTATTCAGGCTACAAGAGTCCATTTCGAAACAAGCATACATACGCGCGACTGTGTAAAGTCGGGTAAAAATACAAAACACACCGCATAAATCGGTCGACATATTTCTTTTGACTTCATATCAATTTTAAAACAGTTTAAGATGGAAGATCTCCCGTTTTCTAAAGCTAACCTAACCAAGGATAAACTATTTTCGAAATTCGGAAACTCGTGGTTGGGCAAAGCTGCTATTATCCGCAAACGGCGATATATTCAACATTTGTAATATGTAGCTTTACAAAATGTTTGAAAGTGATTTGGTAGCACTTTATTTTTCGTTAGTGTAAGTATACGTGCTTTTTAGATTTCTCGTATACGTACTTAGGAAGAGAAAAGTATTGTATTCGAACAACATTTCGAAGTTGACATTACGACGATAAAGGAACTCCAAAAAATGGGTCTCGCAATTCTGTCGGTCTGTTCGTTCACTCCTAAGGTCTACAGCCCGAACTGCTTGACGGATTTGTTTCAAACTTCGGATTTGCGGTTTATGGCTAGTTATGATGTATACCTAGTTTTTCGCATATAAATCGAATTAGAGAACTTTTGAACATTGGACTTATTTCAAAAACGTTCAATACGATTGTAACAAAAATTATTTCTTAAGGTACCTATTTATTTTTATTCCTAACATGATAGCAAACTTAGTTTTTTTCTGATATATCGAACAGCTGACTTTTTTTTCGAAAAATTTCGTTTTTTAAACATTTAATTTTCTGCAGTTAACATGAAAACGACTCTAACGATTCTAACCAAAATTTATATTTGAGCTTAAGCGCATGAGGTAAACATGGCTTGATACCCACTAAAAAGTCAAATAGGTAAGGGTACTTTTGAAAATTAGACATTTGTATCTCCAAAACTGTCAACACGATTGTAAAAAAAAATGCATTCCTAAGGTAATATTAGCATTTCCAAAAGCAAACTCGGGTTTTCTTTAAATTATTGTACAATGAATTTTTGAAAAATGGCATATTTTGAAAATTTAGTTTTCTATAGTTTTTTAGAGGTGGCAATGGTGTAGTGGGTAAAGTCATTGCTTGTGACCCGGTCGGCGCAGGTTCGAGCCCCACCGGGGGACAGCAGTACTCGCCACCCAAACACATAGAGAAACGAATAATATCAGAGTTTCTCCCCCACTACACCAAAAAAGGGGTTTCTGCTTGGAGTACAATGGACGGGTAATCTGGTCTGAGTGCTCCAGGATTTGGAATCCCCTTTTTTTATAAAAAAAAATAAAAAAAAAATTTCTATAGTTTACCTACAAGAAAATGGCCAAAATTTTGACCAAAATTCGTCGGTACCTACTTGAAGTAAAATAGGTGTTTTCAAATTTCTATTCGTTTTCCATTCGAATCACAGAAAACGTTACTTTTAAAAACTGCTAATATCTCAAAAACCCCATTTTTGACTTGGGAAAAACTTAAAAACCAAGTTATGCTAACATCGTGCGCTCGGTTTTTCAACTATGTTTAAATTTGTATTCCATTCCTATTGTGACCTCACCATAAATCTAATAACACACGCATAAACAATATGTTTGCTGTCATATCAATAATTAAGAACTAGCAAAACAAGTTGACAAACATATAAAATAGGTCTGTTTCCCTACTTTTTTGGCCAATTTCGGCAAAATGTCAGATATCAAGGAGTGGGGATATATTCCAAAGAAGAGAATATAACCAAAAAGTACAGGAACGAAAGTTTGGCATGACATTTGTTGAAAACATATGCTAGAAATTCAAAAATAAACGTCAGTGGGTTTAAAAAAAATTACCAGTTTGCAGACGTTGTAAAATACTCGGATTCAGTTTATAATTTTTTTTTTTGCGGATTTATCCATTTTTAATAAAAAAATATCAGCACTTAATAAAGCAAACCGAAATAAACTGCCCATTCAAATTGACTTTTTTAAGATTTTTTGTTGGGCTATTATTTTCAGGTTGTTTATGAAGGGGAAATGTTCTGTTCTCTCTTTTTGGCTCTCTTCTCACTTCTTCCTAACTTTTACGTAAAGGAATGAAGTTTGACTGAATTTGATTAATGTGTTCGAACTCATTATCGTTAGGGAACAGACCTAATGTAATAACCACGGTTTTCGCACGGTTTTTTGAATAAATAACTTTAAATTTATTTGAAGCGCGGAGTGCTACTGCGGATTTCATTTAGACAATCTATATTTTCTGTGTGTGCACTGTGCAGTGATCGTGGCGACAATAAGACGTGAAGCCCGCAAGAGACATTGACTTAGGTGCTATACATATATGTACATGGACTGCTAGCAGCCAAATTTTTGTTGAAGGAAACACAAACACATAGCTCTTTTAGTTCACGGTGGAGAGAATCGGAGTCACTCAAATTTAATCAAACAATTCGTGCGATTTTGTTTAAATTCTGAGTATGCCATCTGTTCTAGAATGTTGGAAATAATTTGAATAAATCGTTATTTTGCGCAGTTGCAATGTTTCTACAATGGATGGCACTGTGTTCTATGTAAAAATAGCAAAGGCGCCCAGAGGTTTTATACTTTCGCCGCACTGCACCTTAGTGCTTATGTTTTCTTCGCAGGTTTGTATGAAACTGACATTTCACTAGCAATCTATGTAATGTATATCAATGCGCGAGAGAGCTTTGATGCGGTTACGACAGAAATGGAATATGACATCTTGTATCCTGTTAGGTTTCATATTATTTAACAGTCGCAACAGGCGAATTATAATTGTTTTACCACGGACCCAGTGTTGTTATATCGTGCAAATTTCAGTGGAAAAGCGGAATTTAATTAAAACACCACCACTTCATAAAATTGCCCAACACACATGTCCCTTAGAAATATCCCATACCTACCTATGCAGTTCCAAAAAAATATTGTACAACATTTGCATTTTCCATTCTGCCTCGTTGACTTGACAGCAATGTTGTGATGAAATGGAATTCCTAGATAACAATGATTGTTTAAGTGAAGTAGGTACAAATTTGTCTTAATTTTATTTAGGAAAAAAAATAAAAATTACCACATTTCCTTGGAAAAGTGTGGTGGAAATATTAACAACACTCCTCGGAAAACTTGTTGGGATGTTCAGTGCTCAGTTTTTCTTCTGGTAAAGTTTTTTAAGGTTTAACGCCAAACCCTCCAATCTCGCCCTTCTGTCATATCCACTTCTTAAAATGTTACCTTTCGTTAAGCGATATTGTTTTAGATGTCTTCCAGTAGTCCTTTGGTGTTTCTGTACAGTTTTGAACACAACTTACAAAAGTGACCTTTCCAGTTCGCGTCAGTTAATAAATCTCTCACTTAGCTTAAGTTCTGCCATTGACGTTGGTGGTCTTTTTATAAATTTAATATATTTTGCTGGAACTTACCTAATTAAACTATTCATATACCGTACATAACTCAGGAGAGTTGCAAAATCCTTCTACCTTCACATTACAAATTTGAGTATTCTAAAAATAGGATAATTACCATCAAATCACAGCCACAAAGTTTGTTTGCGTCATCGAATGCCAAAGGCAATGGCCCAAGAAAGTACACAGAGCTTGATTGATTTGTCCTTCTCATTGTCAAATGTATATAGCTTTTTTGTCAAAATCGCAACACGCTTAAACGCACGCCATCGCTTAGCCTTCATTACAATACCTAATTTAAGAATGACTCACACTCAAAGTGCCGTCCACTTCGAAATGTAACGAAAGAGACATGGAGTTTTGACAGATTGGAAAATATCAACATCGGCGCTGTCACTAAGTCGTTTGTGAACAAAAACACAAATAACCCCCCATCTAAATATTTGCCACATAAATTTCGCTGACGAGATTTTTACATTTTTTTCCAAACGCTTAACGAGTCCTTTTGACAGTAATAAATTGGTGGATGCTTTAATCGAAAATGGGTATAAAAATAAACATAATACCCGCATTTCTGTGTCCACTAGAATGGACAATTTTGTTTTCAAAATGTCAACGCAAAGCAAGGTTATGGTGATCGATCCAGTGCGAAAACGTGTGTATATTAGTATGTGCTGTTTATTTCGTCACGAATTTGGTAAGCGTCAGTGCTATACGTATCAATGACGTTCGGATTATGTGAATCTAATTGTTGGTATATTTTTTTATGAAGCTAAATATTGAAAGACTTTTTCCGCGTCAAGTAAGGTAAGATTCTGAATATTAACTACATGTGTTGCGTCAACGCTAAAGTTTGAGGTTTTTTCCTATTTAAAGTGGTAGACATAGTATTTGTTTTGCGAAGCTCATGCGGTTATACTTATGTTAGCTGACTTATTTGTCTACGTCAAAATTTTTGAATTTTTGCATGAATTTTGGATGGGACAAAGAGATCCATTTGTCCGCATAGTCAATGCGCATGAAGGCGTAAGAATGAGATCACAAATCAGACGCGTCAAGTGTTATAATTATAGACAGAAATCTATTTAAAACGGAAATAATCACAAGTTCCGGCGACCAACATTTCTCCAATCACATAAAAATGTTTCCATTTCTGATTTAAAACATGTCAAATGAGAGTAGCAATTAGTGTTAGTGAATTCAACCAACAACTCATCAGTCATCTATACGAAATAAATAAATGATTGTCCGTTCCGGAAGCCATTTTGATTTGCACATTCCCTTAGGCCCTAAGCCACTGCTATTAAAATATCAACATGCATAACTTTCCAAATTCCAATAATTTCTACAACGTAATCAAGATGGCCGACCAAAATATCTGTCAAGTAATTTTGCGTATTCAGTTCATTATTCATTATTCACTTTATTATTTTAAGTTAGCATAGTTTATAATAAAGTGAGTGTATCTCAAAACTGTTCGAAAAATTACAAATTGCAGAGACTGTGCGAAGAAAGTGAAACAGGAGACATTTCGAATGCTTCCAATATTTTACACTTTAAACTTTAATACAATTTTTTAACGAAACTATACTCCACGCATAAAAAATTTGCTTCGTTTTCCTACAAGCTTATTAGCTGTCTGTCGTTTTTTCTTCTTCTTAAGCCTGGTACGCTGTTCGAGTGAAATTAAAATTTTCATACAAATTTTTCACTGCAAAATGTCAAAATGAACTTTTCAAGTGAAAAATAATTGTTTCACTTGGCTTTTATTGTCCGTCGCATTCAATTTTTGACATTTCGGCGTGAAAATTTCACTTTCAATTTCACAGCCATTTCTTGGAAAGGAGTGAAAATTTCACTTTACTTGAACAGCGTACCAGCCTTTATATTATAACACTGACGTCTTCGCGAACTAAACAACAGCGTTGCCGCAAGAAAAGTTAAAAATATATGAACACACTCGTATAGTAGTTATGGTCAATGAAAGGTGTTAATGCCAAGTTGTGGCAGCCAGATAAATGTCACTATTACTAACTGCACTGTGCTTCGAACTTAATGCAAATAATGGATAGCGAATGGGGTAGGCACTAAACAGATAACGAATTGAAAAACAATACGCTTTCATGAATCATGATCCGATGCGTAAAATTAAATCAAACGTCAAAAGCCTATGTAAATTTGAAATATCTGCGGTGGACTTTTAGTTTGTCATCTTACCTTTTCCTCTGTCATGTGGAAGACGAGTAATAGTGACTTTATATTGAAATAGCATCATTTGTAATGACAGCTTCGCAGTGGAAAGACAGTTTCACAGGAAGAATGCTGACGTATGTGAAGCAGCTTATCTCACTGCTTTGTGTGTCTAATAACGCGACTTTGAAAAAAGAAAACAAAGTCTTGTGCGTAAAAAAACAAAACTCGTCCTCAATTCTAATTCTGTCCTAGGTCCGTGCGCATTTACATTTACATGATAAATGTTCTTGACGAGTTCTGACACTCAATACGTAACTTGCCACACCTTGAGTTCAATCAACAGAATATCACCTCATCACTTGCACGTCACTGATGAATACTCGTACGTAGTACATGGCCTCACTAAATTCGTGGGCGAAATTAAAAGCCGTTGAATTTTAAAATAGGCACGTAATTTCATAAAAGCAGACACTTCATTACTACACACACAAAAACACATGTCTCCTCGCAGGTTGCATTGTTTTGTATTGAATTTTCTGCTGCAAATAAAAATTGACGGTTACTTCCACCCGTTTGCACTTTTTTTTTCCAAAAATTCATTAATGGTCATGTCTGTTAAATAAAATTCGTAGTATTTTTGAAAATCTCCTTAAATAAGTAAATTGAATATCCTAGAATAGGGTTTTGGTTTGTGGTGATGGTGACATGCCAATGATTGAGTGACAGCTATGATGTTGCCAAAAACTGTTCTGTGTTTTAGCCCGCATTTCATGTAGTAGACTTAAGTTATTCTAGCGAAGGGTATGCGATGGAGTGCGATTAAGCTGTTAAGGGTGTTGCGTGTTGTTGTTTAATGAAGAACAAGCGTTGAGTAGGCAGGAGGCTGTAGCAACGTACACGAATACATCCTTCAGTAACCGCGTAGAAAATGAAATTAGGAGAATGAAACAGAACTTGCTTCACTATAGGCGTCGGTCATTGGCCCTAGCATCCGATGACGCATTACAAATTTTGTGGCAGCGGTTTGATAATTATCTTATTTTTAGAAAAGTTAAGCGAACGATTGTGTATGGAAGGTTTATAGTTAATTCGCGTGCTTGAGAGAGTCTAACAGATGGATAGAAGTAAACTAAGTTTGAGAAATTGAAAACGTTGAACATTATAAAGGTAATGAATGTTGCATTGTGCGACGTATTGCTTTTAAATTTGATTGACCTACTTATTCAGTATTGTTGGCATTTTTATTAGAGAAGAGTGAAGCAAAGATTCCATATTTTTGTTTTGTTTTGTTTTTCAATCAAAGATCAAAGGAAAATGCAACAAATGCGTAATGTTACTGGTGGAGGTTTTATTTCCAGAGCTGCTTATTTAGATGACGTAGGAAAAGTGTGGTATACCCATCTGCCTGAAAGTGACATTACTAGGTATACCTTACAAGCAAAAATACGTGACAGGTACTTTGTACGGCCATCTTGTTTGGGGGGTAGAAATTGTCCACATTCAAAAATCATAGTTGTCTTAAGTCGACTAGATTGGTCTTCAGTAGATGTAACCTCAACGCAAAAACTAGATTGGTCGGGAACGTCACTTTCTCCGACGGTATTCAAATAATATGCGAACTGTCAACTTAGTACTCAGTCACAAATTTCTTGACTAGATTCGTCAGCTACCCCTCCATTGACGTCAACTGAAAAAGCTGCCTTTATGACCGATCTAGGCCAATCAAAACTGAGATACATCGACTTAGTCAGCTGTCAAACTGATAAACAAGATAGTTCAACGTCCCCGTTTTGAGAAGGTTATGCATGTTGATATTTTTATAGCGATGGATACGGAATTTCGGTTTCCTATAAAACAAAATGGCTTGCGGAAATAATGAATGGACAATTATTGTTTGAATTTATTGAAACCAATTGCCACTCTCATTTGACATATTGGTCGCTGGGAACTTGTGATTATATCCGTTTTAAATAGATATCTATAATTATAACACTTAACGCGTTTGATTTGTGATCTCATTCTTACGCCTACATATGCATTGACTGCGTACAAACGGATCTCTCTGTCCCATTTCATGCAATAAAAATGTGCGTCCTACGTTTCCCCCGTAGATTAAAAATTGATCTCAAAAATCAAAGAGGTTTGCATGTGGAATCCAGTTTTGTGAACGCACTCTCCACAGTTCGAGATGTAAAAAATGCAGACAACCTAAGTTGCATTTGAAATTTAATGGAACGTTTATATTACCAAAAACAGAATTGGAAGTTAGAAAACGGTCGAGTGTGTTGATTACATTTATTTATCTATCGCATTGTTATATATCACAAATATTTAATACTTTTGGCTGCATGTAGAGCAGAGCCATTATATTTCTAAGCTTTTCACAACCACCATTGGTAACACTACAACTTGGTGTTCCTATTTGGGATAATCACTTTTCTCGTCAAACAAATAGCACTGCTGCCATTTTGCGTCCCCGATTCCAGTATAGGTTATTGGAAAGTTGCAAATAATATGACGATTTGCCTCTTCTTCGGTTTCAAAGCAATTGCGACTCTTTCGGCATTCGGAAATGAAAAAATTCGCAAAATACTGAGCGCATTTAATGGAATTTGACGTGTGCGATATATTGTCACTCAAAGTCCATTCAAATATTACCTTTTCAGGATGAAATTGAACTCCATAGAATGGATATCTGAAAATGTTGAAATGGTAAAAATACTTTTCAACTTAGAGTCAATCACTGAAACCTACCTTAAGTGCTCACTTGTCGAAATAAACTCTAGGCGATTGTCGTCTCGATTTACAGAAGTTACCCTCCATTGATCGGCGATTTCAAACAAGCGAAGATCCTTAAACATTTGAGTTAGTTAAAAAATATTGCTTAAACAAATTTCCTCACACTTACATCTTTTGTAATACAATATCGATGATAGTGAAATGCAAACGACTCTTTTCGAAGCATGTCTTCTATGTCTGCTGAAAGGTCCCGAAACATTTTCGAACTTTTAAAATCTGTAGGTGAGAGATATACTATTAAAAACAAGTACCTACATAAAGACCTATAACTATCTTTAAGAGGTAATTTCTGATATACAAATAAATAAGTACCGGCACGTCTGAAACGATTAGTTTCAAACTTCCCATATTGACAATTTCAGCAAAAGATGTACTGAGTTGTTATTTAAACAGTTGAAGATCAGAACTTTTCGAATCATAAATACTGCAATGTTTGCCACCATTTTGTTTGTATTATCCTACAAAGTTTGATCTAACAAAACAAATCTAAATATGAGCTCTTTTTCCTCTGGGCTACTTGGATTGTGTGTTTTTCAGGGGAAATTTTTTTATTTGTCTCTGCGATTTACTGCAATGAATCCGCTAAAACTATTGAAAATGAGAACTTACTCTCTCATAACCCTTTTTACCCTAACCAAAGCAAAACTGTTTACATTTCTCGAAAATGTCTACCCGGTACTCTGTATTCACACACTACAATTTTTTGTAAAAGCTCGACTTAAAAAATATTTAATAAAGTGCACGACTGGGTCGCACGAAACTTTCTCGTTCATATCCACAATTTTGCTTTTTAATTTTTAGGTATGTAGTGAGTAAAAATAAATCGTACACAAAATATAAGATAAGGTAAGCATTTTTGGCTTAAACATAATATACATTTCAGATGCAGTACATTTCAAATAATATTGGGAGGCTTTAACTCTCAGTAAAACATTTTTCGAAAGTTTTGGTTAAAACCTTTTAAGCGCCAAATGCAGTGTCTATAGGCTGTTACACAATTATGAGATTTTTAAGAACAAGGACGAGTGTTAGCTCGTGTTTTTTATCTGTTGGGGTAAGTTCTTGATTTTGACTGAGATAAATTGTCAGATTGTCATTTGCTAGGTTGTCGTTTTTCGAAAATTCTAATCATAATGGCTTTATTTTTTTTAAGAAAAGCTAAGTTCGAAATCTTATTTGCAATACTTATGTTATCCTAATTATGTATGTATGTACATTTATTTCAAAATTGTTGGAGAGGTTTTCGGAAAATTATGCAAACGAAGTGGTAACAAAAAATTGATTATAAGATATTGTTTAGGTGTAAACGTAACTTGGTTTCTATAGGTTTTATCCTAATCAAAAAATGCGTTTTCGAGATACGAACAGTTGTCAAAACCAGCGTTTTCGTTGAATCGAATGGAAAATCAAGGGCGCAATAATTTTGAAAACATCAATTTTACTCCAAGTAGGTACCTACGACTTTTAGTCAATATCGTTTCAGCCCTTTTCATGTGGGTAAACTATACAAAAATCAAATTTTTAAAATATGCCATTTTTCAAAAATTCAATGTACTGATATCTTAAAAAAACAATAAGTTCGAAATGACTATAAAACCTCAAAAATGAATTTTTGTTTAAATCCCAATATCCCCTGCATCGTTTTTGAGCATAAGTATCAATTTTGGTTGAAAGAGTAATCAAACTTGTTTAAAACCGTTAGAAGGGAAATACCTACAACTGTTAATTACAATGCTAACGTACACAAAAAGTGGCCCCTAACTGTAACCCCACAAATTTAAAATCCGAAGTTTGAAGTTTGAAACAATTCCGTCCAGTCGTTTAAGTTGTAAACCTTAGGAGCAGGCGGACAAATGGATAGAATTATTGCTCGACCCACTTTTTTGAGTTCATCTATCGTCGTAAAGACAGAATTGATTAAAATTGCTAGTTCGAAATTTTTTACGAATACAAGGTTCGAGTTTTGGATCACGTTGCATCAGTTTCTCTTTGATTGGCATGGGGTGCGCATCGCTTAGAAACTTAAACTTTTCAAGATGAATTGTTCTGTGTGTTCGCTGAAAATTGATCGCATTAGTATAACAAAAATAAGTTGCATTGATTGCAAGAATTTTTTTCATTATGCCTGTGTAAATATCACTGAAGAAGAATAGATGCTAATTATTTTAAATCAAGTGGTAATCCCTATCGTTTTGATAAATATATACAGTGATATGACGCCGCTCATTATATTCATCAGTGCTGGCACTTTCTGAGAAGCAAAACAGCTGCGCTCTGCCATCATCTAACGCTAACTTACTGCAAGAGCAAAGAAGTAACGCACAATCGACAGCTAATGAGACATCCCAAAACAACGTAAACTGCGAAAGTGAATGCACTCTACAGATTATATACTTTCAAAGTTATGGGAAACAAACAATCATTTTCTACAACAACTAAATGAGTTGCGAACTGAAAATATGGACCTTAAATCAAAAGTAAATAGCCTGGAGAGAAAGCTTAATTAGCAACAACAACACCTTCTCATCAATTCCATCGAAATAGTGGGTGTGTCAGATGTCAACAACTCTAATGCAGCTGGGAAAACAAAACAAATATTCTCCAAAGAATTATCCATCGATGTTCTAGATGACGAAATAGAGAAATGTTACGTCAAAAAAGCGCAAACAAAATCTGCTCACTCTATCGATTATCTGCGTTAAATTCTCTGATCTTACAACAAAGCAGTGCAGAGTCGTACACAGACCTTTTGCGAAGAGTATCTGTTCCTTAACTGGGTGCAGCAGAGTGTACTCGTTAAAATGCATCTCAGATGCAACATGTGAGATTCATCGATCGTCTTTTCAAAAATAAATATTGATTTAGAAATATCTTTCCTCTAGCACGAAACGAGTTCATTGTGCTTTTTTTGAGTAGGTAGTATGATCGGTTGAATTAAAGATAAATTTAAAAGTGTATACCGATTATTGTATACAATATAAAGCGGGTGGAGGTGGGTCTCAATTGCACTAGTCTCCATACGATTTTCGATTAGATTAGAATGCTGATATAACAATAATATTCTGTATAATTACATAAGTAATTAATAACACTGCTGTCTGCGACAATTATTTCGTACAAAGAAAAGACAACGTTCTCTTACCACTTTCCAACTCCAGCGCCATCGACTTGTTCAACCTGCTGCAGTCCTGGCGCAATTCCTTCCCACCGGCTGAGTGATACAGCAACAATTCATATCCCAAGCAAGTACCCCACAGGGGAAAGTAGTTGCCCTTCTCATTCATTTCACTTGCTATCCGATAGATCATCCCCGCACTTTGTACACATTCGTTGGTTTGCTCTGGTTTCTGAATATGTGCCGAATCGAAGAACACCGCTCCACCGGGAATAAGAATTCTATGAAATACACACACAGTTAAACGATTGCTAAATGTTAAAAATGTTATCGCACCCATTAATGTGGCCCATGATGTCGATGTAGTATTGTTCATCCCTTCCAATCCTTTTGAAATAAATTGAAAAATCAATAAAATCAAAAAAAAAAAACCCACCCCATCCCTTTGAAATTGCATTTCTGCAACACGATAAATATTGTCACTTCACCGCATCAAGGGGTTGGTTTTTGTAATGCGCACAGCGAAATTGGTGACAGACGGAAGCTTTTTTTAGACCAACAAATTAGGTGAGTGCTTTCTTTTCGTCATCAAATTCGTACGTCCGCAACAACAGAAAAGCCACGGAATGTTGAAATTAAAATTGTCTAAAAATATCTTTTCGACAGAGATGCGCAGAGGTGTCTTTTATATATTTATGCCCCCCGATCGCAATGTTTTACATAATTTTTCTTACCAAATAGGCAGTGCTCGGGCACCGGCTCCTTCCACGAATTTGATATAAGAGGCGGCTATGTAACTTTTCACCGTTGACCCATATAATTCAAAGAGTTTGGCAGCCACATCTATGCAAAGAATTCCGATAATTGGTCTTTGATTTTCCATTTTGCACAGACAGTGGTCTAGATTGAATCGGTCGAAACACTGGCATGTTGAAAACTACCCAACCATCTGGGTAGATGGCCCAGCGCCGCAGTGAGAGCACAGCTTTGTGTGCACACGAGAGTGAACGAATGCATTTGCGGGTAGGGATTCTTTGTGCTGCGCTTACGTGATGTACAAGCACATACGTTATCAGGTTAATATCATTTTAACGCATTTTGGAATTTTGAAAAGGTAAACAAGAAGGAGGAGAATAATATGCACGACTGGGTCGCACGAAACTTCCACCTTCATTGTAATTTTTAGAAACATTTGTGAGTCTCAATAAATCTGGAATTGTTGACCTTTCGGGGGGCGTTTTCGTATTGAGTATGAAAATGGTATATGGTGCATAGTCTACTCGATCATGGGAATGAAAGTCCCATCTACTGCTTTTTTTCTACTCACTTAACCTTTCCTGTCTTTAATGACCATGACTTTCGCTATGGCGTTGATATTGCCAGTATTTGCGAATCTAATTCAAACAACTATCTGGTAGTAAACATGTTCAACTTTAAGTATCTATTCCGACTATTGAGGTTCTGATAAAAAAACTAAGAGAGCAAGTTTAGTGTTTCTGACTCTCAGAGAGTGCAGGTTTTGTATTAATGAAAAAAATACATTATTGGAGGGGGTGTAAATTGTAAATTGCTAAACAGGTGTCTGGGACTTTGCGATTGAAATTCAATTAATAATATTTTTCATTTACTGTAAGTGAAGAAAGAGCGGAAAGAAGAGTGATTAGAGATAGTGATTGTAGATGTAGCTAAAGCTACGTATCTATAGACGGGCAATAAAGTTGTGTGCCTTTCAAAAATCACAACATCACTATGGCTGCTATTTTTGTTAAAAAGCTGACATGTATGTTTCTTGTGCTTGTTGTTGTTCTTTATTCATGGTATAAACTAAGTACAGCGGCAATTGCAACCGACTCCCAAAAACTGTAGGTACCTACAAATGTTTAACTTAAAAATTGAATTTTCGGTAATTTTATTATGTAACTTGTATACAAAGCGGATTTATAATTTAACTAGATTTGTGGTACAGAAACTGGTGCCAAGTGCCATTAAAAAAGCTATTATGTATTAGCAGAAACCAAAGAAGCAAGAATATACGTAGATTAGTGTTCTAAATGCACTTTGTCGTGGAAGTTCCACGCATCCTTATTCAAAACCCAACGCATATTGCTAGCAACATCCTCATAACACCCACATTTCGACGGTCCATATTGATATCTTATCCGACAGATAAGTGTAAAGAAGAAGAAGAAGACAGGGGATACAAATTTAATAAAAAAGAAGGTTTTTCTCACAACTATTCGTTTTGTGTTTTTTTTATTTTTGAAAAGTGAGAAAAAAATGTTGGTTGTAATTTGCGTTTTCCGGGAATTGAACCTGGCACCCTCACTTAGTACTCCAACACACTAATGACTAAGCCACAGCACTTTAAAAGTGTATTTCTTAGCATTGAATTTAGTAAATGCCCTGTATTAAAATATGTATTTTAATTTGTTAAAAACTATCAAAGGGAAGTGATAGTTTGGTACCTCTGAAATGTATTACCTAGTAACACATCTTTGTCGATTAAATTTCAATTTCAGTTTTTGTTTACATGCAGTAGTCTAGTGTCTGTGTAAAACCAAGCTTCTTCACTTCCTCCAGCGTGCCCATATAAGTATTCACTTTGAGAATTCAGTTTAAAAAAAACGAAAAACTTGTCTTTCCAACAACCATACAAACCAACAAAATTTCATTGAAATCGGTTGAGTGGTTAAGAAGATCGACAACAGCGCCACCTATCGGGTCCAAAACTATCCTATCCATCAAGTTACAACCAACCATACCCACTTACAAAATTTCATTGAAATCGGTTGAGTAGTTAATGAGTTTTAGGCGGCGGCATAGTGATGGCGACAGGCCAATTTCCGTCACGCACTTCCGCTTGGTCATTTCCGTCTTAAAAGAATCGATTTTACTCCCAAGTCGCACCATAAGATGTTTCACATCAAAAATTAAAAATGTACAGTCCATAAACTGCATATACTGTAAAGCAGAACCCATCGTAAAAATTATAAGCTCGACTGTCATATTTACCTATTTAGGCATAATTTAATGAACCGTAATTAAATTTAACAAATGGACGCTGTCAAAGGCGGATGAAGATCTCCTTGGTCGTTTCGAACGAAAAATTCTTCGAGTGATTTTCGGTCCCGTTTGCGTTGACGGGTTTCGGAGGAGGAGATTTAACAGCGAACTCTACGAGCTGTACAGCGACATCGCCCTGGTCAAAAAAGTACGCATCAGTCGTGTAAGATGGGACATGTAGAGCGAATGGCCAACGCTCCGGCCCGAAGAGTCTTCGATTCCAACCCGGAGGGACAACGCAGTAGAGAAAGACCTCGCCTTAGGTGGCGCGCACAAGTGGAAGGGGACCTCAACCAACTTGGAGTGCGCAACTGGAGGCAGTTAGCCAAAGATCGCGCTAACTGGAGAGGCGTATTGGTTGAGGCCCAGGTCCAACCCGGACTGTAGCGCCGCCTAAGTAAGTAAGTAATTTAACAAAGACAAATGATGCTTAATAAAACAATTCAGAGTGATTTGTTCTGGTTCAGCCTGAAGGTTTTTAAAAAAGCATTTTTTTTTTGATTCAGCGATAAGCATATCGCGTTAGAAAAGGTGTAAACATGATGTAGGTACGTGCGTATATTCCCCTGGTACTCACAGGGTACGTTTTACATTTCTTTGAATAGGTTATATCTCGAGTTCAAAATTTTCGTAGAAAACAATACCTTGCTTTCAATATTTCAATCATGCGATATATGTACATATATGGGAGCTTCCGCTTCTGACTTTCGAGTGCAGTGACTTTTTAACAATTTGGCCAATCTGCACGTAATTGTGCAAACTGTTAGCGTAAATATTTGTACTACAATAAATCAGTCAGAGGAGGCAAGTGAATCGATAGCTTCCGATCGTTTTATCTATATTTATCGGAGCAGAAACACTCATTCTTTGTGTAATATGAATGTTTCGCAGAATCTAGAGTGAACTTCTTTCAGGCTGTTTTTAGTATCCAGACCCCGATGATGGGGATCAGTTTGTGGGTCTATCTACCTTTTACCGTATTATCCCACCTGGCTTGCCACAGTGAAATAGATGTTTGCCTTTCTTTTTCTTTTACCCTTCTAGTGGTTGTTGCTTAAGGTAGATCCGTTGCATCTCGCTGCTGAGAATGTCGATGCTTCGTCTGAAATGTGTTCGAAGTCCGTTTATTGGTTTTATTCCTCAGAGCCTGTATGTTGACGAGAGGTTGATTTTCCCTTGTTTTATGCGTTTTAAGAGAACCCGTACAGACCGGTGCAGCGCATAGAACTATTGAGCCGACCAATCCTGGCATATCGAGTGCCACCGATGTTTGGCAGCATTCCTTCTTTTATGTATACGTTAATGACTCTAATGGTTTGACTCCCAACCCGGAAATTTGCAAATTCCACTGACTCTCGGCTGGTTATTAAGACAACCTCTTTCTTGTGATCAGCTAGTTTAAGTCTCCGTAGGCTCCAGCCTCTTTTTGATTCCAACAGCTGCTTCATCCGTTGTGGACTCTATCTTGTGGATGTTTTTAACAACCGTATCTATAGCGATATCGCCAGCAAAACCGAGTGCCTTAACTCCTTGTGGCAGCTTTGGTCACTCCGTCATACATTAGGTATACCTCACACGAGAGGTCCAAGAATCTAGCCGTACTCCCGCGGTAAGGTTGTAGTACTTACCTCCCTCGTGAGTCTGGTACTTAACCTTCCTATTCATAAAGTAAGTTGTAACTATTTTCTTCAGGTAGTACGGCGTTTTCATTCCGCCAATGGACCTAAAGGCGTTCAAGGCGCAGTATTTCTTCCCAACTCTCCATCCTCTCCCCTACTACCGCCTCTATGATATCGACGGTAGAACTCAAGTCCGTACTGATTGTCTGACAGCGCTCCTTAATATCTCCGTATATGATACGTTCTGGGATTTGTCCCATTGCATCCAGCAAACGTATTGGCCGATTTGAAGATGTTTTTTATGGTGGCTTCTTCCCAGATGTTCGAGTTTCCAGGACCATTTCCTAAAGGCACTTTTCGAATAAAAAATGTCCGGTGGTTTTTAAATAGCCCCTCTACCTTTTTCATCAGCATTGCCAGCAGGCGCAGTGGCTTAGTGGTAGTCCCAAAAATTGAAAAGCCACACAAAACGAATGGTTGTGAGAAGCTAGGCCTTGGGTCCCATAGACCTGTCGCGCCAAAATATTTATTTATTTTATTTTATTGTCAGCAGGATATTTATTTGGACTTACTGCCCTTCGGCTTTTTCATCAGTATCCTGTAAGCCATCCCCATCACTAAATCTAAATCTGCTCCTTCGCAAAAGTTGCTCAAAACGCCCTGCCCTGCTCTCTTTAATGTCCTTTTCGATATCGCATCTTTTTTTATTTATTTTGTTCTTTTACAATAGGTTTTTAAATATAACATCGATCAAGGAGCCACCAAGGATCACAGCAAAAAGTACCCTTTTGCGGCTTCTTCCATCACTTTCCTTTTCACAAACCCCGCAAAAAAAGTCCAGGAGATCTGGGTGGCCAGTCAATGTCGCCTTTTTTGACAACATACAGGGATTATTTCTCAGCAGACATTTGTACACAAACACAAGTAAAAGTGAAGTCCCTATTAAAATTGAATTGACCTACGTACTGTAAAGGAATATAAGCAAAACGCCTCATTTACATTTTCATCTTAATTCATCTTTATTTTTCTATAGTAATACAATACCAACATCAACATCATCACCATCACCAACATCAATATCATTCGGTTTATCACTGATATATGTCCCACCTAACTGAAAGGAGCTGTCTAGTCCTGTGAAAACAATACAAAACAACATTAAAATAACAAAATCCACAAAACGTCTTTGCATCTACGCAGTGAAAAGATATTTATAGGAACTCGATTGTCTATTAGAAAATTATGTCAAGTTATCATGTTAGAGCAAGCTGTATACTACAATAGATGTTGGGTTAGTTAAAAAGATTTCGGGACCACAATATGGTCGCGCAGAACATTATTGCGGCAAGGGAACTTGCCCACGTACTTGCTGTACTCCTGCCCTCAAACAGATACTGTTGAATAAACGCGGATCCTAGGCGTCCCGTAAACTCTGGTGAATAATTGTATATCAGACTGTCCTGCTCCTCGGTTAAATTTGAAAATTTGTTCGAATTCTTTCTCGTCTCACTTATAAAGAAATCCGCAAAATACTGTGACGCTCGGGTGGCTTCCACCGAGTGTGGGATACTACGGTTCTTGACGAATTCGTAGAGATTCTTCTCCGGATGGTATTGGACACCGTAGAAGGGATACCTAAAAAGTAGTCCTTAGTTAAACAGTCACATAATATTTATTTAGGTAGTCACTTTTTATGTTCGATGGTGGAGATGAATTCCAAATCGTTCCAATCGTGGTTGAGGCTTAGCACACTCCACTCCTTGTCCAAACCGTATTTGGCAAATGTCTGCAACAAAAAAAAAATTTAAAAATGAAATCATGCGAAAACGAAACGCCTTGTGTTGCCTGGTTCATAATCCCAAAAATGTGATTGCATAGTTTAGGGCTAATTTTCATAAATGGTTACCAGAACTATCATTGCTACCTCTTTCCATTTGTTATGTAAGCGTGAAATGCATGTATGATGACGTACATCTTTCACGCTTACCGAACGTGCGGAAATTATCAAAAAAACTATCAAAATTACGACTCAGTTGTATATACTCATCTCGAATTCCGTCGTGAGGTTAGTCGTCGTCATGACTTTAGTGTGCGAGTACACTCTTTTGGACCTTAAGCCACCAACCAGGCAGAGACTGGTGCGAAATGGAGAGAACACGGCCAGAAGAAGACTCAGAAATATCGATTTGGCACCAATCAGCTGAATTGACCCATCGCCA